>OW052190.1:12760000-15171638 GCA_932527185.1 Ecliptopera silaceata | reverse complement strand
ACAAGAAGTGAAGTGGGCCTAAAACAGAGCCTTGAGCCGTGCCTTCAGTAACAAAAACGGGTGCACTGCTCTTGTCATCCACTTTTACAGAGAAACATCGATTATGTAAGTAATTTTCGCACCAGGCTAGCAATGGCCCCCGAACTCCACAATTATCTAACTTTTTAACGAGATGACTATGAATTAGGGTGTCAAATGCACGTGAGAAATCAATAAAAAAAGCAAGCACATGTTTTTTCTCATTAAGATGTTCGTTGACTTTGTCAGTAAAATTCGACAGCAGATCCAAGGTGCTTTTACCAGCCTGGAAACCAAATTGATTTTGGTCAATAACCTTATGTTTCCTGTAGAAAGCATGTATCTGCTCACAGATGTATTTTTCCACTATTTTATCTATTGAAGAAAGCAATGTAATAGGTCGATAATTAGAGAAATCACTACGTTTACCTTTTTTGTATACCGGTCTGACACATCCCACTTTCAAATCATCAGGATATAATCCGTTTTGCACGCTACAGTTAATTAAGTCAGGAATGGCAGGTGAGATGTTTTCACCTATCACTTTAATATCAGAAATCTTTATATTGTCCGGACCTGGAGCTTTCCTTAAGTTTAGGTTTTGTATAATTTTATAAATACTTTTGCTTGTGGCTTTTTGAAAGTGGATAATGGCATGTTGTGTCTAGATGTTACTGTGTATTCTTAGAATTAAAAAAAATATGTATGTAATATATGTGTGAATATTCCCTGAATATTTATTTATTTAAATATGTACTTACATTTAGATATCTCCCGATGTTGCCTTGTACCTTCGCATCCATAATGTAACAAGCTTCGTCTTTGCCATACAATGCGCGGACAGATTTTCTCTTTCTGAAAATATTAATATTATTAAAACATTTTGAAACATAGTTTTCTTAACACATTTTGTATTTGTTAGGGCTATACAAATTAGGCAATAATACTTATTACAATCAAGAAATTCATATTTTTATAGGGTGTTTTAATGAAACCTTACTATAATGTTGTTTATACATCAATAATAACACATACATATGTACATTGTACATCAATAAATATATCAATAATATATGTATATTTATTATCTTAGCAAAAAGTTTTTTACAATATACATTTTATTGTAAAAAACTTTTTGCTAAGATTTTAAATAAATGTGTAAATAACATTTATAAAGATATTGTATGAATTTATAGGTATAAAATAATTACCTTTTAGTTGTATGATTCCTATCGCTCATTCCAGCCTGAGCGGTAAACCGAGACGGCTCTCTCACTGAAAAAAATACAAAACATTATACAAAAAAGAAAAACTATGGCGAGGCTTAATCTAGATAAAGTATTCATAGGCATGTTTTACAACGCCATGCTAAGCAAAGCTGGTACTATGACGATCGATATGGCGCGGTGGGCGATGGTCCGCCTGCGACGCGGAAGGTTGCTGGTTCGATTCCCACCTTGGGATGGATGTTTGCCTGGGCTCTTGCTCTGGCTAGTTCAAGGCGTTTATGTACATTTGGTGGTAGGTACTGAGATGCCGTCCTGCGTTAGCGTGCCTATGTAACAGTTTGGTGTTTCTTACCAGAAGACTGGTAGGTATCCACTATTCATATTTTGTAGTTCTTACAAGTAACTAGTAACTTAAGAAATAAAAACCTTAACATCTAAATACAGCTTACTTTAAGATACTTATTAACTAGTTAGATTAGATACATCATTTATTTTATACATCAGTATAACCAGAGACTAGTAATATAAATAGACTGTCAATCTCATACAAAAAAACGTGACTCGGAAAAAGGTGAAATCCGAGAGTTGTAGTGGCTTATTTCTAGATGGCGCTGTATTCCGATCAAACCTATGGTATAAATCATTGTTTACGATCACCTAAAAATAAAATAAAAATTTTGGTGTGCACTAACACAGAAATAATACAGATTTTTTGGCTTTTAGTGCTGTTAGGATAATTTTTACGATAATTTTTCAGCGCCATCTAGAAATAAGCCACTACAACTCTCGGATTTCACCTTTTTCCGAGTCACGTTTTTTTGTATGAGATTGGTAGTCTATTTATATTACTAGTCTCTGGTATAACACACAGGCTATAAGTTATAAAGATATCGTGTGAATTATTCAAAATAGCTAGTAATTAACAACATCATTGGCTCACCTTCTTCGTCGTCGCTGATAGTAATGCAGTCCATTTTGTTGGATGCTTCCACTTGCTTCTTTTCTTTTTTCTTGTCTTTAACGCGTTTACGAAGACTTTTTCTGTAATTATTAAATTAATAATATTTATTTATGTGTGAAACCGGCCAAATATGAGTCAGACTAGCACACAAGAAGTTCCGTATATATTTGAGCCCATATATTATTATATTTACCTGTTTATTTTAGTTTTAGGGCTATGTTTCACCGGGACTCCATGGCGGCGCAACCAGTCGCCGTTACCAACAAAATGTACGTTTGGTTGCGCAACCAAACGGACACCAGTACCCCAAGTACGAGTTTGTGCACACACGGATCGCAGAGACGCAATCACCGAGCGCCACCGATTTTGTATGGAGATCCAAGCTTCTCAAAAAGTCTACTAGGGGCGCTGCTTCGATTTCCATACAAAATTTTGGCGCTCGGCGATTGCGTCTCTGCGATCCGTGTGTGCACAAACTCGTACTTGGGGTACAGGTGAGTAACTCTCTATAGAGCTGTATACATGTTGTTGGTGGCGGCGACTGGTTGCGCCGCCATGGCATCCCGGTGAAATATATCCCTTATAGTAGCAACAGAAATACACTCTTACTAACACGGTTCATGAGATACAGCCTGGTGGCAGACAGACAGACGGACGTGGCTCTGACTACTTACTTGAACTGCTCGTTCGGTTGCGGTATGAATCCCGGCTGGAAGTCGTCGTCTTTATTATCTGTGTCCATGTCCACATCCGAATCTACTGAATCTGAATCAGTGTTTGAATCACTTTTCTGTAACATTGATTTATTTTAAATCACAGTCAGTCAAGTTATATATACTTAGTCAAGTCATTCGTATCGTAATATAAACTTTATGTAGAATCACGCGTATCAGTTTGAATCGTGCTATAGATATGATGGCTAGATGATTCTAGGTGTTAATTCTTCGCCACTAGAGCCTAGGCTCTCTTGTCACCCTGTACTCAAAATATTTATTTAATTATTACCCATTAAAAATGAAAAAAAAACAATTATCTGAGTTAATATGACGCGGAGGTTGCGGTTGGTTTGATTCCCGTTTGAGATAATGTTTGTACGATCTGCAAATATTTATTCCGGGTGGTCTGGGTATTTTATATGTATAATAAAAAATATCTATCTTTGTAATGTATTGTATTAAGTATGTCAGTTTTCTAGTACCCATAACACAAGCTCTGCTTAGCTTGGGGCTAGATGATGTTGTGTGGATTGTCTGGGACCTAGAATCACCTAGTATGTAAGACGATTCTAAATGATCCTTGTGATTTTACTGAATAAAGTAATTTTGACTTTGACTTTGACTTTTGTCCAGCATTAATTATGTTAATCTTAAGGTACCTTGTCTTGGCTCATATCCGCATCAGGGACGTCATCTTCGTAACCTTCCTTCATGCCTTCAACCACTTCAATATAATCCAACTCGGCTAGATACTCATCACCTTCGTTCAAACCATCCTGAAATTAAATTAAAAACTAGAGAGGTGGAACGAAGTTCATAAAAATGTCATACGATTAAATAAATCAGAATAGCACCTAGAATATAATTTATATAATTTATTTCTGGGCGTCTAGTCGAAGCGACGCGTGACCTGAGGGCTGGTGCGTATCTGGCCCAGCGTATCAGCATTGCTATTCAGCGCGGCAATGCAGCCAGTGTCTTGGGTACACGACGATTGGTACTGATTTGGATCAGTTGAACTATCTATAGATCGTTTGCGACGGTCTGTAGATAGCTCAACTGTTTCTTATGTATTTTATATGACAATGTACATTTTGTAAATACTGTATAGTCGTAAGTTTGTTTGTGTAAATAAGTATTCTATTTATAAAGATATTGTGTGAATTATATCGTCACCCCATGGGTGCCGGAAGTCGGAAGGCGACGGCAAGGTCGGCCGAAGAGGCGTTGGAAGGATGATCTGGACGCCTAGGAGAGGAATTGTTGGAGTGTCGCCAAAGACCGGGATAGGTGGAAGGCTTTGGGGGAGAACTTTGCCCAGCAGTGGGACAGTAAAGGTTAAAAAAAATTGTCTGAATTATCAAAATTATAACAATAGGAAGTCGAAGTCGAAGTCTAGTTATTACAAAATATTCTTACCAAATTAGCGGTAGCATCAGTAAGTAGGTTCCCTGCGTAGACACAGAGGAATGCACCCTTTGGTATGTCGTTCAACGCGCGAATACCCCAGCCTCTGTTTATTGTTTTAAATACCTGAAAATGATTTTGTGCAATGAATAGGTCGTCCTTTGAACACAAACTCACCTGATGGAAATAATTCAATAATAATTTATTTTTTTCACCCAAACATGATACAATTAAATAGGTACCGTTTTATTTCACTTATAACTCACTTGTAATTTCAGTTGCAACGGGTGTTGGGCGACTCTGTTCAAGCAGGTGTGTTTGCATTTACACCTACAAACAAATAATACGGCATTATTATCTGCACTGGTTTACAAACTTCATCTATAGAGTACTAAAATTAAAGCTTGATAAAAATTATACATAAGTATATCTTAAAGTTAAATTAATCTAAATAATGATTATATTACACTGCACGTATGATTATCTACAATGATTATGTTCAATCGCATAGCATTTACATGTATACGATTATCTACAATTGCACTACAGCTACACGGATGATTATCTACAATTGCACAACAGCTACACGGATGATTATCTACAATTGCACTACAGCTACACGGATGGTTATCTACAATTGCACAACAGCTACACGGATGATTATCTACAATTGCACAACAGCTACACGGATGATTATCTATAACGCAATGCAGTTACACGGATGATTATCTACAACTGCACAACAGCTACACGGATGATTATCTATACGCAATGCAGTTACACGGATGATTATCTACAATTGCACAACAGCTACACGGATGATTATCTACAATTGCACTACAGCTACACGGATGATTATCTATAACGCAATGCAGTTACACGTATGATTATCTACAACTGCATTACAGCTACACGGATGATTATCTACAATTGCACACCAGCTACACGGATCATTATCTATAACACATTGCAGTTATACGTATTATTATATACAAGCAAAGATTTACCTACAATCGCATTTCTGTTGCACGTATGATTATCAACATTGCATTGCATTTACACGAATGATTATCAACATCGCATTGCATTTACACGAATGATTATCAACATCGCATTGCATTTACACGAATGATTATCAACATCGCATTGCAGTTACTCGAATGATTATCAACATCACATTGCTGTTACGAATGATTATCAACATCGCATTGCAGTTACACGTATGATTATCTTAATTTATACGTATGATTGGTTACAGTTACACGTATGATTATCTTAATTAACACGTAAGATTGGTTACAGTTACACGTATGATTACCTAGAGTTGCACTCGTATATCCCAGACGGTAGCGGTTCCGGTAGCCGTCTGTACACGTAGCCCACGTTCGGTCCCTCGAGGCCGATTGTTTGTGCGCCTTCCAATGTCATCTTCCAACACGCGCATTTTGTTTTATCCTGAAATATATTTAAATTTTAAACCCGGTCAAATTATCTCAAAAAAATTTGAGGTACCTTTGCATTGTAAATTTTAAGCATTGTGTATTTTACAAGCTAAAAATTTACAAGGGATACTACTAATAAATCATAAAAAGTCCGAATTGATCCCATAATTATAAATATTTTGAATATTCACAGACAATTCACAAATCACACTTAGAATTCACTATTCAGTATTTTTATTGTCATCATTATGTATATATCTAGGTCTTAAAAGTAATCACATAATGTATAGGCGACAAAGAAATTGGTTTACCACTTTTGATGACATCTCCCAGTAACATAATTATTCGCTAAGGATTACAGATTGACAGATTCTGACGTAGCAGTTAATAATCTGTCAAGCGAAAATAGCCCTTGATGTTTTGTACGTACAAATGATATTCAACCTTAGAGTGGTAAACCAATTTCTTTGTCGACTATACCAAAGTTTGGGTGTAGCTTTAAATTTAATTATGCTCCATAAATAATGTGTGTATAAAATATATTTACGTTCATCACACAAACATTGGCTCCGGGTGGGAATCGAATCCACGACAGCATGTAAGGTAGAGCTACTACCAGCTGAGCTGTGACGCCTGTCGATGAATGAATACTCACAACACAATCATCAGTACAATCGCATCCGCACAAAAACTCCGGGTCCAAGTTCAGTGGGACCCCAGCAGTGGGCGTCCGTTCTGTGTTGTACGAACAAAACTCGGGGAGAGCTTCGTCGAAGTAGTTCACGCATGGCACTGGCACGTTTTCTTTGCCGTGGGATAGATCCTACAAAAAATAAATTTAAAATCTGTATTTCCACCCATGGGAAGCGGCGGCTGATAGAAGGGAATTTCATTTCATTTCATTTATTTATTTCTCATAGGCATTTACAATATTGCACTTAAGAATGTCAAATTCGATACAGGTTTAAAAAAAAGAATATGTAGCACTTAAAATAAAATAATTAGTAGTTAAAATAAATAGTTAATAACACAACCTCAAAAAACAAAATACTTAAATAGTAAGCAATGTCAAATAAAAATTTCAAATGTCAGAATATAAATTTGTACTTATAGCTAACTTAAAAATGTATCTATAAAACAATGTCACAACTCAATAGAGTTCCATGATTTTCGGTCCGAAAGAAATTGATCAATGTCATAGTATGCTTTGGCAATTAACATTTTTTTAATAGTATTTTTAAATACTTTTTCATTACTATTTGTAATACTATCTGGTAAGACATTGTAGAATCTGACACAGTTCATTAGAAATGATTTATTAATTTTAGTAAGTCTTGTGTTTGGCAATTTAAGTTTATGTTTATTACGCGTCTCATACATATGGTTGTCACAATTTTTACTATACCTATTTATGTGTTTCCTTGTATGAATTATGTTTATATAAATGTATAACGATGGCATGGTCAGAATATTAATCTCCTTAAATAATTCCCTGAGACTGTCTCTTGGTCCAAGTCCGTAGATGCCCCTGATTGCTCTTTTTTGCAGAATAAAAATGCTATTCACATCGGCAGCATTACCCCACAAAAGAATTCCATAGGACATCAAAGAGTGAAAGTAACTAAAGTAGACCATTCTTGCCGTTTTTGTGTCCGTTAATTCCCTAATTTTACGAATAGCGAATGCCGCAGAGCTAAGTTTACTGGCTAAATCCGAAATATGGCTTCCCCATTGTAACTTATTATCTATTATTATACCAAGAAACTTGGTGTTATTAATTAAATCAATAGCCTGATCACTAATAGTAATAGGTATGGGTAAAGCTAAGTTGTTCGTCAAAGAGAATTTTATACATTTAGTTTTATTAGAATTAAGAATTAAATTATTAACATTAAACCAATTTTCAACAAGTGCTAGGGAGTCATTGATATTGAGAATGTTGGGATTAGATCGATTAATATTAAACAACAATGAAGTGTCATCGGCGAATAAAATTATGTCTGTAAGTTTTTGAGCCAGATAAGGGAGATCATTTATATAGACTAGAAAAAGAAACGGACCCAGAATCGAACCCTGGGGTACACCCAATGGAGGAAGAAAGGCCTTTGCCCAGTAGGATAGCACAGCACAGGTGTAAAAAAAACCGCTCAGTAGCTATATATACTATACTCGCTAGCGTCTGTAGTTAAAAAAATGTATGAAGATTTGTACAGCGCCTAGCGGATAGTTGGGTACTAAAATTTGTAATACTAATATTGACGTAGCTACTGTAGTAAAGTCAGGCGATTTACTGTGACAACTCATGGTAGAGGTACAGATGATGGGAAAATCGGACCCTAAATATTATAAGTAACATCGCTGTCTTTATTTTCACAAGTGAGTTTATTTAGTATTTCTTTATTCTTAATTGTACACAAAATATGATATGTACAAGAGAGAAATAGCAAGTGTTCGATTATAAAATAAATAATTTATTGACAATTCGCACAACGCTATTTCGCAACCATATCTTGTATTATGACAATTTAATTGCTAACATAATAACAACATTAAAAACATTAGTTTTTAACACCAGGCAATGCAAACCGCTTTGCTAAATTTATTCATCACACACTCAAGCCATGCAAAAAATACATTTTTGAAAAAAAATTCTAGCTCCAAATTATTTTTTTTCCTTACCTTGTCCCACTGCTGGTCAAAGGTCTCCCCCAAATCCTTCCTCCTTTCAATTATTAATTACATTCAAATATAATAAAATAAACCAACCTTCTTGCTAACAATACATTTGTTCAGCACAAACTCAGCTAGGCAATGCGTGCCCGTCGTGAAGTCGAACAGATCGACCGACAGTTCGCTGTGAGTGATCCGCAGATAGCGGTGCAGTTCGGACATGTTGCGTAGTCTACGGCCACAAGGTGCTCGGTATGCAATTTCTTTATGACCCTTGTGACGAATTGTTTGTCTGAAATAAATATTAATTACTAGCTGATCCGGCGAACTCTTTTCCGCCTTAAATAAATAAGCCGATTTTTATTTACTACAATATTTTTATAAATGAGGAATTACTTGACAGATTATAAGCAAACTTCACATAAACTATCTGCTAATTAGTCCGAATAAAGCCTAAAAATTTGGTTTGGATAGGTGAGCCCGTTCTTGAGTTATAAAATAACAACGAAAAGTGGCATTGATTTTTATATAGATAGATTCTTTCCTGTTCTGGGTATTTTATATGTATAATAAAAAATATCTATCTATGTAATGTATTGTATTAAGTATGTCAGTCTTCTAGTACCCATAACACAAGCTCTGCTTAGCTTGGGGCTAGATGATGTTGTGTGGATTGTCCAGCATTATTCATTTATTATTTATTTTATTCTTAGACATTTCAAACATCACACTCAAGTCCCAAACTAAGCAAAGCTTGTACTATGGGAACTAAATTGCTGGTAGATTACTCACATACTTTTTTGTAAATACATACATAGAATACATAGTAACACTCAGATCCAGAACAAATATTTATGTTCATCACACAAACATTTGCTCTGGGTGAGAATCGAACCCACGACCCACAGTGACGTGCGAACGAGTGAAATAGTTACTTACTTTTCCCAACCGCTCAACAGTGGCTTAGCTAGCGGATTATATGTACGTAGATCTTGCAATGAGAGTAAATCCGATCGACGACATTTAATAGAACAAGTATGAGCGATCATTTTGTTCGGTTTCACTGCATTTTTCGGCGTGTAGTACTGAAAATAGTATTTTTTTTTTATATAAAATTTACTTTAAGAAATATATCTGACGTAAGACAATACAAAAATGTAATACGTTTGTTACAAAAACGAAGATATTGACTTCAAAAGTAATGATAATTATTTGTAATTTGCTTTCGTTATTAAGTTTATTTTAGCTTTTTATTTTGTATAGTTTAAGATCGTGTAATTTTTTGTGTTTTTTGGGTTAATAATAAATTTTACCTTAACTAATTATATTTTAGTCAAAAACCAGCCAAGTGCGAGTCGTCCTCGCGCACAAAAGGTTCCGTACAAAAAAACACGATTTTGTATGAACCCATTAAGCCAATCAGTTTTTGAGTCTGTATGAATGCCCGTCTGCCACCAGATTAATAAGAATAATCTCATGAACCGTGATAGTCAGATGAAATTTTACAGATAATGTACGTACTTATGTACTGATATTGCCACTACAACAATAGATACTAATAAAAAGATGTGTGGCACACGGGGACTGCTGCGGTAAAGCTATTGCATAGCATTTTTTGCTGGATTACGCATGCGCAGTGTTAGATTATTTTCGTTACGGAATTTCTCATTTCGGTCTCCACGCTCAAGGCCCGCGATAGAAGCTATGCAATAGCTTAAAAACAGAACAAAATACTTGCGGGGCTCCTTTACATAAACATATTTTTTCGGTACGGAAACACTTAATAAATACATGTCATGTTATAATTGAATCGATAACCAATACATAATATTTATAAACATCCGTGAAAACAATAAGGTAAGGCTATTTCGCAAAAAACTCATTTGAATTGTAATAGCATACTTTGACTAACCTGTTATGTAGTTTAGTTTTTAGTTTAAAGGTGAGGCCAAACGAGCGTACAGATCCTACGACTCACAAAATTACGCTCATTTGGCCTCACCCTTAGTTCTGAAACAGTTTTTTTATTGAATCAAATTTTATTGAAGTGCAAATGCTTACCACAACTCGACTAATCACTCCGTCTATGGGTATATTGACATCTTGTTGTTGTATGTGTCTTGATGTTGTTGATTTCTTCGCAACTGCTCTTTGTTTACGTGTTCCCTGTAAATAAATATAAATATTCACGCACAATTCACGCATTAACTCTAGTCACGAACTATGCAAAACTTGTACTATGGGAACTAGATTGCTTATTTTTTTTTATTTATATATATAAACTAAAACGGTTATAACAACCAATTACATTAATTAATACTAGCACATACAAGAACATAACATACTTATTTAATTTTTTTAATGTAAATATGTACATACAAATACAAAATTTCTATCTTTCTAATAATTAAATAAAAATTTTAAAATCGATTCAGTAGATCCCTATGTTACCCCTTACAATTAACAAATGGACAAACTTTACTTCTTTTATTAGTATACATATACAGGGTTATTTGTAATTAGCGCATCACCTCTTGCAGGAAGCTTCTCTACTTCAATATAAACAACATTTGTTCTACGACTTTTCAAAATTATTAATTTTTAAAATTTAAGTTTTCCCATACAAATTTATTATTATGTATTTTAATGTCTCTGAACTGGTCATTACTCTACGCGCACCCAACTATCTAACTATCTCTAGGCAAAATATCGGCACGTGTAACGGGGCGCGGGGTTGCGGGGTGCATCGGCATTGCACTTTTGAACTTGACCTCAGTCGTATGACGCGCCGCGCACGGGTAATTAGAGACGCGTGCGCCGCACTTTTCTTCCGGTCCCGTTGCCGCGTAACCGAATTACGATTTGTGAGAGTGCCTAGGTGCCTACGGAACAGACATTACTCCGTCCGATGGATTTTTATTTGTGGGGACATGTAAAATCCCTAGTGTATTCCGGTGGTGAAGTAGCTAGCCGCGCTATGTTATTGGAAAAAATTGTTTGGGCGTTGACCTCAAAACGAATCCGCAAGTGCATCACGAGTTGGTGAACAGTTCATTTTTAGGTGTGATCTTTGTGTTGGATGCGAAGGTGACTATTTTGAACGCTATGTGCGTGATACCCACCGGCATCCGCGTGATTTGTATTTACGAGGTAATTTTTAATTATCCAATCATTTTAGATAGAAGAACTTTAGAAGAAGATATTCAATTATTGTAAATAAGCTGATTCCACTTTTTAAATACGCCTGCATTAAAAAATAAAAACCTATTTAGTAGGTACCTATTTTTTTAAAAAGAATAATGTTTAAATTAGTTTTTTTCTGAAATTCAGATTTTAGGTTTTAGACTTCTTATTCTTTAATTTTTTAATGTTGTCAGTCCTAAGCCTGATTAAAGTATGAAGGGAAAGTGGATTCAGATTCCCTAAGTTGACTGAGTAAAAAAACGCGGGAAACCGTAGTAGGTAGTTAGTACAATACCGAATCACACGTCGCGCGCGGGTCGCGGGAGGCGTGGTTAGGTATATTCTCTCTCACTCTTACAAAACATAGAGTAATAAATAACAGAGATAACCAATTTTTTTGTTTTTTTTTGTTTATGTGTTATTTATCAAGATTTACAAAAAGTCGTAGAACAAATGTTGTTTATATTGAAGTAGAGAAGCTTCCTGCAAGAGGTGATGCGCTAATTACAAATAACCCTGTATAGTTTTACCTCATTTTGTTGAGTTGCGGCTTGAGTTTCTGTAGTTACGGGTTCGGTTTTAATTTGGTCTTGTTCATCAGACCGTGTGTACTCTACACACGGCATATTGGACTGAAATAAATAAGTTTATAAAATAAAGATTAGTGAGTTAGATTAGTAATTTATGACATCCCTTAATGCACAATAATTTATTTGTAATAATTTATTTAAAAATTGTATGAATTATGACATTGTTATTACTTAAAACTACTTTAATATGAATGCTAATTGTATCATGTTATTACTAGATTTCTAATTGACGTATATGTACATATTACCAATATAAATAAATGATGATTTATGATTTAAAAATAACGTAAAAAAAAATCAAAGATTAATAATTATAATAAGTCTCCTGAGTAACGTAGCTGCAGCTTCAAAGTGTAAGCCTTCTGTTGCCTGAATAACCTTTTTATCTCCAAGTAACCCTTCTGTCTCCTACTTAATTCTCCTGTCTCTTACGTGACTCACTTGTCTCCTTCGTTACCTTTCTGTCACTTGCATAACACCTCAGTCTTCTACGTAACCCTCCTATCTCCTACGTTAGCCACGTATCTCCTGCATAACCCACCTGACTTCTGCGTAACCTACATGTATTCTACGTATCCCACATGTCTTCTGCGTAACCTACATGTATTCTACGTAACCCTCCGATCTCCTGCATAACCCACCTGTCTTCTGCGTAACCTACATGTATTCTACGTATCCCACATGTCTTCTGCGTAACCTACATGTATTCTACGTAACCCTCCTATCTCCTGCATAACCCACCTGTCTTCTGCGTAACCTACATGTATTCTACGTAACTCCCCTGTCTCATGCATAACCTACATATATTCTACGTAACTCCCCTGTCTCATGCGTAACCCAGCTGCAAGATACTTACCCTGGTCTGCACTTTGCTCCTAGAAGCTCTACTCCTGGTCCGTCCGTCCCCTGCTTTCTCAGCAGCCTGTAGCTCTAGATAGAGTGGTGCGAGACGAGTGGAGCCGCGGTATATCCACTCTGTTCTGTTATCTTCGTCGAAGTGGATAAGTGCTATAGACGCGTCCACTTGGAGTACTTTGGATTCCCACCATTTTCCTAGAAAAAGTTGAAGGTAGAATTAATTAAAATTTGATATGTAATTATTGTATATTTTATCAATGGTATGTGCCCAGAAAGCTAGAATTAATTAAAATTTGATATGTAATTATTGTATATTTTATCACTGTCATGTGGCCACATTTTTATATATAAATGTCGTCACTCGAATTTCATGATTTTTTCACCTCATCTAGCTAGTGACATTTGTAAGAAAGTTACATATTCTGATATTTTAGTTGAAATTTTGAGTTGTAAAATTAGATGTAAATAAAATATTTCATTCAATTTTTTATTATACATATTAAATACCCAGAACGCCCGAAATAAATATTTGCAGATCGTACGAACATTTATCCCAAGGCGGGAATCGAACCCGCAACCTTCCGCGTCGCAGGCGGACCTTCGCGCGCCGCGCCACATCGGTCGTTAAATAATTGGCTTGTATTAAATACTAGCTGACCCGTGCCCACTTCGTTGGGCATAATTCGACCGTTTTTTCTCCGATTCACTTAGCAAAACGGACTACCACGTAAAAGCCTTTTTATTTTTCGGTTTTTTATATAACCTATGACACTCAGCAATAATGTGGCTTTCTATTGGTAAAAGAATTTTTAAAATCGGTTCAGTAGATCCCGAGATTACCCTTTACAATTTAACAAATATACAAACACACAAACTTTACTTCTTTATAATATTAGTATAGATTTAATTGTTATAAACTGACCATTCCATTCAGTCTTCAAGTTTTCCCCTGCGTGCAGTCTGACCATGGGTCGTTCAGGGTAAGACAGCAGATAGTTGCATATGAAGTCTCGTATAAACGGATGTACTTCTTCCCACACCAAGTTGCTGCTCTCGCAGACAATGCGGGTGTCTTGATGATGAACGTATTGAGCGTAACCGTCGTCGAAGAACACTAGGTATCTGGAATTTAATTTAAATTAATAACAATATGGATGTTTTATTCACAAACAAACTTACGACTATACAGTATTTACAAAATGTACATTGTCATATAAAATACATAAGAAACAGTTGAGCTATCTACAGACCGTTGCAAACGATCTATAGATAGTTCACCTAATCCAAATCAGTACCAATCGGAAGCGTACCCTAGACACTGGCTGCATTGCCGCGCTGAATAGCAATGCTGATACGCTGGGCCAGATACTCACCAGCCCTCGGGTCACGCGTCGCTTCGACTAGACGCCCAGAAATAATTTTGAATACGCGGTGGGCCTCGGTACCCCAAAATATAACAATATTGGTTGGCTCAAGGGTCAGATGCATGCGACAGTGATCCTCGACACGGCACGCATTGTCCGGAGGTTCCTCAATCTTTAGGCTGTATCTCATGAATCATGAAAGCAGTTAAACTTTTCACAGATTTTTGTTGCCGCTAATACAACAAATATCAGAATCAAACAAATAGTAAAGTCATACAAAAATGATTCTCTATACGATTTTTTATTGGTCGTTTTCGTCGATATTGATAACGGCAACAGATAAATACCATACGGAACCGAATGCACGAGTCTGATTCGCACATGGCCAGTTTTTATTACACTTAGCCAGTTTTTATTACACTTGGCCAGTTTTTATTACACTTGCCAGTTTTTATTACATTTGGCCAGTTTTCATTAAAAGGTTTTCTCACGATTATCTCAATATACCTGTAGTTATTGACTGGGTTAGGTATTTCGGCTATAACACCAGAGTAGAATGATTCCCGTCTCGTTGTGTTGTGCGGATCTTTGAATAGGGCCACCACTCTTGTACCTAAAAGAATATGTTGATGAAATCCTATCCTACAATACTATAAACGCTAAAGTTTGTACAGATGGGTGGATGTTTATTAGTTCTTTCAAGCAATAACTACATTTAAATAAAACTTTACAATAATATAGCTAATATCAGAATAACACATAGGCCATAATTTTTAAAGATATTGTGTGTATTATCAAAAATATATCGATAAAACATAGTCGCTGTCTTGTATTACTTCGGTTGCCTGGAAGAGATCGCTCTCAACGATAAGGCCGCCTATTGTGTTATCTATTGTTACAAATTTAAGTTCTTTTGTTTTTTATGTGTGTGGTGTGCAATAAAGAGATATCTATTATATCAGGACTTACCTATAGTCATCCTAACTGCACAAGGTTCTGGATAGGCAAGACATCTGGCGTACAAAACTTTGCAAGGATTTTTGATTTTATGTTCAAATTTCACACGGCATTGCGTGAATTGTTGCTAGAATACAAAAACAATATTATATCATATGAAAATAGCCAGTTATGTAAGTGAAAAATAGCGAAACCTTTACCCATAGGTGAGACAATTTAGTAAAAATAAAATATTGTATAAACATCGTTAAGCCCAGGAGAAGGATTGGTGGAGTGTCGCCAAAGACCGGGATAAGTGGAAGGCTTTGGGGGAGACCTTTGCCCAGCAGTGGGACAGTAAAGGTTAAGAAAAAAACATCCTTATAGATAGAAATAACAGTCATTAAGGGGCGGATGATTTTCTATAGAGGTAGTTGGACAATCAAAAATAATCATCCTATTTATTTTTAAACAAAAGCTTTTTATGTAAGTATAATTTAAGCATCAGTTTCAAAAGTTATTCTCTTACGGCCGGTTTCTCGAACGATGATCAACGAAAAAATCAAATAATTACTATGTGTCATACTCGGATCAATCGTGATTTGAGTTTCCAGAAACCGGCCGTTAGTGTAGATAAATCATCCCTGTCTCAAAATACACTTAATACTCACCCCGACTGCTTTAGCCTGTACATCCATAATTTTCCCTTTGAGCCAGGTTCCAAATGCATTTCGCATAGCATACACAATCATCCCTGTTTTCAAGGGAGGACGGATTATTGTCCCGGGTGGGGGTAAGTCGTCAGGAGCAGATTCCGCTGATAACTTCACTACCGACACTTCTTTCTGTAAAAAAAACCCCCCTAGCTTAGATTTTAGCCCGTAAAATTACTAATATATAAAATGTTTTAGCCCGTTAAGTGTAACTTGTTTTTATTTTTGAGTTATTTATGTACTTTTGCGTAAGAATTCGTGTCCAGTTTTAAGGTATGTAAGATTATTTCTGGTACAAAAAAACATTCAAATCATTTTACATTAAATTTAACTTTTTAGGGTTGCGTACCCAAAGGGTAAAAACGAACTGATATTTCTTTCTGTAAATAATTTTAAATTAATTAATCATTTGAATTGGATTGGTGGGACACTGCCAAGGATAGAGAGACGTGTAACCCCCTATCTTATAAAAAGTTAGCGTTGAATTTAAGTCATCATTACGTATGGTAATCAATACTTCAAGTCTGCCCTAACTTTTTATAAGATAGACCGTAAGTGTTTGGGGGAGGCCTTTGCCTTGCAGTAAGTCAAAATAGGCTAGAATTAAAAAAAAATAACACTTTAGGGTTTCGTACCCAAAGGGACCCTATAACTGAAAGTCAGCAGTCTGTCTGTCTGTCTGCAGGCTTTATCATGAACTGTGATGGTTAGAGAGCTTGTAACGGCCACAGTTAGATATGGTACGAAACTGTGTGCGAGTACAAATAGCATTTAGGTGGTTATATAGTTGAAAAAAATCTGACAAAATGTGACAAATATACAAATAACTTACATCGTCATCTACTTTATTCTGATCGCCTTCAATCTGCGCAATCTAGAAACAACATATTTATGTATAAAAATATTCACGAACAATTCACACATCACACTCTAGTCCTAAGCTAAGCTAAGCTTGTACTATGGGAACCAGATTGCTGATAGAACATCCTGACACAGAACAAACATCTATAGCTAGCTGTGTACAAAACACATTTGATGTTACCATCTAGTACCAAATTCCAAATTCTGTCGACGATCAGTCGTTTGGGTCATATAATTGTGAACTGTCGCTTTCATCGACCAATCAGAGCGCAACGATCGATGCCGTGATTGGCGGAATTATTGTCTACACAAATAATGGACATTTCATCTCTACTGGGTATCTACTCGATAGATGTTACACAGTAAGATCTCTGAATTTAAATAAATAAATATATAATGCTGGACCATTCACACAACATCCCAAGCTAAGCAGAGCTTGTGTTATGGGTACTAGAAGACTGACACACTTAAAAATATACATTAAATAGATATATTTAGATATTTTTTTATTATACATAATTATATAATACCCAGAACACCCGGAATAAATATTTGCAGGTGGTACAAACATTTATCCCAAGGCGGCAATCGAGCCCGCAACCGCTCCGCCTTTTCGTTGTTCCCCGACCAAAGGTAGATAATGCAAATTTTACCCAACTATGTAGGTGAAATATTTTCCCATCTATCATTTAAGTGTAAAGTAGAGTATAAAGAGTTATTTTATACCAGTTTTTCCCCCTCCAGAGGTATTCTTTCCAATAATACTGTCGGTTTCTTGGCGGGAGCGTCACCGGCCGAAGACGTCGCTTTACGTTTAGGATACCGGCTGACAGGCGTCTCAGTTGGCTGGCCGGGATTGGTGGACGCCTGAGGACAGGAATCAATGTAAGGACTTGAAGGAGACCTTTGCCCAGCAGTGGGACGCGATAGGTTAGTTCAAAAAATTTATATTAACTCATATTCAAATGAGAAATAGTAAAACAAATTTTTAGTACATAATTTTAAAACTTAAATAAGATATTTATTATCTAAATTAAAAGTTACATGAAGCTTTAAAAGAAAAACACCTTGATTAAGTATATAGGTACGAATACCAATATAAAATAACTTAAAAATAAGGACTGCAAATCTACGTTACTAGTATTTCATTGTGACAATGTCTTTGTTTGTTGTAGTATTATTCAAATCGAACGAGCAAATTGTAGAACTCATAAATACTTACTTCTTCGGCCGCCTTTACCGTGACTGAATACTGAAAAAGTAAATACAAGTGAGAATTTTATTTTTGACCTAAACTTAAACAAAGCTTCAACAATTTGCTACTAACGGCCGGTTTTCTGGAAATCCACATCACGATTTGATCCGAGTTTGACACATAGTAATTATTTGATTTTTTCGTTGTTCATCGTTCGAGAAACCGGCCGTATGACTGTTTTATTTGACAATTTTAACTGTCAAAGTTTGCACATACTTGTCTGTTAGACTACAAAAATAACTTAATTAAACTTACAAAATGTATTTTTGATTATTTGTTAGAAAAGTTATGAATAGGCAAAACTATATGCAACATTATTGCTAAGTGCGATCTCTTCCAGGCTACCAAAATACAGAACAAAATGGTGAAAACTCACGAAACAAATAACTTAAATTAACAACACGCTTCAAAACGTACGGCCTTATCGCTAAGAGCGATGTCTTGTTGCAAATAAGTAGAACGCAAACAACCGCCAGGCAACACTTTTTACTTTTTAGACAGGCGCCACAGCTCAGTTGGTAGTAACTCTGCCTTCCATGTTTGGGACTAGATAATGATGTGTGAAATGTCCTTGAATATTTATATTTATTTATTTATTTTGATGGGTTCTAGTTAAATAGTTCCCGCGTAGTCACACTATTTAATGTTAATTTTAATTTGATTTTTAATTAATAATATTAACAAGTCTTGTTCATTTCATCACAAACAAAACACTTACAAAACAAAATTGTTAAAACACAAGAAACTAACTGAAATTAATATCCGTACGGTATAAACTGTGCGGCCCTATCGCTAAGAGCGACGTCTTCCAGGCAAACAAAATACTTACCGAACTGCTAGGTGTATCGTGTATGATAATGGCGCCCTCAGACTTTCTTTTCGGTTCATAATCTTTGTAAAAATCTACTTTCACAGCATCTGTTTGCTTCTGACAGTCATCAAGCATGGCGTTTACTTCTTTAGCAGCCTCTGTGGACAATTAAAAATGTATTATATCTTCTTCTTCCTGCCCTTATCCCACTAGGTGGGGTCGGCACAACATGTTCTCTTCTGCCATTCTCCTCTATCATCCGTCATCTCAGTATTCACTCCTTTCACATCCATATCATTTATCATAAAAATGTATCATTATGTATTCTAAAAAAATATATATATTCTATCAGCATCTAGTTATATATATTATTGTGAAGAAAACACCTACCTTCAACTTTTTCTATTTCGCTGTTCAATTGTGCTTCTGTATCTGCCAGACGCTTCTCCATTTCAAATGCATTCCAAGTCTCATTAAGCATATCAACGAGATTCTCCTCCACAACTCTGTGATTAAGTAACAAAATATCATGAGTTAGACGTTACAACCATGCAACCATGAATGGTTGTAGTAATCTATAGCTATATAAAAATGAAATCCGTTTTCCGTTGTCACGACATAGCATGATGGCTTGACCGATTTGGCAGATTTTTTTTGTAGTATTCTAATACTCTGTACAAGGTTTTTACGGGAAAAAAAGAAATCTCTCAGTAAAAAAAATATCTCTAAAGCGGTACGACGTTCGCCGGGACAGCTAGTACGATAATATAAATAATTAAGTCATACGTGTGGCACCAATGTATTAACATATAACAACAAAATGAAACCCGCGACTTCGTCTTATTATTGTTATATTATAGCAAATACACAGAACACTTTTATAAATTACAATAATAGAAAACTTACCTTTACTATATACCTACACCTCACCTTTTCTACATAAGTATTGTTTTAATTGTACCACCCCTGATTGTGTATTTTAATTTTACACTATAAATAGGTATAGTGTAATAATATGGTGTATAATGCTACGTTAATAATATTAGTACATAAAGAAAGAATAGTAGAAGGTAGAATAGGACAGGAGGTAGGAAGTAGGATAGGATAGAAGTAAGTAGGAAGTTGGAAAGTAGGATAGAAGCAAGAAGGAAGTAAAAAAGTAGGAAGTAGGATAGTAATAAATAATAAAGTTTTCTTTCTAAATGTACATAATATAACATACTTAGCGTCTTCTTCGCCGATGGGTAAACTATCGTCTACAATCTCGCCGTCAGAGTCGGAGTCGGATATTTCAACGAGTTCTTGTGCCGGCGCCTCCATTTCTAGATCTAATAATGGACGCATATCTCTTATACCGCTTACTAATCCCTGCAAATTTATATATTATTTTATTATAATCTAGTAGTACGCCCCGGCTTCGCACGGGTAGCGGGTAAAGAATTCTTTAGGTATTTTTTTACACCTTAGGTTACATAATTGAAGTTTTAGTAAGGATCCCTAATTTTTTTGAAAATATAATATAGCCTATGTTCATCGCAGATAGTGTAACTTTACAACGGTGAAAGAATTTTTGAAATCGGTCCAGTGGTTTCGGAGCCTATTCGATGCAAACAAACAAACAAACAATCAAATATACTATAATAATATTTACTAAAAAAAAATTCACTTGGTTTAGGCGTAATGTTCGACAAATTAGACTTTGGATTCCGAATCATTTACTTAGTAGCGCCATCTTTTGATTTGTTGCACGGACTCAGGCGCCGTTTTTATGTAGTTTCATCATCGCGAACATAACCAGTAGAGACGAAATGACCAGTTTTACTTGAGTTAAAATTATTGTTTCTGTTAAAATAATAATAAATAATATTTGTGTCAATGGGCGGCGGTGACCACTTCCCATCAGGTGTCAGCGAGCTATGGCATAAAAAAAAATTGCATATTCAGTGGTACTTACTGGTGAAATGTAATTACTTACATCTGTTTTTTTTTTTGGTGTTGTGCTGTATCACCACACCATCGTATACATATAGAACACCGGACCATTCTGTCAAGTGTTTGTGAAACATTTCATAACAGACGAAGTACACAGAGGTCTGTTTCTGACGCAATACTGTCTAATGCCTTGATCATACGTACCGGGTAAACCGGCGAGACAGTGACGTATTTAAGATACACTGCGCGCTAACGCTGCAACGTTCAACAGTAAAACTGATGTCGACGCGCAGTGTATCTCAAATACGTCACTGTCTCGCCGGTTTACTCGGTACGTGTGATCAAGGCATTAGAGAGAGCGACAGTCCACATTTATATGACGCAAAATACTGATCAGTTTCGGAATTTGGAAGACCTTATTACGTCTCTACTGAATATGTACTAGATGAGTTAGATGGAACTACTATTGTTTTCTTACAAACCTACTTTATTCTTTATAAGCAATGCTAAATACACATTTAGAATGAAGACTCTAAACATAATATTTGTCCTTGGCGAGGATCAAACCCGCGATTAAGTGACATTACCTCAAGCCTATCAACCGCAAGTTTTTGGCAGTCCTCACACACAAACCCCTTCCGCTTAGTGAGTGAGTAGCAATTTGCTGAGATTCTACCCAATGAATAGTAGGTTTGATTCTCGTTTAAGCAATTCGGGTTTATGCATTTACCATCTAGGTCTTCTTTGTCTGTTGATGATGCTGAAATAAATACATATATATATATACAGGGTGGAATTTTGTAATGCCACCTGAAGGGGAAGTACTCTTAATACTTTAGATAGAAAATTTTACTCAAAGAAAACATTCCTTTATTTTTGAAAAGAAAAAAAACTGCATTCAAAGATTTTTAAAAATTCTTAATTTTTTTTTTTCGCAATAAATAATCACTATTGGTCACGAATCTTCTTCGTGTTCATGAAACTAACAGTCAAGTAAGATTTTCTTTCAACGTTTGGTTCGGAATTATGAGAAATATGGTTGTGTTAGTCCATGTGTACGAAGGTCACTTAAACACTCTCAAGTATTTAGAAATACTGGATTTATTATTTAATACTGGATTTGTATGGAGATCCAAGCAGCGCCTCTAGCGGATTTATTGAGAGGCTTGGATCTCCACACAAAATCGGTGGCGTTCAGCGATTGCGTCTCTGCGATCCGTGTGTGCACATACTCGTACTTGGGGTACAGGCAGAAGTAGTAGTAGTAGTAATTGGACTAAAATTCTCAACGGCCAGTACCAGGGCCCCGATCGTGCTAAATTGTAACATAAACGTTCACTTTGCGTTGGTGAACCTTAGCTGCTGCATTGACTAACGTTACAATTTAACACGATCGGGGCCCAGATCTTTTGACAGCTGTCAGGCCGTTTGGCCCATACAACGCTTGAGGGTTTCCTGTAATCAGTCTATTTGGGCTATTCACCTTGTCAATAACCTACTACTTTTACGCGCAATTTCAAACACTTTGCATGTTATGAAAAGTCGCTTGTAATATCAACGTATATAGCATATTTTTTATATAGACCAATATATAAGTCACCACTGATAATCCTTGTAGCGTCTCGGTTAAGAGATTTCAAGCTGTATCTTAGAATCAGAGTCTTTATCGTAATAAAACATAGCCCATGTTTGAATCCAGAGAATGCTGATAAGAATTAAATAAATAAATAAATAATGCTGAACAATCCACACAACATCATCTATCCCCAAGCTAAGCAGAGCTCGTGTTATGGGTACTATAAGACTGACATACTCAATACTTGTTTGTAGGTGTACCAAAGAGCGGTGATCACTCCAATCATTGGCATAGAAACATTGTGGAAGGACTATATCGCGTTTGAACAGAGCATTAACACTATCATTGGTAAGTAATAGACTTTAAATAAATGTATAGAAAATACTTTATTTACAAAAATATAGGTAAACATATAAACTTAATTCTATGGTGTAAGCATGAGCGATCGATGCAATAAAAGTACACAGTGCAACTTTTACAGATTTTAGTCGGTTCGATTACCGTGTGCGGCAAGCAAATTTTTAAAAATCTTTGAATGCAGTTTTCTTTCTTTTCAAAAATAAAGGAATGTTTTCTTTGAGTAAAATCTTCTATCTAAAGTATTAAGAGTACTTCCCCTTCAGGTGGCATTACAAAATTCCACCCTGTATACTTAAATAACAAACTAAAAAAAAATGGATTCTCGCAATCTAAAACTAAATTGAAAAAATCGATTTTAGCAAATAAGTATATTTTGTAGCACTTTCTAGTGCCAAACTAAGTAAAGCTTGTACTATGGGAACTAGATTTTATTTTTCTGACGTTCAATATAATATTACAATTTAGGATGTTGACATAACTTTTACGAATTCATATTGATAAATAACTTAACTGTACCCCAAGTACGAGTTTGTGCACACACGGATCGTAGAGACGCAATCGCCGAGCGCCACCGATTTTGTGTGGAGATCCAAGCAGCGCTCCTAGCAGATTTCTTAAGAAGCTTGAATTTCCATACAAAATCGGTGGCGCTCGGCGATTGCGTCTCTACGATCCGTGGGTGCACAAACTAGTACTTGGGGTACTGGAAGGCTCATATTAAAATGTGTGTTAAAAGTGCATATCGTCCCTTAGCTTACAACACCGCTCAGAAATGTTGTTAAAAATATGACATGCAGTGTTGTTATATAAGGGAAGATATGTTTTGCTTGTTTTTAATTTCACTTTTTGACGTGACAACGTCTTATAATTCGATAGAGCCGGCTGCACGCACGAAAAAACATGACTCATGAAGCGTTCCGGCGTTCTGAGGCGTTCCAAGATAAGATAAGATAAGATACGATTGACGTTGTCACGTTCAACTATCGTCAGTAAACCGACTTTACAGACAACCATTTTTTTTCTCTCTTAACCGATTCATGGCCGATGACGCACCTAGCGCGTCATGTGGAAACCTTTAGGGAGGCCAATGACGCGGCAAGCGCGTCATTAGATAATTGTTGAAATTTAGATTTTTATTAAATTTAAACTAAAAATACTTTTATTTTATATAAAAATTAACACATTAGAGACACTTATATCTGTGGTCACTAGATTTTTTTGAAATATGAAATTTTCAGGGGTTGTCAACCACAGGTAGGTATAGGAATCCTCCAGGGACAATTTTCTAATGACACGACAAGCGCGTCATTAGAAAATTGTTAAAATAGGTATTTAAAAAAAACTAATATAGGTACTTATGTGACATCTACCCAGCTCTTTTATGGTAGGTAGGTACTATGTTTATTTTACGTAATTCAAAATGCATTAATAATAATTCGTGATAATATATCGTCTATTGTTTCCAAACCGGTCGGCTGCGCCAGTTCATGAATGGGGAGTCCATTGTCTACTTAGCACCGTATGTCTTTAAACCACCGTATGGCCATTTGTCTTTTACATTAGGTACTCTACATAATTTGCACAAATCTGTATAATAAAAATGAAATGCTGTTCGTTATTAGTCTCGCTAAAACTCGAGAACGGTTGGACCGATTTGGCTAATTGTAGTCTTGAAATATTCGTGAAAGTCCAGGGTCAAAATAATGGTTTTTGTAACTGTTTGTTTTCCTTATATAAAAATAAATAAATCTTTAGACCCTGTTATATAGGGACCTCAAGTTAAAACTAAGTAACTTACAAATCTCATTTGAATTTTTCAGAACAATGGATCAACCGTCGACTTCAAGAGCAGAAGTAGAAGACATTTTGAGAACCATGGAGTCTCCAAGAGACTTCGAAATACTGCCAGATGAGGGTCTAACAGACCAGGATTTATATGGTATACTGACGGGATATCATTTAGTAAATGATTGGATAGATTTGGCTGAGGAAGAGGTGATAACTACCGAAAATGAGGAACCAATACAGCGAGACACGGAAATACTTCGAGAAGGAACCTGGAGCCCAGGTAATCCAGCATTTGAAAACAGAATCCAGTTTACTGGCAACCCTGGAATTAAGCAAAATATGTCCGGAACAGACCCGATAGATTTTTTTAATTTGTTGTTCAATACAAGTTTTTATAATCTTATAATAACGCGTACAAACGCAAATGGTGAAAACCTTCAGAGGAACAGCACAGGGCAATCCAGATTTAAAAGGTGGAAACCAGTATCCCTGTCAGAATTCCAAACATTCATAGGCGTTATTTTACTAATGGGAATTATAAAGTTAAACCGTTTGACTGATTATTGGAAAAAACATTATTTATTTGATTTTAAATTAAAAAACTATATGTCAAGAAATAGGTTTTTCATGATTTTGAGAGCGTTGAATGTTCAAAATATTCCTGGCGAAGAAAGTATTAAAAAGGTATGCTCAATAATGGATTTATTTAATAAAACGATGGAAAATATATATTACCCGAGTAAAGAGATGACAGTGGATGAATCTCTGATTTTATGGACAGGTCGATTACGATTTCGTCAATATATAAAAAATAAGGTTCATAAATATGGAATAAAATTATATATGTTAGCCGAATGTAACGGAATCTGCATGAGGATACATTTGTATGCTGGGGCTCAAGATGTTGTAGTGGGTGGGCGTAATCATATAAAAAAAGTATTGCGTCTACTTACAGAAAAATATTTAAATGCTGGCCATGCCATTTATGTCGACAACTATTATTCAAGCGTTGCTATGGCCAACGAGTTATTAAATAAAAATACATATTTGACTGGCACATTAAGACAAAACAAAAAAGGAAATCCAAAAGAGGTAATAAACGCCAAACTACAAAAAAACGAAGCGTGTATTATGCATAATGACAAAAATGTAACAGTAACAAAATGGCAAGACAAAAGAGATGTCTGTTTCGTCAGTTCCGAACACAATAGCGAATACATCCACACAAAAAATAAATATGGAAACGATTCCTTCAAACCTAAAGTGCAGGTTAAATATAATAAATTTATGAGATCAGTCGACAAGCACGACCAAATGTTAAATTATTATTGTGCTGAACATAAAACCTTAAGATGGTATAAAAAAGTAATTATCCACATCATGCAGGTTCAGTTAATAAATTATTTTTTCCTATATAATTTAAACAGAGAAAGAAAGACAAGTTTGTATGATTTTAGATTAAAAATTATTGAACACCTGTTACCTAATTCAGAGATCATTCGACCGTCACAACCGGGTAGAATTCATTTGCCGGAACATTTGCCAAAGAGAAATGGCAAAACAATGAGAAAACGATGCAGGCTTTGCTTTAATGTGAACAAAAAAAGAGTCGAAGTATTGTTTGGCTGTCCGGACTGTCCCGGTTTTCCTGGATTATGCCTGGAATGTTTTAGAGCATTTCACAATTATTAATCGTTCTGTTGTATAGATAGAACGCTCTAGCCACTGCACCATGGAGGTAAAAAAAAATGATTTACCAATTTTAAACATTTATTAACAATCAGGTACAATTAATGATCACAATGATTAATCAGTTCTAACGTGTAAAACAACAGCTCAATCATTAGAGTAAGTAATTTTGTTTTTCCTATGAAACAAATATCCTTAAATATCTAATTATAAGAATCAGTCACATAATCAGTCTTTAATTAACAAAATCAACAATAGATAGACATACATGGGTACAACATTGTGATATGTTTAACTTAATAAATCTTTGAAAACTTAAACACTTCTTTCATTTACCTACCCCTTATCATCCTTCCTTTTCTTACAATATATACTTAGGTACCTACCTAAGTAGGTAGGTAAAAATAATTTACCTATGCCTACGTAGGCATAGGTACCTACTTAAATTATTTTTTAAGTAATTCTATTATATTTTGCATAACAGCATATCTTTCAGCAATGTTCAATCGGAGTAATTCATTGGACACAAATTGGCCAAAATATTTGCAGCCGTGTATATCCATGACTGTCAAAGCCTCTACATCTTCCGTTCCTTCTATTTCCGATTCGGGAATATATTTGCGTTTTCTAATCAATTCTGGAAAAAAAAAAATTACTAAATACTATCCAAAGGTTTACAACTCATGGTGGAAATCTGTAACTTACCTTCCATCTCCTTTATAACACGTTTATAGTCACTTTAAAACACACTAAACTAATTAATAAAACAAAACACACAGTATCCAGGTCTCAACTTGAATTATAATAGTTGAAATCGCGCAAAATAGCGAAATAACATTACCGGGGGCCAACGACGCGCTAGGTGCGTCATCATTCAGGAGGGCCAACGACGCGACTCGCGCGTCATTAAATTTTGTATGGGGCCGGGGCGGAAAGGTTCGAAAAATGAAGGTGGCAAGGAATCGGTTAATTTCTATTATTTATGATATTTCAGTGGTAATTAAAGATTTGCACACCTAAGAAGGGCAGGATTACAATGATCCATGCTATGTTTGCGACCTATATCATACATGTAATTCTTTCAATAAATAAACTTTGATTTTGACACTTAGACACAGAACAGTGTTCATCACACAAATGTTTGTTCTGAGTGGGAATCGAACCCAAGACCCACAGCATGGACCAATCTAAATCCAACTGAGTTGTGGCACCAGTTACATAAACTAAACATAGGTACCTGTATTTTTTAGAGGTGATGTTGTTTTTTTAGGAGGTGATGTTGTTTTTTTTGGAGTTGAAGTTGCTTTTTTTGGTTGTGATGTTGTTTTTTTTGTAGGTGCTGTTGTTTTTTTAACATTATCATCATCATCATCAGAATCAAGACTAAATATTTCAACTTTTTCAGTGTTTGATTGAATACTCTGTAAATGAAAATATACTTATATTAAAATAACATTATATATTTATATATCGCCAAGGACCGAGATGAGTGGAAGACTTTGGGGGAGACCTTTGCCCAGCAGTGGGACAATATAGGTTAAGGAAAAAAAAATGTTACATACAGGGATTTTTTCATTTTCAATCAATTTAAAATAAGGAGGATTTTAATTTGATAATATGTTATTTTATAACTACCATTTAGCGTGCGTTTTTCAGATTCGTAAACTAAAGATCTATGTATGTCAATGAGTTTTGATCCAATAAAAAAAGAAAAACACAGTACTTTTTCGTATTTTTATAGTTACAAATCTGCATGCTCAAAATCTACAAAGAAAGTCACTGATATAGTATAATATAACTTCTTATTGCATACCACAAACATAGGGAACTAAAACCCAAGTTGATAAAAATTAGGCAACACAATGGGCAATGGTAACAAATAATGGCCCTATCGCTGAGAGCGATCTCATCCAGGCAACCGAAACTGATTCTCATTGTGAACTGATTTCAATGATTCTGCTGTTAGAATAATTTTAAAAATAAATTAAAATTACACATTAGCTGACCCGTGCCCACTTCGTTGGGCATAATTCGACCGATTTTTTCACTTTGCAAAACGGACTACCATGTAAAAGCCTTTTGGTTTTCACTCAGCCATAATGTGGCTTTCTATTGATGAAAGAATTGTTGAAATCGGTTCAGTAGATCCCGAGATTACCCCTTACAATTTAACATATATACAAACACACAAACTTTACCTCTTTATAATATTAGTATAGATTAATAGAACCAGTGTGCAACGTACCGTTGTTTCAGGTATATGTATAGATGGGGTTGACAAGCCAGTAGTCTTTATAGTAACTTCACTTGTGTTTATTTTAGCCTGAAATAACACAGTTTTAATTAGTTAAGAAAAAGAGAGGGGGTAGAGACGGGGGAGCAAAGAGGGATAAAGAGAGATACAAGAATTCCTTGCCGGCGTCGGTGTTTCCAGTACATCTACGATGAGTTGTCACAGTAAAATCCCCTGACTTTACTACAGTAGTTACGTAAATATTAGTATTACGAAATTTAGTACCCAACTATCCGCTAGAGGCGCTGTACAAATCTTCATACATTTTTTTAACTACAGACGCTAGCGAGTATAGTATACATATATAGTATAGGAAAATCTCATGGTAGAGCTACCGGTACTTATAATTTGGACGTTTTCAAGAGGAGAGTGAATAGGTTCTATCTAGGCAAACGTTACACCGTAGGCCGCATCATCATTTAACATCAGATGTGATTGCGGCCAAGCGTTTGGATATAATGCATTAAAAAAAATCATGTTTTTTTTTGTTTCACAACACAGTTAATAGTGATTGATGAACACATATACAGTTTATTTTATAAAAATAATACACGTTTAGGTCTTGAGGATAGGGGAATTTTATGGTTCCTTTAAGCTACTGTTTTGTTCGAAGACAACATATCATTAGACCAGACCTGGATGGGAAATGATATGTTGTAATGTTTTTAATGAATGAATGAAACTAACTTAAAAAGCATAAAATAGTAATGATTGGGCTGAAGAATATTGGCATATTCTTAGCCCAAACATTTATAAATCATTATTAGTTGATACCACTTTTACATTTCAATCTTCACTAAAGTTTTTTTGTCTCCCTAACAACGGCGGATCCAGGGGGGGTCATGGGGGTTATGACCCCCCCTGAGCTGGTTCCAGGACTTAGATGGGCCACTAATTGAACACATTTATTTTATTTATAAATTATGTCACCATACAGATTTAATATAACTTTTGCTAACTTTGTATGATGGCAAACGTTTGGGAATTACATATCAAAATTGAATTATAAGTTCTCGACTTGACGACGACTATGTGACCCCCCCTGGCGCCAAAGCTGTATCCGCCTTTGCTCCCTAGAGGGACTAATAAGAGATTTTTAGCTCCCCTAGGGGAGACAATGAAACTTTGGTGTAAGCCAAAGATATTCAACTTTTAAATCATCGATTACCACTTACCACTTTATGAGGGGGTGGTTTTGGCACCCCGTTTATAATAACCTCCCCCTTCTTGCTAAGTATTTCGGAAGGGCGGGTACCAGACGTGGACATTACTTCCACCTCACCCGGTATGTTTACTGACATCACATTAGAGTTTTCTGATTTTGATACTTCTTCAACGTCTAGATAGGAAAAAAAATATATATATTAAGGTGATACGTCTCGCTCTAGCGGGAAATGCAAATTGTTTAGGGTTCTTTTTTATTGCGGCTGAACTGTTATATCTTTTACTGATTTAAGGTATTTTGCGAACATAAACAATAATTTTCTCTGTAACCCTGTATCAATTTTTGAGATTGGTTCTTTATTATAATGCTGCTTTAGCACGCAAAAATGATCGTGTTGTTGATTTTTTTTTGTTTTTTTGGTGTTTCTGTTTTGTGTGCGTAGTAAATAAATAAATGTCTATGTCTAACTAAGCAAGGCTTGTATTATACAAATAAGATCGCTGATATAATAGCGAGTAATAATAACGGGTGGCAAAGCGTGAGAGACAAAACAATCGTGCGGCCAGTAGCTGTCCCTCTCTATATGATTATCACACGTACAGGAAAGAGACAGGTATTGACCGCACAGTCATGTCGTCTCTTTCTAGAGCAGGGATTCCCAAAGTGGTCGATATCGATTCCTTGGGGTCGATATCGGTTTCCTAGGGGTCGACACAAACGAAAACTGACTGTGGGGGTCGAGGAGGTTTAAAAATCGACCCCTATTAAATTAACTCAAGTACTTATTTAAAACTTTCAAGATGGGTAGGTACTGTATTGTTTATGTTGTGTTACGTGTACTAAGAATAAAATTAATGTTTATGTAGGAAATAGTATTGTGGTAGTAATGTAAAGTCTCAAGTTCTTACAAGACGAATACCATTATGAATAAGGGGGTTGATCTTAAAAGTAGGTAATTTGGCCATGGGGGTCTGAGGTAACATTCATTAACATTCATGAGGTTCATTTAGGAAAAGGGGTCACTTGTCCAAAATAGTTTGGTTATCCCTGTTCTAGAGAGTGGTCAATTTAGTGAGGCTGTTGTATATTACCATCAGAATCAGAAGATTCCTCCAATTCAATGTAACTCTGAACTGTACCACCTTTCACGCCTTTTTGTGAACCTATAACATTATTAAATTTTAGTACAACAGTATAAAATAATTAAAAAAAAGACGTGTGGCACTCGGGGACTACCGCGGTAAAGCTATTGCATAGCATTTTTTTCCGCATGCGCAGTGTTAGGTTATTTTCGTTAGGTATTTTCGTTGCGAAATTTCTGGATTCGGTCTCCACGCTCATGGCCCGCGATAGTAGCTATAAATTAACTCGCACTGCCCGAGGAAATGCAAGGACCCTTAAGTACTTTAATAATTGTGTTAAGTGAAAATAAAACGTAATTTGAATTTGATTGTAATAATATCAGTAAAAAATCACATTACTTGATAACTTCTGTGTTCCTAGTATTTTTTCGAGTATGTTGATAACCTTCTTCGGGGGGCATATATTCTTAGATTTGTGCGTATCTGCGTCTATTATGTCTGGTTCATTTTCCTGCAAATATTTTATCTTATTAGAAAGTATTTGTTTTAGTTATATTAATAAATAATGAATATGTAGGGAGTTCAATCTTAAACCTACTCAAAGTTAACTTCTTCTTCTTCTTCTTCTTGCGTGCTATGGCACCTCGATATCTGATAGAATACTTATAAGTAGGATATATATTTTGTTGTAAATATAACAAAAGATAAACATTATATTATGCATAGAACACATAACACCCAGACACAAAACAAAGGAAAAAATTAGGCTATATGCCCCACTAAGCTAATATAACTTAAATCCTGAGGTTAAGAGATGCCTATCTTACTGCGTGTGAGTGTGGTGGTGCCACACAATGAATGCAGCATCTGCTGGTGTGCCCACCGTGCACTAACACCTGCACCAGAGGATGTGAATGCAGACACAAGTGGTGCTGTACAGCTTGCATAACACATCTCAAAACTTATCTAGATAGCATCGACACGATAAGAAGAAGAAGAGGTTCAACCAATCAGACACTAAAAACACTAATCATGAAGATTCCTCATGAAGTATGGGATGTTATTATACATTATTTATGTATGTAACCTAGAGGCACTTCTAATCAAAATAAAATAAATAAATAATAAATAAATAATGCTGGACAATCCACACAACATCATCTAGCCCCAAGCTAATCAGAGCTTGTGTTATGGGTACTAGAAGACTGACATACCTATTACAATACATTACATAGATAGATATTTTTTTATTATACATATAAACACCCAGAACACCCGGAATAAATATTTCGTTACAGATCGTACAAACATTTATCCCAAGGCAGGAATCGAACCCGAAAAATAGGTTATGGGCCCTGAAACTAACCTCTTCACAATCGACAATATCAATGTCTATGGTTCCTTCATCAGACTGTTTCTCGATGATCTTTGGAGGGGGTTGTTTGTTCAGCGGATTCACTTCCGGCGGTGGAGACATTGAGTCATCCATATCATCAGCGATTACGCTATTCGTTTCTGTAATATGTAGTTTTATTGATAAAAGAAAACATACTTTGGCAATAGACAAATATTTTTCACAAAAACATACAAACCTATGAAAACCAAAGAGATCCAAGGAAGCCAAGGAATCAAAATCTTTACTTAAGATTTAACTAATTATTTGCATATCTTTAAAATTAAGTTTTAGAATTAAATCAATGACGATTTGAAGTCAATGGTGTACATTTTTGTTAAAATATATAATCACATATTACAATAATACACAATTATCTTAATAATATACAAACAATAGTAACAATTTTAAGTTAATAAAACTGAATAATTATGAAGAAAGACGCATCCAGTAATATCATTCTTTCTTTAAAATTACATAAACTAACCTTCGTAAGGGTCAAAGTCATCATCATCATCATTGTCATCTATCTCCAGTTCATCGTCATCATCATCATTCTGCATCACCCGAGAAGATTCCGTTAGAAGTCCTGGAATATTAATAAAAATGTCAAATCCGTATTAGCATTTTAGAGCTTAATAAATCTAAATTCTTGAACTAAGCAAAGCATATACTATGGGAACTAGTTTGCTGATAGAACATGTAAATATTTTTTTTATTGTGAGCTAGTTGACTTCGTATAACGTAACATTTTGGATAATTCACACCTCAGACCTTCAAAATAACAATCCGAACCGAAGTATTATTTTGAAGTACATATAAGCTACATTATTGTAAAGCTTCATTGAAATCCATCTATGCATCCATTTTTTGCATGAAAGAGTAACAAACATGCATAAAGAATCATCCACAATCATAAAGAATCTAGAATTCTAGATGATAAAAGTACACACTTTAACAATACATACATTTTTATTATTCTTACATATTCATCTCACGATCTATACTCACACACTCTGTACCTCTACCATGAGATGTCACAGTAAAATCGCCTGACTTTACTACAGTAGTTACGTCAATATTAGTATTACGAATTTTAGTATCCAACTATCCGCTAGAGGCGCTGTACAAATCTTCATACATTTTTTTTTACTACAGACGCTAGCGAGTATAGTAAATATAGTATAGTAAAAACTCATGGTAGAGCTACTGTACAGTGTAGAGTTACCTTACCATTTATAAATAAAGGTAATTTATGAATACCTAGTAATAAATATATCCACCATATTGTTGTAATATCAGTCTACCTAAACTATATAGACCAGGGATTCCCAAAGTAGTCAAATAAAAAAAAAACCATACAAACTTCCACATTTATAATAGTAGTAGGATCTTCTTCTTATCGTGTCGATGCAACAACTGTATTTTGTTGTAGCATCGTGTTGGAAAGATTAGCCAGACTAGACACTGCTTTACCGTGCCTAGCTGTTACCGGTAGTAGTAGGATATATACACAAACAGTATGCATAGACAATGAATAAACATCAATGTTGTCCTCATACCTCATGGGTAAGAAAACGGATCAACACTGTCAAAAGATTTCCTAAAATCAAGGTAATTGAGCTATTTAATGCTCCTGTCAATTATAACTTACCTAAACTGTCAGTTACTTCTTCTGTCTCATCAGCTATTGATGTATCTGGTTTAGATGTTGAAGGTTTTTGATCATCAATTACTTGGACAAATTTGGATGTTGATGGCTTTTGATCATCAATTGCTCGGACAAATTTAGATGTTGATGGCTTTTGATCATCAATTACTTGGACAAATTTAGATGTTGATGGCTTTTGATCATCAATTACTTGGACAAATTTGGATGTTGATGGCTTTTGATCATCAATTGCTTGGACAAATTTGGATGTTGATGGCTTTTGATCATCAATTACTTGGACAAATTTGGATGTTGATGGCTTTTGATCATCAATTGCTTGGACAAATTTGGATGTTGACGGTTTTTGATGATCAATTTCTTGAACAGATTTGGATGTTGATGGCTGTTGATTATCAATTACTCGGACAAATTTGGATGTTGACGGTTTTTGATGATCAATTTCTTGGACAAATTTGGATGTTGACGGTTTTTGATGATCAATTTCTTGAACAGATTTGGATGTTGATGGCTGTTGATTATCAATTACTCGGACAAATTTGGATGTTGACGGTTTTTGATGATCAATTTCTTGGACAAATTTGGATGTTGACGGTTTTGGATGATCAATTTCTTGGACAGATTTGGATGTTGATGGCTTTTGATCATCAATTACTCGGACCAATTTGGATGTTGACGGTTTTTGATGATCAATTTTTTGGACAGATTTGGAAGTAGATGGCTTTTGATAATTAATAACAGTTGCTTGTTTCGAAGGATCACTTTCTTTTTTGGATGAGGCTTTTTCTTTATCAATAAAATCCGTAAGTTTTGATGTAGATGGTCTAAGATCATACATTCTGACAGTCACTTCAGATTTAAAAAGTTGTTTAATCAGTTTTGATTTCTGATCAACTTTTTTATTTGCAGATTTTAATGACGAGGGTTTTTTATTATTTTGATGATTTGATTTTGTTGTAGAAGATTTTTGATCATAGTGTTCTTGTGTAGTTTTTGATGTTGATGGCATTGCATCATCTATTTTTTCTACTGTTTTTTTTCGATATTGTGTTATTTTTGATGTATCCTTTCCATTGGTTGGTTTTAACATAATTTGATCAAGTTCTTTTGATTCAGTTTTAGTTTTAAGTCCTGATGTAATACTATCAGAAGTGGATTTTTTATTTTTAGACTTTTGCATATCCATATTTGTCTTATCATGAATTTTAGATGAATCTACCTCCATGCTACCAACATTTACTTCAGTGTTCTTGTCTTTGTCATCATTATACAGTTCTATATCATCGTCATCGTCTAATTCAGCTTCAATGTCACTAAATTCTTGAGTTGGTATATCAAGCATAACATTAGGTTTATTGATTCTATGATGTACATTTGGAGAAATATCTATGGAGCAACTTTCTACATTTGTGTTTAGAGTAATGATTTCATTAACATTTTCTGAATTTTCTAAAGCATCTTTTAATTTATCTGAGCAGATAAATAAATCATCAGATTCAAAGGTTTCAATACTTTCTTCAATATCAAGTTTATTTTTATCAGGATAGTCACAGTGCGCTTGTTTATTATTATCATGATTTGAAGCTACCACCATTTTAGCATTTTCATTAACATTTCGTTTATTTTTTTCAACAGATCCTTCATCAGTTATATCTAAATCAGTGCTTTCCTTATGAAATATTTTTAAATTTGGAGCAATATCTTCATCTTCATCATCATCATCTTCTTCCCATCTCAACACCATATCTTGAGTCGGTGACCCAGAATCCATATCCACATCATCAGTTGGGTAGTCAAATGAAGAGTCACTAGCACCTTTCATTTCATTATCATCTTTTTTGATTGGATTGTCATCTTTTAATATTTCATTGATATTTTGTTCTCTGTTTTCAGTAATAACATTGTTTTGAGTTTTTGTAGATGGACTTTTTTCTACGATGGATTTATTACTTATAATTTCTTCACCAACATCCATTTCTTCATCTCTTGGTTTTATTTTTAAATCTTCAAGGATTGTAATTTTGCTTTTCTCTTTATTTGCAGGAATACATTTTAATTCCATTGATATATCTTGGTCTGACAAACCTTTTGACGGACTTTGAGCCTGATTGATAATTACAAGCTTTTGAATGTTTTCAGCAATTGATATGTCTATTAATTTTCCCACTTCTATAGTATCACCTTTGCTTGTCAGTAATTGATCGTCAATATAAGGTTCATTTTTATCAGAATCGTCACAATGGGCTTGTTTATCATTAACATTTCGTTCATATTTTTCAATAGGTCCTTCATCATCAGTCACATCTGAATCAGTGCTTTCAATCGTTAAGTTTAGCTGTTTACATGTTTTAACAATCGGAGTTGTTTTTTCAACTCCATCATCTTTTTGTTCGTTCCATTTCAACATGAAATCTTCGAGCAGTGACCTAGAATCCTCATCCACTTCAACTTCATTTGCCAGACTCTTTCTGGGCACCAGCTCATATTTAGAAAGTTCATAATTGTCATGTAGGATAGAATCAGAATCATTTTCCCTATCGCATTCGGTGGTTGATATCACATTGAATAAAACACCAGAAGTTCCAGGTTGACAAATTTCACTTGTTTTGCATAATTCACTGTCATCGTCTTTACTGGGTCCTTCCATCTGATCTCCCTGTTATAAAAAAAACGTATTCATTATCTCCGCCTTTTTAATTAACATTAACTCCGACATTGGCAAAATCGTGGCAACCCTGCGAAAAGCCTCTAAGAAAAGAAGAAGAAGAAGAAGAAAAAGAACTTATTCATGAGAGACACCAAATCTGAATCCAAACACGAAACTTTAAAAAATTAAATCAAAGGGTGTTTTAAGAAAGGTTACATGTCAAACTTTATTAGCATATAATAATGTTGGCTATATTGTGGGTAGATATTTTTCACTACTACACTATTACTATACTATACACTATATTTTTAACAAGTGATTGCTACACAGCTCAATAAAAGTATTTACTGAACGTTAAAGTAGCATATATTCAGAGATTAATAGGTTCAATACCGGTAGCGATCTCCGAATGGTAAGAGGCACTCTGAATATCAACTTTAAGCTTGAATGCGTCCGCTTGATGAGTACTCCAAGCCGCTGTGAACTCAGAAAAGTTCTGACTTCAGCTCGAAAATCGATTTGCTGTCTTGCAAATTTTCAATGACGTAGATTAGGACCTACACAATGTGGTAAACATCCTCAGGGAAGAGGGCACGAAATTTTTGCTCGGTAAGGCGTACGGGCAGAAAGTCTAAGTACTCGGACGAGAGTCTCCGGCTAGTGGAAAAGCGACGCCAGACATCACTCAACCCTACCACGCTTTCTGAACACAAGGCTTTTGACAAGTCCAATTTCCCCGCGGAAAGTTCTTGTGCTGACAAAACAAAGTCCATAGGGGGAGGGTGTTTCTGAGCCCACAGTTTTAATCTTGCTACGCTTGGGTTGAGATCTGCTATGGCTTTGATAGAGTGCGGGAAGCTATGACGGCTCAGAAAGAGAAGAGAATACAAACATAGGATGTCTACCGTCCCATTTTTGTTTGTTTTTTTTCGTTGTACAGGTTTATTGCTCTACGAACTTCTGGAGCAGTAATTCCGGCTAGTGGGTAAAGTATAGGTAAGGGGGGCGAGTTTAAGACAACCGTTATAAATCTGCACGCCTCATTTAGTGCTACGTCTACTTCTCGGGCATGTGTGGATAAATGCCACACTGAGCTTGCAAATTCACCAGCCGAGAAGCAGAGAGCCACCCCAGATGTTCGCAGTACATGGGGAATTGCACCACAGTTTGTGGATGTTAGACGTCGCAGGTTGTTATTAGACATAACAACATTGTTATTAGACGAGTATGGACTTTGAGTTTTGTTTTGATGCAATGCTTCTTGTACGTCAAGGAACGGTCCGGTGTAGCTCCTAAGTAGGTTCGGTAGTCAGTGTGCTTGATGTTGGTACCGCACCACGAAAATTTTTAATTTTCAGCTTGCTTGGCTGTTGCGAAGATGGGAAACACTGGACACCGTTTTAGATGGGTTGGGTTTTAAAGCATTATTTGTATAATACTCACTGAGATCACTCAATGCATTTGACTTGAGAGGAGTCAAGAGACACCCGGATGGAACGAAGTTCCTTTTATTTAATATTAATTATGTACATACAAAAAAACCTGTATACACTCAACAAAAATAATTTGCGCGACACCACACGGTTCAATAAAAAATGGCTTCCTTTCTATGAGAGAGGGAGAGACAGATAAAGATACACGCGCACGCCGCACGCCGCACGGCTTACAATATGTACATCTGCAAATATTTCTTCCGGGTATTTTATTTGTTCTGGGTATTTTATATGCATAATAAAAAATATCTATCTATTTAATGTATTGTATTATGTATGTCAGTCTTCTAGTACCCATAACACAAGCTCTGCTTAGCTTGGGGCTAGATGATGTGTGGATTGTCCAGCATTATTTATTTACTTAGAACTATAGCAAAATGTGTCGTTACAACTTTTGGTCTTAATTTTTTCCGTCTAGCACCCTTTCACAACGCGCGTTATGGAACTTCGTTCCAATAAACGTATTCACTGAAAATAATGTGTATTCATGTACATTTTAAAGGGAAAATAAAATGTATGCACACGCTAATGAACTGATGTTTTTCTGAAGGAGGAAATGGTACTTACTCAATTTGCATTTAAAGATAGCACAAAGTATCAACACAAAATAACACGCTAATAAATTATAACGCTCAGCTCGTATCGATCGACCGCAGACGGCATTTCTTTTAGGGATGGGCAAAAAATATCGATATATCAAAATATCGATATTTTTTCTGAAAAATATCGATATATATCGGCGATATTTTTTCCAGCGATATATCGATTTTCGATATTTATTTTCGGATATCAAAATCGATATATTTTTAGAGCATTAAACAACGAGTGCTCCTGATGTCAATATCAGACAAATTCTGTTTTGAGTAATGTTATGTTTAATTTTTTTTTTTAAGTCAAGCAATGAAAAACCTATTTTTTTTTATAAAAAAAACTGATGTCAAAACAGCCAGATGTGTATATGCTTTAAAATTTCTAATATTTTGGCAATTTTTATAAATAATTGCATATTGGGCAAAAAATATCGATATATCGAAATATCGATATTTCTTGGACGATATAATCGATATATTTGAAATATATCGATACGATAAATATCGATATTTTTTTTGGTTTGCATTTTCTTTAGATGTCTGACATTGACAGAAGTAAAGTTAAAAAGTGATTGTCTATGCTATCTATGTTTGAAGTGAATGTATGGTCTGTGGAAACCGCAGTAAAATGCTCCACAGGAATATTATTTATTGTTGTCTTATGTTGCATAATTTATATATTTTTCTCGCTCACTCATTTACAAAAGTATAGAATGCAAAAAAAAATGCTAATTCACAAATCGAATGTGGTACATAATATTTCGTAAATATTTTTATTGACAGAAGACGACCGATTCGATTTCTCAGCAAGAAAACTCAAATAAATTCTATTCAAATTCGTGAATACACGTGTTTTAGCTAGTTTACCCCCAATTAAAATTATCCCAAACTTCATTCCTGCGCATTATATTTGCAAATTTACATGTACACTTCTCGTGTGTGTGGGTAGCCCGTCCTAATTTCGTCACTATTTCGCCAGGAACAATAGTGCTTCTGTAATTATTATCGGAGTATTTCTACCGGTGCTTACAACACTTATCGACCTGGTACCAGAATTTGTACAAAAAGTTAATACAATGAGTAGCTATCTCAATTTGACCCCTCGTGTCATGGTTGGTGCTGCTATCGTGGGCATCGTTGGAGCCGCCGGGGTGTTTATATACGAGCAGATTTACGCTGAAAAGAGAAGATCCATGCTAGGTAATCTATACTGCTCATCTAAACCTCTCTTTGCGACACCCAGAAAGGGTTAATGAATTTAAAAGTGCCTCCTCAGAAAAACAAAAAATAAGTGATAAAATAACAATCTATGAAGGTGACATGCCAAACCAGCGTCTTGCTAAAATATTATTAATTTTATCAGTTTTACTATGAATAGGTCGAGTTCAGAAATGTCGACCAGGTTGTTGAATGCAATTACTGCGGTGCTGAAAAATATGAGATTTACTTCATTCCATGTCTGGGTGTATCTCATGACACTGTTTTTGATTATTTATTTATAGGTTATATAACTTAGCAAATCAAGCTTCTAGAGTCTCCATTACCAATCATTTAACAGAAAGCCTCGGATCTCTGCCTTTTTGTTAAAAGATTAACACTTAAACCCTAATAAACACATTGGCAAATATGTGGCTACCATAGCTACCAAAATAACTACTTTTTTGCCCTCTACCAACACACTTTCACTCACACTGGAGGTTTCTTCCCTATAACCAGACTCTTAAGAGACTGGGGTACCAGAAGAATCCTTCAGATACACATACTCTCTCACACCTTAATACTCACATATCATTAACACTACACATCATTTTCACAAGGTCTACTGGCTGATGGTCTCGGTAGAATAACAGCGCCTAGCTGCCTTCAGGCAGTGAGGCATACACTGAGTCAAGACCCTTTTGCTGCTGTAGCACACGAACACTTACCAGCCTACTATGTACCTACTTTTATTTTGTCTTGTTTATTTTATCATTGTTAGTTTTAGTTTTGTAAGTGTACCTTGTGTGTTATTGTTTTGCAAATAAATATAAGTATATGTCTATGTCAAAATTCCACAAATAAAGAAGAAGGCTAGACAAACTTGTAATTAGTATGTAACTCCATAACCAAGTGTTTTCAGTTAGCGAAGTAGCAAGATTGGACAAGCAAGTGTCATCGATGCGCTCCGAACTAGAGGCCATCAGGGAACTGCAGCGGGAAACGTAAGTTATACTTAATCAATAAGAAAACTATTCATTAAAATTGTAATAGTGTAATTACGGTCTATCATATAAAAAGTTAGCGCAGACTTGAAGTATTGATTACCATATGTAATGATGACAAAAAGTCAACGCTATCTTTATATAAGATAGGGGGTTAGTCTTTACACATATTCTTAAAAAACTATAAGTATGTTGATATATATTATAGCAACAACAGAACATTGTGATCGTAGAACAAGCAGTGTTGATCTCAAACAGTGTTTAATTTGGCCACCTCTATGGCGTTTTCAGTGAAAAGACCTGACAATACAATACCTTATTAGAAGCACTAAGTTACAAGTCACACAATTATTCTTATTTTTATTAGAAGTCTATAATTTTTATTATTTTTTATATTACTTTATTTTACCTAGTGTAGAGTTTTTATGTTTGTGCATGCCTTGGCATTATTTAATTGAATGAACACATAGCTTCAAGACCTTAACCTCAAGATATGTTTCAATTTCTGTTTTTTCGTTTAATTAATAAATTAAATGTAATAGTCTTTAAGTTATGATATGGGGTTCTACAGTATGGAGTGCCTCACTCTAGTAAATAATAATGATAAATAATGCTGGACAATCCACACAACATCATCTAGCCCCAAGCTAAGCAGAGCTTGTGTTATGGGTACTAGAAGACTGACATACAATATATAGATATTTTTTATTATACATATAAAATACCCAGAACACCCGGAATCAATATTTGCAGATCATACAAAAATTTATCCCAAGGCGGGAATCGAACCCGCAACTTTTCGCGTCGTAGGCGGACCATCGCCCACCGCGCCACATCGGTGGTCAAGTTAAGCAGACATTGAATAAAAACTGCTTGGGGCAAAGATCTGCTCTGATCTGCTGCATTGTCCCAATGCTGAATTGTTTCAGAGAGAAACGAAGGTTGAAATCACGAGCCAAGCCTCTTCGTCCCAAACGAGAGAAGAAAGAGAAGATCTCTCCGAGCGGTGACCGACCTGATGGTGAAGTGAGCTATGCATCCGATTCTGAGTACTTTACTGACTACCAATCCGTACTTGGTAAGCATTGTTTTAATTTTGTTTTGAGTTAAACATTTCCTATCTATTGTATAGTTTATGATGACCATATTTATTCCGTTAGGCACAGATGGCGAAATGGACAGTGAGGAGTTTTACGATGTCCACACTGATGATGACGATGATGATAATACTCTGAGAGAAGAAACTAAAAACGGTCACGTCACTAATGCATTAGATGAGGTACCTACTACAAGTGTCAAAGAGGTTATATTACTATTATTCCCGCCTTTTTATTCAAATTGTAGGATAGTCTGTTATTTCGAGAGACTGTAGAGACTTTTTTTCTAATAAAAAACTGTAAAAGAGCTATAATTTTTTATAGGCATCACAGCTCAGTTGGCAGTAGCTCTGCCTTCCGTGGATTCGATTCCCACCTAGGCAAATGTTTGTGTGATGAACATGAATATTTCGTCGTAATCGTAGAACAAAGACGGATGTGCAAAACTGCAGGTTTACATTATATGTCATAACTTAAAAACGGTTACGCCTATCGACGTGAAATTTTGACAAGTTGCTAAATGTGAATAGGCCTTTACAATTACATACAAATTTAAGTTGCAAAAAAATAAATTATAGGTTAATTCATTAAAGAAAAAGATGGCCAAAAATCACATCCGTCTTTGTACTATGATCATGACGATTTGTTCTGTTTCTGGGTGTTACAATGTATTCTATGTATGTATTTACAAAAAACATAAGTATTCTCTAGCAATCTAGGTCCCATAGTACAAGCTCTGCTTAGTTTGGGACTCGAGTGTGATGTGTGTAATGTCCATGAATATTTATTTATATTTAAATTATTATTTTTTCTCTCAAACCTCTCTACGTTTTATTGCAATGAAGAATAAATACTTACTTCTTTTTTCCAGGATCTAAAATTTGAGAATCTCAATATAAACGATCAAGACGCTACAGATGTGCCCAAATCACCAAAGAAAACATAGCTAAAACTAGATTACTGGTGAGCATAAATAAATACAATTTATCACTTCTACCACCTCTATCTCACCTCACCTATACTAATATTATAAGAGGTAAAGTTTGTGTATTTGTTAAATTGTAAGGGGTAAACTCGGGATCTACCGAACCGATTTTAAAAATTATTTTACCAATAGAAAGCCACATTAATGTTGAGTGTCATAGGCTATATAAAAAACCTTCGAGATTATCTTGTCCTTCTGTGCGTCAATCTGTTCTCGCCGCGCTGGAACTTCAGTATTTAATTATAATTCTTTGTAAGAAGGATCATACAAAAAAACGGTAGGAACCAGGCCGTAGTTTCTTGCCCGTTCTTCTAGGCTCTGGTCGCGTGGAATTGGCACCTAGAATCACCTAGTATGTAAGACGATTCTAAATGATCCTTGTGATTTTACTGAATAAAGTAATTTTTGACTTTGACTTTGTTCTTTAGTCCGGGGTAGATAGCTTGAAAAATGACAAAAAGATAAAGAAATTAATAGCAGGATGAAACCCATTAGAAAAGGAAGAGAATATTATAAAAACATAAGGAAAAATAATTTACGGGCGATCTGAGTTCGGGAAGGGGATGGGGGTGAGCTTTTAAGGGTAGAAAACGCTTTTTCTCGATTTCCGGCAAAACTAAAAGTCCTATGGAAAAAAGTCATATGGCAAAGTTGTAGGTAATTAAAAGATCTAAAACTTTTGCATACACACTTTTTTCACATAACTCAAGATGTATGTGAAAAATTCAAAAAACCAAGTTTTTGGTTTTTTATTCATATCTTTTACAAACAATTATATTTTTTCACTAAATTTGGTGAAAACTTACCTCTCTATGTCCCAAATACGCTGTAATTTATTCGATTAGAAATATATATTTTTTTCACCTTATTTTGATAAAATATCGAAAAAATATCCTTATTTTCAATCGAAAATTCATCCGTCAAAATATCAGCTTTCTTCAAAAAGTTGGTATGTTTTCTGTTCGTTGAAATATCTTCTTTTTGATAGTGAAAAAAAATATATATGTTACCATAGAAAATCTTCTCAGAAAATGCAAAAAAAAAAGTTAGTGAAAAAAAAAATAGTGGGGTGAAACCCATTCGAAAAGGAGGAGAATATTATAAAAACATAAGGAAAAATAATTTACGGGTGATCTGAGTTCGGGAAGGGGGTGGGGGTGGGCTTTTAAGGGTAAAAAACGCTTTTTCTCGATTTCCGGCAAAACTAAAAGTCCTATGAAAAAAAGTCAGATGGCAAAATTGTAGGCAATTAAAAGATCTAAACCTTTTATATGCACACTTTTTTCACATAACCTCAAAATTGATGTGAAAAATTCAAAAAACCAAGTTTTGGGATTTTTTCAAGAAATTTGGTGAATACTTACCTCTTTACGTCCCAAATACGCTGTAGTTTATTTGATTAGTTACATTTTTATTTATATAAAATCAGATTTTTAAAAGATAATAATAAAAAATCAAAAACTTGGTTTTTTGAATTTTTCACATACGTCTTGAGGTTATGTGAAAAAAGTGTGCATATAAAAGGTTTAGATCTTTTAATTACCTACAATTTTGCCATTTCACTTTTTTCCATAGGACTTTTAGTTTTGCCGGAAATCGAGAAAAAACGTTGTTTACCCTTAAAAGACCACCCCCACCCCCTTCCTGAACTCAGATCGCCCGTAAATTATTTTTCCTTATATTTTTATAATATTCTCTTCCTTTTCTAATGGGTTTCATCCCACAATTTTTTTTTTCACCAACTTTTTTTTTTGCATTTTCTGAGAAGATTTTCTATGGTAACATATATATTTTTTTTCACTATCGAAAAGAAGATATTTCAACAAACAGAAAACATATCAACTTTTTGAAGAAAGCTGATATTTTGACGGATGAATTTTCGATTGAAAATAAGGATATTTTTTCGATATTTTATCAAAATAAGGTGAAAAAAATATATATTTCTAATCGAATAAATTACAGCGTATTTGGGACATAGAGAGGTAAGTTTTCACCAAATTTAGTGAAAAAATATAATTGTTTGTAAAAGATATTAATAAAAAACCAAAAACTTGGTTTTTTGAATTTTTCACATACATCTTGAGTTATGTGAAAAAAGTGTGTATGCAAAAGTTTTAGATCTTTTAATTACCTACAACTTTGCCATTAAACTTTTTTCCATAGGACTTTTAGTTTTGCCGGAAATCGAGAAAAAACGTTTTTTTCCCTTAAAAGCCCACCCCCACCCCCTTCCCGAACTCAGATCGCCCGTAAATTATTTTTCCTTATGTTTTTATAATATTCTCTTCCTTTTCTAATGGGTTTCATCCTGCTATTAATTTCTTTGTTTTTAAAACCTATCGAGCCTGGTCTACTTCTATGCACTGGTCGCATCGCATGGCACCTAGAATCTTTACTATATTTTTTTTCAGAATGGACATTTCTGGTTAAGGTGTAAGTATTCTGGTGTGGGAATAGCAGTCATAATATAATAATATGGAATCATATGATTATCATCATCATTTCATAAAATCCCAAAACAAGCTGAAAATCAGTAAAATTGTTCAAAACATAATTATAAACAATGTTTAAAAGTTTCCCATCATTCCCGTGTATGGAAAAAAAATGTATTAATGGTAAAAATATAAATATTTACAATGTTTCAGAGCATCAAATACTTTTGTAGTGTTTCTTATTTCTGTATATTTTTTTCTCTCTTATCTTTGACGTTCAAGATGCTTCGTTCCATTGATCTTTGACATACTTGAATTTTGTTATTTTTATAGTTATTGTATAACCAGGTTTGTAGCCAGCCATAGGACAGACATCGGTCTTATACCTGCTATAATAAATGAAATATGTACATAAATGTTAGTCTTAAGTATCACTCCTCTTCTTCTTATCGTGTCGATGCTACAACTGTATTTTGTTGTAGCATCGTGTTGGAAAGATTAGCCAGACTAGACACTGCTTTGCCGTGCCTAGCTGTTACCGGTGTGCGCCACGAGGAGGCTGTGACAATACATGAAAATTGTCGTAAATATTATACTCGAAAGTCTTCTATTGCTGCAGCTAATATTTCCATACACGGGAATGATGGGGAATTTTTAAACATTGTTTATAATTATACAGGGTGTAACAAATGACTTTTCGTATTTGGGTTTTAGTTTTTAAATCTTTATTACGGAGTCAGGTTGTGAAAAGTGCGGCCACTCAGGAGTCTGAATTTGGATTAATTTACTTTAACGAAAACTGCGCGTTTACGGACTGTACAAACTTTGCGATTAGTGTATCAAGCCATATTCTCCTCGTAGATATGCAGAAATGTATTATTGTCATGTTGTAGCTCAAGAAAACGTTCGAGAGGCTGCTAGAATATACCAAGAGCAATTGATTAGAAGGGGTGGCATACAATCTGAGCCTTGCCCGGACCATCGTGTTGGTCGATTGAACCGTCGATTTCAGCACTTTTACAACACATGAGTTCACTTTTTAACATGATCCTTCTGTACTAGCCTTATGAAATTTTCAGGGTAACTTCTCCATAAATGGAGGAAATTTTTAAGATAGGTTGTGGAAAAAAATATTCAGAAAGTTTTTTTTTTAAATTGCTCCTTAAGTTTTTCGCGGAAGTTCAGGTTTCGAATTTTTCTGCAAAGATTATTTTTTATTTGGAAATCAATCAAATAACGACTCAAACTGGTATTGCAGTACGAAAGGTCTACTATTAAGCTACAAGGTGTAAAAAAATTACGGTTGTAGTTTTGATAGTTTGGGTATACTTGGGAAATCTAACCTAAAATATGTTAATGAAAAAAAAAAACATAAAAGTGGGAATAACTTTTGAACGACTGAATATCGCTGAACATACATGGGGGTTATATGGATAGCCATTGAGCTCCCCTATCGCCCTTTTGCTTTTGGTCCACCTCATTTGTTACACCCTGTATATCGTTATATTATATGTACCTACATATATTGTTTTGAACAATTTCACTGGTTTTCGGCTTGTTGGGATTTTATGTAACTTCGAATGTCACTATTAGCTTTAAAATCATGATATTTATTGTATATTGTGTAATAAAAAAATTGTTATAACCATATTACGTATCGTTTTCTATAGCTTTTGTGGATAATTTTGACAGTGAATCTTTGAAGTTATATTAGTATTATTCCCGCCTCTTTCTTCAATTAGTACCTATAGCTAGTGTGTTATTTCGATATGTTGATAATACTTATCAATTATATTGTAAACTAAATATATACTGAAATAATATTTAAGATCTACATTTCATGGTATAATTATAAACAAAAGTTTACCAAATTGAAAAAGCTATATTCATCAAGAAATAACACACACATTCAAATCTAATTAAAAGGTTAATAATGCTAATAAGGCACTTAATAATGCTGGTTTTGTGTTTTAAATATGTATACCTAACTTAGATACACTTTGACAGAATAGTTTAACGAATTGAAGAAAAGGTATATTGTCATTCGTCAAAAACGACCGAACATATAAATAAATCTAAATAAAATTGTCGTGTTTAGCTCAAATAACATATTTAAGATTTATTTTATATTATGTACTTACAAATGTTGGATTTGTGTTAATAATGTAAGTATGTCAGTCTTCTAGTACCCATAACACAAGCTGTGCTTAGCTTGGGGCTAGATGATGTTGTGTGGATTGTCCAGCATTGTTTATTTAATTATTTTAATGTTTGTAGATGTAGAATATTGGATAATAGGTACGATAATTAAGTAAATTCATTGACAATCAGAAATGCCTTCTCAAATATTTCAGCTTTATTATTGAAGCTTTAATATACTTAGTACAAAATATATGCATAAACTAGGTGAATTACTTAGGAAATGTTTGTTTATAGTAATATTGTCTGAATATTAATTCCTATAAATAAAATTATTATAATCAAATGTGTACATAGTTTTTTAATAATATTTCTATGAAATTGTATAATACTGGTTATTATTATTTTTATTCACATTCCACAGTGAATTTAATCTAATTTAAATAATAGTTGCACCAATATAACAATTATCAAATTAATCTGTTTTTAAGATATTAGTTTAAACAAAGTTAAAACTCACTATCTAATTATTTAAATTTCTTGTTCATATCACAAGCGCCTCTATAGACCACCTATTTCTGTCATTAATTTACAGCCTATTCATGACATAAAATTATGAAATAGAATGTACTAAAGTAACTTATTGACTTTTTCACGGCCATATTCCAAAAGATTCTTCTAGGTGGCGTTGAGATCACTAAGGATCAAATCAAGCTATCAATGTCAAAAACATCTATAATTCTCATTCAGTGTCTTGTCTGTATACTATATTTGCTATACTTATTTTGATCATATTATAATCTGTATTCTATAAATTGAGCAAGTAAATCATAAGTAGGTACTTGAATCTCGATTCAGTTTAGACTTAGTTTGAAAACTTCTGAAGCTTCAGTTTAAGTCTGTGGATTTTATTATGTAATAAAAATCTTCAGTGATAAATAGACAAATCACTTCTTTGTTAATTTATTAAAACTATCTAGAACATTGAATTTACTTATTGTACAGTTTCTTAAGAAATTCATTATGAGCCTAGTGCCACTCGGCACTTTATAAACTTTTTAAAGTAACTTTTATTTATTACTGCGGTAGGTAATAACTTAGTAGTTAGTGTCACGCACAAAAAAGGCAACTGTCATACGCCAAGATATAATGGACGGATAGATATAAATTATTCGTATGTAAGCCCCAAATAATAGTTCACAAATAAAGATCTTTCCCTTATAGATGTTATTTTTCTGGTGTAATTATGGTATTTTGTTATGGAATAAATAATCTAATAAATGAGTTTTTTTTTTTTTTTTTACTAAATATAGTTCGTCCTTTGACCACAAACTCACCTGATGGAAAGTGATGTTGTGGCCGACGATGGAGCAGGACGATCTATGAGACACCTGTTCACTCGTGCCTTGAAGAGACCAAGATTGTATTGTTCGGGAAAGACAGAAGCCGGCAACGAGTACCACTCCTTGGCAGTTCGCATAATAAATGCGTTACCAAAGCGCTTTGTGCGGATCGGGGGTATGGAAACCAGGTAGGGGTGGTACTGCGCGGTGCGTCTGCTTGTCCGTTGATGGAAGGGTGATGGTGGGATGAGATCATGCAGCTCCTGGGCACATTCACCGAAGTGCAACCTGTAGAAGATCGATAGGCAAGCAACTTTACGACGGTGTTCGAGACTCTGGATCTTAGTCTCCGCCATAAATTGTTCACCTATCAGTCTAAAAGCTCGGCGTTCAATTGAGTCTAGAGCAGCGAGTTGGTGTTTGGCTGAACCATCCCAAAGGTGGCAGCAGTACTCCATACCAGACCGGACTTGTGCTTTGTAGAGACTGAGAAGCTGTCCAGGTGTGAAGTACCGCCTTACCCTATTTAGGATACCAAGCTTCATGGAGGCTGTTTTTGCTCTAGACTCGATGTACGATCCAAAGTTGAGCGCAGGAGTAAGTGAGGCACCAAGCAGTTCTAGATGATCCTGTACAGCTACAGGTAGGTACACCTCGGAAAACAGGAGTTTGGAGAAACTGACTTTTCTTAGCTGAAAAGAGACATGCTTGCGTTTTTGTGGCGATTTATAATTTTGATTAATTATGATTTTGAGTGATTTTATTTTTACGCTATGCTATACCTACCATTATCAAAAATGCCAAATAACTGTGGCATCAAGTACCTACATACCCACGGTAGTGAACACGATAAGAGAAGCTTTCCGCCATTTTTATTTTCTAACAACCTATTTGTCTAAGGTGTATTTTATATCATCGTGGAGATTGGGTATGTATATGCTTAATTATATGTTTTATTAGTATTAAAACATGTTCACAATTCATGCATAATATAAGCGATGATAATGCATATAATAGAGCAGGAACTGCGCTTCTCGCCATTTTTACATTCTAACCTCTATTACTATATTTTATCATAGTATAATAAAGAGAGATTGGGTGTATTTCGCTCAATAATGAATGCAAGCTCAGTAAATATGTTTTATTAGTTTCTGAACATGTTTTATTGTATTGATTTTTACAATCCTGGCATGATATACGCGATAAAGCAGATTGCAGGAACTGCACTTCCCGCCATTTTTACATTATAACCTCTAATCTAATACGATGTATAACATCGTGTATATGACATTTAAACTTAGACTGAATGTATTTCGCTCAATAATGAATGCAAGCTCAGTAAATATGTTTTATTAGTATAGAAACATATGTTTTATTGTATTAATCTTCACAATCCCGGCATGATATACGCGATAACGGAGCGTGCCTTAAAATAGCAGGCACTGCACTTCCCGCCATTTTAATACGATGTTTATCATCGTGTAAAGTAATAATAATTATAAAGTAATAATTTACAATCGTTATATAAAGATCGATATTGGGTGTATTTCGCTCAATAATGAATGCAAGCTCAGTAAATATGTTTTATTAGTATCTGAACATGTTTTATTGTATTGGTTTTTACAATTCTGGCATGATATACGCGATAAAGCAGCGTGTCATATATTTGCAGATTGCAGGAACTGCACTTCCCGCCATTTTTACATTCTAACCTCTAATCTAATACGATGTATAACATCGTGTATAGGACATTTAAACTTAGACTGAATGTATTTCGCTCAATAATGAATGCAAGCTCAGTAAATATGTTTTATTAGTATAGAAACATAGTAGTAGTAGAAACATATGTTTTATTGTATTAATCTTCACAATCCCGGCATGATATACGCGATAACGGAGCGTGCCATATAATAGCAGGCACTGCACTTCCCGCCATTTTAATACGATGTTTATCATCGTGTTTAAGTTATATAAAGATCGAGATTGGGTGTATTTCGCTCAATAATGAATGCAAGCTCAGTAAATATGTTTTATTAGTATCTGAACATGTTTTATTGTATTGATTTTCACAATCCCGGCATGATATAGGCGATGTTATGCAGCGTATCGCTGAGCAGTGGTGCGGGCGGCGCGAGCGCGGGCACGGCGCGGCATACGCCCAGCAGCGGCACCAGCGAACACAACAACGTGTCCAGAAGCACCGACACAGAGCCCGACACCGCGATCTGACCCTATACACACATTCAATTATATATCTATCTAAATTCTAAACTAATATTATAAAGAGGAAAGATTTGATTGTTTGTTTGTTTGCATCGAATAGGCTCCGAAACTACTGGACCGATTTCAAAAATTCTTTCACTGTTGTGAAGCTACATTATCTGCGCTGAACATAGGCTATATTATAATGATATTTTTTATATAGGCTACCCGTGCGAAGCCGGGGCGTACTACTAGTACTAATATAAAGAAGTAAAGTTTGTGTGTTTGTATATTTGTTAAATTGTACCTAAGTGGTAATCTCGGGATCTACTGAACCGATTTAAAAAATTCTTTCACCAATGGAAAACCACATTATTGCTGAGTGTCATAGGTTATATATAAAAACCGAAAAATAAAAAGGCTTTTACGTGGTAGTCCGTTTTGCAAAGTGAATCGGAGAAAAAACGGTCGAATTACGCCCAACGAAGTGGGCACGGGTTAGCTAGTTTTTTATATAATATATAAAAAACTAGCTGACCCGTCTATATTTTATATATATACATATCTATATATTATATAGAAAGATAATGACCTCATGTTCCTTGAGCCTCTCTCCGATGATAGCAAGACTCTCTCCCAGCAGTCGGAGGTGAGCCGCTACTTCGACCGGGCCGCAAGCCACGGGGCGCAAGGCTGAAGCGGGAGCGGCGGCGGCAGCGAGCGCGGTAACCGACGAAATCGGCTGAGAAATAGTACAACATTATATATTATATTATAAAATGTAATTCCATAATTGGCTTTATGTGTTATCTATAAGTTTTGTGTATCGTATATTAAGAGCTGTGGATTTTATTAAATAAATAAATATTAATAAGTATATAATTGACGACCGATGTGGAGCGGCGGGCGAAGGTGCGCCTGCGACGCGGAAGGTTGCGGGTTCGATTCCCGCCTTGGTATAAATGTTTGTACGGTCTGCAAATATTTATTCCGGGTGTTCTAGGTATTTTATATATGTAAAATAAAAAATATCTATGTAATGTATTGTATTAAGTTTGTCAGTCTTCTAGTACCCATAACACAAGCTCTGCTAAGCTTGAGGCTAGATGATGTTGTGTGGATTGTCCAGCATTTATTTATTTATTGGCAAAGGTCTCCCCCAAAGCCTTCCATTCATCCCGGTCTTCGTACATAACACTAAGAAACCTAGTGTAATCAAATCTATTAGTCACTAAGAACAAGAATCATCTAAGCTATACCCTACATTACATAGAAAGATATGTTTTATTATACATATGATATACACAGAACACCCGGAATAAATATTTACAGATCGTACAAACACAAAGGTATTATTATTATAAAGTATGAGCAAATAATATGTAGTAATTAAAAAATAAAACATTACTTACAAGGAGAGTTTGCATGGACGAAGTGGGCTTTGCTGGGCGAGGACGTGCTTTGGGAGGACGACCCGGCCCGGCGTGACTTGTCGGACGCATATCTGTATAACAAACACTAAATTAAACCAAACACGCAAGCATTACTTTGAATAGAATCAAAAATCAATCAATCTTTATTCTATAAAATCACAAAAATCATTACACCCTTATCTACCTAATAATTATAGTAAGTACTTAATTAAGTTTGTAAAATTTGGAAATAAATAAATAAAAATGGACATATGTTTTAGCCAAAAACTATTCCATAGCTTTTAATAATGAAAACTTGATTATAAAACAGAGTCAAAAACGATGTAGGTACATTTCAACTTCGCAAGATTTTTTACTTCCTTGTTTTTCTAGGCTCAGAGTAAGCACGAATAAATGTGACAATCGTAAAGTAAACGTACCGGTAAAGTCGTATGACTTTAGCCCTAGGGGGTGACTTTGACCCTAAATTGGTAAAAGTTTGAAATACGCGCCACACCTCTCCTACAGCCTGTTACAAAAAAGTACGCGTAAAAATCAATTCAGGGCAGCACATATAGTCGGTAAAACAGTGTTTCGAGCTTGTGGTCTTTTCTCTGATTGGTTGATCTAGCTGTTTTCGAAAAGTTTGTTTCTTGAGCAAAAATTTGTAGTGCAAACTTTCGTCTATAACTTTTTATCAAGAAGTTAGAGTTGTTCTCCCACTTGCGCTTTGAAAATGAAAAATGTATAAATGCAAAAGTACTAAACAAGTAAGGGTGAGTACCAGAAAAATCCGAAATGAGCCAAACTGATCCTCCTTCAATGAGATTTCAGAACAAGAAAATGAGCAGGCCAAAGTCACCCAAGCCCTAGGGATACTTTGGCCCAAAGTTTGACAAAAAAATATACTAAATCTTTTAAATGGCTACCAAATATCTATGTGTATAGTTTCCTTATATCCCCAACAATGCAACTAATTCAATAAAATAAAAATATAGACAAACCCCTTTGAACTATAAGGTGAAAATTAAAATATTGCTGAATATTGGGTCAAAGTCATACGACTCTACGGTAATGCAGCGTATTCAAGATACACTGCGCGGTGACGCTGCAATGTTCGCCAGTCGAGCTGCAAGCGACGCGTAGTGTCACTCGAATACGGCAGTTTCTATACGTACGATTGTCACATTTGTTCGTGCTTACCCGTTTATTACATCATTTATTGCTGGAAAAGATTAGGGATCCTTATTAACGGTCTTATAAAAAGTTAGCGCAGACTTGATGTGTTGATTACTATACGAAATGATGACATAAAGTCAACGCTAACTTTGTCTAAGATAGTGGGTAAAACTTTAGTAGCGTAACCCAAGGTGTAAAAAAATGAAAAATGCCATTACACCAATATTGTGTTCCATGCCGGGACGGGCCACTAATTCTAATTCTGATTGGGGGAATAAGATCTGCACTGACGTCCCGCAATGGGGTGTATTGTGCATTGTCCCCCTGCTAACCTCACCACAGCCAGCACATTTGAAGTAACGGAGAAGGACTTTGGAGTAACGGAGAATTTCTTCTCCGTTCTACTGGTTGTAAATAAACTTACGCGAATTAGAAATTATTTTGTTAGTGGTGTGGTTGCTTTGTTCCCTCAGCAGAGCGAAGCGTTTCGCTTTGCGCTTCCACACGTAACGTTCGTTATAGTTCACCTGAAAAAAAAAATTTCCTCATCCACAACCCGACTTGACCCACTGAGTATAGGCCTCTCTATCTATATATTTTTTTATTTTTTTTATTTAACCAATACTTTCCAACTGCTGGGCAAAGGTCTCCCCCCTACTCTTCCAGTACTTCCGGTTAACCGCTGCCTCCCACCAGTCTACGTGAAACGTGTCTAAGTCATCACGTATATATCTATACTAATATTATAAAGAAGTAAAGTTTTTGTGTTTGTATATTTTTAAATTGTAAGGGGTAATCTCGGGATCTACTGAACTTTAAAAATTCTTTCACCAATAGAAAGCCACATTATTGCTGAGTGTCATAGGTTGTATAAAAAACCGAAAAATAAAAAGGCGTTTACGTGGTAGTCCGTTTTGCAAAGTGAATCGGAGAAAAAACGGTCGAATTATGCCCAACGAAGTGGGCACGGGTCAGCTAGTCGCTTATAATTTCATAATTGTACTAAAAACTTATTAAGAATTGTGGAATCACTAATCTATCAGAAGATTAAGATGTCTAATTATTATAGTTCAAGTTATGCTTTGGGACTAATGACGCAAAATGTCTAAGAATTACGCAAGTCTTATAATTACATGTCGACTTCAATCTTTATCAACAAGTAACACTGAATACATATTTTTAAAGATTACTCAATAAGTACTAATCTGACTGATCTTAATAAGTTTTAATTAAGTCCAACTTAAAATAAAAACTACAAAATACATAAAAAAGTCATATTGAGCTAACCCAACCAGAATCATAATTTGAATACTTACATTAGACCACATTTCTCCAAGACGTCTGGAGATGGCCGAGAAGTCCATGTCAGGGTGTTTCCGGATCACCTCATGCCGAGCCTCTTTGGCCCACATCATATAGGCGGTGATGCGGGTTTTACCTACAAATTAACTAACTTCTTAATCTTGCATTGAGAATATTGATTTTTGTTCTTAGGGCTACATTTCACCGGGACGCCATGGCGGCGCAACCAGTCGCCGCTACCAACAAAATGTACGTTTGGTTGCGCAACCAAACGGACACCAGGTGAGTAACAGCGTTGCCATAAGTACGGTAATTACCGTTTCATACGGTAATTAGGTCTCCCAATTGCACAATGTACGGTATACGGTCTAGTGGTTACTACCGTACGCTAAAATACGGTAATTTCATCACATAAAAAAAAAGTACTTTCACAGGACTTGTTGAGATTGTTACCAAGTGCCAACTGTCAATGTCAACTGTGTAAAGCTGTCAGTGGCCTGATTGTGTGTGCAGCATTATATTGTCTATGGCGGTGCGGCGGCATCGGGAAATTCCCGTTTTATGTAACACCTACGCAATATCGCGCTATCCTGCTCTGACTCGCAGTGTGACTTATTCTAAAACCAATCACTTCTTAGTTAGAGTTACAATGTACCTAGATGCGTAATTGCTTATACGTTCTTATACGTTGATACGTTCCTTAATGCAGAATCAATGTCACCGGACGAATTTTGGGACAAAATACTACATATTTCAGAACCATTGTTTTTAAATTTGGCGAAATTTGTTCTTGAAGTTCTTTCTTTGCCACACGCAAATGCCGATTCTGAGAGAATCTTTAGCGCCGTTAATTTATTAAAAACCAAATCTCGAAACCGGCTCTTATCATCCACTATCAATGGGACGCTTTTGGCAAAACAATGCATTCGTAGAAACCCGAATGAAAGTTGCGTAAATTTCAAGCCAACACCCGAAATGATTACAAAAATTAAAAACCCGTCTTCATACTACAAGCCGAATGAAGCAAATGAAGATGCCGTGAGAAACGTCGTAGATTTATTTGGAAGAAAAGAGTAGAAGTAGTGTTTTATATATAAATAAATGTTTTATTTAGAGAGTACGGTATTTTTCTGTCACAAACGGTAATTTTCCCACTTGTGTACGGTAGGACCAAATTTAGGTAGCGGCAACACTGGTGAGTAACGCTCTATAGAGCTGTATATTTTGTTGGTGGCGGCGACTGGTTGCGCCGCCATGGCGTCCCGGTGAAATATAGCCCTTATAACAAAACTAGAATCAATAGTCTACTAAGTAATGAGTTAAAATAATATATTTACTTACGTAAGTACATTATAATAATATATTTACTTACGTAAGTACATTATAATAATATATTTACGGAATCATCATCATGTAAATAAACTTCAAACTACAAATTCTTTTCACTACAAATCACTTTTACTGAGTAGCTATATCAAAATATTTTTTTTGTAAGTTTATAATCATCAGCATATAAAAACTAGATTTATAGTACAAGCTTTGCTTAGTTCAGAACTAGAGTGTGATGTGTGTAATGTCCATGAATCGTCATGATTGTAGAACAAAGACGGATGTGATTTTTGACCATCTCTTTATTTAATTAATTAATTTGTTATTTATTATGTATGCAACTTAAATTTGTATTAAATTGTATAGGCCTATACACATTATAGCAACTTGTCTAAATTTCACGTTGATAGGCGCAACCGTTTAAAGTTATGACATAAAATGTAAACCTGCAGTTTTGCACATCCGTCTTTGTTCTACGATTACAACGAAAATTTGTTTGTTAGAACAAAAAAAAGACTAATGATAACCTTTATCCTTCCTCTGAGCCTTGGCTTTTCCCGGCGCCATGCTGTCTTTGAGTAGTCTGCGCCGAGGCATCTTCTCCATCATGTAGAGGGACTTAGCCGGAGTCTGTCGTGTCGGACCTCTTTCATCAGACTGGGAGCTATCGGACTCAATGCTGTAATGAATGCTTAATTTAAAAAAAATATTGTATGTGGAATGGATTGGGAACAAAATTTCTGATGTATCATCGTTTTTTTTTGTGAACATGTCCTTTAACTGACGTGGGTCCTGTTCTGTTATTTATGATAAAATATTTTTAAATGAGGCTTTTGAAAGAAGAGAATAGAATAAGTACTTTATTTCAGTTATTATAAAAACTTAATGCTAGAACACTTAAACGATACAATTATTAGATGTAAAAATAACTGAAAAAGGTCATTACTCAGCTTGTGCTGGTGTAGACCCATTGGGCTCTACACCAGCGCTGGTTTTCAGTACCTAATGGCTAAAGATGGAGAAGATGGGGGAGTAGCAAATGCAGACATTGCACATTAAAATATTCAATGATGTGTAACTCAACATTAATCAATTACTTTTAAAAAATATATAATACAATTTGTGAAATAAATGTAAAATCATGTGAAATAATGTCAAATCAATGCAAAATCATGTAAAATCAAGTGTAATACACCCTATATTTAGGAGTCATATATAATTTAGTGTGCCAGTAGGGCTAGTACTACCAAGGTAATGTTCTCATTGCAGTGTATCAGTTCAAAGTCTGAACATCAGTGATATCAAAAATGCATACAAAAGAGCACTATGCTTGACCTTCAACTGGTGTAATACATATTTGCATTTAACTTACCTCTCAGCAGTCTCGACATTGTTCTCATAGCAATCAGAATCACTCCCCGATACATTGGTCGACGCTTCTTCAACCGGGACAGATGTCGGGGGCTCCTGAGCTTGAAATTCAGGAGGCTCCTCTTGACGGAAGTTAGAATATGACTTCACAGGCGTTTGTCGCCGGTAACGCGTCTCGATATCATCCGGTGACTCAAAGTCCATCAACTTAGAACTCTTCTTTCTTACGCGACCACTTCTTGATATACCAGTGACCTCTAAATATTGAAAAAAAAACTTACATAGAAGTTGCTGAAGATTCAGAGTACATCAAAAGTTTGGGAGTAATATACAACATACCTTCTTGCATTTTGATGGAATGAAGAGACTGCTTTTGTTTTCAAAGGTATGTACGATGTTAATGTTAAGGAAATACAAATTTTATCGTTCAATTATATGATAAAATTCGAGTCAACGTAAAACAAATAAAAAGCCAAGCAAAGCAACGAGTCTCCGATACAGTCAGTCAAACGACTTGGCATATTTTGTTTGTCAAGCATGCTCGTCAAATACTGCTTGATTTAAATCAGATAGAAAGGCAAAGATTTTATCTGGTTGCTCGTGTCGTCGTAAGTTTTCAAGGCACGTCATTCATAGGTCAAGCATTAATGGATTCAATGGAGATTTCATTTCTGTTTCTGTTGTGATATGATGTGATAGAGTCTGTCAAGCGAAAGATGGCCCTGATAAATCGCGGCAAATTCAAAAACTATTAGTATGGCAATAGTATATCATCTACTTATTCATAATCATCATCAAAAATTATGTAAGTATATTTATTTAGAATAATATCAAAGTATCAAATTATGTAATTCCAAGTTATCCTATTATTTAATGTATTGCCATACTAATAGTTTTTGAATTTGCCGCGATTTATCAGGGCCATCTTTCGCTTGACAGACTCTATGATGTGATGACGCATGTACATGCCATGCATGACTCAAGCATTCAAGTAAATTATACTCGACACGATAAGAAGAAGACTGACAAATACTAATTTTGTTATGTCATGTTTAAAGCTATGTCAAGTTATGCGGCGACGGCGAGGAACGGACGGGGACGGATATAGTGGATGGTGATATCACTCAGCTAAAAAATGGTTCTTTTCTTTAGATTACTCTAAACAAATTAAGTCTAGCATGCTAAAATGGCAGACCGCCTTCGCCAGCTCGCCCAGAGGCTGAAAGACAAGGTGCATTTGCAGTCGCTCAACGCAACGAGCCGCGACAGAGTCGATCAGTTTATCACGAAGTACGCTCCTGCCTCGAAAGTCGCTGAGATAGCTGAAAAGTTCAAACATGGAGCTATTACTCAGAGAGTACAGGACTTGGTGCATAAATATGAGCAGTTCACGGGCGTGGAAGAAATCATGGCCATCCAAAACACTGTTATTGAAGCACAGGTAAGATAATTTCATGATGAAATGTCCCTGTAATTTATACTCTAGTTTACTATTATATATATTTGATGACCTCTGTAGGTAAGCAGGATCTCACAAAAATGCGATGTGGGTTTGACTCCCGCAGTGGTACAAAAATGGCTTGCATAATTCGCGATTTAATTTGTTTATGTGGATGACATAATATTTCTAAATATGTACAAAAGATAGTAAGACGCCAGAGCGGCTGGTTCGATTCCTGCAGTAGTAAAAATTAACAAGTTTTTTTGTTTGTATGAGTCTAATTAGATTCTATCAAGTGCTTAATTGCTGAAACTGTACTTTCTGTCATCCACTAATTATTAAGTGATCATATGTAGGTATACACTTATCATCATCATCATCTTCCTACCCTTGTCCCACATTATGTGGGGTCGGTACAACACATCCTCTTCTTCCACTCTCCTTTATCAGAATAAACTATACTTATATTTGATTATATCTATTTTGTGTAATTCAGGAAAAGTTCATGTCAGCACAAGAACAGAGGCGTGACTTGGGCAAACAGCTGGCTAATATCGAAGCTCGACTGAAGGAGCTTCATGCTGAAATGCAGAACACTATGAAAGGGGATGAAAAGTACCTGCACTTGTGTACAGAAGAGCATAAAGTATGTTAAATTATAAACTATTTCTGATTGAACCTAAAAGTTATTACTATAAAAATTAAATTAATACAAAAGAAACATTTTTTTCATCAAACTATAAAAAGATTATAAATAATAGAATTATAAACTTTTTCTGATTGAAGTTAAGTATATAAGTTATTAAGAACTATAAAAATTTAATTTATACAAAAAAATATTTTTTTTCATAATACAATAAAAAGATTATAAATAATAGAATACACACAGTATACATCTCATCAGTAAATATCCAGACACAGAACAAATAATAATTTATGTTTATCACACTAGACTAGAGTATGTGTGAATTTTTCGTGAATATATATAATTTTTTATTTCGATGTGGCGCGGCTGGGCGAAGGTACGCCTGCGACACGGAGGTTGCGGGTTCGATTCCCGCCTTCAGGATAAATGTTTGTACAATCTGCAAATATTTATTCCGGGTGTTCTGAGTATTTTATATGTATAATAAAAAATATTTATTTATGTAATGTATTGTATTAAGTCAGTCTTCTAGTACCCATAACACAAGCTCTGCTTAGCTTGGCTTGATGTTGTGTGGATTGTCCAGCATTATTTATTTATTTTCAGCTAATTATCCAAGAGAGGGCGCTCCATACGTTATTTGCTGACGCTGAACGCGAGGAACGGGAACTGTTTGCGACCATGTCGGCGGCTGTCAAACTGGGACACGAGCGAGAGCGGGCACATGCTGAGAGAAACAAGTACTGGTACATTGTGGCTTCTATATTTGGTAAGTTAATATATCTGTAGCTCTACCATGAGTTTTTACTATACTATATTTACTATACTCGCTAGCGTCTGTAGTTAAAAAAATGTATGAAGATTTGTACAGCGCCTCTAGCGGATAGTTAGGTACTAAAATTCGTAATACTAATATTGACGTAACTACTGTAGTAAAGTCAGGCGATTTTACTGTGACAACTCATGGTAGAGGTACTGAGCTGTGAAGACAGGCGTCACAGCTCAGTTGGTAGTAGCTTGGCCTTCTAATCCTTTGTGGATTTAATACCCACTGAGAGCAAATTTTTGTGTCATAAATATAAATATTGCTGTGATAAATAGAAAATAATAGAGATTGCTTATAACGATAAGACCATCTATTTTTATGACTACTGATGCTCTTAGGTAGATAGCTCACCTACCACTAAGAATTTGTATGAAATGTTAAAACAAATAAATTTAATTTTATACAAATTAATGAACACTTCTGGTATTTTCAGACACAAAACAACTTTAATTTATTTATGTTATCAATTCTAAACAATACAATTGAATTATGTCAAATTTTACCAGGCACAGTGCTCGGCATAGCAGGTTCAACGATCAACAACCGTCTGAAGATGGCTGAGTTTCGTGATATGATGGAACAACAGATGGCCAAGAGTGCAAGCGTGTTGTACACCATCGCTGGAGGCGGATCAGCGAGCCGAACTGACATCACTGAGGCTATGAAGACAGAGTTTGCTTACCAGGTATGCATTTTTATAGAGTTTGCTTACCAGGTATGCATTTTTATATTTTATATCCCCAACAATCTTCCAAGACAAACTGCAAAACCATCCCAATGAACTGTCGCAAAACCTCACCAGGCCTACTTACATGAGGTGACTCAAGAGAAAGGATGTCATGCTGTTGTATGACCAATTATAAAGTAGAGCACCCCTTAATTCAGAAGGGCGCTTTGCACGCTATTTACAACAAAACATCTGCTCATATCCCAACTGATCGCAGATAAAATTGGAAAACATATAAAAATATCCTCAACAATCCTATATGACAAATAATTTTATATAAGATCAAATCCAAAACTTTGCATATGCAAATGCTCCTTGGTACATCACAAATTGTCAATTACATCACAAACCTTGAAGTCCCTACAATAAAACAGATAACTAACAAAATTACGTCATACGCAAAGCGTATGGAATTACACCCAAATGATCTAGCCAAACACCTCATGCAAACGCCTAGTGCATTCAACAAATACATAGAGACACTGCTGGGTGCTTACCATACATGCCGAATGCGACGAGAAACAAAAAAAAAACCAAACTCCAGCTCAATGCCCACATGGGCAGATTGCAAGAAATACAGGGAGATAAAAAAAAATCAAATGTTTGCGTGATGAACATAAATATTTGTTCTGTGTCTGGGCGTTACTATGTATAATTGACAGGTCACGGCTCAGTTGGTAGTAGCTTCCTTCCATGACGTGAATCATGCACCCAGAGCAATTGTTTGTGTCATGAACATATATATTCAGTGTCTGGGTGTTTCTATGTGTAATATGAATTTATTTACAAAAAAAATATGTATGTAAGTATTTTATCAGCAATCTTGTGGCCATATTACAAGCTTTGCTTAGCTTGGGACTGGAGCGCGATGTGCGAAATGTCCAAGAATAATTATATATTTATATTAAAAAAATGTATATAAGTACTCCTGGAGAGGCCTTTGCCCAGCAGTGGGACGATTTAAGCTAAAAAAAGTACTCTGTCAGCAATCATCGTAGACCGCATCGTCACTTAACATCAGGTGAGATAGCGGTCAAACGCTTGCCTATAACTTGTAAAAAAAAAAAAAAAAAAATCTAGTTCCCATAATACGCTTTGCTTAGTTTGGGACTAGAGTGTGATGTGTGAAATATCTCTGAATATATTTATAAACTAGATGGCGCTGCTCATCGACGTTACAATCCTAGAACGCGCTATCGAAGCGTTTTGAGTTTATAAGGGCGTCAGGACACGATTGTTAGTAAGGCAACTTTGCGCAGAGGCAATATCGTAACCAATGAGGTTAATCCGAGGTGCGATTATTGCTAGTTGAAAACTTTACCAATACCCCGCCATGTGGACGTGAAATACCGTCCGCTACGGCAATTTTTGAAAAGCCGCTTAGGCTAAATAAATGAAACAATTAAGGGTTTTATTATTTAATGAGTGATAAAGGGCAGTTGTGTCTGAATTTTCTAGGCTCTGATCGCGTGGAACTGGCACCTAGAATCACCTAGTGTAAGACGATTCTAAATGATCCTTGTGAATTTATCGAATAAAGTATTAGAATTTAGATTTTTTTTGGATCTCGAATGTCAACCCTTAACAGCCCGTTCACACTAGTCGTAAGTCGCAGATGATGAGATGACTAAAAGTCGAAAGTCTGATTTACCTGTAATTCGATTCTCATCCAATGTGAACAGCTCCCTAAAACGTGTATCAGAGCATTCGACTTTTAGTCTTATGCGACTTACGACTAGTGTGAACCGGCTGTAAGTGTCAACCCACCGGCCCATAGCGCACCAACTGATAATTGATCAAAATAAGGAAAAAAAAAACATTTTATACAGATTTTTATCAACATAAAGACCGCCCATTGTACAAATCTGTTGTAATGTTTTCTGTTTTGTAATGTTTTTTGTGTACAATAAAGAGTTTATCTATCTATCTATCATAAATCTAGTTTTCTTTGTAAACAAGATTTACCATGATTTGTGATTCTGATTATTGGCAAGTACTTGAATAATCTTTTCATTGTTTAGCTTACTTTATAAAATCTAGATCTAGCCTAGATACAGGCTAATATGTAATCTTAATCTAACTTAAGTTACTAGTATAGATTACTCAAATAATGTAAGCTATCTTTAAAAATGCGTTTTTAGTTTTTATTACTTGGCGATGACGATTCAAAGATTTGTATAAAATTATTTTATTTGATTTGTTTACTTCTTAAACTGTTATAAACGTTTTAGGGTTTATGTATATGTATTTATTTTAGGAACTTCGCAATATCTCCGTTCGCCGCGAATTGAGATTTAGCTATGTTCTATTTATTTTATCCGTCTAATCTAATTCTGCTTTTTATATAATAAAATGTTTATTTTTACGCAAACAAGAGGGCAGCACATGAGCAGCAGGTTAGAAAATAATAATAATAAAAACCCCTTTCACAATTCCCCTCCCCTCACAAAAAAAAACGACCTTAAAAATATATAAATCAAGAAATTAGTTAGCCAATTTTTATTGAAATCTCTCGAAAAAGCATAACACATAGGCTATTTATAAATATATTGTGATAATGGTCCAAAATATTACGATAGTAAGACGAAATTGCGGGCGTCAACTAGTATAAAACAAAGGTCTGGCCGTCTAGGTCTGGCTATTAGTGCACTCGAGCATGAATAGATATGATATCGGCAGGCGTCACAGTTTAGTTGGTAGCTCTGCCCACCATGCCGTAGGTTCGAACCCCACCGCGAAAACATATATTTGTGTGATGAACATTGATGGTTGTTTAGTGTCTAGATGTTACGATGTATATAAGTATTCTATCTAGTTCCCATACAAGTGAGATGTGTGTAATGTCAATTAATATATATATTATATATTTTTCAGGAACAATTAGCGCAAAATCTGAAAATTATGCAGGAAAACATCAGTCATCTAGTCACAAAACAGAATTCTTTAATTGGTAAGTATTATTACTTATCTGGGGTCGAGACTCTAGGTCCGTGGGGTACCGAGGCCCACCGCGTTTTCAAAATTATTTCTGGGCGTCTAGTCGAAGCGACGCGTGACCCGAGGGCTGGTGAGTATCTGGCCCAACGTATCAGCATTGCTATTCAGCGCGGCAATGCAGCCAGTGTCTTGGGTACGCTTCCGATTGGTACTGATTTGGATCAGTTGAACTATCTATAGATCGTTTGCAACGGTCTGTAGATAGCTCAACTGTTTCTTATGTATTTTATATGACTATGTACATTTTACAGGCGATTTTACTGTATAGTCGTAAGTTTGTTTGTGAATAAAGTTCTTATCCTACTAATATTATAAACGCTACAGTTTGTATAGATGTTTGTATGTTTGTTACGCTTTAATGCAAATACTACTGAATGGATTTAAATGAAACGGAATTTATGTTCAAACTCCGTGATAACTTCGTTTGCTCTATTTGTGTTCAGTCCTGTCCATCCTAAGGTTGTCTGGTAGAGATCACTGCTATTATAAAATAAAATATCTATCTATGTAATGTATTGTATTAAGTATGTCAGTCTTCTAGTACCCATAACACAAGCTCTGCTTAGCTTGGGGCTAGATGATGTTGTGTGGATTGTCCAGCATTATTTATTATTTATTTTATTATCTTTATAGAGCGTGTCCATTTCCAAGAGCAGACAACAGCGAATCAGTTCCGAGATCTAAAACGCGTGGTGGTGGCTGCATCACAAACCAGCGCCAAATCTGACGCAGAACTAGCAAAAGCACTCTCAATAGTGCATCAAGACTTGGACGAAGATCATAATAAAACTATTGACATAGCAAAAACAAATAATTTTGAATCAAATCAAATATTAACAGGTATAGGCATATTATTATGTATACTTATATTTGGTAATGTTATCGGTAGGGTTAGCTGAGGTGTGGGTTCGATTGCTGCTATATTGCCTCGCAGAGCACGTCCAGTATTAATTTTATGGTAGATTTTATTCATAACGTGTAGTCGTGTTTAGCAATATATTAAAAAAACAAAACAGTAGCGATATCTACAGACCGTTGCAAACGATCTATAGGTAGCTCAACTGATCCCACTAACTAATTTGTATAATTAATTAATTTGAGAAAATATTTTATGCGAGGCAATGCATTGTTTAAGATAAACAATAAATATCTTTTATCTTTGAGATAATTTTGCAGTTCGTTAATTATAATTATAATTGTGAAAATATCTCAAACTTATATAATATATTTATCTTACTGGTAGCAGGAACATAATTTGTTAAATGAAAGTGATTCAGACAAAGATTATATTAACATGTGATTATCGTAATTAAATTATCTTTCACTATTTTACAGCCTTACTTTGTTAACAACAGATTTATATATAAGTAATAAAAAACTGTTTTGATATCGACAAGCAATTTATAAATAAGAATTCTATAAGCTGTTTATAAATATAACATCCATTTTGAAATCCAAGATGGCTGACGCTGGTTCAGTCCAAAATATTGAAATGGGTGTAATTTTCAGTGATTTTTCAATTGGATTACAAATAATATCATCAATAATTCAAAATGGTGGACACCGGTTTCGTGGACTATATCGATATGGAGTAATTTGCAATTTTGTATGCTGATTATTCATATCGCATCCATTTTGAAATTCAAGATAGCGGCCTCTGGGATTTGTCAAATTCACAGATTTTTGATTACAAATATTTTACAAAATTAACTAACTAGTGATCGGTTTCGTCAAAAATATCTATATGGATGTTATTTCAGTGTTTCTTGGGATGCAGATTAGAGATATACCATCCATTTTAAACAACTAGATGGCCGACACCGGTTATGTTGAAAATATCGAACAGTAGCTCTACCATGAGTTTTTACAATCTATACTAGCTAGCGTCTGTAGTAAAAAAAAATGTATGAAGATTTGTACAGCGCCTCTAGCGTAAATTCGTAATACTAATATTTACGTAACTACTGTAATAAAGTCAGGCGATTTTACTGTGACCACTCATGGTAGAGGTACGGATGTCATTTTCAGTCATTCTTAGGATTTTGATAATAAAATAGCATTTCGAAATCCAAGATGACTGGACTGACACTGGTGTGGTCCCAAATTTTACTAAGATAGTAGTGTATCAGTTCTTTTCTAGTTAGTATTAATAATGCATATAATATGTACTTATAACTCGTCGAAGCATGTTTTGCCAAAGTCTGTTTTCTTCCATTAAATTGTCTTGTGTTAAAATAGTGACTGAAGATTCAAGCAGGGTTAAGTTGAGAAATAATTCTAAGATGATTTGTATCAAAATTATTTATTTTTGTTAGCTATTTCATTTTTCGTTAGTTTTTATCAGGTAGTGAGCATCTAGTACAGTGTTATATAAATAAATGAATGTTGTAAATGTTTATATTGTTTTATTTAATGGTATTAGCTTGTGAAAGACGAAATAGGACTACCACCGTACTTATTTCTGCTGCGAACATAATCTGCGCTCTAACTTGACGCTACCTAAGCAAAGCTTGTAAATGGAAACTAGATTGCCGATAGAATACATACTTGTATACTTACTTTTTTTTTATAAATACATTCATAGAAACACCCAGGCTCAGAACAAATATTTGCGTTCATCACACAAACATTTGCTCTGCGTGGGAATCGAACCCACAGCATGAAAGCAGATCTACTAACAATTTTGCTGCGACGCCTGTCAAATGATATGTAAGTACTTTTTTTTGAAAATACAATTATATAAATATACTCGGATGAACTAAGTCGATAGAATTAAAAAAGGCTACCCAAGCGAAACCGGGACGGGCCACTATATCGTATATATAATAGAGTCTTTTAAGTAACTATATATCTTTTTTTCTAATTAGTTATTAGTTAAATTCATAACGATAGCGAGATGACCTTAGCATTGACTTCACTGATTATAAATTTTCCACTAAGTAAACTAATTACTATCATCATCATCTTCCTACCCTTGTCCCACATTATGTGGGGTCGGTACAACACGTCTTCCACTCTCCTCTATCAGACGTCATCTCAATGCTCACACCTTTCTTACACATGTCATCATTCCATCAGTCCATCCATATTAACCCTATCAGCCAGATTAAAATCATTATAAATCGGCTGATGACCTATCATGTGTATGTCTGATGACATAAGGCGCATTTCTAATTAACTGATGTTCATGTTTCCAGCATTTTTGAGTTAGCAGTTATTTAATGTAATTAGTGCAATCTGCATTTAATTAAAGTATTTTTGCATTGATACTATACCTACTTAGTGCAATCAGAGACTAGTAATATGTGCAATCTAGAAATGTAGATAAAAAATACCATAAAACACTGAGTTATACCTAGGTCTAAGTATTAGAATTCTAGACTCAGTAGTTTCAGAGTTATAAGACGAAACCAGTGTGTAAACTGAGGAAGAGTCTTTAGAATCTAGATCTAGGTTTTCAGATCGCACTAATTCTACATTATTGTGATTTGTTTAATGACAAAATGGTGACGATAACCTCAGAAGAAAAATAAGATAATTCAACATACTGACATACAATACAGACATTTTTATTTGACACACTTCTAAACACGGAAATTCAGATTAGGTATGTCAAAGTTTATCTCAAGTTAAAAAAGTAATACATATCTATATATACACAAGTATCTAGTTATTTAAACCGTAGTTAGTTAGTGTGGTGTAATATTTTTGACAAAGTAAGTATTGTAATAGGTAGGTACATAATTTACTTAACCCGAGAGCTAATGAGTATCTGGCCCAGCGTATCAGCATTGCTATATAGCGCGGCAATGCAGCCAGTACTTGGGTACGCGACGATTGGTACTGATTTGGATCAGTTGAGCAATCTATAGATCGTTTGCAAAGGTCTGTAGATAGCTCAACAGTTTCTTTAAAAAAATGTTTATAAGTATTCTATCAGCAATCTAGTTCCCATAGTACTTTGCTTAGTTGTTGTGACTAGAGTGTGATGTGTGAAATGTATCTACATGAATATTTAATACAGTAAAAAGAACCCCTTAGAACCTAATCGTTCACGATTTTATATAAATGTTGGAATTCTACAAAATAATGCAAATTGCTATTTTGCATAAATATTTGTACTTCCTTGTTGTTTGTATGATGCGTATAGATTCAACGAATATTATGTAGATCTTAACTGATTTGTGATCTGAACTACGCCTTTAGTTTAGGGCGTAGCTAGTTTAGATATGACTTCTTGTAAGTCCAGTCCATCCCAAGGTTGTCTATAAGAAATCGCTTATAGTGATAAGACCGGCCATTGTATATCTCGATTTTATTCTTCTCCTTAGAAACTTGTAATTTTAAATGGTGTGCAATAATGTTTTTTTCTATCTATCTATGACGTCACAAACGTCTTCTTCTTTTTCTTATCCGTGTCGATGATGGTCACAAACATTATTTTCCCAAAACTTGGGCACTTGTATGGCGTTATCTGTAGCATGGCTTAGTATTTATTATAAATATTCTAATGCTTTGTAAGAAGGATCATACAAAAAAACGGTAGGAACCAAGCCGTAAGTTTCTTGCCCGTTCTTCTAGGCTCTGGTCGCGTGGAACTGGCACCTAGAATCACCTAGTACCTATCTAAGACGATTCTAAATGATCTTTGTGATTTTAATTTGTCTCCTAACATAGGTAATATCTCATCCTGATTACGCCCACAATCACCACACCCTGTCAAAATAAAACCAGTGGGTCGAGATCAGTAGCTCTACCATGAGTTTTTACTATACTATAGGTATATACTATACTCGCTAGCGTCTGTAGTTAAAAAAATGTATGAAGATTTGTACAGCGCCTCTAGCGGATAGTCGGGTACTAAAATTCGTCATACTAATATTGACGTAACTACTGTAGTAAAGTCAGGCGATTTTACTGTGACAACTCATGGTAGAGGTACAGACAAAGACGCTGACATCGACTTATCGTATGCCATAAAAGATGCATAATTAAGAGTCCGTTAGGTCCGTCTAAACGTGACGTGTCAAACGACGCGTGTGACCTTGCCTAGTACTTTACACTTTTGTGCTGAGTTACACCAACGGTTAAGATTATCTGTGACTAGCCGAGCCCACCTCGTTGGGCATAATTCGACTGTTTTTTCTCCGATTCACTTTGGAAAACGGACTACCACTTACCGGTTTTTTATATAGTCTTAAATAGCCTTAAACACTCAGCAATAACGTGGCTTTCTATTGGTGAAAGAATTTTTAAAATCGGTTCAGTAGATCCCGAGATTACTCCTTACAATGTAACAAACACACAAACTTTACTTCTTTATAATATTAATAGTAGAGATAAATAACAGGAGCGTTGAATGGTCTAAATGCGCTGTAGAAAGTTTTAGCTTAAAAACGTTCAACATCAGCCAGTTTTCTATCAAACCTATACGGGAAAGGTTAATAAAACTAACTGAACGTGATGAATAAGTACTTAATCTTTTGACAGCTTTCGGTCCATACGGCCTGATTAACGTGCGCGTGCGAGGGTGTTTTAAAATCAGTCCAATTGTGCTACTCAACGCTCCTGTTATTAAAACAATCTACTTATCTAGGTTTTAGGTTTCATTAACTGTAACATTAAAACAATAAACTGTGTTTTGTGGTGTAACTGAACCCAATGATTTATCTAGTTTATTTGACATTCGGTGAACGCGCTCTACGCATCAATTTAAACCATAGATATGATTATAAAATTGCTGATTATCTTTAGTTATCCTTCGATCAATTCATTCACTTCTCGATCATTTTAAATACCAAACTATCCTAACCTAATCCTACCTCTATAGTCACCTCTAAGGTTTACTGGAAGAGAACTCTTCTTAGGGTTAAGCTCGCCTTTGTACATGTCATCTATTTCTGTCTTGTGTATGTCTTATTTTGTGTACAATAAAGAATAACTATTCCACTTGCGTGACCACTATCTGTCGAAATTGGAATCGGATAATTTGTTGGAAACTTTTTTGTTAATACATCATATTCATCAACCTATATAAATCCACTGCTGGGCGTAAGGTCTCATTCAAGACGCGCCTCTGAGGCGGTCTACGTCTCTTCTCATTCAGTGTTTGTTCTACATTCCTTGTATCGTCGCTCCATCTGGGTGCGTCCTACACTACACTACACAATGCCTAAACGCGGTCTCCACTCCAGTATCCGTTTGCTCCAACGATTGTCAGTTCTTCTGCATGGCCGGCACTGCGACACTTGTAAATACATATGAACGTAGAATTCAAAGTATCAATGAATTCACGAGATGTATCTAATACTTAGTGCATTTCAATGTGAACTTAGTAAAAGTTGTTTTGACGCCATTTTAACTGTAGATCAAGGATTTGTTATTTGAGATGACTTAGAACAATAACCATTTTTGTGGTATTTTATATTCCACTAGAGAATATGATAGAATAACTGGTTTCTAAGTACCAACTTATACTTATTTTACAATATTCATAGACACCTATGTCACGCATTTGTTTATACTACAAATAAATGGTATGTATTTATATATGTGCGCCTCGTTCTTACCTTATCTTAAGTTTCTGTCCATCCAACGGCTGTCTTGAAGAGATTGCTTATAGCGATAAGACCGCCCATTGTTCCTCTTATTGTTAATTGTGTTTCTATTGTTTTTTCTTCCATGGGTGTAATAATAAAGATATTTTCTATTCTACCCCCGATGCAAAACCGACGGGGTAGTATGTATGATGTATCGGGGTGTGTAGAATCGACGGATTTCAATCATATTTGAGAGGCACACTAAGACATTTTACAAGATGTTGTAAAACGATCGGCTATCGCATATAATAAATGCTCACGAGGTTTGATGTTCTCACAGAACTAGTTATAAAATACAATTTAAATATCTGTAGTGAATTGCCAACAGATAGCTCTACTGTTAAACTTGTAAGCCAGCCTCAGTCGCCCTACATCCGAGCCTCGTCTATCTGGCACTGTGCCATACAACCCCAAACGTACCACAAATAGTATAAAACTAGTATCCTACATTCAGGCCAGGTTATCTGTACCCCAAGTACGAGTTTGTGCACACACGAATCGTAGAGACGCAATCGCCGAGCGCCACCGTTTTTGTATGGAGATCCAAACAGCGCCCCTAGCAGATTTCTTGAGAAGCTTGGATTTCCATACAAAATTGGTAGCTTGCGATACGAAGGCGATACGTTCGTATGCATGTGCAAAACTCGTACTAGGCCCTCTGGCACTGTGCCATACAACCCCAACGTACCACAAATAGTATAAAACTAGTATCCTACATTCAGGCCAGGTTATCTGATGTCTGCCTGCTTTTTAAGGCTGTTTCTTTACTCCCAACAAATAATCAAATACAAACTTTGACAGTGTAACAGCTTTTACACAAGAATTGTGAGGTTATTAAAATGATCGAGAAGTGAATGAAATGACCGAAGTTTAAACAAAGCTTATTCAGCAATTTGTTAATCAAACAAGCTACTGATTTATTGGTTGGAGTAGGTATAGTATTCTAGATTCAGGTCACGCTCCTTGGTGTCTGTTTGTTTAGACTCAGTGAAAGAAATGATCTATTCATTTATTCAAGAATAGGTAAGTTTATACTGAATAAAATATATAGATAGATACTCATTATGTTAGGTTATATGAACTCGGCAGGTTATACAGCTCAGTTGGTATAAACAAGAACGAACAATTGTGCAATTGTGAACAATTATTAAGCTATTGTATACCTTATATCGCGGGCCTTGAGCGTGGCGACCGAATCCAGAAATTCCGTAACGAAAATACCGAACGAAAATAACCTAACATTGCGCATGTGTAATCCAGCAAAAAATGCTATGCAATAGCTTTACCGCGGCAGTCCCCGAGTGCTACACGTATTTTAGTCTAGTTTTTTTGTGCTTTGGAAGTAATATAAAAGCATAACGTCTTTCCTTTATGACTTCCTGCGCTTTTATTTTCTGCCTCGCACATTATAATTGCCATTTTCAAGTTTATTTTTAAATTAAAACTACAAACGTGTGAACAATCCATGACTTTTTTGTATTTTGAAATGAGACAAATGAGGTTGAAGGGCCTTCGCTAAACCACAATGTAGGTCGTTCATTCACGAATGAGTCACGTCACTAGTATTATATTATCTATGACCTTACTTAACCCTCTAATTACTCAAAATGAAGGTTTTAAGTAAAAACGGTTTTGTTCAAAGGGTTCCTGGTCAGTAGGTAATTCTTCTTCTTCTTATCGTGTCGATGCTACAACTGTATTTTGTTGTAGCATCGTGTTGGAAAGATTAGCCAGACTAGACACTGCTTTGCCGTGCCTAGCTGTTACCGGTGTGCGCCACGAGGAGGCTCTTTCCATGCACCCAGTAGGTAATTTAAAAAATATTATGATAATTGTTTTATAGATACTAGTATTTTCTATGATAGTAATGTTTATAATTCCTAGACCGTGTGAATAATATGTTTAATATTATAATATCGTGTGATATAATAATAACAAAAGTCATAATAACACCAGCCTCGCACTAAGACTAGATTCGAACTCTCTAATGTAATGCATTTTTGAATTTATAAAAACTTGGTAGTTTGAAGTTCTTTTAATATAACCTTGGGATAGCATAGATAACTAAAAAGTTGACTTATTCTTTTTTAAAAATTTGGTTTAAGCAAGTTATTTTTAGCATCGTGTCTTGCAAAGTCAAAGTTAAAAATTTCTCTATTCAATATACCTAATCACTTATCACAGTCTTACATACTAGGTGATTCTACTTGCCAGTTCCTAGAAGAACGGCCAAGAAACTCAATCTCCTAGGTAGATCACATTATGGATATTTGCAATATTTTTGCGTAAGTCGAGACGCAACTGATGCGTTTTTTGCTGCTACATATTATTTGTGCGTAATCGTTATTTACATCATGGCGCAAGTTTTTTTTTATAATTATTTCTTGCATTCAGAGGGATCTATACAGGGTGTTACCTACATTCAAATATTGGTAGCACCGTGTATACAAAGCCAAGGTATTTATTAAATAACTACAATAGTCTAAGTAAATGAATTTATCAAAAAATATTTTATTTTACATTAATTTATAAATACGTATTTGACATTTCATGTAAATTAAATTAATTGACAGGCGTTACAGCTCAGTTGGTAGCAGCTCTGCCTTCCATGCTGTGAGTCGTGGGTTCGATTCCCACCCAGAGCAAATGTTTGTTCTGTGTCTGGGTGTTACTATGTATTTTTTGTATGTATTTACAAAATAAATAATATAAATATTATATCAGAAATCTAGTTCCTACAGAAAAAGCTTTGCTTAGTTTGGGACTAGAGTGTGAGGTGTGATTTGTCCGTGAATATTATTTATATATTTATATTACCCTTTTAACAAAAACAACTAGTCCATTAATATGCACAATTTAACGACCGAATATTGCATTTATTAGCGAACGCAATTTTAACGTAAATATAAAAAATTATAAGCATCAAAAAATAAATCGAATATCAAATCAATAATATTTATCTTAACTTATAGTAAAAACAAAAGCATGCGTGATTTAAAAACGAACATAAATAATCTGTTTCCCGCAGAAGTTGGTGGTAGAGATTGATTGTGCGATGTACCTATGCAGTCAACGTTTGCTCTCAGAAAACGCAGCTTGCGTCTACCGCTGCATATTCTCACAGTAAGTAATACGGCTTATAAATCGTAAAATAAGCAACACTGATTAAAATTATTAGAAGGAGAGGCCATGGATGACAGATGAACGGCTCTAGGCATAAGAAGGTTATATATTTCGCAACATAACGTGAGCGCCGGTCGAAGAGCGAACGCACGCGCGGTCCCAAATTATATCTAAAAAAAAAAAAAAAAAAAAAACTAGTGCTCCAAAAGAAGTTCTATTTTAAAAATGTTTTAGAAAGTTTTTGTGTTTGCATTGTGTTTCGTAAATCGTGCTGCTTGAGGTCAGAAGGTAATTTAAATATTTTCAATAACTTTTTTTTTAATTTTTAATTAGGTCCGAGGCTGCCATTAGTTGTTGTTTAATTTCAATAAAAATACATTACTCAACGTTAGTGATTCCATTTATTATTATATTATATTTTAATAAAAAAATATTACTTATTCAGAATTGTTTATATTAAATTTTGCGACAATAATTTATAATTTTTGAGTAACTTTAAAAATGGTACAAATTATGAGTAATTAGTTAATTATCGCAGTTTAAAAACTAGAACGGATCTATAATTAATGATTGTGATAGAGCACTCATTACTTATCCATTACATTCTTTGCCAAAGCAAATTGTTTGTATTAATGACGTATAACTATTTATTTATGATATAATAATATAACATACAATATTATTATATATTTTGAAATGTTCATTTATTATAATTATCAACTTGAAATAATTAAAATATTTATATTCTGCAAATTGCGAAATGACTGAAATAAAAAATCTATTTTTTTTTAATACATTTTAAAAAATTAAATATAAAAAAATGCATATCCCGATCCGAAATATACTTTTGATTGCACCATCTCTTAATTCTTTCTTCAGAACCCGCACTCCTTACGTATCAACTGACTCATCGTCCACTATGCCAAAGAGGTTGAAATAAATACTCATGGACATGTTTCGTAACGCGTCTAAAATGGAAATTAATTAAACAAAACTTGTACTATGCTTATTATAAATAGATTTTTTGTAAATACATAGCCTCATAGTAACACAGAAAATAAGTTGTTCATCACACAAAAGTTTGTTCGACGGGGATCGAACCCACGACCCAGAGCATGGAAGGTAAACTACCAACTGAGCTGTGACGTCAGTTGGTTTATACTGTTATAAAAATAGCCCATCAACTTCTTGTAATAAATAATATATTTAAACGCAAATTATAAATCAATCGACCTTTCAACTTTGTCGTAGTGAAAAAGTTTGTATTTATACTTAAGATTTATAATTAAAAGCTATTAATATAAATAATTAGCTCTTAAGCAGACGTACGCAACCAAGGTAAGCACCGCTTTATTTAAAAATATAAGTATTATTGTATAATATTAAGTATGTTTGAAATACATTTTATTTAAATAACTACTTTTTAAAATAAAAATGGATAAAAATAAAAATTTAATTTATGTAATAAACTTAAAAAAGAAATATATCTGGAACGGTTAGATACTAATTATATTTACATTACAATACAACAATAGTTTTTAATTTTATATTTCTTTGTATATCCTGTTTCTTGGCAATCTGTTTAGTAACAATGAGCGATTTTCCAAATAGCTTTAAAAAAAATTAGTTCAAATAGAGTCGATAGATGGCGCTGGACACATAGTGCCTATCAAAATCCCTCTCTTTTTTATCTGTATAATCTATTGGCAGCTTTGTCGTGTAGCTGTCATTATCATCCTGTCACGTCCGTTTCGGTGTATTCAGCGTTTAGATAAATTTTGTTTGCGTTTCTTTTAGCATTCGTGTACTTTCTTGTGGATTTTACTTTTGACGACAACAGTCTGTATACTGGTTTCTGATTTCTGCTACGATTGAAGACTTTTTGCTTTTGTCAAACAGTTTTGAATTTTTTCTAGGACAAAAATTTCACACCACAGATAAAATATAAAAACTTTTTGTTTTGACAATTGACAATGACATGCAAACTCGTTGAGCGCCATCTATCGTGTATTCTAAGAAAACTCCCTGGAAAATCGCTCATTACAAAAAAAAACATTTGTAATAATATTAAAATTATATTACTATAAAGGTATTTTTTTTGGTTCAAACAGGCTTCGAAGCTGAGTTGGTGGCTTTGCCTTCCATACTGTGGGTCGTGGGTTCGATTCCCACCTAGAAAAAATGTTTCTGTGATGAACATAAATATTTCTTCTCTGCCTGGGTGTTAGGTATTCTATGTAAGTATTTACAAAAAAAACTGTAAGTACTCAACAGGTATTTTATCAGCAATCTAGTTCCCATAGTACAAGCTTTGCTTACTTTGGGAGTGTGATGTGTGAAATGTCCATGAATATTTATTTATTCTTTTAGTAACAATAAAAAAAATACATTATTATTAATGTAGTTTTTTGTAAAATATAACAAAATACGATAAAAAAATGCGGAACCTCTCATTTTCAAAAACAATGGACTTAAAAAACACAATGTTTTAAGCGTTTCCGGTTTGTGTGTTAAAGAAATTATGTAGAAGGTCCATCACCAAAAAGGCTGGACCGGCATTATCGGGTGTGTCAAGATCTTTGAATGACTCACATTTTTGCAGTACGAGTTGTAAAAAAGTACTTACGTATTATATTCTGTGTTTTTATTTTTGGAAAATTTAAAAAAAAAACGACGTCAATTTGATCGACTAGTACCAATACACATTTTTATTTTTTAGCATTTGGTAGGTATTACAATTTTAACATACATTATTTTATGTAATGTAAGTACTTAATCAACTTAGGGTTTTACATTTTAAAAAGAAACCGAATTTATAAACCGATTTTTAAGAAAAAAATCTAAAAACGTTATGTAAAAAATGCATACCTAATAGTGGCCACAGACGATCCTTCCTATCGTCCAATCGGCATGACACTGCAGGCTGGATCCAATCTGCAGTACGTCCATATACACCACACACGATCCAATCTATCGTCCAATCTATCGTCCAATCGGCATGACACTGCAGGCTTGACGACGATTATGGCTTTTTGCTTTTGACAGCGTGATTCATGTCGGATTTTGAAAATTTTTTCGACGGATTCGGATAGAAAATTGCACAAATAACAATGCTTTTTAATTTGAGCTCAATCGGACTGCTGGAAAAAAAGTTGGAAGCGATTACCCAAAGAGGGGGGACGAAAAGGGCGGATTTCGGATTTTTCTGGTACTAACCCCCCTTGTTTAGTCGATCTGCATTTTTACTTTTTTCAATTTCAAAGCCCTTCTTACGAACTGAACTGCCAATCGCCCACAGCCACACACGGTCCAATCGGCAGTATCCAATCGATGTGATCAAGCCAAAAGAATTGAACTGCCAATTGCTATCCATTCTAACTGTCATGCCAATCCACTCCCACACACGGTCAATTCTAACTGATCCAATCAGTAGCGTCATGCCGATTGGACGATAGGAAGGATGGTGTGTGGCCAGCATTAGCGTGGTATGGACATGTCGTGCGGAGGGAAGAAAGCCATAATATAACAAGAAGAGTGTTAGATATCAATGTGGATGGATGTAGAAGTAGAGGGAGGCCAAAGAAAAGGTGGATGGACTGTGTGAATGATGACATGTGTAAGAAAGGTGTGAGCATTGAGATGACGTCTGATAGAGGAGAGTGGAAGAAGAGGACGTGTTGTACCGACCCCACATGATGTAGGACAAGGGTAGGAAGATGATGAAGATGATGAGATGTTATAGTAATAAGCATTACTAGTTCTAAAATATTTATTTTGCAATACTGATGTTAATTATTATCTATTGTGTAGGTAACTAACTGGTTTTTTTACCTTTCTGTAACAGTTTTTTTTTCTATAAATGCCTCAAGACAAAACTTCGTCTTCGTTTTTCCGATTTCACTTGCGGGCTCCTATTCTACCAAAAGAGGTTATTATATATATATATATATGTGTTTTATTATATACTTAGGTATATTGTTCTTTTTTTTATTATTGTCAGTTTTTTTTATTATAAATTATTAAACAAAAATCATCGATCTCTTTGGATTGTCATATTAATGGCTGTTATTATTTTAAAAAAGATATATAAATGTCCACGTTTAAGTTATTTAAAAAAAAATGTTTATTACAGAATTAATAATTATAAATAAAATTAAGTTATTTAGCACTAAACCAAAAGAAACACTCATCGTTTATGTATAACATTTTTTTATAAATTTTGAAAAAAAACAATATATTTTGATGCTAACTGTACCTACCACAAATGTCAAATTTGTATGATCTGGTTATATCAATGGCAAGGTCACGGGACGTACAAAAAGGTACCTTAGTAGGTATTGACTAGCGTTTATTTTCCTTCACATTTTCTGGTCTTATTTATGGGTTAATTATTTGTATCATCATCATCATCGGCAGCCCGTACTAGCCCACTGCTGGGTATAAGCCTCCTCCCTCAAACGCCACTCTTTCCTTCTGGGCCTTTTGCATCCAGGGAGGCTATCCTGAAGGGGATACATAAGGGGATATATAACTTGCGTGACCGAATATCCTTTCAGTTTTAGTTAAGTTTTCAATGATTTTATTTACTATAGTAACTCATCAGTATTCCGTCGTGAGCTTTATAAAATTATGACTGAGCTTTTAAAAATGACGTCAATGCCGCGGTTTAGCACGTGGCCTACCTGATTTGAGCATGGCCTACCTGATTTAAGCATGACCTACCTGATTTGAGCACGGCCTACCTGATTTTTCGTTAATTCTATCAAACGGTATGAAAATCATTACATCAATCGAGTCACTTGTGCTCATTTTCATTAGGTACGTTTCTGAACTCCCATTTTCATAATTTGTAGATTGCATTTTGTCTGTAAAATCGGAGCTCGTTGCGTATTAATTTTAAAACTAGTTTGAAATTATCACAAAACAATATCGTTTATACTACACCTGCTCGGAAAGTACCTTGATACTTTATCAAATTTACGGTAGAAAGTACGTCATTGCATATCGAACAAATATGCGGCGAGAAAACGCATCTGAGCGGGAGAGAAAAGTGTATGAAAATCCATTTCTTACGTGGTTTTTCTTTTTTAATTTTGGGTAAGACTATGCGCTGGTAACCTAAATATCAAAAGCCAAAAAGTTTTTACAGTGAGTTTTTATCTCCAAGTTCGCAAAATGACACTGGCCACTAGCTGTGTGTTGGATGGTGTCAAACAATTTGAAAAAAGAACATGTGAAAATTTTAGTTTTTTATTTTCCTCGTAGGTGTAGTATAAAGCACTATGTATCACTCAAGAGAAAGTGCGATTCCCGATCTCGGGTGTTTTAAAGCCCTCGCCTGCGGCTCGGGCTTCAAACGACACCCTCGACGGTAATCGGTCACTTTCTCCTCTCGGTGAACAATGTACTATTTCGTGTTTGTATTTATTTCCATGAATTCTGCAAAATGAAATTTCGGCATGTCAATTCTATCAAAGTTAATTTACAGTAAAAATATCAATAAAACTTTGACTTTGAAAACGGAACCAAACTCAATTTGAAGAGCATTTCGATTCGATCGCGTTCTCGACCTATTTTAAAGAGTAAAACCCTCTTTAATACCTTTGTCGTGTCATCATCATCATCAACCTATATCAGTCACTGCTGGACGTAGGTCTCTCATCAAGTTTATATTATTTATTTACTTTAATTAAATATATTATATTTTATATAAAAAAATATATTGCTGTTGCTCATTAAAGCCAAAGTAATTATTGATGTAAATTCTTGTAAACATAATAATCAACCATGCGCAGTAAGTGAACATAATAATAAAAAATAAATAATAATAAAAATATAATTTAAATAAATAATTAATGATAAATATATTCACGGAAGTTTCACACATCACACTCTAGCCCCAAATAAACATAGCTTGTAATATGGGAACTAGATAGCTGATAGAATACCTACATTTATGTACTTACTTTTTATTTATTGCTGTTACATTCTATGTCTATGGCTTATACCAACTGTACCCTAAGTACGAGTTTGGGCACACACGGATCGCAAAGACGCGATCGCTGAGCTCCATCGATTTTGTATGGAGATCCAGACAGCGCCCCTAGCAGATTTCTTGAGAAACTTGGATCTCCATACTTGGGATACTGAGCTATGACATCTGAAAAATCAATAAACTTGAACTCCATGCAATACTGCTTCAGTATCTTTGATATTCAATATGCATCATGATTATTCTAAATAGACAGATAACCCTTAAGATAACCCTGATCTTTATAAAGGAAAAGCAATAATAATGTAATTACAATAATGATTACATTTATAAGCTGCCTTATTTTATCTTACAGTCATAAGTATTGCATTTATCATATAAATTTGATTAAGATCGTTTGTATTCTGATTCGATTAAGTATAACGAAGAGTTTAATTAATTTATTGAAATCTAGATTACTAGCACTGAAATGAGGTATTTAAAGTTCGAGTTTCAACGGTCTGAATGTCCTAATAAATACGATGACAAATAATTGATTTGGAATTGTTTCCTATTTGAAACGAAATCGAGTTCGATATTGTTATTGGATTCCGGAGTAAGGACCTAAAAGGATACTCTTATCGATGTTTAAGGTTATTATACCGAGAAACTTTAAGTTAAACGAAGTTTAAGTAAAATATTGCTTTCATTTAGTCTGAAAGATAATTAGGATAAAAAAATAGATAATGTAACTTTTCATCCTTGACTTGTTAAATAATGCGTACGAGTCTGGCGGAATTCGCGAACTAAATTTTTGGAAAACTAACGATTTTCAAGAACTAAATTTGAAATTCGTTTCATACAAAACGATTTGCAGTACGATTGTTTGGTTGAATGAATGTCCCGTTTCTTTATACACAATATTACATAATTCTTGCTATGCTAATCTACCACAGAACACTCACAATCTTCTAGCGTGATCTACTCAGATCTGAGGGCCTAGTATGAGTTACGGGTAAAGTGCCTAGGTGCATAGGCGCGCGCTGATTTTGTTGAACTTTTGGCTGATAATTGAGAAGTATGTTTTCTGTAAACAACATCAATTTACCCTTCCATCCGTATGCTGTGGCATACGGCCCGGATGGGATGGGAGGATACCCGGAAGGGTAAATTGATGTTGTTTAAAAAATTTTGTCGAAATGTGTTTCGACTGACAAAATTTTTACACCAAGATTCGTACTAGGCTCTCAGAAATGTATAAAGCTGTGCAAAGCCCTATCAATGTTAATGTTAGTCGCATTATTTAAATATAGATTTAGGCCATGAAGGGCGATGAAGAAATTGACTACTAAGATTACAACTATAATTAATTCCTAGCGTCATTTTTATGTGTTCGAATTCCAGACGACCAATGGCACGGCGGGCGAAGGTCCGCCTGCGACACGGAGGTTACGGGTTCGATTCCGCTTTGGGTTATATGTTTGTACGATCTGCAAATATTTATTCCGGGTGTTCTGGGTATTTTATATGTATAATAAAAAATATATATCTATGTAATGTATTGTATTAAGTATGTCAGTCTTCTAGTACCCATAACACAAGCTTGGGGCTAGATGATGTTGTGTGGATTGTCCAGTATTATTTATTAATTTATTTTAAAAGTTAATGACCTTGCTTTGTCACGTGATACACGTGTGTCAAGTGAGAGCCTCGTTATTTTGAAATGGGTTCCGCGTCCATTTAGGTAATATCAATTTTATTTTTAAAAAGATTTCGTTTTAAATGTTTTACGATTGATAATAGAGAAACAGGAAATTACCTTGTTGTATTTAGTCAAGCTAGAGTTTTATTAATTTTATATGGGATCTTCAGTTTTTTTAATTATCCTATTTAAAAAAACTTTAACCGTTACAGTCTGTTTTATAAAAAGCGGCGACTTGAATTATTGATTACCATACGTAATGATGACATAATGTCAACGCTAACTTTTTACAAGATAGGGGGTAGGTAAGTGTTTGATTTATTTGGACATTGGATTGAATGAACATTAGTTATTCTGTGGTCATATGTCTAACATTATTTAGATCTGTTATTATGATGCCAATAGAAATAATTGTCAATTGATCTAGTGCAATCACGTATTTGGGTCGCTATCATCTACCAATTTATACTAATTTAAAATGCATTTGGCAAAACGTTTCAAGGTTCTTTTACGACCAAGATAATATATTTCTTATGTATAAGTATCTCAATTTTAAAAGTATTTAAGTACTTTCTGCTTTGTCCTGCCCTTATATCCTATCGATCTATCTTATAAAAAGTTAGCGCTGACTTGAAGTATTAATTACCATACGTAATGATGAAATAAAGTCAACGCTAACTTTTTATAAGATAGGGGGTATTTATTTATTTATTTTTGAGCTTTTTGTTTGTCGTGTCTTGGATCGTTTTTTTTTATAAATACCGAAATAAACCATAGTTTTTAACTAAGATACTTTGTGTGCTCATCACCAATTAAATCTACATATTTATTGGCATCTTATTTAAATTTTTTATACCTACGTCAAAGACTACTTTTATTTGATACGCGACACGCTGTGTCTAGGACATGTTTATATAGCTTTTAGCACTACACCATCCTCTCAGACTAGTCGGCCTTATCTACAGGAAAGACAACGTCAATACGTAAACAGAGGTGATCTCACAATATTTTCGATTAAAAAATTGCGTAATTACTACAAAAATAACATAAAACAGGATATTTATATTTAAAATTTATTGAAATGCATAAGCTATTATATTAAAAATGGTGAATAATTCATCAGCTTGTCAAACTAGTTAAAATAAATTCGCGAGGTGCGTGGTTTGACTCACACTGGGTTCAAAACTAGCGTGGTTTTTTAATTAAATTTCGATGATCATTTGAAAACTAATAATCAACAATAATAATCGAGTTGAGGATTACTTTGAAACTATTATTTTCTTAATGTAATTATTACCATTTTTAGAAAATCAATTAATTCTTTCCACTACTAGTTATCTTGATTTTTATAGTTTCTGGTCGCGAAGAACTGGCACTGAGAATCCCCTAGTCTAGTATGTAGCACGTTTCCTAATCAGTGATTTTTATTTATTTCCAAATTTTACAAACTTAATTAAGTACTTACTTACTATAATTATTAGGTAGATAAGGGTGATTTGACTGAATAAAGTCTAGATGACTTTGACATAAACTTTATAGGATAAAAATTGACTGGGATACAATAAAACCTTGACCTTAGTACAAGATTTTTATACGTACTGACTGACCCAGTGTAAACCGGGTTTTATGTAACGGTTAAGGTAGACTTTCGACCAGAGCGGCTCCGGCGTCACTGACGCAGCGATAGTAACGCGGCGATAGAGCGATAGTATTATGCAGTACGGAAACGTATGAACTAGCGTTCGAACGTGGCGTCACTGTCGTTACGAATCGCTGTGTCAGTGACGCCGGAGCCGCTCTGGTCGAAAGTCTACCTTTAACCAGTTTAAAAAAAGGAAGATGTTCGACCTTATTTCAACTATCAAGGTTGACTGGTGAAAAACGTGCTACCGAGCTGTTGGTTCTGCTGGTCGTGGCTTCGATTCCCACCAAGAAATCTCCGACTCCATTCTCCTACAAAACGACTTAGATAGTTTAGCAAGTTGGTGTTCGACTAATAAAATGTCCTTAAATACAAATAAATGCTACCACATCCGTTTCAGCTCAAGTAAAAAAGCACAAGTCCAACCATATTTTATCAATAGTAATCAATTAACCAACACGAATCAATTACGCGACTTAGGAGTGCTAATTGATTCTAACCTCAAATTTGACGCTCACATATTTAAGACTGTATCAAAAAGTTTTAAGGTACTAGGTTTCGTAATACGCAATAGTAAAGACTTCAAATCCCCATCAACCAAAATTAAACTCTATGACACACTAGTCCGCCCTATTTTAGAGTACTGTTCAGTAATATGGCACCCTCATTATGATGTTTACTGTAAGCGCTTAGAGAGCGTACAGAAAAGATTTTTATATCACCTCGCTTATGGTGACCGTCTTGCCAAACGGCTAAACGGGTACAGCAGTCGTCTAAAACATTATAAATTAACATCATTAAAAACACGTAGAAAGATAGCCGACATGAAATTCTTACACAAGTTACAGAATGGTAAAATCGACTGTATTGAACTTTCAAACAGCCTCCAATTTAATGCTCCTTCCAGATTACCCAGATCAACAGCCTTTAACTTATTTTCAAATCCGTACTTCAGAACCAATTTAGGTCAAAATTCTGTTTTGCCAAGGCTTTGTAAGCAATTCAATACTCTATCAAAAAACAACCTCCTAGATTTAAGTGATAAACCTAATATATTTCATAAAACTCTTGTCAATTTACTAAATTGATCACTATTATTATAATAACGTTAAATATATATTAACGCTTCATAAATATTATCATAATAAAAATCTAATGATACGTTTATCAATGCAACACCTATTTTATCACACATTATATTATTTTAATGTTTACTTTGTTTAGTACTTTTGCTTTTGTATAATTTCTAACCTAACATTTTATATTGTATCTTTCATTAATTTTGTACTTACTTCTTTTTAACTTCTATCTTAATCTACTTAGTTTCACATAATTTAGTTCCCTAAAATAACATGTTTTTTCTTTAACGTTAAAGTAACTGTTTTCTGTACATAGTTTAGTTTTAATTATTTGCATGTTGTGGTGTCCTATAATTGGGGAAACACTAGATTTAAGTCCTTTGTTTGTATTTTTGTATTTTTATGTGTTTTTTCCGTTGGATACCCTTAATAAATAAATAAATAAGAATTCAGTAAATATTTGTATTATTATAAGAATAAATTTTCAGTTAAATTATTACTAGAACGCGTAAATTTTCTGAAATGTCCATGATTATTTTAGTAAATAAGAAATTTTAATAAATCTTTGTTTTATTTTGCATTTAACACGTTTTATACAATCGCAACTATAAAGTGAGAGGCGTCGTTCAGGCCTTGACTAAAGTATCTAGGTTTAGATCTAGCCTATCCCTACCCTAAGCTTAGTTTTGTAAACGTGCAATTAAAGTATCGAGAATTTTTGTCTAGAAACCCGATATTCGAATCGCGCACCGCCTGAACCACTAGTACCTACTAGACTTGAGAAGGGTTTTGAACAGAAGAAGCACGAATAAATGTGACAATCGTAAAGTTAACGAACCGCAGCGTACTCGATTTGCACTGCGCGATGACGCAGCATCGTTCGGCTGGCGTTTATCACGCAATGTGAATCGAATTCGCTGCGTTGCGTTTACTTCACGATTGCCCCCCTTTCCGAATTAGAAAGATTTTCAAAATCCACAGCCCATAGGTCCAAAACTAAGGTGTTTTTTTTTTCAATTTCTGGTTTCAAAATGATGCATCATATCATAAGTGACTGGAAAGCGCATAGTACTTATGCATATTACTTGTTATAATAATGGTTGTCTGGAAGATATTTGTGATAAGACCGCCTATTGTAGGGCGTTGTAATTTTACTTTAAACGCTAAGGGTGTTCACTAATTAGTCCTCAATAAAGAATAGATTATTTAATTTTATTACTTAGTCGAAAATAGGATGTACCTATCTTTCAGAATATCACTTTGAAATAGGATGTCTAGGATTTATACTTTAAACCGACTTCATGAAAGGTGTAGGTTTGACGTATTCGACTGTATGTATTTCTTTACAATAAAATGTATATGTGGCCAAATCTAAAGTATATAAATAAATAACAAACCATTGATAATAAAAATATTTTTTTGCGAATGTGAAAACGCGGGTGCGAATGCAAATGCGAATGTAAACTTACAGGAACATTAACACAAACAAGTTATTTTTTCATTAACCTATACTTTCCCACTGCTGGGCAAAGGTCTACAAAGGTAAACACACGGATCGCAGAGACGCAATCACCGAGCGCCACCGATTTTGTATGGAAATCCAAATCTGCTAGGGGCGCTGCTTGGATCTCCATACAAAATCGGTGGCGCTCGGCGATTGCGTCTCTGCGATCCGTGTGTTTACAAACTCGTACTTGGGGTACAGGCAACTAGTGAAACTAACAAACTAGTAAAAATATCATGAACTTTGAGACTATGATTAGTTTTTAACGAAATCAAAGACACTTTATTCAATAAAGTCACAAAGATCATTTTGAATCACCTTTGGCAATGTGTTTACTTTACGAGGTTAAGTAACTGGGTTTTCGCCGATGTGGCGCGGCGGGTGAAGGTCTGCCTGCGACTCGGAGATTGCGGGTTCGATTCCCGCCTTGGGATAAATGTCTGTACGATCTGCAAATTTTTATTCCAGGTGTTCTGGGTATTTTATATGTATAAAAAATATCTATCTGTGTAATGTATTGTATTAGGTATGTCAGTATTATAAGTATGTCAGTCTTCTAGTACCCAAAACACAAGCTCTGCTTAGCTTGGGGCTAGATGATGTTGTGTGGATTGTCCAGCATTATTAATTTATTTTGATTTTATTAAACTTGAGAGGCTAGAGAGTTTTTTTTTTGCATCACATGCGATTGCAGATCCGGAAAAAAATACATATGAATTAAGAACTTCCTCTTTTTGAAGTCGTTTATAGAGAAGCAGCTGCAGAACAGGTGGTATAAAAAGGAAATCAGTCAAAGGTCACAGGTTCGGTTCCCGATATGGCAGATTGTTTACGAGTTGCAAGAATTTCGTCTTTTATAATCGTGTCAAGGCTTACTCGCGGTAACTCATAATTACATGTTTACAAGCGGAAAATAACATGCGATTCTGCGAAACACAATATTATATTACAATACTTACCTTAATTTTGGAAATAATTTGACAGGTGTCACATTTCAGATGGTAGTAGCTCTGTCTTGCTGTGGGACGTGGGTTCAATCTCCACCGAGAACAAATGCTTTTGTAATAAATTAAAACTAACAATAGTACCTACCTAGATACTAATGTCTGTTCTGTTACATATGTATTTACAAAAAATTAAAAGTATTCTATCAGCAATCTAGTTATCAGTAAATACAAGCTTTGCTTAGTTAGGGACTAAAGCGTGATGTGTGTGTATATTTATTTACATTTCATACATGACACTCTAAACCCAAACTAAGCAAAGCTTGTACTATGGAACCTGTACTGCTGATAGAATACTTATATATTTACCTACATTTTATTTTGTAAATACATTCATACTTAAAATATAATATTATTCATAAAAACATCCTTATTATAACTACTTAATATTATAAAAGCGAAAGTTTGCATGTATTTTTATTTGTAACTCTTTACGAAAAAACAATTGAATTGATGTGAATGAAACTTTAAAAATATAGCAAGACCAAACAGCGGAAGGACAATCGTCAAATATTTGTTAGACAAAAGTGCAAAGGAAATGAATGATTCATTTTTTTTCAATGAAAGGACTCTTAAGGATACGTCTCGCTCTAGCAGGAAATTCAAATTTTTTAGTGTTTTTTTTTTATTGTGGCTGAACTTTTATACCTTTTACTAGTTTAAGCTACTTTGCGGACATAAACAATATTTTTTTGTGTAACCCTGTATCAATTTTTGAGATTCGTTCTTTATAGTAACTTACTTAATCCTAAAACTGTTTAAAAAACTTTTACAATTTAGTAAGTTAATATAAAGAACCAATCTCAAAAATTGACACAGAAAATTATTGATTATGTTCGCAAAGTACCTACTTAAATAAAAGTATTTTCTTTTTTTCTTTCTTCATTTATGTACAACACAAAGAATAAAACATTTTTTTTGTTTTTGACTTGCCCTCGTATATCGATGAGCAAAAAAACTCTTTCCTAGATGGGAGGATGAAAAAGTATTATTTCCGATCTCGACTTATAACACTTGTTCTTCAATTCATCTAGTCCTTGGCCCTTAAAGGTTATAATCAGACCTCCTTACATTATAGACTTTGTGCATACATTATCAAGAGTCATTAACCTCTGATAAAGTTATCTAGTAATTAAAGTCCTTGATGTCGATGTAAACTTGACTTCCTATTTATTGGGATCAAATATTCTATAATATTTTATTCACAAAGAAAATAGACGATCTTTATCAGAACAAACATTTATTTTGTGTTTATTGAATGCATGTTTACAAAAAAGTATTCTATCAAGACTTTTTTTTTACGTAGGGATAATGCTTGACGCTTGTCTCATATTCGGGGGATTGGAAAACGTAAGACAAAATGGCGGATTAGCATAAAAAAGTTTTCTGAAAATTAATTGTTTTTTTAAGATAACGTAACACTAGGCGGTATGGTTCTAAACTAAAGCCTGCTCCGAGGAAAAATAAATAAATAATAATCATATTCGGGGAGAATATGAGGGGATGTCGGACTCTCTGTCACAGACAGCATACCGACTAAAAACCCTCCGATGTAGGTACCCTCATTCACCTTAGTGCCAGTGCATCGTCAATCCAATCGTCACTTGACGACTGGCTCGACGCTGCATCGACACTTGACTGAGCCACGGGGTCCCGTTTAGATTCTACCGCGGATTTCTATCAACAGTCTAGTACAACTTGTATAGTACTACAAGCTTGTCTAAGTTTTAAGACTAAGATGGCGTCGTTGTGTAAAATAACCATATTTATTTATGGTTAGGGCTGTTTACCGGACTTCAGAACTAAGGTCCGACCGAAATTGGTTTTCCGGCCGAAACCGAAACCGAAACCGAAACCGAAATTTCGGCCGTGACTTCAGTTTCGGCCGAAACCGAAACTCACGTGGTCAAGTATAAAATTCCCTAAAATGCAAAGGAGAATGATCCCCAACAAATAAAAAGCTCCTCAAGGTTGCTGGTTTCTATATAGTACGCTTAAAAGGGCTTACATTTTACTATAATTACAAAAAAAATGAACATCTTATTTCTTAGAATTCTGAAGGCCCACAAAAATGGATTTGGTTGCGTTTACGAGGGCATTAAAACAGCTTTATTTGATTCAGATTGTTTAAAAATCCAACCTGTGGGAATCGAGATATTTCTGAAAAACTGTATTTTTTTTACAATACCATATAGTTTTTAGGAATAACTCAACTTCTACAGGTTGGAATTTTAATTAATTTAAACGCAATCACAGGCATTTTTGTGGGCCTTCAAAATTCGGAGTATTACGACGTTAAATAAAAAACAGTTTTTACAAAACATCTCGACTTCTATGGGACGGAATTTCAATAAAAAAATTGCAAAGGTAGGCCGGTAAAATCCCTTTCAAACGTATTATGTGGCAATCCTGAGAGACAATTTTTTTACTCATGGCTCACGCTCCATAGATAATTGCCCATTCTCCTTTGGTGCATTTTACCAACTATTCTGCATTTTACTTTAAAACAATTGAAAATAAACTGTTATAATAACTCTAATATAATAAATAAATAGGTATTCATGGACATTTCACACATGACACTCTAGTCCCAAAATAAGCAAAGCTTTGCTTAATTTGAGACTAGAGTGTGATGTGTCAATTGCCCATGAACATTTAATTGTTTATATTTAAATAAGTTTACCAAAACAACGTAATTTAACAAATTAAACACTTTACATTTTTCAATTTCTATCGCTTTTTTAATATGTGACTTGATTTGTTTGTAACAACAAAACAAAGTAACTGACTCAATATTTAAATTAACTATATACATCTTGCAAGTAAAGAAACGAAACAAAATCTTACATGAAATCAGTTCCATCTAAACAAAACCTCCAAAAAATATTTGCGTCCCGTGATAGGTTCGATAACGCACTAAGTTTTGTTGCTTCAGCTATCTGAACGCATAGCATCCGAACAGGGTCCCCAGCGTCCGCCAAAGCGTTACCGCGAGAAAAAAAGTTAGTCGAGCGTGCACGACAACTTCCGAAATAAGTTTCGGTTTCGGCAAAAGTTTCGGCCAATTTTGGCCGAAACCAAAACTAAAGCCGAAACTTGAATTTTGGCCGAAATTCGGCCGAAACCGAAACCGAAACCGAAATTTCGGTCGGACACTATTCAGAACCCTAAAAAAGTATTTTCACCATAGAGTTAGAAACTACAAGGTTTTATTCAAAACAACGAATTACAGTATCATAATTATATGCTACGACCTATTGCTAAATTCATGCGGTAAAAAATTATCATACATTGATCTCGGAACATATCCTCGAATAACTCAGAGTAAAATAAACCTTAGCTCGATAGAATTAGAGAGTAGTTTAAAATGCGGTGGCGATGAAGCAATAGGTGATTGGTCTAAAACAGAGGCAAAGAGTTCTATGGACGATGAAGGTTCGTTCGTTGTATCAAATTTAAAAATCGAATTAGTTTGTGAATGAAGGTTTTCTTTTTTATAAATGGATAGATTGGCAGCTGTGACGGTTTTTATTTTTTATAAATGGAATGATAGCTGAGACGTATAAATATATATTTTTTTTAAACAATGATTAGGTTTTGAATGATAAAGAAGTCTTTGGGTATTCTACATCCGGTAGTCCTTCAATATGCTTCCTTTGTTCGTGTTTATTCAGAAGTTACAGAATCAGGCATTTTTACGGTTCTCCATCATCAAATATTTTTTTCCGTTGAAATAAAATCGATGTATACGTACCTAATATTTATCTATATTACTAAGTGTAGTTAAGTCTCAGCGGTAATATCTATACCTATTAACGTAAGTCTACTAAGTCTAGGTTTATTTTGTAAGCCTAATAACTAAGTACTTTGCTCTGATTATCGTTCGTATTCTTAGATAAGTCTGCAAGGCCGTGATTTGAAAGGTGCATTTATTATCTATGCATAAAAGTTTAAAAAAAACATGCGTTGCACATCTTGTGCATTTGCCATTTTAAAGTTTATTATATTATTATTAAGAAATATGGTATTAGTATCTAAAAAGGTTGTTTATAAAAAAGTTATGTGAGAAGATGGTTATTCTAGAATCGCGATAGGTGACGCTTATTATAAAAAAAAAACAAATGTATATAGAAATAGAAAATATTAAAATCCTACGTGTATATTTATGTTTAAAATAAAATTGAATTATGTACAGGGCAATAAACTGTTATCAGTGGTTACCGAACGTGTTTGATACCGTGTAGGCTATGTATTTTTGAGTACCTATGTATTTATTCAAAGTCAGTCTTCAAATCCATGCTCATTCTTTTAATTTTTGATTGATTAATATTTTAATGAAAAATTGGAGTGGTTACGATTTAACAAAAAAACCGAATTTAGCAACTTACTACCAAAGAGTTGGTTTTATTAGATAATTTGAACTCTCACCATTACGTAATGGTGACATCAAGTCTGCGCTAACTTTTTATATGACATTTAACATAAATCCATATATAAGTAGGTACTTATATCAAATAATTTTGTATACAAGTGCAAGTATTAGTGGTAACTACTAACTAAGCGCTAATTGGTACTGATTTGAATCAACCAAACTCAATAAACAAAATAAATAAATAATGCTGGACAATCCACACAACATCATCTAGCCCCAAGCTAAGCAGAGCTTGTGTTATGCGTACCTAATAGAAGACTGACATACTAACGGCCGGTTTCTCGAACGATGATCAACGAAAAAATCAAATAATTACTATGTGTCAAACTCGGATCAATCGTCATTTGGGCCGGCCGTTAATACAATACATTACATAGATATATATTTTTATTATACATATAAAATACCCAGAACACCCGGAATAAATATTTGCAGATCGTACAAACATTTATACGAAGGCGGGAATCGAACCCGCAACCTCCGCGCCACATCGGTCGTCAATAATATACAATGAGCGGCCTTATTAAACAGCGATCTCTGCCAGACAACCTTGAACTTGGACTTATAAAATACGTAAGAAACGAGCTATCTGCACAATTGCACAGGATTTATAGCTCAACTGATGACGACATAATAACTTATAATAATTAGTAAGTAGATATAATAATATAATAATGAATAAATATCCATGAAGATATCACATATCACACTCTAGTCCCAAACTAAGCAAAGCTTGTACTATGGGAACTAGATTGCTGATAGAATACTCATATACCTTTTTTTTTTTGTAAATACATAGTAACACCCAGACACCAAACAAATTACGCAAACATTTTCTCTGGGAATCGAACCCACGACACACAGCATGAAAGGCAGAGCTTCTACCAACTGAATAAAATCAAATTAAATCACCTGTGACGCCTGTATTTTTTTTAATTCATTTTTTTGTTCGCAGATTCAATATGTCAATGTCATCAGAAATCATTCTACCTGTGTCTGACAGCAGCACCAGTTCATCCAGGTCTACATCCACAAGATGCGTCAGTGATTTATCAGACCTGAGTGAGAAGAACCTCGGATCTACAGAGAATATGAAGATATGCGAGGATGTTAGGAAGAAGAAAATTTGTTGCGGTGAGGACTTTTGGACTTTTGAAACTTATTATTCTGTTAATAGCCCGATGGACCTTCTAGGAAACAATAGTTTTTCAAACTTTCGCGATCAGTACCTACCCCAAGTACGAGTCTGTGCAAACACGGATCATAGAGAGTCGATTTTGTATGGAATTCCAAGCTTCTCTAGAAATCTGCTAGGAGTGCTGCTTGGATCTCCATACAAAATCGGTGGCGTGTACAATAAGAATAACACATAATTCACACATTTATTATTAAATTATTTAAGATATTGTGTTGTATGAATTATCAAAAATATAACCATAATAAGAAGTTGCGGGCTTCGTCTAGTATGAATATATTACATCATTTTTCACATCTTGTTCCCAAATAAATACTTTTGATTTAATTTGATCTTCATTACAATGCCGTAATAAAGGTGTACTTATACAAAAATTCAGCTCACTAGGGTTTTTTCCGCAGATTGGTGTTTAAAATAGCTAAAATGACTGGATTATAATGATTTATAATGTCTTTCTGTCCACCGATCATTGATAAAGTTGACACTGTTCAAATATTTAGATTGTCTATAAGTCGTGCACATGATTGTCGACTTTTGACCTCGTTGTATCTATTTGTATTGAGCCGACGCGATCGAGAAATATAATAACATCGTAAATACCCATCCATACCCGTGTTTTGATAAAAGACAAGTACATAACACTTTGACATTTAATTGTCAACAAGCGACCGAAGACAGGGAAAATACTAATGTATGGATGTATGTGTGTGTGTATGTTTGTTATTCTTTTACGCAAAAACTAGTGAATGGATTAATGAAATTAATTAATGAAACTTTACAATAATGCAGTTTATACATAAGAATAACACATAGGATATTCCATATTTATACACAAACAAACTTACGACTATACAGTATTTACAAAATGTACATTGTCATATAAAATACATAAGAAACAGTTGAGCTATCTACAGACCGTTGCAAATATCTATAGATAGTTCAACTGATCCAAATCAGTACCAATCGGAAGCGTACCCAAGACACTGGCTGCATTGCCGCGCTGAATAGCAATGCTGATACGTTGGGCCAGATACTCACCAGCCCTCGGGTCACGCGTCGCTTCGACTAGACGCCCAGAAATAATTTTGAAAACGCGGTGGGTCTCGGTAGGATATTCTATACTAATATTATAAAGAAGTAAAATTTGTGTTTGTATATTTCTTAAACTGTAAGGGGTAATCTCGGGATCTACTGAACCGATTTCAAAAATTCTTTCACCAATACTCCCACATTATTGCCGAGTGTCATAGGGTAAATAAAAAACCGAAAAAATAAAAAGGCTTTTACGTGGTAGCCCGTTTTGCAAAGTGAATCGGAGAAATAACGGGCGAATTATGTCCAACGAAGAAGGCACGGGTCAGCCAGTAAATTTATAAAGATATTTTACAAATTGTCAAAAATTAAACGTTAGCAACAAGTAGCATATCTAGAAGTGACTTGTGTGTTACCTAGACTTAGGTTATGTAGTAATACTTGAAACCCCGCCATAATCACACCATAAGAATTTAGATCGGATATTTTGACATCACTTGATAGACGCCCAGAAATGTTACTTTTACTTTGAAGTGCTTGAGAAACAGTACCCCAAGTACGAGTTTGTGCACACACGGATCGTAGTGACGCTATCGCCAAGCGCCACCGATTTTGTATGGAGATCCAAGCAGCGCCCCTAGCAGATTTCTTGAGAAGCTTGGATTTCCATACAAAATCGGTGACGCTCGGCGATCGTGTCTCTGCGATCCGTGTGTGCACGAACTCGTACTTGGGGTACAGATTCCAGGTTTTTTAAGACAGAACTTGAGAAATAACACGTTGATAAATGCTCCTTTCGTAACTTCTAGTTGTACCTATCTAACCTACCCTAGATTTTTGTACCTACCTACTCGTATACTTAACAGACTTCATTCACCTTCAGCGCAGCAATGCTAGCATCTTGAGCACGATTGAGCTCTCTGCAGACTGTTGCAAACGATCTATAGATAGCTCAACTGATCCAAATCTGAGCTTTACTTAGTTGTGAAATGTTTATATTTTTATGTTGACCTACGTCAATAAAGTGACATAAATAAAACTTACGCGTAAAGTTACATAATAAATTAATTTAATTTGTTAACAAGGTCCTTGCCTGACAGAGAAGATAATTAAAAGATTACCTCTGGCACATAAAGTTTATAATTGCTTGAAGATACTTTATTCATAATATTAAATAAACAACAAAGTACTAACTTTATTCACAAACAAACTTACGACTATACAGTATTTACAAAATGTACATAGTCATATAAAATACATAAGAAACAGTTGAGCTATCTACAGACCGTTGCAAACGATCTATAGATAGTTAAACTGATCCAAATCAGTACCAATCGGAAGCGTACCCAAGACACTGGCTGCATTGCCGCGCTGAATAGCAATGCTGATACGTTGGGCCAGATACTCACCAGCCCTCGGGTCACGCGTCGCAAAGAGTATTTTTCGTAAATAGTTTTCATTGTGCAAAAACTGTTTTTTTATAAAATATGCATACCTATGTACTTATTTTATTTATGCATTACAAAAATAACTAATTAAGGATATTTCACACACGCTCTAGTCCCAAACTAAGCAAAGCTTGTACTATGGGAACCAGATTGCTGATAGAATACTTATATAGATACATTTTATGTAAATGCATACCTACATAGAATACATAGTAACACCCAGACACAGAACAAATATTTATGTTCATTACACAAACATTTGCTTTGGGAATCGAACTCACAACCACAGCATGGAAGGCAGAGCTACTACCAACTGAGCTGTGACGCCTGTCTAATACTTATACTTTATTTTGTTAGTTATTAGTTCACCGAGTGATGTTTGCAATGTCATGTTTCTGTCGAAGGTATGGATGCCGGGATGTATTTTGAACTAGCAGACCCGTGCCCACTTCGTTGGGCATAATTTTTATCTATACTAACCGGTTCAGTAGATCCCGAGATTACCCCTTACAATTTAACAAGTACACAAACTTTACCTCTTTATAATATTACTAGTAGTACGCCCCAGCTTCGCACGGGTAGCCTATATAAAAAATATCATTATAATATAGCCTATGTTCAGCGCAGATAATGTAGCTTCACAACAGTGAAAGAATTTTCAAAATCGGTCCAGTAGTTTCGGAGCCTATTCGATGCAAGCAAACAAACAAACAAACAATCAAATCTTTCCTCTTTATAATATTAGTTTAGAAGTATAGATAGATAATAAAATAGACGTAGATACTAACATAATATGTACATACTTAACATAATACGGAAATCACTCACTGCCAATTTGACAACCGGAAGTAACTTAGTTTACTGTAAAGTTACCGACCAGGGTTGCCCAAAACTTATTCATAAAATAATTAATATTCTAAACTAGAGTTTAGAATATTAATTATTAGTAATAGAAGTCTGCAGTCTGCGGGGGCCCTTAGTAATAGATTACTAAGGGCCCCCGCAGACTGCAGACTTTTTATCGGCCGATAGTTTGGTCGGCTTCTTAATCAGTATGAAGATGTATGCAGGTGCGCACATTACAGTGATTCAGTCTTCATACTGATAAAGAAGCCGACCAAACTATCGGCCGATTAAAAGTCTGCAGTCTGCGGGGACTCTAAAGACTTTTGAAACGAAGTTCCTTATCGCGCATTGCGAAAGGGGGCTAGACTGAAAATTAAGACCAAAAGTTGTAACGACACTTTTTGCTATAGTTGTAAGACGTGCGGCGTGCGCTTGTTCGTCTCTCTTTCTCTCTCTCATAGAAAGCAAGCCAGTTTCGCATTGAACCGTGTGGTGTCGCGACGATTATTTTTGTTGAGTGTATTCAGGTTTTTTGTACATAATAAAAAAATAAATAAAAAATAAATAAAAATAAATACTAATTAATCGAAAAGAACTTCGTTACATCCGGGTGTCCCTTGAGATTTTTAATTAAGATTTATAATTACGAGCTACACGCATATCCCGATCCCAATATACACATATTATACATATGTACGTATATCAAACAAACGTTTCTTCTTGGCGGGGATCGAACCCACGACCCACAGCATGGAAAGCAGAGCTACTACCAACTGAGTTATGATGTGACTGTCAGTCTATGACGTGTTTGTTCGTCTAGGATGACCTATTTATCAATTTCCCTTGCCCTTTGTTCTTCATACGGAGCATGACGTCATGACGAGTGACGTCATGCCTGTCTAGCATACCAATACATTGCGTAGTTGAGCTTTGTTTGTACGTGATAGAACATAAATTTGAATAGCATTTGTAGCAAGGACTGTGCCTATTTGGGTAGGCTATCAGCTGATGGTGCGATTTTGATTCAATGATAATCTTTTAATAGTTTTCACCTATCAAAGATATCTAGCAGAAAATACTTCTACGTCAAAATCACAGTAAAATTCTATAAAATCTGTTTTCTCTGACCACTATAACCTCAATATTTTCAAGGCCAATGTAAATAGGTGTCTTCTAGGCCATCCTGTCTGGTGTCTTCATCGTCGGTTTCGTCGACGCTTTCCATCAGGCGAGATTGATGGTCTATTGATTATAAAAAAAAAATCACAAGGGTCACTTGGAAATGTCTAGCATTACCTTCTTTTGTACAAAACCTTATTTATTGTAGGTACAAACAATTTAATACTCAACACATTCCTTACACATAAAAGTAATAAAATAAATAAATATTCACGGACATTTCACACATCACACTCTAGTTCAAAACAGAGCAAAGCTTGTACTACGGAAACTAGACTGCTGATACAATACTTTTTTTTTTGTAAATGCCTACATACAATACATAGTAACAGACACAGAACAAATATTTATGTTCATCACACAAAAATGTGCTTGGGTGAAAATCGAACCCACGACCCACAGCATGGAAGGCAGAGCTACTAACCGAGCCGAGTGTGACATGTATCAATTGTATCTTGTTGCAGGTAACCTAGGTCAATGCATCTGGGGCGTGCTCTTCATAATAGTGTCAGTGACTGGACTCGTATTCACACCTCAAGACTTCATGCTTTGGGAGAAACTCAATATGCGCCCAGGTCGGTCTTGTTCGGTAAATACTTACCTATGGAATGATTCTCTGGGATGCAAAAGTGACAACTTGAATATTTCACTCTATAACTCTCTACAAGTAAGGTAAAAGAAAAATCATCATCACCATCAAAATCAAAAATTCGTTATTCTTTAAAATCACAAGGATCATTTAGAATTGTGTTATATACTAGGTTATTCTAGGTGCCAGTTCCACGCGACCATCAAAATACCTAAGTCGGTAATTTTTTTATCATCAAATGACAGTAAGTACATATTTGACAGATTGTGTAAATATCTACTCCTTTTTTAAAAGAGATTTTCATTTTGAGAGTATCATGTGTCTTTAAAGTGTTTTTTTATTGGAACGCTGGTGCTTCTAGACAGATACTCTACTAGCTAAAAAAGACGTGTGGCACTCGGGGACTGCCTCGGTAAAACTATGTGTATCTAGTCATGAACATTTTACATATTAATCTGTTGTTGTTTTGTAAACATGTACCTTGTTACTTTTTAAGCTATTGCATAGCTTTTTGAGCGTGGAGACCGAATACAGAAATTCCGTAACGAAATAACCTAACACTCCGACCGGCGGCAAAAAGTGCCACACGTCTTTTTTATTCTATCAGCAATCTAGTCCCCATAGCAAAGTCCCCAAAGCTTTGCTTAGTTATAGACTAGAGAGCGATGTGAAATATCTGTGAATATTTATTTATTTTCTGTCAGATTAAGATACAAATCTTAATGAAAACGCAAGTGTATGAAGTCAATGGCATTGCGTTACGTTTTATCTGTGCGAAGGCTGTTTACAAACCTGTTTGTAACATAGCGGTAGTTCGGCGATACTACCCATAGACATAGAGAAAAGACTGCGCAATCGACCCATGTGCGGCCAGAGGGAGCACGAATAAAGCCCCATTTATACGGGGAGAGTTTCTCGTCTCGAAGTTACGATTATCGAAAGAATATAAAACAGTTTTTTTCGTCAAACAATCGCTCTTTCGCTAATATGGCCATAATAATATTCCATTGCAAGGCAACGAGCGAGGACAGCGATTATTTAGACGAAAAAAATGCTTTATATTCCTTCGATAATCGTATCTTCGAGGCGAGAAACTCTCCCCGTCTAAATGGGCCTTAAATGTGACGCTCGTAAACGTACCGTTAAGCACATTCAAGACTGCGCGGTGACGCTGCAACGTTCGGCGGTCGAAATGACGTCAACGCGTCGTGTCACTCGAGTCATATTCGAGTGACACTACGCGTTAACGTAGTGTCAGGTTTGCGATTGTCACATTTATTCGTGCACAGACTTCTGTTCTCAGAGTGCTTAGTCCGAGGTTGCATTTAAACTCCCTACTCTCGAGTCTCTCGGATATCCATACAAAAATAAGAGGATATCCGAGAGACGACTCTCAGCTCGAGAGTTTTAAAATGCAACCTCGGACTAAGCACTCTGTTACGGCCGGTTTCTCGAACGATGATCAACGAAAAAATCGAAAAATTACTATGTGTCAAACGCGGATCAATCGTGATTTGGGTTTCCAGAAACCGGCCGTCTGTAAATGTATGTAGAAATGGACTGGCCGCACGATAGTTTTGTCTCTCTCACGCTTCGCTCCTCGTATTGACTTCATACCTGGGTAGGGAACGCTCAGTCCATTCTATGTCTATGTTACTACCTAGTCAAGTAACTAGTAGACAAGTAACTAGTTTATCATTATTATATTATGTAATTTCTGCGGTCAACAGCTGACAATGGACTAGTATTTTACCTTTTTTAAGGGAAACTATATTTATTTATTATCGTTCTTACCTTACAGCTTACCGTGCAAATATGATTGAATATAGGTTCCATAGTACAAGCTTTGCTTAGTTTTGTGTGAAAATATTCGTAAATATACTACCTATTCATATAACTACATGATATACAAAGTAGCAGCTAGACACAGAATAAAAATGGATGCTTTAGGTACTAGGTACTATCCTTATTACAAAATACTTTTTACGCGTATTCCAAGGCTATCTCCCCTCCTTTTTACCCCCAGTATTATACTAAGGTTGTAAGGTGCATAATCCAAGATCAAGGTTTTTATTTTATAAGCCAAGGGCGCTTGCAAAATACATGAGGTCAATGTAGGGTTGCCACACGCTGTATAATTTTACATTAATTTAATATTATTAGTTTTTATTTATTTTCACATTAATAAGCAATATTGATTTTAAAGTTAAATTAGGCATTAAATAAATGTAAGAATTTGTGATGTCATAATGATATTTCAAGAAAGTTTGAATTTGATAAAGTTCTGTAGCTCTACCATGAGTTTTTACTATACTATATATACTATACTCGCTAACGTCTGTAGTTAAAAATATGTATGAAGATTTGTACAACGCCTCTAGCGGATAGTTGGGTACTAAAATTCGTAATATGTACTAATATTGACGTAACTACTGTAGTAAAGTCTGGCGATTTTTATACAGTAGTTACGTCAATATTAGTATGACGAATTTTAGTACCCAACTATCCTTATTATATTATTATTATTATTATCCGCCAGAGGCGCTGTACAAATCTTCATACATTTTTTTAACTACAGACGCTAGCGAGTATAGTAAATATAGTATAGTAAAAACTTATGGTAGACCTACTGATTTTTTCGGTTTGTGATATGTCAAATATGTGAATGTCATTTATTGTAGCTTTTAAACATCTCAATTGCATCTCAATGTCATAATATTTGTAGTATCATTTCTAAGAAAAATATTTATTAAAGCTCGTACAATTTTCATATAAAAGATTTCAACATGCGTTCAGCGCAACTCCAAAAACTTTTTGACAGGTGTCACAGCTCAGTAGGTAGTACCTCTGCCTTCCATGCTGTGGGTCGTGGGTTCGTTTCCTATCGAGAGCAAATGTTTGTGTGACTGACATAAATACTTGTTCTGGTCTGGGTATTTCAATGTAAATAGGTAGGTATTTCCACAAAAAATTAGGTGTTTAAAAGCATGCTATCAGCAATCTAGTTGCCATGGTACAAGCTTTGCATAGTCTGGGACTAGAGCGCGATGTGGCAAATGTCCATGCATATTTATTTTTAAAAAATAACTTTATAATAAAAAAAAATATCTATCTATGTAATGTATTGTATTAAGTATGTCAGTCTTCTAGTACCCATAACACAAGCTCTGCTTAGCTTGGGGCTAGATGATGTTGTGTGGATTGTCCAGCATTATTTATTTAATATAAAAACAAAACAAATTATAATAAACATATTTGTTAATTTCCCCCAGGTTTGCCCCCATACGACTGGTGGGCGGACCCCCCTGATGAAGTGAAGCTTCGGGCATACGTCTTCAACGTGACCAACCATGAGCGGTTCCTCAGCGGAGAAGACGCCAAGATCAATGTGGAGGAAATAGGGCCTATTGTTTATCTGTAAGTAGTCCATATAATAGTCTATTTGTTTATCTATTAGTAGCCTATATATTGCTTCTTTGTTATGACTTAGTATACTTTGCCCAGTAGAGGGACGAGAAAGGATAGATTAATGTACTTTACTTACCAAGTCAATGTATTTACCAAGTCATGACAAAGAATATTATTCTTTGTCATGACTTGGTAAAGGTACTTTGCCCAGCACAGGGATGACGAAGGATAGATTAAAAAAAAAACTATAATCTTTGTCATGACTTGGTATACTTTGCCCAGCAGTGGGGCGAGAAAGAAGCACAGAACACCCGTACATACAAGTATTGAGCAAAATTCCACCAAAATTAAACAAAAAAACTTATAAGATCAGAAAATCAATTAAAATACGAATGATGTGCTTCATCAACCAAATGTCAGAACTCGCATTAATTGAATAAAATATAATTAACTTTGAAATAGTAATATAAATAATAATAAAGTAGTAATCTCGTTTTGAAAGTGCTCGTCCGGGGAAGAACTGCCACTGCACTTATTTCGGCCACTACGCCGTGAGATTGTGCTCAATTAGGGCCTGCGCAGACCGGGACGGCATGGCAAGGGATTTTATTTTTTACTAATGGACATTCAACCGTACTGTTACAGAAATACGACATAAATTGCTATGCTTTAAAATGATGCCGTTCCGTTCACGTTCAATGTCCCGGTCTGTGCAGGCCTTTATAAAGGGTACTTAATATTTTTTTTGAGATACGTAGAGTACCTTTTTTATACCTCTTTTTAGTTTTTACGAAGAGCGTTCCTGGTGGAGTTATTATTTGACACTTATAAAATAATATGTCAAATGCGAAAACTTTTTTTGTTTCTTGACATATTGCGAAACTTCATACATGTTCTTCTTTGTAATATGGTCTACTTGTCTATGTTGTTTGTCTGCAGTAGGTCTACCATGAGTTTTTACTATAGGTACTATATTTACTATACTCGCTAGCGTCTGTAGTAAAAAAAAAAGCTAGCACTCCGGGAGTGCCGGCAGAAGTGAAAACTTCAATATTAACGTTGTGTTTTCACTTTTAAGTTTTCACTTCAAAAATATAACCACAGTCGTGATTGTGTCATGTCATTGTGTCACAACGACACAACGACGATTCGCGCAAGCGCGAATGTGTCTGTGTCTTCGTTGGCTTCGTCGTCATCGTCACGTCACGTCATGTCGCCACGTCATCGTCACGTCATCGCGCAAGCGCGAATGTGTCTGTGTCTTCGTTGGCTTCGTCGTCATCGTCACGTCACGTCATGTCGCCACGTCATCGTCACGTCATGTCGCCACAACACTATTTAATTGTTTGAGTCATACGTCGCGTGACCGCAAGTGTGTTCTTTTGTCGTCTCTTGTTTTACGAGCAATGTATAAAAATTAAATAAGATCTTACGCTTTTTCGACGTCACGTGACCCTGACGCGAGTTTGAAAGTTTTTACCCACCCAGCGCCGCTAAAGAAGTTTTCACTTCAAAAAATGTATGAAGATTTGTACAGCGCCTCTAGCGGATAGTTGGGTACTAAAATTCGTCATACTAATATTGACGTAACTACTGTAGTAAAGTCAGGCGATTTTACTGTGACAACTCATGGTAGATACACAGTTCTACCAGGGCCGATTGTGCTATATTGTAACGTAGACGGTTCGTTTAAGCAGCAGCTAAGGTTCACCAACGTGGCGAGTACGTAGCGTGTGCAACTTCGTATCGCTGTACTCGGCTAACCGCTCATCTGTTTTCCGTTCGTGTGAAAAGTTTATAACACAATCTTCGACTCACTAACGTTCGAATGTTGAACGTGTTTGGCTACACGCTTATCGCGATCCCAAAATGTCTATAACGAATGTGGAGCAGCTTCGTGTGTAGTTAATACAGGCTTTAGAGAGTCTATGGCGTTTATTCACTTTTTTGTAATTTATTATAAATTGAGTAGATAGTAGAGATAGTATAATTTTCTTTATTTTTTTCCAAAATGTTAGTCCTTATAATATAAGTAATACAATTTCTTAACTAAGTACAGTAAATATTATAAATATATTATATTTTTTTAGTTCACGAGCCGTTCTCCCTAAATAACCAGAACGAGACATATTTAGTATGTCAAGTACTTGTCTGTTACAGTATTAACAAAAACAAAAAACAGTTGAACTATCTACAGACAGTTGCAAACGACCTATAGATAACTCAACAGATCCATATTAGTAATTAATTGCTACATGTACTCAATAAAACCGACGGTAACTTATTATTACTATTGTAATCACCGGTCAAAACAAAACAAACTAAATATTCTGTAGGCACCTACTAGCCTATAAAATGTTTGAGGTCAACGTATTCTTGTGTAAGACACAATTATTTAGAATCTAAATGAAAAGACAACTTATGTTTTTACAGCTGCCAACATGGCGAAAGCATTAGCCAAGAAAATCAGTTTCCCGCTCTTTTTTACTAAAAACTCAAAACTCCCGAAGAAATGTTGGAATATTTCCTTCTTCTAGATCTTTTACAAATATTCATAATCTTCCTACCCTTGTCCCACATTATGTGGGGTCGGTACAACACGTCCTCTTCTTCCACTCTCCTCTATCAGACGTCATCTCAATGCTCACACCTTTCTTACACATGTCATCATTCATACAGTTCATCCATCTTTTCTTTGGCCTCCCTCTACTTCTACATCCATCTTATGTATTATATTATTTATCTTTAGAAAAATAATCGATTTCTTTACATCAATCATGAAATTCATTGTTACCATGTTACCTAATTTATAATCTGTATCGTTAGGTATTAAAAAATAGGGAAGTCCATGTTCAGAATACAAATTCGTTTCCGCGTGACGTACCTTCGAGATTCGTATAATAATTGATGAAGATTACCGACGAGACTGCACTAGCCATTAACCTCACTTCACTGACCATTCAAACATCATAATAGTCTGATTCAAACCTTGATTCAAAATTCAAAAACATATTGCATCGTACTAGTCCATTGAAATGTTGAGCTTTGCATTTTTTAGAGAACGCAATTTTGTTTTTGGAACATGTGTGGGGGTCAGTAGAAGCTTGACCTCTAGTTTGTAGGGTTGTCTCCCGGCCGCCATCTTGAAAAGAGCGGTGAATTTTATATACTTACGGTCTATCTTATAAAAAGTTAGCGCAGACTTGATGTATTGATTCCATACGTAATTATGACATAAAGTCGACGCTAACTTTTTATAAGACATGGGGTTATACAAGTACCTACCGTATACCCTTGAAATTTGAACAGAGCAATACGAGCATGAACGCTTTGCTGCAGAAATAGGTGCAGATTCAGCAATTGCACAAAATCTACTGAAAATCATCTTTTTCCAGGGAAAAACTCCTGCACTCCGGTATAAAATTCAATGCAAATAGTACACTGACGTACACCGCTCGAAGATTCCCCATCTATCTGCCGGCGGAGAACCAGGTGGACCTGAATGCAACGATCATTGTACCCAATATGGCTGTCTTGGTAAGCTGGATGAAGTTTGAAAATGTAGGGCTGATATTATCAAATCAGATGTAGGATGTAACTTATAAAATGTTTTAGTTAGGCACGATAAAAGGCAGTTACATACCGAACCCGAAAAAAAAATCTAACAAAACTCAAACTATGGGCTCTGCTACTGTCAATCAATAGCCAGCCACAAATAAAAGAAGAATTCGAATAAAACTCAAGGCTCTGCTACTGTCAATCAATAGCTACAAGTAAAAGAAGAAGAATAACTGTGACTGACAAAAAACATAGGATTTATAACTCGAAAATTATGAAAATAGGCGGGAAATCCTTTAAAAATCTTGCTTTGATTTGAAGTAATCTTTGATATTCCCAGAAGTTACCCGATAAAATTAATGTTGCCAGATAATAAATTTGAATTTCCTGGATTTAGATAAAATATATATTACAAAAAACTCCTAATAAAAAAATCTAATTTATGTGTCTAGTATTACTGTTATTATTAATAACGTATAACAATAGATTAATTTAAAAAATAATTAACAAAGTTTATTAGTTACCCAGGAATCACTTCAAATCAAACTATGAATCAGCTATTTCCTTATAACTTTAAAGTTCATAGACATTAAATTTAAGCTCAAATCGTTTTATTCTAAGAATGAAACAGGTATTTTAGCCAAAATAATAAATAAATCTAAGTATGCGTCACACTCATCTATTCAGTATTAGTACTACTCTGTGGTGTTTTTATTGTTGGGCGGGGCGTCACAGCTCAGTAAGTTTGTTTGTGAGTATAAATTTAATAATTATAAATATAGATTTTATTTATTTATTTGAGATATGGCATAACCTTCAAACCGGTACAAACAACGCGACCAAATAAAAAACTAAAATAAGCAATATCTTTAATAAAACTCAGTTATATTTATAGAATTAAAGTTTAATATTGTAACAAGTTTTTGGACTAAAAATAACTAATTACTGCACCTGCTATGCAAATACTGTGTCAAGGATTTTTTGATACCGAACATTAAAAGTGCTCACAAACATAGTAGGTACCTATCCTACATCTAAACAACATAAATACCATAAGTACCGTGGCACTCGGGGACTGCCGCGGTAAAGCTACTGCATAGCATTTTTTGCCACCGGTCGGAGTGTTAGGTTATTTCGTTACGGAATTTCTGGATTCGGTCTCTACGCTCAAGGCCCGCGATAGAAGCTATGCAATAGCTTAATAAATATAAATATCCACGGAAATTTCACACATCACACTCCAAAAACTAAGCAAAGCTTGTATTACGGGAACTAGATTGCTGATGGAATACCTATATATTACAGTTTTTTTATAATACATACAAAGAATATGTACACAGACACAGAACAAACAAATGGGCCCCGATTGTGCTAAATTATAACGTGAACGGTTCGTATAAGCAGCAGCTAAGGTTCACCAACGTAACGTGTACGTAGCGTGTGCAACTTCGTATCGCTGTAAGCTCTAACCGCTCATATTTTTCCGTTCGTGTGACAGTGGTTATGTTACAATCTTCGGCTCATTAACGTTCGAATGTTAAACGTGTTACACGCATATCGCGATCCCAAAATGTCTATAACGTTTGTAGAGCAGCTTCGTGTGTAGTTAGAAAATTAGCACAACCGGGCCTAAAAAACTTTATGGGTTAACTCCCCTAGCCCCATTCCATCATCGGACCACCAGACGCACGGAAACGCGACACCCATTCATGGTGGACATACCACCTGTCCGCACAAAACGCTTTGACTCAAGTTTTATTATGAGAACCGCTAAAGAGTGGAATTCGTTGCCAGCGTCGGATGTTCGAGATGCATATAATTTGGACGTTTTCAAAAGGAGAGTGAATAGGTTCTATCTAGGCAAACGCGTTACACCGTAGGCCGCATCATCATTTAACATCAGATGTGATTGCGGCTAAGCGTTTGCCTATAATACATTTAAAAAAAAAGGCAGTAAGTACTTCCCCAGATGATCTCTTCACAAAAAGTTCTATGACTCTTGACTGTGAAGTATATGATGTAATATATATTAAGTACTAGCTGATGCCGCGACTTCGTCTATTATCGTTATATTTTCGATAATTCACACAATATCTTTATAAATTAAAGCCTATGTATTATTCTGATGTACATATATGTTTTTTTTAGTTTAGTACTACTTTTTTTTTTAATGCTGGACAATCCATACAACATCATCTAGCCCTAAGCTAAGCAGAGCTTGTTTTATGGGTACAAGAAGACTTAATACAATACATTACATAGATAGATATTTTTTATTATACATACTTACATTATATATAAAATACCCAGAACACCCGAAATAAATATTTGCATATCGTAGGTACAAACATTTATCCCAAGGCGGGAATCGAACCTCCGCGTCGCAGGCGGACCATCGCCCGCCGCCGCGCCGCGCCACATCGGTCGTCATATATATATATATATAATATATATATATATATATATATACTTGTTTTGTTTGTCACAGGGTATGTCATCATATCTACACAGCGCCAACTACTTTGTACGCACAGCGTTTCGAATGTTGGTAGCAACACAGAACAGCAAGATGTTTTCCGAGAAAACCATCTACGAGTATCTATGGGATTTCAAGGATCCAGTTCTCGATACCTCGAAGAGTATCGTACCGGGTCTGGTACCGGTCAACAATATGGGTATTTTAGCTAGAGTGAGTATTTTGGACTAAATAATTGTTGGTACGTATCAAAGTATTTGTGCGTATGTTTTATAATAATTAGGACACGCTTCCGCTTTATACTGATTTGGATCAGTTTAGCAATCTGTACATCATAAGCAACGGTCTGCAGATAGCTAATATAAGACTTTTGTATATTATGATTATGTACAATATGTACATACTGTAATAGTCATAAGTTTATTTGTGACTAAAGTCTAAAATTATCATTAATTCTACTGGAATTTCCCAGTAAAAATGCACTTTTTACGACCAAACGATTAGTTCCGCATGACTCGCAGAGAGGAAATAGTACCTATCATTTGTTTGTATCTCAGGTGTACTCCGACTTCACTGATGAGATGACGGTGAAGATTGGCCCGAGTTGGGGCCACGAGCAGTTCTTCCAAATCGATAGATTTCGAGGAAATCCTCAGATACCTGGATATGACCCTGATGTAAGAATCCTATACGCCGTGAGAGACGTCACAGTTCAGTACCCCAAGTACGAGTTTGTGCACACACAAATCGCAAAGACGCAATCGCCGAGCGCCACCGATTTTGTATGGAGATCCAAGCGGCGCCCCTAGCGGATTTCTTGAGAAGCTTGGATCTCCATACAAAATCGGTGGCGCTCGGCGATCGTGTCTCTGCGATCCGTGAGTGTACAAACTCGTACTTGGGGTACTGTTGGTAGTAGCTCTGACCCACAGCAGAGCTAGCGCCAACAGCTTTGACGCCTTTGATATAGTTATATAGACTTGTGTAAACATGTAGGTATTAAAAAGACAAAATAAAAAAGAAACGTTTACGATGTCTTAAAAAGTATGATTGTAAATTGTATGCGCCCGCCATGGTGACAAATTTATAAGTGGTTCTAAAACCTTCGTCATGGTCTGAGGAGCTCTACGCCGGATCTGACAGCTTACCATGCACTTTGGAGCATAAAACATTTGTTTACCACACTGCCCCCATACAGCCACCCATTTAAAATAGTACCGAATTTAACTATTGTGATCTGAATGCGATCGGATTCTGGGAACGGGTATTTACCGCACGTGACTACGGTACGTTTTATATGAGTACACTAAATTCTACAACAATTCTGGTTATCTATTAGCCTTTGTCTGTTTTAGAGTCCCCGCAGACTGCAGACTTTTTATCGGCCGATAGTTTGGTCGGCTTCTTAATCTCTCTGATCTTTCTCTTTCTCTTTGATCTGAAGACTGAATCACTGTAATGTGCGCAACTGCATACATCTTCATACTGATTAAGAAACCGACCAAACTATAGGCCGATAAAAAGGTCTGCAGTTTGCTGGGGCCCTTAGTTGTCAAGTGATCGATTCACTAGCCTCATTAAATTGACATAATTGTCTTATCTCTCACGCTTTGCCATATTAACGTCATATCTAGATATCGCTATGTCCATTCTCTTTCTATGTGTGGATAGTAATCTAATAGAAATACACTAAATGATACAATACATTGAAAATAACTAAATTAACTTAACTTAACTTAAAATTAACTTAACTTAACTATTACAGATTTGTCCAGATCGTATTTTTGGCTCAACCGAGGGTGTGATGTATCGACAGCGTCTTTCAAAGGAAGACGTACTTCTTTACTGGCGAAAAACAGTCTGTAAACTGATGCCTCTCTATTATGACAGTAAGTTTTTCAAAATGTCCTTCTATGTTTCTCCAAAAATTCGACGACCGATGTGGCGCGGCGGGCGAAGGTCCGCCTGCGACGCGGAGATTGCGGGTTCGATTCCCGCCTTGGGATAAATGTTTGTACGATCTGCAATATTTATTCTGGGTGTTCTGGGTATTTTATATGTAGGTATAATAAAAAATATCAATCTATGTAATGTATTGTATTAAAGTATGTCAGTCTTCTAGTACCCATAACACAAGCTCTGCTGAGCTTGGGGCTAGATGACGTTGTGTGGATTGTCCAGCATTATTTATTTATTTATAAGGCGAATGAACAAATCCAACTAATATTATAAACGCAAAAGTTTTTAAGTATGTATACCTAATTTATAGATGTTTGATACTCTTTTATACAAATACTACTGAATGTATTAGTATTTTGATGAAAACTTACTTAGCTTAGGTATACCTACTTAAAATTGCATAAGCTATTGTCAGCTCAATAAATAAAGCATAAAATTACTTTGATTTCAGGTGAGTTGACGATGCATAGTGTGCCTGTGTATAGATACAATCTATCGGAGAGTGTTTACGAACGAGTTAAGAACGGCACAGATTGCTACGACACCGTACCTTCCCTGCCCCCGGGAATTAGCGATGCTTCTAAATGTTACTTTGGTGAGATTTTTTGATACATAAAAAGATAAAGATAAAAAGTTTTTTATTCAGAACATATTATACAGGGCATCAGTTACAAATACAAAACGATGAGACTACAAAAAGTTAAAAACTGCGTAGTAGTCTCAACGCCCACCTCCTTAACCAAAGAGTATTAGCTCTGACAAGTACAATACATCAATAAAACAAAGAAAGGTTTAAATATAATAGTAGATAAAAACAAAATTTTGATTTACTTTAGTAGGTAGGTACAATATATGTGCAAATGAGAGAGGAAATTGTAGTGTGAAGTGTATGGTTGTGTAGTGAGTGAGTGTTGTGTGAAGTGATTGTGTGTAACATTAAGGTTTTGGGCTCAATATGAGGGTGTGTACACTTAATTGCACTAGTCTCTTAAGAGTCTAGGTTCATAAGTGTAACTCTAGGGTGTGACTGTAACCTAACATAAAAATGTTATATAAGTATTATCAGCAATCTAGTTCACATAGTACAAGGTTTGCTTAGTTTGAGACTAGAGTGTGATGTTGGGGCTATTGCGATTCTTCTCTGGACCAATGTGACTGTGGGACCACCATACAGTCCCCCACGTGCTCGTTTGCCCCTTGTGCCCTAACACCTGCAAGGGATGACCTCATCAATGCTACAGATAAGGAGATAAATGTAGCTAAGTTCTATATGAACTATGTTTGAAATTTATGTTGTGTTCAATTGACACGCAAGAAGAAGAAGAGTGTGATGTGTGAATTGTCCGTGATCATTTATTTATACTTTGCACCCGTTCATATACTCACAATGCACAAATGCCCTCACCAAATATGGGTATTTGTAATTTACTAGCTGATTGTTGTACAGATTACCCCATGGTAGTATCCTACCCCCATTTCTACACCGGCGGGGTCGCAAAGGACCAGTTTGTGACAGGTCTCAAGCCGGACAGATTGAAACACAACTCGTACGCTATAGTGGAACCGGTAAGTTGTCTGAAAAATATTGCTGTCTAACACGTATCTCAAATGTTTATTCCCACTACCCGGTTAGCTGGTAGATAATGCAAGTTCACCTGTACACTACTTTGAAGTTAATGTACCTGAGAGTTTTAAATAAATAATTTGATTTGATTTAATTTGAGGTGCAATAAACAATTTACTATCAATCTGGTAGAGCTCGGTAATTAGATAAGAAAGTCCACGTATCTTATTGATATTTAGCAAGAAAAAAAAATATTTTCTAAATTATAAATCACTCTTTAAGATATATTACAAGATCGTGCAATGTCTAATCATCATCATCATTCCCCTGCCCTTATCCCACGTTAAGTGGGGTCGGCACAACATGTCTTTTTCTTCCACTCACTCCTATCATTTGTCAAATCCGAGTCCACTCCTTTCACATTCATATCCTCTTTCACATAACTGTACCCCAAGTACGAGTCTGTGCACACACGGATTGTACAGACGCAATCGCCGAGCGTCACCGATTTTGTATGGAGGACCAAGCAGCGCCCCTAGCAGATTTCTTGAAATACTTGGATCTCCATACAAAATCGGTGGCGCCCGGCGATCGCGTCTCTGCGATCCGTGTGTGCACCAACTCGTACTTGGGGTACAGGCGCCACTTTTAAATGTTTGTAAAATTTCAGCTGACTGGGACCCCATTCAACTCGGTTGCAAGAATGCAGAGCAATCTACGAGTTCACGATCTGTCCGGTTTCTCATCGGAGTACCACAAGTTTTCAAATTTGGTTCTACCTCTGTTTTGGGCTGAATACGTAAGTCTACATTTAGAACTCGAAAATAAATATTTTACAGCTATACTTACACCTATCTATTTTATAACACTTGTAGAATATCGTTATAATATTCTATTTTATTTGGGAAACAAACAGTACAATAGAAAATAACATACAAAAACACAAACCAGTAAAGTTTCCACCATTAAATAGCAAAATTTTAATTCAAATTTTAACGGTTTAATACATAATTAAAAGCCTTTGTGAGATAAAATACAATTAGGTATCGAAAAATATGTTTAAAATGATATATTTTTTTCAGAATCAAGAAGATTTGCCGCCACGGATTTACAAAACAATATACTTTATAACTGTTTTGCTTCCGCCTCTTTCTAAGCTATGTTTAGTAATTACACTATTTATAGGATTTTACTTAGTTATAAAACATATCTACACAAAGTTAAGTAACGACACGTTAAAAACGATTTTACTATTTAAAAGTAAAAAAGTTAACAAGATAGCTAAAAACAAAATATTTTTGTATGAAAAAGAATCTTTTTTGAGAAGGCCCAGTTAAAAATGTCAACTCCTTTTGAGGTTTTAAGGAAAAAAGACTGAGTATTGTATGATTTTTTTATAAAAAATATAAAAACATTTGACATGAATGTTAAAATAAATTAATTGTATTAATTAAATTAATGTAATATTATTGGCTCCATAAGATAGATATGTGGATTTTTAATCTATATAATTAGGTACCTACTTAATAAATAGGCTTAATTCAAATAATGGGGCCTTCATACCAAATTGAGAGTTATGTACAAGAAATAAGGATATCTAGCTTAGTTTTTTTTTATTGTTTTGCCGGATTTTACGGTTGCCAAATCAATCGTATGACAATTTCGATCGAGCGATTATTCCGAGGGCTTTCCTTGAGCGATTAATATTATCCAATGATATTATAGTTATATTTTTTCATTATTGTGAAGGTAGTAGGCGCAAGCTCTGAATGTAATGATGGTATACGGATTATTTGGTGTATGCTTACTATATTCTTTTTATACTGAGGGGTAGTTTGTAGCTGAAATTGTTCCTATTTTATAAGTTAATAATGTAGTTTGCTCATATTAGTTATACACGTATATAAATATAAACATTTTCTTTAGTACTACTTTGTTTATTTTAGTCCCATTTCCCAAAGTCAGGTAGGTATTATAGGTATACCTACAATAGTAAGTTTCTTGCCCGCTCTTCTAGGCTCTGATCGCGTGGAACTGGCACCTAGAATCACCTAGTCTAGTATATAAGACCATTCTAAATGATTCTTGTTTAATTAGGGCCCCCGCAGACTGCAGACTTTTTATCGGCCGATAGTTTAGTCGGCTTCTTAATCAGTATGAAGACTGAATCACTATAATGTGCGCATCTGCATACATCTTCATACTGATTAAGAAGCCGACCAAACTAAAGGCCGATAAAAAGTCTGCAGTCTGCGGGGGCCCTTAGAGTAATGATTTTACTGAACAAAGAATTTTTGCTTTTGATTTTGAATAAATAGTGCATTAACTAGAATTTTAGTGTTTAAGTGAGCTTTCCATTAGGTAGGTACCTATATAATTTCAGAGCCCTTAGTGCACTAAATAAACAAGCTAGGCCGACCTCATACGTACTATCCTAATAAATAATCCTGTGCAGACTTGGAAATTTCACACTCTGCTCAAATTATCAAACAAACTCTTGATTAGCAAATTGCTGAATTATCATTGAAATCTTCGGTTATTTCATTTCATCACTTATCGGTCATTTGAATTAGGTACTATTTAACTTTCGTGAAAAAGTGGCCTTATAATTTGTCAAAGTTTGCATATTATTGTTTGTTAGATAAGTCTGCACTTGTGTACACAATACACAATTTACGCTAACTCTAGCACTTTACAGATTATGTAGTCCTCACCTTAATTGTTTTTGTAAAACACACAATAAATAAAATGATAATATATATTCTGTGACATTTCACACTCTAGTCTCAAACTAAGCAGTGCTTCTACTATGTGAACTAGATTGCTGATAGAATACCTATAAACATATGTATATATTTTTTCATCACACAAAAACATTTGCTCTGGATGGGAATCGAACCCACAACCCACAGCATGGAAGGCTGAGCCGCTACCAACTGAGCTGTGACGCCTGTCAAACGACCAACACATCACACGACCAATTTCATTCCTCCGATCGTATTGTAAAAAATGATTGTCAGTTTATTCTTATTCATATAGTTAGTAAGTAAACTCAAATAAATCACTTATTTACATTTTCAATTATTTTATTTCATTATATTAAACAATTCAAAATTATTTTCATAATTATCTGACATTATGTTTAGATTGAAAATTATCACTAGGTTTTGAATGGAATTCTTAAATTTTTAGTTATACATGTAAACACAGAATGTTGCAAACTTTATACTAAAATTCACAAAATTAGCAGCATTGCATTAGCATATAATTTTAGAGCTATCCTGAGGCACTGCATTACATTATCCAACTGACAGAGCGGTGGAGAGCGATAAAATACGTTCGTATTGTGTAGAGACAATTCGATAAGATCCAAATTAGCCACAATAGTTTAGAAGTTAGATGGGTTGTTGCGGGTGTAATTTGAGTAGGTGAGGCATGATTGAGAGAGGATGACACAGAATGCGTGGAGAACCGCAGTTGGATGAATAGTCCAGTAAGTGGGACATGTACATGTCCCACTTACTGAACTGTCAGTTGTACAGACCATGCCCCACTTACTGAGCTGTCAGTTGTACAGACCATGTCCCACTTACTGAGCTGTCAGTTGTACAGACCATGTCCCACTTACTGAACAGTCCATCTTGGCCAAGCATCTGCATTACCACTGACCTCATGCATGGCTCGACCGACGCACTCAATGTCGCGTTTCTACGTTTAACTGTTGGTCAGGGGTGGTCAGATTTTTGAATTCATCTTTAAAAAACTGGTTATTCAGCGACACGAAGTAGCAGAAGCCACAGTAATTCATCTAGTGAATTTATTTAGCGCCCTGCAAATTGGATACTGTAATAACTTAAGCCGTGAATACACTAGCATCCTAAATAAACTACAAAGACAGCCCAACCAGGACCAAGATTTAAATGCAGTGTAGATTTTAAGCACGCCAATAATCGTAGACAATTTCAGAGACTACTAGGTCGCGTAACCGTACGTTGTGGCGTCTACTATAGTGTAACATATCATGTACAAATTTTGACAGATAGTTTAGCCGCTATTAATCGAAAATTTGATAGGTAATTAAAATGACCAAAAAGCGTAAGAAATTAAATAACCGAAGGTTAAACAAAGCCATTTTCTAACCAAGAGTTTATTCGATACTTTGTTGAATATAAACTGTCAAAGTATGCACATGATTATTTATTATATAGATTGTAAGTATACTAAAAGAATAAAAGATTATAACTACATAGATTTATAATTATCATAAACTTAAAGTCGTCTTGACTTTATCTGCCATGTCATGTAGTTCTACCCTACAGCAGCTAAGATAAGATGCGAGACATCCTGTCTCGGCGATCGCGCGGCCAACTTCATAGTGACCCCTGAACTACCCGCAGCTAACTTTGCTCTAAGCAAAAACGGTGCTCCTACCCTGAAAACTCCCCCACCCCTAATTTCTTTCACAGAATCTCCCACTATAGCTTGTTTGGAGAGGCCCAGATGTTCGCAAAAAGCTTTGGCCGCCTCTCCAACATCGTTTTGCGGCAACACAAAAGTGTCAGATTCTTCGGGGACGTCGGAAGCTCTCTCCCATGTTTGTTCAAAGTCATCCGCGCCACTTCTAGCTCTAATCTGATCCGAGCATTCGATATCGAACTCCTCGAGTGGATAAGTGTCTGCGTAACCATCTCCCGGGTCAGCGAGCCCACTGGTAGGATCGCAGTCCTTAACCACGAACTCTAAAGTGGCCCCGAAAGTTCCCAAACTGTCCAGATAACCGCACGGGAACTCTAGCACAAGGAAAACGCTGCCCAGCTTGTCGAAATGCAACTCCTGGCAAGGGACAATGGATTTTATTTCGTATTCAGGCGGGGCTTCCAATCTAACATGAACTTGCTGCAGCAGCTGATCGCAAAGCGTGTTCAAGCATTCGAATTGGAGAACGACGTGGCGAGCGTAAATGTGCTTCAGCAATGTGATTCTGTACTCCGTCTCAGGCTCCGTCAAATCTTGTGGAGGATTGGTCTTAAATAATGGGCCAAGTCTCTCTATACCAGGTATCACAGCCAGTTGGCTGGTGTATAACTCTTCCATCGACACCTGAGTCGGTTTTCGAGCTTCCATTTCGACCACAGCCTCTTTGCTTTCTTTCGGAACTTCCTCAGCGGGAACAGTCAAGATGTTAAACGATTCCTCAGGCTTAGTAGCCAGATGGTCACGTAACGCTTTCTCGAGTAACACTGGGTTTGGTTTCGGAACGTTTATTATGTAATCGTTGATCAGTTGGGGGTCGCCGCTGTCCAGAATAGCGCAGTAGTAGACTGCTCTGTCCCGTACTTCATCTTCTTCATCTAACTGACACCTTTGGAGTAAAACTCGAATATTTCCAAGAAGTTCCGGTCTTTGCGCTCCAAATTGCGCTACGGCGGAGACCGCGGCAGCCCTGATCGGTCCAGACTCTAAAATAACTCTGTTGTAAATAAATCTTATGTAGCGGGAAGGTTGACGAGACTTCGGCCCTTCGCGACCGAGCAGATGTAGAATCCGGACAGCTAACGCAGTGTGCTCGCAGTCTTCGATAAACTCGCATAGATGTGCAAGTCCAGTTTCCTTTGCCTCCGGGTTCTCTTCAACCAAAGCTATGATAGCATCGGCTATAGCTGCTTTGTACTCCAAGCCACCTTCATCTCTCAACATCCCAGCCAAGAACTGAGCTAAAGACTGATGCTTACGCGGGAATTTCGTGCACAACTTTCTGATCGCACGGACAACAACGATTTTAAATTCATCTGAAATTTCCGATACAAAACTAGCTATTTGCTTCATCAACCTGTCCACAGAGCTTTCTGCTCCGGTCGCTAGTAGCGTTGTCACTGCAAGTGTAGCTACAGAGCGATTGGAATCCGAAATCAAGTTCTCCAAATCAACCGCGCACGCTGCCACCGCTGTCGGGTGCTTAGCTGTCAACCTAGCTAAGGTCCTGGCTCCGGCAAGTCGCAACGATGCCTTTGAAGACCCGCAGAACAGCTGCAAGACAGAAACAGCTGGAGCTAAGTCTCTAGCTGTCTTCCTCAAATTGACCAAGGCGTGCGCAGCTTCGTAGATGACCATTTCAGATTTGTGACGCAAGCAGCACTCGATAAACTCAATGTATGGATGATCATTATCTCCATCATCTTCCTCAACCAGTTGAGCAGCTAAGCGGATTAAGAGGCAGAGTGCGTATGGAGATTTTAAGGGGGATTGAGAAGATCTCATCACTAACTTCATGGTGGACAGTTTGTCATTCCGTCTGGCCGCTGCAACCACTCCCAGAGCATGGTAGGACACCATGGCGTTGTCCGAACTGATTGCTTCCTGAAATAAAAATAAAACTACACATTGATAAATATTCATAGACAAAGTTAATGGTAACGATATTTCTGGTTGATTGCAACATTTTTTTAAAGTGAAACATTGTATACTTATATCATACAAAAAAACACAGAACAAATATTTATGCTTATCACACAAACCATTTGTCTGGGTGGGAATCGAACCCACGGCATGAAAGGCAGAGCTACTACCAACTGAGTTGTGACGCCTGTCACATCAGAATGGAAGGCGGACCAACATTACACAAACAGGTTTTATCTGGTTTTAACTAAAACTGTGTCATATTATACCTGTGCTTCATTAGCCCATCTTCGCACCAGTTCCGGCGACGTCCCCGACAAATGTAGCGCAGACACCAACGCCGCAGAACTCACAGCCGGGTTTTTATCCACAATAGCTTGCTTCATGTATCTTTCGATAGCTTGCAGCATTGTACTGTCGGTTATACTGCATAGAGCGCGAATCGCAGCCGCTCGGTATACATCCTCCTTGCCAGTCATGTCTTTCGTCAGCGAGGAAGTCACGATTATCACATCCTGAGCCAAAGTCGACAGCTCCTTTATACATAGGTATACCATACGTCGCAGCATGATATCCTTCGATTGGAACAGCTTTGTGGTAGCGAAGAACGCATCTGTAGCCTCCTGGGTAGTTAACTTCTCTCCCTGGTTGAGGAGGTAGAGGATTTTCGTCAAAATAAGGACACATTTTCGAGGATTTACCGGGGTCTGGTTGAAGTATCTTGCGTCTTGTAAAACAATGGTTTTGTCAAGGTTCTGGTACGGGTTGCCTCCCGTATCTTCCTCTTCCTTCTTGTCACGTTTGAAAGAGCTCATTTTGAGCTGTTTCTTCGGTGTTATAATAAAATTACAAGGTGATATCGGGTTCAGCTTTAGAAATTGGCTGGCAATTTACACGTCACTCGCTCGGATTTGACGTTTGTGAAATTGATTTGTTGTCAAATAAATGTCAACACCGCTGTCTATGAATTTAATAACCCACAGATAACATATTAATCATAGTAACATATTCGGAAAAAATTAAAATCGATAATTATTCCCGACTAAGTTACTTCAGAGATCTAGAGAATGGACTGTGCTTTCCCTATCCGTATGTTCGCATAAAAATATGTGAATATAGAGGGACCTCTAGGTATTGAGGTCCTCTATCCCCTGCCACTTTTGTCCACCCCTCCTGTTACACCCTGTATATAGACCTATGACTGAAAGAAATTTCTATCATTGTGAATTATCTCTTGGCGCCTGTTTATTATTGCTAGTTGAATAAAAACGGTTTCCAATAAAATTAACTAAAACATAATATAATTTAAAATAATGTTTAATGGAAACACCAGTACATAATATCAGTAATACTATTGGGGGAAAAATTCCCAGTAGTACGACGTAGTAGTACAGTCTTCGGCCTATATTTCATTACAATTACATAACATCATCATCATAATTTCATTACAGTGATATAACATCATCCGCACCCAGATTTCGCCCACAGCTTGGCATAGGCCTCCTTTTTTTTGTGTAATTCTCCACGGTTACATTACATACCTTATTTAGATATTTACATAAATAAATGGTTTTTAAGTAAAACTATAATCATTTTCAGATCAAAATACGATTTATTAGCTGATCAACAATAATACTAAAATAAATAATACTATACATTATTGATTGATCAATAGGTAACTACTTACTTATAATAACGTAATTTTTTTCCTTGAGATTTTACAAATCTAGAAGCCTTAATTGAACTACATTGGCAATATTAATAGATATAATAAATAATATTCATTGATTTTAAGTTACTGATTTAATAACAATTATTGCTTCTATTTAACATATATATTATAAATTGGAACTATACTATTTTAAATCTCTATTGTACTATTTCTAATATAAGAAGAGAGATATATTTTATTTATATATGGTAGGTACTATTAGAAATATGAATTGTACTACATATTGTGAACTTAGAAGATATATAAGGCATCCTTGTTGTACTATTAATATCTAAATTGAGTTATTAGCAATGTATGTGGTACTATTGGCATTTTTTTTTTTGTTTTTTTATATTTTTTCTTGGCATACTGAAAGTGGAACTGTCAGTACCTCTACCATGAGTTGTCACAGTAAAATCGCCTGACTTAACTACAGTAATTACGTAAATGTTAGTACATATTACGAATTCTAGTACCCAACTATCCGCTAGAGGCGTGTACAAATCTTCATACATTTGAACTACAGACGCTAGCGAGTATAGATTGTAAAAACTCATGGTAGAGCTACTGAATATGATTTACTGGTAATCTAACATCTACCGATATTATTGACAATAGAGGCAACGACTTCAGTAGAAGAAGCAGTACCACCTAGGTCTGACGTCAGTACGCGGTCGATATTGATAGTTTTGCTGAGCGCGCGACGGATCAAATCAGCGTGGTAGTGATGTCCAAGATGCTCTAGCATGTCCACAGATGCGTTAATCATGGCAACTGGATTCGCAACGTTTTTGCCGGCGATTGCTGTACCTGTTGATGTTTTTTTTTTTTTTTATTTCCATACTCAAAAACACAAAATACAATTATAATATTGTACCCTATAAACCACGCAAGGTTTGTGTGAATTATAATTCAATTAAAGTTCATCATCATCATCATCATAGGCAGACCGTGCTAGCCCACAGCTGGGTATAAGCCTCCTCCCTCAAACGCCACTCTTTCCTTAAATAAATAAATACTGCTGGACAATCCACATAACATCATCTAGCCCCAAGCTAAGCAGAGCTTGTGTTATGGGTACTAGAACGTAGTAATTAAGATGGAATAAAAATGATAATATCCATCACAACTCCGAAACTAAACAAAGCTTGTACTATGGGAAGTAGATTGCTGATAGAATACTAATATACATTTTTTTTACATAGAATACATAGTAACACTCAAAAAAAGATTGTTTTATCATTATTTTTTGCTTTTTTTCTGTGTATAATTAAAAAAAAAAAAAAAAAAATTTTGTTATAAAGTTTTATTCTTACCAGTATTCCTAGTACCCGGTTCGAACATTGCGTAATGATCTCCATAGTTGCGTCCGGAAAGTAAACCGGCGCCGCCAAGCAGTCCGCAAACTACGTTAGACACGATCGAACCATACAGGTTCGTCATTAACATCACGTCAAACTGATGCGGTCTGCAATAAAAGAGAGTTTAGAGACGTGTGGAATAAGAGAGTTTAGAAACGTGTGGAATAAGAGAGAGTATAGAAAGTTGTGGAATAAGAGAGAGTATAGAAAGTTGTGGAATAAGAGAGAGTTTACAAACGTGTTTAGGAACGTGTGAAATAAGAAAGTGTACTTAAAGAAAGTAAGAGAGAGTTTAGAAACGTGGAATAACAGAGTTTAGAAAAGTGTGGAATAAGAGAGTTTAGAAACGTGGAATATAAGAGAGTTTATAAACGTGTGAAAAAGGAGAGTTTAGAAACGTGTGGAATAAAAGAGAGTTTAGAATATAGATTATATTATAATGGTGTGGAATAAGATTGTTGACTGGAGAAGAGTGTGTGGTTTATATGAGACTTATAAATAACAATATAGATTATATAAGATTGTGTGAAATGAATGTAAAGTACTTATAAATTATAATACCTGGCAACAAGTTGCATGCAGCAGTTATCAATGATCATATCATTGTGTTCTATTTCAGGATACTCCTTGGCCATGCGACGTGACGTCTCCAAGAAGAGACCATCCGACAACTTCATTATGTTCGCTTTGTGTACTGTTGTCACCTGTTACAAGATTATTGTACATTTAATAAATATTTCTGTTCATGTGGTCTAAGTTTAGTTCTAAGTACTCTTGATGTGGGCGTTTTACAGAGCGTGTTAGCGGCACCCAACTCGGATGCGGCTAACGTGATCTACCGGTCCATATATGGGCTTTTTAGAAATACTGTTTAGGCGGAAAATACCGTGAGGGCACGATGGAACTGGCATAGTCGGCCACCGACTAAAGTTCCTTAAAAATTAGAATAAAAAAAAAAGTACTCTTGTTTAGCCTATTTTGAGCAATAAATATTTACATTAAATTCAGACCCTGTATTTAATTGAACATTAGTAATATAAATTTATTTATTACAATAATATTTCATTTATTTATTAAACAAAATTCACAGCTCTTAAAATATGATACACAAATATTTTCATGTCTCTTCTTCCTGCCCTTATCCCACTAGATGGGGTTGGCACAACATGTTCATTTCTTCCATTCTCCTCTATAACGTCAACAAATATTTTCATGTATTAAGAATAAAAATAATAGGAATAAGAATGTATTTATTGTATAATTGTGTACATAGATGCAATTAATGTAATTGGTGTAAGCTGTATCAATTAAATAAATAAATAGATGTTAAAAATGTATTTATGGGTATAAATAAGTATAAGTACCTTCTTCCTGTTATTTTTCCTTGCGAATTCGAAGGCGAACCTCGCCACCCGTTCAGAATTGCTCGCGGTGACTACCTTCATGGATTCCACCACGCCATGAACCGACTCGTGCTCGAGCATAGCGTACTCCCCTTCTGTGTTCTGTCTGTTACATCAAATAAATGTTAAAATTTACTTTTACATTTAAGTCTATTTAAAAATACTTTAAATAAAATAAATCGACTTCAGTGTCATGCGAACCCGTTGGCTAGAGAACTGATCGAAAATAAGGCGGTTGAAAAGGAGCCACATCCTGGACAATCTTATTTAACGAGGGCAAAAGGACAGTTGTGTTTGGAACCCAAACATCAACCCTTTACCATCAACCCACCTGCCCATAGTACACCAACTGATAGCAGACAAAAAAAGGAACAAAAAAAAATATATATCTATAAAATAAATGTTTAGATAATGAGAGTGAATACGTTCTATCTAGGCAAACGCGTGACACCGTAGGCCGCATCATCATTTAACATCAGATGTGATTGCGGCCAAGCGTTTGCCTATAATGCATAAAAAAATAAAAAGATTTATTTGAGAAATCTCCTATTCTGAAGTCTACAAAAAACTTGAAAATATCTACTGTATTTTTTTTGTATTATGAACCAATGTATGATAATTCTTTTTTTTTCGGATTTTTAGTCCTAAAAAGTAGTTTTATCTATTAATTTATTTTAGAGGTGATTTTTAGTAATTTTTGAAAACATGTTTTCGCATCAGTTTTAGATGAAGATGATAGTCAGCAAAAAATATAATGTATTTTTTTATTTATATGTTCACTTATGTTATGTTGAAAAAATTGTTTTTATTACATTCACATTTATTTTATGTTATGTTAAAAAAAAATAAAAAGTGAGGAGTGCAAGATTAGCGTGGTATGGACATGTTATGAGGAGGGATGAAATCATATTACGAAGAAAGTTATGAATGTGAGCGTGGCTGGGTATGCGAATAGAGGAAGGCCAAAAAAAAAGTGGTTGGATTGTGTGAAAGAGGATATGAATGTGAAAGGAGTGGACTCGGATTTGACGAATGATAGGAGTGAGCGGAAGAAAAAGACATGTGCCGACCCCACTTAACGTGGGATAAGGGCAGGGGAATGATGATGATGATGTTAAAAAAAAATACCAAATGATTTGACTCACCTAATAATGCAAACATCAATATCTTTATGCCTGGTGGTGACTCCGGGGAAAGACTTGCAGTTGAGTACATAGGCATACATATCCAGTTCATTGCGGAGGGCTACGTTGCGTGACGTCACATACGCCGCCTCGGATTTCGTTTCTATATTACCCTGTAGATATTAAAAGCATATTATGAACTGCACTTAGATTCTTTAGATTTTCTCTTTTTAGGGTTCCATACCCAAAGGGTAAAACTGTAGCTCTACCATGAGTTTTTACAATCTATACTCGCTAGCGTCTATAGTTAAAAAAATGTATGAAGATTTGTACAGCGCCTCTAGCGGATAGTTGGGTACCAAAATTCGTAATACTAATATTTACGTAACTACTGTATTAAGTCAGGCGATTTTACTGTGACAGCTCATGGTAGAGGTACTGGACCCTATTACTCAGACTTTTACTAATGATATCATCATATCATTATTATGTAAAAAGCCCAAATAAAAAGTTAGTGTTCAAGGGAATAGGCCCAGCAGTGGGCTAATAAGGCCTGCATATTATGATGATATAAAATGCAATATTACCTTAAGTCCAACGCCGTTTCTTTTGATGGTGGTGATGGCGTATTGCACATCATCATCATTATCAACATTGGGGTCAATATCGACCACTTCGAAGTCAATCGGAGCTCCAATGTACCTAAAATATTAATGATACAATCTTGTGTTAAGGAATAATAGAAGCTAAATAGCTTCAGCCTTAGCTTAATCCAAATTAAATAAATCTATACTAATATTATAAAGAAGTAAAGTTTGTGTGTTTGAATATTTGTTAAATTGTACGGGGTAATCTCAGGATCTATTGAACCGATTTTAAAAATTCTTTTACCAATAGAAAGTCACATTATTGCCGAGTGTCAAATTTGAGTGTAAAATTTTTACAATTTTTTTGAATGTTTTATCTCAAAAAAATGAACCTCTCTCTCTTTTTCATTTACAACATGTACAACTTAACTTAGACTCCACTCTGGAAAGTCATTTTGTGACAGAGGTGAGCTAGGAAACAGGGACGCATTCCAGAGAGGTACACAGTATAGTTGCATGTGTTGTGTATTTCTTGTAATATCTATTGTGTTGTTATAGTATGTTGTAATTTTTTTAGTTCTATGGTATTATTCCCATCCTGGTATTTGAACTGAAAATCTTTTGATACATTTGCAAGTCCTTGAATTCTCAAAAGTTCCATAGCCAATTAGTTTCCAGTACCGGAAATAACTTTTATTCTAAGATCTTTTACCAATGGCCCAAGATGGCTAATAATTATTTAATTATTTTTTGCACAGCTATAAAACTATACATAGGGTAGACTTAATGCTAAAGCAAAGCAAGAGAGAGGAAAAGAATTGATGCGTTTGAGATGTGGTGTTGGAGACGTATGCTGCGAATATCGTGGACAGCTAAACGCACCAACGTGTCAATTCTTACGCAGTTAAAAGTGAAAGATAGGTTATCCACAATTTGTCACCGCCGTATACTCTCTTACTTCGGCCATATTGCCAGACGCGGCGACCAAAACTTGGAGAAGCTAGTAATCGTTGGTAACGTCGAGGGAAAACGATCGCGCGGTAGATCTCCAACCAGATGGACTGACCAATTAAAAGAGGGTGGACGAAAGTTCTGCGACGTAGTTAGAATGGCCACAGACAGAAACCGCTGGAGGCAGACCGTTCACTCCATGACGACGACACAGACATCCATTAGTGATCACGATCTTCAGTCATGAAGTGCCGACCACAGAGAGAGAATGCTAAAGCATATAGCCAATGGCAGAACTCTCAATAGGTGAAGAAATAGAAACATATGAGTAATGAGGTGCGAATATAAACCAATTGTAATCTGATAGCAAATTCAAATCGCAGTATCGCGCCAAATGATTGAAATGACCCTGAAACTCTGCAGATCTACGTACATGTAGGTTCTATATAAGTAGGTTATCTAACAGATTAGAACTTACTTGAAGATGTCCCGGACGTATCCCATGCATTCAGGGCCGATGCCTCCTCCAGGGAGCATAGTTACTGCATGTCTTCCTCCATAATGAGCCTTAGGAATCAGCTTCTGCTTCCTGGTAACTGGGGTCTTGTGTTGCACGTCGTAATCGGACAAAGTAGCAGGTGCCGCGGCACTGGCGTGAGCCACCCCGCGTATTTCAGGCAGGACCTTTAGTTTTGAGAACAATCTAACAGCCATTTTAAAATTTTTTGGTGAATTCAGCTGGTGGTTGGATAATCACAGGAAAAGGAAGGCGTAATATCAGTTCAATAAATTTTCTCCGGTAGATGACGCTGTTCTGTCAAACTAACTGGATAGATGGCGCTGTTATGTTCAGTGTTGTCATAAACTCGAAATAAAAAAAAAAACTTTATTAGTACCTTAATGAGCGATTTTCCAGGGAGTGTTCTTATAATACACGATAGATGGCGCTTAACGTCAAATGCATTTCAATGTCAATTGTCAACACAAAAAGTTTTCATATTTTATCTGTGGTGTGAAATTTTTGTCCTAGAAAAAATTCAAAACTGTTTGACAAAAGCTAAAAGTCTTCAATCGTGGCAGAAATCAGAAACCAGTATACAGTCTGTTGTCGTCAAAAGTAAAATCCACAAGAAGGTACACGAATGCTAAAATAAAAGCAAACAAAATTTATCAAAACGCTGAATACACCGAAACGGACGTGACAGGATGATAATGACAGCTACACGACAGAGCTACCAATAGATTATACAGATAAAAAAGAGAGGGATTTTGATACACTATTTGTCTACTGCCATCTATCGACTATTTTTGAACTATTTTTTTTTTTTAAAAGCCATTTGGAAAATCGCTCATTACCTATTTAATAAAATAAAATGCAAGGTGTTTTTTATTTAAAACTAGAAAACTCGTAAAGAGATAAGCGTTTTAGCTAGACTCATGTGAAAGACTTCTGTGAAACTCGAACGATGTGAAGCAGTTATACTATTTTGAGACTAATCTGCAGTCAAACTATATAATATGTAGTAAAAAGATGAGTATAGATACTTATCATAATATTAATAGGATAGGTATAATCTATATTATCTAGCTATAATCATCTTTTTTTTTTATGCATTATTTTTAGGCAAACGCTTGGCCGCAATCACATTTGGTGTTAAATGATGATGCGGCCTACGATGTAACGCGTTTGCCTAGTTATAAGCTATTCACTCTCCTCTTGAAAACATCCAAATTATATGAAGGATATATCTTTGTAGGATTTTGGAGATATTCGCTGTATATTTTGAATTGTGCCCGCATCCGCGTCGCATACAAACGCTCATTCATGTGACAGCGACTACTTGTACTTTGCTTTACAATCTAATATGTATTAACATTTCACATTTATTAAATATAAGATAAAATATTGAAAATATGACTAGACTCATCATGAATGTTTATATAGTTTTAAACTAAAATATTTTTTTATAATGGCAAGTATTTGCGTCACTAATGTTTTTTTTTTAATTGACGTTTGGTTTCCATTTCATTTTCGAGACGAAGTTCTTTTCCTCGAGTGGCTGGGAGACGGGCATCCATTTTGCATCGCCATATTGAATTTGGTCGGACATCTTTGGACGCCATGTTTAGTCAGACATATTTTATAAACATTTTCGCGTAAATTTCAAATATTTTTGAGCCTTACTCGCGAACTTTTTTTCACTGGAACCGTGTGCATAGATTGCGGTGAATATTGCGTTGAAAAATTCTGTGCCAGCCACGTTATCCTAATTTGTCTTCAGGGGGCCGACGGCGCTTTGTTTCAAGAAATAGAGGTAAATTTTATTCCCATGGAAAACATCGCACTTTTGACGTTCAGTAACAAGTGTTTTGTGTTTTCTATGAAATTACGATTATACGTGTGTTCATAAGGACTAGAAGTTGAAGGTCGATTACCGGACTACTGCGTGAGTGCGACGAATAGCGTGGCCGATTTATAATTATCTAAAAAATCGGCTCGGTGCACGAACCGGTCGCTAGACCGCCGCATCGGTACAAACATTGTTGTTTTCTGCTAGACAATGCCCCTCAGTATCTACTTCTCAGCAGGAGGTCCACTTGCAATATAACATATAAATCATTCATAAGAAAACATATTTGTAAAAGCTACAAACTTGTTTGTCCTCTCTTAACTTATTTTCAAAACAAGTTTTTCTCGTAAAACATTAACTTCTCATAAGTTTTTTACAATTTTATCCACAGAAAAAACTATTTACTGATTTATTCTAAGAAAATACACTTCATTGTCTTATTGTTTTGAATAAACAAAAAAAAAATCAATAATTTTTCCATCATTGTGTGACATGACTGCAGCAAAGGAAGTGTAACTATTCAACCAACTTTCATTTTAAACATAACTATTTTGAAATAATCTTAGGTAATAAATAAAACAGTCAATATCTTGGTCATGTATAAATTATGCTAATTGAATACTAGAAAACATTAAAACTTGTTCTATTATTTTAGCAAAAATTTATGTTGAATTCTAAACACTAGACTGCAGAACTACCCAGTCTTTCTAGCCATTATTGTTTTTTACTAACTAGGATTTATTTTTAGTAGCCAAAGATCGACCAACCTATCTGTGAAGTAGGATAATTAACTAGGTACATCCAATTACATGCTGTTAAAAACTCATACAAATTGGATGGATTCTTACCTTTACAGATTGTAGATAACCAAAATTGTTTTACTTACTGTAGAAACAAATCAATTTCAACCTATAATGCATTATAATGCAAAAATTACGAGTAGTTTTTGCTTCGTAGTAAAAGAATTAATAGAAATTCACAGATATCCTGGTAGATCTCTGCAATAAAAACTTGTTTAAACTCCGACTCCTTTTCAGCCGACAGTCCATGTCGAAGGATGTCTGAAATAGATTGGTAAGACAATCGTACAGACAGCTACAAAATTTGTTGACCCCTTGCTGTAAAAACTATAAAAAAACTAGTGCTAGTCTTGGGTTTATGATACAAATTTATTTAAAATCTTAGTAACAAAAGTTTTTTACAGTATTAATCTTAAAAAAACATCATTTAAAACATAAAATAAACATAATACGTAATAAACATAAACATATTAATATCATAAACATATTATTTAAAACTTGAAAATTTGATTGCTGCCAGCAGTGGTGCAAAAGTTACCCGTGGATAAGGCTGCAGAGTTGACTAAGCTCTATCAGAAGAGATTTTATAACTATTTAAAAAAAAAGTTTTATGTAATGCATATAAATGTAGACACAAAATACGAATGTAGTAAAAAATCCAAGGAAATATATAAAAATGTCAAGACATAAGTACTTGGTAGGCACTTAAAACTGTTTTATTTTTATTTTATTTTATTTGGAAAACAAATAGTATGATTAACTAACTTTAAAATTAACTTTAATATAGAAACATACAAGAACACACAAACCAGTGAAGTTTCCACCAACCTGTTATTTAAATATTCATAGAAATTTCACACAATCCCATTCTACTATGGGAACGCTTGTCTACTATGGGAACTAGACTTTTTTTTTTTAATAATTATATTTTTACGTACTAGATTACTGATAGAACAATCTAGTTTAAATAAATACATAAACTCGATAAAATATTATATTTGCAGATGAGGGGTCCACTTATTAGTATCTGACTGTACTAATTAGTTAGTTTGTGTTAAATGTCCTAGATTAAATCATTTCACCTATGTCTCCGACACCATACCCATACCAGTTTTAATAATAATTTTACAACTTATTGTAGTATAATGCAACACCTTTCCATTTCTCTATTTTCATACTCTGGTCATGATAAACTAGCACCTAGAATCATACATAGTATGTAAGACGTTTCTAAACGATCCTTGTGATTTTATTGAATAAATTTATTATTCAGTAATAATATCTAAAAGTAGTACTGGAAAAGTAGGGGGGAGACCTTTGCCCAGCAGTGGGAAAGTATAGGTTAAATAAAAAAAAAAAAAAAATATCTAAAAAATCTAAAAAATCTTTTTTTGATTTTTTGTTATACTGATAGGTAATATTAATTAGTTCAAGAATTTGGTAATTTTTTCAGTTGTCTCAATTATAAAATATAATAAGGTTTTTTTTATTTATTAACATTTTGAATAAATATGATATCAAATTAATACAAAAAAAATATATATTACGTTGCATAGGTTGCTGATCAGTTTTTCAGTACTTGGTTCTGTCTTGGTCTCTGTTTTGGCTAAGCTTTATTTTATCTATGGTTATAGCTTAGATGACACTGGGTTTGTAGCTGGGTGTGAGTGTAGCATGATCCATGTTCTTAGTGACTATAGATTTGTTGACACTAAATCAAATCAAATTCAAATTATTTAAATCAAACTATTTATTTAAAACTCATAGGTAACAAAGGAAAACTTAAAATTAACATGTCTATGATATAAAATAAAGAAATAAAAATAAAAAAGATATTTTATATATTAAAAAGTTTCAAAATTGCCCCAACTCAGCATATGCAAGGTATAAAACTTACGCTGGTCTACTAGGTTTCTTAATGTTATGTTAGTGGAATATCGCCAAAGACCGGGATGAATGAAAGGCTTTGGGGGAGACCTTTGCCCAGCTGTGGGACAATATAGGTTAAAAAAAGGTTTATTAGTATGGCTTGGCCAATACATTTACTTATTCAAACTGACAAGTTGTTTAGTGGCTATAAATTGGGTGACTATGGGTTAAGTAACTCTTTAACTTTTGGTTAGTTTGCTGTGTCTATAAAATTAATTAGTTTCTGCTGTTCAAATTTAATAAATAAATAAGTTTCAACCGTAGCTTTATTCCGTAGCATATTGATGGTGATTCTATTAATCAATACCTATCAGTATGTACTAAATGTGACTAAAGCAATAAACATATTGTGTTGGATTAAATGACCCTTAATTTTATCCATTGGCTTGGGTGACTAACATATGGGTCAGTGATTCTGACTAGAGTGACCATTAATTCATATCGATAATATATATAGACAGCACAAGAACTAGTGTGCATGTATGTAGTTCCTTCTCTGTCTACTTATTCTTTTAGCATCTGCAAATAACCAAACACCCTGTCTAATTAATTTATTTAGATTTTTTTAGTTAAAAGTACCTACCTTAAATTTATAGCCCATTTTGTGAAGTTGTCTATGTCATATGGTATATGTTATGAATCAATAAATAAAAATGCTTTGTTTAATATGATTTAAATTCTCAAGACATACCAAGACAAAAAAAAAAAATAACTTATTACAGATATAGCAAACCCTAAAGTTGGTATTAAAAAAGTCTAAGAATTGTTATGATTTAAAAAAAAAATTAATTTGCAGTCGTTTTTTAAACTCAAAGTATAATATCTAAAGATATTAATCAGACAGCAAACTATCTTTGCATCAATCTCGCTCTAACTTCGCCTGTGCTGATAGAAGACCAAAAAAGCAAACATTTTTATATCATTTTTAATAATTATCAGAAATGCTTTTAATGCAGTGCTATTATAATATATAAATGTATAAATAGATGAGGGCTGACAATCGTAAACGTATTGAAGATAGAAGCACGCTAACGCTGCAACGATCGACAGTAAAGCTAATGTCGACGCGCAGTGTATCTCAAATACGTTGCTGTTTCGATACGGTTACGTTTGTCACATTTATTCGTGCCCATCCCTCTTTTCTTCCATAACTTTCAGCATTCACCATATTTCTGTCTCTAAATTGAAATTGACATCGTTCTATCCTAACTACGCTTACGACAACAACCTACAAAACGTATGCATATAAAAAGTTTTTATAGAAATCTTGACAAACTTTTTAAATGTCATATTTTGTTTTTTGCTTGTGCGATTGCTAATAAATACATAATCATAGTAATAATAGGCATATATTCCTTATTTACTATTCTCTAAATTAAAAAAATTGGTCTAGAATATTCGGAACATAATAATTGAAAAATTTCTCGATGTCGTAAATGATCCTAAAATGATACTTGTAGCAAACGAGTTATTCGCGTTGCTTATGTGTAATGCCCGAGTTATATGAATCAAGTGTTAGAACAAAGAACATTACAATTTGTACAATATTTTCTAATACATTTCTATAATATATACATAACTATCTACAGACTTGCAAATAACGTATAGATAGATCGACAGTTCAATTTTTTTATTAATTAACTTACGTCTGTACTTGATTGATGAAAATCGGTTTTTTGGGGTGCAATAGAGATGACCTATAACCTCTAAGTTTGTCATACTAATTTTTGACATCCTATTTTAGGAATATATACTTTAAATACTTAAATATTAATCATATAAAAAGTTAGCGCAGACATACGGCCGGAAAAAATCAAATAATTACTATGTGTCAAACTCGGATCAATCGTGATTTGGGTTTCCAGAAACCGGCCGTTAATGTTGATTACCATACGTAATGATGACATAATGTCATCGTTAACTTTTTGTAAGGGTAAATATTTTAAGTATCTGATACTTAAAATAAGCGATTTTAGTCACTCTCATTTTAAGCTTACCTACATGTTATCCCCAGTGCACCCGTTAATTATAAAACCCTATCACGCGCTCCATTTAAAAGTGTTTCCTATAAAAAAGTTTTTTTTGTCGTAAAAGTTATTGAGTCTGGCAAGATTTGAATCCCCGACCTGTACCCCAAGTACGAGTTTGTGCACACACGGATTGCAGAAACGCGATCGCCGAGCGCGCCACCGATATTGTATGGAAATCCAAGCTTCTCAAGAAATCTGCTAGGGATGCTGCTTGGATCTCCATACAAAATCGGTGGCGGATTGCGTCTCTACGATCCGTGTGTGCACTCACTCGTTCTTGGGGTACTGTTAAATGTAGGTAGTGTGATATGATAACCAACTATGCAAAGCAATTTTTGGGGATGTATGAGTCTTGATGTAAAAAGACCTATATAAAAATACATAACATTTTTGGGATTTAAAAAATCTTTGTAAACTTATTAAATGTAGAAAACCTTTCAATAAAAACATTTCTCGTTCTCTACACTGTTCTAATAAATACGACCACTATAAATTGTACATTTAAATATAGGTAACAGAATAAAAAAGTTTGTGTTGTTAGAAAAAATATCGGGTGTTTTAAAAGTGAATGTGTTACAGGTCGGTTCAGTCTGTGATGATGAATCAGGAGATTATGTGTGAGGTGGAGGTGGGGACCCATGGTGCTATGGTGGAAATCGGAGACGATGATCATGTTGGAGTTAAGGTATACTACTACTACTGCAACTTTTTTTTTTATAGTCTATAAACCAGGGTTCACCAATTAAGTAGTTTCGCTCGGGGTCCATTTTAAGAAATAAAATGACCTTCGCGGTCCGCACATTTTATAAAAAAAAAATGGTTGTCTGTAAAGTCGGTTTACTGACGATAGTTGAACGTGACAACGTCACTTAATGGAACGCCTCATGAGTCATGTTTTTTCGTGCGTGCAGCCTAGCCGGCTCTATCGAATTATAAGACGTTGTCACGTCAAAAAAAATTGAACAAAGGTAATTACGGAAATTACAAAGGTAATATTTCGATCGAGGTTATAATATAACTTATATTCGTCTTAAAGTGCACAGTAATTGTTAATGAATTTTGAGTTCCAAAATTGACATCACATAGAGGCAACACTGAGCTTTCTTGATATACATATGTGCTTGACTTTGCTGTGTGTAGTCTAATCTCAAACAACGCAAAAACAAAGTAAATAATTGCATAGTTTAGGAAACATGTTAAATGTCCGCGTGTATAAATATATTAATATTTTTACAGTATGAAGAAATAGAAACAGGGCAGTATGAAGAATACATAACTGATGATCATTATGAAGAAGTTGAAGAACAAGTTATTGGGATGCAGCATCTTGAAGAAGGTAGGTCTCATCACCAATCAATAAATAAATATTCTTAGACATTTCACACATCACACTCTAGTCGAAACTAAGCAAAGCTTGTACTATGGGAACTAGATTGCTGATAGAATACTTATATACATTTTTTTTCGTAAATACAAACATATAATACATATTAACAGAGCAAATGTTTGTGTGATACTTATGTTCATCACACAAACATTTGCTCTGGGTGGGAATCGAACCCACGACCCACACAGCATGGAAGGCAGAGCTACTACCAACTGAGCGGTTACGCCTGTCAGAATGAATGATTTGATAAGATTAGTAATAATTTTTAACTGATCATCTTTGTGTGAACTATTTACAAGCCGAAATAACCAGGTATACTATCATTAAAAGCACGAATATATGCGACGCACGTAAATTTATCGTAACGTGAGCACATTGAACGCGCGGTGACGCTGCAACGTTTGTCAGTCGAGCAGCAACGTGTAGTGTACTCCAATACAACCGCGTACATTCATTTGCGTGCGTCACATTTATTCCTGCTCGGGCCTCTGGTATATGGTATATGCTTATTCCATCAAAAAAAACTAACTGAAACATCTTTCATAAAAAATATACTAACTGTAACTTCCTTTCATACCTACATCTGAAGTCTGGCTTTCATATTCAACAGTTTCCAGCTCAAAATCTAAATGATATACATTAAAAGTTATGTATCGAGGTTGGTTTTTAAGAAGGTGATAGCCAAGTCTGAAAACACGAGAGCTAGAGAGAAATCGTGAAAGGAGCAATGCCCTCGATTAATAAGAGCAATAACTGAATATTAAGTGTTTTTCGCGAAATCGGAAAGCATGTGGAAGGATTTGGGGGAGACCTTTGCCCAGCTGTGGGGCGAGATAGGTTAGGCAAAAAAATATATTTTATTTTATAAGTTTTGGGAAGACTAACAGCTAGGTAGTTACATAGTAAAAAAAATAAGTAAATCTGAAGGCCAATTAAAAGTTTCCACATACAAATTTTAACACAATTTAAACAAAATAGTTAAGTAGACGACGACAAAAGCCAAAGCATGCACATACACATACACACAAATGGGTAGTAGGTACTAATAATTTAGAAATTTTGAAGAATTTTACAAAACTATATCTAATATTAAACATTAAAGAATTTGCCAGAAAGTAGACGTTTAAGTGCAGGTAATGATGTATTAAACAGATCTATATCAACATCTGCTTTAATCAAAGTGTTGATCGAGTTACTTGCCCTAATAACAAAAGAATTTTGCCTATAATTTGTTTTAACGACTGGACATGAAGTACATTCGGTCTTCTTAATAAAGCCGTGTTAGTTCGCAGTCCAAGTAATTCTAAAAGCTCCGGACAATCAACTGAGCCATTTGCTATGTTTAAAAGATACACTCAGCTGTTTCTCTGCGCTTATAAAGAGGTAGGAGATGAAACTTTTGACATCTTGCAATATAATTAGGGAGATACAATTTAGCTCGAAACTGGAGGTAACGAAGAAACCTTTGTTGAATACTTTCAATCCTAGATGAATAAATGTTATAACAAGGATTTCATACCTGCGACGCGTACTCTAAATGGCTGCGTACGTACGCACAATACAAGATTTTAAAGTTTTAATGTTAGAAAACTCAGACGACATACGCAATACAAAGCCAAGAGCTCGTGATGCCTTCTTTACTACTTTACTAACATGTTCATCAAAATAAATTATTGACATGATTTAAAATAACCAATTATGAGAGATACATTTTTTGCAAACACAGCCCATATTTGAAATACAATTAAAATGAAACTACATAACATCATCATCATCATATGCAGCCCGTTCAAGCCCACTGCTGGGTATAAGCCTCCTTCCTCAAAAGCCACTATTTTCTTAATGGGCTTTTTGCATCCAGGTACAATAAAATACACACAACTTTTAAACTTACTAAAAGATAAAAATAAGCCCACTACGAGACGATTATGTTGCCCATAAGAATTATATAGAAACTTATGCTCACTTATTATGAAAATAAACTTATTAAGTACTAATAAAAATGATAGGTTATAGAACAAAATTACACCTAGGCTTTTTTTTGCAATTCAAAACTATATATTTTTTCATAAATAAACAAAACACCCAAAATAAAACGAATCCCAAAGCAAATAAATTACAATAATACTTCGAAACAAAGAAAATTATACTGACATGGCCGGTAAATGTGTCATATTTGTGTGCGAATACAAATATATTTATTTGGAACACAATCCTTATTTGTATAATGTACACATGCTAAACGATGCTGACCGCAATACTATGAAACCGTGTTGTAGCCAGTAAGACCCTCTTAGCTTGGGGTTTCCAACTGGAAAACGCAGTAGACAAATATATATTTAAACCATAACAAAAAAAAAATGTGTTTTACTACGGAAAACCATATAGTCCAAGAGCTAGTGAACCCTGCGAGTAACGGTCTTCCTGTAAGGCTAGAAATTTGTACACTTACGATTTATAGCATGCTAAGAGCACTAGCCATGATCTGGCAGGCTTCAGCCCTGTACTTCATCAGCCACTTAATTTTTTAATTGTAAAATAATTTGAGTTTCAAAACTTGTTTCTGTAAGCTTAAAAATTTAATAGGATGGAGTTTATTTATTGTAAATCTTGAAAAAAAAGTTACAGACGATTACAATCAGCAATAGTATATGCCAGATCAATTAGAAAATGCACAGTTGATGAGGTAAAATAAACTTTATCCTGTATACTTCAAATTTTTATATGTTTTCAAGTAAACGTCTCAGAGTAAATATGTACAATGCCAGACGGTTTTGAACAGCATAAGACCTTGCCAGGCGAGGGGACAGCTGCTAAGGGAGTGCAAATAAGAAATGTTAATGTTTCAATTTTATGAACATATTTATTAGCATACAGTAAATGCAATGTATTTTATTGGGTTTTATGCAATCTACATTATTTTTAACATTCATTTTCTTCAGCATCATCCGAGATTGCACTACTGTTTGCATCATCATCTGATTCTTTAACAATGTTTTCCTCATCTGAAAATAGTGAAAAAATATTTTAATGTACCTACCGTAATAATTTTTAGTATTTTTTGAATAAGGTTGTTAAGAATTAAATATCAAGCTCTATTACATAGGACTGCATATTAAATGTTACGGATAAAATAGTTGTATGTTACCTGATATGTATTCCTCAGTTTCAGGCGATTGTGCTGTGGCAGTATCAGCAGGTCCTTGTAAAAGTATGTCGTATAGGTATAGAAGATGGAACTTCATTCCTCTCAAACCAATTTAAATCGTAAGAACTATCAATTAAGTTCCAACCGTTATTTTCAGGAATAAGAATGGTTCTTTAAAATTACAATTTCGCCATATATTTGTAGGTAATGTAGGCAGTTCTCAATAATTGTTGATGTAGTTCACGTTGGCAGGGTGGTGAATTCGATGAATCATAGCTTACTACTTTTTCATAAGCACTTTAGGATTATTTGTGAAGTAGATAGATAGATAGATAGATAGAAAACACTTTATTGCACACCACTTAATTTATTTTTGTACGTAGTTGTACGTAGTAAGGAAATTTTCATAACGTGCATTATTTAATTTTGAACATTTCAAACCATACATTTGGAGCTTCGACATGGGAGCCTTCAAAAGAAGGGTATATCTTTATCTCAAAGGCCGGTAGTGCACCGACAACGCCCCTGGTGTTCGCAAGTGTCCATGGGCGGCGGTGACCACTTCTCATCAGGTGGCCCGCAAGCTAGCTTGCCAGATATGTCATAAAAAATAAGTAAAATCACTGAAAACTGAACTAAAACTGAAAGATAGGCATTCACGCAACACCTCTGACTCGCACGCCTTTAGCAGCTGTCCCCTCGCCTGGCAAGGTCTTATGCTGTTCAAAACCGTCTGGCATTGTACATATTTACTCTGAGACGTTTACTTGAAAACATATAAAAATTTGAAGTATACAGGATAAAGTTTATTTTACCTCATCAACTGTGCATTTTCTAATTGATCTGGCATATACTATTGCTGATTGTAATCGTCTGTAACTTTTTTTTCAAGATTTACAATAAATAAACTCCATCCTATTAAATTTTTAAGCTTACAGAAACAAGTTTTGAAACTCAAATTATTTTACAATTAAAAAATTAAGTGGCTGATGAAGTACAGGGCTGAAGCCTGCCAGATCATGGCTAGTGCTCTTAGCATGCTATAAATCGTAAGTGTACAAATTTCTAGCCTTACAGGAAGACCGTTACTCGCAGGGTTCACTAGCTCTCCAGCTAATAGGTAACTTACAAAATACACCAGATAGACAGAAAACTACAAATTTTGTGGTAAATAGACGGAGACAATTAAATAAATAATGCTGGATGTCACATTTATTCCTGCTCGGGCCTCTGGTATATGGTATTGCTTATTGACAACTACCTATATATCTATAAATTATGACATTAAATATATTGTAAAAAAAGCCACCAGCATAAGCTATATAAACCGATAGTTCCTATAATTAGTTCCTATTTCCTATTGCTTATCTAATTTTCGATATTCACCATTGTTGTCACTTGTGAATAAATGTGACAATGGTTAACGTCACATGTTTAAGACACTGCTCGCTAACTGTGCAACGTTCGACAGTAAAGCTCTACCATGAGTTTTTACTATACTATGTATACTATACTCGGTAGCGTCTGTAGTTAAAAAAAATGTATTAAGATTTGTACAGCGCCTCTAGCGGATAGTTGGGTACTAAAATTCGTAATACTAATATTGACGTAACAACTGTAAAGTCAGGCGATTTTACTGTGACAACTCATGGTAGAGGTGTATCGGTACGTTTACTATCGTCACATTTTTACATCCTTCATTTCATATCACTGTCATGCTTTTATCACGCACCCCGCGTCAGCACCGCTGACATTCTTCAACTTTCCAGTCGGTAGCGAGGAGGTGATCCTTCCAGGAATCTCTGGAGAGGAAGTGCTGAATCCTGCGGCTGATAGCAGCCCCTACGACCCTATTTACACCGGTACAGCATCTACTAGCAGGTGAGATCATAATTCTTATTTTTATACAATGGCATGCAAAAGTAAGTATCCCACTTTTATAATTATTATTTTTTCTAAACTATACAAGTTAGAGATTTCAAATAAAAAATGTTTTACAGCAAATTTTAGCAGCTGTCTAAAAACTCATCTAACATTTTCTAAGTAAGTTTTACATGTTATTTCATTTTTAATAACTGGTATTGCCTCCTCGGGCTCTGAGTAGAGCTTCAAACCGGTTTGGCATACTGAACACGAGGTTTCGGAGCCAATTTTGGGGACCCATTCTCACCTATCAGGGCCTGTTTTAGTGCCCTGAGGGTGGTAGGTGGTGGTCTGCGGCTTCTGACTAGCCTTCCTAGCTCGTCCCAGGCGTGCTCAATTGGTTTGAGATCAAAGTATATCTTGTTTACTAAAAAAGTTATTGCAATTTAAAAAGTGTGATACTTAGTTTTGCAGGCCAGTGTATATGAATATATATTTAAATTTTATATATGAAAATATATATATTTAGTTCAGTTCAGTTTGATTCGAGTAGCATCGTCAGCAAACGTCTCATAGTTCGTAGTGATGGAGAAATACTAAATTTCGGGTCGGTTTATCGTTTTGTGCATCGAAAAATAGTTTTTCCCCAAGACCTTGCGTTATTGTTTTCGAGATTCGTTACAGTAAAACCCTGCCATTTGCCAAAAATGGATGATTGCATTTTAACGGTCTATCTTATAAACAGTTAGCGCAGACTTGAAGTATTGATTACCATACGTAATGATGACATAAAGTCAACGCTAACTTTTTATAAGATCGGGGGTTAGTATTCAAAAAAATACCGTTTAGCTCGAAATGCACTTGATAATGACAGGAACTGGCTTCTAGAATCACCTAGTCTAGTATGAGACTATTCTAAACTAGTAGTACGCCCCGGCTTCACACGGGTAGCCTATATAAAAAATATCATTATAATATAGCCTATGTTCAGCGCAGATAATGTAGAATCACAACAGTGAAAGAATTTTTAAAATCGGTTCAGTAGTTTCGGAGCCTATTCGATGCAAACAAACAAACAATCAAATCTTTCCTCTTTATAATATTAGTTTAGGATGATCCACGTATATTATCTTAAAAATGTATAATACGGTGATTTGTTCCAGAAGAGTTCGCGGCAGACCTAAAACTACATCAAGTAGTTCTACAAGCAATATACACCATTTGATGCCTATTGGTAAGCTTTACTACAAAAAAAAAGGTATTTAAAGTGACAGTCATAGCACAGTTGGTAGTGTACTGTGGGTCGTGGGTTCGATCCTCACCGAGAACCAACATTTGAGAGATAAACGATGTTTGTTTTGTCATATTTAAACATTTTCCAAAAAAATATATCTATTTATCTTAAAACAATGAGAACATATAATTGGTGTTTAGTTTTTTAAGTTGATTTTAATATAGTTAGTACACTGTTTGTTTTCCGAATAAAATAAAATAAATAAAAAGTTAGCGCAGACTTGATATCTTGATTACCATACATAATGGGGACATAATGTCAACGCTAACTTTTTAATCTTATTTATAAGCATTATTGTAAAGTTTAATTAAAATTCATTCAGTAGTTAACGCGTTAGAGTAACTAAACATACATCTACACATTTATCCATCCGTAAAAACTTTCGCGTTTATAAGAATAGTAGTATTTACATTATCCCTGTTAACAGGTGAGGTGCCGATGGGTTTATTGGAGGGTGTAAGCACTCCCCGCGGTAACTCAAGACGTTGGGAACAGAAACAAGTCCAGATTAAAACCATGGAGGGAGAGTTTTCTGTCACGATGTGGGCAACAGGGGAAGACGATGGTATGTTATGTAATAAAACTAGATTACAACAAAAAAATTATAACTAATTTCTTTTGGGCGGCGTCATCGCTGACTGCGAATTCTTCCAGGCGACCGTATAGCGGCAACAGAAAAACTTCACCTGTGATAACTTCATGTATCTAACTATTAGGGCCCTCGAACCCTGCAGACTTTTTATCGGCCGATAGTTTGGTCGGCTTCTTAATCAGTATGAAGACTGAATCACTGTAATGTGCGCATCTGCATACATCTTACAGTTGAAGATTGGCATCTTACAGGCGGAGACTTCATGAGATACAGCTTTGTGACAGACGGATAGATAGACAGACAGTGGATCCAAAATAAACCAGCCCTGTTTTGTCCTTTACGAACTGAAAACCTGTATCATTATGTATAGTTTCAGATGATGGATCAAATCCTGAGCCGGACCCAGATTACACGGAGTATATGACTGGAAAGAAAAGCATTCTCGGCACGGAACCCATGCCAGGTAAATAAATAAACAATAAATAATGCTGGACAATCCACACAACATCATCTAGCCCCAAGCTAAGAAGAGCTTGTGTTATGGGTACTAGAAGACTGACTAAATAAACTTATTAGAGGTCCCAGTTAAACCTGTATTAGCTATGCCTACCAATGTTCTCAGTAGGGATCAAACCCACACCCACATTAATTTTTACTCTGTAAAATCCCAATCATCATCTATATATATATTAAAATGATTTTCTATGATGATTTTTCCGTTTTCTTTAGTCACGGCATCACGCGTGAATGGCTGGACCGATTTCACTAATTCTTTTTTTGTTGTATTTGTTATTATTAGGAGAAGGTTCTTACGGAAAAAAATATTAAGATAATCTATCAGAAAAAAAATTATCTAGGGCGGTACGAAGTTCGCCGGGACAGCTAGTTTAGAATAATCATTTAAAATGATTAATTATTTGGAATTGTTTAATTGTAATTAAATGTTTAATTTCAGGTTTAGATCTATCAGATCCGAAGCAGTTAGCTGAGTTTGCTCGGCCCGGTCACAAGATCAGGCTCAAGAAACCTATGCCTGAATCTTCAGACCGTAACATAGGTAAGTACAGTAAGTATCACTAATCCAATCCTTTGTTTTAGCTTCTAACAATTACCTATGCATGTGCTGTTGGACTTTTTGTACATTTAAATTATTAGATATTTATGTCATTTTTTTTTCTCTAACCTATCTCGTCCCACTGCGTGGCAAAGGTCTCCCACAAGTCCTTCCACTACACACATCACACTTATGTAATAAAACATTAGAATCAACACATTTATGTACTAAATAAAAATAAAGCTATGCATTTGTGTTTAACAACATTTTTACAATATCTTTTAAGTCAGAAGTGTTTTTTTTTTCTATTATTAAACTAAAAGAGACAAACATTTAGACAGGCGTCACAGCTCAGTTGGTAGTAGCTTGCCTACTGTGGGTTCGATCCCCACCCAGAGCAAATGTTTGTGTGATGAACGTTAATATTTGTTTTGGTGGTACTATGTATTCTATGTATGTATTTACAAAAAAAATATGTATATAAGTTTCAATCTAGGTCCCATATATCTTTGCTTAGTTGAGTGTGATGTGTGAATTGTCTATGAATATTTATTATTATTCATTTTAATTAAGAATACATAAAATAAAAGTTTATTTTAAATTATGATATCACTTTATTGGTATGTATGATTTACTTTGTTATACAAAAAGTCTAACCGCATTGCTACTAATAACATACTAAAGTTATAAATAATTTCAGCGTGTCCACACAAAGGCTGTACTAAAATGTTCCGTGATAACTCTGCAATGAGGAAACATTTGCATACCCACGGACCAAGGGTTCATGTCTGCGCTGAGTGTGGTAAGTACTAGCTTATTTTATCCTACTACAGTAGAACCTTGATAAGTTTAATTAAAGTCCAAGGAAAACACAAATATTTAGTTACTAGTAGTAGGCTTCGCACGGGTAGCTTTTATAAAAAATATCATTATGTCAATCATATAATATATTACAAATCATAATGTAATATCATCATATATAGCCTATGTTCAGCACAGATAATGTAGCTTCACAACAGTGAAAGAATTATTGAAATCGGTCCAGTAGTTTCGGAGCCTATTCGATGCAAACAAACAATCAAATCTTTCCTCTTTATAATATTAGTTTAGATAGAGGTTTTAAGTTATCAAGGGTAGAGTTTTTGGGCTCTGATGGGATGGGAACACACTATTTTTTATGTTATAGAGGTTTTTAAGTTATAGTGGTTCTACTGTAGTTATCTATACTAATATTATAAAGAAGTAAAGTTTGTGTGTTTGTTAAGTTGTAAGGGGTAATCTCGGGATGTACCTACTGAACCGATTTCAAAAATTCTTTCACCAATAGAAAGCCACATTATTGCTGAGTGTCATAGGGTATATCAAAAACCAAAAAATAAAAATTCTTTTCTTTTAAAATGTTAAATGATGATGCGGCCTACGGTGTAACGCGTTAAAAATATTAATGTAACATATTAAGTATAACATAAATCAAACAAAAAGTGCGTAGGTTAATGTCTTCTTCTTCTTCCTGCCCTTATCCCACTAGGTGGGGTCAGCACAACATGTTCTTTTCTTCCATTCTCCTCTATCATCGTCATCTCAGTATTCACTCCTTTCACATCCATATCATTGTTCACACAATCCATCCATCTCTTCTTAGGCCTACCTCTTCCTCTATATCCATCCACATTCATACCTAGAGTAGGTTAATGTATAAAGTTTAAATATATATATATATATATATATATATATATATATATATATATATATATATATATATATATATATATATATACACCTCTGACACCTTGCAGCTCGTTACTCCTGTACACAGCTCCACAATGTACACTAAATCTTACACTATACAAGCAATTCGATTGTGGAATGCTTTGCCGTTGTCTGTTCGCTTATCGAAATCTCTTAACATTTTTAAAACAAAGGTATATAGCCACTATCTATCCTCATATGCTATTATGTAAGTATATGTATATATTTTATAAAATATATATATTAGTGTAGGTATATTTATTTATTTATAACTTAGGATATTATATAGTTTGTAATTTGTTTATGTGAAGTTTTCTTTTCGTTTTAGAACTTTTGTACACCGCCGTCTTTCTGTTTTCGTCTATCCTCTCCATCCAAAGGTTGTCTGGAAGAGATCGCTATTAGCGATAAGACCGCTCATTGTACAAATCTGTTGTAATGTTTTCTGTTTTGTAATGTTCTTTGTGTACAATAAAGAGTTTATCTATCTATCTATATAAGTATATTAATGCGTATTTTTAATTTGCAGGCAAAGCTTTTGTGGAGAGTTCTAAACTAAAACGTCACCAGCTCGTACACACCGGAGAGAAACCATTTCAATGCACTTTCGAGGGGTGCGGGAAACGGTTCTCGTTAGATTTCAATCTAAGGTATGTTTCATCATCTTGACTTGACCCACTGCTGGGTATAGGATTCTCTCTGCTCTTTCCATTCCCGGCGGTTCTGAGCTTTCATCCATTTCCAAACTCATAATACAAGGGTGCGGGAAACGGTTCTTGTTAGATTTAAATCTAAGGTATGTTTCATCATCTTGACTTGACCCACTGCTGGGTAGATTCTCTCTGCTCTTTCCATTCGCGGTTCTGAGCTTTCATCCATAAACAAATAATGCTGGACAATCCACACAACATCATCTAGCCCCAAGCTAAGCAGAGCTTGTGTTATGGGTACTAGAAGACTGACTGTAAATACTGCATATTTACAAAAAAAATGTATATAAGTATTCTATCAGCAATCTAGTTCTCATAGTACAAGGGTGCGGGAAACGGTTCTCGTTAGATTTCAATCTAAGGTATGTCATCATCTTGACTTGACCCACTGCTGGGTATAGGATTCTCTCTGCTCTTTCCATTCGCGGCGGTTCTGAGCTTTCATCCATAAATAAATAATGCTGGACAATCTGTGGATTGTGTGCAACATCATCTAGCCCCAAGCTAAGCAGAGCTTGTGTTATGGGTACTAGAAGACTGACATACTTAATACAATACATTACATAGATAGATATGTTTTATTATACATATACAATACCCAGAACACCTGGAATAAATATTTGCAGATCGTACAAACATTTATCCCAAGGCGTGAATCGAACTCGCAACATCGGTCGTCAAATATATTTATCAGTAATCTAGTTCACACACTAAATATCTTTGTGTGATATATCATATATTTATTACAGAACTCACGTCAGGATCCATACGGGTGACCGACCCTACGTTTGTCCCTTTGACGGTTGCAACAAGAAATTCGCACAAAGCACCAACCTCAAGTCTCATATACTGACACACGCGAAGGCCAAGTAAGTTAGTTTGTACAGTAGAAACTCTAACTCAAACCTCGGTAACTTAAAATATTTTAAGTTATAGAGGTTTTAAGTTATCAAGGATAGAGTTTTTGGGCTCTGATGGGAAGGGAACATATTATATTTAGATTTTATAGAGGTTTTTAAGTTATCGAGGTTCTACTGTACATTAAAAACTATAATTCCTATTATATTTTCAGATCACGAAACTCGCTGTCCCGTAGCGGTGCTAACTATGAATCGGCTCGTACCACCCCGCAATACGTCCAACTTGAAATGTCACCAGACGACGCAAACCCACAGCTAATATTCTACACGCATGAATAAATTATCATCTATAATACGGGCTGGATTTGTATATACCTACATTTTTATATTAACTACAAAAATAATGACTAGTTCTTACAACATTGTTAAGACACAAATAAATCTGACAGTCGTAGCATATATCTAACTTGATTTATATTTTAAATGAAGTTCTGAAGGTAATGTATTCTATGCAATGATATAGGGGATGAACTGTACCTCTACCATGAGTTGTCACAGTAAAATCGCCTGACTTTACTACAGTAGTAACGTCAATATTAGTATTACGAATTTTAGTACCCAACAATCCGATAGAGGAGCTGTACAAATCTTCATACATTTTTTTAACTACAGACGCTAGCGAGTATAGTAAATATAGTAAAGTAAAAACTCATGGTAGAGCTACTGAGCGTTTCTTATCCACGTATGAAGTAAATACGGACGGCAAGGCGTGAGAGATAAAACAATCGTGCGGCTAGTTGTCTCTTTCTAGATGATTGTTACAGATCCACAGAAGAAACGTGTATTGGCAGCATAGTCGCGTTGCCTCTTTCTAGAGTGCGATCCGTTATGTGAGTCGGTTTCTCTATTCTATTCTTCCATATATTTTTTTTCTTAACCCATCTCGTCCCACTGCTGGGCAATGGTCTCCCCAACTTCCACTCATCCCTGCTCTCCGCTTTGATATAAATTTTAAATTAAAATAGTTTACAAACATAAGGACCACACACTGATATAATGTATATCACACACATCCCATACATTTTCATGGAAAATGATTGTGTTGTCTACGGCCTCGGGCTGTAAGTTATATAAGCTTGGCGAAAGTTTCACTGCGCAGTGCTAGATGTGCGATTGTCATATTTATTCGTGCCTTCAAAATATGCAATAGTCTTAATGTTAGAACTTTTGATGTGTTAGAAATAGTGTTCTATACAGTTATCTGCTAGTTTTTTGTACTATTCTCCAACAAATAATCAGATTCAAACACGGATACGGGACTTTCACGAAAAATTATAATGATAGATCGTAGAGTTAACAAAGATAAAGCAATTTTTTTTTGATAATTTGTACTGAGTGTGAACTTTGAAAGTTTGAATTAAAGATTTGTTGGAATATAGTTTGTTTACTGATTCTGTATTACAGTCACATGATAAATTGAATCGTCTCCTAGATTATACTAAAAACTAACGGCCGGTTTCTGGAAACCCAAAACGATTGATTAGAGTTTGACACATAGTAATTGTTTGATTTTTTCGTTGATCATCGTTCGAGAAACCGGCCGTAAGAGTATCTACTTACAAAACTTCTGTAAACAATAATGATATTGTAAAATAGCCATTTTCTAGACTATGTACTATAATACAGGTATGTGCTAGACCTAGACAGTTAAGTAATCTCATTCCTACTAATATTAAACACGCGAAGTTTTTAAAGGATGTATGTTTAAGTTTAATGAAATAGTTACTTAATAGATTAAAATTTGCAATAATTTAGATTTAAACATATAGATTATAAATTTTTATATACTTTATGAATTGAATTTTGGTGTAAGAAATAAGAAAATAAACTAATGAAGTCTTACTGAACTTTCAAAGTTATTGATAAAAATGAAAAATCGCGAATTGAAATCCTAATTTTTGTTGACTCGAAATCTTTATTTATGTATCACTTATTATAATCTAGCACTTAACTGTATTATAGGGTTATTTCTAGCAAATAACCATCTGTAATATAGCCAAATAAAATATTTACAAACTGATTGTAACATATGTATGGAATACAGTAAGATAAAAACCATTCTAAAAATGCAGGCGCCGTTGCCCTCGCATGCAATAGTACTTATAAATATACTTTGACTTGTAATAGTGTACACCCAGATAGGTGTGGGTACCCAACCAGTCACCAAATTCAGTCACACTGTGTCTCGTTGGAAGTTTTTCCCAACGTGTCACACTGTTACTCGTTGCTTTTTATAAAAATGAGTTCCCAACGTGTTACGCCGTTTTACACCTGTGTAAAAGTGTGACTCGTTGGGAAAAAAAAATCCCAACAAGTCACGTCAATTTATATATTCACAAATGAAAATGACTTAATCACATAAAACGATGTGTAGGTTATTTTAGACGAGTTATTGTTATGAAACTTTACTATAATATAGTTTAGACATCAATCCTTGCAAAGATATTGTGCGAATTGTCAAAACTATAACGATAGGAAGACGAAGTCGCGGGCATCAGTTAGTTATAAATAAACATAAATTTAAATTTAACGTAACCTTTTTTTGGTACCATTACACAATATTTACCAATTGTGATAATTCAAGTATTATAAAAATAAAAAAATGCATCTAGTTTGTGAAAAACTCATTTTCATTTATGAAAATATAAAAATTGGTGTGACTTGTTGGATTTTTTGTTGCAATTTTTTTTTTAAAAAGATTTCCCAACCAGTTATACTTGTGTAAGAGTGTGACTGGATTTGGTGTGACTGGTTGGCAACCGACCTACAGATAAAATACTAATGAATTGGTTTTTGCCATCGGTTGTTCGGTCACTGGTTTAAACATGTCAACCAATAATGGCTGGAACTTTTACTATTCGCTTTTAAAATGGTTTATATCTATACATGTCTGTCATGCAGTCATACATATATAATCATTTCAAAGTTTAGAATATCGACAATTGACACCAATATCTAAATAAATTTATATCAAAAAATTGATAACTATTGTTGTGTAGTGCCCGGCAAGTAAGTTAAATATTGGTAAATAGTTACAGACAACTCAGCCGGTAGCTCTGCCTTCCATGCTGTGTCGTGGGTAATCTTTATTACCTTTTTTCACAAAAACCTCTTATTTGCAAAATAATCATTTCACACACATCACGCTCTAGTCCCAAACTTAGTCTCAAAGCTTGTACTATGGGAACTGGATTGCTGTTAGAATACTTTTTTGTAAATACAGTCACACCCAGTAAACGAACATTAGTTTTAATACAAAAGCGTCTGGGGATCGAACCCACGACACGACGCAGTTCAATGCGTTCTACCTTCCGGCAGAGCTACTACCAACTGAGCTGTAACGCCTGTCGTGTTAGGCAATATTGCCTTCACTTTGAGACAAATTTACTGAATTAAAGTAGTTCAACGTAGTTGTTGACCACTAAACTACATCTAGATTACAAAATCTAGACTTTATTTTTACTAGTTAGTATGCTAGATATACCCTGAACTGATTTTGATGGTTCTGTGACTATTGAATAGTTATCGAAATCGGATATTCAAAGTGATAGTCTTTTTATAATGAGAAATCTATAATGTTTCAGCTTTGGTATAGAGATCGCCAAAGATTTTTTCCCATTGTATAAAGTTTCTTATTTACGTAAATATTTACATTTTATGTTTAAAATATGGACTAAAAGTGTTAGGGCTTTGTGGGTCCCATCTAACATACATTTAATATATCGTTTTTTTTGTAAGTAATTCGTTTTATAATGTTAGTAGTGGTTATCCTAAAATAGCAATAACTTCAATAAATACAAACAACAAAATTCAAAAATTATTTACAAATAAATAACATTCAATAAATAACATATTCACGGACATTTCACACTATTCCAAACTAAGAAAAGCTTGTATTAGGATATCTGATTGCGCATATAATATTTTGATAAGTTAATTTTAACATATTCTGTGAATCGAGAAAAATGCATCAGCAATCTAGTTCTCACAGTACAAGCTTTGCTTAACTAGACTAGAGCGCGATGTAAAATGTTCATGCATATTTATTGTAAGATTACTATCTTAAGGCCTGCGCAGACCGGGACGGCATGGCAAGGGATTTTAATTTTTACTAATAGACATTCAACCGTACTGTTACAGAAATACGACATAAATTGCTATGCTTTAAAATGATGCCGTGGCATTGAACGTGAACGGAACAGCATTATTTTTTTAGTTCATTAGTAAAAATTAAAATCCCTTGCCATGCCGTCCTGGTCTGCGCAGGCCCTTAGATCTTGTTAGATTACTAAAAGGGACCTAAGTTATAGACCGTTCAGAACAATGGCAGTTTACTTTTTATATGCCTTATTGTTTATGAGCAAAATTAAGGGCTTTCTAGGTTTGAACATAGTTGGTTTGCATTGTACAAGTATTACGCGGTTCTTTTTATACCACACGTAGGAATGTGAATTTTTTTATGAAGACCATGATTAAAAAAATCTTCCCTCACGGTACTTAATACTTTATATATAATATAGTATTCACTATAGCATTTTTATATGTTATATATATTTATGTATGTTTTATATAACATTGTTCCGCGAATTGTAAACAGATTTTGATGGTTTTTGCTTGATAGATCATACTTCAGAGATGTTAGTTCTGTCTGTATTTACAAATAATATTATATAAGTATTCTATCAGCAATTGAGTTCTCAGTATTAGCTGTTCTTAGTTTGCGACTAGATAGTGTGTGAAATGGTGATGAATATTAAATGAATTTATTTTTTTATAAGCTAATGAAGTAGGACGATATATCTATACAAATTGACCATAGAGCCTTGCATAATCATAATAATAATCACTTGTTCGATTTTGACTACTTTGCGTTTTTAACTACTTTTACAATGCAATCCGGACTGCCTCACTTAAATCTACGCTTGTTAGCATATTAATAAGTAATTTGTAAATATGCCAAAAAAATATAGTTTATAAGAGGTTTAAGTTCATGGTGTCAATAGGACATGAGTTTAGTTGGCATGTTGGTTAAATATCTGTAAATAATGAAACCATAAGTTTCATACTACTATAACTACGTTTATACTCATCCACCATTTTCTTAACATGAAAAGATTGATTATTTAGTAATTCATATAGATTTTTCTGTAAAAAATCGGACACGATGTATTTGTTATACTAAATTCATATATTTAACTTAAAAGTGGATTATAAATATAAAAGTCAGTTACTTAAAAGCACGCTCTCAATATTAGTGTGAGTGAGAAGGGAATAAAATGTATTAGTGAGTGTATGCCACTTTTAGATAACTTGTTAAAGAAACGTTGGACATAAATAGCCTTTAAATGGCACAGGAATCAATTTGAGATGCGCTAATGCGAACCTAGATTCACCAAGAATCTAAACAGATTGGACTTCTTTATAACATGTATTGTATTGGTATTATATAAAGTTCTCTGTAGTACAAATAAGCATGCACAAACTTTGATAGAGAATGAAATTAAATAACCGAACGTGTAACAAGGATTGTTTAGCAATTTGTTTAAAATGCTTTTATTTGATAATTTGTGCAGATTGTGAACTGTCAAGGTTTGCACATGATTATTTGTTAAAATATACACGTTGACTTGAGAACCTCTTCCGTTTTTTACGTCGGTTAAAAATACAAGGGTTTTCAATGAAATCGTGCCTTTTTATATGAAAAGCGTTTATTTTTCATCGTAAATGTAATGGCTACTTTTGATTACATACAATTTGATTAATACTATTTCACCTGTGTTTAATCACAGTCAATGATTTTCGTGTTGATTACTTTCTCATTATTTGTGTATTATTAATATTTCATACATTTATAAGAAAATAGTTTTCTTAAACTGATCTGTGTATATTTGCTTTAATCACATTTCTGTATTTTGTAATGTTTATCTCGTACGGAAATATGGTTGAATTTATAATCATGATAAGAACGGACGAAATAAAATGTAAATATTGAAAATAACGTTTTTTATTTACCATTTTTCTACAAGTTACAGGTACATTTAGGAAGATATAGATAAGTTCTTTGTCCTATTTGTGTGTGGTTAACAATAAATAATTATCTATCTATCTATCTATCTTTACTGGACCATGTCCCCAGCAATCCAGCAAACACATTCAAGATTCTTGATTTTGAGTATAGAAATATATATTTTAGTGCAGTATGTATATAAATCTGAAAATCTCAATCTACATTTTTCAAAATTTTGGTACCAATAAAAGACCGAAGTTATAGGCATATGACTAAGCCATGCACAAGGACACACTTTTGGTTACGCCAAGCGACTGATTGTATAGCATTTATTTGCAGCTCTAGATTTAACGCATATTTGGTGCCTGAGGTACCAAAAACTCAGACTTCTAGGTAAAATCAACGTGTAATCAGTGTGGGGACCCATGTAAGTGCCTAAGCCTTAAGCACTAATGATGTACTGCAAACTTTGGTACCTTAGGCCCTAAGGTACCAAAGTTTGCAGTGTTCTAGGCCCCGCTGTTTCACGAAAAAGCACCTAAAATCAAATATTTAGTGACCCCGATCCGTGCGTAATGTTGCCGTCCAGCACACTGTGGCAATTGTATTTGAGCTCATCATGTATGGAGCAGTTTAAGCTGACGAGACTGATGAGACAGTTTTTATTAGACGAAGAGCTGGAGCATGGAAACTTTTTTTCGAGTAAGTATATCAGTCTTGGTAAATCTGTGTTCCTGGAATTTATTTAAACGCGTTTTGTATGACCACTCAAAAGCATATAGCAAGTTTTGTCAAAATGTGAAAATCGACCGAAATTATCAAAGCAGTTTGGCGTAATCAGATGTGTATGTTGTCGACCGATGTGCCTGGCTTACACGTTGTCTTATGACTAGCTGTTAAAGACCAGGCTCGATAGGTTTTAAAACCAAAGAAATTAATAGTAGGATGAAACCCATTAGAAAAGGAAGAGAATATTATAAAAACATAAGGAAAAATAATTTACGGGCGATCCGAGTTCGGGAAGGGGATGGGGGTGCGCTTTTAAGGGTAAAAAAAAGTCGATTTCCGGCAAAACTAAAAGTCCTATGGAAAAAAGTCAAAAGGCAAAGTTGTAGGTAATTAAAAGATCTAAAACTTTTGTAATATACACACTTTTTTCACATAACCTCAAGATGTATGTGAAAAATTCAAAGGAGCTTCGCTCTTGTCAGCATAATTGATGCAAGTCACGCCATTTGTTTCTTTCCAGGGCCTCCTTGACCTCCTTATGCAACACGAGGGCAACCTTCATCTTTATTTGGCTCATGTAGTTTATTCTTGGTCTTCCTCTTCGACTTTCCACCTTTCCTTCTATGATGTTTCTGACGAGGTTGTCGTGTCGTTAAGGCGGCCTATCATCTTACCCCTTCTGTTCTCATAGTGCTATCTTGTTCTATTTCTGTTTCGAATTTTAATATTTAGTCAGAAACCCTTCCAGAAACTATTCTTCAGCCTTGTGCCAGTAGGTACTGATACTGCTGCTGCCCAGTATCAGGAGAATGCTTATGTGATCGCCATGTCACAGAATCGTCATCGGAAAAAGTAGCATTTTATAAGCAAGTCAGTCCCACCAGACTTGCCACTACTGATCTGATCCTACCGCTATTGGTCGGGGACTGCTTATTCAGTATATTCGCAGCGGACCACCATATCTGTACCCCAAGTACGAGTTTGTGCACACACGGATCGCAGAGACGCAATCACCGAGCGCCACCGATTTTGTATGGAGATCCAAGCAGCGCCCCTAGCAGATGACTTGAGAAGCTTGGGTTTCCATACAAAATCGGTGGCGCTCGGCGATTGCGTCTCTGCGATCCGTGTGTGCACAAACTCGTACTTGGGGTACTGGTGGCCGTCCCACTATCCGCCACCTGTGGACCCCGTTAGTAGCCTGTAGCTCAGCCCCAACTTTGAGTTAGTACCCAAGCTATCACCATGTAGGTGTAGCTTTCATCCCGGGAAATACATCCACGTTCTATCATCAAGTGGACGCTGATGAGAAGAAAGGTATCATGCCACAAAATCATCATTCAATTTGAAGGGCGAAGAATCTTTTAATTTTTAAAATTCTTAAAAGAATGATCATTTGATGAATGAATGAATGAAATATATATGATATTCAACAACTTATGCTGCTGACATAAAAAAACATTTAATGGGATCAAGAAATAAAACAACATTATTAAGGGATAAAAGTATACATTTAAGCGCGTTTACAAAACGTAAATACAAATAATTATAAATGTAACATACATATAACATGTAATTAAATAAATGATTTTACAAAAATAAATGCGGAGAAAGTTCAATTTGACTTAACAAATGTGTGATTTCGACACCAATCCGTGATTGTTCATTTAAATGCATTTAATCTTTATCATGTTACGCATAATGTTATTGTTAATGATTTGACTGTATTTTAATTATTGAATTACCTAAAAAAATCTTAATATTTATATTTCTTTTAATATTATTGTCATATGACTAACTTCACATATTTACGCTCTTCTTGGTGTTACTTTCGATATACTATATTGCTTTAAATACAATTAAATGAACGTATTAAAGATTACATAGCTAGTATTTTATATTTGTGATTTTTCTTGTGTTTCGAGTTTTTTACTTAGCTAAGTCGTAAGTTTGAAATATCAATCATAATATTAGTTACTGATATTAAGTAAACTAATATTACGAAAATACAATCAAATGTCCGTTCTAATTTAAATTTTATTATTTAGAATGATATTTCAGTCAGTTTTAAACATGGTCAACAATTAGTAAGAATTATAAAATGTACATATATTTTCGTGTCAAGGGCCAAATTAACACGAAAATATATGTATTTTTTATAAAGTCCTGCATTTACTATAAATCTAGAATAAAAATTAATATATTTATAAAATAAATGGCAAGATTTATAATAAATGAATTATTTTAAATACTTAATATATATTTTTAATTTTAATAATGAAAATTATTTTTAATTATGATTATAATTTTTAAATGTTTTGACAAACACGTTTTTATGCTTGTCAAAACATTTAAACTATAGATATTAAACTTTATTATTTATATTAAGCTATATTTCGATTATCTATAATATTGTAAGATCTTAATGAAATGAATAAATGAGATTCCATTATTAACAATTACCGATAATAAATAAATGAAATTAAAAAATAAATAATTTAAAGGCAAATCGGTATGGGAATGTACTTTAACGATACATATATTTTGGCTTTAAAAAGCTGCCACGATTTTATAAATAATATACTCATTGTATGAGATCAAATAACAATTATATAATTAAATCAGTCTATTTAAGAAATACAATTTAATTTCATAAAATGTTTTATAGTGATAATGGTCCACATATTAATTTACTGATAATTCCATTCTATAACGCTCTACACCCCTTTTGTAACACCTTCTTTATACTCGTAACATCGTTCAATCAGTAATAAATATTTTTTACGTAAAAACGTAATAATGTACATTTAATACATTTATGTCCATTTTAAGTCAGATTTCAGACTTCGTAATAAGCTCTATATATACAGGTAAATATAGGAACAATTTATTTAAGTGTCCGGTAAATTTTCTAAAAATCTTACAACTATTTATTATTAATTTTGCTATAAAATCGCAGTCAATGATTTTTCTTAACTACATTTATAATTAAAAGCTTTATATAATAATATAACATTTTATAAGCGATTATATAATAAACATTTTGTAAAATAATATTGATTTCTGTATGAATAGAGCATTATTACGGGTATGGAAAGTTGGTAATATTGCTTGGTAACATTTGCTAGCATGGGGTAAATATGATAATATTGCGAATTTATACCGTAAGGGTAAATATGACAACACTGCAAACTATTTTCCCCAATAGGGTAAATATAACGATAATGCAAAATATTTGCCCCACTTAATATGCCCCATATTAAGTAGAAACAGCTGCATATACTAATTCGCAGTAAATTTACCCCATGTAAGTAAACATATATAAAATATATGTGAATCATTATCACTACAAACACAACTAAATAAAACCAAAATCATATATCTGAATCATTAAAAAACCCTAAACGAATAACATCGTCATTATTTAATAAAAATAATAATTCTAAATTAATATAACAGCTTAACGGGTAATTATAACAATAGAATGGCATCGAAATCACATTTAAAAAAACCACTATAACATGATATTTTAATGAAATCACAGGAATACTTAAAACTAAATTAAGTAGAACATCACTCGAATCGGATGTCGTAATACTGTTTAACTTAAAACTAAAAATAAATAGGCATTTCTTAAGAACTAAAAGTCGTAAACTTCTTGAATGATCAGTACTGAAAACAAGCGGAAAATTATACAAAAGTCGCGCTCCTACGAGCGCCCCGCTCGCTCGCCGCGTGATCCTCTTCTTATATTTTCTCAATGAATTCGACGCTAAATTCAACATTTGGCAACAAAATGGCGCTACTACGACCAATTTATATGTTGACTTATACTTCAAATTTGACACTGACAGTTTACAAGATGGCGCAGTTCCCGCCAAATACATAAACTTCAAATTGAACACTTCAGACGCTGTCAGTTCCGATGTATTCGTAACAAATTTAAATTTTAACGCCGAATTCATAGTTTCTACAGCGCGATCTGATTTTGACACAATTCTAAAAGCTACTTTTGGTGTATGTCGATATAACATCGAATTATTAACTAGCATTGAAGCATATTTATCTAAACAAGCTAGAATATATTTAGGTGACTTAGTTAACAAGGGTATAATTATCCTATCAGCTTTCAAAAAATCCACATCACACAATTTCATCACCAGTACACATCTGAGAACCTCTAGAAAATACAAAATCGATCCACGACTATTTTTTAAAACTATTCTAAATTTGAATTCAAAACACGTTCCATATTTAAAGACAAATTGTCGATGCCACTCATACAATTCAAATTTAAAGTTAAACGTTCTATATTTAAAAATGAATTCGTGACGTCCGAAAGACAATTCAAATTCGAATATTCTACATTTAAAAATGAATCGTTTACTTTCGAAATTCAATTTAAATTTTAAGAACAAGACTAGATAGATAAGTTTGGGATACGCAAGGAGTATGAATGCGTAGACGAAAGAGTACGGGCGTGGGGATACGTTCAGAGAGGAGAGACAAAGAGGTGGGCACTCCACCGCTTTTAGACCGTACTGATGGGACTGTGATGGTTAAGGATGATGTTTCTTGTTGGACTTCTTAACGCCGTCGTCGTCGGACTTCGGTACCTGCGAATATTTACATTTATTCAGAAAAATACTCTCTTATTTATAAATATAAGAATATTCAATAAATTAAGACACAGAAATGCAGAGTTCATCACACATTTGCCTTCAGTGGGGATCGAACCCACGACCTACAGCGTGGAAAACTAAACTATTACCATCTGAGCTGTGGCGGCTGTCCAGTCCATGTTTTTACCTCTGTGTACCGCTCTCCCTTTAAGGACACGATCTTGTTATCGCGGTAACGCACCATTTTCTTCGGCGCGTGTTTAGGCGCCAAAGGCTTGTGTTCCTTATTGCCGGATTCCTTGTCCACGTATGAATAGCTGCGATCACAATCCATGTTAAGTTTATCTAGCGTTTACATAGCATGTTAAGATGGATGAAGAAACTTAAAGATTACGAGTTGTTGTCTTAAAAGTTATATCTTAGAATGGCCGGGTTTTTGTTTTCTAAAACTAGTTATTGTTTTGGCTATCTTGAAAAATACCATTTATTGCATCACGTTGGTTACAATTATAGGTCTTAAATTAACATTAGACCCCGCTGGGCACTACAATATAGCCTTAAAGGCTTGGTAAATAAAATATTCTTAACTTAAACAATATTAATCTTTAAGTAGATTTTAATTCAAATAACTAACCGAGTAATAATACGATGTTTGATCTCATTCTCGTCGACGGTGTCCAGTTTGGCGGTAAGTTGCCAGGTGCTGCATTCTAACGCCTGTCCGCTGTCGCGGCGATGCAGTAATGCAGATGCAGCATCGTCCACGTCGCCGAATGCGATCGAAATGCAATGCTTTACCTGGACGAGTACAAATATTTTTATATGATTACATGCTATTAGATATAATACATATCCATCAATATAGTTATTTATTAAGTTAATACTGCAGCGAAGAAAGAAATATCCGTAAATTCTGCAGCAAAGTGAGAAGTATCGGTAAATTCTGCAGCAAAGTTAGAAAGATGGGTAAATTCAGAAGCAATGTATCGGCAAATTCTACAGTATATTAAGACATATGGATAAGTTATGCAGCAAAATGAGAAATGTCGGTAAATTATGCAGCAAAGTGAATAAGATGGGTACCTATATTCAGAAGCAATGTATCGGTTAATTCTACAGGAAGAAATGTGGATAAATAATTCTGCAGCAAAATGAGAAATATCTGTAAATGCGTCAGCAAAGTGAGAAATATCAGAAAACCTTGCAGCAAAGTGAGAAATATCAGAAAACCTTGCAGCAAAGTGAGTTAAAACTGTATGAAAGCAGTATTACCTCCATCGGATTCGTCTCTGGGAACATTTCGTGCAGTCTTTGACATTTGTACATGCAAGTTGTATCTTCGTAGAACACATAAGACTTCTCATGACGCAGGTCTTTCTCATCTTCAGAACTTGAGTTGGAGCTAAACATATTATTATAAAATCTTAGCATAGAGATCAAATTTTTTACCAAAATAGATCTAAAACATATTAGAAAAAACTTAAAACTATTTTGCAGGCAGTGAGGCGAGGCCCAAGCTACCGGTGGTTAGGGCTACAGATAGAGGAACCTCCGAACAATGCGTGCCGTGTCGAGGATCACTGCCGCATGCATCTGCTCCTTGAGCCAGCATTTTACATTTATTTATTGTTATATACAACAGAAATAGAATTGTAATTTTAACCGACGATATATATATCTAAATATAAATGTACATACAAAATGTGCCTATGTATTTTGTAAATACTGTAATAGTAGTAAGTTTGTTTGTGAATAAAGTCCACCGTATTGTTAAACGACAACAAAACACATAACAAGAGTTTTATGTTGTGATAGAAGCTTTATCTATCTTGATACTTACTATTATATTATTACATAAAAGTAATTAAAATTCAACTTATTTTTTTTTATAATATTTGCTTAGATTATTTTATAGAAAATATAGATACTGATGATCTGGCACGAATCTGGCAAGAAACTAGGCCTGGATGTTCCAGACCTTGTTTCTTGCCAGTTCTTTTAGACTCTGATCGCGACGAACTGGCATTTAGAATCACCTAGTATGTAAGATATTTCAAAGTGATCCGCGTGATTTTATTTCATTAAGTATTTTTGAATTGTAAAGTTGGTGGATGAGGATATTACCGTCCCTTCTTCTGCTTTTCATAAGAAGGTGCTTCACCGTGGGCCTGCGATTCAGCTTTCTTCATTGATCTAGCTTCATCTGTAGAAAATATATTAAAATTGAAAAAATAAATTTGACCAGCGTCATAGCTCAGTTGGTAGTAGCTCTGCTTTCCATGCCGTGGGTGGTGGGTTCCATTCCCACTCAGGGCACAAATGTTTGCGTGATGAACATAAATATTTGTTTTGTGTCTGATTGTTACTATGTAAGTATTCTAAATATGTAATGACAAAAAAAATATGTATATAACGACCGGTTTCTCGAACGATGATCAACGAAAAAATCTAATAATTACTATGTGTCAAACTCGGATCAATCGTGATTTGGGTTTCCAGAAACCGGCCGTAAGTATTCTATCAGCCATCTAGGTCCCATATAGCGCTGCGCTAACTTTTTATAAGAAAGACCGTTAGTATACAGCTTTTTTTTATTCTTTGGGCACCCTAAAAATCACAGTTGAATTGACAACCTCCTATTTGAAGTCGGATCTCTCACACATGTTAACAGTACAAAAGTTGTGAATATTATATTACCTACCCACCCCATACCCGTCCGCGCGTAATATTCAGGTCACCGAGTTTCTAGTTCAAAGGTACTGAGACTTTGTTTAGCAGAGGTCAGCGAGTTATATCAATATATACTTATATTCACGGCCGGTTCATTCATCACACTCTTCTTCTTGACTGTATATTATAGTCTAAGATCCGGCTGTAGGATTAGTGCGGTCATCTGTTTTTTGCTGCGAATTTTGAATCTTCATTGCCATGATGTAGACGTTATTTTATTTAAAAAACAAATGAACTAAAAGTAAAAATTAAAAATAATTTAATTAAACATACTGGCGGCCAAATTTTGCTAGGCAACCTGATAAATATATATTCTCCTAATTATAAATAAACATAAAAATTCGGTTTTCAGCAAAAAACAGATGAGCGCACTAATCCTGCAGCCGGATCTCGTACCTACTATTATTAGTATTATAACTAAGTTAAATTGACACCGCACTGGAACTTCAGTACTTAATTTAGTTAAATAGTAATTATTTGTAAGAAGGATCATATAAAAAAACGGTAGGAACCAGGCCGTAAGTTTCTTGCCCGTTCTTCTAGGCTCTGGTCGCGTGGAACTGGCACCTAGTATGTAAGACGATTCTAAATGATCCGCGTGATTTTACTGAATAAAGTAATTTTGTATTTGACTCGAGCCCCAACTAGCATTATACATTTATTTCTGTAAACACATAAGTACATAGAATACATTAACACTTAGACACAGAACAAAATATTTATGATCATCACACAAACATTTGCTTAATCGAACCCACGACCTACAGCATGGAAGGCAGAGCTACTACTACTGACCTGTGAGTGCTGTGACGCCTGTCATTTCCTTCAAGCTGTTTCTAATCTGTTGGTAAATGGTTGTAAAGTGTACTCATATCTCACCTAGTATCTGCACCTTGACTTTGGTTGCCTCCATCTTGTCCAAACAGTGCACGATGTCAATCATCCAGTTGTGCACGTCGTTTCTCTCAATCTTGGAGAAGTCCCTCACGTACGCTGTCATCATATCAGCGAAATCGGCGACCACATCTACGAAAAATATATTTATTATAATCTAGTAGTAAGCCCCGGCTTCGCACGGGTAGCGGGTAAGGAATTTCTTAGGTATTTTTTTTACACCTTAGGTTACATAATTGAAGTTTTAGTAAGGATCCCTATTTTTTTGAAAATATAATATAGCCTATGTTCATCGCAGATAGTGTAGCTTCACAACGGTGAAAGAATTTTTTAAATCGGTCCAGTGATTTCGGAGCCTATTCGATGCAAACAAACAATCAAATCTTTCCTCTTTATAATATTAGTTTAAATAAATATTCACGCACAATTCACACATCACTTACTAGACCCAAACTAAGCAAATTTTATACTATGGGAACTAGATTGCTGATAGAATACTTACAAAAGTACATTTTTTTGTAAATACATGGTTACACCCATACACAGAACAAATATTTATGTACATCACATAAACATTTGCCCTGGATGGGAATCGAACCCAGGACCCACAGCATGGCAGAGCAATTACCAACTGAGCTGTGACACCTGTCAAGGAGTTTCCAAGAAAAACAAACAGTCACGTTTTTTGACAATGAACGATAAAGTCCATGGCGATTACCGTCGGTTGTTTATATTTGAATAAAAAATATATGTCTTTATATTTTTAGCCTATCTCATCTTTATATTTTTAGGCTAAAAATATAAAGACTGGATTGAAAGGATCGAGACGGAGGTGTATATTAATTTACCTTGAGTTCAGATAAACAACAAATAAAAGAGAGTTTTATTAAATAAAAATAGCACGGACCCAAATAATCCTTTGGCTAATAAAGCGCAACGAGATGAAAGCTTTGACCCCTCCCTCCCAACTAAAGGGGGGACCTTTTCAGCACCCCCTTTACTGCAACGTGGCTGATCCCCCCTCCCCTCTTATATGCGTGTCTGTGACCTACACAACCCCCTTTGGGTACATTTCACTTACATAAGGGCTATATTTCACCGGGACACCATGTCGGCGCAACCAGTCGCCGCTACCAACAAAATGTACGTTTGGTTGCGCGACCAGATAGCAACCAGGTGAGTAACTCTCTATAGAGCTGTATACATTTTGTTGGTAGCGACTGGTTGCGCCGCCATGGCGTCCCGGTGAAATATAGCCCTAAGGGATCGAAATGAAATGTCTTAAGATATTCATCTAAGTTTGTATATTATGTATTAGTGTGGGCAGTAGTAGTGCTCGGCATGGAAGTTGAACTAGTAGATATTTCAGAATAGTTGGTTATAACATCGTGAGGAACCATCAGTTCCGCATGTAAAGACATCTTTCCTGTGGATGAAGCCGACTAGGCTGAGAGGATGGTGTAGCAAGCCTCAAATAAGTGTCCCCGATACTACCGACCGTGCCTGTTATTTCGGGGAATGGGTAAAAAACCCGTTGTATAAATCATCACACATAGCTTTCAGGGTGTACTTGTCCGTGTGATTATTTTTAATAAGAATAATTTATTGCCAAAAAAAGAACACAGGGTAACATACATTTTTACAAAAACACAGGTCTAACATCAACAAGAGGCCCAAATCTAATTACAATGATAAAACAACGAGGCCCAAACTAGGCAAAAAGCTCTAATATATAATTCTTTTTTAATTCTTTCAGTTTGTATGCGCATATTCTATATTGGGTTAATACGCCTCGACTTTTAGTTTTGCTCGATTACGTTTATTTTTGTTTTCGAGCAATTCGAATGAAACAATCTACAAGGCTTTGAATATCTTATTATTATGTTTGATTGAGGTGAAGCGTTCATCCCTCAGAAGCTTCTGTGGGATGAAAGCTTCACCACAATCAAAGATGGCGCATGGAAACACCCAGGAGGGTGCAAGGTGGACTTCGTAATTAATTAGGATTTACTACTGCAAAGCGTGACATAAATAAACATGGACATTGCACACATCTCGACTAGATCCCAAACATAGCAAAGCTTGTACCAAAATATTTAGGAACTAGATTGTTGATAGAACTGTATTGACAGTTGTAACACTTGTAACCAAACCAATTTATTTGTATTGTATCTTTTCTTTTTGCATGCGACCGTAACAGCCTTTAGAATATCTCTTTTCTTAGACTGAAATTCCTTATTAGTAATTTAATAATTAATTATTAGTTTCAACGTGTGGTGATTTTTTTTTATGCCATAGCTGGCGGTCGAGCTTGCGGGCCACCACCACCTTTATTATATTTTATTTGGTCCTCTCCATACCTAGGTCCGACCCTGGTAATTAACTCTTCTGCTAGGATGCGTGCGAAGTGTTTACTGACCACCCCATAGGGCGTTTGCACATCAAACTAAACAGCTAATTGCTTGATGTGTCTACTCTTTATTATGGAAATATGACAAGAAGCACGTTTCGGCTTCGCAATACTTTTAAAACATTCTATGAAATAATGTTAAAACTTCTTTGCATCTTATCTAGTTGTAGATAAACTATTCTAAAAATGTAGGCGCAACCTCTGCGGTTACACATGCAAAAATGTGCAGATACAATATTAATATTTTTTTTTTGTGTGTTCAGTCACCTTTTAGACGTACTTACGCTAGTGTTCCCATAATTAAATAATGTTGTATATATTGTTATGTAAAAAATATCCTATTATTAAATTTAATTGATAAACAATAAATATTATCTTTAATTATACCGACACAGCATGCGCAAAGATACAACCATAACAATAATGATCTATCGGCAAACTAGAGCCAAAAGTATAAAGAGCGCGTTCATTTTTAAATTGGTTATTTTAAAATCGATTAGATTATACGGTGCTTACTAGTGTACATACGAAGTCCAACATTGAATAATGTAGCATTGGCCTTGCCTTGGCATATACCAAATTGTTTAACCACCCCCTTGGGGTAGTAGACCTTGCATTCAGTCAGCGCGGTAAACAAAATGATCAAACAAACGTTTTATAAAATTAAATACCGCTAATTTATATAGCACTTTAGAAAGTTATAGAAAAAATTCGTAAAAGAACGAAAGCTTTTTTGGGACCATTCATTAACTACAAAGGGTCGCTAGGGGTGGCGGGTTAAGAAAATCTATACCCACTCTTTTATCTGGTAAGGAAAAAACCTGTAGTTACGAAGTATACTTTAAAAGTCCTTTATTATTATTTCCTTTATTTCTATTTCGGACGCTGATTTCATTTCGAGATGATATTTGGACTAGCAAATTTTTGACTGAATTTGTAACTGTTGGTGCCTATCTTGTTGATGTGACAAATAAATAAATAAATAAAATATACTGTGTTTAATGGAACTGAATCTTTTTTAACATTTGTAATATTCAGAAAAAAATTACGTAAGAGATATAAGGTATTCACTAAAGATTTATTAGTTCATAAGATTATCAAAATATCTTAATAACGTTACAAGGATAGAGGGCCTTAAAAATCCACAAAATCCTTACATACATAAAATAACCCCAAATCTTATTAATTTTTTAAACGGGTAAATATTTTATGATCTTAGGGGTAATCTCTGGATCTACTGAACCAATTTTGAATTTACCAATAGACATCCACGTTATTTATACATCATTATACTTAACTAGCTGACCCGGCGAACTCTGTTCCGCCTTAAAAGCAATAAATGAAGAACCACTCGACAGATTATAAGCAAACTTCACATAAACCATCTGCTAATTTGTCCGAATAAAGCCTTCTGCTTCTTATCGTGTCGATGCTACAACTGTAGGTATTCTGTTGTAGCATCGTGTTGGAAAGATTAGCCAGACTAGACACTGCTTTACCGTGAATAAAGCCTAAAAATTTAGTTTGGATAGGTGAGCCCGTTCTTGAGTTATAAAATAACAACGAAAAGTGGCATTGATTTTTATATATATGTATAGATAATAGTTTACTCGAAGCCGGGAGGGGCCGCTAGTATATTTCGATCCCAATCAAAAAACACATCAATCTTTGAACAGGACAAGCTAAAGGACATTCAGCATCGCGGGATAGGATCCAATGCCATTTGATCTGTTTGATCAAGACCAATTCGATCAGAGTGACAGTAAACAAGTTAATAAACGTACGGGTACAGAAGAGTACAAGTACAATACATTATTATTTTTAAAAACAAGATTATTTTAAGTAATATTTATATAATTTTATTGTAATGTACCTATGATTCTAAGTTAATTACATAAATAAAAAAAAATGCTTAGTGTTGCTACATCTTCGGGGGGTTTGGTTCAACACGCAGTGTTTTTAACTACAGACACAAAATCGATGGGGTGTTATAAGTGCCAAGTGCCACAGACACCCCAAGTGTCTGTGGCACTTAGCACTTATACCCCGAACGGATGAACCGATTTCAATGTTTTATTGTTTGATAGGTGAAGTAGGGAGTGTAGCTGTGTTTCATGAAAACCGGTCCAAGATGGCCGCCGCTATAAAATTGCGAATGTCATAATTTTTCATAAGTTCGTCAAGAATAGTTTATTTCAGTTTCAGTTTATTTATTTCCATGAACAAAATACATTGTATGCGGAACATTAAAATAGCACATGCATTAAAAATAACAAAATGCAAATTATGTAATTATGGATATATTCATTGATTGCAATATATATATATATTTATATATCTCATTAATAATAATCAAAGTCCTGTCTGACTGACGGCTGACGTACAATACAAGTCACAACCCGAACCGCTAGTCCTAGAGACTTGAAATTTGGAGGGTGTGTTCCTGGAGTGACGTGGACGCGCAGATAGAGAGGAATTTTGGATATCACGCTCCGGAGCCCTAAAAACGGGCGTTGAAGTTTGTATGCAGAATCTTATCCCATGTACAGATTGACTTGAAACTTGGTACGCATGATGTTGAAACGAAATAAAATGGATCTGCAAAAAAGAGAGTGTGGGGGGAAAAGAGGAAGTTTGTAGTAGCGTTATTTATCGAAGATTTCAATCAAGTTTGAGAGTCACTCTAAGAACTTCATTTTACACAAGATGTTGCAAAATGATCGGCTATGGAATAGTTATCAAATCTTCTCTAACTACAGCCTGGTGTCAGACAGACACACGGATAGCAAAGTCTCTTTAACGGGATCCCGTTCTTACGCTTTGGGTAGGTACACCTAAAAACAGCATAGGTATAATTAATATTAAGGGGGCTTATACATAAACGTGATTTTTATTTATTCGTTATTGATAATAGGCCAGTCAAAATAGACTATAATTATGACTCCAGTTTGCATTAATTCCCAACAAGCTGAATTTTTGGGCAGACCTTAAATACGGCATTACAAATGATATGTCAAAAGTCCCCATAGATCCCGCTTGTGCGTTGTTTTTTATTCGAGGTCAAAGGTCACAAATTTGCGTTTTTTGAGTATATCTCTGAAACAACGAGAGATATCGAAAAATGGTCTACAAAAATATCTCAACACTTTTCTTTCTACAAAGCATCGCTTTCGAGATATCGTGACTTTAGCCCGCAGGAAAATCGACAAAAATGCTGCGCTTTTTTCATTTCAGCCGTTTTATCGGCTTCATTGTCACAGAACAAACAGTATTTCTTTCTTTAAGATCGATGGAGACTTTTGGGATATCATTTGTAATGACGTAGTCAAGGCCTGCACAAAAATCTAGCTTGTTGGGAATTAATGCAAACTGGACTGTCTATTTTGACTGGACTATAAGGGCAACGGGAGATAGATACGGTACGGAACTCTTCGTGCGCACTTGCCCGGTTTTATAAAATATAAGTATACTTAGTTTTTTTCTTAGTATACTTATAGATACAATTGTAACGAAATAATACATATTAAATTAGGATAAGAACATGACCTCACTGGGGCACAATATTATTGCCTTTAGAGCAACTTTTTGGTGCATACTTTTAATACTTTTGCATATATTGGCTACAAGCTTCAAGGTACATTGCTATTAAATAAAACATCGCAGGAACAGAAGTCAATTTATTAAGGTGTGGTAAACATATTCTGAATACATTATGTAAATTAGCTATGGGGAGACTTTTTTGATGTTTTGTCAAGTTGCAGGCTGTCTGGAAGATGGCAGATTATCAGGACAAAGGTGATGGCCAGATAGTTTCCAACTGGAAATGTTCGTGGAACGAAGCAGAGCATTTTTGCCAGGAAGGACTTGGATATAAATAAATAGATATTTTTTTTTATCTCCTCTATTCTTGCTATCTGCCTAGGTATATGGGCATTGAGCTAGAGTTTGTTTTTTTTTTGTTTTCGCATTCGGCATGTATGGTAAACACCCAGCAGTGTCTCCATGTAAATTTTAACTAACACCAACTATAAGAGTTCTTGTGGGGCTCTTCGCTTTAATCTCTTGAATGCACTAGGCGTTTGCATGAGATGTTTCATAAATAGATATGAGTGATAAAATAAATAGTATTAATAAATAGTGATGGTAATATAATTTGATTAATAGTAGCTACATATCTGTTTTGTGAATATAAGATAACAATTACTTTGATTCTGTTTTTCATTATAAATAATATCTGTTTGTATATGCACTTAGTCTATCAGTTTAGTTCCCATAGTTCAAGCTTTGCTTAGTTTAGGACAAGAGTGTGATGTGTCAAATGTCCATATATTTATTATATTAGTTAAGATTTTTTTAAGTTTCTTGTTAAGTTTACTTTAATTAATTTTTAAGAGATAACTAAATACTTAAAATATAATAGTAATAGTAGTTATTTTAACATTATGGAAGTAATCACACTTTTTCTCCTCTCGAGACTTCAGGTCATGAGATATGGGGAACCAGGTCCATCAGAAAACTACAAAATCTTTTAAGGGGTCTAGTTATAATGACCATGACCTGTGGGCTAGTGAATGACTGACTAGTGTATCAGCTTAGCTGTAGCAGGATTATTGCCCATATTTTGGAGATGTTTAACAACTGCACTTAGATCAGTTGATCTATCCATAGATTGTTTGTAATGGTTAGTTACATACAGTAATACTAAGTGTGCTATTTGATTATAATAAAAAGTTTGTTATATAATCATTATTAATCTACAAAACTAGGCCAACCTTTTTAACTTTGTTAAGTTTTTTTAAGTTTGTATGTTTCGGGTGTTATGTGATCTGTTCATAGAATCCAACAATGGAATATGAATTACAATAGATATGAAATGAACAAAAGCATGCAGCCACATTCAGTGACATGTATTAAAGTTAGTGCTATAATATTATGCACATAATTATTTATTCATATACCTAGGTACATGTCTATAGAATAAAAATGTTGATGTTTTATGGTCTATCTTATAAAAAGTTAGCGCAGACTTGAAGTATTGATTAGGTACCATACGTAATGATGACATAAAGTCAACACTGACTTTTTATAAGATAGGGGGTTAATGTATACCTATCTCTGAGTGTGGCAGATAGTTTGAAACAAAACTAGTGGCTTAGCTGCTCATACCGTAACTTAAACAATAGAATAATATAGTTACAGCCTTTGTTTGTAAAACAAAGTTTTCTGTATAACTTTTACAAATAAGTTTGTACAGTAATTAATATTTATTTATTTAAGATGTATATATATATTAAATAATAAATAAATAAAAGCGACTTACCGTTCAGCTCACCGTAGATCTCCTCAGAACCTCCATCAAAAGTTGAATAAACATAGGACAGTATAATATCGTCGATTCCGGACAGATCGGCGTTCGGGACGCGAGAGGTGATAAATTTAAACAAGGAGTCTTTTACAAAGGCAATGTTCTCGCCAGCAGAGTCTCCATTAAACATTTTGATTGAAAAAATTAAGTTAATTTATTCGAAATCCGCACACTCCGCGTCACGGTCAATTCACTGCGGTGTCTGAATGAGAACTGCCGTATCAAGCCTCCGCCGAGGAGTCCCGTAGAATGAAACTGGTAGGGAGGGATGCTACACTTATTTTCACGGGGAAAACTGGGATAGAACCACGAAAATCAATATTACAGTGAAACAGAGATGCGACACCAAACACAGCGAGACAGACGACAAAATAGTGTCGTTGTTTTTTGTTGTCGCTTCGCTGAGCTGTCAGTGCTTGATAGAAAGTTTTTGAACGAAATATTATTAAATTTATAACGAATATTGCTTATAAAATTTTATTTGTTAATTATTGTTTTATCATATTTCATCTCGTATTATAATCGATTAGTAGAAGATCAAATTGTTAAATTTCCCAATATTATATTTTATTATAATTCGTTGGACAGCTGTTATCAAATTTCTGAACGAAACTTCAAAGTGGAAAAGGCGCGAAGTTTTGAAAAAGTAACTAGTATTGACATAAACTTCGTGTGATACATTTTCTTTTTGTATCTGTACTAACTTGAGGATATAATCAAATAAACGATTATCAAATTAATAATTATGAAGTATTTTTTGAAAACATAGCCTATAAGGACTAAAATAAAATAAAAAAATGCCTAAGTACAGTACGCATGCGCTACTTCGTAAAGTTTGCAATTTTGCAGCACTAGGTGTGTATACCTATATAACCTACCAAGTTTTCAGTGCACCCAGGGCCGTATTTAACCTAGAACCATGGGGGGCATGGTCCGGGGCAGCAGGTTGCGAGGGGGCAGTGCAAGTCTTGATGCTAAGTTTTAGGTCAGATTTTTATCGTTTTTGGTACAGTTATAGACAAAATCCGAAAGCGTGTGCCGCCCCTTGCCTTGCTTTATTACAAGTCATCATTGAAGAGTTAATATAAAAAAAAAATGGTAGCACTCCGGGAGTGCCGGCAGAAGTGAAAACTTCATTACTAACGTTGTGTTTTCACTTTTAAGTTTTCACTTCAAAAATATAACCACAGTCGTGATTGTGTCATGTCATTGTGTCACATTCGCGCAAGCGCGAATGTGACACAACGACGAAGACAACGAAGACACACTGACACAGACACATTCGCGCAAGCGCGAATGTGTCTGCGCCACAACACTATTTAATTGTTTGAGTCATACGTCGCGTGACCGCAAGTGTGTTCTTTTGTCGTCTCTTGTTTTACGAGCAATGTATAAAAATTAAATAAGATCTTACGCTTTTTCGACGTCACGTGACCCTGACGCGAGTTTGAAAGTTTTTACCCACCCAGCGCCGCTAAAGAAGTTTTCACTTCAAAAATCGCAGAACACCTCCCGCCGATTGAACTAATCTTGTTTTTTGTAATTTTTGATTTAAAACTATAAAAAGTTCCAATGGTTTATTGTTCCTGTTTTTGAGAGCCCTTTGATGGTGTTCAACATAAAGAACACGTGGCGGCTAGCGTAGTCACCCATCATCATCTTCCTTCCCTTTGTCCCACATTATGTGGGGTCGGTACAACACGTCTTCTTCTTCCACTCTCCTCTATCAGACGTCATTCTAATGCTCACACCTTTCTTACACATGTCATCATTCACACGTGCTTTTCTCACAAATTTGTAAATACGGCCCTGAGTGCACCTAGGCATGAAAGGTGTGTATTCTAGAATATAAGATAGCTGTCATTGATTAATGAGTAGCTCGCGTCACTTTAAAGTTATGAATGGATGCATGAGGGAATAATGTGATCGGTTTTATTCTGGAATATTTTTGAATTGTGGATTGTTAATACGACCGATGTGGCGCGGCGGGCGAAGGTCCGCCTGGAGGTTGCGGGTTCGATTCCCGCCTTGATATAAATATTTGTAAGATCTGCAAATATTTATTCCGGGTGTTCTGGGTAATTTATATGTATAATAAAAAATATCTATCTATGTAATGTATTGTATTAAGTATGTCAGTCTTCTAGTACCCACAACACAAGCTCTGCTTAGTTTGGGGCTAGATGATGTAGTGTGGATTGTCAAGCATTATTAATTCTTTTTTTAATAGTTTACTAATGTCTATACCAATGCATTCCTTGGTCTACGAGGTTCTTGATAACCAAATATCGGTAGACGTAGACATGTATCGTGACTGTGGTACGAAGTTTAGAAACTAGTTAGGTTTCAGTACAAAATGGTATCTAGTAGGGACTTCAAGGTTAAACCTAAGTTCTAGAAATCTAGAATGAGTTTGCGTTTGTGCTGTTGCAATGCAAAATAGTCCTTGAAAGAGTTTAACAAACTTTTTCCTACGTAAAGTTCTTAATAACTATCGTTTACTTTGAATACATATTTTTCTGTTTTGAGTTCTGGTCGTGGGTTCGATTTCGACCAAGAACAAACATTTGTGTGAATAGAATGATCGATATTTGTTCCTTCCTTGGGTTTAGCTATGTATTTTACGTTTGGTTGTGACTATTTTACATTCTATGTATGAATTATTTATAAGTATTGTGATAGGCGTCACATCTCAGTTGATAGTAGCTTATTACTAGGATTACTAAGAAATAAGTAGTCAATGAAAAGAGCGCAGAAGCTGGTGTATTGATCTAGATTCGACTAGACTCAGTGGTCCAGTGACCTAGCTTCACTAATGCCTTGATCACACGTACCTACCGAGTAAACCGGCGAGACAGTGACGTATATGATACACTGCGCGTCGACATCAGTTTTACTGTTGAACGTTGCAGCGTTAGTGCGCAGTGTATCTTAAATACGTCACTGTCTCGCCGGTTTACTCGGTACGTTTACAAGGCATAAGCATGGGCAGCAACCATAGACAGATTACACTGAGTCTAACAAAATTGAGCACTCTCTAGTAAGAGACAACACGACTGTGCGGCTAATACCTGTCTCTTTTTGTCTCTAATAATCGTCTAGAAAGATCTAGACTAGACGATTATAAAATACCTACAGAAAATATAAGAGATATCTATATAACTAGATACTAGCCGCATGTTGTCTCTGTCTAGCTATGATGCCCGTATATCAGTACCTCTACCATGAGTTGTCACAGTAAAATCGCCTGACTTTACTACAGTAGTTACGTAAATATTAGTAATACGAATTTTAGTACCCAACTATCCGCTAGAGGCGCTGTACAAATCTTCATTTTTCATCATCAACATTTTTTTAACTACAGACGCTAGCGAGTATAGTAAATATAGTAGGTACCTATAGTAAAAACTCATGGTAGAGCTACAGGATAGGAAACGCTCAGTCCATTCTCTATGTCCGACAGAAATCACGGATAGCATGTTACAAATCATATGATTTAATAAACCACATGGTCACGTCTACTATAATATAAACAATGATGTGCGCAATAGTGCGCATGCGTGTGCCGAGGACCTAGTTTAAATGACTGGCGGTTATGCCTTGATCACACGTACCGAGTAAACCGGGATACACTGCGCGCTAACGCTGCAACGTTCAAACAGTATAACTGATGTCGACGCGCAGTGTATCTCAAATACGTCACTGTCTCGCCGGTTTACTCGGTACGTGTGATCAAGGCATTAGCGTGATAGCGTGTTCTGTCTGATTTTGTTCGCAGAGCCTTAGAGGCAGTGCCGGAGTAACCACGTAACCAAAGTAGCAACTGCTACGTAATTTTTTGAGTGAAACTTATAAAAACGTGGTATGTTGATGTTTGATGTCACAAAAACATGTAACGTTACAACTTTTACTTACTAAGACTATCCACGTCAGGAATAGCCAGGAAATTTTAAAATAAAAATTTAAAAAATCTCATCTCGGGTTTTTAGTACTTGTCTTCACAGCGCCTATATCAATTTACTACACTATTCATTACTCACAAAGTAACCAATAGATAGCAATCTGGGACTGCTCAATCAAAGTCAAATTCAGAGTCAAAATTACTTTATTCAGTAAAATCACGCAATCATTTAGAATCGTCTTACATACTAAGTAGGTGATTCTAGATGCCAGTTCCACGCGACCAGTACCCCAAGTACGAGTTTGTGCACACACGAATCGTAGAGACGCAATCGCCGAGCGCCACCGTTTTTGTATGGAGATCCAAACAGCGCCCCTAGCAGATTTCTTGAGAAGCTTTGATTTCCATACAAAATTGGTAGCTTGCGATACGAAGGCGATACGTTCGTATGCATGTGCAAAACTCGTACTAGGCCCTCAGAGCCTAGAAGAACGGGCAAGAAACTTACAGCCTGGTTCCTACCGTTTTTTTATATGATCCTTCTTACAAAGAATTACTATTAAATTAAGTACGAATGAAGTTCCTGCTTAGAGGTAATATTCAGGACGTATGTTTGTTTTATTTTATCTCGACAGATTATTGTCTGTTGTTGTAATCAATGAATAAAAATAACAACAAGCAATAATCCTATTATAACGACTTTAATTTAATTTAGGCTCTATTCAAGATTTTGTCCTTTATTCTCGTACATTGTTTTAGAACACTCTACTCCTTTAAAGTTATCGCTTTTCTGTGAGCACTATAATACTAATGGAATATTATAAAAATAAAACAGGTAAATTCCAAATAAATATTTTTATTTCATATTTATATTTCAATTAAATTTTTAAAATATAACGAACAATAGGTACTCTTGTTCAACCCTAAAATGTCATACACAACGCCGAATTCACAACTACAATATTTTTTATTTAGTATTTATTATAACAACAATATTCAGAATCACAATGATTATTGGTATTAAAGAATATATTTTGAAAATATTAATTTAATATTTTGGTGGTGTTTAGCATCACCATTCACAAGAAAATGATATTATCACTCAGAAATGATAAATTTTTTTAGTTAATTGCATGCATTTTAATCTGCGACACTATTTTTATAAATGACACCTAGAAGGCAATATAATTATGTGTACAATATATTAAATAGGTATATTTGATAGTTATTACTTATTATAATAGATTTGTGCAATCTAACTACATTAGCTAGTTTTTTTTAGTGTGAGTAAGATAGAGATTGATTTGGGACGTAAATATGACAGGTACATTAGAGTTTCAGCAAAAATTGGTTCTGACATAACAAAAAAACTTAGGTACACAAATACTATGAATTTAAATTTATACAAAACTTACAACAATAATTATAATATGCAAAAATTTGCAAATACAGCAAAATGTTTGTACCTATTGCATTACAATTAAAAAAACAAAATAAGTTCAAATACAAGGTAATAAAATCAAGCCGTATACATTTAAATAACAAAAGGTAGTTTCAATAAAATAAAACTTATATGCCTAAATTAAATACCAACGTCGAATAACCACAAGTTTTTTAAATAATTGTTAATTTAATATATGTTTAGAACTTTTACTTATAAGTATAAATAAGGTACGGAAAAGATACATTTTAGGACATTTGGCACTTGCACATTTAACTTTACAATATATTATTTGAAGTAACATTTATTATATTTAAAATATTATTTTACATTTTAGTTATACTAGAAGAATAGTTACAATTCGACCAATATCTTTAAAAATTTGGTTTTAGGTACGATTTGATAGTAGGTAAATATATCTATCTAATATTGATTATTTTAAATAAATATGTAATCAGCAACTATTTAATATTATATTTCAGTATAAATATATAGGTATAAAGAAAATAAAGTAACTGATACAATAGGATATCTTAATACCTAAAATGGTACTTAACTTCTAAATGCAATATGTAGATATATGATTTAAATATATCTATCTAATATTGATTATTTTAAATAAATATGTAATCAGCAACTATTTAATATTATATTTCAGTATAAATATATAGGTATAAAGAAAATAAAGAAACTGATACAATAGGATATCTTAATACCTAAAATGGTACTTAACTTCTAAATGCAATATGTAGATATATGATTTTCATAATATTACCTAATAAAGTATTGTGTTAAATGATTTTATTTAAAATTTATTTAATATTACAGCCTGGACAGGGAAATGAGGGAATATATTATTTTGTAAATTTTAGTTTGGTTTTAATTAAAAATGTTATGGCTTAATGCCATAACATTTTTATATATTTTTATACATTTTTTATATATTTGATATAGAATTAATGATAAGTTAAGAGGTAATATAATTCTATGGTTCATGAAAAAATACATTATTTATAATAAATATAGTTGTTAAATAGAATATCTAAATGTATAACGATGATAGACTTTGGATTTTTAAATAATGTTTCACAGGTACTAGTTACGTTGCAGAACGTTTTTTTTTTACTTTCTGAAAGAGATATATTTTGGTTAGAAGAAACTTTTGGACACGAAGCTTATTTTCTATTTTATTTAATGAAATAGTTGTAAATGCGACACACGGCTAAGGTAATAATATCAGCCAATCAGGAGCCTTTATTTAAAAAGTTCGTGTTTTCTGCTGTCTCTGATTGGTGGAACAACGGGATTTGTTATATTAGTGTTATATTAAATTAGCTTTATGTGTTCATAAGTTATAAGGTACCAAGACAAATTAATACATAGTTACTATTTATCTTAATTGTTACCTCTGAAGTTGGCATTATGAAATGTTGTGCGATAACGTTTTATATATTTTAATTATAACTATCACACCAAGGAGCTGCTTTGTTTAATTGACTATCTAATATTCTGGCAGTTAATAATGTTTTAATATATCTTTAATATACCTAAGTTAGATGATTTTTACATATTTAACAAAATTTAATTTAATATTTTTTTGCAAAAAAGGTATCGTTTTTTTAATATAGGATATAATTTAATGTATAACTTAACTATATAGTATAGCAACATAACTTTACTTATATATCAAGCATAGTAGGTATATATTTTATAAATTCAAAAACACCATATCAATAATGTGCCAATATATTAATATAATATAATAATTCGTAAAAAAAAAATCATATAAAGCGCATGTAAAGGAATTTATATCTTTTTATAGATTTATCTAGAAGATATGGACTTATCTTTATAACAATTCCTTTTTAATGTAAACCATATGAAATTCATTCTAAATAAATTCTTTTTTCTATTAAAAATGAATACTTTTACAGAGTTTTAATAAAACTGCGCGAAATATATATTTGTATCATAAATCATGGTAATATAATATTTTTACTAGGAATTATGCTCCAAGTACCTAAATAAATTAAATTAAGTTAGTTTTAAATTATAATAAATATGAAAATAAACTTGAAATGTCATTTTAATGACTTAATACGATTGTTGTCGCAAAGTTACAACGAGAGTTAAGCAATTTTTTTTTTAATTTGTGCCGTACCTACTGCATGTTGTAAGATCATTCTACCATTATAATTTTAAACTGATAATATTTATGTCCTTAAATAAATGTCTGTTTATTTTAATTGGGCGTTCGTACTAACCAAACTAAAACGATACGTTTACAACTAGATGTCGCTAATAGTAATATCATAGACGTATCGTTGATCACGATAGCGAAACATTTTGATCTTATACTTAGCATAAAATAATTATATTATTCGGTAGCAAAGACACGTCAATCGACCACAAAAACTTAGTGCATTCGAAAAAAAAAAACTTAATGATTAAATTGTTGGAAAGCGCTGTAAAAGTTGTCAGTCGACTTTATCGTAGTTCCAATCGGAAATTAAACTAATAAGTGAGTTTTGCAAACAATCTTTTTTTCTGTGTTAAGAATTAAGAAATTATAGATTTTTTCTCTCTATTATCGCTCTAGAGGTTTTTAAACGCTAGAAGTGGCTTGTTGACTGCTGTGGTCAGATACGATGGAGTTCAAATCCGACTCCCGGAGTGTAGGAGGCGTCCCGAACGGAAAGTCCTGGAAAAAATAATTATAAATATGAAAAACTATAGTCACGTAACATACACACAACGCTATCTAGCCCCGAATTAAACTGAGCTTACTATACATTACAACAGTTTTTTATTAATTTGAAGAAGAGATAAAAAAAATCGTATTTTTATATTTTTTATTAATCGAGCGCAAGCACTTTTGTTCTACCTTTCATAGTTTCGAACTAGGCTTCCAACACCAACCTGTATAAAAAAAACTGCGATAGAATCTCAGTTTTAGTTATACAGGCTGGTTATATTGAAAGGCCTTTCTGCTACGGCGTAGTTGCTATGCTACACATCAACCTCTAGTATTATTTTAATTCTATCACGCATCGTCTACATTTATCGTGTGTTTATTAACTATACTTGTTAATGTGTATATTAGTGTATATTGTTAGTACTGTAGAAGTGACCTAGGGTATATGGATTTCTTGTCGTTACAATTCGAACATTTAAAGCTCCTAGTACTCCCACCACCTGCATTAGGGAGGACCTTATCGACGCTACAGACAGGGGGAACAGGGTAGCAGAGTTCTACTCGAATCGAGTATAAGGGCCTGCGCACACCGGGACGGCATGGCAAGGGATTTTAATTTTTTACTACTGGACATGTAAAGAGCCTCCTCGTGGCGCACACCGGTAACAGCTATAGGCACAGTAAAGCAGTGTCTAGTCTGGCTAATCTTTCCAACACGATGCTACAACAATATACAGTTGTAGCATCGACACGATAAGAAGAAGACTACTGGACATTCGGTTGAATGTCCATTAGTAAAAATTAAAATCCCTTGCCATGCCGTCCCAGTCTGCGCAGGCCTTAATGTTGTTGGGAAGAGATTGAGATACAAGAAGAAGCTTCTAGTATAGTTACCATTTGGCTGGGCATGGTGCGCGGCAGGGAGGGCGCGGGCGGCGCGGGGGGCGGGTCGCGGGGCGCGCGGGGGGACGCGCACTCGGCGCACTCCACGGGGGGGCCGCGCCCCGAGCGCCGCGCCCACGACTCGGGCATGCAGCTGGGAACAGAAGCCCTACGTTTTGATGTGCTAGACTAGACCACACAGGCAGAGGTACACATCCCTCTCAGTTGTTGCACTGACCCATCACCGCTTGGCGCTCTCGCAGTGCACTCACCCGCCACGTATATACAAGAGAGGTATATACCTCTCTCTCTCAGTTGTTGCACTCCCCATCACCGTATCAAGAGAGGTATATACCTCTCTCTCAGTTGTTGCAATCACCCATCTCCGTGTCACGAGATACACATCTCTCTCAGTTGTTGCACTCACCCATCAACGTATCAAGAGAGGTATATACCTCTCTCTCAGTTGTTGCAATCACCCATCTCCGTGTCACGAGATACACATCTCTCTCAGTTGTTGCACTCACCCATCATCGTATCAAGAGAGGTATATAACTCTCTCTCAGTTGTTGCACTCACCCATCACCGTATCAAGAGAGGTACATACATCTCTCTCTCTCAGTTGTTGCACTCACCCTAGATGCACGATGTGCGCGCACGGCAGCGAGGCGAGCGGCTCGGGCTGGTCGGCGAGCGGGTCGCGGCAGCGCGCGCACTGCGGCGCGGCGTGCGCGGCCGCGGCGCGCCGGTGCCGCGCGGCCGCCTTGTTGTCGCCCAGCGACGTGTAGATGTCGGCCAGCCGGAGGCGCACGCGACGGACTAGTCTCTGTTTCATACACCATACGTTTCAATACACCGTACCAGTTTCAATACACCATACCAGTTTCTATACACCACACACTCACAATAGATGTAAGTAAATGAAATAAATGAAAAATGCTAATGAAATGAAATACCAGTTTCAAAACACCATACCAGTTTCAATACACCATACCAGTTTCAAAACACCATACCAGTTTCAATACATCATACCAGTTTCAATACACCATACCAGTTGCAATACACCATACCAATTTCTATACACCACACACTCACAATAGATGTAAGTAAATGAAATAAATGAAAAATGAAAATGAAATGAAATACCAGTTTCAAAACACCATACCAGTTTCAATACATCATACCAGTTCCAATACATCATACCAGTTTCAATACATCATACCAGTTTCAATACACCACACTAGTTTAACTTGTTTATCATCGCAACATACAGTCTCTGTTTTGTATTTATAACGTAAGGTGCCGCCAGGCGCAGACGCACGCGACAGACTGTCTCTGTTTGATACATCATACCAGTTTCAATACACCATACCAGTCTCAATACACCATACCAGTTTCAACACCACACTAGTTTAACAAGTTTATGATCACAACAAACAGTCTCTGTTTTGTATTTATAACGTAGTTTATAGTTCATTTATTTATATCAAAGGTTATCTAATTTATATTATTTATGTCAAATATATATGTAAAATTTTTAGAAGTTACCTTAGAGCCAACGGATGTAGCGACCTCCAGTAGTCTTGTGTTAAACTCCAGCGGTCTGCAGTTACAGATCCGGCCTTGCAGCCTGGAATTCAGTGTAAGATAGATTTGCAAATACAGTAGGTACAGCTTATATACTAAAATAAAATGATGGTATTGCAAACGGGGGATTAATTTAACACTGATCTTCTGTCAAAGCCATCAATTTAGTCAACTGTAGTTTTTTTTATGCGATGTCTGCACCCTTCGTTCTTTTATTCTCTTTTACTTTTATCTTTGATAAATTAAGTATTCTTAAGTAGAATCTCCCCCCATTTCCACCACAATCAAAAATTTCTCAATAATATCAAAATAAATCAAGGGACAAGTGTGACAATTCCCGAGTTCATTACAAAATCGGTTGAGCGACCATTACCCCAAGTACGAGTTTGTGCACACACGGATCGTAGAGTCGCCATCGCCGAGCGTGTGTGCACAAACTCGTACTTGGGGTACTGATGAGAACAGGCAGACAAACAGACAAAAGTACTTTCAGATAATCTCGCTTATATAACGCTTCGCTCGCTCGGTAAATGATTGCTACCTCAGTGCTTCAAGGCATCTAGCAGCTCCGTCCATAGCTTCCATATGAGCTAGTCTATCACCAGCTGTTTGACCTGCACCCATAGCCATTTCATAATGTCTATAAAAAAATTAAGATTAAGGTTACGGCTAAGCTAAGTATTTTACATATAGGATTTATTTATTTATTATTTAAGTCATAAATATATTTATTCACAAACAAACTTACGACTGTACAGTATTTACCAAATGTACATTGGCATATAAAACACATAAGAAACAGTTGAACTATCTACATACCGTTATTTATCTAGGTTATTTGGGTATTTTTAAATTTAGGTATGTTGTTAATTGATATCTACTTTCATATCTTGATTTACTCTTTAAAGCGCTCTTTTTAACTCCACACTACTCAAAGGTTAGTTGGAAGAAAATGCTTGATAACATTAAGCTCGCCGCTGTACAATTATTTATGTGCTATAAAGAATATTCCAATTTAATCTTGACTGAGGTGAACTTTAACAATAAGTGATTATTATTAACTTACTTGATAGACTTGCCAATATCGCATTTTCTTCTATAAACGTCGCCTAGTATTCTAACAGCGCGCATATAACAACCTTGATCGCCAGCCACTGTTGATAATCTGAGCACTTCCTGCCAAGCAAATATATATATAAATTATATAATTATATATAAATTCATGGACATTTCACACATATCATTCTAGTCCCAAACTTGAGAAAGATTGATTGTATAGGCGACCAAGAAATTGGTTTACCACTCTAAGGCTGAATATCATTTGCACGTGCAAAACATCAAGGGCTATTTTCGCTTGACAGATTAATAACTGCTACGTCAGAATCTGTCAATCTGTAATCCTTAGCGAATAATTATGTTACTGGGAGATGTCATCAAAAGTGGTAAACCAATTTTTTTGTCGCCTATACTTACTAGATTTTTATTGCCATGTACAAATTCATTTCCTTTATGTTTACTACTTGTTTTAATTTTTTTATTATAAGTAGGTATATACTTTTAATAAGTACAAGTGTATGACCACAGAAAAGAAGGAACTTTTCTAACACAGGTTGAAAAACATAAAAGAAGAGTTGAGTTGAAGAAGAGTGGAACTCTTCTAAGATTACATAATCTTGTTTTGAAAATAAAACGTTTTTTGTTTTTCTTAAATTTTGAAACTAATCAAAGATATGGGAACTAGACTGCTGATAGAATACTTATACACATTTTTTTGTATATACATACATAGAATACATAGTTACGTGGTCTGTGACGTACCTGGCAGTAATCATGAGCGTCCCCAAGCTCGCCTCTAGCCCTCAACGCGCTTGCCATCTGAAGTAATGCCATGCGATGGTGTCTGTGGGTTCAAAACCATACTTGTACCAACCACTTAGTACGCGAGGACACATGCTAAGAATATTTGTTCTCAAACTAAAAAGGATCTACCGCGGAACGACCTTTGACTCAGGGACCGAAACAATCTAAGAAAGAAATAGTAACGGATACCACACGTATTCGGTTTTATTACAATTTATTATTTTCTAACTTCGTGATTATCAGCGCCATCTGTTGTTTTGTTTTGTGCAAACGAAATCAGTGCACGCCTTCACGCTAGCGTGAAATTCGGCGTAAAGTGCGTAGACGTCACACTTTACACCGGATTTATTAAAGCAAACCTCGTACTAAGTACATGCTCTCTAAGCTCATATATAAGTACTTATATACCTTTATTTGAACGAACCATACCTACTTCTAGCAAATCAACAATTTCATTTCTATTCCAGTAGGTATTAAATGCAGCACATCCAAGTCATATCCATATAATATCATTTTAATTATTTATTTCATCATATTACCACATTGAATGTAATAATATACGATAAGCAGGTCAAAGTCAAAGTCAAAATTACTTTATTCAGTAAAATCACAAGGATCATTTAGAATCTAGTAACTCATGTATAGTAACACGTTCGCAACACTATCAGCGCAACTAGTACAAATACATCTAGATATCATATATCAGCACATCTGGTACTAAGATCAGCAGGTCCAGGTCTTCGATCGCAATGATCCGCCACTACCAGCACAACTTGTGTAAAAATATATATATCTAGTAATCTTTTGACGTGACAACGTCTTATAATTCGATAGAGCCGGCTGCACGCACGAAAAAACATGACTCATGCGGCGTTACCTCGCTCTGAGACTCATGCGGCGTTACCTCGCTCTAAGGCGTTCCATGAAGTGTAAGCGAGAGCGCGGAACGAGCGACAAAGAAGCACAATCGGCCTTTGCGTTCGTTGTCACGTTCAACTATCGTCAGTAAACCGACTTTACAGACAACCATTTTTTTTTATCGTATATCATCAGCACACCTGGTATTAAGATCAGCAGATCCGGGTCCTCGGCCCAGGTCACAGGCGCGGGCGGCGCAAGCAACTGCCCTTTCAGCGTCCTTCAGCCGGCGCCATAGTTCAGAAAGTCCCATGTAAACCTGACACAAACATATAATATATGACTTCTAAAATATGCTTTTACAAATAAAATCTTGTATCTTGTATCTCTAGTCCCAAACTAAGCAAAGTTTGTACTAGATGGGTACTAGATTGCTAATGATACATTTTATTTTGTAAATACATGTAGAAACATAGATTAAATAACACCCTGACACAGAAAAAATATTTTATGTTCATTACACAAACATTTGCTCTGGGTGGAAATCGAACCCACGACCCGGTGAAGGAATCAATATCAAAATCCATTCATCTGAATGATCGTGTAACATACAAAAAACAGAATTGCCTGTCGTAGCGACGGGCAGAAGCCATGTACCATAGGTATAATATATTTCTTACTATGACCACTGATCACGAAAGTTTAAAAAAAAAATGATTCTTATAACACAATGACATTGACAGTCAACAGCACATGTCTATGACATTATGTACAACAGTTACGGCCGGTTTCTGGAAACCCAAATCACGATTGATCCGAGTTTGACACTAATTGTTTGATTTTTTCGTTGATCATCGTTCGAGAAACCGGCCGCTAAACAATAAAATATTTCTGATTTTTGAGTCCGAAGCCGCATTTTAAAACTCCCTACTCTCGAGCCGACAGTCGTCTCTCGGATGTCCATACATTTTTGTATGGCTATCCGAGAGACGACTGTCGGCTCGAGAGTAGGGAGTTTTAAATTGCGGCTTCGGATTAGGGGCTCTGATTTCATTGACAGCGCTTCATACCTGCAACAATAGCGTGTTGTCGGACTGTGCCTGAGCCACACACAGCGCCTTCTGAAAGCCATCCATCGCCTTGGAGAAGGCGCCAAGCTCGAGGCTCACGCCGGCTACTGTCAGATGAACCGAACCAGCCGTGGTACCACCGCCGCAATCATTGTAAAGTGCGTGACGAGCGTACGACAGAGCCCTGGAGTTATTTCATCAAACAAAATGTTAAATAAATGAATAGCCACGAAAGATGAATTGACTGTGTGAATGATGACATGGGTAATCTTACCCATGACATCATTCACACAGTCAATCAGACTCCAGTACCCCAAGTACGAGTTTGTGCACACACGGATCGCAGAGACGCGATCGCCGAGCGCCACCGCTTTAGTATGAAGATCGCTCGGCGATTGCGTCTCTACGATCCGTGTGTGCACAAGCTCGTACTTGGCTTACATGCCACTCAGACCACTCTCTATCAGACGTCATTTCGGTCACTCCTATCTAGAAGTGAAATCTCTACCTTGGAAGGTTTGTTGGTAGAGAACTCTATTTAGGGTTAAGCTCACCTTTGTACATGTCCTATTTTTAAGTTTCCTGTTTTTCTGTAGTTTTGTTTTTGTGTGTACAATAAAGAATAAAGAAAGAAGTGACCGAGATGACGTCTGATAGAGAGTGGAAGAAGACGTGTTGTACCGACCCCACATAGCGTGGGACAAGGGTAGGAAGATGATGATGGACAGTTCAGTTTGTCACATACGTTTGTTCTCGATGGAGATCTAGTCTAGTTCGAGTAGGTATAGGACGGAAACAAGCGAATCACCTTTCAAGTTTAAGGACAGTTTATCAGGTACGCAGATGATGCAGGTAAAATCGTGTAGGTAGGTATGTAACACAGTTTGAGGTAGCACAGAAGCTAGGTCTACATATCAAGATCGAACCCACGGCCCAGCATTAAAAGCAGGGCTACTACCAACTGAGCTGTGACGCCTGTCATTTGTCGGTTATTTCATTTCAGTTTATTTCAATAACCTTTTTTTTTCGAGAAGATCAATCACTTCTGTCTAAATTGCACACAATTATTTGTTAGTCAATACTCAAGTACTTTATGATCTTTATGCACAGTTTTACAGTACCTAACTTATTCTTATTCAAAAGGCCTATGTTTTTCTATGACCCAGTTTCATTTTATACCTGTCCAGTCCTCCCAGGGTGTGGTGTGCTCTGGCCAGGTTTAAATAGGCCTCCGCCCTCATCGGGGCGGAGTCCAACTCTTCAGATATACCCAGCTGACGATTGGCATATTGAAGCGACTCCCTGGAGGAATTTGGTGATAATAATGACTTTTTATTATTTATTACGAGGCATATAGAAAGACCTATATTTTTACAAACAAATTTTTAATATTATCTACCCAAGTGTTAGTCAAATCTTAATTAAAATTATGGAACCACTGATATATGTAATAACAAAATTAAATATAAATAGAAAAAATGTGTCAGAAAAACTGTCTTACAAAGGATTCCGAACCACGACCATTATTCGTGTGCGAGTCTGACTCCCACTTGGCCGGTATAATTTAGTATTTGTTGTTATAGCGACAACATAAATACCTACACCATCTGTGAAAATGTCAACTCTCTAACTATCACGGTTCATGAGATACAGCCTGGTGACAGACCGTCAAAGAAACAGACTGATAGCAAAGTCTCAATAATAGGGTCTCATTTTACCCTTTGGTCACGGAACCCTAAGGGCCCCCGCAGACTGCAGACTTTTATCGGCCGATAGTTTGGTCGGCTTCTTAATCAGTATGAAGTTGTATGCAGATGCGCACATTACAGTGATTCAGTCTTCATACCGATTAAGAAGCCGACCAAACTATCGGCCGATAAAAAGTCTGCTGTCTCCGGGAACTCTAAAAGCTCACCTATATTTCCCAAAGTCCATATAAGCGCAGTAAAGATGTCCCAACACAGCAAACTTGTCTGTTCTATTCCGGACTCCACGGAGCGCTGCTAGCCAGACCTTGACGGCGAGACGCTGCTCATTGCTGGTGTACAGGCGGAGACCTCGCTCGATCTAGAAGGCAAGCCAGCAATGGTCAGCGAATGAACTGGAAATATTGAAAACATCTTCTAATCTATCCTATCCTAGTCATGGAGAATAAGGGTTTCACTTCGGAAAGAGCGATAGTCGGCTACTACACTCATGAACTCAAATCATACATTATAAACGCGACAGTTTGTACTTTGTATGGATGTGTGGTTGAATAGATGTAGGTATCTATGTTATTCTTTCACGCAAAAACTTATGAATGGATTTTAATAAAACTTTACAATCATCATCATCATCATCATAGGCAGCCCGTACTAGCCCACTGCTGGGTATAAGCCTCGTTTATATGTCAGAATAACACATAGGCACATTTATAAAGATATTGTGCGAATTGTATATTATAGTAAGACGAAGTCGCGGGCACCAGCTAGTAAAGCGATTTGGAAATCGAATCACTTACAAAAAATTGAACATGAAATAATGTTGCTGCAAAATTACCTTCCTCCTGGCCAGATACTGGTCGATCCTGGACCTGCAGCCATGGAAGCAGTCCAGCAGGCCAGCTGTGGGCGGGCGGTGCGCGGGACCGAACCTCGAACCCCAACGCAGCGTGCCATTGCGTGGTTCTCCTGCAGGAGCTGTGGTGAACTCTTCCGAGAACGGGTATACCTCTGTAAAATTACGGCTTGAGACTTATTATGATTATGCTATCTGCAGACCGTTACAAACGATCTATAGATGTCTCAACTGATCCAAATCAGTAGCTACCAATCGTCGCGTACCCAAGATACTGGCTGCATTGCCGCGCTGAATAGCAATGCTGATACGCTGGGCCAGATACTCACCAGCCTTCGGGTCACACGTCGACAAGACTAGACGCCCAGAAATAATTTTGAACACCTGGAGGACCTCGGTAGCCCACGGATCAAAAAAATGATATCTGATAATGTGATAAACAATACTGTACCTTGGGTAACTTGAGTAGTGTCTTCGATGTGATGACGCGACCCTCGCGAGGGATCAGGCGAGCTGAGCAGCCGCGTCGCCGACAACTGATGCGCCGGCACCCCGCTGCAAACAACATCCTCGTTTATCACCAGAGGAGAACGAATCAATGAGACTATCGTTAACGTAACGTTAGCATATTCAAGACACTGACGCTGCAAACTAGGGTATTGACTCTAGTTTGCGTAGTGAAGTGACACACGAATGCGACAAAGTTTCGATACGTTTGTGTTTGTCACGTGTATTAGTGCACGGACCTCAGATGCCCGATCTGGTTCTTACTAGACCAATGGAGCGACGATCTATAAAGGAAATTTCTGGGAAACACTAGATGAGAATAGCCGAAGAACTTGATCTGGTCAGAATACCAGCGTTGCATCTTGCACTGAAACGGTAAAATGGTAGCTAATAATGCTGAAACATGAGCTTTTGACAAACTTATATGTATTTTAGAGCCCTACGTCAAGCTGTGGACCGATATAAGTTGAACTTACCCGAGGAAGTCCCGTGATTCTATTGAATCCCATGACATATTCCGCGGGTGTAGGCGGCAGGGTCACCTAACCGTTGGGTGCATCTCGCTGTCCTCTTCACTCAGCTTGGATATAGCCTGTGCGAGAGAGAGAGAGATAATCATTTATTTGATACTAACGGATTTGAGTGACACTGCACGTCAAAGATCAGGTAAGTCAAAGCTTTGTTTGAATAACTGTTGAACGTTGCAACGTCTTTACGAACCTGCGATTTGAACCTAAGTATACCTTTTGATTAAAAAATATCAGTCTTTGTCCAACTATGGTCTTTGTTTACTTTTGTTTTTAGTTTAGAAAATTACAAGAAAAAGCTGGACCTTTCCCGAGATTGTCATGTCTAAAAGACCTATGCGTTCAAACTCTAGACGCTAGCAGCTGAACTTTTGACAGAGAGCTGTCAGCCCGTTTGGCAGGATCAACGTTCTTTAAATCAGGCCAATTGGGCTGTTCAGCACTCCTGTCATTTACCTATTAGTTTAAGTAAGTACTTCTTTTAAAGTCAACTAACCTTTCTCAGACGAAGTTTTCGGTCAAATAACAGTTCATATCACTGACGCTGCTTGTCTGAAGTTGATGACTGATTATTATTCATTGCTCTGCGGTATGATCTAGAAAAAACACGTAAAATAATGCACTAATACGGCTACTATTATATTCGAATACTATGTCAGTCGTATTAGTATACATATAGTATAATATTCAAGCTAAGTACGCCAAGTACGTTCGCTACGCTACTTAAAGTCCTGTTTCAAACGTAAGAACAAAATAATTAATTAATACAGGGTGTCCGAAGAATTAATGTCAAGCCTGCCAAAACAACCTCAATGGGTATCAGAATTACCCCAAATAGTGTCAATGTTTGTTAGCTACACTAATATTATAAAGAGGAAGGTGTTCGTATAAGGGCCCCACAGACTGCAGACTTTTTATCGGCCGATAGTTTAGTCGGGTTGGGCAGAAAGTGCGCACACCGAGCCAACTAAACAGTTTGGTTGGTGAACAGGGCGCAGACTATCCAACAGCCGGCCGACTATTCTCGAAGTAGTTTGTAACTGACTGTTGCACACGACGCGAAATCACAGAGCGAACTGAACTATCGGCCGTTAAAAAGTCTGCAGTCTGCGGGGGCCCTAAAATGGATAAACTAAAACACTACTGGACCGAATACGAAATCTCTTTTACCGTTAGAAATCTATATTACCCTTGGTAAACATAGGATATATTACATTCTCAAAAAAGTTAGGGATCCTTAGTAAAACTTCAGTTATATAACCCAAATAGTAAAACTACCCTGTGGCTAACTGCTAGTAATAAAGGTAGTAGTAGTTTAGTTTTTGTGAAAGAGCTTGTCCAGAGACCGATCCGCGAATTGCTTTGTTTCGGTTTGGCTGGGTATGCAAAGAATCATCATATATCTTCATTGAAATCATAACAAAAACCGACTCACAGTCGAATATACATTATTTACAAAATGTAAATTGGCATATAAAATACGAAACGGTTGAGCTATCTACAGACCTTTGCAAACGATCTATAGATAGTTCAACCGATCCAAATGTACCAATCGGAAGCGTACCCAAGATATGCTGAACAGCAATGGGTTAAAAAATTATTTTAACCTCTGGGTTTTCAAAATTATTTCTGGGCGTCTAGTCGAAGCGATGCGTGACCCGAGGGCTGGTGAATATCTGGCCCAGCGTATCAGCATTGCTATTGAGCCGTTTTTTTTTAAATCACGGTCTCTTTGAAGTCTGCTTGATCCCGACTTCTAGCTGAAAGCCTCAACAGAAGACCAGCGACGAATTGCATATAATGCTGAGTTGCGACCATATTGTGACTCTTCACTTGATATTATGATTTTATTTATGTTAATTATACCTTTTTTAATATTATCATTGTAACGGTCTACCCCTCTTTCTGAAATGTTGCCCTTTAAACAGGGTAATATGTGACACCTCCCTACATTGTATTAACCAAACTACCGTATAACAGAAATAAATGTATTGATTATCTCTTGTTTTGGATTTGCAAATACGCTTTGATTGTATTTGATTTGAGATTACCCTATTAAAGTCGGGTAGAGAGCACAGTGGCAACATTAAGACCTAGGTCACACGTATCTAGGAGATGCCTCGCTCAAAAGTAGGTCAGTCATTGATTTATGCACTATCTCAAAACTCGAAATTGTTAAATCGAGTTAGTTATTTATACAATCTGCACAATCAATACTAACCTATTTAAGCAGTACAACTATATGAGCATCAGCCCGCGGCTTTGGACGTATTTCAGAGATTAATATGAAAAATATGACTGAAACTGGTGTTTACTTTGTTCTTATGATTTGAAAGCTTTTGTCTATAGAACACACCTCGCAAAAATCTTTTTAAAAATAACATGATTTTGCATTTTCGTAATGAATTTACATTTTAACAGTTTACGATTCGATAAATAACACACAGAAACCGTTAATTCTATCAAAAATCGCGATCGACAAAACAGACACAGTATTTTTAGCACAAAAGCATTTTGCCAATCTCGAAACAGACGCTCATTCGCTCGCTCAATTAAATGATTCAATTGAAATAATGTTAAGCGGTTTAAGTACAGCATGTCTGGTGCAGAATTTCTTAGACCTCAGGAGGCTTCTTAATTATCTTAAACACAGATTTTCTAATTATTGTACAATCTAGAAAAAAATATTGTTAAACTGAAGATTGACAGTATTTTATTATAACGAGTAAGCCCTCATAAGGAACGCATGTTCTTCTAGAAAATATCTAACGATGTCAAAGCTCTTAATCACGCAAATGTATTGCTAAGCCCTAAGGGCCTAAGCTCTTCGGTGTTTTCAATTATAATAAAAAACATAGTCTTACATAACTAGGTATGACGTCAAAGCACTTAGGTCTAAGGTACGGCATAGTGTGTCTAAGAATGACCTGTCACAACTTATAGAAAATCGTTACTCACTGGCATAATACCACTAGGGCAAACGTCGATTTCAATCACTTGCAACCTCTTTTTTTAATATCACAATTGAAAAATACTTCGCCGGACTCAACCTCTACCTTATTTCGAGGGTTTTTAAAAGGTTTTCAATAGAAAAATAGGTTTTATTGCGATTTTAATGGCGGTGGGTTCCTGCTTGCTGATCACACCCCAAAACGCGGGGATGAACTGACGTATAGCAGAAAAGGGGTGGAGAAGTGTTCTCTGTACAAACATAGTGACGATAGAGATTGTATAGAAACCTGTTTCATAAATTATTTAATGTACACAAATTATTACAAATTAGGTATGACTTGAGATATGTACACAGACGAGCTTAATTCTAAGAAGATCAGAAAATCTATTTGAGTTTAGGTATTTCTAAAAAAAATATCATTTGAATCGTAAGTAATAAAAAATGTTGGCGCCCAACGTGGGGCAAATATTTATTATCAACAAGACAGTAGATATAAACCCCCTATCTTATAAAAAGTTAGCGTTGATTTTATGTCATCATTACAGGTAATCAATACTTCAAGTCTGCGCTAACTTTTCATAAGAAAGACTGAAAGCCTTTTCAAAATCCACCTCGTTAGCATACAAAAATGGCGACATATACAATAAAATAAAAATAATATATAATTTTTTATTGTTGGTTTCAGTCCTGTCAGTTTGCGTATGAGAACATGTTTTCAGTAAAATTGTTAGTATAGTGACAGTAATATTTTCAAAATTTTGTGTAAACTTTGTACAAGAACTGCTCCATACCTTTTTGTGTTCTCCCAGCATCCCTGTTCGGTCTCTACGCATGCGCATATATTGTGTCAACGTTTTCCGTATCTGTAGACTGAATATACCTCTGACCTGACATAACTTAATCTATTTAGAGACACTTAATCTACCTCTATATGCCTACTATTAATAAATAAGGGTCAATGTTTATAATAACATCACGCTAACTGAACCTACTTTTAAAGAACTTATGCATTATAAAAGTATTATTTTAAACATTCAAACATGGGCTATGTTTTATTAGAACCATGGAGTCAGATTCTGTGATAGTGTATAACCTTTCAAAACCAAAAGCAGCCATTGATCGAATGGTAAAAACTTTAAGTACGTCATTATCAGCAGTTAAAAGCTCCAACTGTCTAGGCACTTTACTTTAGAATGAATATCTTTTTACTATAAATAATCTTGTCATTATACAGAAAGAGCATAATTACATCCAAAAATCTATTTACTTTACTAGATTTATCTACCTACTAAGCATTAAAAGGTATTTATGTTTTTAATAAAGCAATGTACGAAATCACAATTTTTCAGTAACATTCCAAAGTTCAGAAAATAATTTTGCGTGATCGCAAATATGAATGGTGATTTTCAGAAGTTTCGTAAATTGACTTAGTTCATAAACTTTTATAAAAACAAGACGATTGTTACGATAATAGCGACAACATCAAAGAGAGTTATGTTATAGCAGAATCCGCCCTACATATAACTATTTGAATGAGGAAGAATAATAAATTAACTGTCAAAAAATATATTCTACAAAAAGACTGCATTAAAAATCGATACACAACACAAACTAGATGTGAAAAATAAAAACGTCAAGAAACTTTCAACGGCACAAATTCATGGGCAATATATGGGCGGCATCAATTTCAATCTAAACAGTTATAAATTGGTATCATTCAGTCGCCGCTAGTCTGTTTTATTAATAGCTAACATATTTTGTAAAGTAAATCTTCGGATTTGTATGGGGTGGTTTCAGTGTAGCTACTGAGACGGCGCGCGGCGCTCGAAAAAATTCGCGGGAAATATTTTTTGACAGTGACAGATGTAGAGATTTCAATTCTACGAAATTTTAAATTCAGATTAAAAATAGTATAGTAGTAATAACGTTTTAGTGGTGAAAGTGTGTTTTATAACAATAAAAACAATGATTAACAAATTCATAAGCTTGCGTAGGCGCCAATATAGCTTGTAACTTCAAAACAACCAAAGAGTTTATAAAAAAAAGTTTATAAGTAATAATGAGGTTTTAATCTCACAACATGAGTTACAGTGCGTACGAATTCAGCAAAGACTTTCAAAACGAAAAAGACTACTGTCCGGTTAAAAACGAAGCAAAACCCGCGGAGGTTATAGAAGAAAAGGAAGAGCATATCCAACATGTTCTAGGTCCTAGTAGAAGATGCTTAGCCTGGGCGTGCAAGGCGTGCAAAAGGAAAACGGCTACCGTAGATCGAAGAAAAGCTGCCACGCTGCGCGAGCGACGGAGGTTGAGAAAAGTAGGTTCTATTCAATGCAACACAGATATACAAAAAAAAATGATATAGTTTTTTATACCTACATGCCAATTAATATGAAACAAACAAGATTAAAATATCTAGATTAATTTATTCACAAACAAACTTACGACTATTACAGTATTTACAAAATGTAGGTACCTACATATAAATACATAAGAAACAGTTGAGCTATCTACAGACCTTTGCAAACGATCTATAGATAGTTCAACTGGTCCAAATCAGTACTAATCGGAAGCGTACCTAAGATACTGGCTGCATTGATTAAAACAGTTTCAATTGTGTGAAAAACGCGCATAAAAAATTCATACATCAATTTTAAAAAGCGATTCTTTTTATGATCCATTTTTAAGCATTAAATTAATTTATTTAATGCCTATGATAAAACATAATCTTAGAAGAAAATAAACTAAACGTGAACAAATCAATTTGAAAAAAAAAACTGTCTTAATCTAAATAAATACTTCATTTCAAAAAATCTACTCCCAAACTAAGTACAGCTAGTACTAGATAGTAAAGGTAGTATAGGAACTAGATTGCTTGTAGAATACTTACTTACTTAGGTATATCCACTTGTCAATGCTTAAAACACCCAAAAATATTATTTATTTTATATTTAATTATTTTATGAACAGTTAAATGCAATATACAAAATACTAAACTCTATTACTAAACTTGCAGTTCTCAAACTTAATATTCCGTGTTTACCTACTGAGTATAACTTTATTTATAAAGTAGAACACAGCCTCATTAAATAGAGCACTAGGAACAAGTTTCTGTCAATCGATGCTTATTCCATTTGCAGACTACGACGTTGGCTCCAGGGCTTAGTCCGAGGTTGCATTTTAAAACTTCCTACTCTCGAGCCGAGAGTCGTCTCTCGGACATCCATACAAAAGAAATTCTTAGAGAAAAAATCATTGGGCCCATTTTTATAGAGAATTTTAAGATCTACAACTTTGCTCTAAGATACTTTTTCGATAAAACTTACCGTTTTCGAGAAAAATCCAAAAAACCTCTAATTTTGACGTTGGGCCCCGAATAAGTCCCTAAGCTCACATGGGACTGATGGGGACTTTTGACACTTTATTCCTTGTGGTTAACCTAAGGTCTCTACACAGATTTGGCTCTGTCGGAATTTTCTTTATTTCAATTGTCTAAATTGACCGGACTATAGCACCCATCGTGCTAAATTGTAACTTAAATGGTTCGTGCCGCAGCTAAGGTTCACCAACGTAACGTGTTCGTAGCGTGTGCAACTTTGTACTGATTTGGATCAGTTGAGCTATCTAAAGATCGTTTGCAACGGTCTGTAGATAGCTGAACTGTTTCTTATGTATTTATAAATTCCTATGTACATTTTGTTAATACTGTAATAGTCGTAATTTTGTATTTCAATAAAATTAATTTATAAAACATTAAACAAAAATAGAATATATAAAAAATATATTAACCATAATATGATAAAATATTTAAGCCGTAAGAAATACTTAAATAAACAGCAGCTTAAAGTACCAAATCCAACGATAAATGACAACTGTCAATTCGTTCACACTAAAAATAAATCTTGATACTTACAGCAACTCGCACTTCGCCCGGTAATTTGTTGTGACAGACTATCTCTTGGGGGCGATAGGAAAAGAACACTCTAAGTAGCGTTTTAGAGTTATTCTGAAATCTAAAGATAAGTGGCAATATTGACAGCTCAGCTGGTAGCTCTGCCTTCCATGCTGAGGGTTCGATTCCCACCCAGGGCAAATGTTTGTGTGATAAACATAAATATTTATTCTGTGTCTGGATGTTACTGGCTAATACCTATTCTATGTATGTATTTCCAAAAAATGTATGTATTCTATCAGCAATCTAGCTCCTATAGTACAAGCTTAGCTTAATTTGGGACTAGAGTGTATTGTGTGATACGTCCATGATTATTTATTTATAAATTTTATTTATTAATAAAGACTTAGGAGGAGACCTTGGCCCAGCAGTGGGAAAGAAGGTTAAAAAAATGTTGAGTAAACCACAAACTGGTGGCCCAATGTTTTTCTGATTTCATTTGTTTATGTGACCAATAGATCACCACCATTCGATGAACCTTATATCGTATGGCAGGTTTACGTTACGAGAGATCAAGCTAAGTATCTCAAAATAATAGTTCTTGAACGCATTAAAAAAAACATTTGTTTTTCAATTGTATATATTTAATAGAGGGAGAGCCCATGACTCCCAGACCTTCGTTATTTTATTAAGGCTGAAAGTTTCTCTGTGTGAGCCTCCAACACAGGTAAGAACGACCCCTGACTATCGAGATTCGGTTGTGGTTACTTTAGCAGATAACCCGTGGTAAAGGTGTATAAAATAGTACCTTACTTTCCTTAAAGTGTAAAACATTGTTTGCGTAGTAAAACGAGATGTTCGAGCAAACTAATGACACATTAAAGTTATTAAATTAGAATAAAATATTAATTTCAATTACCTAAACCAAATATGGATTCAACATATCTCTCCTTTACAACACTCCAACCATATGATCTCTTACATAAATAGTCCAAAACTGCGTTAATCTAGGGGCTAAGCACAAATAAATGTGATTATCGTACACGTATCGTCTTTAATATACACTGCGCGCTAACATTGCAACGTTCGACAGTAAAACTGAGTGCTTATTCCGAGGTTGCATTTTAAAACTCCCTACTCTCGAGCCGACAGTCGTCTCTCGGATATCCTTATATTTTTGTATGGACATCCGAGAGAGGACTCTCGGCTCGAGAGTAGGGAGTTTTAAAATGCATCCTCGGACTAAACCCTCTGATGTCGACGCGCAGTGTATTTCAAATACGTCGCTGTTTCGATACGTTTACGATTGTCATTAATTCGTGCTAGCCCCCTGGACTCATATAATCCACAGTACGTGACAAACGGACATACATCGCATATGTTATATGGAGACATCGGGTCTCGGCTTAAAAGAGTTAATTCCGGAGTATTTTGGTCTTGAGATGCAGATTATGTTGTATTATGTATGGAAATAATGTTTGTCTATGGAAAATATGGAAAAAAATAGAGCAACTATAAACCATGTCTAAACTAATATTATAAAAAGGAAAGATTTGATTGTTTGTTTGCTTGCATCGAATAGGCTCCGAAACTACTGGACCGATCTCAAAAATTCTTTCACTGTTGTGAAGCTACATTATCTGCGCTGAACATAGGCTATATTATAATGATATTTTTTTATATAGGCTACCCGTGCGAAGCCGGGGCGTACTACTAGTAGGTATATAAAACTTGAGTCTATAGAAACTCTAAATGAATATCCTGTAGTATTTGGTAAAAATCTCAGTGAAATGCCGCCATTGTTCCAAAACACAGTTGAAAAAATACATGTTTTACAGGAATAACTAATATTTTAAACGTTTTGTATTCCCTTTCAAACAAGACCTTAGCCATTTTTAGACCTTATGGATGCAAAACAATATGACGTTAAGTAAAAAAATAGTTTTTTTCCAAAATAGCTCGATTTGAGACGGATTTTTCCATATAGTAAAATATAGGCCTGTAGAAGTCTTTTCTAACGTACTGTGTGGCAAGGCAGCCCTGCAGGAACATTTTTTCATCCAAGAATAAAAAACATGTTCCTGCAGTGTTGCCTTATATGCTCTCTCTTCGGTCGTCTAGTCGGTTTACTTAATTTTTGTAAATGTTATGATAAAACTCATTTTATTTAAACTTCCCTCTTCATTACAATGGAGATTAACCTCCAGAGATCACAGAAAGCAAATATCCACTTCTTCTTCTTATCGTGTCGATGCTACAACTGTATTTTGTTGTAGCATCGTGTTGGAAAGATTAGCCACTAAAACCAAAAAATATATCTTAACCCATGTCTGGGCCAATACAAACAAAGATACATAAACTTCAATAAGTACCGCTTTTAGTATTTAAATAACTGTCTCCGTACTAACGCTATTTACAACAAAAAACATTATTTACATCAAATATTAATGCTGTGATTGACTAGCAATGATCAAAAAAAAAATTATTTGCACGTTTAAAAGTCGGTCCGTTTTCCTGTTACTTATAATTATTGCAACACCCAAACTTGCGTACATTATGTACTATAAAAACCTATGTAATAACTATATATATAACCATAATGACGACAGTAAAGACTATACTTTTAATACAATACTAAGAAATAAAAAAACCACTGAATAAACATCCTTATGCTTAATTTTTGCCTATCTTTGCATTATCAACCGAGCAGGTGGGACGTACGTAATTATAATATAATTACCTACTTAATACTTCTTCTTCTGTCAATTATTTCGAACAACCTCAAACTTTGCCACTAAAAACTAATAAAAGTAGGTAGAGCCCAAGTGAGCAGTGACGCCTGTCAAAATAAAATGGCGGTCATCGGTTTTAAGAAAACCACACTTTCAACTTACTTCAGCTTTGTTGAGAATAGTTGACTTAACGCGAGCAAAACGAAATGAACCGACGCTCTTTGTGCGGATTCCGACCTGTGGCCGTATCCTAGCCTCTCTAAACCTGCTAGGTTTTAAATAACGTTCAGTTTTTATAGTAACTCATCGGTATTTTATGACATTTTCTGTAGAATTATGTGTCTGTGACGTTATTATATACGATTTAATAAGCTCAGTCACATCAGTACCTTGCACGAGTTTGTGCACACACGGACCGCAAAGATGCGATCACCGAGCGCCACCGTTTTTGAATGGAGATACAAACAGCGCCGAACAGCAGATTTCTTTAGAAGCTTAGATCTCCATACAAAATCGGTGGCGCTTGGCGATTGCGTCTCTGTGATCCGTGTCCAAACTCGTACTACGGTACTGTCCACCAAAAATGCCACAGTACACCGATGAGTTACAAAGAAATTTAACGCGATTTAAAACTTGAGGCTTGAGAGGCTAGAGGCTATAAGATGAGATAAGATATTTTTTTATTAGCTAGGATACGGCCTCCGCCCCTTTACACTCAACTCAATCACAAGACAGAGGGCTAAACACGAATGAATGTGACAATCGTAAACGTTACGTATTTAAGACACACTGCGCGCTAACGCTGCAACGTTCGACAGTAAAGTTGATGTTGACGCGCAATGTATTTTAAATACGTCACTGTTACGATACGTTAACGATAGTCACATTTATTCGTGCCCGGGTGCAGCTAATTAAAAAGGATTCTAGATGTTAATTAGATTTTTGCACCTATTAGTAAACTAACACAGTAAAACAGATAATAAACTTTGAAGGGTGCGACAAGAAATAAATTGTATTATAAGGTTGAGCGTACACTATCTACATTAAAATCTTATTTTTAATTATTTATGCAGCGCCAGAAACCGGTAGTAGGTATAATTTGACCAAATATGTATGTATCATTGTATATTTTTTTCGTTTTATTGAGATGTTGAATGTAGGTATAAGTACCTTTATTGTACTTTACAAGTAATTAGAGAAAAATATCTACATATACAAAAGATCTACTTAAATATAATAAACAATAGGCTGTATTATCGCTAGGGAGTGATTTCTTCCAAATCTTTGGATAGTAAAGAGCCTACAAAATATAAGTTTTACGTTCAATGATCTCTATTACATCCTTTTTGGTTTTGGCCGCACCGTCGTGTTGTCTCTTTCTAGAGTGTTGAATTTTGTGTGGCTATTGCTCAGTTAATTCTCTACTTACTAACTAATACTATGTCTATGTTGTAAAGTCGGTATAGGCCACTCATGTCAATTTCGTCACGCTTGCAGTCCATCCTCTGTCTATGGTTGTGCTTGAGAAGTTGTAATTCCTGTCAAAAAGCTGTCAAAAAAAGTTTTCCCTCCAAAATTGTCAGCAAAACATAAGTGCGCGCTAACCCACTGTCTAAAATAGATTCAAATCGTCAATAAACATCGCAGTATACGAGGGACATCTTAATTTCACATTAAAAATAAATTTATCGCGTCCTCTCAAAGCTCTATTTTATTTTTAAATGTCTGTAGACTGTAGCGTATCGTTTTGTCGTAGTTAATATTATGGTTCATGAATAAATCTGTCAAAATTTATGTTTTAAATGTCGTTAGCTTTAAAATTTAGGAAAATGGTCTTTTATTTATTTAGTTTGGTTTTTTCTTTATGTAATCCAGCAGTGTTTTTATATTTTTTAAAGATTAACCAAATTAATATCATCGTTGATATTTTTATTAGTTATATTAAAATGTCAGCGTCGATGTAAGGGCTAGGAATGTCAAAGATCAATTTTAGTCTATTTTACAAAGTGGGTACAAACATAATGTGAGCAACGGTGGTTGTTTGTCTAATTTCTGTGGGTTCAAATCCGGTGGTGAGCATCAATTATTTTATAGTAATATTATTTCGAGAAATGTTACATAAGGTATTTCTGTCAACATTGTATAATCGCAAGTATGATTCTACAAAAAAACAATCAAATTACTTTCTTAATCATAAAATATTTATTTACGATATGTATCCTAACTAATACATATTTAGTTAAATACAATAGCTTACGGCCGGTTTCCCGAACGATGATCAACGAAAAAATCCAATAATTAGGTACTATGTGTCAAACTCGGATCAATCGTTTTTTTCTCGACCGAACGTCGTACGAGTAACTTACATTGAAAGTTGTCTGCATATTATTAATTGTTTTCATTGAATGAACTGTTTTTATCGTTGAAGTTTTGTGACTAAGTTATGGACAAGGATAGAACTGATACGGGAACTCATGTGTGATTGTGTTTTATGAAGAAACAAGTGTTTTAAACGTATTTAAATAAATCTAAATACACGGCGAAATAACTAACTACCCGCATGTAATTTAACCGACCGGTTACCGAGTTGGTGTGCGATTCGCGTAAGTGACATCTAATACACGGCGCTTACGGCTTGTTATCGTGTGACTGGCATGGCTCAACTCGACGGATTTTATTCGTATGCAAAACTATTTTGTTGAGTGTAAACACATAAAACTACTTTTGCTGCTGCGATTGTTTTGATTTGTTTTGATCAAATAATGAATTGTTACGGATGCAGGGCTGGAATCGAAAACAAAGAATTCTTGAAATGCAATAACTGCGCTTCTGTTTATTGCTACTTATGCCTGAACATCAATGCAGAGTCTATTGATCAGTTGAATACGGAACAATTAGCTGCATTGAGTTGTCCTTTTTGCCAAAACGTAACTAGACGCAAAATAAACGACAATACTCCGATTAAACATAGTAACCGATCGTTGAATGATACAATGAACGTGTCGTTTAGTCAAGTTTCGATCGACTCGCAAATTGCTTCTACGAGTTTCAGCAGGCAAGAGGAGCCTGTCACTATGGAAAGCATTGGCAAGCTGTTTGATTACAAACTTTCTCCGGATTCTATATTCATGAATAACTTGCGCTCCGCGTTGAAGAAAGATATGGAGGAAATGGTAAAAGTGGAAGTAAGCCGTGCTATTGAGAAGGCGAAGGCGGATTTTACAAGTACTACAGACTTTATTTCTGCAGATCAAAAAGATATGAAAGCAGAAATTGCTGAAAAAAATGAACGCATAAGGAAACTTGAGTCGGACGTTTCTAAAAGTCAGGAAGTATTATGTAAATTACAAAATCGCTTATCTACAGTAGAGAAGCTGTCACGTGACTTAAACATAGAGATACACGAGGTGCCAGAAAACCAAGGCGAAGATCTTGTTGTCCTATTTAAGAAGCTTTGTGAGTGCCTGCAAGTTGTGGTCTCCGAAGGCGACATCAAGGCATGCCGTCGAGTTGCGAAAATGAATAATGATTCCAAAAGACCTCGTAATATTCTTGTTACTCTCTCGTCGCAGCGTCTGCGTGATGTGCTTCTATCTGCAACCACTCGTTTCAACAAGGCCCATGCAGATGATAAACTCTGCCTCTCCCACATCGGCATCAGTGGTGCGACCTCAAGAATATACTTGTCGGAACACTTGAGTCCTGAAGCTAAAGAACTCCATAGTTTAGTAAGAAAGTTTAGTAAAAATAATAATTACAAATTTGTTTGGGTGCGCTTTGGACAAATTTATGTACGTAAGGACGAAAAAAGTCCTGCCATATTAATAAAAAATCAAGAAAAATTAATTAACTTAAGTCGCGAGTAAAATACTAAGTTCTTGTTGTTGTTCATTGTAAATTTATTTTTAAGTCACTGTTAATTCATTTGCCTTTAAATACTTTTGTGTACTTTTATAGTGTTTCTTTTGTTATAAATAGGTATATACCAAACAATAATGGTCTTAATTTTTTATCAAAATGTTAATGGTATTAGAAGTAAATTGATAGAATTTAACTTAAATCTATTAAATTCTAACTATGATATTGTATGTCTGACTGAAACAAATCTGAATAAAAGCGTTCTAGACGGAGAAATAGTTGACGCCCGCTACAATATTTTTAGAAGAGACCGTACAGAAACTTGTTCTCATAAACGCGAAGGGGGTGGAGTCTTGCTGGCTGTACTTAAAAAGTATGAAGTTATCCGTCAGATATCTTGGGACAGCAACATAGAGGATGTCTGGGTTACCATTATTCCTGAATCTCGTGACTCACCTCGTTTAAACATTTGTGTATGCTATTTGCCTCCTGACCTTCGCTATGTTAAAATAGAGGAGTTTTATAACCACTGCCAAAAATTGATATTAAGTGATTTCCCAGACGATGACTTCCTCCTAATAGGTGACTTTAATACCCCTGACTACACCTCAGCTACCCAGCACTCCGCTTCGTTTCCTCAACTTCTTACGGAAATTCCAACACCTAGCCGAAAATGTGACCTCTTGAATGAGCTAATGTCTTTATGTAATTTAAAACAATATAATAATGTCACAAACGCGAATGATCGTTTACTAGATATGGTACTCGCTGGATTTGACGGTGTTACAGTTAGTGAAACGCCTTGTCTGAGCCGCTTGGATAAACACCATCCTGCTATTGCGATTGAAATACCAGTATTCAAAGTATCCAAGGGTCTTAAACGTCATAATACCAAAATCTTAAACTTTTCTAAATGTAATATTGAAAACACGAAATCTGAGTTGATTTCTATTAATTGGCATAATCTTCTGTCGTCGCCGGATGTGGATCATTGTACACAGACTTTCTACGATAAACTATTTGAAATAATTTATAAACACACGCCTTTTGTCTCTCTTAAGTATTCCTCTTATCCTATTTGGTATAGCAAACCTTTGATTAAATGTAACGAGGAGAAAAACAAATACCACAAGTTATATAAAACATATGGAAACCCTCGAGACTATGATACTTTTTCACTACTCCGTACCAGATGTAAGGATCTCACTAATGAATGTTATAATAAGTATATCTCATCTACTGAAGATGCTATTGAAAAAGATATTAAATCATTTTGGAGATTTGTAAATAATAGACGAGGGCAGGTATCGATACCTCATACCATGACTTTTGCTAATGCCTCATCTTCAGATGGTTATGGAGTGTGTGAACTTTTTTCACGCTATTTCGGCTCGGTGTTTGAGGATGACTCAGATGATGAAAGCGTTTCGGTCTCATTCAACAGCTATGTGTCAAATTCGCTGTCACAGGTTATACTGTCCGAAACAGATATTTTGCTAAAAATCAAACAATTAGATAAAAATAAGGGTCCTGGGCCAGATCGGCTTCCTGCTTTGTTTATTAAGGCATGCGGTGAAGAGCTAACTGTTCCACTCTGCATTATATTCAACAAGTCGCTCAGCAGTGGTGTTTTCCCTAAGCTATGGAAAACGGCCCATATTATTCCAATTTATAAAAGTGGTGACAAGTCCCGATGTGAAAACTATCGTCCTATTAGTATTTTGTCTTGCTTTGCCAAATTGTTGGAGTCTCTAGTGTACAACCATCTTTACAGCCATATTAAACCACTTCTTTCTGATAAACAACATGGTTTCGTTAAAAATAGGTCAACTGTGAGCAATTTACTTGAATATAAAAACTATCTTTGTCAGGCTTTTGCTAAATGTGGACAAGTCGATTCAATATATACAGATTTCTCTAAAGCCTTTGACAAAGTTAACCATAAGTTACTTTGTCATAAACTCGCTAAGCATGGCGTCCACGGAAACTTATATCGTTGGGTGTGCTCATATCTCAACAACAGAAGTCAGCTAGTGGCATTGAAAGGCTTCGTCTCGACGCCTGTGATGGTGAAGTCTGGAGTCCCACAAGGTTCTCATTTGGGACCACTTCTCTTCGTGATATTCATAAACGACCTGGTTGAACTCTTGACTTGTAACTGTCTCTTATACGCGGACGACTTAAAGATATTTAACGTTGTAACTGGGGATGACGATTGTGAGACATTACAGAGTGACATTGACACAATATCTCAATGGTGTAAAAATAATCGAATGTATTTAAATATCAATAAATGTTTCATAATATCGTTCACGAATAAGCGCAACAAGATCTTACATGACTACTGCATTGATGGTCAGGTACTACAGCGGTCTTATGTTGCCAAAGATCTGGGCATTTTATTTGATGATAAGCTCACATTTCGAGTACACTATCAGCATATAACATCAAAAGCTAACCAGCTCTTAGGATTTGTTTTGAGGTCTACGAAAGATTTTAAAAAACCTCGTAGCATAATATATCTGTTCAATGCCCTTGTCAGAACTGTTTTAGAGCATGGCAGTCCGATATGGTCTCCGAACTATAAAGTTCATTGTAACGATATAGAGAGAACTCAGAGAAAGTGTCTAAAAATGTTAGTTTATCGTTTACAGCCGGGCCGCTCGAGTATGAGTTACGAAGAGAGGTTAAATAAATTTCATGTCCAATCATTAGAAGTTCGACGTGTATATTTTGATTTAATATATCTCTATAAAATTATACATTATGTAATAGATTCCCCTTCACTACTGTCAGTTATATCATTCAATATAAAATTTAGGTCACGAAACTCTAATAAAAACAACACATTTAACTTACAAACTTATAAAAATAACATTTCCTTTTTTAATCCCTTAACTAGAATGGCTCGTCAATACAACGAGCTGGCAAAAAATACTGCTGATCTTGACATTTTTGTCCCTAATTTGAATCAATTCATGAAAAAAATTAAAGACATCCTATATCTTGCTAACCTGAATTGCTCCTCAAGTGGAGGAGTATTGAACGCATAGTTGATATCTGGTGTACCTACAATAAAATATATATATATTTTTTCTTTTGTAAATTGTAATTTTAGGATTGGTCACATGTGTATTTTTAGTTATAGCTTAATTTGTTAGTTACATGTACTCTTTTCTCGTACAAACTTATTTTAGCCGTACGCACATATGTTTATGTTTCAACCTAGATCTTAACTGTAGCACTTACTAGTAAGTACTTTAGCTTTTAATTATTTTTATTTGGTATTGGTTGAAATGTGTTTTGTGTGTTTAAATAAATAAATAAAAATAAAAAAATCGTGATTTGGGTTTCCAGAAACCGGCCGTTAAAGTTTTATCAAACAAAATACTGTAAAAACTACAAAAAACCTCGCTATGTAACTATGTTGAAATCTGTAGCTAAAACAAATTTAGCCAATGCTTATTAGACACGCCTCATTTGAATGAAGCGACCCGTTTAGCGCGGGAAAAATACAACATGGCCGCTTTTTAGCGTTCCGTACCATTTACTGCGGTTTCACTAATGAGTATGTGTAAAAATAGGTCTTACTTACACAATAAATGCAAAAAAAAATTATAGCGTTTTAAATCAACTTTATCTGATTTTGATAACTTACAATCTACATATACTAGATACAATTTTACTTTAACAACACCGTATTAAAAGAAAAAACAGATTTTTAGTATGTAGTAAGTAAGTATGTTGTTAATATTTCTGATACTAATAACTTATGAAATTTCAAATATAAATGAAACTCAAAAAATAGTTTGTTTGTGGATTTCGATAATATTATTATATTTATATAAACCAAATGAGTTTTATTCACTTCGTGAAAGCATGTAAAAGGAAGTTATTGTAATTTATTCTTCTTGAAAACCGGTTTTGACTGATCGTTGTAGTCAGCTATCAGTCAATCAGTCCGGATTATATTATCAATGCCACAGATGAAAGAAATAGGACATCAATAAAAATTTTTTATCTGTTATCTATGGCATATTTGTAGTACAAACTTAGTAGTTTTAAATTAGAAGTTAATAATACAAAAAAAGCCCCGGCATTCCAATTCGATTAAAACTTTTTTTTGGCGTCGCACCGACTCACACTTGCCAATATAATTTATGTCATTCAAAAAACATGAAAGAGGTTGTACGCTTTGATATAATATGACTAATTGGGTCATTATTTCAAAAAATAACTTTTATTGGTGTCGTAAATTCATCTGCGATGATTTGTTGGTATTTCCTGAACATATTTTGACATAATAAAAGTATGACAAGGAACACCCTAACTCTATCAACGCATTATAAACATATGAATAAGTATAATATGTTTGTCAAGAAACTAAACTCAGGCAATTGCCTTACTCGTCGTTTTATGTTGATTTATAAGATAGCGGGAACCGCAACTATTAAAAATATTAACTCATTTTAGAATCCTTTTTAAAATATCAATTATTGAATAATTTTTGATACAAAAAAAATATTACTTATTGCCGTATTTGGGATTGTGCCAAGTGCAGTATAAACGTGCAGTCTACTTACTCTCCTTACAGACATAACGAGAACCTAGGTTCTGGAATCTGTGCTTGAGATTACAGGCGTAGGGTCAATTCCCACAAGAACAATCATTTTTATGTGACTTCAATCAATCTATTTAAGTAGTTCTCATAGTACAAGCTTTACTTAGTTTGGGACTAGAGCGCGATGTGCTAAAACATGAATATAAATAAATAAATACATAAATAAATAATGTTGGACAATCCACACAACAACATCTAGCCCGAAGCTAAGCAGAGCTTGTGTTATGGGTAGATACTAGAAGACTGACATACAATACATTACATAGATAGATATTTTTTATTATACATATAAAATACCAAGAACACCCGGAATAAATATTTGCAGATCGTACAAACATATATCCCAAGGCGGGAATCGAACCCGCAACCTTCCGCGTAGCAGGCGGACCATCGCCCGCCGCGCCACATCGGTCGAATAATTATTTATAAAATACATAACAAACAGTTGAGCTATCTACAAACCGTTGCAAACGATCTATAGATACTCAATAACAATAATCGATCTCAACTGATCCAAATCAGTACCAATCGTCGTGTACAAGATACTCGCTGCATTGCCGCGCTGAATAGCAATGCTGATACAGATACCAGATACTCACCAGCCCTCGGGTCACGCATCGCTAATTATATTTCAGATATTTTATGGTAATATAATTTTAGGTAAATGCTGCATTTGAAGAGCTTCGAATCCGCGCCCGCGCCGGCAGCGGACGGCTACCAAAGCTGGAGATACTCCGCGCCGCCATCCAGCATATTGAAAGACTGCAAGCTGCTCTGAGGGCCGCTGCTGTGGTATTTATTTATTTATTTTTATTAAGTTGTTACATATATAATAATAATAATGCTGGACAATCCACACAACATCATCTAGCCCCAAGCTAAGCAGAGCTTGTGTTATGGGTACTAGAAGACTGACATACTTAATACAATACATTACATAGATAGGTAGATATTTTTATTACACATATAAAACCCAGAACACCCGGAATAAATATTTGCAGATCGTACAAACATTTATCCCAAAGCGGGAATCGAACCCGCAACCTCCGCGTCGCAGGCGGACCATCGCCCACCGCGCCACATCGGTCGTCATACATTACAATTACATACAGTTATAGGGTGTGATTAACAATGGGTATGAATCAATGCCTGGTTGGACAACATTGATACCCAAACTAGGATTACCCTGTGTTATGGCAAATCAATGCCCTCCGCCAAACTAAGTGTTATTAGGTAGGTACATTAAACATTACAGTATTTAAGTAGTAGGTACGTAGTGTGGTAAGTCTTGGAGGCTGGAGCGGGTCGTGAATTTGTGGGGCCCTGGACTGAAATACTTGGGGCCTATCTAACTAATAGCCAGGTCAATAAACTGTTTCTGATTATATAATGTAATGTATGCAATATTTCAATGTTTTCATATGACGGTATCACGAAATATAATTAAAATTAAAGAAAATAATGTTATGTTTAATGAAAATCTATTTTTAAGTAAAGTCTTAATTTGTAAAACGCAACAAAAAGAGTTACATCAAACAGTATGGAAATCGAACCCGCTCTACACCCGATTAGTCACCCACTGCACTATTACTAATAATACAACATGAAATATGTTTTGAATTAAGCTTGCTCACAATATTAGCATCTATTTCTGCTCGTCAAGCCGCGTCGCGCCTCTTGATTTGTGGCATGGACGTCGCGATGTGACATTTTGTTGCTAATCTACTTAATATCACTGAAAGCTAAGTGCAGACGACTCGACTGCAATATTTGAAATCATCAACAGTTCATTGCTGGACGTAGCTCTCTCCCAAGACGCGCCACTGAGCTCGGTCTTCGTCTCTTCTCAGTATTTCCCGCTTTGTCCATACAGATAGTTACTAATATGAAACTGACGTGACAAGTAAACTCAGAGTTTTTCAATTATCCCCAGAAATTTAAACAACTTTTTAACTAAATAAAACTCGCAGAAGTTGCATAGGAGTAATTAAAGTCCCACTTTCTGTTGCACATAGACAGATAGATAGATAGAAAACGCTTTATTAAACACACAAAGAAATAACAGAAAAACAAACAGTGTTTGCAGTAAGTGAATACAATGGGCGACCTTATCTTTGAGCGATCTCTTCCAGACAACCTTTGGATGGACTAGATTTAATTTAACAATAGTGACGGGGTATATATAATAAAACATGTACATCACATACCTACTTATGTAGGTACTATTTCATGGCAGTAGGTAACTGACAGACGACTACTGTTAAAATCGTTCCAGCCATAAAAACCACTGAAGAGTTAGCACAAAAGCCATATAAAAAAAAAGAGTCTGTACCTAAACCTAAGTATTTTTATTTGATTTATGGTGATACGTCTCGCTCTAGCGGGAAATTCAATTTTTTTAGGGTTTTTTTTTATTGTGGTTGAACTGTTATATCTTTTACTAGTTTAAGCTACTTTGCGAACATAAACAATAATTTTCTGTGTAACTCTGTATCAATATTTGAGATTGATTCTTTATATTAACTTACTTAATCGTAAAACTGTTTAAAACACTTTCATAATATTTCTTTCAAAAAACTTGCAATTCTCAAAAATAGTTACATATATCGTTGTGTTCATACAATACTTAAGCTGCACTGATAGTGGGAATATTTCAAAGCATTTTGGTTTCCTTTGATATAAAATTCCACTTTGGTAGATCCAAGTGGAATTCTATCAACAAATTCCTTTCGAGTTTGCGAAACAGATCGATTTGTTACGGTGGAACTATTTGCACTTCTTTATGTATTAAATTGTATTTTACATTACAATATGTTTGGCAATTTTATATGTAGATACATAGATATAATAAAAAATATCTATCTATGCATTGTATTGTATTAAGTATGTCAGTCTTCTAGTACCCATAACACAAGCTCTGCTTCGCTTGGGGCTAGATGATGTTATGTAGATTGTCCAGCATTAATTATTTAAAAAAATAATTATGTGAACTGGGGGTCCAGCGAATGTCATAGATTATCGAAGTTAGAAGAAAAGTACATAAATGAATGGGATTATGGTATGACAAATATCCATGAGTAAAATTTGTAAGATTTATAAAAGACCACATTTTCATGAACATTTAATCGTGAGGTAATTAAAATGATCAAGAAGTAAATGAAATGATGTATCTAACCGTTAAAAAATAAATTTCAATAATAAGAAATCAATGTGAAAGTTTCTTCACAACAAGGTTTTAATTATGTATTTACTAGGAACCTTGTAATAACTTTTGCTACGATTTTTTGAGTTAACATATTTTTGATTTAATAATTTGTTACTTTTTTAGACAATGCTTCATCACGCACGATATGAAAATTTGTGCATACGAGGACCTATCAGAGGGCCTAGTACGAGTTTTGCACATGCCTACGAACGTATCGCCTTCGTATCGCAAGCCACCAATTTTGTATGGAAATCCAAGCTTCTCAAGAAATCTGCTAGGGGCGCTGTTTGGATCTCCATACAAAAACGGTTGCGCTAGGCGATTGCGTCTCTACGATTCGTGTGTGCACAAACTCGTACTTGGGGTACTGCGAATATATTTCGAGTCGTTTCTATTTCCAAAGAATTTGATAGTTCGACCTATGCTGCGGGCCTAAGCTGTTATAAAATGCATAAGTAACCAATAAATATGAAATAGATATTCTTACAATTTCATAAGATTGGGATTGAGTGTATTTCTCCGTAACCCTTTGTATCGTTTCTAAATATTTCTCGATGTTTCTAGATATTTCTATTTGTTCCATATCCGAGTGCACATCGCGCTGTCATGATGTTAAATTGCAATTAATCCATGCCGCACATTATTTATTCGTACACGTGCGCGGTGAATATAGAAATACACAGAAAATGCTTTTAATTGGTCGCTTTGTCGCTATTCCTGGCGATGTCCCGAATTATAAGCATTCGCTGGGAATCGAGCTGGAGATAAGGGCTGCTCTGGCGTAGTGGGTGGGCTGGTTAGGGATAAGATGTGTGCCGTTTGCGTGCCGCAAAAAATAGTTGCATTCCCCAATTACCCTGTTTTTAAAAAGCACTCATGTAAATTTGACAGAAGAGGTTATTTCCAAAAGTTTGAGAATTTTAACTCAAAAACGTCCAACATCAATTTACCTTTTTCTATCAAAACATTACAGTAAACAAAAAAAATAATTTGTGTGATCTAGCTCCTAAAGCTTGCCCTACTTTGGGACTAGAGTGTGATGTGAGAAATGTCCGTGACAATATTCATTTTAAGATATATTTTATAGTACATTGTCATATAAAAATAAAATACATTAGAAACAGTTGAGCTATCTACAGACCGTTGCAAACGATCTATAGATAGCTCAACTGATCCAAATCAGTACCAATCGGAAGCGTGCCCAAGATACTGGCTGCATTGCCGCGCTGAATAGCATTGCTGATACGCTGGGCCAGATACTCACCAGCCCTCGGGTCACGCGTCGCTTCGACTAGACGCCCAGAAATAATTTTGAAAACCCGGTGAGCCTCGGTACCCCACGGACCTAGAGTCTCAACCCCAAGAGGAGAAAATAAGTATGCCCTGTCGAGACCTGCATATTTTTTAAATACTGTATAGTCGTAAGTTTGTTTTATAGTAAGTATTTAATATTTGTAATTTGTCATCAGATGGAGACAGAGTGCAAGAACTACGCAATGGAACCAACTGTGCCAAGGGCACAGCACAAGGAATCAAAAGCTGAGAAAGAAAAACCCTTTTTGAACAGTAAGTGTCTTGCAAAGAACGTCCCGGGGTGCAACCAATCAGAGACTGTAGAAATCACGATCATTTTCCATGAAGCTCCCTGATTGGCTGATGTATTTTAAAAATATGTATATTACCACAACATTTTTTACAAAAGAGAAAACCAAGCAAGAGTTATTGAGAAATACTAAATTCAAATTTAAAAAAGTTAAAATAGGTAAGTCAAATCTTGATCTAAATGGGACTGGAATGGAAGTAAAGGATTATAAATCAAAAAAAGACGTGTGGCACTCGGAGACTGCCGCGGTAAAGCTATTGCATAGCATTTTTTGCTGGATTACGCTTGCGTAGTGTTAGGTTATTTCGTTACGGAATTCCTGGATTCGGTCTCCACGCTCAAGGCCCGCGATAGAAGCTATGCAATAGCTTAAAAATCTTCAAAATCGGTTCTCCTAGAAACAATAATTATGTTACTTTTTTCAGATGATGCAAGCTCTTGTGGAGTAAATAGTTTGGCAAGATTACGATGTATAGTGCAAGCTCTCTCTACTAAAGATACACCCTGATAGAACTAATAGCGGTTTAAGTAGACAACCCAGTGTAAATAGTAAAAGAGAGATATGTATAAATGTATTCGTAAATGATATTTAATGATAGATACTGGATATAAAAAGTCAAAGTTGACGAGACAGAAGGGTTTTTTAATCAATTCTTGTGAAGTGGTACGAATGAAAATAATACGTATTAATATTCGTATTTATCTAAACTTAAAAAACTGATAAAAAATATTTTATTGTATTTATAACATTTTATAGAAAAAATAACTAAAATGATAGATATTTATTTGGTTTTGTTCCTCTAGCAATATTAATTTAAAAACTAACTAATACAACAGTAATTTACTATCTTCTTTTTGATAAGAGAAATACAAAAACGCAAAAACTGTTGACTTTAAAATAGAAGTTTCATTTTAACAATAACAAAATATTCATAGACATTTCAGACATTTTTCGATTCGAACCCACGACCCACAGCGTGGAAGGCAGCGCTACTACCAACTGAGCTGTGTCGCGTAAATGTAGGCATAGCCGGCATCTTCCTTCACGTCCTCTGATACCTACTACTACTAAGTAATATATTGTACGTAATGTTTTAAAGTTGTAGGTGTAACTAAGTAGGTAAAACTGCTTGACGATACTTTGTCTTACTGCGTGCGTCCAATAGGATGCACTACTACGGTCATACGGACACTGTGATCACATACACAACAGTAGCTCTACCATGAGTTTTTGCTTGACGATACTTTGTCTTACTGAGTGCGTCCAATAGGATGCACTACTACGGTCATACGGACACTGTGATCACATACACAACAGTAGCTCTACCATGAGTTTTTACTATACTATTATACTATACTCGCTAGCGTCTGTAGTTAAAAAAATGTATGAAGATTTGTACAGCGCCCCTAGCGGATAGTTGGGTACTAAAATTCGTAATATGTAGGTACATACTAATATTGACATAACTGCTGTAGTAAAGTCAGGCGATTTTACTGTGACAACTCATGGTAGAGGTACAGTACGTCTACCATGAGTTGTCACAGTAAAATCGCCTGACTTTACTATAGTAGTTACGTCAATATTAGTATGACGAATTTTAGTACCCAACTATCCACTAGAGGCGCTGTACAAATTTTCATACATTTTTTTAACTACAGACGCTAGCTAGAGTATAGAAAATATGGTATAGTAAAAACTTATGGTAGACCTACAGTTCAAGATATACAGCCTACTGACAGACAGACAAAGAGACGAACAGTCTTAATAACCGTTTTACCTTTTGACAGCGCAACCCTGTTTTTTCCCAAATCCAAACCCCTTATCTTATAAAAAGTTAGCGTATATAACGTATGGTAATACATCAAGTCTGCGTTAGCTTTTTATAAGATAGACCGAAAGTGTTCTATACTTTTACACCTTGTACCATGTTAAAAGCTAACCCAGCGAATATTTTCAGCGAAACATTATGACACAAGCGAATGCTATAAATACTTACGGATGCCACGATATGATCTGATCTGCGCGCGCGCAGGCGTGGTTTGGCAAACACATCGCCCCTCCTTCGTCACTCCCTACACCCATTATTTATTGATGTTTACTGGCAAAACTGGTAAAGTCGATAGCTATATAGTGTTTAGATAGGTTGGAGAAAAAATACACATAATGTACAATACATACTTATATCTACCTTTTACTTCCCGCTGTCTGTCCGTCTGTGCGTAGATGGTTAATTTTAGGTACCTAACGGATTTCGTTGCGGTTTTTAACAGATTGATTTAAGAGGAAGTTTTGTACATATGTACCTATGTATCAGCAATGACCCATGTTTTTGTGACATATTTTATGCACGGAAAATAATACAAGATTGTTTTAAAAACAATGTAATTCTTAAAAATGTAACATTTTACAAAAATATATTTACATGTATAATCATATAATTCTACGTACAGTCGCACAATATTGTAATATACCATTTACGTTTATTAACAGCAAAAACACTATCAAAAACGGTACAGTACCATTTAAGTATGCAACTTAAATATTACAAAAAATCTAATATAGGTAATATTTATTCCTGTTTAAAAACTATACATACATAAAAATCGTATCGAAATTCGTTCAGCTCTAGCTGAATTATATTATTACGTTTTTTCTTTTTTATTATTTTTATCAGTTTTTTATTATGGTACTGTAATGTTTTTAATTAATTTCAGATTAAAAATTAAATTAAATAATTTGTCGGTACAGACAGCCACATAAATATGTTAAATCACATTATTAGATTTATAAATACATTGTATTTTTGATCAAACATAATTTTTCTGCATAATTCTTTGCCCAGCAGTGGGACGAGATAGGTTAGGAAAAAAAATACAAAGGCCGTAATTAGGCTAGAAACTAAGAGGATATGTAAAGTATGATATTGTAGTCTAGTGTATTGTGAGAGTGTTTATTTTGTTATAATAAATTATAAAGACGATTCTTTACTACATAATGATAAGTTTTTTTTTTGTGAATGTTTCTTCGTTTAGCACTGTGGTACAGAACTCGCGTAAGCTAATTAGACGTATGCTTGCATAATATTTTTCCTAATATAATTTCCATAACACTTCAGTCTAACACACCTCAGCCTAAAAAACTTCTCATTATAGTAGGGGAGCCCACGATGCTAAGTGTGGATATATCCGAGAGACGACTTTCGGCTCGAGAGTAGGGAGTTTCAAAATACAACCTCGGACTAAGCCCTTTATCGGATCTACGTTTGAACGTAATCGTCGGATCGTATGGTAATTGGGAGTGTTTACGTAGAACCGTGTTTAAAACGAAGAGCTGCCGCACTGTTAAGACATCACACAAAGAGAACAGTACCCCAAGTACGAATTTGTGCACACACGGATCGCAGAAACGCGTTTTTTTGAACATGACCTTCAACACAGCTCGTTGGGATCTTTCAAGTCTCAATATAAATCTTTGAGCCAATCCGCCCCAAGCAGTAATGCAATAGGAAAAAATATTTCATTTTAAGTAATACGCAGATTTATTGCTCTCAAATTTGGTAAAAAATAAGTAAATAATAGTTAAAAATAACAATACTTTAGACACGTATAATAGTTTAGTATCCAGTCTTTACTTAGATATAAAAAGCTTAAAAGCGTATTCAAAAATAGGCCTTATACACTTATATTATGCTTAAAATGGACAGTATTTTCGAAAAATCCTAATATAACATTTTTTCTAATTATTGCATTTATTTCAATGTTATTTAAAATGCTATAAGAAAATATAAATAAATGATAGTAACATTTATCGTTGCCGTACAGGAGGCCCATTTAAGGAAATAGTGGCGTTTGAGGGAGGAGGCTTATACCCAGCAGTGGGCTAGTACGGGCTGCCGATGATGATGATGATGAACATATTTATGACGCCGACAGTACTTTACGACTGAATTATTTAAATATTAGTCTTAAAAATAACATGTTTTGAATGAGAGTTATTTATAAAATAAGGACGGGTTATAATATAACTTCAGAAACTATATAATTGTTTAAATAAATAAATAATTCTGGACAATCCACACAACGTCATCTAGCCCCAAGCTAAGCAGAGCTTGTGTTATGGGTACTAGAAGACTGACATACTTAATACAATACATTACATAGATAGATATTTTTTATTATACATATATACAGGGTGTCCCGAAACTCAACGATAACCTGGTACCGGGTGAGAGGCCAATGTATATCAGTTACGAATAAAATAAGAAAAAAAATCTATACCACTTAGTGAAGCAATAATATAATTTTTTCGAAAAAGTTTAAAATTTTACACCCTTGATGGCTTTTTTAAGTGTCGTGATCACAATTTTCACAATTTTATAGTGATTATTTTAATAATGTAATCTCAAATAACAGTGTTATTAATCGCAACCACAAATCAAAGTAATATCATTCTTAACTAAGTAAAATAAATTAAGTTTTGACGAGGTTTGGTTCAAAAAATTATTGTCAGAAAACTTTGATACTCCATGTTGAAAAAAAAATGTACTATACTACCCTTGGCAAGTTTTTTTAAAAGATGGCCCATTTATTGCAGAGTTCAAAATGGTACAACACTTGCCGCTTTTCTGGTCAAAAAAGTATAATTTCATATTTTTTGCAAAGGGACCTCATGGAAAACTTAATCAAAATAAAACAATCAATTATCGTAACATTTTAATATTCTTCTATACAGTATTTACAAAATGTACATAGTCATATAAAATACATAAGAAACAGTTGAGCTATCTACATACCGTTGCAAACGATCTATAGATAGTTCAACTGATCCAAATCAGTACCAATCGGAAGCGTACCCAAGACACTGGCTGCATTGCCGCGCTGAATAGCTATGCTGATACGTTGGGCCAGATACTCACCAGCCCTCGGGTCACGCGTCGCTTCGACTAGACGCCCAGAAATAATTTGGAAAACGCGGTGGGCCTCGGTACCCCACGGACCTAGAGTCTCGACCCCAAGAGGAGCAAATATGTATGCCCTGTCGAGACCTGCATATTTGCGTCTCTTGAGATCCTCGGCCGAATCCGCCGCCGCACCAGCCCGAACGGATGTCTGTGACAGGTGAGAAGGTGCAAGGGTATCGACACAAGTTGCGTCCCACACCAAAGGCCTTCCCGCCTCCCACGGAACAAGCGTCATACCGTCGTTTGCCATCGTCACGCATCAGACCATTCGGCTCTAGAATGGCTGGCAAGTTCACGCTGGTAAAAGCCCGCCGGATGATGTCGTTGAGGCTAGCATGACGGGATATCCGACCGGCGGCTAAAGTTTTATTAAAATTTTGATTTTTTTCTGCAATGAAAACCGGAAGAGATATATTCTTCTAAAACTAAAGTAGATGCTCAAATTGTTTTCCTCCGGCGCGAATACAAGCTATGCATCGCCTCAGAAATGACCTTTTCACCAGTCGTGCATATCTTCTTGCTTTTATTTCTTCAGATGCTGCATCAATTTTTTGTCGTAGTTCTAATAAATTTTCTATTGGTTTTGAGTAGACTTTTTCTTTTATGCATCCCCAGTAAAAAAAGTCTACTGGATTCAGGTCTGGGGAACGAGGGGGCCATAAAATTGAGCCAAGGCGTCCGATCCATCTGTCGGGATATTGTTCGTTTAAATATTCTCGTACAGGCCGGGCATAATGAGCTGGACAACCATCTTGTTGATACCACATTTCTCTGTAGATGTTGAGTGGTACATCTTCTAACAATGTCGGCAAATTATTTTGGAGAAAATGCAAGTAGGTGGCACCATTTAAATTTTCAGGTAGTTCAAATGGTCCAATTAGTTGACCATTTAAAATTCCTGTCCACATGTTAACTTTGAACTGGTACTGGGACCGGTCCTCGCGCATCAAATGCGGGTTTTCCGTGTACCACCCATGTAGGTTGTGTAAGTTTAAAAAACCGTCTCTTTTGAACGTGGATTCGTCAGTCCATAAAATTTTATTTAGAAAATCCGGATCTTCACGAATTTTTGCCAACATAGATCTGCAGAAAGCAATTCTGGGTGCGTAATCACGTGGTAATAAGCTCTGCACACGTTGCACGTGATAGGGATGTAATTCGTATCGTTTTAAAATTCGATGAGCTATACTCTTCGGTACTCCCGTTGCAATTTCAATGGTACGTACTGTAGTACTGGGGTCATTTCTTACTTCATTCAAAACTAAGTCGTCGTGGTCTGCTCGAGGTCTCCCACCAGCAGTACGAGCACTGGGCAATCGTCCTTCTGAGTATGATGCGTGCACATTTTGGAAGACACGATAATCCGGGTGCCGCTCCACATTCGGATACTTCTCACGGTACAATCTAGCTGCGGCAGAGGCATTACAACGGCACTCACCGTAGATAAGATGCATATTTGCATATTCTACCGGAGTGTACAAATCCGGCATGTTGTCCACACACAGTTTGCACAGCACAAAGTCCAGAATACAAAGCCAGAGTCGACAAGTAAAGGTGAGCATCAAATCCAAGTTGACACAAGCCAAAGTTGATAGTACGAAAGTTAAACGAATACGAGAGATGCGCAGTAAACGAAGAAACTTCTAAAAGTCAGCATAATTACTATTTAGATCATTTATGACTTTTGTTCATTACAAACTATGGAGACGCCAACCTTTTGAAACCAAAGAGTATCAGATATTTTTATTGAAATGTGGGATCCCTTCACTAAAAATACGAAATAGTACTTTCATTGGCAAGAAAACTGTCAAGTGTAATACCATTTTGAAATCTACACAAAATGGGCAATCTTTTAAAAAAACTTGCCATGGGTAGTGTGGTACATTTTTTTTTCAACATGGAGCGTCAAAGTTTGGTGACAATAATTTTTTGAACCAAAACTCGTCAAAACTTAATTTATTTTACTTAGTTAAAGAATGATATTACTTTGATTTGTGATTGCGATTAATAACACTGTTATTTGAGATTACATTATTGAAAAAATCACTTTAAAATTGTGAAAATTGTGATCACGGCACTTAAAAAAGCCATTAAAGGTGTAAAATTTTTAACTTTTTAGAAAAAAATATTTTATCGCTTCACTAAGTGGTATGGATTTTTTTTCTTATTTTATTCGTAACTGATATACATTGGCCTATCGCCCGGTACCAGGTTATCGTTGAGTTTCGGGACACCCTGTATAATACCCAGAATGGATTAGTTATCATATAATGTTTGAATTTAAGGTGGACATTCAATAATTATTAATTTTGGACATTTTTTAAAACCTTAGGTGAGATGCGTGAGATTTACCTTGAGACCTAATCTCATATGACATTTATCAACACAGGTAGATACTTTTAGTACCTATATTTTGATTATCATGCGAAATATTTGTCAGTAACTGTGATATTTGATTAACAGTAGCAGATGTGTATGAGTACCTAAATAATTTAATTTTAGTTTATCAAATAATCATGTAAAAATTTTGAAAGATAAATGTAGCCACATTTTCACGAACATTCAATAAATAATGTTGGACAATCCACACTACATCATCTAGCCCCAAGCTAAGCAGAGCTTGTGTTATGGGTACTAGAAGACTGACATACTTAATACAATACATTACATAGATATATATTTTTTATTATACATATAAAATACCCAGAACACCCGGAATCAATACTGTCAAAATTTGCACATGATTTATTTGTTAGACTTTAATCACATTTGTTTCGTAACAGCGCCATCTATCGGCAGTTCTAAGTTGTTCATATACTTACCATGATACATAAAAAAGTCAAAAGTCAAAAACTTCTTTATAGAATAAAATCACGCGGATCATTTAGAATCGTCTTGCATACTAGGTGATTCTAGGTGTCAGTTCCACGCGACCAGAGCCTACAAGAAACTAATCGCTGTAGATACATAAAATATATGCGTAATATTTAAAGCATTATTGCGAAGTATTCTTATAATTAATATGGAAGATGTCTTTTTAAACTAAGTTTTTGCGACTTTGTTAACTAAATAGTTATAATTAAATCTAACGTTTAGGTCCGGGGGGAATAGAAGTGGTGACTGGTGGCCCACCTGATGTGCTGTTGTATCATATTAAGCACGTTCACTGACAAAGTGGTAATAGTGGTATATTACTAATATGGATATCTTTATTTACTCACTGTATGTACTAGAATAATAGTCCAGTCAATTTAGGTTTTATCTGTGGAAAAAATCCTAGTGAGCTGAATTTTTGTATACACCTTTATTACGGCATTGTAATGAAGATGTGAAAAATCGACATTGATATCGTGCCGGCTAAAAAAGTTCTAAACGTCAAAAGATCAAGAAATTATCAATTGCGAAAAAATCCGTTTTTCGCAAAAATCTCGCGGTCTATTGCTCAGAGGTCAATAAAGGTGATAATAAAAATTTTAAATAGCTAAAATGACTGAACTATATGTTTGCAATTAAGAGTGTCAATATTGCATCACCATCAACCTATGTCTCCGTTTCTACTTATCTTATTTAACGCTACATTCCGCTGTATCGTCGTTCCATCTCGCCAAATGCGTCCTATTCTCACACTACGCTTGCCTAAACGCGGTCTCCACTCCAGTATCAGTTAGCTCCAAAGATTGTCGGTTCTTCGGATAACATGGCCAGCTCACTGCCACTTCAGCTTGCTAATTCTCTGAGCTATATCGAACACCTTGATTTTCTGTCGGATAATTATATTCCGGATCCTGTTTCTCAAAGAAGTTTCAAATAGCTCTCTCCATAGCGCGCTGAGCGACTTTCAGCTTGTGGACCAACCCCACTGTCAGTGTCCACGTTTCAGCAGCATAGGTCATAACGGGTAGGACGCACTGGTTGAAAACTTTCGTTTTCAGACATTGAGGGATGGATGACGAGAAGACTTGATGTTTCCAAACGCAGCCCAGCCCAGCTGGACTCCGGTTTCTCTATCTCGAAGTTGTGACTCTTCTTCTTCTTAGTCGGACACTCATAGTAGAGTGGTCGTGGTCATGAGTGGCACGAATCAATAGCTGCTCTAGCTATGCGCTTCCAGCTATCCCTGTTAGCGGCGTTGTGCGAACATTCGGTCATGGTAGAGCAAGTGATTGACTTGATGAGGTCTGACCATCTCGTCGGAGAGCGTCCACGGGACCTCCTGCCCTCCATCCTGCCTTGCACATCAAGGCGCTCCATTGAGTCTTCCTTGCTGGTAACATGGCCAAAGAACTTGAGTATTCGTAATTGCACAGTCGACGATAATCTTTCTTTTACGTGGAGCTCATTTAGGATCGATACATTAGTACGATGTGCAGTCCAGGGAAGTTGTGACCTAGCTTTGATTTTAATAAATAAATAAAACTCTGATTGTATTTTTTTTATTCGTCATTATGCAGCGTCTCAATGCTGACAATGAAATTAATAATTGAATACCACATCCGTAAAAGATGTTCAAGAAGCGAATTAAAGGAGAATGGGCACTTTGGGCCACGACTAAAAAAATCGGCCCTCAAGGTTGCCACCTAGTACGTTTAAAAGGGCTTTTACAGGCCAATATTTTACTATATTTACGGAAAAATCAGTCCCATGGAAATCGAGATATTCCGATGAAATTGTTTTTCATTTAACATCATATTACTTAGAATTCTGAAAGCCCACAAGAATGACAGTGATAGCGTTTAAAAGAGCATTAAACGGGCTTTAATTTTTTCTCAGATTCAAAATCCAACCTGTGGAAATTGAGTTATTCCTGAAAAACTGTAGTATTGGAAAAAATAAATACAGTTTTTCGGAAAAATCTCGATTCCCACAGGTTGGATTTTCAAACAATCTGAAAAACAAATAAAGCCCGTTTAATGGCCTTTTGAACGTAACTACTGGCACTTTTGTGGGCCTTCAGAATACGGAGTAATACGACGTTAAAATAAAAAAACAGTTTTTCAAAATATATCGATTTCCATGGGATGGATTTGTTAAATAAAATAGTAAAAGGTAGGTCTGTAAAAGCCCTTTTAAACATATTATGTGGCAACCCTGAGGGACGAGTTTTTTAGTCGTGGCCCACGCTCCATAGAGAATTGCTCATTCTCCTTTATAACAGATTTTCTTAAAAATAACTTAATAGCTAAACAAAGTCGCAAGCAACAATTTATTTCACATTATTAGTTAAATTACTTAAATATTAACATCTTTATTCATAAGTGTCATTTTTTCACAATATTCTTGTTTTTTTTTTATTATATAGGCCGTGTTAGTTAGATAATGTTTATTTATAGGATATTTTTATCACTTGGCGTCGATCACGCGTTGCTCAGCAGCTCACTGAAAATAAAAAAATTATGTTACAAAAATTATTGGCGAATGTTTATTTTGTGTATTTTTTACCTTTTTTATAAAATTATCACTCAAACTCAATGATAATTTATTCAATAAAATCATAAGGATCGCTTTGAATCGTCTTACATACATGATTATAGGTGCTAGTTCCACGCGACCAAAGCCTAGAAGAACAGGCAAGAAACTAGGCCTGGATCCTAGCGGTTTTTTATATAATCGTTATTACAATAGTTTATTTGAAGAGCCAGGGTCATTCCCCTGCCCTTTTCTTCTTCCACTCACTTCTATATTTCGTCAGCTATACTCCTCTCACATTCATATCATCTTTTACACAATCCAATCATTTCTTTTTCGGCCTTTTGCGCACCCAGCCACACTTACATTCAAAATGTATAGATACTTGTTTATATTGCTATTTATAAACAAGTATCTATACAACACAAGATATTAGTCTAGAAATAAATTATGTAAAGTTCACGCCGTGGTTTCCTTGATTTTTTAATTTAAAGTAATATAAACGGTATGTAATACGGTTTTCATCCATCCTCATAGAATTTCCACACCACTGTCCGTAACTTTAACTTTCAACAATTATAAATAATGCTGGACAATCCAAAATATTTGCAGATCGTACAAACATTTATCCCAAGGCGGGAATCGAACCCGCATTCCCGCGTCGCAGGCGGACCATCGCCCACCGCGCCACATCGGTCGTCAATTATAAAAATTAATAAATGTTTATGAACACATCAAACATTACTCCAGTCCTACTATGCATAGCTTGTACTATGGGAACTAGATTGCTGATAAGTACATAGAACAGTGTCACTCAGACACAGAAAAAACTACAGTGTGCATCAAACAAACATTTGTTCTCGGTGGGATTCGAACCCACGGCCCACTTCATAGAAGGCAGAGCATACCAACTAACCGATGACGGTATTATTTTTTATAAAAGTGTTTCTGAAGGTGCAGGTTCTTATCCAGTTCACTCAATAACTTAATAAAATCTTAGTATTATAATTTTTTTTTGTATCATATAAATGTATAGCTTACGCAGTTATTTCTTTTGTAGAAATGGGTCCCGTTACTCCCGATCGAGACCTCGATCTACTGAGTTGAGCTCTACGTTCAGCTGCGAAAAATATTACAATGCATAGACAAATTTATATTTTTATATTCTTAATTATAATCTTAATCTTCTTTAATATACAAATTTTAAATTTTAAAGGTTAATTTATAATGTAGGTAAATTAAAATTAATATAATATTTGAAACTATCACGGTTTTGAACATAGTTTTCATTATAAACGGGATATTTACCATGATTTGTGAGTCTGATTATTTCCCGATATTTCGGCACAGTTGCATGCGCCATGATCACGGGTCGAACTGACAAATATTGACAAATATTGACTGAAATATCGGGAAATAATCAGACTCACAAATCATGGTAAATATCCCGTTTAATGAAAACTAAAATTAATATATTTCGCAAATATTTTCTTAACATCCAAATATTAAATAATATTTTATAAAATAAGTCATTTTTTCTGCATCTTTCACCTCTTGGTGAGATTTAGCTCAAAACCTCCCCTACCTACTTCTAAAAATCCATTGTCATTGATGAAATACTCTTAAAATTATATTAGTCTAAAATATAGTCCACGCAACATAAAAAAAATACAGGATATACAACAGCTAAAGCAAAATAAACATTTAAATTATTAAAGTATATCTTGGTTCGTTTCTGTCAAGAAATATAATCCATAATAAATAAATGAGAGTGACATTGAAATTAGACATTCGCGAAGTGAAAGATTAAAAAGAGACTGTGGGGATATAAGTAGGATTTTTTCGATATACAACACATAAAGCTGTTATTTTGTATCACTCGGTAATCTAATCCGAGACACGATTAACTTATTAATGCCTTGATCCGAGTAAACCGGCGAGACAGTGACGTATTTGAGATACACTGCGCGTCGACATCAGTTTTACTGTTGAACGTTGCAGCGTTAGCGCGCAGTGTATCTTAAATACGTCACTGTCTCGCCGGTTTACTCGGTACGTGCGATCAAGGCATTATTCTGAGAGAGAGAGAGCGCTGCGAGAAACACGACTAATATGAAAAGTAGAGTTACAGGGGGAGTGAGAGATAACAAACTGCAAGAGAATAAAGAGATTAAGAGCTCATACACACGAGCGGCACGATGTCGACGGCAGATGCAACTTCAGCCGTCGACACCCGTCAACGGCAGCCGCCGACGCGTCGACGGCTGCCGTTGACTTGTCAACATCGAAGCTCTGCGGCAGCCATCGTCGACTCTCTTTGTACAGGAGCCAGTTGCAAAATGAATTCCGAAGAAGAAACACTGTTATTGCTTTTACTCCGTCGACGTCGACAAAAACGAAAAAGAAAAACACGTGCGTGGGTTTTAGAAATATTAATGAATAGAGGACAAGATGGACATTTTTTTATGCTTTATCCACTTTTACGAAGGAACGAGGAACAATACTCTTGTAGTTTATAATTCCAAATACAAGCATTTTTCTTTACTGGTACAATCAGTAATTCCACATCAATATTCTCACTGGAGCTCATTTTACAAAACCGCGACGCGTGCGCTCTCCTGGACTATGTGCAGTCCACTGACAAAATGGCGGACGCGGCACGCTACAAACATAAACAACTGCAAGCGACGCTATTGGTCGACGGCTGCCGTCGACGCATCGGCGGCTGCCGTTGACGGGTGTCGACGGCTGAAGTTGCATCTGCCGTCGACATCGTGCCGCTCGTGTGTATCGCGAGTGTTAAAGAGAAAGAGACAACACTAAAAGCTGGCATGAACTTGTCTGTAGCTCTCTAGAGTCGGTGTTGAACTATCGTGTCGTATCTTCTTCCCACAACGCCATGGCACATCTGTTTTAATTATAATAAATAAAATAAAAAAGCCTGTTTACTCTATAGATTAATGTAGATAAGTTTTTTTTTTATTAATAATACATTATAAAATAATATTATCAAAAGATTTTTAAAAATAAATTTGTCAAAAGTTTTTTAAACTTTTGCGAGCAGAACATTGCTGACAGTGTGATAAAAAATTCGCAGATGTTTATCTATGTTGGTTATAATTCATTTAATATACATTACAAGAATACTTTTATAAACAATCGCGATTAGTAGAGAGCCCAGAGAAAAAAAAACGCACTTTTTAATCTGTTTTAGTTTTTTTTCTTTTTTTTTCCTAACCTATCTCGTCCCACTGCTGGGCAAAGGTCTCCCCCAAATCCTTCCACTCATCTCGTCCACCAATCCCTCTCGAAAGCATCGAGGTCGTCCCGCCATCGCCTTTTTGGTGCCGACCAAAAAGGCGATGGCGGGACGACCTCTACGCCGCCAAAAAGTAAGATAAAAAATATTTAAAGGTAGTAGTTCTGTGAGAACAGCAGACTTTGCGAAATGACAAAAAACGTCGACAAATGACGCTAGAACAAACTTCCCCCACATCCCTTATTTGGTTTTTATTACATTCAACTTTAAATGCAATTTGTGGACATAAGCTACAGCAAACTTCGATACTGAGACGCTTAGCTCGCTATTATAAAAAAAATCGCCACAGTAGGTACAGCATAGAATACAAGGTGTTAAAAAGTTCGCAGGCTCGACTCGACTTACATTACATTTCAAAATATTACTAAAAAAAATTACTTTCGCCAACTGAGCAGTATAGAGAGTGTAAAAATAGATGTTGAAAGTTTTCGCAGGTTCGAGTCCATCATAGAAAAAAGGATCTCGTATTGGCACGTCTGTAAGCGTGCTTATTTATACCCACAACAGGATTCGAACCCGCGACAATCAGAGCTCAATAACATTAAATTTATAAAAATCTTTTTGCAGATTCCATTATATTTATTTTAAATTAAATATATATACATGTGAAAACTAAATAATATATCTCGCATAGCATAATTTTTCAGTGCATAGTATCTACAAAAGTGCATATAAAAATGTTTGCTGCACTCTTGCATAACACATACCTTCTAAACGGTGCATAATTGCATTGACTAGTCCTTCTTCGTCTGTGTATTCCTCTACTAGTGTGCGTGAAATATGACAAATGCAATGTACTCTATTATAATGAATTAAGGTGTATTTTGCTAGTGATTTATTAAAATTTTTGTAATGTTTGATATTTGTATGACTGGGTGCATGGAAAGAGCCTCCTCGTGGCGCACACCGGTAACAGCTAGGCACGGTAAAGCAGTGTCTAGTCTGGCTAATCTTTCCAACACGATGCTACAACAGAATACCTACAGTTGTAGCATCGACACGATAAGAAGAAGAAGAAGACTGGATATATAACTATGTGATATAATAATGATTGGCCATCTTATACGACACGACAACCTCATCAATAACATCATAGAAGGAAAGGTAGAAGGTAGGAGAGGAAGAGGAAGGCCGAGGATAAACCACATGGGCCAAGTAAAGATGAAGGTTGCCCTCGTGTCGTTTAAGGAAGTCAAGGAGGCCCTGGAAAGGAATAAATGGCGCGACTTGCGCTCATTACGCAGACAAGAGCCAAGCTCTTAAATAGAAGAAGAGATATAATAATATGCATATTGATCTCCCATAATACAGATTTATAACTATATTTTACCAAATATAGTTAACAAATCTCGTTTTAATGAAACTTTACAATAATATAGCTTAGGTATACATCAGATTAACACAAGCTATAATTAACTATATTGTGCGAATTGTAATATATAACGATAGTAAGACGAAATCGCGAGCACTAGCTAGTTATATATATAATACTTGGAACTATCACGGTTTTGAACATAGTTTTCTGTATAAACGGGATATTTACAATGAATTGTGAGTTTCATTATGTTGTATGCAACTGTGCCGAAATATCGGGGAATAATCAAACTCACAAATCATGGTAAATATCACGTTTATTAAGAAAACTAGTTATTATTGATCAGTTGAACTATCTATAGATCGTTTGCAACGGTCTGTAGATAGCTCAACTGTTTCTTATGTATTTTATATGACAATGTATAGGCGACAATGAAATTGGTTTACCACTCTAAGGCTGAATATCATTTGTACGTACAAAACATCAAGGGTTATTTTCGCTTGACAGATTAATAACTGCTACGTCAGAATTTGTCAATCTGTAATCCTTAGCGAATAATTATGTTACTGGGAGATGTCATCAAAAGTGGTAAACCAATTTCTTTGTCGCCTATACATTTTGTAAATACTGTATAGTCGTAAGTTTGTTTGTGAATGTAATGGTTATTATTACAAATATAATGAAAGTTACCTCCGGCGACTCTTGGGTTCGTCTTCTTTCTAGGGCGCTCTCTGCTGAACGCGGATCCACTTTGCAACGCTTCCATTAAACTGGAAATGAACACATCCATTATATGTATTATAATACTAGCTGACCCGTGCCCACTTCGTTGGGCATAATTCGACCGTTTTTTCTCCGATTCACTTTGCAAAACGGACTACCACGTAAAAACCTTTTTATTTTTCGGTTTTTTTATATAACCTATGACACTCAGCAATAATGTGGCTTTCTATTGGTGAAAGATTTTTTTAAATCGGTTCAGTAGATCCCGAAATTACCTCTTACAATTTAACAAATACACAAACTTTACCTCTTTATAATATTAGTATAGATTAACATACAGACACACTTTACGGACGACTGTAACTAAGTAAAGCTTGTGTTATGGAACTAGTTAGCTGATACAAACAATTATATTTTTCTAAATACATACATACATAGATTTTTATTCTTATTTTATAAGTTTCAAGAAAACTAAATAAAGAACAAACATCAGAGTTTCATCGCACAAAAGTTTATTCTGGTTGGGGATTGAACCCACGACCGGCAGCATTGAAGTAAAAGCTAATACCAACTACTTTTACTTTAACTCCTGTGCCTTCCACGCCGTCAGGTTGTGTTGGGTGGGATCCATTCAGTAAAAACTACTACTACTAGTGGTACTACTAGTGGTACTACTAGTGGTACTACTAGTGGTACTACTAGTGGTACTACTAGTGGTACTACTAGTGGTACTACTAGTGGTACTACTAGTGGTACTACTAGTGGTACTACTAGTGGTACTACTAGTGGTACTACTAGTGGTACTACTACATACCTGTCCATAACTCCGTCCTGAGCACTCTCCATGTCCACAAACTGTTTGTACCGGTGTTGTCTCTCGCGCTTGTCTTTCTCGGCCTGAGCGCGCGCCTCCTTAGCTCGCTTCGCTCGTTCCTCCGTTTCTCTCGCTACTAGGTTCTCTTGGTGGGCGGACTGTTCAATATTTATATTAAATTTGAATAAAATATACACAAAAATAAAATAAACAAGATTGATTATTGCATGTTTATAATGTGACAAATAATAATGTGCAGACTTTGAGATTACAAACAACAAAATAATCAAGTGGTTTGCACTTTGATTATTTTGTAGTTCGTCATTTGTAATTACCACGATTAAATCATGACGATTTAAATAAATCAATTAATGTGATTAACCAGATTAAATCACGATTAACTTTATTTAGTAAAGATAAACGTGACTTATTTGATTTATATGATTAACTAACGATTAAATCAGATGCATTAACGATTAATTCAGATTTACTTTGATTAAATTCAATCTTACCATAAAAGAGTCCTTGAAAGTCTTGATATCGCTGAAGAATTCGTCCAATGTGTACTTTAACGGGTCAAATACATAATACTCAGCTAACTCCGAGTACAGAGCTTCCATTTTCTTGAACATTGAATGAAGCAAATCGCACTGCGACCGTGCTTCTACTGCGAATTCCTGTATTTCATGAATTAAGGGAAGTGTTGGAGAAATAACCAGTGTTACACAAAAATATACTTTAAAATGTAGTTTTTTTTTTCATATATGTAATATAATATTTGTTGTTATTGTACCCTGTATTTCCCACTTATATCAAATTCTTGTTTTGTGTGTGTTTGATCCTATTTATTCGCAGTTGTAGTGACGCACAACACAGTGCGTCAAATAAATGTATCTTTCTCTCTCTCTAAAATATAAAAATACATAGCTGATGCTAAAGTTTGTATCCAATTAGTATCCAATTAGTATTGTATCCAAGATACATTTATTTGACGCACAACACAGTGCGTCAAATAAATGTATCTTTCTCTCTCTCTCTCTAAAATATAAAAATACATAGCTGATGCTAAAGTTTGTATCCAATTAGTATCCAATTAGTATTGTATCCAAGATACATTTATTTGACGCACAACACAGTGCGTCAAATAAATGTATCTTTCTCTCTCTCTCTAAAATATAAAAATACATAGCTGATGCTAAAGTTTGTATCCAATTAGTATCCAATTAGTATTGTATCCAAGATACATTTATTTGACGCACAACACAGTGCGTCAAATAAATGTATCTTTCTCTCTCTCTCTAAAATATAAAAATACATAGCTGATGCTAAAGTTTGTATCCAATTAGTATCCAATTAGTATTGTATCCAAGATACATTTATTTGACGCACAACACAGTGCGTCAAATAAATGTATCTTTCTCTCTCTCTCTAAAATATAAAAATACATAGCTGATGCTAAAGTTTGTATCCAATTAGTATCCAATTAGTATTGTATCCAATATACATTTATTTGACGCACAACACAGTGCGTCAAATAAATGTATCTTTCTCTCTCTCTCTCTAAAATATAAAAATACATAGCTGATGCTAAAGTTTGTATCCAATTAGTATCCAATTAGTATTGTATCCAAGATACATTTATTTGACGCACAACACAGTGCGTCAAATAAATGTATCTTTCTCTCTCTCTCTAAAATATAAAAATACATAGCTGATGCTAAAGTTTGTATCCAATTAGTATCCAATTAGTATTGTATCCAAGATACATTTATTTGACGCACAACACAGTGCGTCAAATAAATGTATCTTTCTCTCTCTCTCTCTAAAATATAAAAATACATAGCTGATGCTAAAGTTTGTATCCAATTAGTATCCAATTAGTATTGTATCCAAGATACATTTATTTGACGCACAACACAGTGCGTCAAATAAATGTATCTTTCTCTCTCTCTCTAAAATATAAAAATACATAGCTGATGCTAAAGTTTGTATCCAATTAGTATCCAATTAGTATTGTATCCAATATACATTTATTTGACGCACAACACAGTGCGTCAAATAAATGTATCTTTCTCTCTCTCTAAAATATAAAAATACATAGCTGATGCTAAAGTTTGTATCCAATTAGTATCCAATTAGTATTGTATCCAAGATACATTTATTTGACGCACAACACAGTGCGTCAAATAAATGTATCTTTCTCTCTCTCTCTAAAATATAAAAATACATAGCTGATGCTAAAGTTTGTATCCAATTAGTATCCAATTAGTATTGTATCCAAGATACATTTATTTGACGCACAACACAGTGCGTCAAATAAATGTATCTTTCTCTCTCTCTCTAAAATATAAAAATACATAGCTGATGCTAAAGTTTGTATCCAATTAGTATCCAATTAGTATTGTATCCAAGATACATTTATTTGACGCACAACACAGTGCGTCAAATAAATGTATCTTTCTCTCTCTCTCTAAAATATAAAAATACATAGCTGATGCTAAAGTTTGTATCCAATTAGTATCCAATTAGTATTGTATCCAATATACATTTATTTGACGCACAACACAGTGCGTCAAATAAATGTATCTTTCTCTCTCTCTCTCTAAAATATAAAAATACATAGCTGATGCTAAAGTTTGTATCCAATTAGTATTGTATCCAAGATACATTTATTTGACGCACAACACAGTGCGTCAAATAAATGTATCTTTCTCTCTCTCTAAAATATAAAAATACATAGCTGATGCTAAAGTTTGTATAGATGGGTGTATGCTTGTTACTCTTTCACGCAACGGACGTATGGATTTTAATACAAGTTTTCTTATCCCGGCCTTTGGCGACAATCCACCAATCTTCTTCCTACAGAATAATAATCTTTAAAAACCCTATGTGTAGTGTAAGTAGGATTAAATTATGATAATAAAAGGTATATTACAATAAAAGGATACACTCATAGTTTCATAGAACAAATCATCCGGCGCTTGGGGCACTCGAGAGTTATTTAAATCAGTTTCCAAAGCTCTAATGTCGTTGTCCATTTTTTTAAGTGATTTCTGAAGATTTTCTATAGAAACTCTTGCAGCTCTGCAAATAAAAATACATATTAATATTTAATATTTCATGTTAGTGGTAATTATTAATGTTGTCCTGATATGTTGTTGTAGCATCGTGTAGTCACTTCTAATAAAACGATTTAAAAATCTCCCCGTGCCAAAAAAGTCGCGGGTTCATTCCTGTTTGATTCAATAACTTTTGGGATTTTATATTAGTGTAAATAAGTAAAAGTTACCTGTCAACATGTGGCATTTCTTCTGCAAACGATAAAGCGTCTGGGAATTTATTCTCAATGGTTTCCACTAAATAATGTAATAATGTTTGTTTATTTTCCAGATCCTTAGTTGCTGTCAACTGAAATAAGATAATTTATACTAAGTAAAAGCCATCTAAAAAAAAATGATGAAAATAAGTTAAAATTTAAGTTTATTTTTCAAGTACTTATGTTATAGGTACTGATTTTATTAGAAGTCTACAATTGTTTTTTTTTTATATTGCTTAGATTACGTAGTCTAGTTGAGTTTGTATATTTGTGCATGCTGTGGCATTCTTTAATTGAATTAACACGTAGATTTAAGACCTTAGCCATAAGATTTGTTTCAATTTGTGTTTCTTCGTTGAATGTCCTATTTAATAAATAAAAAAGAAATAAATAAATCCAAACTAAGCGAAACCTGTAGTGTTACTTGCTGGTAGACATAAAATACATAGTAAATCAATTATATCAAATATATTTTTTTTTTTACAAAAATAGTCGCATTGAAGACCTCCTTTTGTGAAGTCTGTTTAGGAATGAACAAAACCGACTTTCATAGTCATCGACCTGCTAAAAATCATTTTTAAAGATTCCTTTAGATATACTTGTTAGATCTAAATGATTTTTCATGATTTTTCATGTGTACCTTTGTTTTTTTTTTATAGGAGTTTTTAATTTTAAGATTCTCTTGGTTTTTCCGAATTTGTATGACTTTCACAAACCTTAGTAAGAAAACTAATTTCAAATCCGTACGCGCCAGCGTTATTAGATCCAGTGTTCATGTAGTTCCCCACAAATAGTACTAGTTCTAATATGTTTGCGAACTTTTTACTGGCTTTAATCTCTTCGCACGCTGCGGTACCGGATACTATATCCTGTAAAAAATATAAAATATTCAAGATTATTTCACATATTGCACTCAAGTTCTAAACTGTGAGAATAAAGGCCAGTGCACGAAATAGATGTTGCAATTAACGTGGAAAAGAAAGAGATGTTACTATTTTCACGGCTTTCGACCGCATTACAGACTGCAAATTTTAACGAAATGAGATTTTTTTTTTATATTATAAATTTTCTAAGCCTTTAAAAAAAACTTGATGTATATACTCAAACCCTGTGCAATGAACAAAATATGACACTTCTCATTGATAACTGAAGCAAAATTAACAAATATGACACTTCCCATTGATCTATAACGGCCGGTTTCTGGAAACCCAAATCACGATTGATCCGAGTTTGACACATTGTAATTATTAGATTTTTTCGTTGATCATCGTTCAAGAAACCGGGCGTAAGTGGAGCAAAATGAACAAATATGACACTTCTCATTGATATATAAGTGAAGCAAAATGAACAAATATGACACTGCTCATTGATATATAAGTGAAGCAAAGTGACACTTCCTATGAGACTGATTGACTGATTGACTGACCGGTTTGAGTTCATGCAACGCCTCCGTGTAGTGGTGCCTGAAGGCGAGCGAACGCAGTCGCGGCACGAGACGTTTCACGTCGGCGACGCGCGACGCGAACTGCTCAGCCTCCGTCAGCTCAGAGCTCACGCACTGCAGCTCAGCTAGCTTCTTGAGCTGATCCGCGGGAGGCAGGTACTATAAAAAAAATTGTTATGACTACACGTTACGTCTTCGATGTAATGGAAGTGTTCAACAGACATTACAGTTACTTATATAATAGTTGTGATCGATAATTAAAAATGAACGATAGATTTAAAAATTTGAGAGCAGTGCAGCTTCATTACACTGTACTTTGGGTCTTTTTTATCACACTTTATCACACTTATATAAGGACACAATTATCATTTTAAAGGGCATATGCATCACACATCTATACATGTATACTTATATAAAAGAAAGTCTTGATAGTTATACTATTTATAACTCAAGAACGGCTGTACCGATATGGCTGAAATTGGTGGGTAGGTAGCTTAGAGCCAGGAGACGGACATAGGATACATACATATTATATACTAATATGTATGTATGAATGTATTTTCTAAGAGCCGTAACGCACTGTCGATTTGTCACCGGCGACTCGGTCGCTCGGCGACCGAAAACAATAGGACGACCGACGACCAAGTGCGTAAACACCTATTTAAACTGTAGTAAGTCAGACCGAGTCGCCGGCGACAAGTCGACAGTGTGTAAAAGCTCTAATAAAAAAAACTTTAAGGCGAAACAAAATTTGCCGGGTCAGCTAGTTATGGATATTTATGATATTGACGACCGATGTGGCGCGGTGGGCGATGGACCGCCTGTGACGCGGAAGTTTGCGGGTTTGATTCCCGCCTTGGGATAAATGTTTGTACGATCTGCAAATATTTATTCCGGGTATTCTGGGTATACTATATGTATAATAAAAAATATATATCTATGTAATGTATTGTATTAAGTATGTCAGTCTTCTAGTACCCATAACACAAGCTCTGCTTAGCTTGGGGCTAGATGATGTGTGGATTGTCCAGCATTATTTATTATTTATATTTCATGTAATTCATAAGAGTTACCTGTATAAGTAGATCGAGTACATTTCCAGTAAGCACTGTCGTGTCACACCGCAGTATACAAGTCCGTATGTGATCGTACGACATATGTTTGAGCGAGCCACCCAGCAGAATGCTTAGATTCTGGGCCGCCTTACTGTCTAGTACTTTGAGATTTTTCACTTTCTTCATGGTGTGGCCTCTGGAATATCAATAGAGGATTTGAAAATATGTTTTTTAATAAATAAATTTATTGATAGTACACAAACATTAAAGCAATTAAAAGGATTTAATATAATAAGTTGTTTTATAGCTCTTTTAACCTTTTGAAATTAGCAAAGCTTGTACTATGGAAACTAGTTTGATGTTAAAATACTTTGAAACATACATTTTTTAACAAGAACCAACATTTGTATGTCTTCACAAAAGGGATCGAACCTACAACCTGTGCTGTGACGTCTGACAGAACACTCATGTTTGTTCTGTGTCGGGGTGTAATTCTGTATTCCAAAGAAGTATACATATACAAATATGTAGTATAATATCATCAATCTAGCTCCCAAACTTAGCTTAACTTCGGTATAGAGTGTCAATACTCCGTAGTAAATATTTATTTATTTTTGAATATTATGATGACTAGTAGTACTCCCGGCTTCGCACGGGTAGCCTATATAAAAAATTAGGTTTTTTTATACACCTTGGGTTACATAATTGAAGTTTTAGTAAGGATCCCTATTTTTTTTTGAATATATAATATAGCCTATGTTCAGTGCAAATAATCACAACAGTGAAAGAATTTTTGAAATCGGTCCTGTAGTTTCGGAGCATATTCGATGCAAACAAACAAACAATCAAATCTTTCCTCTTTATAATATTAGTTTAGATAGTTTAGATGAAAAACACTTACTTATCAACACTATCCTCGTTAGTTCGTTTAGCGGCAGGTTTACTTGAAAACTTCAAGGCAAGTCCAGATAGAATATCGGGAGACGCCATCTTTTCTTCTTGAACCTAGAAATAAGAAAATGTAGATAAACTCTATTTGTTTTTATGAAAGCAGTATATGTAGTTGGTATTATATGTCGTCCGTATATACGGTGATAATGTCATATTCATTCTATAGTATTAAGGCCTGCGCATACCGGGACGGCATGGCAAGGGATTTTAATTTTTACTATTGGACATTCCATCGTACTGTTACAGAAATACGACATAAATTGCTATGCTTTAAATGATGCCGTGGCATTGAACGTAAACGGAACGGCATATATATTAAAGCATAGCAATTTATGTCGTATTTCTGTAACAGTACGGTTGAATGTGATTGTTTGAACTCGACAACAGATGAAAAGTCACAACAAAATTTATACAATTCAAATTGCCTAGACTATATTTAAACCTTAGTGCTTTTAGTCAACATGACATAACAAAACCCTATTTTCAAGCCTATGTTTAATTGCGATCATTCAAGATCCCATACGCTACAAGGATCATCTTATAGTACTTTATACTAATATTATAAATGAGAAGAGAGGACGGATGTGTGGATGTATGTTTGTTACTCTTTCACGCAAAAACCACTGAATAAATTTTGATGAAACTTTACAATAATGTAGTTTATACATCAGTACCTCTACCATGAGATGTCACAGTAAAATCGCCTGACTTTACTACAGTAGTTACGTAACTATTAGTATTACGAATTTTACTCAACTATCCGCTAGAGGCGCTGTACAAATCTTCATACATTTTTTTAACTACAGACGCTAGCGAGTATAGTAAAAACTCATGGTAGAGCTACTGATTAACACAATGGCTAATTTATAAAGATATAATGCGAATTGTCAAAAATATAACGAAGTAGCGGACACCAGCTAGTTTGTGTATAAATTTCACTTACCTGAAGCCAGAAAGCTTTTTCAGACATCTTAGCGGGTACAATTGTCTTCCAATTAGCTCGCTTTAGAGGGCCGGCCACTACCCATTTCTTCTTAGGTTTGAGTCCATGCGGCAAAACGTCCGGTTGCGGCTACAAATATTAAATAAAATTATAAATATTCATGGTCCAAAGACATTATGGAGCGAGCCGGGAATCAGTGGATGAGAGTCGCAAGGGACCGTAAAGAATGGCATAATAAAGAGGAGGCCTATACTCAGCAGTGGGTGCCAACGGGCTGAAATGATGATGATGATGATGATAAATATTCACAGACATTTCACACATCACACTCTAGTCCCAAACTATGCAAAGCTTGTACTATGGGAACTAGACTGCTGATAGAATTCCTATAATACATTTATTTTTATTCAAATCATTATTCATCATTACCATTGTGGGCATCATGAACCCGCCAGGAGGGGGCGGCGGTCTCGGCCCCCCCATTCCCGGCATGGGGGGTGGCGGAGGGCCCCCCATTCCTGGCATAGGGGGCGGCGGGGGACCCGACATGCCGCCTGGCATTGGAGGCGGCGGCGGCGGCGGGGGACCACCTACTATTAGACAAATACTTATTAAATACTAGTGAAACAATATTTAAACGAATATATATATATTTTATAATGCTGGACAATACAAACAACATCATCTAGCCCCAAGCTAAGCAGAGCTTGTGTTATAACTACTAGAAGACTGACATACTTAATACAATACATTACATAGATAGATATTTTTTATTATACATATAAAATACCCAGAACACCCTGAATAAATATTTGCAGATCATACAAATATTTATCTCAAGGCGGGAATCGAACCCGCAACCTTACGCATCGCAGGTGGAAGATCGCCCACCGCGACACATCGGTCGTTTAATTACTTTAAGATTTACTTTAAGAACTTCAGGAGCCTCAGGATTAAAAGTTTTCTGTTTAACAAATATAATAATAACATTATTTACTTTTTAAATACTGTAATAGTCGTAACTTTAGAAACATATTTACGTATAAATCAAGAATTTTAGTGTCATCTATAATTAAATGTATACAATAGAATAATTATTATAATAAACAAACCTGAAGGCATAGGCGGTGGTGGTGGAGCCCCACCTATAAAACCACCAGAAAGAGATATAAAATAAAGCATTTCATGCGAGTGAGCGAGATAGATATATCTACTAAGTGCAAACTTAACATGGTCTGAGTATATTTATTAAAACTTCAAATTCGTAATTATGTTTTTGGGTCTTTAATACAATAGTTTTCAAGATTAAATACAAAACAATACACTTATGAAATAACAAAACTAATATATTTTTTGTGTTTATATACTTTTTTATATGTATTTTAAACCGTAGATATAGTATGAGTGTACAAACCTAAGCCAGGCATAGGCGGCGGCAGGGGCGGTGCAAAACCTATAGAAAGAGATAGCTGTTAATGGAGCTAATGAGTGTGAAAGAAATAGATGTAAGCAACAACTTATTTTGGTTATAACTTATTAGAAAGTAAGATATAATATATATATATACAAAAGAACGCGTGTGGGAGAGATAAATGTTACTAGAGCTCATGCGTGCCATGAGACATGTAAGCGATAGCTGACCCGTGCCCACTTCGTTGGGCATAATTCGACCGCTTTTTCTCCGATTCACTTTGCAAAACGGACTGCCACGTAAAAGCCTATGACACTCTTTTTTTTGAAGTGAAAACTTCTTTAGCGGCGCTGAGCACTTTTTTTTGTATGGGTAAAAACTTTCAAACTCGCGTCAGGGTCACGTGATGCTGATCGAAAAAGCGTAAGATCGAGGGGAAGGGAGAGGAACTAGTATCTCCCACTCTTTCTACCGTGCCTGAGTGTGCTGCTCTGTTTAGGCGGCACAGGCCGAAAAATAAAAAATAATAACATAAACATTGTATATACCTCATAAATGATAGTACTTTTATACTTATAATTAAACACAACGTTAATATTGAAGTTTTCACTTCTGCCGGCACTCCCGGAGTGCTACCTTTTTTTTTTTTATGCCTTATAGGCTAACGCTTGGCCGCAATCACATCTGATGTTAAATGATGATGCGGCCTACGGCCTACTCAGCAATAATGTGGCTTTCTATTGGTGAAAGATTTTTTAAAATCGGTTCAGTAGATCTCGAGATTACCCCTTACAATTTAACAAATATACAAACACACAAACTTTACTTCTTTATAATATTTTATTACTTTATAAATAAATTCTTTATTATTAAGCATAGATTAGAAAGTAAGACATATATATGCAAGGGAACGCGTGTGAAAGAGATACCGGTTACTAGAGCTCATGCGTGCGAAACAGTCAGATATACCTATGCGTCGTATTATAACTTGTACTTAAAAGTGAGACAGATATAAAAACATGCGTGTGAAAGAGATGGCATACAAACCTGACTGCAATGACGGCGGTAACACGACTCCTAAAAATATCATCATGCCTTTATAAACCACATGCAACCCTAATGACCACGCTGACACTGCTATAACTGACAATTTCGTACATATTGACCACCACGCAATGGTAATTCAAAAATAAATATTCACGGACATTTTACAAATAACTATATATAAACTGTAACTAACTATAAACTGAGCAAAAATGGCTGTAACAGTTGCACTAATAAATGATATACTAATATATATTTTTTACAAGTATGTATGTAGTTTTTACAGCATGGAAGCAGACGTAGCGTGGTCAGGTTAAATAATAAACTTCAAAGAAAATTCTTAAATTATTTACAAAAATAAAGCATATTTTTGTACGAAATTTAAATTAACCAATGAACAAAAGCTATGTAAGATATGAGAAAGAATAAACGAATTATTGATATATGTATCATAAATAAATAAATAAATAACATGAAAGGCACAGGCAAGTTCAATAAATATGTATGGATATAGAGGAAGAGGTAGGCCTAAGAAAAGATGGATGGATTGTGTGAAAAATGATATGGATGTGAGAGGAGTGAATACTGAGATGACGATGATAGAGGAGAATGGAAGAAAAGAACATGTTGTGCTGACCCCACCTAGTGGGATTAGGGCAGGAAGAAGAACAAGAAGAAGTATGTTAAAATACTAATATTATAAATATAAAAAAGGGGGGGTACTTACTTCCAGGCATCGGAGGGGGCGGCGGCGGCGGAGGGCCTCCAGGACTACCAATACTCTGAAATAGTATAATTATCTATAATATATATAAAAATGAAACACGTTTATAGCATGAAAACGGCTTGACCGATTTGGCTGATTTTTTTTTGTAGTTTACTAATACTCTGTACAAGGTTCTTACGGGAAAAAAAACAGAAAATCTCTCAGAAAAAGAAAAAAATCTCTCTAAGGCGGTACGAAGTTCGCCGGGACAGCTAGTTTTACATAATTATGAATCTTATTACTATAGCTATTAGAACTACAATATTTCATACACATGAACTCAAAATAGGAACAATAATTTTATCAGGTACTTTAGACTTGCCCAAAACTTGTTAGGTCTTGTTCGCTCTTTTTCTACCTGTTGCAACACCTTTATTTGGGTACATTATGTGATTGTACCTATCGTAGTCCTTAGATAGGACAATATTTAACATACATAATGATGACAATGATTAACGGTCTATCTTATAAAAAGTTAGCGCAGACTTGAAGTAATGATTACCACAACGGCGAATCCAGGGAGGGTGTTGAGTATGACTGTAAAGGCTGTTAAGAATTTAATATTGAAGGACCATAAAAATATTTATTAAAACGCTGTAAAATTTGGAGTAGATGGAAAATGGATCTTGCTCGTATTAAGGTAGATAAGTAAGTCTATCACCTACCTCACACTTCCACACGACGCTCCTTCACGAGGCCTAGCACGGCAATCCTGGTGATGGGGGTGGAGTACAGCAAGGCCCAAAATGTGCCAACTAAATCCACACAGCTTTAAACTGCACGGCAGTGTCAAAATCAGCTTAACTTGATTTACGAAAGTTTCTCACAAAATGAAGAGAACGCGACCGATATGGAGTAGTCACGCAAGCCAACTGGTGCTGCGCTCGCGCAGGGGGCGGCGCGCATCAGCCCGCGATCCACAACGACGGTAGATGTGAAAAGCGGATGACAAACATTTACATATCTACCTGTAGCTGATAGGGGCGTGGAGTGGTGAAGGTCGTGGGTTATCGAAACACAATTTGAACTTTTAACGAAAATACCGACCGATCGCGCGTTGACAAGTGTTGTCCGTATTCGGTTCGCCGCGCAACTAACTCGTCGTTTGTCTGCGCGCGAGCGGGCGGTAGAATTCAGCTTTATTTAATAAAATAAATATAAGTACCTACAAAACTATATTTTTATACAGGTACGCGAAGTGCGTCGTCTACATATTCTCCACCCAGTGTCCCGTTAGGGGCACGGATTAGCAATCGGAAGTAGCACCAAGCGTGTATCTGGTCGGTCAACGTTTCAGACATGGTGTTTAGTTCCAGAGTCAGCAGCCAGTAACGTTGACGAAGTTCGTTTACGACCTTCTCTTTAATGCTGTGGAAAATAAAATCTGAGCTTATCTCTTTTGCAGCTTCTAATCGTCCGCCGACTCGGAGTAGGCCCCGCTCATCTAGGTACTGCGTCAGCGTGCGTAACCTACTATAAGGTTGTATCTGTTTAATATTTTTCAATAAACTTACTTCCATTGAAAATGATTGCATCTGTGCGTAATTAAATAAAAATTTTTCAGATTTCTGTAATAATTCTGTGTCTTTTTCTTTTTTGCAGGTTTTCTTACATTTTTCTAGGAACAACAGGACGGCAGCGGTACATCTCAGCAGAAGAAGCCACGACGAAAACATCACAGGATCCGGAACAGGTAAGCTATAGCTTTCATCTGCCTTAAGTACAAGGTGTATCATTTCTAATTCATTTTTATTAATGTTTCTTTTTTCTTTTTCAGGTGCAGATATCATCATCCAGGAGCTGTCAATCTCGTGTAAGAAGTCGGGACCTAGAAACCATTCACAATCTTTGTGTAATTTTAAGCTTGTATTTTTTATAGTTAAAGGCCAAATATATTTTTTATCTAATTTAAGTCTCTGTTCTTTTTGAATAACATCGGGGAGGCGGCACGCGAGTACGGCGTGTTCACCCTGTAGTTCAAGCCGAGGAATCGAGTTAAGTTTTATATGTGCAACACGGCTTTTGCTTGCGATGAATGACACGCACACATTCTTATTGTCGGTGTGTACGCGCCAGTAGGCTGCAGCGGCGGCGTGTGCGGCGGGTGATGCGTCACAGAATAAATGAAGTTCTATTGTTTCGCTCGGACTTGCTCGCTTGTTTATGTTTACATCACAGAAAACTTGTTTTTTAGAACGAAAATACCATCTTGGTATGCGAATATCTTTAATTTCTTGTAGTTGCGATATCCAATTAGAAAAAATCTCAAACTGCTTTGTAGGTATTTCTTCGTTCCATTTTATTGTTAATTTGTAGGTTTTATGAATATTAATGCTTTCAAACAAACACACTTTTGTGAGCGTGTGATCCGATGATCCGCTATCCGATGATCCGTGAGCTGTGATCTCGCAGGCGCGTGTGCGCGCGGCCGCCAGTGGGGGGGCGGTGGCGGCGGCGCGGGGGCACGCGTGGCGGGACTGGCAGCTCGGCGCGGAGGCAGGCCCCTGCCTCAGCTGTTCCACCGATAACATTGCACACTCGCTCGTTGAAACTGCATTTTTATGTTTTGAATGGCAAACACCGTGCACACACCAACCTAGCGTTGTTAGTGTGGCACAAGGTTCATTTTTGTTACGTATTATTGTCTGTATCGGTGCGATAAGATGATAATTGTCCTGACCGATTAATAGTTTTGGTTTCACATTTTCACAACACGTTATGTAACTGTTCAAATGATTTAAATGCGAAAAGTTTTTTATTTTTATGTTAGATAATTTTTGTAACGGTAAATTAAGTTCGTTTATTTTTCTTGCACTGAGTTCGAATGAGTCATTGTTTATGTTTGTTATTTTACACTTTATATTTTCACTATCACACATCAGTTCCGAGTCCCACGCTCCACGAACACACAAAGTTTGTTTTTGTCCGTGTAAACCGACGCTGTCGGCGATATCAGCTGATATCAGGGATACCGTCGCGCCGTCGTCTAAAAGTGCGTAGGTGTGGAACACACCCTTGGGGCCATGGATATTCACGGGCACCACTTTCAAATACACACATGATTTTAAATCGTTCGTAGCATGTGCCACAGTCTCGTTATTCACCAAACAGTCAATATTTTCTTTTTGTACCTTTTTATCACTGGTTAACTCACTATAGTCATTGTTATTTAATATTTTTTCACTTTCACTTTTTTCGCTGTTTTCACTTTTAGCACTGTTTGCACTGGTTTTTAATTTCCAGTGCAGAAGACGATGATGAGGAAGGCCACACTCCTCGACAGGACAGGAAGCTTGAGAACATGTGTCACGACTGTGAGTACCGAGTAGGCATTTATGACACAGGTTATTGACCCGTACGAAGCGCCATCGGTCTTTTGTTAAAGCTCGCTTGAATCGTGCGCACTCAGGTAGCTTGTGATTGCTTGTTTTACAAAACTTGCAATTTATTTTGCCATCACGTTTAGCGCTGAATAAAATTGAGTGTGTTCGGCGGTCTTCGGGTTTCTTCCGGTAATCTGATTGACTTTGTAAGTGAGTCAAACCGGCAGCTGATATTTTATTCGCTTCACTGTATAGAAATTCGGCTAGTATTTCTAATTTTGCTTTTTCTATGTTGCAGTTCAAGCTGTAATAATCAGCCCACTTGTTGATGAGAGCACTAGGACACTTCGTGAGCACCGAGGATACCAGCTCAGGACTTCTAAGGTAATCTGTTTGTTTCACTGCTTTTGCTGCGGCCACGAAATTTTTAATTTTTATTGAAAATGTCACAATTTCGTGGTGGTAGTTTGGTGGTAGTGGTGGTAGTTTCTTGATTTGATTTGTAATTTTGTGTATTATTGTTTCAGGTCTGCCGTAGCGGAGTTCGAGCGCTTCAATGATGGTTTGCGGAGCCGTGGTCCCGATGAGAAGTGAAGAAACTGTTTCTTTTGCTTCTCCTTTTAAAGACTTGCGTAATCTCCACATATTTTCAGCATCAGTGTACTTACAAACTTCCGTAGATTCATCGTAAACTAGTTTGTAAGCCAGCCACTCGAGAGGATCTCCGTAGAACTGAGGTAAGTCTTTTGAAGTAGCAAACCTTGATATTAATTTTTTATTTTGCAGGTTAGACTGGTGAATAGCACTGACGAGGTTTTTCATCGCGGTGCTGCTAGCTGCGCTGCCGCCGCGGTCGCGCCCGCTGCCGCTGCCAGCGTCGCGGTCGCCGTCATCCTCGCGGGGCGCGCTGTGCGCGCGGGGCGCGCTGGGGGCGCGGGGCGCGCTCGGGGCGCGGGGAGCGCTCGGCGCGCGGGACGCGCTCTTCATATTTTCAGCTAAATGACTTTTATCGAGCCACTGTTGCACTTTCCCGATGGAGTCCATTTCGCTGGGCTGATATAAAGAACTGCGGCGACTTTTAGACGCGCTTTCTAAGGCAGCTATTTCCGCGGCTAATTTGCGTTCAATTAGCGATTTATTTAACTGAGCGTTCTTTTCAGCCGCTTTTATTTCAAGCTCGATGGCATCTCTCTCGATTTCAGCCACTTTTTTAGCTGCTTCATATTCTAGCTGCTTCTTTCTAGCTTCAATTGACTTCGCTGTTGTTGAGCTGGAATGTTGCTTGAGGGAAACAGGTTGTAAACTGTGCGTACTTTTTAAAAAATCGCCTTCAGTTTTAGGTCGTGTGATGACACTAAATGCAGTTTCAGGGTTTCCCAAATTAAGTACTTCCGACTTAACATCTCGCGCCGGTTCTTTCATCATATGTTCTTTTTTCCACGCACTACGTGTCCGCACTGTCGTTGTAAGATGGCGGCTGGGTGGCGGTGGCGTGTTAAACATTTAAGCGACTTATTCACAGGTTCCACGTATAATCCGCTCAAAGGACCAATTTGTAGCTGATAGGGGCGTGGAGTGGTGAAGGTCGTGGGTTATCGAAACACAATTTGAACTTTTAACGAAAATACCGACCGATCGCGCGTTGACAAGTGTTGTCCGTATTCGGTTCGCCGCGCAACTAACTCGTCGTTTGTCTGCGCGCGAGCGGGCGGTAGAATTCAGCTTTATTTAATAATATAATGAAACAACTTCATTTGTCCAACACTTTCAAGTTTATTTCCTTTTTACACTTATTAATTCTAAACACTTTCACTCATACTTATCTGTACACTAATTTAGCTCTAAACAATTCCACTTTTATTCTTTTGTACACTTGTTAACTCCACCGAGTCAACTTACAGAATGCCCCCTCCTACAGAATGTCCTCTCTTTATAATACTTCCCCTACCACAATGACTACCCAAGCGACCAATTACAAGGCAGCATGACTCGGTGGTCTGATAAGTCACGTTACAATCAGTTGACGAGCTAATTGTCTACAAAAATACATTTGAAGAACATATTTAAATCGAAAAATAATACAAGTACTTAATTATAAATTAAATTATCGAAATCATTACATTCGGCCATCCGTCATCATGCGATCTCCTGACGCATGACCAAATATTCAGTTAAAATATTCAATTTAATCAATTGTTACAACAATATTAAGCAGTTTTTATAAAATAATAAGAAATAAATCTTAAAAAAGTCCATTAATGTCAGAATTAACTATTCCTAGTTGACAATATTAAACAGGTGTCGCACTATACTATATCTAAGTTCTCACAACAAAATATACATGTAAGCAATTCATAAATACAGTACACTTTTCATGGACGATCAGACGACAGAATTTATGCTGATTCGGCCATACTGACTGATGGTAGCCCTCTACCATATTATTCTATTACTGCTCTAGAAGATTCCCTTCGGTAGTACAGTCATGATGGTCATCTGCTACTTCATGGTTGATTTAGGCTCTTCAACTCAAGGGTGCCTAAACAAACTGGGATAAACTAACAGGATGTTATTCAACTGAAACAGAAAACACAAACTTATGCCTTTTTTTTCCAATCAAGATATATAGAGAACCTGCAGCTTTAACAACAGCTAAAAACACCGAGTTAGCTTGTCTCTTACGAACTATCACGAAATATAGGAGATCCAGCTTTAGAATTGTCTCATCAGAAACACCACCTATGAGTACTTGAGAAACTGTGTTTTCATCGAGAAAAGGGTCCAAAACATATTTATTTGAGTCTACATTACGTTTTAATTTAGTATAGGTTTGTATGCTTTACATTTCTTTAAGTTTGTGCGTTTGTACGAATCTGTACAGGTCCTCGCGCCAAGCAACCATTACTCAGTTGCAAAAACAGATGTCAATGAGTACCTTTTTCTACCACGTCTAATCCTGTAAATCTTACATCTCCATTGAAAACTTTAACTAAATTGTAAATAACCATATTACACGTTTACTAGTCTGTCAACTGTCTAATCAATAAAACTTGCAAAGTGTTGTCAAAACCTTGAGCACTATACTTCCGTAGTCACCTACACAGTCCTCTTCAGCAAGGAATAATTGTCAAACTCAACAACATACTACACGAAAGACTTTCCTTCACTTTTGAAACCAAAACGGTAAAAACTCCACTCAAGCACACCTTTTCAAATTCAAGCTATTGCCTACTCGCATTGAAAAATCAAAGTTCAAAACCAAACTCTGTGAATAATCTGTAAATAAAACTCGTTCCGATTCCATGGGACACTGTCATATCTCCCGTTTCTACAAAAATCGGTCTAAACAATCTTAAATCTGTGTCCAGACCTTGAAGTGAAACATTTTCTAACATTTTCACGTTCAAAACAAACTACAGTCGACCCAACAATTGACTGACTTAACAATTGACCAACTTAACGATTGGCTGACTTCACAATTGGCTGACCTCACAATTGACTGACTTGACAATTGTCTGACTTGAGAATTGACTTACTTGTCAATTGACTGATTTGATAATCGACTCACTTGACAATTTGACCGACTTGGAAATGGACTTGAGAATTATTTCAATAGAGCACTTGACACTAGCACATCTGTCTGTCAGCTGACGGACAAAATGTTGTAAAAAAAAACTGCTACGACCAATATATAAATAAAACAACTAACAGCAGGTACATCACAAACATTTCCAGACATCTTCAACCCTTAAACTCAAAGCGAATGTAGTAGGAAACCCGATCTACGCCTTCATCTCGCATATCTCATGACGGAAACACTATTCGACTAGCCTACTATGCGTACACAACACGTACACTACTGCATCTAGAGTAAACAATCTACACCATTGACTCACAACTTGTTCGCTCCTTCTATACAGGTAAACATACCAATCTAAAACGAGACCAATAGTTTTCAGTTCCAACGTCAAATAGTTGTGAATACTTGTAAACATCGAGATCCTGATGTTGTAAACCTAAGTAGAACTTAACGTACGATCTGTGATACTGTTTCGTTTCAATAAAATGCTACCGTCAACACACTAACAGTAACCCAAAGAACTCAAATCGAACCATTTCGTTGTGTACCTTCAACTGTACACAAACGAGTGTACCACTCATAATATGTATTTTAGCAGATGTTAACATTGTATTATAATTAAATATTTTCGTTTATAACGGCACATATCATAGCAGCGGCCAATAAGTCAGTTTTACACAGAAACACCATTAGTCAGTTCCTTACTTTTGACAAAATCAAGGCGCAAAGTGAGGCACCATCTTATGTGAAATAACTGTTGGCAGTCAATTACAAGCGTCGCCCTTCTAGAATCGAACTATCCGGGACAAGCACCCGTCTGTCACAGTCTCGCTCGCTTTTATGTACTGACACTAAAAATCGATATCCTAGAAACTAGAATGAAAATACAAAATCAAAGTAAATGTTTGGATCTGACCTTGCGTATAGCACTCATCACTACTGCGTAGACTTGACGAACGAGCTGTAGGTCATGTCATACTCATTTGTTGTCATCGACACCGAACTTGTGCATACACCTTGGTGCACCAGAACATTCCTTTGTGTTCTATGGTTTTGTGCTACTGGAGGTTCCTCATTGTACCATCAAAATCGACGGACTCTAAATGAAAGAACAGTTATCGAATTAGTGGGTACATGTACATAGTACCAACATGAAACCAAATAAATAAAAAAAAATGCACTCTTATAATGACACACTTGGTCTAAGATTACTAAGCAGTACGTGTGATTTTGTGACGTAATTAGTCACCTACAGGTCTACTGCATAAATAAAAATAAAAAAAATAGTTTCAATCTTGTAATGGCACACTTGGCCCTATAATGGCACACTTGGCCTATAATGGCACACTTGGCCTATAATGGCACACTTGGCCTATAATGGCACACTTGGTCTGTAATGGCATACTTAGCCTTATAATGACATACTTAGCCTTGTAATGGCATACTTAGCCTTGTAATGGCATACTTAGCCTCGTAATGGCATACTTAGCCTTGTAATGGCATACTTAGCCTCGTATACTTAGCCTCGTAATGGTATACTTAGCCTCGTAATGGCATACTTAGCCTCGTAATGGCATACTTAGCCTTATAATGGCATACTTAGCCTTATAATGGCATACTTAGCCTTATAATGGCATACTTAGCCTTATAATGGCATACTTAGCCTTATAATGGCGCACTTGGCCTAATAATACCAAAAACCTCGTAACACACCTGCAAAAATAAAAACATCTGTCAGTAAGTACTCAGCGTTTAATAAATATGTACGGGTAGGCGCTAATAAATTCCAAGGTAGAAAAATGCTTGCACAGCCAGATAGGGTCCGTGAAACAAAGTTTTCATCCTCTCCAAAACAAATTAGGAACCCATACTTTATGAAATAGAAGCTAGCACAACCGGATAGTTTCGGTGCATACGCGAACGATGTTTCCATTTTACATTAATTTGACAGAAACATTCTTGGTTGTTCAACGCTTGGGGTATTACAATCTGGTAATTCAACTGTGAATAATATAATTAAAACTGTGAACAATACAATAAGCTATTGTGAATCAAATTTCTGAATTCTTATCCAGAAAAACATATCGTTGTGACACTTCAATTCACTTTGAGCTATAATCAGATTATAATTATTATAAAATAATGATTAAATCTCCTTAAATTTAAGCATAAAATAATAATTATTGAAAATCTTAAAATTTTAGCATAAATAATTGATAATCATTGAAAGGTTTAAATTCAAACCTAAAATAATAATTATAGAAAGTCTTTTAACTCAAGCATAAATTATTACACGCCCAAAATGAGCAGGCTGCTAAAACACTCATCCATTAAAGATTTTATACACAGTTCCACAACAAATGACTTATTCTTGAATATTTTATCAAACTTTCCAAGTAGGGAAAGATAACGGAAAACATTATCAGTTCTACCCTCCTGTTTCTTAAGAACCATCAAAACATCATTTTCGTTTTTGCGATTGCGTTACAGGTACTGAAATAACATAATTAAAACAATAGTTCTAAAGTAAAAGAAAATAAATATTAGTTCGTAGTTTGTGAACCATATGTTCGTCTACCACAACACCAAAACTTAAGAGTTGATAAGATCAGAATGTTAACAATTTGTAAATTTCAAAGCGTTCAAATTCATCTTCAGTTCAGTCTAGAACTGTCTGGTTGACGTAAAATAAGAAACTTTAAAATTGTTGTTCATAATTATCATAACACTATGTTAATAATTTATGAACTCCAAATACTTTGAAAATAAAACAGTGCACGCTGACGAAGCCGCGTGTTCAAGCTAGTCATATAAAAAAAAAAAAGCTAGCACTCCGGGAGTGCCGGCAGAAGTGAAAACTTCAATATTAACGTTGTGTTTTCACTTTTAAGTTTTCACTTCAAGACGAAGACAACGAAGACACACTGACACAGACACATTCGCGCAAGCGCGAATGTGTCTGTGTCATTGTGATTGTGTCATGTCGTTGTGTCACATTCGCGCAAGCGCGAATGTGACACAACGACGAAGCCAACGAAGACACAGACACATTCGCGCAAGCGCGAATGTGTCTGTGTCTTCGTTGGCTTCGTCGTCATCGTCACGTCACGTCATGTCGCCACGTCATCGTCACGTGACGATGACGTGGCGACATGACGTGACGATGACGTGGCGACATGACGTGACGTGACGATGACGACGAAGCCAACGAAGACACAGACACATTCGCGCAATCGCGAATGTGTCTCACCACGCGCACGCTTGCGCTAACGCTGGGATCCGGCGGAGTCGAGCGATCACAATTATTATTACCACTTGTCACAGATTTTATAATAGTGTTCCTCCGCCCCCGCGCTCCGCACCGCACCGCGTGTTGGCAGCGCCTTGTACTCGCCTTGTACGATGTCGCCACAACACTATTTAATTGTTTGAGTCATACGTCGCGTGACCGCAAGTGTGTTCTTTTGTCATCTCTTGTTTTACGAGCAATGTATAAAAATTAAATAAGATCTTACGCTTTTTCGACGTCACGTGACCCTGACGCGAGTTTGATAGTTTTTACCCACCCAGCGCCGCTAAAGAAGTTTTCACTTCAAAAATGATACATACATACGTTGAAGTTAATCCAGTAGACCAACATAGTCCACTCAATCCAGTTAGCAAACATAGCCAACTCCATCCAGTCAGCAAACGTAGCTAACTCAATCCAGTCAGCAAACATAGCCAACTCAATCCTGTCGACTCAATAAAATTAAGGTCCAGATGTAATTTGGAAAATAAGGCATACATAGCATAAAATATTTCTTGCAATTCACTTTAGGCGTCACATAGCCTACATATGTACTTTAACATAGGCATACTTAGCCATTTTTGATTCATGGAATTTTATTGAGGGTAGCTCGCAATTGCCAACTGAAAGGTGTTCGCACTACCGGATAGTCTCGGTTTGATACCGACCAGTTTATGCAAACAACAATTCATACTAAAACTAAATGAGGGTAGTTCTTAAAATTGTACGCTAATGAATTCCAAAAAGATAAAAAATATAATGGCCTTAAAATGAACACTTTACATACCTTGGTTTATCCCGCTTCTGACTTATAATGAAACAACTTCATTTGTCCAACACTTTCAAGTTTATTTCCTTTTTACACTTATTAATTCTAAACACTTTCACTCATACTTATCTGTACACTAATTTAGCTCTAAACAATTCCACTTTTATTCTTTTGTACACTTGTTAACTCCACCGAGTCAACTTACAGAATGCCCCCTCCTACAGAATGTCCTCTCTTTATAATACTTCCCCTACCACAATGACTACCCAAGCGACCAATTACAAGGCAGCATGACTCGGTGGTCTGATAAGTCACGTTACAATCAGTTGACGAGCTAATTGTCTACAAAAATACATTTGAAGAACATATTTAAATCGAAAAATAATACAAGTAATTATAAATTAAATTATCGAAATCATTACAATAAAATAAATATAAGTACCTACAAAACTATATTTTTATACAGGTACGCGAAGTGCGTCGTCTACACTACCCTTTAATGAGCAAAGATCCAACAGAGGGGGTCATGGGGGTCATGACCCCCCCCCCCCCCTGAGCTGGTTCCAGGACTTAGGTGGACCACTAATTGAACATACAATTATAAGTTCTTGACTTGACCACGACTATGTGACCCCCCCTGGCGCCAAAGCTGGATCCGCCCTTGGATTACCATACGTAATGATGACATAAAGTCAACGCTGACTTTTTATAGGATAGGGGGAATATGAATAAAAACATGGGTTCGTATTACCTTAGCGATTTGAGCAATACTTTGTTGCGTGACGCCGCTTGGCCCGGTAGGGGAGCTTTTGAGTCTCTCTTCTAAATGTGCCGCTTTCGCTTCTGCTTCTTGTCTGGCCGCAATCGCTATTTCTAGTTTTGATTTTAGTTCGTCGATTTTACGTTCTTCTTCTGCTCTCGATTTTTCTTTAACAAAACACATAGATTATAGTAACACATAGAATATAGTACTTATTAAACTAAGCAAAGCTTGGCCAAATAAATACTTTAACAAAGATAGCTGACAGAATACTTAAAACATTTTTTGTACATTCATAGTAACACAGAAGCATTGTCATTACAGAAATGTTTTGTGGGACCGAACTCATAACCCACAAAGAGAAGAACAAAAAAGGCAAAGCCACTAACAACTGAGCTGTGACGCCTGTTATTACACTTTTGCAAACAAAACAAATCTCGCTCATTCCCGATCGTCCCACTGGATCGTAATATTAGTGGGACCAACGAGAAGATTAAAAAATCTTCACGATATTTCCACTGACATGTTCAGTGGGACGGTTAATAACAAAATAAAATGTATTTAATGCATTCCCGGTCGTCCCACCAGTGGAACGAAATCCAGTGGGACGAAACCCAGTCGGCCGATCGGGAATTAACGTAAAATCCTAGTTAATAAGTAATTTACACGTGTTTGTTTAATGAATCCTTACCAATAAGTCCGTCAATAAGCGGTTGCACATCGATATTGAATCGTTGTGTTAATCTGAAGTCGGGATCGTACCCGTTCTTATGGAGAACTATTTGAGTAATGCATTCTTCTATCAATTTGTAAAACGCTGGTCTGAAAACATATATGATAAATCAAATAAATATGTTGATCTTCTTCTTCTTATCGTGTCGATGCTACAACTGTGTATCTACCATGAGTTGTCACAGTAAAATCGCCTGACTTTACTACAGTAGTTACGTCAATATTAGTATGACGAATTTTAGTACCCAACTATCCGCTAGAGGCGCTGTACAAATCTTCATACATTTTTTTTAACTATCAATATATTACATAGATAGTACATTACATAGATAGATATTTACATAGATAGACAATACATTACATAGATAGATATTTTTTATTATACATATAAAATACCCAGAACACCCGGAATAAATATTTGCAGATCGTACATACATTTATTACTTAGAGTAGGTACATTGATTACTTAGAGATACCATATTTTAATATAAGGTTCCTAGATATTTCTTGAATACTTAGAAACTATAGTTGAGAAACTTAGTAGATATTTAAAAGGGGTAATCAGAGGCACGTCCAAATATAAAGAACTAACCTGATCAGCTCGTCGTCCTTTATAAACAGTAAATGTTGTAAAATAGACAATAAGTAGGGCTCCGCCGGCGTGTCAATCACTAGATTCTTAACTAGTTCGAAGCATTCGTTGGAATCGTTGAAGTCCACTCTAAAATAAATAAATATTCATGGACATTACACACATCACACTTTAGTCCCAAACTACGCAAAGCATGCACTATGGGAACTAGGCAGCTGATAGAACTTATATACATTTTGTAACTACATAAAAACACCCAGACACAGAACAAATCTTTATGTTCATCAAACATTTGTCCCGTGTGGGAATCGAACCCACGAACCACAGGATGGAAGGCAGAGTTTCTACCAACTGAGCTGTGACGCCTGTCAAATAAATAATATACCCAAATAAAAACAAATGTACAATGGGCGGTCTTATCGCTAAAAGCGATCTCTTCCAGACAACCTGTCTTAGTTTCTTTATATTTTGAAATAATTAAGAAAATATGCATTTTTTTTATCGTACTTAACACGAAAACTTATCTATTCAAACTCTTTGGTAGTTTCTATGAAATTATTATTATTTTTAGGGGAATATTTAAAAAATTATAATGTACCTGACATCATCGAATTTAGCCAAGAATTCGTCTTGATCAGCCGAAGCGTGGGTGTCGAAAACATTCATTTGTATCTGTCTAGCCCCTTCCGCACCCGCCCTTAGATCATCTGCAAAATTATATAAATAATAAATAAATAAATAATGCTGGACAATCCACACAACATCATCTAGCCCCAAGCTAAGCAGAGCTTATGTTATGGGTACTAGAAGACTGACATACTTAATACAATACATTACATAGATAGATATTTTTTATTATACATATGAATTACCCAGAACACCTAAAATAAATATTTGCAGATCGTACAAACATTTATCCCAAGGCGGGAATCGAACCCGCAACCTCCGCGACGAAAATGAAATAAAAACTTTCGTTTTAAATTAGACCTGCGGTCTAAATATAATTATGATTAACAATCTAGTTCCCATAGTACATTCTTAGCTTAGTTTGGGACAAGAGAATGATGTGTGAAATGTCCGTTAGTAAATAAATAAATATTTTTTTTCTCTCACAAAGTGTGCAAGTATGATTTAGTATAAATTATACAGAAAGAAAGTTGAAAACTAAAAAAAATTTGCGAGAGATGGTGCCTGAGTTAGATTCATGGAATCTGTATTACATGTTAATATTTAATATATATGTTAATATTTATATACCTAATGGTATGCCACTGGGCTAAGGTTTCATTTCAGTCTCGGTAAAGGTCTAATTTAATGAAGTATTGAATTCGATTTTATATAATTGTTTAATAATAAATAATCATATGTCACACATTACGCTCTAGTTTCAAACTAAGCTAAGACTATGGGAAATATATAACTTATATATATATTAATATAATATAATATATTTAAAACGAAAGTTTTTATTTCATTTTCGTCGCGGAGGTTGCGGGTTCGATTCCCGCCTTGGGATAAATGTTTGTACGATCTGCAAATATTTATTTTAGGTGTTCTGGGTATTTCATATGTATAATAAAAAATATCTATCTATGTAATGTATTGTATTAAATATTAATATAAATATTAATATATATTTTATATATATATTTATTTATTTGGATCAGTTGAACTATCTATAGATCGTTTGCAACGGTCTGTAGATAGCTCAGCTGTTTCTTATGTATTTTATATGTAAATGTACATTTTGTAAATACTGTATAGTCGTAAGTTTGTTAGTAAATAATAGTATAACTTATATTAATAATTTATTTGTCAATAAATACATAGCAACATTCAGACACACTCGGTGGGGATCGAACCAACAACCCACGACCCATGGAAGGCAACTGAGCCGTGACACTCGAAAGATCGCGACTATACAGTATACACAAAAATCAATCTTACCTATTAAATCATAAAGTCCAGTTCTCATAAATTCGCTCCGCAAATGTATCCTGAACTCCAGTTCTTCGGGTTCCGTGATTATAGCATTCATAAGTTGCATGCAGCCATTCTGTAATTAATTTTATACTTTATTGCAAGCCACATATGGTATATTCATGTTTATTTGTTAACTAGCTGACCCGTGCCCACTTCGTTGGGCATAATTCGACCGTTTTTTCTCCGATTCACTTTGCAAAACGGACTACCACGTAAAAGCCCTTTTATTTTTATATAACCTATGAATTTGTATTTCAATCACACCTCAACGAAAGAACCAATATGACTAAAACTTATATTTAGTTCTAAACATATATATAAATGAAACAAATTTAGTTCTAAACATATATAAATACATAATTATAGTTTCAAACTTAAATAGTAACAATTACCTTCAAACTCTCAGGGGCTTTTCCATCCAATCCCTCTACGATAGGCAAAAACCTAGGTTTCCTACTCGATTCCCCGGCCATAGTTATTGCCTCTAGAACCTTCTCGTGTCCATTGGGAATCAGACATATTGCTGCTAGTACCTGAAATAAACATATTTATGGTTATAAGGTATTAAATATCTTAAATACAAATGATTACGTACACATCAACCTATACTATGGTAAGGTATCGTTTTAAAATCTTTCATAGATATATCGGTCTTCTTCAAATAGTCTAAGCAGACCAAGTAAAATATCTAGAAGACTAAGACCAAATACATGGTAATTAACATTAAAACACAGTAAAAAACCTAGTAGAAAAAGCTAACTACTTATACTTCTTAAAAGAAACAACAACACATTTAAAGATCTAAAAAGTTTTTAAGCCTATCAGTGTATATTTAGTAAAGTCCGGTCGCGGAGCAGGAATAAATTCGTACATTAACCTGTTATTACCTGTCTCTGTCACTCTCGCGTAAATATGATGCGTCTCGCTCGCACAGATCCAATGACCGCGGCACTCAGCGAGCGAGACGCATCATACTTACGCGAGAGTGACAGGGACAGGTAATAACAGGTTAATGTACGAATTTCTTTCTGCTACGCGACCGGACTTTAGAACACAGTAAAATACAAAGTATACCATCAACCAACCTTCGCAGCTTCAAGTGCGCATGTAGGCTTCCTATGATCTAAACTCCTTGCAAGCACAGGCAAGGCCTCTCGACACTCGAACATTGTACGAATGCCCACCGTGTTGTTCAGAATTGAAGATAAACATCGTATGCACTCGTATTGAACCCGGTCATAGCGAGAATCGCTGCAAAAATATAAAACATTAAAAAAACAAACAACTAATTAATCTTTTGGTTATTAAAAGAAGGATGGTTTTAAAGTCTCGTAAATGAACTTGAGTCTTTAAAAGTCTATCGAAGCATTACTCGGTCTACTAAATGTATTACTGAGAAGACTATTTATTTGTTGTATAAAAAGTAGGATATGCTTATAAGGTCTAGTGAATTAGCTTTTACCAATCCGGTAAGTCTTTCTAAATCCATCTTAGATTTATACTTGGTCTACTAATTCTATTACTGAGTAGACCGAGTACAAAACATAAAAATGGAATATAGCACATTTTAAGTAACCAAGATTAAAATACTGAGCTGTATAACTGAGGAATTTAAATTGTGTAGTTATTATTTGTTTGTTTGGTTCAGGTTTAGACTGCGCTTGGAGAAGAAGCTTAGTATATGTAGTGTATGAAAGGATAATATTAAACAGGGGAACAAGCCTACATTCAATACCTACATTCAACATACCGAAAAAACCCCGTTCCACTGACAGCATGAAAAATAATTGCATATTATTTTCAACAACTTATATAATATACTTATTTAGTAATAAAAAACATCTTTTGGTGTCTACAAGTGAACTTTTGGATCTGGTGATGTTTATAGGAAAGGTGAGAACGAAAAAGAGACGGGGCATAGAGAGAAAGAACAGGTAAGAAAGAGAGCAAGAAAAAGAGAGGCAGACAAGCTAATTTAAAAACAGCCAGACAAGAAAAAAAAAAATGGTAGCACTCCGGGAGTGCCGGCAGAAGTGAAAACTTCAATATTAACGTTGTGTTTTCACTTTTAAGTTTTCACTTCAAAAATATAACCACAGTCGTGATTGTGTCATGTCATTGTGTCACATTCGCGCAAGCGCGAATGTGACACAACGACGAAGACAACGAAGACACACTGACACAGACACATTCGCGCAAGCGCGAATGTGTCTGTGTCATTGTGATTGTGTCATGTCGTTGTGTCACATTCGCGCAAGCGCGAATGTGTCTGTGTCTTCGTTGACTTCGTCGTCATCGTCACGTCACGTCATGTCGCCACGTCATCGTCACGTCATGTCGCCACAACACTATTTAATTGTTTGAGTCATACGTCGCGTGACCGCAAGTGTGTTCTTTTGTCGTCTCTTGTTTTACGAGCAATGTATAAAAATTAAATAAGATCTTACGCTTTTTCGACGTCACGTGACCCTGACGCGAGTTTGAAAGTTTTTACCCACCCAGCGCCGCTAAAGAAGTTTTCACTTCAAAAAGAAGGCAGAAGGCGAATGGGATAATGAAAGTTCGAAAGTTAACGAGATAAAGAGAAATGGAGAGAGAATGGATGTAAGAAGAGGAGAGGTAAGGAAAAGGAGAAGAGAGAGAGAGAGAACAAAAAAACCTCTACAAAGTACCTACAAAAACCACACTTACTTGGTATAACACAAGTTTAACGTAGTCAGCAGACTTTCAATGCCCTTCGTTCCGAAATCCTCGATCCAAGATAGCGGATTGTTTGTGAGAGATATCCGCAGATTCTCAAGGCAACCGTGTAGTTTACCGACTGAAAGCTCCGGCTGATTTAGATATGTCACGTAGTCTGAGGGCTTTTCAAACTTTGATCTACCTTCCTGTAAATAATAATAAAAAATTAAATAAATGTAAACAAGTGACAACTATAAATAATATCTACGCTTTTAAAGATTATTAAAAAACTGGTCAGATCTTGATCTTTTTACGAGACTGTAAAGCAGCAGCTATAGAATGATAAATAACCGTCGACTTGAGAATACCCTCATGTTTGTATTTAGTTCAAAATATTCATTGTTTACTAACTTCCCGCTTTAACATACAGTCATCAAATGAGTTTTTCGTGAAGCTGGTTAAAAGTACAGCGTCGCTAGCAACCCTTATTCCAAGTTTCATTCAATTAGCGACGAACGTCATAACATACGAACACGTACAACTAATGAATTTAAAATATTAGTTAACTAAATTGATGCTTATTACCTGTGCATTGACGAAACGGTAAGCGATCAACATTTTCTTCTGCTGGTCGCGAGAGTATTTTCTTAGAGGCTCCTTCTTCGCTTCACTGAGATTCATATCGGACTGGAAAAAATATAAAAAACTTATTTTATCCTACTTGAATTGTTAGAATGTCAGTAAACAGGAGGTCGTTAAATATTGTTGGTAGCTGGTTGCATATGGATGAGACTAGCAGACCTGTGGAGAGTGCAACAAAGAAAAAGAACGACATTTTGCTAAGACTCTTGAACAGGGAATGCGAATAGCACGCGTGCCATTAACGGCATGTGACGCAATATTTTGGGCACGTCACCGATCAAAAAAACTAGTTAGGTTTGCCATCCCTTCTTAATAACCTCTCTTCTTATCCGAGCCTATGGATTCAACGCTGTAAACCCCGTTATATGTCAATAAAGGATTTTTGTATTTTTCTTTGATTGATAAGTCGGATTTAACGCTGCCTGGTGTTAAATTTTGAGGCATTCTATTGACTGGAACCAAAAACATGTCCTTTAGATCAAAATCTCCAAGCACAAACTCACCAGCATTTCCTCAATCCGCCTCTGCAGCTGTGCGTCGTCCAGTGGACGACGCACTTGCTGACTAACCCTCTTTTTTTTTTAAGCTAAAAGACAGAGCCATCCCAATTCCTGATACCTGACCCTAGTACTAGAGCCTAGTACACCTCTCTTAGTTCAAAATCCCTGCGCAGTTCCTCACCAACATTTCCTCAAACCGCCTCTGCAGCTGTGCGTCGTCCAGCGCGTCTATCTTGGCGGTGTACTCCGCCGCGGCCGAGGGCTCTTCATCCTCGGGCCGCGGCTCGGCGCCGCGCGGGACTGTGTCGTACCCGCGCTCGATCTGACCACCGGCTTTCTTCGGCCGACCGAACCATGTGTCCAGCTGGAAAAGGACAAACTGGGTTACTAAAATAAATAGTAATAAAATGTTTGTGACCGATAAAAAGACAGATAGACATTTTAGTATTTTTTATATTTTAAGCTATATAAGTATATTTAGATTTGTGTGTATCTTATGTTTCTGTCCGTTTCTTTGTTACAAATAAATGTATTTTTTTTCTTTCCTTAATTTTAACATAGTTAGATATCGTAGTAATAAGATATGTAAAAAGCTAAGGACCCCTTTGCCTATTGGCCTCCTCCTCTCATTATCAAAAGTAAACTTGGTTATGTCATTGGAATTAAGAGCTACTATTGGATTTCTCAACAGAAGATGAAGAACCAGTTTTTTGCCAACTTATTTCAAACGGCTGGAATTATCTTAGTTACTTTTGGCAAGAGTTTTTAAATTTTCAATAAAAAAAGATAAATAATTTTTAAGATATTAATTAGTATCTGAAGAACCCTAATTGGGATTCGATAGATGTTGACATGTTACGTGAATCTTTAAAGTAGGTTCACAGACATTGTTACTACATCGTCCTAAGTGCTTCATAAAATTTGACAATCAATGCCAAACTGTCGTTACAGTTACCCATTGTGGCATTGTGCTGCCTTTTAGGACTGATTGTATTTATATCGCAATCGATTTAATTCGGTATTGACGTCATTGATTAGGTATTATGCATTCAGGCTTAGGAACTATTGCGAGGTGCTTACATGTGATGCGATGCGTAGGACTTATGATAGAACTTATAGCAACTAAACTGTGACGCCTGTCATCGTATTCGATTTACATTGTGTGTCAAACGCCAGCTCGCCAGCCGAACCTTGCAGTGTCGCCGCGCAGTGTGGCGCTCCGTACGTTAACTTTACGATTCGTCACATTTTTCCTGCTTAGCCCTCTGAACAAACATATTTTATACCAAGAATAAAAGTTTTGAAAAAGTTGTGCGATGGCAACTAATGTTTGTCCTGAGTTTGTATGCTAACAAGCAGAATCTAGAGAACCAGAAAACTACATACTAACCACCACTTTTGTACCACCTAGATACACAGACAAATAAATGATTTGATTTGATTTGATCTGTATGGGTTACTCAGAATATCCTTCTTTTGTGATATTACTAAGTATTTAAATTAAAAAATATATAAGTATATGTAAGCAATTGAATTCCTACAAACTAGGCTTAGGACTAGATAGCGTCACATAGCCGCGTCGTCTATTTCAGAGACAATTTTGTGAGGCTATTGCTTTGTTCATTCTCTTTGTGTATGGTATAATGAGCCTAACATAACATGTAATCACACTCCGCGTCAACGCTAACAGTCAAACGATAGGCGAAGGCTACACGCAAGATCCATATTGTGATTCGTCAATACATACTATCGGATTACGATATTTATTGACGTGTAGGGTAATGTATTGACGGAGCACAATATACATAACAATATACAATATGCAAAAACCAAGATACATAAGTAAATATCATGATAATTATCACAATATTTATTGACGTGTAGCGTTCGCCTTACGGTTATACGTTTGTATACATTCACGATTGTCACATTTATTCGCTAACCCTTTCAGCTAACAGATGCAGCGAAACGAAGGTCGAAAAATAATAGTGTTTTGTTTTCAAATTGAAGGAAACATAGAAACCGGCTCGAAGGTCGCGCGTGACGAATCACGATGTAGGTCGTACTGACATTGTGAACGCACTCTTCAAACTGTCCAAAAAGTAATGAGGGTAATTTGAATTTTAGGTTTGTTTACTCAAACCTAATAAACTACTTAAATGTATATGCTTTTTTTTGTTTTTTTCTTGTATGTATGTAAATCGATTTTCTCCGCCAATTATTATGAACCGATTTTAATGATTATTATATGAACGAACATTCTACAGAAATGGTCTTATATAAATTTCATGAAGATCGGACAATCTAAGAAAAGATGGATGGATTATGTGAAAAATGATATGGATACTGAGATGACGGATAATAGACGAGAATGGAAAAAAAGAATATGTTGTGGCGTGTAATCTTCGTTTTAGGTCTTTTCATTTCGATTGTGACACGCAAAACGCTTCGATAGTGCGATCTAGGAATCGGAAAGGTATCGGATTGGAACTACATAGGTATACTACATAGGTTCATTTTTGCAAAAGGTATAACTATACATATTTTATAATATTGTGTTTTCGTAGTACGCTTATACCATGAATAGTTAGGAAATGATAAATGGCACTCAGCCAATAAGATAGTAGGCGCCACACAACTCTTGTCTAAAATGCATTATCTTTGTAATGTTACACTGTATGTATGTTTGTTTGTTTAAAATGAGCTGACCGAGATAGAATACATTCAGCACAATCGATCTTGAAACTATGGTTTTCAGGGTTCATTACATATTTTTAGATAACTGCTCTAACTTATACGTCTAAGAAACATGTTTTTTATCTATTGAAAAATATCACAAAACTATAGTGCTTTAATACATAATATGTAATAATGATTACGGCTGAGATACAAAAAGATAATTAAATGTGGATCTTGCGTATAAATGTACTCGTAACTATGATTTGATAAAACAGCAGTAGGTACAGATGTACAAATGCTTCAGTGACTTACCGAAAAAGGCGACCTCTCTCTGACAAATTCACCGACCACCTTAATAGTATCCATGTCTCTCACTGGTGACGAAGATTTAGACATTAAAACCCCGTCTAAGCTGTACAGTTCATCTAGATTATTCTAGATCTAGGATCTCAAAGTTCTTGATGTTGATTTATTATTTTGCCATAGAAGCACACATAATAACGATAACTATTCGTTTTACTGACGATCACTCAAAAAAATACGCACAAAAACGATAGAGGATTTCAAAAAGATGATTCCAACAGGTAAACCGTCGTCACGACGTTCAAAATATGACTGAAATACAAACACCACCAGAGAGAATCGCCAAAAATAATGACATCAGAAGTCACTTTTATATTATAGTACTGTCATGGGCAGAATGAGTGTACAATACTCTAAATATATTCGCAAGAAAAAATATGGCCGTGAGATCATCTTAATATAGTTCTTTTTTATTATCTGTAATTTTTTTAGTAGTTAAGGAGAATGGGCGATTCTGTATGGAGCGTGGGCCACGAAAAAAATTATGTCCCTCAGGGTTGCCACATAATACGTTTGAAAGAGCTTCAAAAGGCCTACGTTTTACTATAATTACGAAAAAAATCCGTCCTGTGGAAATTGAGGTATATTGAAAAAACTGTTTTTTACTTAATATCGAATTGCCACGAATTCTGACAGTCCTCACAAATGACTAAGGTGTCGTTTGAAAGGACATTTAAAGGACTTCATTTGGTTCTAGAAGTGTCAAAAAATCCAACCTGTGGAAATAGAGTTATACCCGATAAACATGATTTTAAAAAAAACTGACGTTTGGCTCACATCCAGCGTTACCACAAATATGGCCGATACGGCGTTTAAAAGAGCATTTAAAGGACATTTTTTTAAGACATGTAAATTAAAAATCCATCCTATAAAAATAAAGTTATAGTGGAAACACTTTTGAATTTATACTATACTATTTTGCCTCTGTAACCCCACATCTATTAGATATAATACGTTTGAAAGAGCATTTACAGGACATCATTTCGTTCTAGAAGTGTCAAAAAATCCAACCTGTGGAAATAGAGTTATACCCGATAAACATCATTTAAAAAAAAACTGACGTTTGGCTCACATCCAGCGTTACCACAAATATGGCCGATACGGCATTTGAAAGTGCGTATAAAGGACATTTTTTTAAGGCATGTCAATCAAAAATCCATCCTATAAAAATAAAGTTATAGTGGAAACACTTTTGAATTTATACTATTCGATTTTGCTTTGTTCTCTGAAACCCCACATCAATTAGTTATAATACGTTTGAAAGAGCATTTACAGGGCATCATTTGGTTCTAGAAGTGTCAAAAAATCCAACCTGTGGAAATAGAGTTATTCCTGATAAACATGATTTTTTATAAAACTACCGTTTGGCTCACATCCAGCGTCACCACAAATATGGCCGATACGGCATTTAAAAGAGCGTATGAAGGACATTTTTTTAAGGCATGTCAATCAAAAATCCATCCTATAAAAATAAAGTTATAGTTGAAACACTTTTGAATTTATACTATTCTATTTTGCTTCGTTTTCTGAAACCCCACATAAATTAGTTATAATACGTTTGAAAGAGCATTTACAGGGCATCATTTGGTTCTAGAAGTGTCAAAAAATCCAACCTGTGGAAATAGAGTTATACCCGATAAACATGATTTAAAAAAAAAACTGACGTTTGGCTCACATCCAGCGTTACCACAAATATGGCCGATACGGCGTTTAAAAGAGCGTATGAAGGACATTTTTTAAGGCATGTCAATCAAAAATCTATCCTCTATAAATAAAGTTATAGTTGAAACACTTTTGAATTTATACTATTCTATTTTGCTTCGTTCTCTGAGACCCCACATCAATTAGATATAATACGTTTGAAAGAGCATTAACAGGGGCCTTATTCTCTATTGTATTGCAAACCACGCACGTTACTTGGCTTAGGCAAGACAACGGGCGTGGAATCTGAAAAAAATGTATGGCGTAAGCCTTAGTTGTCATTCCCTACCGCGACACGGTACGGTTTGAACTGTCAACTAAACGTGTCGAAGTCTGCCGCGTTATGAAAACTATTCGTTTCAAAACGTGTCATGCGTGATTCGAATAATATAGATACAAATCAATCATTTTTGAAGTTTGCGTTTTGAGGGCTTAGTCCGAGGTTGCATTTTAAAACTCCCTACTCTCGAGCCGAAAATAGTCTCTCGGATGTCCATATATTTTTGTATGGATATCCGAGAGACGACTCTCGGCTCGAGAGTAGGAAGTTTTAAAATGCAACCTCGGACTAAGCCCTCTGGAACGCGTTGTGACGTAGCACGGTTTGGGGAAGGAATATAGAGAATAAGGCCCCAGGGCATCACCCATCTTCGCCCATCTGCAGGTGAAGTGTGTCTACTTCACCTGCAGATGGGCGAAACATTTCGATAAAATGTAAAAAGCTGTTGAAATTGTCAAAAGTGTTTCAACTATAACTTTATTTTTATAAAATGGATTTTTGATTTTTGTAACATTAAAAATTATATGCTTTATATGCTCTTTCAAACGCCGTATCGGCCATATTTGTGGTAACGCTGGATGTGAACCAAACGTCAGTTTTATAAAAAATCATGTTTATCAGGAATAACTCTATTTCCACAGGTTGGATTTTTTGACACTTCTAGAACCAAATGATGGCCTGTAAATGCTCTTTCAAACGTATTATATCTAATTGATTTGGGGTTTCAGAGAACAAAGCAAAATCGAATAGTATAAATTCAAAAGTGTTTCCACTATAACTTTATTTTTATAGGATGGATTTTTGATTGACATGCCTTAAAAAAATGTCCTTTATACGCTCTTTCAAATGCCGTATCGGCCATATTTGTGGTAACGCTGGATGTGAGCCAAACGTCAGTTTTTTTTGAAGTGAAAACTTCTTTAGCGGCGCTGGGTGGGTAAAAACTTTCAAACTCGCGTCAGGGTCACGTGACGTCGAAAAAGCGTAAGATCTTATTTAATTTTTATACATTGCTCGTAAAACAAGAGACGACAAAAGAACACACTTGCGGTCACGCGACGTATGACTCAAACAATTAAATAGTGTTGTGGCGACATGACGTGACGTGACGATGACGACGAAGCCAACGAAGACACAGACACATTCGCGCTTGCGCGAATGTGTCTGTGTCTTCGTTGGCTTCGTCGTTGTGTCACATTCGCGCTTGCGCGAATGTGACACAACGACATGACACAATCACAATGACACAGACACATTCGCGCTTGCGCGAATGTGTCTGTGTCAGTGTGTCTTCGTTGTCTTCGTCGTTATGTCTTGACATAACGACGTTACGTTTTGAAACGTTACGTCACGTTTTGAAACGTTATGACATGACACAATCACGACTGTGGTTATATTTTTGAAGTGAAAACTTAAAAGTGAAAACACAACGTTAATATTGAAGTTTTCACTTCTGCCGGCACTCCCGGAGTGCTAGCTTTTTTTTAAATGATGTTTATCGGGTATAACTCTATTTCCACAGGTTGGATTTTTTGACACTTCTAGAACGAAATGATGTCCTGTAAATGCTCTTTCAAACGTATTATATCTAATAGATGTGAGGTTACAGAGAACGAAGCAAAATAGTATAGTATAAATTCAAAAGTGTTTCCACTATAACTTTATTTTTATAGGATGGATTTTTAATTTACATGTCTTAAAAAAATGTCCTTTAAATGCTCTTTTAAACGCCGTATCGGCCATATTTGTGGTAACGCTGGATGTGAGCCAAACGTCAGTTTTTTTTAAAATCATGTTTATCGGGTATAACTCTATTTCCACAGGTTGGATTTTTTGACACTTCTAGAACCAAATGAAGTCCTTTAAATGTCCTTTCAAACGACACCTTAGTCATTTGTGAGGACTGTCAGAATTCGTGGCAATTCGATATTAAGTAAAAAACAGTTTTTTTAATATACCTCAATTTCCACAGGACGGATTTTTTTCGTAATTATAGTAAAACGTAGGCCTTTTGAAGCTCTTTCAAACGTATTATGTGGCAACCCTGAGGGGCGTCTTTTAAAGTCGTGGCCCAAAATGCCCATTCTCCTTTAGTATACATTTTAATATTTTTTTAATTATAATATTTTAGACCGAAAAGAATGACATAATAAAGAGAAGGCCTATACTCAGCAGTGGGTGCCAACGGGCTGAAATGATGATGATGATGTATATTTTATTTTAGATATTTTCCTTTTGTAGTTATCTCACGAGATTTACAACGACATCGCGAGAAACTCAAATTAAATCAAATAGATTGAAATTGACAAAGAAAAAGGTACAATACGAGCAGGGACAGAATCTATTCATAGATTTATGTCAGTGTCGCTAGTGTTTGGGGATTGAGAGGTCATTGACATGGTTCTCAACTCATATCTTATGGCTAGGCTAAAAGTCTTTGGACGTTTTTTGACTTTTCAGACGTTTAACCTTGAAGGACAATAATTTTTGACCCTTCTCCCCAACGTGAGATTAGGTGAGATTTGGTTCGACCCCCTCTTCCGTCCTCTAATCTAAGGAAAGAGCTATTATGTGCCTAATCTCATAAGTTTTTATATTTAAAAGGAATAAGATTCCACAATTTTGCTACTTTACGGTTTTCTAGCGGGAAAAAAAATACGTGATATTTGCGGAGTTCACCCCCACGTGAGATTTGGATTAACCTCCCTCTTAACGCTTAACGTAATTAATGGATGCTTCCTTGTCCATAGGACAGACAAGGTTCAAATGCTTGTATCTTTCAAACTTCAGAATACAGACGTTTCAAAGTGATCCTTGTGATTTTATTGAATAAACTTTAATTGAGTTGAGTTTGAATACAGAGGGGTAAGCAACAACACACATATAAGTGACGCACGTATGCCAACGTTACACATTGCATACCGCGCGATGACGCTGCAACGTTCGGCAGTCGGGCTGCAACTGCAAGCAACGCGAAATGCCACTCTAATAGAATATCGTGTAGATACATTGATCGCATTTTCTCGTCCTTCGGATTCTATTATTTTTTATAGTACATCAATGGTCAATGCGGATAATTTCAAAATTAGAACTCGTTGTTGTAACAATGATCTAGTTCCGGTTTAGATGCGCAGGCGCCGGCCTTATTCATACGTTTAGCGATCCTCGATCCTATTATATAAGTTTACTGTTTAATTAATAACTTTACAATTTCGTTCGTCGCTTTCTAAGTGCAAATTAAGCTTGTACTATGGAATTTGAAAACACAAAATCAAAAATAAGTCAAAAATTCAAAAGTCAAAAAAGTCAAAAATTCAGTAAAATCACAAGGATCATTTAGAATCATTTATACTAACTAGGTGATTCTAGGTGCCAGTTTCACGCAACCAGAGCCTAAAAGAAAAGGTAAGAAACTTACGGCCTGGTTGGACTGCTGATAGAATACTTATTGTAAATAATAAAAAGTTGTTTTTTAAATACTTAATACACGGAATAAATACACAGTAACATAATAAAATATAAATGACGTCGGTGCAAAGCCACATATATCATGCTCGAAGGAAGTGCATTGTGAGGTCATGTTACGAATCAAATACTTCATCATACTAGGCCTCATTACCTCGTTTAAGTGTTATGACGGCAATCATTAGTTTGATTAGCGTTTGTACTATTATTCTGTTGCACACTAGTTGTAATCATACTTTAGCTTAGTTAGGGACTATCCATGAATATTTATTTATCCTACTATCCTACTAGTATTGTGTTTTGTATGTGTGTTTGCTACTCTTTCACGCAAAAACTACTAACCCCCTATCTTATAAAAAGTTAGCGTTGACTTTATGTCATCATTACGTATGGTAATCAATACATCAAGTCTGCGCTAACTTTTTATAAGATAGACCGTAAATGTATTGTAATGAAACTTTATAATAATGCAGTGTATATAATATCAGAATAACACATAGGCTAATTTATAAAGATTTTGCGTGAATTATCCAAAATATAACGATAAATAAGACGAAGTCGCGGGCATCAGCTAGTTTATAATATCGCGATAAGATACATTGCATTTTTTTAGGTAACATTTCCTTAACCTATATCGTCCCACTGCTGGGCAAAGGTCTCCCCCAAGTCTTCTACTCATAAATATTAAGTAACATAAATAATAAAAAAAATGTTTGTTTATCAATGTTTGAATGCACCTTTAATATCATCATCAACTGTTATCGGTTCACAGCTGAACGTGGGAAAGTTTACAACAAAGTACTTTCATTATATGATCGAAGATTAATCGTGATAAAACTAGTGACTTACATTCAACATGTTTTCTTTTAATTGTCAGCTCAAATTAACAGTTTTCAATAACGAAACACCAATGCCGTCATTTCCAATAAAATGTAACTTCACACAAATGAACACAAACACACAGAAAGCACACGTTCATCTCTCGTCGTCGTTAAGTAACTACTAACACATAAAAACTTAACTATGACACACAAATTAAGTCATCCTCAATCATAGCCTATAAATAGCCATTATTTAGGTCTATAGGAGAGGAAGTTAATACCTATTCAATATACAGTTTTATAGATAACATAAAAAGTCCCGTAAAATTATAAATAGTCTTGGAAATTACATCACACTAGTCCCGAACTAAGCAAAGCTTGTACTTTGGTTGGGATAGGATTAAGATAGTTTGACTTATCTGCAGATTCCACGCTGACGTCATCGTGTGACGACTCGCTCGCCTTCGTGCGATGAGGAAGCGGGCGAGCGAGCGGATACGCATTACAGCTTAGGTACGCAGTTAAGTCGAACGCTTAGTATACATAGACGAGCTATCGACACTAGGTAAAGGTCTCAGTAGATGTTACACTGCTGGGTGACATTGCATAGTAGTGTAACTATACTGTCATCGACGCGTAGTGTACTTTAGTTTCCCGTTTATAAAATACAAGGAAATAATAAAACCTTGACACACCAAACATTCCGATAGCCAGTGTCAATATGGCATTCAATCACTTTGATAGGTGGAGTAAACAAAGGATTTTCATTGAGCGAAAATCGAATTTGTATATATGTTAGAGCATAACTTTTGAATCGTTTATCCGATCTGCATTTAATCTAGTCCCAAACCAAGCAAAGCTTGTACTTCCTCTTCTTCGTGTCAATGAACACAACAAAAATTTTTAAACGCTGTTCATGTAGAACTTTGCCACATTTATTCCCTTGTCTGTACTATTGATGAGATCATCCCTTGCACTATGGGTACCAGATTGCTTATAGAATACTATATATACTATACAGGCATAGAATACATAGTAACAATAGACACAGAGCAAACATCACACAAACGTTTGTACTCGTTAGGGATCAAAACTACGACCCACAGCATGGAAGGCAGACTAACTACCAACTGTACCCCAAGTACGAGTTTGTACACACACGGATCGCAGAGACGCAATCGCCGAGCGCCACCGATTTTGTATGGAAATCCAAGCAGCGCCCCTAGTAGACTTTTTGAGAAGCTTGGATTTCCATACAAAATCGGTGGCGCTCGGCGATTGCGTCTCTGCGATCCGTGTGTTTACAAACTCGTACTTGGGGTACTGAGCTGTGACGCTTATCAACTGTCACATATTTTAGCTTAATTTTGACCTTACCTGCCTAGCACGTAACCATAAAAACAACCTTAGGCTATTTAAAAAAGAACAATATAACACATCCTCCGCACCTATCTCGTTACCGGCATAAGGTCAGAATATGAATTTTAAGATCAGCCGTATATCCATGTTATAGCTTACTAGTTGACCCTAAAGGAAGGTTTACATAACCATAAGTACAATAGTAGTAGATTTACACAGCGCGATAGTACGCCATGAAACTCTAGAAGGACGGAAACCAAAATTTCGTTTTTGATCCTTCTTTCCAACCAATTACATTGAAATAATTCCGGTGGTGTCAATTTAACTTATTAACATTTAAACGCAAAATTATGATAAATCTGGGACTTATAAATTACAATAATGGCAAAACGGTTTTCAATCGTTATCGTCAATAATATTGCAATACCTACCCATAAAAAGGGTTCGTGTGTGAAACTGGCATTACAATTTTGTAACCTGATTATGCACCAATTATAATGAGAGCAATAAAAAATATTGAGGTTTGAGAATTCAACTAGAAAAATCAATTCTTTTAAGCTATGTTTGACGATCGATGTGGCGCGGCGGGCTAAGGTCCGCCTGCGACGCAGAGGTTGCGGGTTCGATCCCGCCTTGGGATAAATGTTTGTACGATCTGCAAATATTTATTCCGGATGTAGTGATTTATATGTATAATAAAAAATATATATCTACTAGCAGTCCCGGCGCACTCTGTTCCGCCTTAAATACATACATACATACATATTATCCTATGTCCGTCTCCTGGCTCTAAGCTGCCTACCCACCAGTTTTCAGCCATATCGGTACAGCCGTTCTTGACCCACCAGTTTTCAGCCATATCGGTACAGCCGTTCTTGAGTTATAAATAGTGTAACTAACACGACTTTCTTTTATATATATATATATATGTATTGTATGAAGTATGACAGTCTTCTGGTACCCATAACACAAGCTCTGCTTTGCTTGGGGCTAGATGATGTTGTGTGGATTGTCCAGCATTATTTTTTTATTTATGTTTACAATGAGGATTTTTCACCAGCTTTTTCAAAGCAACGATATCGCGGGTAACAACATAAGCTTAGTAAAAACATAAATCACATGATACGACAGCTGCCCTACAAAGGTTGTAAGGCGAGGCTAGACGAGACATATCTAGTGCGATTGCATTCCTAGGGCATCGATAGGCGGATTCTATTGTTCCTCTTATGGAGCCTGGTATTTTCTAAGTTGACAGGTGGTACCAGCTCAGTTTGTATTGGCTCTGCTTTTCATACTGTGTTTGATGGTTCTTTTATACTTTGATAGATCATACTTGGTACATATACATTTCATTATCTGACAAGTACATTTTTAGTAATATTTAATAATATGTATTCTGTATTGCAATATTATTTGAATAAGACGAAATAAATTTTATAAAAAAAATATATTTGTTAATATTAGGTATACATACTTGTTTTCCTTCACTATTACCACGCACATAAAAGTATCTATCGCATACTTATGACATGTATTAATATACCTTATACATACATACATAAAGTTGACAATGACCTACACAGATTTCGCAATAATGATATCATCGTGAGCAAACTTGGCAGGTGTTTTCTTAAAGATAAAAGTATTTTAGTTGATGATTTATCCGCCAATGCAGTCAAAGACAACAGTGTAATAACTTAAGGATATTTTGAGGTCACTAGGATATGTCCTAGTGACCTCAAAATATCCTTATGTTATTGACAGGCGTCACAGCTCAGTTGGTAGCTCTGCCTTGCATGCTGTGGGTCATTGGTTCGATCCTCACCGAGAACAAACATTTGTGTGATGGCACTGATGTTTATTTTGTCTGAGCGTTACAATGTATCTTCTTATGCGTTGTAATTGTAATGAGGTTCGAAATAGCACGGACTAAGCCACGATCATCTTAATAATTCATCAACTTTCATACTTTGAAAATGTGGGAATTAGGAAGTGATCGGAACTCAACACATTAACATATTTACATAATTTGATAACCTGGTTAATATCTCGTTATGAAACTCATGAATAAGGGCCATAAGCCTACTTCAAACTGCCACAGACCCTTTGAGTTATACTACGCCGTGTTAAAGCAAAGCTCGGCGGAATCACGCACATCACTGCGCAGTGTAAATCGAACATCAGTAATCTTTGATTATCGGAATCTTCCGAATATGGTAATAGAAGAATCTTGAATTTAGAAAGTAATATATAGAGCAAAATAATATGTAAAACTATTGGTTAGTCAATAAACTTGTACCTACTTTTAAAAATTGCGTGGAGTAACAATGTTTGTTATCTATCCGCGCTTTCACCTAAATAATATTAGTAGGAAGTAGGAATACTGCATTATGCTGGTAATACCAGTGTTACCACTCAACATCAGGTGGGTACCACCATTAAAACTAAAAAACTCACCCCTTTCTTGCGCCATGTCTCCTTGCGCTTAAGTCGCGGCAAACTGTAATAGTTCTTATCACTTTTTTCGGTGCTTTTACTCATGTTCACTTACACATTATAAGTCACTTAGAAAATACTCAGCTTAAACAATGTTCAAACACGGCATGTGTAATTGTCACTGTTTTTATTTTTAAAAAGTTAATAAACTAGACGACACTAAATCCTTTTTATCGTTACTAAGATCAATTTACCCAGTTTCAAGTATGTTTGATATAGTTCTGTCTGTCAAGTCAGCTGTCATTAATAAATTTTTTATTGTATTTTTCATACAAAGTGACAAAACTAAAACGGCTAGTCTAATATAACTTACATCCCGAGGTTCAACCAATCAGAGAGTGTAAAGAACACGATCATTTTCCATGAAGCTCCCTGATTGGCTGATGAAATATACATTATCTTGTCAGGTGACACCTTAAACGTCTTAGATGACTTGTCAGTGTCACCACACTTTACGTAATGTATCTAATTGTAGAAAGTTATTTCGTAAGCGTGCTTGCTAAATAGGCACTCTTATGACTTTGGCGATACTTAAAATCCTTGCAAGTTGAGGCTTTTTAGATCACGACTCGCATACATATAATACAACTATTGACATTTTTAAATATTGCTTCTATCATAATTATATTTCTTACAAAAATGAACAAAATTGACTTCAATAATCATCGACAAGTGATACTAAAAACATATTTTTAATGAACACCAAATTCCTATTATAATGAATATATGAGGCCACCTCTGAAGTGTCTACGAAACAAAACAAGAATCATCAAAATCGATTCATAATTTACAGAGTTATCAAATCACGTGACATAATAAAAAAACATTACACTCTAATTGAGAACCTCCTCCTTTTTTTTAAGTCGATTACTACGGAGACAAAACGTGTTTCAAATTACACTAAGATTTGACAAACACAAGTCTCTCTATCTCATCGTCATTTTGCCAAAGTATAGCATGGAAATTTGGATTTCTGACTACACCTAAACAATCGACAATGACACAATAATGTGTTCTGAAAACAACAAAGATAGAGACCCGATAATAACTAAGAAATGCGATAGGCAACCAGTATCACAATGATAAGACAATGAAAATATAGTTTAAGTTTTTTATATTTTTAGAATGGAATTCTATTGATCGAAAGTAAAGATTGACTGGAGATTTAAGATTAAAGATATTTTAGAAATCTTACAATGCTGGTCAGAAAGCGTATATTGACTGTCAAAGAAAATGCCCTCAAAAAAGCAGAACAGAAAAATAAAGATGATTAGCCATTAGGCGGTCTTCCCTTATAACAAATATCACGGTAGAAAGAGGACTGGATCAGTTACACTACACAAGACATAAAATTAAAGGTCACATCTGAGAGAAAATATACATTTTAACATCTGCCAAAAAGACCTTCATGTAAAATGGTGAAATGGAGAGTAAACCCGAATGATTTTGTTATGTATCAATCACACTGCGCGTTAACGCCTGCTAGACTACCGAATGTTGCAGCTTTACTGCGCAATGTATCTTGGATGTGTTTACATTACGATGATCACATATTCACGTCTACGAAGCATTATAGATTCGAGTTCTGGCAGGTTAGTTAGGCACACCTTCTCGTCTGGGTATGTCAAACTGTCTTCTGACGAACCGCTCATGAAAATCGGTATCGAGTCCTCGCAGACTACAGACATTTATCGGCCGATAGTTTGGTCGGCTTCTTAATCAGTATGAAGACTGAATCACTGTAGTGTGCGCATTTGCATACATCTTCATACTGATTAAGAGGCCGGCCAAACTATCGGCCGATAAATAGTCTGCAGTTTGCCCCCCTAACAAGAATTATAAAAAATTTCACTTCAAATACTCTCACCATTCAACACTCAGAACATAAAAAACCAGTAGAAGTAGTATGGGGGCGGGGCGCGCGTACCTCTAGTTTAGCGTAGATTCGCAAACTGTCTCCGCCACGCCTATTTCACGCACGTCAGTCTAGATCGAACCGTCACAGTGATAATAGCTTTAGAAAAATTACTAAAATGCCTTATTGCGCTGTTCTAGAGTGTAAAAACGACAGCAGAACTAAAAATGTTTCAAATGGTGGTATATCATATCATCGGTTAGTCTTGATTTACTTAATTTCGATGAAAATTGTAAAAACATTGTTTTATTGTACAAGACAAGTACAAATAGACTTTATTGTTTATTCTATAGGGTCTACTTTCTTTTAAAGTCAACCATTTATTCTCGAAGATTCCAACTACTGACATGTCACAGTCCGCTACTCAATTAGGTATTGACGTTATCGATAATGAGTTATCGATATTTTAAACTTACAATGTTCTATGATATATCGGCAAAAAATTAACCCTATAATGCATTTTTTTATGATTCTGTATAGTAATTGTAGTAGTAGGTACTTCCATGATTTGTTCAAACCGTTTTTTTTTTATTTTCCTTATTAAGGTTAATTAATTAGTTAATTTTATTTATAAGTTTTTAAAAGGTGGATATGGGGGAATCTATTAGTATATTACTAATAGATATATTACTAATAGTATATTACTAATAGATTCCCCCATATCCACCTTTTAAAAACTTATAAACCTTTCTCAATTTGAATATTCAAATTGAGAAAGGTTTCTCAACCTTAAGTCATTCACAAAGTCTCGAACCTATAAAAAAGGAGGTTTTGGATTATTTTATGGCTTCAGATTTCCTAAGGATCCACAAAGAAAAGAAAAATGGATGGAAGCGACTGGAAGGCAAAATTGGTTTCCTGCAAAAACTAGTACAATTTTAATTAATTAATTAATTTTTATTCATTTTAATTTTTTTTAACATATTTTATGTTATTGTATCGTAATTCTTCTGAAATTTGCGCTCCAGATCTGATGAAATGAGTACAAAAATACAAATACAAAATAGTTAAGTATATAAATAGGTAATGGACTTGAATTTTACATATTATTATTAATTTAATATTCAATACAAAACTATTTATTTCAAGACTCACTTGTTTTCTTATTTCGCTCACCGTTTAATTTTATTTCAGACATATTTACTGAACCAATATTTGACATTTATAAACACAATGATTTCAAACATAAAAATGAGTAAGGTACTTAATTCATTTTGAAATGTAAAATATATTTATCGATTTTAATTTTAGTTGAAAATAAAACGCATTGTCGATATATAAAGTAATGGCAGCAGTACAACCCTAGAAATGGACGAATAGTACAAAAATAGTAAAGAGCTCGTTACGGAAATATGAATCTTATCTCAAAAGTAATAAAGGTTTATTAAATGCATTTGGTGTAGTGACATCTAGCGGCGAGTAGCAGAACTTGGTAGTGAAAGTATTCCGTATGACGTAATACGTAAATATATTAGATAATAAACCACTCTATCGTCATATGATTATTGTTAATTTTCAAATGAACGAAGACTAATGTATTACTTACTTTCATTCAACCAATCACACGACGCTTTTCTTAGTGTGACGAAATACAATTAACCTGTGTCAGTGTTAGTTGGGGTACGCTGGTTCCAAAGCTAAAAAAGGTCTATGCTCCTTCTACTGAGTTTTTTGTTCTGTGATTCAACACACTCACTATATCTAGACTCCGCTGTTTACTAACACAATTGCGTAAGGACCACGGGATATTTCGATGTTTATAAACATTAATTTACTACGTGAACAATATTGCGTAATCTTGAGGTATCATTTACTACTAAATATGATGTCATTTTGAGGTGATACGATCATCGCGGTTTTTATCGTGAAAAAGTAAGAATGAGAACGCAAAAGAGATTTTAACAAGTGTCACTGTCTGGTAACTTACGGCCGGTTTCTGGAAACCCAAATCACGACTGATCCGAGTTTGACACATAGTAATTATTCGATTTTTTCGTTGATCATCGTTCGAGAAATCGGCCGTTAAGGTAATGTTACTAAATCATATTTTTTTATACCTTTCTTGTCGCTTTACGAAATAGACAACATTATAATAAAATTCAAAACGTTTTAATTTAAGTCAGTTCAGCTGATCAAACAAAATGCTATAATTGCTTATTGTAATTTGTTGAATCAAATATGACAAAGAATATTAAATTGTATAAGTACTTCGATTTTAGACATCACGTTATTTTTATGCATCTTCAAAAAAATTCTTAATTCGACTACTTTTTGTGGGTTTATCGCAAAATGATTTTCTAGGTGATGATTATTTTTTAATTGAATGCTGATGTTAGTAATAAGTTCTTTTAAATTTTAACAAGATCTGACTAATAGTATTCAAGTTTTTCTTTATAATGTATATATTAGTTAAATGTAATTGTATTATAATATCTATATATTAATATTAAAATTATTTTTAAATACGTGTCATTTTAGATGTTTGTATGCTTATTCCTCAATCAAGTTATTGGCCTGTTTTGAATGAAACTTAAAATACATATAGTTTGTAACCTGGCTTGACATACTACTTGTTATCCCGAAAAATTACCGGGACAAGAGTGTCGGTATGAACGTGGGCAAAGTCGCGTGCGGCTAGTATTGTATAATATGGGCAAGGTGCGGTTATTTTATCAGTAATTAGCTAAACATTTACATTCCGAGTTCCGACCTCGTATCATAGCGTGATTATGTTTGTCCTAGTTAATATTAAATCTAATTAAAATTAACGGCCGGTTTCTCGAACGATGATCAACGTAAAAATCAAATAATTACTATGTGTCAAACTCGGATCAATCGTGATTTGGGTTTTCAGAAACCGGCCGTAAGTGTATATAGATCAAAAATTGAAAAGAAATGCATGTTATATTTTGTTGCTTTCTGTAATTAAAATAAAATATACCAAATAACCAACTTCGACAGTTGGTAGTAGCAAAAAATAACACAAAAATGTATTCTATCAGCAATCTAGTTCCCATAGTACAAGCTTTGCTTAGTTTGGGACTAGAGTGTGATGTGTGAATTGTCCGTGAATATTTATTTATGTTATTTATAAATACGCATTACTGTGTCAAACCCTGGAGGGCGTCCTTTCGTTATAAAGGAGAGGAAGATCAACAAAAAAAAAATAAAAAAGAAATAAATAAAAAAACGAAACGATCAAATAAACGGATGATAAAGACATATTTATGCTAAATTAGTAGATATAGAAAAATATAGTGTTTCTGATACGTGTGGTAACATACCGCCTAGCTATAGTAATGGAGTATGAGATTTTATATCGTCAATAAAAATCTAAGCGTCTAGAACACCTCCGATAAAACTAACACAATTACTAACCAATAGGTAACTTTAACAGATAAATGAGGTAAATCAAATTAATAATTATAAAGTCAACAGAAACAACGACACACGGACGTTCAAAATCACTTGAGTGTGGTGAAATTACCACAAAAATAACCGATTTTTACGACACGACACGTCCGCTCAAGGACGTTATGAAAACTGAGTGAAAAATCGTAAAGATAACATATCTAACTATTGTAGGGCGAGCGTCACGAATACAGTAGCGTCAACATAAAAAAATATAACTTTTCTTTTAGTTTTTGTTTGATATTGCTGTAATATCGAATATTGGCAGCAGTATTTAAAGGTCTAGGTTCCATAGCCAAAGGGTAAAACAGGTCCCTGTTACTAACGGTCTATCTTATAAAAAGTTAGCGCAGACTTGATGTCTTGATTACCATACGTAATGCTAACATAATGTCAACGCTAACCTTTTATAAGATAGCCTGGTGACAGATAGACAGACACACACACAGACAGGAGTTTTACCCGCTATCTTATAAAAAGTTAGCGCAGACTTGATGTCTTGATTACCATACGTAATGCTAACATCACATAATGTCAACGCTAACCTTTTATAAGATAGGGGGTAAGACTCCTATCTGTGTGTGTGTCTGTCTATCTGTCACCAGGCCATCTCATGAACCGTGATTGTTAGAGAGATGACCGCTTGAGATTTCCTGAATTTTGCCATTTTATGTTCCTGTCATTAATATTACTCTTAACTAAAACTTTATATTTTGTTAAAATTTTGTAGATAGCTCAATTGTTTCTTATGTATTTTATATGACAATGTACATTTTGTAAACACTGTATTGTAAAGTTTGTTCTAAATAAAATTAAACTTAATAATGAATCTTCAAAAAAACATGTTTACAAGTACCAACTTGTTTTGCATTCAGTACATAAATCCTTTATCTACCATTGTCAAGGTGTGGAGACGTTAATTACTGTAACTACTTAAGTACATCTGTGTGTGTTAGATCACTTGTGTAGTGGTAGTGGGACTAGCTACAGAATATATCATTAAAAATGTGTACTACTATTTATTTAATTATCATAGTTTTCTTTATCACGTCAGAGGAACATGCCACCTGATGTAAAGTTAGTTATGTTTTTTGCATATGATAAATATGCGCAATAGTATCCGTTAGTTCAATAATATAGTAAAAAAAACATTTTTCAAATCATTCATCATAAAAAAATTGTACTTTTGTTGAAAGTCAACAAATGTACATCATCATCAACCTAAACCAGTCCACTGCTGGACATAGGTCTCTCCCAAGACGCGCCACTGAGCCCGGTCTTCGGCTCTTCTCATCCAATGTTTACCAGCTACACTCCGTAGATCGTCGCTCCATCTCGCCGGAGTGCTTCCTACACTACACAATGCCTAAACGCGGTCTCCCCTTCAGTATCCGATTGCTCCAACGGTTGTCGGTTCTTCGACAAACATGGCCAAGAAACATGGTCAAGGGCTAGATCACAAATGCACAATTTTTTAAATTGTTCTTTGTGTTTTTATAAATTGAAAACTTAGCATTTCAGTAACTTTTGTGATAACAGACTTGAAAAAACCTTCTTAAAAATCAATTCAAGTCTAATATAGAAAACTTTTTAAAAATAGGTACTTACAAAGCCGCTTTTTGCTTTCTCATGGCGGGACATTTTTCTTTTTTTGACATTCGAATGAACCATTCTGTGGAAAAAAGTATAATTAGTATAAATATACAGAGATTTATTTATTTACATATTTTAAAATTTCACACATAGTGTTAGTGCTAGGAGGACTTAATGCTAAGAGCATTGTCTGCCAGTCTTCCTAGATGTGCAGAAAGATGATAAACAAATTACAATCATATTTTTTTACAAAATAAATATTCGCTTTCTAGGTACTCATCAAAATTCTTAGCCCAATGTACTATGTACTTACTAAGTAGTTTACACCTGTTATGGTACATCACATTGTTTTAGATTTTAACATATTGTGTATATATTATTTATTTATTTCTTGGAAAACATACAGTACTACAAACACAATAAAAAATTATGTGTGAATATGCCGTTGGTGTAACATAAATAAATAATACTATGGGACTTAGACTGCTGATAAAATACTATTTTATAATGACATAAGTGTACTTGCTGTGGTTTTATAGACCAAGAAAAAGACTAATAAAGATATCTACAGTGATGGTTGTTTTAACACAATTAAAAAAAAAAAGTGATAATATAAGGACTTGTATGAAAAAGAATTAACGGAAAGGACAATGCCCAGTGGGCTATGGGAATCTGTACCAACTTGCATCAATTTGAATTTACTCTCAAAGGTCTAATTTTTATTTACCTTTTCGCTACCAACAATATTTTTTTCAACGTTTAACCGCATTTCAAAATATTTAAAAATGTATTTTATTTTATTTTTTTATCATGTTTGCCTGCTCAGCTAAAGCTTACTTGGCAAACAAGATTTTTATGCTCAATGTCCACTCACGAAAATAGGTGACAGCTGGGATCGTAACAAAATAGTTGACGTGCTTAGGGCTTAGTCCGAGCTTGCATTTTAAAACTCCCTACTCTCGAGCCGAGTATCGTCTCTCGGATGTTCTTGTATTTTTGTATGGATATCCGAAAGACGACTTTTGGCTCGAGAGTAGGGAGTTTTAAAATGCAAGCTCGGACTAAGCACTCGGAAGTAGGAAATTGATAATCAGGTTTTGTTTTAATTACTTTTAATAATTAATTTTAATTTTCTAAACCCGGTTAAAAAAGACTGTTAAAAATTAACAAAGAACACATATTAATAAAATATTAATTTTGATGATAATTAGCTTGTGACGCAATCTGGTACAGGGTTTGGGCAATGTTCTTTTGGTCTATAGACAGGAATTGTTTGAAAAGTAGTACCTTGTAGTCCAACAAATTACTGATTAAAATAACATCAAAATCGCACAAAAACTAGTGGGCATATTCAAATAAAATGGCTTGATCAGAAAGTGGCCGGATTACAGCTAGTCCATTATTATAGACTACATAGTAACATTTTATATTACTTTATTAAAAAGGACACCCACAAAAACAAACATATATATATATATATATATATATATATATATATATATATATATATATATATATATACATATTTAACAAAGGTTTTGGAGCCTTGTGTTCCCATAATTATAGGGCATCACAGCATGCACAGAGAAACAACCAACAACTAAGTAAATAGATAAAATACAAGATCACATAAAAAATAATTAAGTAAATATATAGAGTTAAGAAGTTAATTAACATCTAGATACAGTTCTACCATGAGTTTTTACTATACTCGCTAGCGTCTGTAGTTAAAAAAATGTATGAAAATTTGTACAGCGCCTCTAGCGGATAGTTGGGTACTAAAATTCGTAATACTAATATTTACGTAACTACTGTAGTAAAGTCAGGCGATTTTACTGTGACAACTCATGGTAGAGGTACAGGACAAACATAGGAGTTCAAACAAATATTTTTGTTCCCAGTGGGGATTGAACCCACAGTATAGAAGGCAGAGCTACTACCAACTCAGCTGTGATGCTTGTCAAGTAGATTATAAAGTAACATCTAGAAACAGAATAAACATCAGCGTTCATTACACAAATGTTTGTTCCTGGTGGGAATTGAACCCACGTACAGCATGGTCTATATCTATACCTACCAACTGAGCTGTGGCTATCAAATGTCTCATTTAAAAAACTTTTTGACAAAAAGATTATAATATATTATTTTTTTTCACAAGGATCATTTAGATTTATTAATATGCTAATACTTATTTACTAAGTTTTCAGTACAAATTCAATACTCATAGGTGACTTATGATATACATTCATTATTAACAGTACAGTTAGAGCCAGAAGAAGGTTGTATACCGCAAAAAATAAACAATTGGGTCATTGAATCCAAGAAATATCTCGCTAAGCACAAAAACTTCGTCCAGTCGCATCAACAATCTTAGAAAGAATGTTTTTCTTATAAAATGCACATGCAACTGTATAGTAAATCGCTACTATAACAGATAAAAGCCTGATATATCGTTCAATAACCTTTACAAGTCAACGTATAATCGTTTTTGAACTTTAATAGCGAAAACATGATAGAGGTAGGAGCCAACGGTTGCGAATTCCATAACCTAGTTAAATCACCAAAAATATGCTTGTTATCAAACAAAACTTTACAGATAGGATAGTGGGCATACTTTACCAATAAACAAGCGTAGATTTATCACAAAATAATATCACAAACATTACTTTTCGATAAAAACACGAAAGATAACACAAACACGAACATATACCACACATAGGCAATACAATAGTGTTGTCATCTCATGTTATTTTTTTTTACATTGTTCCTTTAGTATCGATGGATTTTGAAATCGATGTTTCATCGTTGCGTACAGTGTTGTAGCGCTGCTACCGTTTCGGTACCAACAAATTACAAACAAAGCAATAATGCTTTGATAATAAGTATACTAAAAACCTTTATCAATCCAATTGAGACAAACGGGACTAAGACTAGTGGCTGGTGGTACCTATGTACGTATGGAACATGATTTGTCCAGCTTTCCAGCCGCAACCAAGCAGGCAAAACAGACCATTGCCCGGGAGATATTCAGATTAATATCAACTATAAAATTATATAAACGCTGGGTGGACTTTTGCTTTTGTGCTATGCTATCATATTGCTAACCTCTCCATACAGAGATGGAGAGGTTAGTAAATAAATATAGTGCTGTCCACATTTTCTTCTGTATTCAAAATCTTCAAATGTCAAACGAACATTCTTCTTTTATTTATATTTTCATTTTCCACCTGACACCAACCTGTCACGACAGAATTTTCAGCAGCAATAGCCCAAATTTAATTTATTTTTACCTAACACAATAATTTTACAAAATTCTGACGTAAACAGCTAGTTCATCATGGATAACAACGATCAGTCGAAGAAATGTTTCTGCGCAAGATGTTTCCTGCCCATTGATTCTGAAGACAGAGTGGATATTGAAGGACAGAACTTTCACAGGCTTTGCAGCATGTGCTGTGGGTAACTTCGTACACCTAATTCTCAATAATGTTTTTTGGTCTGGAAGTCTAGAACATACTCTCCACATAACCTACTAGCTTTCCGCTTTTCGTTTTCATTTGTCGCTGAGGAGCCTATTTCTAAGTAATATTTTACATCTTCACTCTTCCTGCAATTACCTAACGTTGATATTTGCAGGTATCTGTCGAACGATCCCCACCTCCCTCAAGATGTTCTACGGCCACGTGTTCTGCAATGAATGCTTCAAGACGCACGTACTGAGCCGCTTCCGCGGAGAGACTCCCAAGATGCACTCTAACAGCTGGTGGATGCAGTGGGCCCCGGGAACCAAGCCGCAAGAGAGCAGCAACAGCGATAATAAAGATGGTAAGACAACTAGTAGAGCTTTTTGTTAAAGGAGCTGCCCTAGACAAGCTTTTCTAACGGAATTGGTGGTACCATCCGCACCTATTTCTGATGCCAAGTAGTGATCCTCTCATGGCTGTAATTCTGTTTGAAGGGGTTTTCAGGGCTAGTCTTTACTTTGTTCTTAAAGATATTGACGTAGTGCAATGCATCATTGAACACATATTCAATGGATAGAATTTTAGCTCATGCTTTGTCTTAATCCTAAGAATTAAGACGAAGCATACCTATACATTTTAGCTCAACTATTTCTATTGCTACAGAGTCTAAGACATCAAAGAATAGCTCCATGCCCGAAGAGCCGGAAAAGAAGCGGTTTATCTGTTCTCGATGCTTGCACGCTGTTGATGAGAACGACAAGGTTGAAATCGGCGGCCAGTGCTTCCATCCCCAATGTGCTAGATGCTGTAAGTGTGTAACATGCTTAGCTTTTAGCTAAAATGTGTCCTTATCGCTAATAGTTCTGGAAACTCAACTTGCTTGAAAGTTTCACCTGTAATAAAAGCATGTTTATCTTTAATGCTATTTGACTAATATATTTATTTTCTATGCAAATGCCAAAACCTGAACATTTACATAAATTTTTAGGGTCTACAACCTCGAAGATTAGGATTCATTTCTCTTTTTATAAGATTATATACCTCCTTATGCATGCAACTTAACTTTCATTTTTACTAGTTCATGTAATTTATTCACATCCTTTTTCTTCAACGATGGTACTGAAACTATCAACTAATTTAACTTCCAGATTTCTGCCACGCAGTCCCAACAGAGAACCTGAAGATATACTACGGACAAGTTTTCTGTGAGCAATGTTTCCACGAGCATGTGTTGAATCGAAACAAAGACAACTCCAACGACTTCTTTAAGAACTGCTTTGAGCAGTGGCAGAACAACGCTCAGGTATACTGCAAAAGACTTTGTCTGCGTTTAACAGGTTTAAGAATAATTCTGGATTAGGCTTGCTGGGACCTAAATAATGGGGCGTCTAAACGGGCTATATTTTACGGCAATTTGTGGCTGCAATACTGTGGCCGGCAACATTGCTACCAATACCAGCCACACTATGCAATATTTTAAGGATGGCCCGGCATTATAGCCACATATTTTTTGATATGTCAAAATGTTTTTATGTGTAGCCAGCGTGTGGCCGAACATCGCTGACTTGTGTTAATACTGTTAATTGTATATACCTAGGCTTATATTATTATTGTCATTCATTAATTGTGGCTGGATTGTGTGAAAGAGGATATAAATGTGAAAGGAGTCCTCCTATTGCAGCCATATTGCAAAATGTTGCCACGTTGATTCCGTAATTAAAGTTTGCAGAAAACATGCGAACCTTCATGGGAGGCAGTAAAGACAACGCGCCCTTCGTGTTCATGATGCAGAGCCAGCAGCCGCCGTTCTGCAGGTGCGGGACTGGCAACGAGTGGGGGCACAATGAGGCCAGGAAATGTTAGTCTGCCTTTTTTTAATCCAACCTATTAAGTCACATTGCTAAAGGTCCTTAAGTTTTCCACTCACTCCGGTCTTGCGATACTCAATCATTCTCCTGTAGTCTCTAATTCTCTATCGATTTTTTATTTATCAGTTTTATCAGTTTCTAAATTGTTCTCAAATCAATATTTTTCTCCCATAGGTGCATAAAAGATCAAAAATGTTCGCAGCTGCGACGCCGGGCGACGTCTCCATAGCGGATGAGACGAGCACCTGGGACTTGTCTTTCGAGAACCGAACAGAGTTCTCCGACATCCCGGAGTCCTGCAACGCGATTGAGGACCTGGACCAGTCTGCAGCTGAAAAAATTGAAAAACTAACCAAGTATCTACACGAATCCGACGGGACGAGTCGGAAAAAATGGAAAAACTTTGTTGAATTTAACAAATTGGACAAAATTTCGGTGGTCAGCGAAATGTCGCAAGCGTGGGTGGAACTGCAGAGCGGTGCTACCTCGCTGGATTGTCCTAAGTGTTTGTGGCAATGTGGGCCCATATACGTAAACAGTGAATTATTGAAAAGAGACGTTTGTTGTGGCGATGTTCTTGAATAAAAAGTGGTGTCATTATTATTTATGTATTTTATTCTAGATTTGCTATAGGGGTAGTGTCAAGAATCAGTACCAGAGTTTAGAGGAATGGGGGGTAGCATTTAGCTCCAAACTGCCATCTGACAAACTGACATCAGCTGGATCTCCTTTTTTGTATAGAGAATTATATCTGTAGCTCTACCATGAGTTTTTACTATACTATATTTACTACTCGCTAGCGTCTGTAGTTAAAAAAATGTATGAAGATTTGTACAGCGCCTCTAGCGGATAGTTGGGTACTAAAATTCGTCATACTAATATTGACGTAACTACTGTAGTAAAGTCAGGCGATTTTACTGTGACATCTCATGGTAGAGCTACTGAAGTAACCCATGAGGACGGAACTGATTCACTAATTAGTATTTTATTAAATAAGTTTGTGAGTGGGTTTGTCAGTATACTTTTTGCCTGTTGTATAAGTTCGTTGGAAATATTGTCAGGCCCGGGGCTTTTGTCAGATTTTAATTTCGTAATCTGTTTTGCTATTTCATTTTCTGTGAATGCTTCTGGGGTAAACTCTGAATAGATTTATTCATCTTTAGGTTTTGGTGATTCTTGACATTGAGCTTTTGTATATTCTTCTTCTATTTCATTTGCCGGTCCATACAGTTTTTTGTAATAATCTGTAGCAATATTTATAATTTCTGCTCTTGTCTGATTTTTATTTACTTTTTTGTTAGTTTTTATGTTTGGAATCCACGTTTTTTCTTTATTTAATATTTGCTTTCCTTTGTTGTTAGGTATTTTTCGATTATGTTTAATCTGTGGTTCTTGTAGTCTCTTTAAATGTGCAAATGTATATTTTTGTTTTCAATTTTGATTTACTTGTTGGAGGGTTATAGTCGTACACCTCCGTGGTGACTAGCCGTGTTGGAGGGTGGTGAGGGGGTTTGGTTATTAATTGCTATTGTATTTTTGACTGTCCTGTAGTTTTATCATTTTTTGCCTTAATTGCGCAGCATCCACTAGGTCCTGCTTGAGCATCGAAATTGGTAACGGTTTTGTGGATCTGGCGAGTTGGCGTCCAATAGGATGATATTTTGTTTTTCTTATGAGTTAGCGTGGTTGCTGCAGCTTTATTTGTTTGGTGGCTAAGAACTTCTGAAGGTGGCGATTGGGATAGTACACGTTTATTGTTGCGCGTGAAGCTATGCCCGTCAGTTGCGTTGCTATATGGGAGTATTATTAATTTATCATATTTGATCAACACTTTTTTTCAGTTCTCTTTTTCTATCATTGCTTGTTCATATAGTGTCTTCCTTTTCTCTAAGATTTTTGGCGGGTAGTCCTCAGGGATGGAATAGCCAGTGTTTTGTAGACTTTTCCATTTCTTCTGTACTTCAATTTTTCTTCCAAGAGTAGTAAAAGTCAATACTATTGGTCTACTTTTGTCGCCTTTTCTTCCAATTCTTCTTGCTGCTTCAATTTCAAGTGCTAAGCAATCGATTTTCATGGTGTCATTGAGAATACTCAGTATTTTCTTTATCAATTCGTTGTAAGAGTAGGTGAATACCTACTCTACTATATTCGGCGTAAATGAGGATGAATATCCTCATTTACGCCGAATATAACTACATTTCTTTGCCTCTGCGTTCTTTCTAATGTGTCTAAGCGCCTTTCTTGTGATTCGTTGTTGTTTTCCAGTTCTTGAATCTTTAGTTGTAAGTTTCCCATCATTTCACTTATTAGTCCAGTCAAAATAGACATTCCAGTTTGCATTAATTCCCAACAAGCTGGATTTTTGTACAGGCCTTGAATACGTAATTACAAATGATATGTCAAAAGTCCCCATTGATCCCGCTTGTGCGTTATTTTTTATTCGAGGTCAAAGGTCATAAATTTGCATTTTTTGCGTATATCTCTGAAACAACGAAAGCTATTGAAAAGTTGTTTAGGCAAAGTTTGTACATCGTAAAATTGTCTACAAAAATACCTCAACACTTTTCTTCTACAAAGCATCGCTTTCGAGATATAGTGACTTTAGACCGCAGGAAAATCGTCGAAGATGCTGCGTTTTTTTCATTTCAGCCGTTTTATCTGCTTCATTGCCACAGAACAAACAGTATTTCTTGAAATTTACTGAAAGGGGTGATGGGTTCGATGGGTTAGTCCTCCTCCGAGGTAATGAATCGTCTTTTTGTTTCAAGAAATACTGTTCGTTCTATGGCAATGAAGCAGATAAAACGGCTGAAATGAAAAAAACGCAGCATTTTAGTAGATTTTCCTGCGGTCTAAAGTCACTATATCTCGAAAGCGATGCTTTGTAGAAGAAAAGTGTTGAAAAATTTTTGTAGACAATTTTACGATCTACAAACTTTGCCTGAATCATTTGTCATGATTTCCAAAATATTATTCTAAAATTGTATAATATAATAGTTTGGTAAATCTATTTAAGAATTATAAAATATTGTTTGCTATTTTAATGAAGATATTTGTGATGATTCTAGAAAAGAATAAACGTCACATCCGGCACGCCGCCGCCATCTTGTTGTTTACGCTTATGCGGTGATATAAAAAGAATGAGGTGGCTGTACCGGGGAGTTCTCTTTAAGCCTTCGAACAGTCAAGTCATAGTCGTGAAATAGTGATACCATGTTAAAAGTGTAATTGTGGTTAGGTTAGACTAAAGTGATAGCATATAGTGCAGTTTTATTTTATATTATTTCAGAAGTTGGATGAAACAAAAGGAAATGGTAAGGTTTTATATTTTCTTACTTACAAGTCAAAATGATGGAAAGCTAATTATGAACTGAACTGAATGATGGATAATTAATATTTTAAATTTTATTTATTTTTCTGACAACCGTCATTTTACGCCCATGTTCAATTTTGAATATTTATGCATTATATGCAGGATATAATGGTATGTGTGCTAACATAAGGTCAGGGCTACTCTCTGACGATGTGATGCGTATGATTCTGTACTGATGTGTCGTTTAGTACTTGGCCGGGGCAACCCTCCGGTAGTATTTTACGGCACATTTTTGCATTCCGACTTAACTTGTCTGTGCTTGATCAGGGCTACACTCTGATAGCATCTGATATAGTTTTGTTTATATACCTGTTACGTGATGATGAATGATTCATTATAATTATTATTTTAAATATTATTTATTTTTCTGACTACCCTCATTTTACGCCCATATTCAATTTTAAAGATTTATGCATTATATGCAAGATATAATGGTATCTGCGCTAACATAAGGTCAGGGCTACTCTCTGGCTATGTGATGCGTAAGATTATGTACTGATGTGTGGTTTAGTACTTGGCCGGGGCAACCCTCTGGTGGTATTTTACGGCGCATTTTTGCATTTTAACTTGAACTTGTCAGTGCTAGATCAGGGCTACACTCTGATAGCATCTGATATAGTTTTGTTTATATACCTGTTATATGATTCTTAACTATAATTGTTTTTCTCTCGTTCTTTTTATCTTGTACATTAAAATAATGTGCATAGTATGGTGCAATGGAGTTTGTACGACGTATTATGTCAAGGCTACTCTTTGATGATGAAAAATGTTCTTGATAAATCCGGGCTAATCTCTGATTCACATGATACATGATACAATCCTTGGTGTATCTTTAAAGTAAATATTTCTTAATTTTATTTTATTTTTGGATACATGTTACATGTTTAATAACTTGTTATGTATTATGATGTATGGTATATTTGATTTAAATTTGTTTCATTTTGCGACGAAGGTATACTTGTTTAATATAAAACCTATTGATCTAAAGGTTTTGTCAGAATACCAGCGCTTACATGGTCTCTTGTAGGCAACTAGCCACAAGTGACTAGGCATTATACTAACGCTGGGCTTTTTGCTACTGTAGCACACAGAAATGATCCTGTTGTAATTCTTATTGTTTCTTTTGTTTCTGTTTTGTGTGCTACATGTGGTTAATAAATAAATGTCTATGTAATGAAAGATTTTATAACAAGAAAATTAATTTGGTTAATTTTTACATATGGTTTTTTTATGGATATTGTATTTTACTATAATCAGCGAACATACCCTCGCTTGACTTTTCAAGACCGGAAAGCGTATACATGAAGAGTATAATTAATTTCTTATTGAGAAAATCAATTATTGGTGGTTAAATGGTTTTTTCCCATTTTTTTAAGGTTATTTGGTTTAACCGCTTAATCTACGATAATTTAAGTTCAACTTTGGTTGTTCATTGGATATTAAAGAACTTTCTGTTTTGTAGTATTACCCATGGAATTTTAGATTCTGTTTATTTTGATAACTGGCTTGAATTATATATGTTTGCTAATTGGCTTAAATATACATGTTGGTCTACATGTTTTGAGCTAGCTATGTTTGCTAGCTGGATTGAGTTGGCTATGTTTGCTGACTGGATTGAGTCTGCTATGATTGCTGACTGGATTGAGTTGGCTATGTTTGCTGACTGGATGGAGTTAGCTATGTTTGCTGACTGGATGGAGTTGGCTATATTTGCTGACTGGATTGAGTTGGCTATGTTTGCTGACTGGATGGAGTTGGCTATGTTTGCTGACTGGATTGAGTTGGCCATGTTTGCTGACTGGATGGAGTTAGCTATGTTTGCTGACTGGATTGAGTTAGCTATGTTTGCTGACTGGATGGAGTTAGCTATGTTTGCTGACTGGATTGAGTTGGCTATGTTTGCTGACTGGATGGAGTTAGCTATGTTTGCTGACTGGATGGAGTTAGCTATGTTTGCTGACTGGATGGAGTTAGCTATGTTTGCTGACTGGATTGAGTTAGCTATGTTTGCTGACTGGATGGAGTTAGCTATGTTTGCTGACTGGATAGAGTTAGCTATGTTTGCTGACTGGATTGAGTTTGCTATGTTTGCTGACTGGATTGAGTGACTATGTTGGTCTACTGGATTGAGTGGACTATGTTGGTTTACTGGATTGAGTGACTATGTTGGACTGGATTGACTGGACTATGTTGGTCTACTGGATTGACTGGACTATGTTGGTCTACTAGATTGACTGGACTATGTTGGTCTACTGGATTGACTGGACTATGTTGGTATACTAGATTAACTTCGACGTATGTGTATATTAATTTATTTTTTTTATATGATAAGCTTGAACGCGCGGCTTCGTCAGCGTGCACTGTTTTATTTTCAAAGTATTTAGAGTTCATACATCATTAACATAGTGTTATGAAAATTATGAAATACAATTTTAAAGTTTCTAATTTTACGTCAACCAGTCTAGAACTGCAGATGATTTGGAAAGCTTTGACATTCACAAATTGTTAACATTCTGATCATACCAACTTTTAAGTTTTGGTGTTGTGGTAGACGAACATACGGTTCACAAACTATGAACTGATATTTACTTCTTTTACATTAGAAGTATTGTTTTATTTATGTTATTATGTTATTTCAGTACCTGTAACGCAATCTCTTTGGCAACTTTAAGGATTTTAAATAAATAGTTGAATTGGTGGGTACCGATACGGCTACCGAATCGTCTTTTCAAGTGAAATGCCTGTGTCGTATGGTTCGGTCAGTACGCATCATCTGACACATCTTGAGGCTGGAGTATGATGTTTTGATGTTTCGTAAGAAACAGGGAGGTAGAACTGGTAATGTTTTCTGTTATCTTTCCCTACTTGGAAAGTTTGATAAAATCTTTAAGAATATGAGTCATTTGTAGTGGAACTGTGTATAAAATCTTTAATCGTGTTTTAGCAGCCCGCTCATTTCGGGCGTGTTATTATTTAATGTTGAGCTTAAAGACTCTCTGAAATTTATTATTTGATGTTTAAATTTAAACTTTTCAATGATTATTAACTTTTTATGCTATAATTTGTAAACTTTCTATAATTATTATTTAATGCTAAAATTTGAAGGAGATGCATTTAATCATTATTTTTATAATAATTATAATCTGATTACAGCTCAAAGTGAAGTGAAGTGCCGCAACGATTTGTTTTTCTGGAGCAGAATTCAGAAATATGATTTACAATTGCTTAATGTATTATTCACTTTTATTTATATTACCTGCTCACAGAAGCGTTGAACTACCAGATCGGAATACCCCAAGCGTTGAACCAATAGTGGTTTTGTCAATTTAATGTAAAAATGGAAAGGCTAGATTTTATATACTTATGTATATATGTATAACACCACCTACAATAATTACCGAATGTCATGATTTATTGTTTCAAGGTCCTTATATTGTTATAATTGAATATTATATCGGTGTTACAATGTACATATTAACTTTAATCGTATTGCTATATATTGTTTTTTATGTTGTGTGTGCCGGGAGGCGACACATTGTCGGATGGCCGAATGTCATGATTTCCAAAATATTATTCTAAAATTGTATAATATAATAGTTTGGTAAATCTATTTAAGAATTATAAAATATTGTTTGCTATTTTAATGAAGATATTTGTGATGATTCTAGAAAAGAATAAACGTCACATCCGGCACGCCGCCGCCATCTTGTTGTTTACGCTTATGCGGTGATATAAAAAGAATGAGGTGGCTGTACCGGGGAGTTCTCTTTAAGCCTTCGAACAGTCAAGTCATAGTCGTGAAATAGTGATACCATGTTAAAAGTGTAATTGTGGTTAGGTTAGACTAAAGTGATAGCATATAGTGCAGTTTTATTTTATATTACATTTTTCGATAGCTCTCGATAGGGACTTTTGACATATCATTTGTAATGAAGTATTCAAGGCCTGTACAAAAATCCAGCTTGTTGGGAATTAATGCAAACTGAAGTCATAATTTTAGTCTTTTTTGACTGGACTATATGTTGTTATTGATATATCTGGTTATGTTCGAGTCCATTTCTTTAATTGAGTTGTTCGTGTCATTTAAGTCTGCTTGCAGTTTCATAAACATTTCTCTAACTTTCTCCATAATTCGGTATTGCTACGTTTTTTTTTTTTACCACTGCTGCTGCCACCTAATGTCTATTTTACAAACTTTTGTGGATTGTTTAAACTGGCATTTGCTAGATGTCGTTGTAAACGAAGAGGAAAATTTTGAGAACACAAAAATATTTTTGGGTCTGCAGAGTATTGAACCTTCAGCCTCGCTTCAGTGGTCCGAGATAGTTACGATAGTGAGCGAAATTAGCTTATAGTTCCTCTTTCTGAGAATGGTTTTAAAAACGGTCTCTGTTTTTGCGTCCACCGTCAAAAATAAAAATCACTTAACAAAAACCACAATCACTTTTAGTCTATTTTTGAGTTTTTATATTAAAAGTTTGGCACTTTAACTATGTTCGTCGAAATTTTTGGATGAACTTTTGATTATGTTAGCTCAAAGTAGTTTGAACTTGGCTGAATTCGGTTTAATTTCACTTTCACTTTACACACTGATTTTTCGGGTTTTTCGACAGAGTCTGTCTGCGATAACAATGTATAGGGATATTTGGGAGTTTACGTTCACAACCTAACTGTTTTTGCACTGGTTAAACAACTATTTGTAATTTTAAGTTAGATATTTACGCAGAGCTGATGTTGATTGCGCGACTGTCTGTGATAATCTTAGATGCTTTCCTAAAAAACTTGAAATTATAACAATATCTGTACACACCAATTTAATATCTCACAAACAAAATGCTATAGAAACTCTACTTTGACGTATTTCCTTCACACGATTGAAAGTCGTACTCTTCAAGGTTGTTCTGCAGGTCACCCGAGCAAGTGACTCCGCTTTTTGTAGGAGTCCAGATGTACTTGTAAAAGCAATCGATGCAGAACAGATGGCCATAATAGGTTCTTGAATGAGCTGGGACTTTGTGGCAGACACCTAAAAATACAAGCTCCTATTTAGTACCACGAAGATTTTTCAGGAATTAAAGGAGTAGAAGCAAATATCATGTTGTTCTTTTATTCAACGTCCAAAATGTTGTTTTCAGTATATCTCCCCGCCACATACTCCTTGCCATCCGTAAGGATCATGAACTGGATAAATTACTGCATGGAGTCATAATATCACAAGGAGGGGTCTTTCCTCGCAAAATCACTCAAGAATAATAGTAACGCTAACGTCTCATCACAGGAGTATTAATCATCTACTTACCTATTTCTGAGCTTATAAACCATCATTCCCATCAATATGTATCAAAAGAAATTTAATTATTATCAAATGAATTTTTAATGTGTAGGTTAACTATTGTTGTTAAGTACTTATAAGTCATTAATGTGGTGTGTAATTTAATTTATAATATGTACTGTTAAATCACAGGTCTTCTTTCGATTATAAAAACATTTTAAAATCGTTATGCATAAATAAAATTTAATGTATCTACTTAATGTCTATTGAATCAAGGTCTTTTAATTTCACAATTAGACGTGCCCCTGATTACCACTTATACTGAGAGTATAGTGCGCGTCATATAAAAAGAACGCTGGAAATCAGCGGGGGGTTGTATGTTTGCGCATGGGTACAACCACGCACGAAAGTACTATCGTGTTGTTTGATTTTTGAACTAGTCTTTCACTAGCGGCTTCGTAAGATGTTTGATAGGTAGGATTTGATGTTCGATACAATGAAATAAATAAATAAATAACATCTCAAATCTCGGCGAGCATGTGACGCGCGACCCGCCCGTCCCGCGCCGCACCTCATGCCACCAAATGCACCCTAAAATCGTTTACTGCGCAGCTTTACCGCCCCAGTCTGTGACCCGTGACCTTTAGGATATTATGTTCTGTGACCGCCAGCGTTCTTTCTCTAAGGCGAGCACTATACACAAATGCGAAAAGAAAAGCAAACAAAAGGAGAATGGGCGATTCTCTATGGAGCGTGGGCCACGCCTAAAAAACTCGCCCCTCAGGGTTGCCACATAATATGTTTAAAAGGGCTTTTAAAGGCCTACCTTTTACTAATTTTATTTAAAAAATCCGTCCCATGGAAATCGATATATTTTGAAAAACAGTTTTTTATTTTAACGTCGTATTACTCCGAATTCTGAAGGCCCACAAAAATGCTTGCAGTTGCATTGAAAAGGGCACAAAACGGGCTTTATTTGTTTTTCAGATTGTTTGAAAATCCAACCTGTGGGAATCGAGATATTTCCGAAAAACTGTATTTATTTTTTGCAATACTACAGTTTTTCAGGAATAACTCAATTTGCACAGGTTGGATTTTTAAACAATCTGAGAAATAATTAAAGCCCTTTTAATGCTCTTTTAATCGCCATCACAGTTATTCTTGTGGGCCTTCAGAATTTTAAGTTAAATGATGTTAAATGAAAAACAATTTCATCGAAATATCTCAATTTCCATGGGACGGATTTTTTCCGTAATTATAGTAAAATATTAGCCCATAAAAGCCCTTTTAAACGTACTATGTGGCAACCTTGAGGGACATTTTTTTTAGTCGTGGCCCAAAGTGCCCATTCTCCTTTATCAAAACGCTGAATACACAGAAACGGACGTGACAGGATGATAAGATAATGACAGCTACACGACAGAGCTACCAATAGATTATACAGATAAAAAAAAAAGAGGGATTTTGATAGGCACTAATGTGTCAGCGCCATCTATCGACTCTTTTTGGACTATTTTCCTTTTTTTCCAAATAGCGTTTTTGAAAAATCGCTCATTCTTGATATTTGATAGCTCAAAATTATCGATTAAGCCGATGCATTTCTTGCAATCGCTTTATCGATAATCGATAGTACCTAACCTAAACTTAAATTTTGATTAATTATTTTGTACATTACGTTTGTTTTGTTCGCAAAAAATATAATTAATTGCATAAATTCCACAAAAATTTACAATACAACGAACTTACTGCAAGTTGATCCAACGTGGGTTTTGTTTAAACATTCTGATGCCTTTCCATCTGTTTCGTGTTTACTTTTGATTCTGTATTCTTGCATAGTTGCTGGTTCAGCCATTGCCAGATATTGTAATATTTATTTTTGTAAATTTTTCAAAGTTTTCATTCAAAGAAATAGCAGAATTTGAAATAAAACGTCTAACTCCTCCCGATCATTCATTTGTTTCGGGGAAAATTAGGCAGAAACATTCGTCGTAAATATATTTTATCTGTAACTAACTTCGTAAACTTTTAGTCTAGTAATTCTAGTATAACTCTACCAAATTTAAATGCTCTCAAATTTTAGAGCCGTTTTGGTCTTACATATGATCTTTACTTATAGCTGTTTCGCACGTGGCGTCATTTCCTTTTTACTTTTTAATTTAGGCTACTTTAACGTAGCAAAAAAAAAAAATCTTTCTTTCCTAAACTTTTTGTTTTGACTTGACTGACGTATGATTCGACTCGACGGCAACGGACGAGCCGAGCGTCGTCCAAGCAAAAAATCACAAACTTTTCAAGTTTTCAGGCGTGATTCTAACTACATATAATTTATGATTCTTTCGAAGTAAAAATCAGTTGTGATTTTATAAATCTTAGTTCACCAATTACACAGTATTGGGTTGTTTCATGTGAGTTGACGTTGTGGTCGACTTTTACCAACAGGGCGTAGTCTCCGCAAGTTATATGGAAATATAATCATGTACGGAAGAAAAACACCGTCAACTTACCGGTCGACGCCGTCGGTGTACTCTCATTACACTGGAAAGTAAGTTACTCTTTCGCAGTCAACTTTTGTTTCAAAATAGGCCGATGTTGCGTGATTTTGGCCTGAACTTCTCGATGGACACAGAACTTTTTTTTCTAATGAGCTGAGTTTCAAAAAGGTTTTTGAAACTCAGTGTAACGCTGAAAAATCTTATTGGATTCTAATTGAGCCTCAACTACAGACTACAACTGTTAATTGCTGTGCCATTATGTACACAAGTTAATCAACATAAGTACAAAATGTTGTACATGTAATGTATTGTAGGTATTAGGTATGTCAATCTTGTAGCACCCATAACACAAGTAGCTTAGCTTGGGGCTAGATGATGTTGTGTGGATTGTCCAGCATTATTTATTTATATATATTTTTATTAACCTATCTTGTCCCACAGCTGGGCAAAGGTCTTCCATTCCTCCCTGTTTGAATGTGATCATTGGACGAAAGCTATTGTATTAATTTTGAATATTTTAGATCATCAACAAACCTACGTTCATCGAAATCGCTGCGTTCACTGCGGGTGCCATGGTACCAGAAGCCGATACTCCATGATGCTATGGTCTTGGATCTGCAGCGAGGGTCACTGTTGACCGGCTTTCTGTCTGTGGTATGTATCTTACGGCCGGTTTCTCGAACGATGATCAATGAAAAAATCAAATAATTACTATGTGTCAAACTCGGATCAATCGTGATTTGGGTTTCCAGAAACCGGCCGTTAGTTTTCTATCTGTTGTGTGAAATCAAATCAATAAAAGTTTATTCATTACAATGACAAAGATCATTTAGAATCATTTTATATACTAATAAGTGATTCTAGGTGCCAGTTCCACGTGACCAGAATCTTGAATCTTTATCATGCCTAAGTCAAAATGAATTAACCTATCCCATGTAGTTATATAATAATATGGTTTTCATCTGACACTAACTGGCATTGAACATTTTTAATGGTAAAACTCTATAGCTAGAACCTTCTAGGACCTGTTTAAGTCTATGTAGAACATCCTAAAAGTCTATTTAGTTAGAACATACTTAAAAGAATAGACTACTAGCAGCACAATTGTTTGGTATCTCACACTTAGTCCATACTGAGAATGGATTAGAGAATGCACTGAGGGAACCCACAGTCCATTCTATATAACTAGAATAATTCATAATGTATTTTGACATATAATCTATACTAATATTATAAAGAAGTAAAGTTTGAGTGTTTGTTAAATTGTAAGGAGTAATCTCGGGATCTACTGAACCGATTTTAAAATTACTTTCACCAATAGAAAGCCACATTATTCCTGAGTGTCATAGGTTATATAAAAAATAAAAAAATAAAAATAAAAAAGCTTTTACGTGGTAGTGCGTTTTGCAAAATGAGAAAAAATGATTGAATTATGGCCAACAAAGTGGACACAGATCAACTAGTTAAGGGGCGTCTAAACGGGCTATATTTTACGACAATTTGTGGCTGCAATACTGTGGCCGGCAACAGTACCAATACCAGCCACACTATGCAATATTTTAAGGATGGCCCGGCATTATAGCCACATATCTTTTGATATGTCAAAATGTTTTTATGTGTAGCCAGCGTGTGGCCGAACGATCGCCTCGCAATCGAAAATACTGCAATATATCTGGGCCATCTATATTGTTGTTCTGTTTTACTGTATAGTATACCTATGCGCGTCCCTTTCTTCCTGCGACGTGAAGTACTTTGCGTTGCTAATCTTGTAGTCACAGGTATTGCATTCCTCATGTTTGTATCTTGCCTTTGTATGTTTGGTCCAATTCTGTTCACAAGAAATTCGAAGTCGCTCTTAGACATTCTTGTAAAAAAAATTAAATAAGTATTTATCCAGCATTAATTCCTTGTGTACGGAATCCAAAGTGTCACTCCTACTTAGGTAGGGTCGAATCCACATTCGTGTCCTTTTTTTTTTTTTCGTTTTTCTGCCAAAACAATGTAAGCGGCTGCGATGAGCGTCATTTCGTCGGCCATTGTTGCTCGATTGTGTGGCTCATTAAAGGGTTCTGAATCAAAGGCTATTGCAGCCATATTGCAACATGTTGCCTGCAACTGATTGCTCAGCCATAAAATGTTTTATTGATGGCTGGGCAATGTTTGCCAATAATTGCAGCCACAAATCACAGTGTCAAATTCCCATGTAGTAATTTTTTTTTTTGTTCCTTTTTGGTCTGCTATCAGTTGGTGTACTATGGGCAGGTGAGTTGATGGTTATGGGTGATGTTTGGGATCCAGACACAACTGTCCTTTCTCCCCTCTTTAGTTAAGATTGTCCAGGATGTGGCTCCTTTTCAACCGTCTTGTTTCCGTGGGGTTTTCGACCAGTGCTCTAGCCAACGGGTTCGCATGACACTGAAGTCGATCTAGATATTTAGCCCCCCTTAGTATAATTTCTTCTTTTACTGTTGTAGCTTCCAGATACTCGTGGATTTCGCTGTTAGTAGTGTACCAAGGTGCATTGGCTAGTGAACGCAGGATTTTGTTTTGGGCACGTTGTATTATCGCTCGGTTGGACCTGCTGGCTGTGCACCAAACGTGTACTCCATATGTCCACACCGGCTTGAGGATGGTGTTGTACACAAGGCGCTTGTTCAACAGTGATAGGCGGGATTGTGGGCCCAGCAACCAGTATAAGCTCTTGAACCGATTGTCCAACTCCTTTCTTTTGGCTCTGATGTGGTCCTTCCATGTCAGGCGTCTATCCAGGGTGAAGCCAAGGTATTTTACGGTATCTCTGTGTGGCAGTTCATTCCCGTCAAGATTAACTGGGGGGCAAACGCCTCTACGGAGTGCGAAAGTAATGTGCGTGGATTTCGCAGCGCTAGTTCGGATTCTCCATTTGTGCATCCACTTGTCCGTTTTAGCTAGTTGGTCATGTAAGGCTTCAGAAGCTTTGTAGTAATTGACATTTTATTTTGTTCCAGGTGGTAGCATTATTCACGTTCTCGCAGAGTATATTTGACATATACTGTCTGTACATGGCAGCGCCGGGGTCATCCCACACCGGGTACTATGTGATAAGCTATCAGTTCGTCTATGTTGGCAGCCCACCGAGTAAGTCTTTAAGGCTTCGGCTACATTAGCGGGCGAATATTCGTATCGTGTTGGCGCGACAAAAACATCGTGTTCGGGTATAGGCGATGTTATTGTCTACATTAAGGCGGGCGAAGATTCGTGTCGAGTTGACGCGATGCATCGTGCCGGATTGTGTTGTTCAGGACGACACTGAATTGACGTAGATGTAGCCACCTAAGCGAATATTGGCTTTGATTCGCGCCAGTTTACCGACAATTCCCCGATACTACATCGCCTTCGCCCGAATACTACGCGATGACACGATGTACCCGGCCACATACATCGCGTTAACACGAATATTCGCCGTAGCCCGCTAATGTGGCCCCAACCATAAGAACAATACTTTTATTTATTTACCCCTGACGCAAAATATGTTAAATTTATATCAACATTAAAATCTGTCCAAGATGGTCGCCGCTACAAATTATGTTAATTGTTAAAAAAAAAATCAATATTTCTTCACAGGGCTTTACTAGTAGCATATGAGACGACAATAATTTTGAAATTAATTTATTGATAATCATTTAAATTTCAAATCCAAGATGGCCGGCTTCACAAAATGGCGGATAGCAATTATTTTTTCGTATGGGTATTAAATAAAAGTGCTTCAATTGTATTTATATACATGTCAAATTTCAAATTCAGGGGTGTATTAGAATTTTATTTTAAATACTTGTATATTTAAATTAAAATTATTTTAGGGTTCCACACCTAAAGTATAATACATGACCCTATCACTGAGACCCTACTCACTCTGTCTTTTTATACTGGAACTAAGGAGACATTTTATATCTCATATGCCTAATATCAGTGTATAAGCACACATTTCTCATTTTTTGTTTGTTTCAGTTCGCAACGTCCTCATAATCTTTGCGCTCTTCTCGTGGATCGGTTCCATTGCTGTGCTGATAACCAGCATTATTCTTATCAATGCACTTCGCAAGGTAATATTTTAAAGTCATATACATATATATAGGATGTAGTATCTTAACTCAAGTATTTCGTTTCAATAAAACCTAGCCTATGTTGTAAAAAAATAAACATATTACATATCATTCTCAGTTACTGAAAAATAAAACATTTTGTATTTTCGTATTTTGTTTTCATGTTGTGATCAAAATTTTAGAAACATTGTTTTTAGAAGATTACTAAAAAAAACTGAATTGTCAGTACTTTTCTACGTATGTCGCTTTTTGTTTGTGTTTGTCAATTATTTTTTATATTTTGTAATAACATGTCATAATCACATATCATTTTCACATCATGCAACCATCTAGTTTATCACAGAGGCTAAAAATAAGGTACAGTCCACAAATTCTTAGCTTCGGCTTTTTTCGGCATATTTCGGCCAATACCTGTCTCTTTCCTGTAGGTCTGTAAGTCTGCAGAAAGGGACAACTACTGGCCGCATGATTTTTTTATCTCTCACGCTTTGCCGACCGTATTTACTTCAACCTGTCCATTCTCTTGCTAGTCCCCGCAGGCTGCAGACTTTTTATCGGCCGATAGTTTGGTCGGCTTCTTAATCAGTCTGAAGAATGAATCACTGTAATGTGCGCATCTGCATACATCTTCATACTGATTAAGAAGCTGACCAAACTATCGGCCGATAAAAAGTCTGCAGTTTGCGGGGGCCCTTAGTTTGGGACTAGAGTGTGAAATGTCAAAAAATATTTATATATTAAATACTTGAATTATGTTTCAGGAATACGAAAAACGCATTGTACCTTGGCTATACACCTTCGGCGTGTTCATACTCTTTAGATTGATAGCCTTTTTGTTTTTCGCGATCGTCAACGATCTTATTTTCTCGTATAATGTGCTGATAGTGCTGATATGGAGCGTTCTGATAGTGGCCGGGTGCTATGGCTGGGTGTTGGTCTATAGTCTGTATCTGGAACTTGCTGATCTGACGAAGCTCGAGGATTTGGCGCATTTGAGGGTAAGTTTGATTATTTAAGTAGCATGAATTGTGTTGAATATTTATTTATTATTTATTACTATGTTAGTCAGTATAGTTGTAGCTTCCTAATAGTGAAACAATTTTTTAAATCTAGTTTTTTGTTTTGAGTTAAATGGAAACATATTGTTGCTGAATATTTATTGAAATAAACGCCTTCCTCAGATGGGTACGATGCAGTCATTGAATGCTTCGTTAGCGGGTTCGCGACCCACCACTCCGCACAGCACTGTTTCAACAATGCCTGCCTCGCACATATGATATACGGAACCAGGTAACTATTTTTTTACCTTCAGAAGAAATAAGATTTATGAAATTAAAATATATTTATTGTTTGTGAAGCTAGGTTTGAATAAATGCTAGTTATTATACTAATTATTCAATTTGGTACTTACTCTAACTCCTTCCGACCGGTACACAAACATTAAAAGGAGAAAGTGCAGTTTTCTATGGCGTTTGGGCCGTCACTTAAAAATATATTCCATCTAGATTTGCATTTATTTATCTAATTATATAAAAAAAAGTTATAAAATATGAAATAAAATTTGCTAGGTACGTTTTGTAAATACTGTAATAAGTTAGTGAATATATTATGTTTATTTCTTAGGTAAAAGAGACACAACCAAAGTCCCACTTTGGCCAGAAAACATACCGTTGCAGCCAGAAATGGTACCTCTAACCGACCAAGACAGAACCAGTGTTACAAGTGAGCGGGTAGTTGGCAGAAAACAATGGAATATTGAAACAGAAAATAATAATGATGAAAGTACTGATGATGAGATTACTCCTTTATCTGAGGAAGGTATGGACAGTCTTGAAACGTCTGTGTAACTAGCATTTATGTTACAAACAAAAATAATATCTACAATTTTACAAGAAATTCTTGTAACTTACATGAACAGAATTTCTTGTAAAATTGTACAAAATATAACAAAACAATTTTACAAATATATATTCTTATATTCTGTTGCAATTAATTTTTGAAACAAGAAGTATTTATATAATTTTGATGCAAACAGTTTGAATTTAATATTAACGTATTCGATTTACACTACGCGTCAACACTCTACTGGACGTTGCAACAACTTTCATTCCGAGGTTCAGCCAATCAGAGACTGTAGAGAACTCACACCCGTATTCACAGACGTTACTGTGAGTTCTCATAGTGTGCACGGGCGCACAGGGCTAGCGAAACCAATTCAGAAACAATACTTAAGTGTCAGAGCGCGCTATGCGTCCGTCAAAATGAACGAACAGCTAAGGAAACGGGCTAGTTTGAAGGCTTGTCAAAAGGAACGCACTGCAAAATGGCATTCTTTGCACAGTGTTGATGCTATACTTAAGCAAGTACGCTTTGTGAATACGGGTGTTAATCATTTTCCATGAAGCTCCCTGATTGGCTGATGCATGGGATGGAATATACATTACCTGTCAGGTGTGTCATTTACTATTGTCACATATTTGTGCTAAGATTATCTGCTGTTTACCAGACAATATAATTTTATATTTTTTTATATCATATTTGTTGTAAAAAACTTCTTACATCTTATAATCATAACTATCAACTATCTTTGCAAAAGAGTTTATCAAAAAGTGTCTCTTTTATCTGGTATACGGTAACACCGTATCTATTAATGTAAGGAGTAGATTTTAAGAAATATTTTATAACAATTTTTTCATATTAAAATAACTTATTTTTAAAGTCAATTTTGAGGGCAATTGTCATTATTTGAGTGTAATCAAAATATTCGGAATAATTGTGAAAGATAAATGAGTATCAGAAATCTATACAGTTTGCTATAAAATCAGCATAAAATCGATGTTTCAAGTGTGTGTTGAGTCGGGAGTACCGAGTAAATGAGACGACTTGTTTATCCTTTAACGAACGTATATTGACTGCACTGACGCGATGATAGTACATACTTATAAACATAATACCACAAATGCTTGGCTCAAGCCTGAATTCAAGCTTAAGGTGATAACTCTCGCTCTAGCGGGAAATTCTAATTTTTTAGGGATTTTTTTTTATTGCGGCTGAACTGTTATATCTTTAAGCTATTTTGTGAACATAAACAATAATTTTCTGTGTAACCCTGTATCAATTTTTGAGATTGGTTCTTTGTATTAACTTACTTAATTAAATTACTGTACAGTTAAATAAAACCCTAAAAAAATTGAATTTCGAGAGATATCACCTTAAATTGATAGTGTTGCCGCTTTTTCATGTAAATTTAATAATTAATTTAAAATTAAATGAATAACCGAAGGTAAAAGAAAGCTGATTCAACGAGTTGCAACTAAGATCTTTTTATTTGATAATTTGAGCTAAGTGTGAACTGTCAATTGCACGTGATTATTTGTTGGACTATAGTTAAAAAAATACCTCGTAATTGTGGTCTATCTACTTATTCATATATTTACTTTTAATAATGTAATTATTACATAGTATGTAGAGAAGCCCTCGTTTTGTACTAGATATCTCCGTCCGAGTTTTTGTATAAGCTTAAATAGAGTAGATATGATTGATGAAACTCGTGCCTTTATTAAATAACTTTATTCACAAACAAACTTACGACTATACAGTATTTACAAAACGTACATTGTCATATAAAATACATAAGAAACAGTTGAGCTATCTATAGACCGTTGCAAACGATCTATAGATAGTGCCTTTATTTAAATAAATGAACCTATTTATTTAAAAGACATATGAAAAGGATTATTGTTGCTCACGACTGTGCCTGAGCACAATTTTGTATATCTAACTATTGACATTTTTAGGAATGCTATTACAAAAAATATCGGATAAAATGTAATTATTAAATTATATGTAATTTCATATTTGTTTTGTTCTGACTGTACCTCGTCTGTTTATAATTAAGAATCTCAGTTTTAAGAATTATAACGTATAGTTAATGCACAGTTTTTGTAAACTGTACAAAAATACTGCCATTTAAAGAGTATTTTATTTTCTGTACTTACTTTATTCGATTGATAAGTCTATAACAAAGGTTTACAACGTATTTTTGCTTCATTTATATTGTGATTTTCTTTCATTTTAGAATGTTAAAAGAAAACGCGGAAATCTTATTGTATATCAAATAGATGTAAAATACATTTTAAAAGTATTTTTTAAATTTTTATATATTTGACATTGTAATCATTTTATTAATTAAATTAAAGCGTTGTCTTTTGCAACACGTCTAAAAAATCAATATGTTAATCAAATATTTACAGACAACACAATCTAGACCCAAATCAAAGCTAGATGGGAAGAAAGCTTATGGGAACTAGACTATATACTACATAAAAAACAACTTACCTACAAAGCAGAGCTAATATCAACTGAGCTGCCCACATATCTTTTACTTATGTTTAAATATAATCGATTTGTAGTGTTTACCTTTTAAAAAGCATTTATTCTTATAGGCACATTATTAAGCACTGATTTTAATTAGAAACACAAAGACTTAAGAATTACTGTATTTAAAAATAGTGCCTTTTTCCCTGACTTATATGAAATTAGATATAAAATAGTCTTAATTAAAACACGATTATCATTATTATACTTAATTTAGTTTTAGTAACCATATATTCGAAAAATAATTTTACTAACAATATCGAGATGTACCATTTGGTACTGAAAATACCGTCCACGTTTATATAATGTAGGTTTAAATCATTTTATGATTAAATACATTTTGTAATTGAAAATTGTGTTTTATTTTCTAGTGGAAATAAAGAATTAGCAAGCTGAAGTGGCAGTGGGCCGGCCATGTTTGCCGAAGAACCGACAACCGTTGGAGCAAACGGATACTGGAGTGGAGACCGCGTTTCAGTGTTACCAACTCTCAATGATATATATCCCTAAAGTTTGAGTAAAAACCCCTAAAATCGCCTTATTTATTCAGTTTTCCCCCTAAAAATAAATAAATAAAAATAAATTCATAGTGATTTAGAAATAATATGCTGTTTTTTAATAAAAATCGAAATAACAGTAAGAACTGAACTGACATAAAGTAACTAATGTCACACAACAAAAACCGCCTTGTGCACAGACAATAAAATGACCGCCAGTGGCGTCAGTAGTGCCACCAGTCACCACAAAGTGGTTGTAGAATTACGTACTAGATGTCACTAGGTCCAGAAACAAATATTACATAATATTATCTAATATAAAATTTAAAAATATTGGAGTAAAAAAATCCCTGAAAATACCCCTGAAAATTTCGGACCCCTAAAAAAATCCCATCTCACTTATTAACCCCCTAAATCTGGGGGGAAAACCCCTAAGTTGGGAACCGTGCCGCGTTTAGGCATTGTGTAGTGTAGGACGCACCCATAGAGATGGAGCGACGATACAAGGAGTATAGTGTCTGTCAAGCGAAAGATGGCCCTGATAAATCGCGGCAAATTCAAAAACTATTAGTATGGCAATACATTAAATAATAGGATAACTTGGAATTACATAATTTGATACTTTGATATTATTCTAAATAAATATACTTACATAATTTTTGATGATGATTATGAATAAGTAGATGATATACTATTGCCATACTAATAGTTTTTGAATTTGCCGCGATTTATCAGGGCCATCTTTCGCTTGACAGACTCTAGCTGGCAACAACATGAGAAGAGCCGAAGACCGGGCTCAGTGGCGCGTCTGCAGAGACCTACGTCCAGCAGTGGACTGATATAGGTTGATGATGGAAATTTCAGAATGGTTCCTGTTGAACTGTTAGATATTGTGTTGCTTCAAAAATAAAAAACAACTTCAAAAAAACATTCTAAATTAAACTGCTAACTTGCTGTCATGACTTGAAAAACTGTATCTTCATAGATATACGAATTACTTAAGTTTTTAGTCCCCCTAGGGGAGCAAACAGGGGAGCCAACGCCCCTCAGCTCAATCAAAAACCACCAAAGTTATTGGCAACACTGCCTAAACCAGATTTGAATCAAAGCTTGATTCAATTCAAAGATGTCCGGGGTTTAAGCCTTTGGGTTTGTTAAATAAAAAGCAAATAAATAATACAACATTTATTAGGTACCGAAATATATAGGAAACAGGTCTTAATACAATTCTATAAATATCGCCTGTAGTTACATACCTTGCATATAACATTTAAATTCTAATACAGCACGTTCTTTCCATTTGTTCCATTTTGTTCAATAAAATAACATTATCGAAGAGAAGTCAAAACAAGCTAGGCATTAGACTGCTATTTCTAATCATTATCATAATGAAATCATTAATTAAGTTCATTGCTATTTGATCTTTGATTTTAAGTCTGAATTACCGTACTCAATGCATTGTTGGAATATAAATTAAATAATAAAATAGACACAGGTAACTGCTAAACATCCCCGTCTGTTGGATCGCAAGGAATCTTTATAAAAAAAATTACTTAAGTATTCTATCAGCAATATAGTTCCCATAGACCAAGCTTTGCTTAGTTTAAATTTCCGAGAATAATTTATTATCTGTTCCATGCCTAGTCTATCTTCTCTTTGATAAATTCGTTGACAATATTTTAAAAGCGGCAAAAAGCTTGCCGCCCGTCACGTTTGGAATACAAAGTGATTGGACATAATAGTGCGGACGTGTCTCTGACTATCCATAAAAAGCCTCGTGTGAAAGCTATCACCCGTTAAGATTACTTTACCCGTAGACTTTACATTTTACAAAACATATTTCAAATAGCAAAGACGACTCTTTGATTTACACTCTTTCTCTCAAGTACAGCAACGAAAGTTACACTGCGGATTCAAATTTACACTCACATAAATATAATGACTATAATATTGCACGATAACGCGGAAAGCCTTGACTGATTTTTTAACGTTGTGTAATGTAAATCTACACGCGACTGTATTATGAGATGTGTAAATCGGCTTTTAACAAAATTAGTTATTAAAAAGTGTTTTAAATTTTTAATTAATATAAAAGTTACAGATTGTAATCAAAATATTAAATTAAAACTAAAAGATAATGATATTAAATAATAATTAATATCTATTAACACTTGAATACTTAAAGAAGTATTAAAATACAATAAAAAATAATGAAATTCTTAAATACCTTTGTTTCCTATTTATTCACAAGTTTATTTATAATACAAAATAATAAGTTATGTTTAAGCATCAAAATAAGTAATTAGGAATAAACTTAAATTCATTACAATTATACAAAAATACCAGGAATTTCTAAATGTATTTAAAAACAATGTGATATTTCAAATATACAAAATAGTAGAGTATTTTTATAATTAAACATTGTAAAGACCGTGCTAATGAAGACATGCTTATAATTCGTTAGATGGCGCTATACAAAAAAAAAAACTTTGACGAATATAATAAGCTTTTTCAGGAATAATAGTGAGGTAATTAATATGAAATGAATGGAAGAGTTTGGGGGAGACCTTTGCCCTGCAGTGGGACACAATAGGTTAAATAAAAAGAAAATATGATCAAAACGCAAATGAAATGAAATTACCGAAGGTTTATTAAAGCTAATTCAGCAATTTGCTAGTCAAAAGCTTTTTATTTGATCATGATCTGAGTTTGAACAATTTATTAAGAGTATGAGTTCATACTCGTAATACTTTGACAGTACTTTGACAGTTGTCAAAGTTTGAATCTAGGTATGTGAACATAAGTCGGAATATCTTTCATTAGTTTATTAATAAGTTTCTTGCCCGTTCTTCTAGGCTCTGGTCTCGTGGAACTGGCACCTAGAATCACCTAGTATGTAAGACGATTCTAAATGATCCTTGCGATTTTATTGAATAAAGTAATTTTCGACTTTGGACTTAGTTATACCTAAGTGCTCTATCTAGTTATATATTGAATTTGTAAGCTTGAAGGTTCATTGTAATAACTTGGAATCGTCAAGTTTCAGACAATTGGTGTAGTCGATGCAACTTTAGCCTAATAGATGGCATTACTGATGATGTTGTGTTAAACTAAAGTTTGTTTGCTGTCCTGATTTGATTGTTATTTGGATCATAATAGATATATAAATTGTCTAAGATTGATATTCATTGAATAATCAATTATTTGGTTTAAAAATATTTAAAAACACAATTCCGCTATTATAGCGCCATCATATTACATAGTAAATAATTATGCATTTACGAAAACAACTCCATTATAAATTTGAAATTGAGTTTTCATTATTTAACTTAAGTTATAAGCAAAATGTATAATTAAATAGAAAAAACAACGGTTATTTAACCCAGGCATTAAATGCATGTGTTAACAATAGTTAACCCAACATGAATTCATTGGTTGTAAAGGTACTTAAAAACTTGGAAGTCCGGTTTACTAAATTTAACAGTTTTTTGGTGCTACGGAGACTCATCTATAATCTCATATACAAAGAAGTGTCATGATAAATGGTAATTGAACATTATTGGAACACATGATAAGTTCTGACTCATCATTAATATACAAATGATGAGTTCCAACTTATCAATGGTCATACATGATAAGTTGCAGCTTATTATAAGCGGTCACTCATGCTAAGTTTTGACTGATAATAAGCGGTCATCCATAAATTCCGAGTCTAGCAGTCACAAGTAATAAATTACTATACTTCTACCATGAGTTGTCACAGTAAAATCGCCTGACTTTACTACAGTAGTTACGTCAATATTAGTATTAGGAATTTTAGTACCCAACTATCCGCTAGAGGCGCTGTACAAATCTTCATACGTTTTTTTAACTACAGACGCTAGCGAGTGTAGTATATATAGTATAGTAAAAACTCATGGTAGAGCTACTGATAGTTATTATAGTTCATTAAGTGACGTGATGAGTTATCATAGAAAATTATTGGTAAAAGTTTGTGATAGATCATTAGCGGTCACCCATCGGCATTTAGCTGTCTAGTCCGTGATGTTTCCTCTTGATCCTGGCGTAAGGTCCAATATCGGGGTCCGTCACAAAGTCGTAGAGAACTGAAGACCAGCTGTGGTGTTGTGGTAGATTATCATAGAATTCTGGAGCGATACGTTTTACCTGAAACATTGACAGTTAAAATTAACTACTTATGTAATTAAGTTTATGAAAATAAAGATTAACTTATCTATATTAACTTCTATACTAATATTATAAAGAAGTAAAGTTTGTGTGTTTGTAAAATTGTAAGCGGTAATCTCGGGATCAACTGAACTGATTTTAAATTCTTTCACCAATAGAAAGCAACATTATTGCTGAGTGTCATTAGTTATATAAAAACCCTAAAAATACGGCTTTTACGTGGCAGGGCGTTTTGCAAAGTGAATCGGAGAAAAAAAGTTCAAATTATGCCCAACGAAGTGGGCACGGGTTAACTAGTCTATGGACATTTCAAAATAAATCAATTTTTATTCAGTAAAATCACAAAGATCATTTAGAATCGTCTACATGCGGTGATTCTAGGTGCCAGTTCCACGCGAACAGAGCCTAGAACAGGCAAGAAGCTACGGCCTGGTTCCTACCGTTTATTCACACATGATATGGATATAGACAGAGTTCTTTCTACACATTACTCATTAAGTAAAAGTCCGAATAAAATCACTTAGGGCCGGTTTCTCCAACGATGTTCAATCGCTCATTCATCTGATCACCGAGTTAACTTAGCAGCGCTATAAACTTTGATTGAATTGCAGAAAGGCGAATCAAACATATTTGGCTACAGATTAACTAATCACAGTTCTACGTTTGTTTGATCGAGGAAAATATTAATTGATATGGCAACAACGTTTCTTTTCACGTATTGTTCATTCATTTTTCGGTCTGTGTCATTGCTATAACGTCTGTGGTTATATTTTTATTTATTTTGGTTATCTTGTGATTTCATCTTTGAAAGTGAAAACTTGATTTATTTAGAGGATTTTGGAGTATAAAATTAACTGTTGTTGAGGGATAAAAGTCCTATGAAGAACATAATCGATATCTAAGTATAATTATACCGTGTTAGTTCTCTTTACGTGCCATTTACAATTTAGTGACTTGTTGCAATGTGTTTATCTATTTTCAGAAATAAATCAACACAATAAAACCATTCTTACTTCATGTCGTTGGAGCTAAAGGTACTCCAGAAAAGTACTACTAAAATGGGTCGCGCTTCCTGATATTATGATATTGGTAAGTAAAATCTTTCAAACTACAGTGTAGATACAATTTTACTATTCGTATTCATTACTATACTACGCACACATCGGTACATCCCTACATGGAATTATATTACCTATTTACTCGACAATTAAAATATATTTCAGATGAAAATACACTGAAATTAATCCAAGAATGTTATCAGGGTGGTGAAGTCTATGCCCATAATGTATATTATCCTATAAAATATGGTTCTATAAATTAGTGCAAATGATTATTCAATATGTTTAAACTTCTTTATTACAGATAAAAAGGCAATGTTTCGCAGGATAATGAAGCTACACAGTACAGTCTTCTCCAGTTTGGCAGAAAGATGCCTACAACATGCATACCTGGAATGAGAAAAATTTAAAATGAAAATAGTTGAACACAAAAACACAAAGTAATAATACTCCCAAACAGTTTGCTTCGGTGTATTTTTACAAATAATGAGACAAAAATAAAATAAATGTAATATTTTAATGATTGTTTTATTTTAATGAGGTTACTTCAATTAGGGTTTCTATGTTATAATTTTTATTATAAATTCTGTGGTTGGAAACGGCTCATAAATAATATAACTAGAAATGTACTGAGCCTGTGTCATATCACTAACCCGCTGAGGGTTAGTCAGTATATAGTACATGTTGTTAAGATGATGATTCTTTAATTGGAATTAGGTACAATAAAATATATAATCTCACCTTACTAAATATAATGATATTATAGGGGAAGCACACTGAAGTATCATTAACATTGTCCGCCACATTCACTGCCATTTTTTCTTCAGCAAATATTCAATAGCATCTTCATGCTAGAAAGCAATTATTATGTGTTAAACCACAAGATTCAAGTATTATTACATAATAGTGCTTCCTTTCTCGCTATTTGAACTCAGAAACATGATCTAAAACAACGTTATGTTGATTATGAGATTAATAAATCTAGGTTATCACATAATATTATAGGTACCTACTTATGTTTTTGTTATTACCTGAATTATTTTTCTGATCTATTATTACCTCAATATGTAATAAATTCATATCATTGCCCATAAATTATCTTCGAAGAAATAGTCATCACAGAAAATGCAGGACGTATAAAAAAAAACGTTATAAAACTCATCACAGGTCGTAATAGGCATCTCATATCGGAGCCCGTCTTGTATATTAAAATCTTCAGAATTAGCGAAAAACATAATAAAAACTTCGAAAATATATTCAACAATTCGTCGCGATTACAATTGAACAGCCGCTAATCGCTCGATTTTTTAGATTAGTTGACATGCCAAGTTGACAACGGTTTTACCACGCATTCTACCCTAATCATCCTTCGAGAAACTCAAATTTGGATTTTACATGGCATTTTTGATTGCTTGCTTCGTTTAATGTCAAGTAATCTGGTGTTCAATATTTCGCAGTTGACAAGAGTTCGAGAAACCCAAATCACGATTGATCAGAGTTTTGACACATTGTTATTTGATTTTTTCGTTGATCATCGTTGGAGAAACCGGCCCTTAATTGTTTTACATTGAAAGGGTGGATAAGTTTTAAAGTGCCTCCTATTTTCATTATTATTAAGAATCGTAATTTCAAACTTAGTAATAAAAAGTAGCAATTTTAAGTTTTAATAAAAAAATCTAGGTAATTAATCTAATGCAGGTCTTACCTCAGGTAGCCTGCTGCCAGGAACAGCTGGAAAATCATGATGCTCGTTGTGATATCCGACATTGAAGGTAATCCAGTTCAGCGGTCCGTAATAAGAATACGTCTCGTATCCTTTCTTGAACATGTAATGCTCGGATATGAAGTGACCTGGGAGCAGTAATATTAGAATTAAACTAGTGCAATTTGTTTCAATTTGACTATAAGTTTTTACTAAAATCAAGAGTTTATCTTAATTCTGCCTCTAACCCTATTGCAATACCCTTGTATAGGGTTCATGTGTGATACTAACATTACCAACAATTGTAACACCTGATAAGTACCATATGAGCAAAAAATATTGAGTATAATTAAAATAAAACTCACCAGCCACTGGGTGAACTCCCATTGCCATTAAAGATCCAAAAATAAGATATCCGAGTACTTTACCGCCTGAAATGAACAATAATTCAATATTTACGGACATTTCACACATCCCGCTCTAGTCACAAGATGTACAAAGCTTGTACTATGAGAATTAGATTATAATGATCTCTCTTTCTTTACAAAAACACAGAACAAATATTTATGTTCAAACACAAACATTTTGCTCTGGGTGAGAATCAAACCCACGAACCACAAACTACCAACTAAGCTGTGACGCCTGACAATACATACATAGAATACATAGTAACACCAAACAGAACAAAAGTCTCCCTTTTCCATGGCTCAGTCTGAAAATCAGCGCTGCTCTGCCTTTTGTAGGGCAGCAAATAAGCTGAGACTGAGCTTTTTTGACATACGTTAATGTTTCTTTTGTTGTTACTATGTATATAAATATTGCATTTTCTATGTTTTGCACCCGTCTGTGTTGTCAAAATAAATGCATGTCGTTATATCTTTTAACTCACCATAAACTTTCAGGACGATAGCATCAAAAAACAGTTGTATAACTAAATTGGTGAACTCCATCGGTGTAGGCGGCAAAGGTCGGACAATAAGCGGTCGAAATGAGTAGAACAATGGCTGCAGGACCAGCCAAATCAACTTTCCGAATGTTGTGTTGAAGAGTTTCGCCTCCAAAAGCGTTGGGAGATCCGTATCTATCACTTCATCGCCTTGGTACTGCAAATTAAATTAAAAATGTTTTAATGGATGTTTTTCATTCACTTTATTAATTGATATTAATTTAATAAATGACGACCAATGTGGCGCGGCGGGCGAAGGTCCGTTCGCGATGCGTAGGTTACGGGTTCGATTCCCGCCTTGGGATAAATGTTTGTACGATCTGCAAATATTTATTCCGGATGTTCTGGGTGTTTTATGTTTATAATACAAAATATATATCTATGTAATGTATTGTATTAAGTGTGTCAGCCTTCTAGTACCCATAACACAAGCTCTGCTTAGCTTGGGGCTAGATGATGTTGTGTGGATTGTCCAGCATTATTTATTTATTTATAATTAGCGGCCCGTCCCGACTTCACACGGGTGGACATAAATGATATTCTTTTTACAACTTGGGTTACGTAACTAAAGTTTTAGTAAGGAACCCTAATATTTTTTTAGCAATTATACCCTATGTTACTCAAGGTAAGTGCAGCTTTAAATTTAATAATCCTTTCAGCAATAGAAAGCCACATTATTCTGAGTGTCATAGGCTATAAAAAAAAACGAAAAATAAAAAGGCTTTTACGTGGTAGTCCGTTTTGCAAAGTGAATCGGAGAAAAAACGGTCGAATTATGCCCAACGAAGTGGGCACGGTTCAGTTAGTAACTAATAAAAAAAACACTCACTCTATGATGTTCCAGATGGTACTTCTTAAAGCTGATAGATATCGGCACCCCGATGGGAAGATTCGCGAAGTAGCCAAACCATCGGTTGTGCAGCGGCCTATTGTGGCCGAAGGCTAGATTATGCGCTATTTCATGAATTGCTGAAAAATAATATCGAATTAATAAATATTTTTCAAAAAAAAATGTAATGTTAAATAAGTTTTGTAACAGCAACCTAGTTTCCAAAGTACAAGCTTTGCTAGATGGCGTCTGAAGTGCTTTAATATATATTTATTTAAGATTTTTAATTATATTTATTTATAATGCGTGACGTGTACTACTGTGCTGTTTATATTTTTTTGTTAATTTAACAAATATTCATAAAAAATACTATGTGTAAACTATGTATTCTATGCATACATAGAAAACAGAACCTCCTAGACCCAAACAAATATTTGTGTTTATCACAGGAACATTGCTCTCGGTGGGGTTCGAACTCACGACCCACAGTATGGAAGGCAGAGTTACTACCAACTGAGCTGTGACGAAGCGCCATGAAAGTTCAAAAAATATGTTTAATAACTTTATAAAGTAGACAAGTATTAGACGAAGTGGTTTGCTTATCAAAAATATGCTCCGATAGGACTTAATCAATGCAATAAAATGTAACGCTAAGTTCAGATTAGATTAGATATTAACTTTGTTATGAACAAAAATGTTATACCTAGCTTTTTGACTTATTAATTTTATATTTTCTAAAAACATTAAAACGGATTCAATCGTGATATGTATTGACAGGCGTCACAGCTCAGTTGGTAGCTCCGCCTTCCATGCTGTGGGTCGTGGGTTCGATTCCAACCCATAGCGAATATTTGTGTGATGAACATAAATATTTGTTCTGTGTCGGGGTGTTATCTATGTAGACATATATTTACAAAAAAAATGTATGTATACATATAAGTATTTTACCAGCAATCTAGTTCCCATAGTAAGTACAAGCTTTGTTTAGTTTGGGACTAGCGTGCGATATGAGAAATATCCAAGAATATTTAATTATATTTATTTATTACTATTATTGAAATGTCTCAAAATTCAAATATACTTTATTTAATAAAATCACAAGGATCATTTAGAGTCGTCTTACATACTAGGGGCCGGTTTCTCCAACGATGTTCAATCGCTCATTCATCTGATCACCGAGTTAACTTAGCAGCGCTATAAACTTTGATTGAATTGCAGAAAGGCGAATCAAACATATTTGGCTACAGATTAACTAATCACAGTTCTACGTTTGTTTGATCGAGGAAAATATTAATTGATATGGCAACAACGTTTCTTTTCACGTATTGTTCATTCATTTTTCGGTCTGTGTCATTGCTATAACGTCTGTGGTTATATTTTTATTTATTTTGGTTTTCTTTTCTTGTGATTTCATCTTTGAAAGTGAAAACTTGATTTATTTAGAGGATTTTGGAGTATAAAATTAACTGTTGTTGAGGGATAAAAGTCCTATGAAGAACATAATCGATATCTAAGTATAATTATACCGTGTTAGTTCTCTTTACGTGCCATTTACAATTTAGTGACTTGTTGCAATGTGTTTATCTATTTTCAGAAATAAATCAACACAATAAAACCATTCTTACTTCATGTCGTTGGAGCTAAAGGTACTCCAGAAAAGTACTACTAAAATGGGTCCTCAATAACAATTAAAATAGTTGCGACAGCGCTTCCTGATATTATGATATTGGTAAGTAAAATCTTTCAAACTACAGTGTAGATACAATTTTACTATTCGTATTCATTACTATACTACGCACACATCGGTACATCCCTACATGGAATTATATTACCTATTTACTCGACAAGTAAAATATATTTCAGATGAAAATACACTGAAATTAATCCAAGAATGTTATCAGGGTGGTGAAGTCTATGCCCATAATGTATATTATCCTATAAAATATGGTTCTATAAATTAGTGCAAATGATTATTCAATATGTTTAAACTTCTTTATTACAGATAAAAAGGCAATGTTTCGCAGGATAATGAAGCTACACAGTACAGTCTTCTCCAGTTTGGCAGAAAGATGCCTACAACATGCATACCTGGAATGAGAAAAATTTAAAATGAAAATAGTTGAACACAAAAACACAAAGTAATAATACTCCCAAACAGTTTGCTTCGGTGTATTTTTACAAATAATGAGACAAAAATAAAATAAATGTAATATTTTAATGATTGTTTTATTTTAATGAGGTTACTTCAATTAGGGTTTCTATGTTATAATTTTTATTATAAATTCTGTGGTTGGAAACAGCTCATAAATAATATAACTAGAAATGTACTGAGCCTGTGTCATATCACTAACCCGCTGAGGGTTAGTCAGTATATAGTACATGTTGTTAAGATGATGATTCTTTAATTGGAATTAGGTACAATAAAATATATAATCTCACCTTACTACATATAATGATATTATAGGGGAAGCACACTGAAGTATCATTAACATTGTCCGCCACATTCACTGCCATTTTTTCTTCAGCAAATATTCAATAGCATCTTCATGCTAGAAAGCAATTATTATGTGTTAAACCACAAGATTCAAGTATTATTACATAATAGTGCTTCCTTTCTCGCTATTTGAACTCAGAAACATGATCTAAAACAACGTTTTGTTGATTATGAGATTAATAAATCTAGGTTATCACATAATATTATAGGTACCTACTTATGTTTTTGTTATTACCTGAATTATTTTTCTGATCTATTATTACCTCAATATGTAATAAATTCATATCATTGCCCATAAATTATCTTTGAAGAAATAGTCATCACAGAAAATGCAGGACGTATAAAAAAAAACGTTATAAAACTCATCACAGGTCGTAATATTAGGGCATCTCATATCGGAGTCCGTCTTGTATATTAAAATCTTCAGAATTAGCGAAAAACATAATAAAAACTTCGAAAATATATTCAACAATTCGTCGCGATTACAATTGAACAGCCGCTAATCGCTCGATTTTTTAGATTAGTTGACATGCCAAGTTGACAACGGTTTTACCACGCATTCTACCCTAATCATCCTTCGAGAAACTCAAATTTGAATTTTACATGGCATTTTTGATTGCTTGCTTCGTTTAATGTCAAGTAATCTGGTGTTCAATATTTCGCAGTTGACAAGAGTTCGAGAAACCCAAATCACGATTGATCAGAGTTTTGACACATTGTTATTTGATTTTTTCGTTGATCATCGTTGGAGAAACCGGCCCTAGGTGATTCTAGGTGCTAATTCCACGCTATCAGAGTCTATACCTATAGTCCAACTCACCTAACATCAGAGAATGGTTGATGACGCCTCCAAAGCAATAAGCCAACACCAACGTGACAGGCCAGCTCAGATGCTGGACAATGGGCATCATGATGAACTGCGTCGCAACCATTGCTGTCACCACCCATTTGAAGTTAGGATCGTAGCCGAAAAGTTTCTTGATCTGCGGGTATTTTTCTGCAAAAATATACATAAATATATATTCATGGACAATACACATTACACTCTAGTCCCAAACAAAACAAAGCAAAGCTTGTGTGGGAACCAGATTGCAGATAGAAAACTTATATCGATTTTTTTGGATATACATACTTAGAATACATAGTAACACCCCAGACACAGAACACATATTTATGTCCAACACACAAACATTTTCTCTGGGTGGGAATCGAACTCACGACCCCACAGCATGAAAGGTAGAGCTACTATCAACTGAGTTGTGTCTGTCTATATAATAAAAATCGTAAGCTTTTAGTAATATGTACACAGCATTTACATCTGCGAATGAATGTTAAGCCAACCTATTTTTATTATGTGATAAAGGTAGGTGTAATAAATCAAAGAATTATCAAATTCGGACAAGTATACTGTAAAAGGTATACGTGATCCTGATGACACATCTGATCACGATATTGGCTATGACTAATAAGACGATTCTAAATGACCCGTGCGTTTAACTGCAGACTCTGTGACGTTATCGTGTGACGTCTCGCTCGCTCGTACGACGATGGCGAGCGGGCGAGCAAGCGGGACACATTCCAGCGAGGTACGCAGTTAACTAACACGTGTTGTACACATACATCAAAAGCGTGAAATAATTCCAATGCTCCTAAAATACCATCGTTAATATCCACGGTGTCAACACGTTAATCTAGATTCTAGATTATTCTTATCGGCCAGTGAAACATGTGTCACCGGCAGATTACTGTGTAGTTTAATCATAATTTTAAGCTATTACGTACATTTTCAGTAAATAAAGATACATAATATGATATGATAGTCTGCTCTGATATTTCTAATTTATATTGAAAAAACTGATATTTTATTGTAAACTAGCGGCTCGTCCCGGCTTCGCGCGGGTGGATCCTTAATCTTTTTTAGCAAAAATTATAGTCTATGTCACTTAGGGTGAATGTAGAAAAAATATTTCACCAATAGCAAGCCACATTATTGCTGAGTGTCATAGGATATATAAAAAACCGAAAAACAAAGGGCTTTTACGTGGTAGTCCGTTTTGCAAAGTGAATCGGAGAAAAACTGTCGAATTATTAGTCCGGGGTAGATTGAAACGACGAAGGGGTTCGTACTCAGTGATGATGAAGAGCAATACGCAGTTAGTTTCCAAAATTAAGTTTAATCTTCCTTTCTTTACAAAGTTTTTAATAATCTGATTCTTTCTACCATCATACCCTCACAATTTTATATTCTACCGTTTTCTACCCAGTTGCCAGCTCAAGATTAATAATTTGTACTAAACAGTCATGATTAAATAATATTCAGTAAAGTTATACAGTAATGAAAACTATGCAATTAATTATGTAAATAAATGATTATTATGATATTAAATTAGAAAATAATAATACTATGTTGTTTGTATGTATGATGATATTATGTATGACTGGCGGAAGCCGGAGGTTGTCACATTCGGCCATCCTGCATCGGCCGTGGCCCACGGCGATCTTGAAAGTTGTATGATGTGCCTTTTGGAGCCTGAAACAATAATACAAAGCGGTAGGTTCTTTTTATGAAAGTTTGAACTTGTTTGAAAGATGGAATATACACTGATCTATAAATTTAATTAGATATTAATTATGTCTTCTTTTGCAAAATTTACTCATCAGCTATCACACAGATCTAGTTGAGTTGTCCAGATATTATTAATTTTACATGACTATTAGTAGTTTTATATGTCACACAGATCTAGCACAGTTGACCAGATATTACTAATTATACTTTTTATTTGTTAGCTGTTGCATATGTCACACAGATCTAGCACAGTTGACCAGATATTATTAATTTTACCAGTTTATTAGCAGTTATATATTTCGCACAGATCTAGCACAGTTGACCAGATATTATTAATTTTATATATTCATTAGTAGTTTTATATGTCACACAGATCTAGCATGGTTGACCAGATATTATTAATTTTATTTTTAGCAATTAATATTAATAGAGATACCTCGGTACTTTATTTTTTGTATATTTTATAAATAATAATTAGCTGAATTAATCTTCATATGCTTTATTACATTTACATATTTATTTTTAGTTATTATATACATTAAGTACTTATTATTATTTACATTTCTGTATCAGAGTAGTGTAATCATAAAATTAAAATAAACCACACAAAACTTAATCACTTCTTAACTCTCTAGTAGATCAATAAGGTCGTCTCTATCTACATCTCTATCAGAGCCTGAAGAACTATCTGAGACTGAAGATTTATAAGGACGTAGAGCTTCGCCAGGAACTACTGCATTAAATTTTCTGTAACCCTTAATGCCCTTAATGCTATCAATTGTGTATCGATCTATGGAATGATCAGCTTTGGATATTTTATATGGTCCTGTATAACAACTTCCTAGTTTTTTAGTTACACGTGTAGCATGATCGCGAGACATTCCACCCTTCCACAAAACTAACTCACCAACTTTGTACTTCCTACAACTTTTATGTTTTTTGTCGTATCTACTTTTCATAACTGTCATATATTTGTCAATGCGCACTTTAGCTTTTTCCCTACGTTCTTCTAACTGGTCTGTCATGTCTCGATCGTCATTACTACTAGTAGGATAGGCAGGTAATAGTGTGTTTTTATGAGTAAACATTAGATTAAATGGTGCGTAACCTGTAACAGCATGTGGAGTGTTATTTAAACCCCAGACAACGTCAGCCAACTTTTCATCCCATGTGCATTCGCTCTCAGTTGTAGTGTTAAGCCCATTAATGATTGATCGATTAACCCTCTCTACCTGACCATTCGAACGAGGAGAGGCAATAGCGTTTAGGACATGTTTCATTTGTTTTTCTGCTACAAACTCTTTGAAATATCTGCTAGTAAATGCTACTCCACGATCAGTTATTAACCTACATGGATTACCAAAAACTGATAATATTTCTTTTAGATGCCGAACCGTTTCTAATGAACCAACACTTCTCACTGACCTTGCAAAAATAAATTTGGTGAAAGAGTCAATTACAACCAATATGTACATGTTGCCCTTGCGTGTTTTTAGGAACGGTCCTAAGTGATCGGCGTGAATAGTATGCATTGGGATTTGCGGTTTTTCAATGGGATGAAGTTCGCCTTCTAGTCTACCATAATTGCCTTTAGAGTAAGCGCATTGTAAACAGGCGTTTATATACTTTCGAATAAACCTAGTCATGCCTTTGAACCAAAATTGTGACTTAATGGCTTTTTCACATTTATCAAACCCTAAGTGACCAACACGATGGTATTTTTGTAGTAAACTCCATTTTGATAGTTTTGGTATGACAAACCTTTTGCCGTGAATTGTCTTGCGAAATAAACATCCGTCCACTACTTCATAATTATTTATGATGTCTGGATTAGTCGTCTTTTCGTCTAATTGCCTAATAATACCTTGGGTATGATCGTCTTGAAGTTGCAAAGTTAAGCGCCAATCGGTTTCATCAATAACAAGAACTTCTACGGTGCTGTCGATTGGATTGCGACTGAGGGCATCGACATGTCGCATACGATTTCCAGGACGATATTCAATTTCAAGATCGAAATCTTGAATTGTGAGCCACCAACGGGCAATACGAGGAACTAAATCTTTTTCTGTAAGTGCACTTCGGAGAGCGGAGCAGTCAGTCAAACTTCTTCAAAATCATTTATTCAATAAAATCACAAGGATCACTTTGAAACGTCTTACATACTAGATGATTCTAGGCGCCAGTTCGTCGCGACCAGTGTCTAGAAGAACTGGCAAGAAACTAGACCTGGATTCTAGCGTTTTTTTCATATGATCCTTCTTACAATTGTTTAACAAAGTTGGAGCTAGTTCGTCCCAAGCTTGCTTGTCTTCTAAATAGTCAGATATTTTATAATATGCTTTTGATAAGAGTTTTCGTTTTATTACGTTTTTGAACTTGCCAATCGGCAATTGACAAACATAGCTTGGGACTATGTTATAGAAGCGTACACATTGCCCTTTGAAAGATTTATTTACTTTGGTGAGCCTAGTAATGGGAACAGCGAGTTTATCCTTATTTCTTGTGTTAACATTATGATTGTCGCTTTTTTTAGCAAAAAGATTAATATTTTTTCGAACATACATTAAGTTTTCGTAAATGTACTGACAAGGCACTGTCATTATGTTTATTTCCTTAAATTTATTTCGTAGCGATTCTCTGGGACCCATGTTATAGATTGCACGAATAGCTCGCTTCTGCAACACAAATACGGTATTTACATCTGCAGCATTCCCCCACAACAAAATGCCATATGACATAATGCTATGAAAGTAGCTGAAATAAACTAGTCTAGCTGTGTCCACGTCTGTAAGGAAGCGGATCTTTTTGACTGCATATGCTGCAGAACTAAGCTTTTTCGATAATTTGTCTATGTGTGGGCCCCATTGAAGTTTATTATCTAAGGTTATTCCTAAAAACACTGTGGTGTCCACTAGATCTATGTTTACATCTTTAATTTTGACATTAGCTAGCGATTGTGTGACATTTGGTAAAACAAATCGTATACATTTAGTTTTTTTTTCGTTTAATAATAAGTTGTTTACATTGAACCAGTTTACAACTTTTGAGATTGTATTATTCACGTCGTCATAATTTGTTTGTCGTCGTTCCAATTTGAACAAAAGTGAAGTGTCATCTGCAAACAGTACAATCTCGTGATCATCTTTAACTACTCGTGGTAGATCATTGATGTAAACTAGAAACAAAAACGGTCCTAGTATTGATCCTTGTGGTACACCCATTTTCACCACAGATCCCGGAGAACGTTTCCCATTTACGTCAACTCTTTGAATTCTGTTGCTTAAATAAGAAGACAGAAGTTCCAGAGCAACACCCCTAACACCATAGTGGTTTAGTTTCCTGACCAACGTTTCATGATGCACACAATCAAACGCCTTGGATAAGTCACAAAATATACCCAAGGCGTCATTTGATTGCTCCCAGTTTTCAAAAATATGTTTTATCAACTCAATGCCTGCGTCGGTCGTTGAGCGTCCCTTCGTAAACCCGAATTGTTTTGTGTCAAGTAAATTGTTATTTTCAAAATGTCTTTGTAATTGTAGAAGCATAAGTTTTTCAAAGATTTTACTAAATGTTGGTAGTACTGAAATCGGTCGAAAGTTAGTAGGGTCTGAACGGTTACCTGATTTGAATAGCGGTGTTATTTTACTATGTTTCATTAAGTCAGGAAACTCACCACAATCGATGCTTTGGTTAAATATAAAGGCCAAATCTTGAGCGATAAGGTCAATCACGGGTTTTACGACGGCAACGGAGACGCCCCAGAGGTCCGTGGTTTTTTTACATTGATCATTTTAAAAGCTTTGACAATATCCTTTGCATGCACATAATCGAAGTTGAACAGTTTTTGAATTTTAGGTATATTTTCTATCAATAATGACTCCGCGATTATGTGGGAAGAGTTTAAGGATTTTGTAGTTGAGACAGGAATGTCAGTGAAAAATGTCTCGAATGCTTTGACCACATCAACATCCTGGTCAATGATGATGTCGTCAACCTTCAGTTTGGATATGGTGTTATGTTCTTTGACCCTCCCTGTCTCATTATTGATTATTTTCCACGTAGCTTTTATTTTATCATCACTAGTTTTAATTTTTGAACTTATATATTGAGACTTAGCAGTACGGCAAACACGTTTAAAAATTTTTGAGTAGTTTCTTATTTTTTCTTTAAACTCTTCACTAAAATTGTATTGCTTTTCACTATAAAGATTGTACAAGGTTTGTCTACTTTTGTGGATTCCCGCTGTTGCCCATTCACTGAACTTAATTCGATCAGAGACCATCATGGACTTGGATGTAAAAATAGTGTTAAATAAGTTATTAAACTCATTAAAAAAAATATTATAGGAAATGTTTGAATTATAATTGTTGTAGGATAGTGTAGGAAGCTTCGAAATGAGGTTTATTTTTAGTTTATCCAGACGACTTATGGTCATTGGTACAAAAGTAATTTTTTTTGTTACATTAGTTTTTGTTTTGGCTTCTATTTGAATAAGTTGTCCTAGATGGTCTGAAGGAATCTGACTAATTAGATTTTTGTTAATTATTTTTACATTTGTAAATATATTATCTAGGCATGTAGCCGAAGTGGCTGTAATTCTAGTTGGTTCTAAAAATACATTATCCAGGTCAAATGATTTGAAAAGAGTTAAAAGTCTTGTATTTAATGAGCCTGGTACAAGTAAATTAACATTAAAATCACCGCAAATTATTATCTCTTTATTTGTGCTAGTTATTTTATACAAAATATCTTCCATTACTTTTTCAAAAATATCAAATGAGGCGGACGGTGGGCTGTAAGTGCTTAAAATAATGAACTGCTCCAACTCCACGCAAGCTACTTCAATGTGTCTTTCTACAGAGCGGTGGACAATGTCTTTGCGTTCTTTAAATGTTATTTGTTTATTTAATATTATTAGTGAACCACCTCGAATAAACCGTTCTCTGCAAAAAGCACTACCAACCTGGTGATCACTGAAACTAAACATAAGCTCATGACATTTCAGCCAGTGTTCTGTGACACAAATAATGTCAATGCTGTTCGAGGTCATGTACAGTTCCAGCTCTAGTTCTTTACCGCGCAAACCTTCGATGTTCTGATGCACCAAGCTGGTATATTTAAATTTACTAAGTTTTTTATATTTATTTAATTTGATACATTTAATTTTTGACTCAGATGATTTATTATTATTATTTAAATTATTTTCAAAATGATTATTTAATGGAACTATGCTAGATGATTTATTATTATTATTTAAATTATTTTCAAAATGATTATTTAATGGAACTATGCTAGAGGTTTTCTCTGTTGTCTTATGTTCTAATTTAAATGACTTGGGATAACTTCCATAGCCATGCTTTGCATGTCAGGACACTGTTCAATAGAAGCAGTATGTTTAGCCAAGTTCTTGGCTGTAATATTAAAATAATATGATAGCGAAACAGCTACTTGTCGTTTTAAATAATTAGAAAGGTAATATCTTCCTTTAGTCAAATAAAAAGGTTTACTAACTATATTGTTAGAGTCAATTAAATGTATTAAATTGTTATTGCTTATTGTATGCAAGGTAATATTTAACTTATATCTAAGATTATTTTCTGCTTGTGGCAAGCTGTTGCTGTAGGGGAATGTAAACATCACAATTTTGTTTACCTCTAATGAGTATAAACTTTCTACATATTTTATTAATTGAGCTTTATTTACATTACCCCTATTTCCAAGCCAAATTACTAAATTAGAATTTTGATTAAAAGTATATTTTGAAATTAAATCCATGATTTCATGCATGCTAGAATCAGGTAAGCAATTATTTATAAAAGAATGATTCATTCCTGAATTTAATATGTGACCCATATTTTTTCCAATTTCATCGCTGAACATTACAGTATTGGCACTATTATTATTTGACTTAACATACAGCTGAGAAGTGGACGAAGAAGTTGATGGGACAGTACTCACCGGTTCTGGACTTGAGGCGCACTGGCAGTCACACATGTGGTTAGCCACAAGCGAGTCGTACCGGTCCTTGTTGTTCTGTGATAATTTAAGCAATTCGTCCATAGCCAGAGAATACTCCCGCATCGCCTCCTGTGACCTCTCATAGCGACCAGTAATAGATCTCAAGGAATCCTCAACGCTGGCAAGTTCACATTGAAGCTGCTGTATGTCAGTCTCATAATGCAACTTTGTATTTTCTAGTTGCACAGTACTTAATTCAAGTTCCTCTAATAAATCTTTTTTTTCTATTTTGTTTTTAAGTTTATCAACTATGTATTTGTTATTTTTTAACTTATTTTTAGTCTTATTTATGTATTTGTTAATTTTAACATATTTTTTGGATTTTCTCCTACTCAGTGTATTTTTGGTGCATGCTGAGTCTACTCCCACCGAGTCATCATTTGTTAGGTCAATCATAATAGTGGGAGTATTACAGCCTGCAGCAGAAAGCAGTGCAGTGATTACTTTAACTGGAATCCCGGTTAAGTATATCCGAAAACGTTTTAAAGATTCTACGACAGCCAAGGTTTCAAGCTCATAACTATGATAACACTGTTCTTCTTTGCTAGTTACCCGACTAAAATAAGCGATTGGTTTTAAAGAACTATCATCTTGGTACTGTAGTAAAATCCCTCCTAATCCCAACTTACTAGCATCAGTATGCAATTCAGTTTTAGCTTGCGGATTATATATTCCTAGTACAGGTCTTTCGGTTAATATATCCTTTAGACGTTGAAACGCATCTTCTTCTTCTAACCCCCATACCCATTCTACTCCTTTCTTTGTCAAATAAGTAAGAGGTCGCGCTATTTCAGCAAAGCTTTGAACGTATCTGCGAAAATAAGATGCCAGACCTATAAATTGTCTTATCTCGTGAACATTCTTAGGCCTTCTGAATTGAGACACGCTATTAATCTTTTCTTGCCCAGGTCGTACGGACCCGGCTGATATTTCATGTCCTAAATAACTAACGCTTGTTTTCAAAAATGAGCATTTCTTTAAATTTAGTTTTAAATTTGCCTCTTTAAGTAGTTTTAGAACCTGCTCTAATAAGTCTAAGCCTTCCTCAACAGTCACAGACGGTATCATTACATCATCAAGATATATGGCTAATTTGTTATTGAGTGGGCCCAGTGCTCTTCTTATCAGGCGGGAAAATACCGCAGGGGCATTGGCTAAGCCAAAGGGCATTTTAATGAACTCATACTGTCCTGTTGGAGTAATAAATGAGGTTTTAGGTATCGAATCATCTGACAATCTAACTTGATAATAGCTTTGCGCCAAATCTAAGGCTGTAAAAAATATCTTTCCGGACAAGCGATTAATCTGATCATCGATGTGGGGTAAAGGGAAGCGGTCTTTAACTGTGCGGGCATTAAGCGCGCGATAGTCAATGCACAGTCGGTAATCGCCCCCCTTTTTCCTAACTAATATCACAGGACTGGCATATTCTGAGTTGGATTCTCTAACTATACCTGCTGAAATAAGTTCACCTACTTTTTGCTCGACGATATCTATTTCTTTATACGATAACCTATAGGGTTTGCTGAAAACTGGTACATCAGTTGTTGTTGATATATGCATTTCAATTAAACTTGTGCACCCAAGTTCATTACTACACTCAGCAAACGACTCTCTGTATTCATTTAGTAGATTCAGTAATTGTTCACTTTGATGTTTTTCAATGTCTCCTTTATCTACTTCTGCAGCCTCAATGCGTTTATTTTGTATTTGATTATTGATCACCGTATCAGAGTTAAATTCATCCGAAACCCTAAAAACATCAGATTTTTCGTAAAAATCTGCTCGAGTAAGAAGTCTACCTGCAGCCCAACACAAGGAGAATTCACCCAGGTTTGTGATTTGTAAACTTAGATCTCTGTTTGTCAAAATCGACTGTGGTATGAAATAAGATTCTTTTGCCAAACTATGAAATATAGGTCGCGTTATAAGTACACTTTCTGTACCAAGGTCGTGCGGTGTTTTCACATGTATATCACAGGTAGCTCCTGGTGCCAAATTAATGTTATCAGTCAAGTACAGTGGAACCTTGGTTAAATAATCATCATTCGTCAATTTTATCTTAGATAATTCGTGAATTAAGCTTTGGTCATCACTACTAGCAACCAACTTTACAAGTTTAGAGTTAGCAATAAGAGTTACATTTGAATTGTTGATAACTGGTTGACCTACAATTATATCTATGTTCCTCAAATCCGATTTTGTCATCTCTGCATAGCTTTCGAGATGCAGGTCATCAATATGCAGGTGAAATTGTACTTTACCAAGGGATACAATTTGAGAGCCACCGAAACCTCTCATTAGTACGTTTGAATGAGACACTTTTAGCTGCAAAATTTCGACAATACTTGACCTAATGATATTAACTTTACTGCCAGTGTCAATGTATGCGATCGCCGCGACGTTGTTAATTGTTACATGTTTCATATAGTTATCGGACAAAATTTCGTAGGATATGCAAGAAACCTGTCGTACCTGTTGGATATTGCGTCGTGGTTGTGAGGCCTGAACTTCCTTAGATCCATTCCCGGTGCCGGAGGTGGAAGCGGCATACCAGCAGGATGTAGCAGCATGACCAAGACGTTGGCAGATGTGGCAGCGAGTGAGGCGACAGTCCCGAGCCTCATGTCCTGTTTTGCGGCAATTAAAGCATGTTTTCGGCATAATCGATCCTCGGTGCCAGGTTGATTTCATTTCTGCAGCTTGAACGTTCAGTTTCTTGTAGTTTTCCAATGAAGACAAAAACCCGTAGTAAAGTTCTTCTGGAGTTTCACAGCTGTAAGCCTTCGCGTTCGCTCGCAGTTCAGCCGGTAATCCTCGAATCAGACAAGATATAGCAGCGTCGCCTTCTAAATTGCATTTTTTTAAAAGCGATATCTTGTCGTGGAAGTATTTAGTCATAGTTTCATCGTTGCCTTTGTAGCGACCAAGCATTTCTTCTAGGCGATCAACGTAGTCTGTGGAGCGTGGGAATGCACGTGATAAATCTTCTTTCCACTGGGTCCAAGAGGCTGAATAATCTTCTAAGTCATCGTACCATTCTCTAGCAGCACCACGAAGACGAATTTGCATGATGAAAATACGATCGCGTTGGTCCCATTCATACATATCTCCAAGCTGATCAATTTTGTTCAGCCAACCCTTAACATTTGTGGTTTTCTTCCCTGGGTCGAATTTCGGAATTATTTCAGAGTCGAGATGTGTAACTCTTCGTTTCTTGGGCAGTTTAGTTTCTTCTTCATGATGAGAAAAAAAATCTTCGTCATTTTGTATGGCTTCTTCGTTGGTAGACGATTCGCTTGAAGTCCTTTTTCTTCTATCTCCTAATCCATGCCGATATGGACCCAGCATTTTCTCCATTATTAATCCCACTTCTGAGGTGAAACGACGAAGGGGTTCCTACTCAGTGATGATGAAGAGCAATACGCAGTTAGTTTCCAAAATTAAGTTTAATCTTCCTTTCTTTACAAAGTTTTTAATAATCTGATTCTTTCTACCATCATACCCTCACAATTTTATATTCTACCGTTTTCTACCCAGTTGCCAGCTCAAGATTAATAATTTGTACTAAACAATCATGATTAAATAATATTCAGTAAAGTTATACAGTAATGAAAACTATGCAATTAATTATGTAAATAAATGATTATTATGATATTAAATTAGAAAATAATAATACTATGTTGTTTGTATGTATGATGATATTATGTATGACTGGCGGAAGCCGGAGGTTGTAACAAGATAGCTTGAAAAATGACAAAAAGATAAAGAAATTAATAGTAGGATGAAACCCATTAGAAAAGGAAGAGAATATTATAAAAACATAAGGAAAAATAATTTACGGGCGATCTGAGTTCGGGAAAGGGATGGGGGTGCTTGGTTTTTTGAATTTTTCACATAAATTTTGAGGTTATGTGAAAAAAGTGTGTATACAAAAGTTTTAGATCTTTTAATTACCTACAACTTTGCTATTTGACTTTTTTCCATAGGACTTTTAGTTTTTCCGGAAATCGAGAAAAAGCGTTTTTTACCCTTAAAAGCTCACCCCCATCCCCTTCCCGAACTCCGATCGCCCGTAAATTATTTTTCTTTATGTTTTTATAATATTCTCTTCCTTTTCTAATGGGTTTCATCCTACTATTAATTTCTTTGGTTTTAAAACCTATCGAGCCTGGTCTATATGCCCAACGAAGTGGGCACGGGTCAGCTAGTTTAAGAATATTCATAAACATGTTACACTACGCCAGTTTCAAACGAACTGGCTTGTACAGAGCACTAAATTGCTGATATGATATGTATGATCAAATAATTTGACTTCATCAATGCTACGCTACGTCACGTACCAATTAATTAAATGTACTAGCAATTGCGTACAAATGTCTACAAGCAATATCAAATTCACTTTTATTTCGAGCATATTTACAGTGTGATGTAGAAATAGATTTAAAATAAAACTTTATACTGACAAATTAAACGCGATAGTTTTTAAGTATTGATGGATGTATGAATGGATGTATGGATGGACGTATTGACGTATGGATGGATTTTATTATTTACATAATGGCTGTAATTTATAGAGCTATTACGTAAATGGTCTCAAGTATAAAAATAATACAGTCCAGCTAGTAATAAACATAGGCACAGTGAGGCCTTGTTTACAAGAAAATAATAAAAAAGGATATTTTATCATATTAGTATTATCACCTAATCAATAAGAGTCATTATCGATTACCATTCCTAAGAATGAAAGAGCCACTTGGAAATGCTTAAGTGTTATCAAATTGCATGTTAGATAAGATAACGATACAGCCAGGTAACTAATATTCTAGAATGATTTTACTTGAGACATTGTTACATTTTTTTAAGCTACGCTGCAGCGTAGCTTAAAAAAATGTGGCGCGCTGGCCTGCAAAACTAAGTATCACACTTTTAGAATATTTTTTTTCTAAACTATACAAGTTAGAGATTTCAAATAAAAAATGTTTTATAGCAAATTTTATCATCTTTCTTTAAAACATACATTAGTGACATTTTTAACTTAAAAAAATAATAAACAATAAAATAGACATTTTTAGCTTAGTGTCTAAAAAGTCATCTAACATTTTCTAAGTATGTTTTACATGTTATTTCATTTCTAATAACTGGTGCCTCCTCGGGCTCTGATTAGAGCTTCAAACCGGCTTGGCATACTGAACACGAGGTTTCGGAGCCGATTTTGGGGACCCATTCTCTTCTATCAGGGCCTGTTTTAGTGCCCTGAGGGTGGTAGGTGGTGGTCTGTGGCTTCTGAATAGCCTTCCTAGCTCGTCCCAGGCGTGCTCAATGAGCGATTTTCCAAATAGCTTTTAAAAAAAAAAATAGTTCAAAAAGAGTCGATAGATGGCGCTGGACACTTAGTGTATATCAAAATCCCTCTCTTTTTTATCTGTATAATCTATTGGTAGCTCTGTCGTGTAGCTGTCATTATCATCCTGTCACGTCCGTTTCGGTGTATTCAGCGTTTTGATAAATTTTGTTTGCTTTTATTTTATCATTCGTGTACCTTCTTGTGGATTTTACTTTTGACGACAACAGACTGTATACTGGTTTCTGATTTCTGCCACGATGGAAGACTTTTAGCTTTTGTCAGACAGTTTTGAATTTTTTCTAGGACAAAAATTTCACACCACAGATAAAATATAAAAACTTTTTGTGTTGACAATTGACATTGAAATGCATTTGACGTTGAGCGCCATCTATCGTGTATTCTAAGAACACTCCCTGGAAAATCGCTCATTGGGTTGAGATCAAAGTATATCTTGTTTACTTAAAAGTTATTGCAATTTAAAAAGTGTGATACTTAGTTTTGCAGGCCAGTGTATTATATATTATAGCTTCTATCGCGGGCCTTGAGCGTGGAGACCGAATCCAGAAATTCCGTAACGAAAATAACCTAGCATGCGTAATACAGCAAAAATTGCTATGCAATAGCTTTACCGCGGCAGTCCCTGAGTGCCACTTAAATATTCATAAATAAATCGGAATTGACTAAATTTAAATAAAACAAGGAAACTGTGAGCTGATTTTCGATAAAAACGGATGAAACATGCGAATTTCAAGCAAGAACACATAGACAGATGGAAAAAAAAAACTAAAGCAATTTGGTCCAAATGCAAAACTTTTTATTTACTTGGATAAAATACTACATAATATGTAGTCTTTTATCTTAGTCATAGTTAGAAATTTTATGACTACACACACATGTACAGATGACAGTCAATGAATTTATAACTTTTGATTATTCCTCTGATACGTGATCTGACATGTGATACTTAATTTAATTAATTTATTTGACATTATTATTATTTTTTTATTTTATTACTGTATATTTGACATTTTACTGCATGTTAATAATTATGTTTTACGATGTTTTTACCTTATGTTTTGTGTTGTTTTATGAATGTAAATGTAATAATTTTGAGAAACTGTTCTATAATATTTGGAAATATATATGAATTATAATAAACATAATATTTCTGTGGAAAATTTAGGTTTAGTACTTAAAAAATAATTTTTGAGTCATAAATTTAAAATTTGCACCAAAACGCGTCAAAGTGTCATGGCGTCGCTTGCTTTCGTCACTTTAGAGTACAAGGAACATTCGGTATATGTAAACATTATCTAATTCATATTTAATTTGGACATTTTACTAGTTTTTACATTAAAAACATGACTTCGAAAGCATATAGGTGGTGTTCCGTCCCTCTGTGTACCAATACGTCCATAAAAACTCCTGAGAAGTTATATATTTTCGTTCCTTTCGATAAGAAATTAAGAAAGAAGTGGCTTGAACTTGCAAGACGTGATTTGGAAGGAATATTACCCACTACACAGCTTTATTTTTGTGAAGATTACTTTGACGTAAGTATTTCCTTTTTTATTTTGTAGAATTTTGTTGCTAAATTCATTATAAGCAAATTTTATGGGAAGAAGTTTATGGGTTCGATTTATGCATTTTCTGAGAAGATTTACTATAGTAACATATATTTTTTTTCATTATCGGAAAGTAGAGATTTCAATGAACAGAAAACATACCAACATTTTGAAAAAAGCTGATATTTTAACAGATGAATTTTCCCTTGAAAATTAGGATGTTTTTTCGGTATTTATTAAAAAATAAGGTTAACAAATAAATATTTCTAATCAAATTAATCAGCGTATTTGGGACATAAAGAGGTAAGTTTTCACCAAATTTCGTGAAAAAAAATAATTGTTTGGAAAAGATATTAATAAAAAACCAAAAATTTGGTTTTTGAATTATTCACATAAATTATGAGGTTATGTGAAAAAAGTGTGTATACAAAAGTTTTAGATCTTTTAATTACCTACAACTTTGCCATTTGTCTTTTTTCCATAGGACTTTTAGTTTTGCCGGGAATCGAGAAAAAACGTTTTTTACCCTTAAAAGCTCACCCCCATCCCCTTCCCGCGCTCAGATCGCCCGTAAATTATTTTTCTATTCATTTTTATAATATTCCTCTCCGTTTCTAATGGGTTTCATCCTACTATTATTTTCTTTGTCTTTTTGTTATTTTTCAAGCTATAACGGGAAAAAGCCAATGTAATAAGGATGATAGAACACAAATCATAAAGTTGCAATTTCAGAATAAATGTAATTAAAATGATTGTTTTCTAAACTAACGTATTGAATTTCAAGGGGCGGCAAAAATTAGCAACTTAACTAACAACACATGTATCTTACTATTGTGTACTTAGGAGCAGAGTGCTAATGCAAATATTTAGTTTGCACATAGATGTGACCTTCTAGATGAGTGTACAGATAATGTGTATTTGTATCTACGAAATCAGTCCATTTTTATGTTAAAATGTATAGAAGAGTATAACCTATAATAATAATATAAATGAAACCAACTTAATATTGTTTTTGATGATTTGTAGCTACAATGTGTGTACGCACCTTATCTATAATGTGACCTGTAACTGTAATTAATAAAATACTATGAATTTTTTATATGTATAATAACTTAAATTTCAATCAATAAGTTAATATAATTATTAAGTTGGTTTATATGTTAAAAACATGGTATATCTACATATATAAAAATCAATGCCACTTTTCGTTGTTATTTTATAACTCAAGAACGGGCTCACCTATCCAAACCAAATTTTTAGGCTTTATTCGGACTAATTAGTAGATGGTTTATGTGAAGTTTGCTTACAATCTGTCGAGTTGTTCTTCATTTATTACCTTTAAGGCGGAACAGAGTTCGCCAGGTCAGCTAGTTAGATCATATAAATTGATAATACTTGCATATAGAACATGTAGCTTACCAATAGAAAAATCTCTATAAAACTTAGTTAGTAATATACTTCTAGCTAGAAGAAATCAGATTTTTTCTTTTAAGTTTGTCTTGTCTATAAGAATTTTATTGCGGAATGTGTCTGTATGTGGGGAAATCGAAACTTTTCACTCATCAAAGACCGACATTCTAGACAGTTTTACGAAGTCTAGAAAGGACCAAGAGAAAAAAAACATCATCAAAGACCGACATTCTAGACAGTTTTACTAAGTCTAGAAAGGACCAAGAGAAAAAAAACATCCTTATTAATTTTTTGTGGGCGTGTGGATTCCGCGCGGAATTAGAAGCTTTGGTACACCTATTACCCCCAAAAATAGTAATATTACCTAGACAATATATGGAACAGTATTGGTGACAATTAGAAAATAGTAAAAATGACGTAATTTACCTACCAAGTATGATTTTCCGGCGACTTGCGTGAGGCTCTTCGGTATACACCCATTCAAAATCATTCCTAGTCACTTTAGCACCCATTTTTATTACTATAGTACAAACCGAACATAACAATAGACCGCGGTATCGGTTGATACACACTAGCAAATACACAGTAATGCTAAATGAAGCGGAAGAAAAATAAGAGCCGGAAATAATATAAAATTGAATATTCCGACGTGACCAACTCGCGGATGATCAAATCACGAATGAATGAATGAATATAAATAATGTGCTGAGTGAATGGATTAGTTTGACAACTTGAATGAAGTGAATATTGGAAAGGTCACTCAGGTTAACTACTAGGGTTCAACCAAGGTCAAGTTTCCGGGTAGGCCAGCTACAATATTTTCTACCATTTTAGCAGCTTTATACAAAAATAATGATAGATACGTTTAATGAGCGCAAAACTGGAATGTATAACATTCTTAGTCTCCTTCTTCTTCTTCTTCCTGCCTCTATCTCACTGAGTGGGGTCGGCACAGCACGTTATATTTCTCTACTCTCCTCTATCACCTATATTGATTTATTGCGCAACATCTTTCTCAGCACAGCTCATGCCTGTTTTATGGTGGTCGTGAAAACTTTAGGATATATCGGTAAAACATGGTCCTATAGTGTAAGTCAGCCAAAGAGTGGAACTCGTTGCCGGCGTCTGTGTTTCCAGAGTCCTATAATTTGGATATTCTTAAGAGACGAGTGAATAGGTATCTTCTAGGCAAGGGTGCATCGTAGACCGTATCGTCACTTAACATCAGGTGAGATCGCGATCGAACGCTTGCCTTGTAAAAAAAAAATTTAGTATTCATTAGGAACTAGGGCAGAAAGGGAAATTGTCGTCAGTGACAATATAATCCTAGTGTCGCTAAAGACCATTCTGCTTTCCACCAACCTCCGTGTGGCTGGCGAGATCGTTATATTCTACTCGTCAGCGTATGAACTCTGCTTGAAGATTAGTACCTACCTACTGACAGAAGTAGGTATCTTTATCTAGGCCAAACAGTCTCTTTCCAGGCAAGAACAGAAAAAGAGGTTGCTAGACGCACATAAAACGCCTGGAAACTTTTGGTCAATGAAAGATCTGATGAAGGGTAATCTTCCACAAACACTAAAAAAAAATAACTTATGCATTCTTCCCATCCTTACGAAAAGTGATCAGACTTGGTCCATGACAAAGCATCTAAAATCGGCCTTAAGTTATTATGATTAAATCTAATAAATTATAATTAATTAGTAATGACCGATTATGACTACTAAAACCAACTTTTTGGTAGAATTATTGAATCGGTGATGGTCACTTTAACCGTAGACATTTTTTTGTTTTTTTATTTTACTAGTGTAGCTCATCGCCTATCGAACGGCTGTTTATTCTGTTCGTTCAGTGTTTGCGAGTAAATGAAAGATCGAATAAAGTGATCGATAAAGTCTGAAATCATCTTGAATGTTTTAACCTAGACCACACATTCTTTGAACATAAATCTACTGCTTTCAGATTCTGCAAAGATGCTTTACCAGCCAATATAAATTCGAGCTAAAAAGATCAAGCCTAATAATTAGCTTCAGTTAAAATATATTGAAATTTATAATCCTTTTACCTGCACAATGCATAACATCAAACGCTAATTTATCTAGTTATTATTATAATGCGCAGCTTGATCGATGTATTTCACAAAATTAAATCGATCATACATACTCTGTTCGATACATTATACAATTTAATTATCAGTTTTTTTTTGTATCGATGTTTTACTCTCACTCAGCTCAACCGATTTATTAGACTACCAAACCAAGGCCGACCCTAGTGCCATAAACATTATACATAATTCTTTCTCGAGTTTGTGTTGAACATGGCGGTCGGTAAAAATAAGGGACTATCGAAAGGTGGTAAAAAGGGTGTTAAGAAGAAGATGTAAGTCCACAATATTCCCGAAAATGGCTTGTTAGTGAAACGTTTTACCTATTTACATCCTAATTACACGGGTTTTCAATGTGATGCATTCGGTAATTCAAGATGGAACTTTACATCTCGTGTCGACATAGTATATTTTTGCGAGCCGATGTTCTTGTGTTCACTATTCGTTGTTGTTATTTCGTTACAGCATGTTTAATAAAGCTAATTCTATGTACCATTGATGCTAAGATTGTGGAAGTGATAGTTGTGAAAGAAATTGTGATTTCGGTAAGTGTGTGAGGTTATGTTAACATGTAGTTTTTTGTTTCAGTATCGATCCCTTCACCCGCAAAGACTGGTACGATGTCAAGGCGCCGTCCATGTTCACCAAGAGACAAGTGGGAACCACCCTTGTCAACCGTACCCAAGTGAGTATCATATTAAATACTAAACTAACCTAAACACCTTGTCTAGGTTAGTTTACATAGTTTATTGGATTATATTCATGCTCATCTCTTTGTACTTGATACCACATGGCATGTATTGTAGCGATTTGAACCATGTAACCATGTGACTTATTAAATGTATTTTCTTTATTTGTTTAACGACTTATTTTGATTGTTCCATCCATTGCAAACCAAACAATCTAATACAAACCATGTCATATAGCAAAATATTCTATTCTACCCTCATTTCTATGTTCTTTTATTGTTGTATTTTCCAAGCCCAGACCACTTAATTTATTAAAATGAAAGTACAAGGAGTTGAGCACATGTTTGTGTTCTAAATGATGATCCACCTAGCTCGCAATGACACACATCTGATGAAAACATTTGTTCCCTTTTGATTTTACCGCTGAACATATGTTTACATCAATAGCTGCAGCATTGTCATATTCTTGGGTATTAAAATACTTTGTTTGTTACAGGGTACTAAAATTGCATCAGAAGGATTAAAAGGACGTGTATTTGAAGTATCTCTCGCTGATCTTCAAGCGGATACCGATGCGGAAAGGTGAGACTTAATTTTTAGAACACCTACTTATTATTATACTTTTTAACAGTTTGTAGTCAAAAGTCAAAAGTCAAAAATTACTTATTCAGAAAAATCACAAGGATCATTTAGTTGGCTTGGTTACCACGCGATCACATGTTAGTTTTTAAACAAAACAAAATGAAATCAGGGATAACCTCTTCCAAGTTTTAGTCAAAGTGCAACATGTTGTTTTGTCAATCAGGTTAAGTAGTCATTTCAAGGATTAACTTTTGATCATACTGTTATTGGCCACTGTAGGTTACAAAGGTTTTCTATTCCTTGCAGTCCAGCTATACAACAATGTCCAACGTGGCCGTTGTATCGTTTTATGCTGCAAATAACAAATGCTCCTAACATTAGGTGCTGCAATACATGTGTAATTGTGGTCTAGTGTTGTTGCTACACTCATTTATTTATAGATAAGTAGCTTTTGCTGATAATTCTTGTACAGAGAGATAGTTATTTAATGCTCATTTTAATTATGTACTTTTTTTAATTTTTATTTTATTAGTTCCTAGCCAGGCATAGAAAGTTAAATATTCCTATCAAATTTCTTTAAAGTGCTCTCGTTTGGCACTTGTATCAAATGCAAAATTTTCTTTAGCTACAAGAGTGGTTAATAAGTGGACCATGCTGTTTGAGGAAGTATTTTTACCTGTTTATAGCCTTCAAAAACACACTACAACACTGGCTATGAACAAAAAAACCAGACTAAAAAAGTGTCTGAAATGAACAGTAAACATATCTATGTATATCAACCGTGTGTGATGTAGACTCTTCAAAAGTCTTAATAAATTCTTCTATTTTCTCTCAGGTCTTTCCGGAAGTTCCGTCTCATCGCAGAAGATGTGCAGGGACGTAATGTGCTCTGCAACTTCCATGGCATGGATCTCACCACTGACAAGCTCAGGTAACTTATCTAGCATCTTCATAAATAAGTCTTTTTTTTTCAGTCAAGTAAGAGGAACTGCATCCTCTGAATTCAAGTCCTTTATTGTAATAAAACATGTTTTGAATCGAGTAAATAAAGTAAAAATCCTAGCACACAAAATCAGGTTTGGTTTACTGGCGTCAGGAGTAAGGATTTTATTTCCTCAATTATAATAAAAATATTAGTAATGTGTGCAGTCCAGCTATACAACGATGTCCAACGTGGCCGTTGTATCGTTTTATGCTGCAAATAACAAATGCTCCTAACATTAGGTGCTGCAATACATGTGTAATTGTGGTCTAGTGTTGTTGCTACAATTTTTCATTAATCAATCCATAACTATTAAAAAGTATAAACTTGCTAGAGTATTTCATGTGATTTCAAGACAAGTAATAATAATTATAAATAGGTATAGTATAATGATAATTAAATAACATTATATGTTAACATTGCTGGTTCACTGTCTACATAATAATAAATTAATTAATAATGCTGGACAATCCACACAACATCATCTAGCCCCAAGCTAAGCATAGCTTGTGTTATGGGTACTAGAAGACTGACATACTTAATACAATACATTACATAGATATTTTTATTCATCATCATCATCATCATCATCAACCTATCTCAGTCCACTGCTGGACGTAGGTCTCTCCCAAGACGCGCCACTGAGCCCGGTCTTCGGCGACATCGGTCGTCAAATAAATAAATAACACATGTTTGAACTATCAGATGGATGGTCAAGAAATGGCAGACCCTCGTGGAAGCCAACATTGATGTGAAGACCACCGACGGCTATCTGCTCCGAGTATTCTGCATCGGCTTCACCAACAAGGACAGTCTCAGTCAAAGGAAGACTTGTTATGCTCAGCACACACAGGTAAGACCTATAACTTCACAAAATATATTGAACGCATGAGAATCTAAATGAAATAAAATACCTTATCGTACATAGTGCCTCACGTTTTACCAAATATTGGTTCAATATGTTCAAAAATATCACTTGAGAATCTTAACCTTTTTTGTTTTTTAAAAATGATGAGTTTTTGAACAATGTAACTAATTAGGGGACTGGAAAATACCCAAACACCTCGTAAATTTTACGTAATACTCTACAAGTAAAATCCTTTCATTTGATATCTACATTCGGAAGTTGTATAAAAATATGACATCCGCCATTTTGTAGAAGCGGCCATCTTAGACAAATTAATGAAACAGTTAAAAACCTAAAAAAAAAAAACGATAGTTTCATAAATACGGAAGGTTAACTAACAGTCACAGACACCCCAAACATAGAATACCCTGTACTTTTTGCGTAGCGAAGATATTCTATAATTTAATAGATATTTCTTGCGAATATTATTGTTTTTGTATACAGTATTCTTTTCTTTCTAGATCTGCATGGTTTACCGCGCGGTGGGTTAGGTTAGGTTAGGCTTGCGGTGCTCGCTGTCTGGTAAACCATGCTAGATCAACGCAATGTCACGAACGCGGCTCGCGTTTATTGCGCTGGCTTTTCATGATATTGCTACAAACTCACTCTCTTCTTAGTTAACTGACATTTGCATCTAATTTCGATTTAAAGTCTCAGGGGTTATTTTTACACTCCAATGAAGATCAGAGGATACAGTAAACTAGCATACATGATTTTTGATAAGTTAAGATCACTTGGATTAGTCACAGCTAAGCTGGTGTTAGTTGTGCCTTCCATGATTGTGCATGCAACATTTGTGCAATAAACACTCATGTTTACTTGCGAGTGTTATCTGGGTGTTAATATGTGTTAAAACAATATACAATTATTTTATCAACAATCTAGTTTCCATATCACAAGCTTTGCTTATTTTAATACTAGAACGTATAGTAGCATAATTAGAATTAAAATATCACACATGATATTCTAATTCTTGTTGGGGGAATGAGATCTGCACTGACGTCTCGCAATGGGCTGAATTGTGCATTGTCCCCCTGCTAACCTCACCCCAGCCAGCACAATCCTTAAAGTGACGGAGAAGGACTTTGGGTTGGTGGCAGCAGTGTTTTAGCATCCCTGATAGTGTAGTGGATGGTGAAATTTTTTTTTTATGCATTATAGGCAAACTCTTGGCCGCAATCACATCTGATGCTAAATGATGATGCGTTACGGTGTAACGCGTTTGCTTAGATAGAACCTATTCACTTTCCTCCTGAAAACGTCCAAATATGTATCTGGAAACACCGACGCCGGCAAGGAATTCCATTCTTTCGCGGTCCTCAAAATTATTGTGATATATCCACGAGGATCTTTATATTGTTTATTTATGATAAATCGTCCCCAGGTTCGCGCCATCCGTAAGAAGATGTGCGAGATCATCGGCCGTGACGTGACCAGCTCTGAGCTCCGCGAAGTTGTCAACAAACTGATCCCCGACTCCATCGCGAAGGACATTGAGAAGTCCTGCCACGGCATCTACCCTCTGCGTGATGTTTGCATCCGTAAGGTATGTGGAACTAGATGTTATATTTACTACCCACAAAAACATAAATTAAAGTTTAAACTGGTGGATAATGTATCTATGTAATGAACAATATTTTCAATAATTGTCTGAACTGTTATAATTATATTCATGGACATATCCATTGTTCTGATGTGAGTTAATGTCAATATAATAATCATGGTTTCTTAATATCCAGCGAATGGGGATATTCAACATAGTTAAGTACCTTTATGCTGTTGTAATGGTAAAACATTGGTTTTCGTGTTTGCTTTGTTAGTTTTATTGCTAAAATTGTTCATTGTAGGTACTTTGATTCACTAGTGTTTTAGAAGGATAAACTTTACCTACAAACTTAAAAGAAGAAGTTGAACAAGACAAAGTTTATCCTTTCATAATAACTGCGAATTACCATGATGATCCACCTAGCTCGCAATGACACATATCTGATGAAAAATTATGTTCCCTTTTGATTTACCGCTGATATTTTTCCCAACAACCGTCCACTCAAAGCTGAATCTTGCCCTCGTTAAACTAAGGTATGATTCCAGGTGAAAGTGCTGAAGCGGCCTCGATTTGAGATCTCCAAGCTGATGGAGCTTCATGGAGAAGGTGGTGGCGGCAAACGAGGAGAAGTGGGAGAAAAGGGAGAGAGACCAGAGGGCTATGAACCTCCGGTACAAGAGAGCGTTTAAATAAACGTGAAAATAAATTGTGTGGTTTTATTTTTGAGGAAACTCGATTGTCATTATAGGTCTATAGAGTAAATATAGCATAGGTATACCTAAAAATAGTAATCAATCTATGATGATGCATTAGGGATCTAAATAAAAACGAATTAGGCTTGAAACAAGGATAGTATAGAAAGTAGGTAGATATGTAATATATCACCAAATTCCATTTTTTATAATATCGGCATCAGGAGGGCTAGGTTTGTCTGTCACATGGTAGAAAAAGACACACTCATTGCAGACCAGTAGCTCTACCATGAGTTTTTACTATACTACATAAACCTACTATACTCGCTAGCGTCTGTAGTTGTTAAAAAATGTATGAAGATTTGTACAGCGTCTCTAGCGGATAGTTGGGTACTAAAATTCGTCATACTATTATTGACGTAACTACTGTAGTAAAGTCAGGCGATTTTACTGTGACAACTCATGGTAGAGGTAGGTACAGGCTACAGCATTTTTATGCTAGCTGGTTAGGCCTTCTTGGCTATGGAAACACATGGTGACTATAAAAAAGGCCGGCTGACCTAGGCATGGCGTATTATGAAGTTACATAGGTACCAACTACCTATAGTGACCGACCGACCCGACTAGCTGTGATAACACTAGTAAGAGATTCATTGCTTCACTCAGCACGTCCACTGAGGACGTGATCTGTGATTACACTGCGTCCCTCAGTATGCTAGCTAAACATCACTGCTTGGTAGAACTAGGTACTTTGCCAGACGAGATTTTCAGTGCCCTATTAGTACTAGGTACCTACATATTATCTACTTTAAACTTCAAACTCATTTATTCAATAAAATCACAAGGATCACTTTGAAACGTCTTACATACTAGATGATTCTAGGCGCCAGTTCGTCGCGACCAGTGTCTAGAAGAACTGGCAAGAAACTAGACCTGGATTTTAGAAACTACTTATTTTTATATAATTAGAAAGGTCTTGTAAAAGTAACGTCAAATAATATTTTACAAAAATGAAGACGAGATAAACTAATAAAACAAGATTCGGTTGCATGAAAAAAAATGAATCCCATGATTTCAGAGCAGTTATTTTAATAATAACTACCTACGTAATTAAATAACTTTTGCTATCTGTTATCATAAAAATACAAATTGTATTAATGATTGAAAATTTTAAAAAATAAACTAAATATCTATAATGTTTGGTAGTTAGATTCAGTGTTATTTTAGCGTAGAACACTATTTGAAACTAAATTAATAATATCACATTGAAGAAATATGTTGGAAATAGACCTAAGTATGTACATATTCCATTTCAAAGTATTTACTTTATTTACTGCAGAATTTGTAGAGCGATAACAACTGAAAATAACTAATATTAGTATGTAAGTACCTACTGGCGTCTGCTCGTGACTTCGTTCGTGTTCTGAATCTTCTGTTAAGTTTTCCGCATAAAAAATATTCGGTGTTAATCCAGGTAACGAAATTGTATGGTTACGATTCTGTTGATTAATGACAGGACAGTTAAATAGCCTACTAGGGTTAAAAACCCCCTCAAATGTTAACAGGCCTCATGGCCCGTCAGCTGTCAAAGTTCACGTTTTAGCCAATAAGAATTTAAGCGCAAAAACGGTCAACACCAGCATGTTTTGTACCAGAACAACACAAGGCAAGACAACATCCAAACATCGAAACTTGGACGTTATAGTATTAGTAGGAAGGTGCATTCCTAGACATGTTCATAGTAGGTAGGTACGCCTGCGCTTTATGCTTTCGAAGGCCTCACTATCTAAAACGTAGCTACGTGCATTCACTATTACCTATAAAGTGTAATTCTTGCTTTGGAATCAATAATTCGTGGCATATAATACTTATTTCTGCATTGCATTTTGTCGAAAATGACTTGAAACCCAACGGGGTTTTTACCATAATATTAAATTTTTTGAAGTAATTTATCCAAAAATAGTAAAATAATTGGTGTTTTGGTGAAGCTAACAACTAAAACGTCCGACAAACAGTGAAAGCACAATGATAACTCTGAGGATCCGGTCGAAACTCTTCGCGGCCGCAGCATTATGTCTATTCGTTATCATTCTGCACATAGAGCCAGACTTTTATTTCTTAACGTATACATTTGAAAATGTGTCGTGTTACTACGAGAGCGGAGATGAACTGCAATTCGCCAGTGGTGGCTTCACACCACCAGATCAGGCAATATTTTTCCACGAAACTTCCTGTCGAGGAGGACTGAATTCAAGACAAGCGTGTGCCGTCGAAGCAGCCGCTAGAGCACACCACAACTTCACAGTCTACGTGTTCTTCCTCGCTCCGGTCAGAACATTCGATACCAAAAGTTTCCTCAGTTTAAAACAGTTTAATGTAAAATTCGCGAGAGTGAACGTACATGAATACGCAAAACATACGCCTTTAGAGTCCCTAGTAGCTAGCGGAGGGCTGAACCGGACTAAGTGGAGGATATCCCACACTTCCGATGTTTTGCGATACCTGACTTTGTACAAATGGGGCGGGATATATCTGGACTTGGACACGGTGGTGGTGAAACCTCTGAATGTGTTGAGTAAGAACTGGTCAGCGAGGGAGAGTGATAATTCGGTAGCTGCTGGTGCTATGGCCTTCTCCATGGATCCTGTTGGAAGGACGTTTGCTAATGCAGCTATCAAGTAAGACTTTGAATGTACTCCAGCTCACTTAGCTCGTATAAAAATGGTTTCAAGTCCATCTTGTGCTGTGGAGATAAATTTGGTGACCTTAATCATATATTTGTGGCTGTCCTCAGCACGACCATAGAAAACTTTTTGACGACTTTCTTCCCTTGATCCTTGTAGGTATAAATAAGTAAATCATTGTTTGGCATCCTTCATTTATGAAAATGATATACTTACCTACATAGTTTTATAATCAGTTCAAAGATTCTTAAGAAAGAAAAGTTGTTTAAAAATAGTTTCTTGCTTCATTCGAAAGTGTTTCTGTGCCACCCTGTACTGTACCTTAACCCATTATCAGTTCGATTTAATAATACTGTTAAATGCAGCATGCAATAAGTGACATTGAGATCGATTTCTGACATCGTGTTACTAATACAATCCTACGTCAGTCTATATTCAAATCAACGAAATATTATCTACGTCAGTGCGTTATAACTTTTAACAGGAAATCCTCAACCTTCGAAAAGGCCCATAACCATAAAGAATGAACTGAGCAAAAGTACACTCGAGAGCAATGAATCCGGGTCACTTAAAGAATGTTAAAAATCTCGGAAACTAAAAATGATAGGTTAATGCAATAAATTGTATTTAATAGACAATGTAATACTCCTTAATGAAAGTAAAAAAAATATGAGTCACCATACATTTTATTAACACAAAATTACATAAAGAAAAAAACTGCTGATCTCTCCTTAAAACAAAAATAGGAAACATGAAATTTTTGAACTTTATTACGATTTTCTTGAATTTTAATACTTCGTATTGCCTCCTCGTGCTTCCATTACTGCGTTTACGCGGTTTGGCATGCTGTACACCAAGTTCCTTATACGATTTTGGGGAATATTCTCCCATTCCTCTGTGAGAGCAATTTTGAGCTCACGAAGCGTGATTGGGGGAGGGTTTCGTTGTTTTACGCATCTGCCTAGCTCGTCCCAAGCATGCTCGATCGGGTTGATATCCGGGCTGCGCGCTGGCCACTCCATACGAGTAATGTTCATCTCTTGAAGGTAGTCATTCACAATCCTACCTGTATGAGGTCGGGCATTGTCATGCATAAATATAGCATCCTCACCTAAATTGACCATAAATGGACCAACGTGATCATTGAGGATTTCTTCCACATATCTTACGCTAGTTAAAGAGCCGTTTTCTATGATCACCAGCTCTGTGCGACTTTCAGAAGAAATTCCGGCCCACACAAGTACAGACCCACCACCGTAGGCTACTTTTTCTTCGATGCATGCTTGCTTGAATCTTTCCCCTGGTCTTCGATACACTCTGTGTCTTCCATCGTGCTTGTAGATCATAAATTTTGATTCGTCGGAGAACATAACTTTTGACCAATCTTCAATACTCCAATTTACGTGGCTCTGGGCATATCTTAGTCTCGAAATACGATGCCCACGCTCCAGTTTAGGGCCGTTTGCAGGTCTAAGGGGTTTTAAGTTAGATTCAGCAAGCCGACGTCTTACTGTCCATGCACTTGGGTTACTTCCTCCGAGGCGTCGAAACTGATTGGTGAGTTCAGTTCCTGTGAGAAAGCGATTTCGAAGCATGGTGTTCACCAAGTATCGGTCTTCTCGTGCTGTGGTACACCTGGTTCTGCCCGTTCCTGGTCTGCGTAGGTTAGAACCAGTTTCTTCGTAACGTCGGAGAACTCTTTGTACTGTTGACAGCGACACACCGACAGTCCTGGCTGTATCGCGCTGACTCCGGCCGGTTTCCAGCATTGTAAGTATTCTGGTGCATTCTTCAGGCGTAAGCGACATAATTTCAGCTTGAATAATGAATATAGAGCACTATCAACATGGTTTATGTACCCACATAAATGACAGATTACAAACAAAAGCAAAACCAAATGCTGTAATTTCGTAGTTCCATCTTCGAAAGTGGCCAGTTTTTCAAATTTGATTTTTTTATGATATGGCTTTACAATAACTAAGAAGTTTTAACACCTTCATTTAAGGAGTATTACATTGTCTATTAAATACAATTTATTGCATTAACCTAGCATTTTTAGTTTCCGAGATTTTTAGGATTCTTTAAGTGACCCGGATTCATTGCTCTCGAGTGTAGAAGAGAGTAGAAGCCCCCTGCTTAAGGAACGCTCAGTCTATTCTCTATGGGTATGATTAGGCCAAATAATCCGAATTATCAATAGTTCAGATGCTGGCAATAATAAAATGTACCTACTCAGCTCAAAAACACTCGACCAGTTTTCTACAAACTACACACAAACTCACAACTAAGAACACATACCTACCAGAAAACTACATAATTATGAAAGGTTAACAGATTTAAAAAAAAATGTTTGCAGTGATCTAGCGAAGAAGTTCCGAGGAGATTCTTGGGGCAACAATGGGCCAGGGGTCATCACCCGAGTCCTGATAAAGAAGTGCGGGACCAGCGACTTAGTCGCGATGACGGCTGATATCTGTGACGGTCAGTATAAGGGCTTTCTTGCACCGCGACACCATGGCGGCGCAACCAGTCGCCGCTACCAACAAAATGTACGTTTGGTTGCGCAACCAAACGGACACCAGGAACTCTCTATAGAGCTATATACATTTTGTTGGTGGCGGGCGACTGGTTGCGCCGCCATGGCGTCCCGGTGAAATATAGCCTTTACGGTCTATCTTATAAAAAGTTTGCGCAGACTTGAAGTACTGTTTACCATACGTAATGATGACTTAAAGTCAACGCTAACTATTTATAAGATAGGGGGTATTTAACGTACACATTTTTGAGAACCATAAAAAAGAACAAAAATTGGCTAACCAGAATAAAGTAAGCTTCAATTTCTACGAGTTTCTATGGTTTCATAGCTCAGGTAAGACAGGTAACCAGCTATATCGAAATAGAGACGCTGCTCAGTAGGTGGTACCATAATGTTATTTATGGTCTGTCATTTTACAATATAAAAAAATATTGTATGGAAGATAAATAAATAAATATTTATGCTAATTTAACACATCACACTCTAGTCCCGAACTAAGCAAAGCTTGTATGGGAACTAGACTTCTGATAAAATACATAGGTATTGTCATTTTTTTGAATCAAAACGGTTCGAACGTTCACTATTTCTCCGTCTATCATTTTAACGGGTCCGGTTAATGTACAACCATGGAAAGCACCAATTTGGCATCCAATTCCATGGTTGTGTTTTCCAAGGGTGTACATAGTTTTGTACGGCCTGGAAAGCCCGGCCATGGAAAACACAAACATGGAATTGGATGCCAAAATGGTCACCAAAAGGTCATTTTAACATTTGCAGGTTTGGAAGTTTTCCCGCCAGAACTATTCTACCCAATCAGATGGCAGCACGCACACCAGTATTTTAAGCCTGGAGTGATCAGAGAGGGGCCTTATGTATACCATGTTTGGAATCACCTCACTCAATATGAGAAAGTATCTAATAACTCATTGTACGCGCAGTTGGCAAGACAGTACTGTCCTTCTGTTTATTATGCGTACGGTGATGATTTCGGAAATTAATACTTAATAGTACCTAGATTAGAGATTTTAATCAAGAAAAAATTTTCAGGTGGATTTATAGATGGAGCTTTAGAGTCCCCGCAGACTGCAGACTTGTTATCGGCCGATAGTTTGGTCGGCTTCTTAATCAGTATGAAGACTGAGTCACTGTAATGTGCGCATCTCCATACTGATTAAGAAGCCGACCAAACTATCGGCCGATAAAAAGTCTGCAGTCTGCGGGGGCCCTTAGTAGGCTTCAAGCTCAAGCATATGAGTCTCATCTGAATCGTACTTAGTGAAACATAGTTTTTTTTCTGAATTCAAGGAATACCTACAGCTAGATTTAGACGATAAGCCATACAAATCTGATGAAATCTTACAAAAAAAAGATGATTGAAACTAAACGATATGAAGCAAAACGATTAAACGACGAAGCAGTGAATCATGAAATTATTTTAAACAGCAAAAAAATATATCAATAATGTATTTTTATTATTATTTATTTTCTAATAAGTTTGTAACAACAGAGTGATCTTGGGATTATAATAAACTCGTAAGTATTTTGTTTTGTAGTTTATTAACTATATTTGCTGTTCTACAAATCGCTTAAAATAACAATCATTTTAAGTAGGCTAAGTATATGAATTTATAACAATAACTATACACATTAATAAAACCTCATTCTTAGTCATTTGTGTAATATCTAACAAAAAAGCACAGCAACTAGATATAAAAAAAAATACTTAAACTAATTTAGGAATTAATACCTAGAGGTTTTAAATAAAACCTCATTTAAAGTACATAATTCGTATATCAAAAAAGCGCGGCAAATTCAAACTAAAGAAAACATAACCTAACTTTATCCAGAGACTAGTAATATAAATAGACTGCCAATCTCATACAAAAAAACGTGACTCGGAAAAAGGTGAAATCCGAGAGTTGTAGTGGCTTATTTCTAGATGGCGCTGTATTCCGATCAAACCTATGGTATAAATCATTGTTTACGATCACCTAAAAATAAAATAAAAATTTTGGTGTGCACTAACACAGAAATAATACAGATTTTTTGGCTTTTAGTGCTGTTAGGATAATTTTTACGATAATTTTTCAGCGCCATCTAGAAATAAGCCACTACAACTCTCGGATTTCACCTTTTTCCGAGTCACGTTTTTTGGTATGAGATTGGCAGTCTATTTATATTACTAGTCTCTGCTTTATCTAACAATATTCACACGCGCGGCTCGTGCAAACGGGAACGCTTCGAGCAAAGATTGATGAGACTGATGCTGTAGACTGCTCGTCCATGCCTGCCTTTATTTATTATTTTTAATAGACAAACATAATTTTACACAAAGAGTTAAATTAATGCTAAAGCATTCTACCATCCCACCCGTGTTAGAGAAAGGAGGTTAGATTAGAATGCTATTCTTAATCTCATTTTGGTCATAGAATTATTAGAAAACAAATTCTAACCTAATTTAGCCTACCTCACGACTCTTGCCTTTCAGCTTTATTATCAAGATTGTCTATTTTACTAAGTTCTGCTGGTATTTTCTTCAGAACTGCGCAAGGTTTTTGCTTTCGTTGTTGTATTATAAGTACGAAGAGGCATATGCTGGATAATATAAGTGCGCACACACAAAACACTGTGAGACCTAGTTGAACAGCCGCCGTTGAGTACGTGCCGTGATAAACAACTGATTTCAGGCTTTCTGGCAACTCTTCCACACCCTGTAATAAAGAAATATTATTAAATAAATAATGCTGGACAATCCACACAACATCAACTAGCCCCAAGCTAAGCAGAGCCTGTGTTATGGGTACTGGAAGACTGACACACTTAATACAATACATTACTTAGATAGATATTTTTTATTATACATAGAAAATACCCAGAACACCCGGAATAAATATTTGCAGATTGTACAAACATTTATCCCAAGGCGGGAATCGAACCCGCAACCTACGCGTCGCAGGCGGACCTTTGCCCGCCGCGCCACATCGGTCGTCTCATTTACTTGGAAGTCATTAATACGCGAATGTTTTTGTGTGTAGGTAGAAACAATGATTTTAAAAAAGCTTAGATTGGTACTAGAGCGTGACGTGTGAAATATCCGTAAATATTTAAAAAATTGTAGATTTGTAGCAAGATTTTAGACTGAGGAGTTTGATTCCAAGGTGATATAAATACCAAGGACGAAAACTGACCTTATCCTTATAGAATAAGCGCCATCTATTGTCTATTACTTTAAAGATTCTATGTCATTCTACGACGGTAGATGGCGTTGCTTCGCAATAAGTAAAATGAGGGTACATTACTCACTATTTCGATCCACGCGACCGGTAAGATTATGTCATCATCTAGATAGCTCACCGGAGTGAATAAACTTGCCTTTTTCACTTGAATATTGATTTGGATGCTGGAAAAAAAATTTGTTAAGTTTTATGATTAATGAAGTCATGCATAACAGAAATAGACTACTTAAATTTTTTTTTTGGACCAAATTTAAATATAATCATAAAACTTCTCGGCCGGTTTCTCGAACGATGATCAACGAAAAAAACAAATAATTACTACATTGTGTCAAACTCGGATCAATCGTGATTTGGGTTTCCAGAAACCGGCCGTTAGAGTGTTAAAATCTAGAAAAAAATTTGTTCCTGCTCATTACACGCAGTGTCTTCACGCTGTATTACCTAGATTTTCCCTGAAGTGCTATACCAAGCGTGGGATGAATGTCCAAATAGTTTTCATGGCTCGGCGCGTCTTCTTTGAGTCCGATGAAGCTGCTCCGTAGTGTGGGATCTCCTCGGTAGAAATGTGGGAAAGATATCATTGCCGGCGCACCTGTTGGAGAATTTACACTGATACTTTGGTACTTTATAATAGGTAGGCTCTATATAATCGGCCTGATCTCAGGATTAATTAGGCCAAATATCCCGACAGCTGTCAAAAGTTCAGTGTATCTACCATGAGTTGTCACAGTAAAATCGCCTGACTTTACTACAGTAGTTACGTCAATATTAGTATGACGAATTTTAGTACCCAACTATCCGCTAGAGGCGCTGTACAAATCTTCATAAATTTTTTTAACTACAGACGCTAGCGAGTATGGTAAATATAGTATAGTAAAAACTCATGGTAGACCTACAGGTGCTGGTCATCAAGAGTTTTAACTCAAAACTTACAAGCACCGCCATTATTAGTACAAACTTGCCCACGGTACAAGCACTAACTTACCTATGGTACAAGCACTAACTTACCCATAGTACAAGTACAAACTTGCCATCGGTACAAGTACAAACTTGCCCACGGTGCAAGCACTAACTTGCCCACGGTGCAAGCACTAACTTACCCACGGTACAAGTACAAACTTGCCCACAGTACAAGTACAAACTTACCCATAGTACAAGCGGTGACGTTGATGACTCCTTGCGGCGGACAGACCCCGCTGTCGATCTCGCAGTAGCATTGGTTCGAAGGGTTGTGATTGCGGTCGTCGAAAACGTTGTTGGGAATCACATAACGATAGAGAGTAACGCCATTTGATATCTGAAAGATGAATAGATGTTTGATATCTCTAAGATAGAATAAACATTCACGGACATTTTACACATCGCGCTCTAGTCCCAAATATAGTCTCCTCCCTAAGCTAATGTTCTATGGGAACTAGATATTTTTTGTAAATAGTAACGGTGGTCGGTGACCTAATGACGATTAAAATATTAAGAAAAAATCAAGCATAAGAACAGTCAGAAATAGTCAAAATCATCCAAACAACCTTGATTTACCTTGCAAAAACAAAATGTAATAAGTATCTACTCAAAGGGATGATTAATAAATTCCTTTCTAATTTAGTTAATTTTGTTCGGTCAAAACAATTTTTACCTCAATATCCTTTTGGTATACAAAAGGCAGTCGTCTGCACAGATTCGGCATGAACACATACAACGTCTGCTTCTTGTCCAACAACGTTGGCGGGAAAATCGACCCGTCTGTCGCGTCGATACTGGAATCAAATGAGTGCTTTTTTATTTATATCTAAGTCCTTTCAACAAAGATAAAGTGACAATTCTGCTGTAATTAAAATAAACGTAAAATAAGTATTGTTACGTGTAAAAAAACTATTAATACAGTTACATTATTAAAAAGTATTATACTTATTTCAAAGAATCGTTGATTGTTTTTACATTTACCTCAGTAATATTAAATCAATTAATTATTAAGCCTTCGAAGCGAGATTGCATTTGTGTACCAAAAAAAATGATCACGTTATCAAAAATAATTAATAAAATATTATGTCTACGCGATTGTAGAGTTACACAATGTTAAATCGATATCAGAGGGCGCTGCGGTCGATCTGTCAGATAAACTATGAACTTATAATCGACTTAAAATATAAATGGCTTATTGCAGCGTGTAACAAAGTAACTTAAACTATGGTTCAATATAGTCTAGCTAGTCTAACAAATGATTGTGTGCAAACTTTGACAGATAGAGGCCGCTTTTACACGAGAAACAGTTGAGCTATCTACAGACCGTAGCAAACGATTTAAAGATAGTTCAACTGATCCAAATCTGTACCAATCGTCGTGTACAAGATACTAGCTGCATTGCCGCGCTGAATAGCAATGCTGATACGCTGGGCCAGATACTCACCAGCCCTCGGGTCTTGAATTATTTTCTTTGATAATAAGCTAAATGTGAACTGTCAAAGTCACCTTTGTACTTATATAGCTATATACGCATACTGTCTATCTTATAAAAAGTTAGCGCAGACTTGAAATACTAATTACCATACGTAATGATGACTTAAAGTCAACGCTAACCTTTTATATTATTGGGTCGGAATCGAACCCACGACCTACAGCTTGTACGGCAGAGCTACCAACAGCAGAGGGCTTAGTCCGAGCTTGCATTTTAAAACTCCCTACTCTCGAGCCGAGAGTCGTCTCTCGGATCTCTCTCTCTACTTCTTACAAAAATATAAGGACATCCGAGAGACGACTCTCGGCTCGAGAGTAGGGAGTTTTAAAATGCAGGCTCGGAGTAAGCCCTCTGAAGAGACAGGTATTGGCCGCACAGTAGCGTTGTCTCGTTCTAGAGAGGTTTGTCTATGGCGCTCACCTGTTACAATCTTCGCTACTCCAGTACGATAGCGCCTTTCTCCCTTCCACCTCCTCGTACACGTTCATTCTATCCTTGTCTATCTCACCAGTGTTTATTGTAAACCTTTCGGAGTATGTGTTGTTTTTCTGTGAAAATATGAAGAATTTTATAAACATTTCTCTAGTCCCAAACTAAGTAAAGGTTACTATGGGAACAAGATTACTGATAGAATACATGGAAAAGTATATTGCGTATTTGACATTGACAAGCTGTACCCCAAGTACGAGTTTGTGCACACACGGATCGTAGAGACGCAATCGCCGAGCGCCACCGATTTTGTATGGAGATCCAAGCTTCTTAAAAAACCTGCTAGGGGCGCTGCTTGGATTTCCATACAAAATCGGTGGCGCTCCGCGATTGCGTCTCTACGATCCGTGTGTGCACAAACTCGTACTTGGGGTATTGAAGCCATATAAAGAAGAAGAAGAAAAGTCAAATAAAGTCAGTACCTATGTCAAATCATTGCTTTATCTATCTATCTATCAGTCTATAAAAAAAGTAAAAAATACGTACCAGCGCCAATAGACCAAACTGTTTGAACTTCAACGGAAACTGGAACCACAGCCATTTCTTGGCTGTGCTGATAATGTCATCTTTATATCCCCATAGGAACCTGGGATAACAATATAAATCATTAAATAATAGATATTAATTTGGGCGTCTAGTCGAAGCGACGCGTGACCCGAGGGCTGGTGAGTATCTGGCCCAGCAGCGCGGCAGTGCAACCAGTGTCTTGGGTACGCTTCCGATTGGTACTGATTTGGATCAGTTGAACTGTCTATAGATCGTTTGCAACGGTCTGTAGATAGCTCAACTGTTTCTTATGTATTATATATAACAATGTACATTTTGTAAATACTGTATAGTCGTAAGTTTGTTTGTGAATAAAGTATCGTTGTTTTAGAAATTTTAAATAATAAATAATGCTGGACAAACCACACAACATCATCTAGCCCCAAGCTAAGCAGAGCTTGTGTTATGGGTACTAGAAGACTGATACTTAATACAATACATTACATAGATAGATATTTTTTATTATACATCCAGAACACCTGGAATAAATATTTGCAGATCGTACAAATAAAAAATATACCTAGTAAGTAGTAGGTAGTATAGTAGAGAAGAAGATGTGCTACTACTACTACCAATTTCTCATATCCGCCTATTTACTTTTTCAATAACTTCTTTTTGACGTGACAACGTCTTATAATTCGATAAAGCCGGCTGCACGCACGAAAAAACATGACTCATGCGGCGTTACCTGGCGCAAAGTAACGCCGCTGAGGCGTTCCATGTAAGGCTTGAAGTGCAAGCGAGAGCGCGGAACGAGCGACAAAGAAGCACAATCGGCCTTTGCGTTCGTTGTTACGTTCAACTATCGCCAGTAAACCGACTTTACAGACAACCATTTTTTTAATTTTTGGCTCGTTTACAGTGTTGTAATATGTACTTACATAATTCACTATAGATAGATATAAACTAAATACTCTAAATAGCTATCATAACCTATCTCATATTACATTTCGCGTTTAGATCTTGGTTTTTGTCTACATAGTTTTTAATTGTTGTAACTTGTGTGTATGTTTTTGTGTAAGGGTGTGTTGGGTGTCTTATTTAAAAAAATAAAAAGACGTGTTGCACTCGGGGACTGCTGCGGTAAAGCTTTGCATTTTTTGCTAGATTACGCATGCACAGTATTAGGTTATTTTCGTTAGGTTATTTCGTTACGGAATTTCTGGATTTGGTCTCCACGCTCAAGGCCCGCGATAGAAGCTATGCAATAGCTTAAAATTAATATTAGTAGGATAGTAGGTAGGTACTTACCTATGTACTGGCAGCTTGATGAATGCTTCTCGATTGTTCGCCAAGTTGATGGCGGTCATCATGAAGGTTTGCTGCCAGTATGGAAGACCCATGCTGATGGCCTTGTTGAACACACCCTGTATAACAAAGTTTACTGTCGAGCGAAGCGAGCGAAGAAGATTTTGTCACACTAGTAAGACCAGTGTAACATGAGCTTTACGGTCTATCTTATAAAAATTTAGCGCAGACTTGATGTCTTGATTACCATACGTAATGGTGACTTAATGTCAACTCTAACTTTTTATAGTTGATATAGGTTAATCTTTAAGAGCTGTGTTCATTTTGTAGATCAGTACCCCAAGTACGGGTTTGTGCACACACGGATCGTAGAGACACAATCGCCGAGCGCCACCGATTTTGTATGGAGATCCAAGCAGCGCCCCTAGCAGATTTCTTGAGAAGCTTAGATTTCCATACAAAATAGGTGGCTTGCGATACGAAGGCGATACGCTCGTATTCATGTGCAAAACTCGTACTAGGCCCTCTGGTACCTAATATTGGTGATATAGTCTGAGAATGAACTGAGCGTTCCCTATCCAGGTATAAAGTAAATACGGGTGTCAAATCTGAGAGAGACAAAACAATCGTGCGGCCAGTAGTTGTGTCTCTCTAGATGATTGTTAGAGATCTACAGAAAAGAGACAAGTAATGGCCGCACAGTCGCGCTATGTCTTTCTACAGAGTAGTAAATTTTGTCAGACTATTGCTCAGTCCATTCTCTTGTCTACTCACGTCTATGGTGTCTTTGGCTGGCGGGATAATTAATAAATAAATAATAATAATAAAATCAGTAGCTCTACCATGAGTTTTTACTATACTCGCTAGCGTCTGTAGTCAAAAAAATGTATGAAGATTTGTACAGCGCCTTTGGCGGATAGTTGGGTACTAAAATTCGTCATACTAATATTGACGTAACTACTGTAGTAAAGTCAGGCGATTTTACTGTGACAACTCATGGTAGAGGTACTGTAAAGTAAAATCGCCTGACTTTACTACAGTAGTTACGTCAATATTAGTATTACGAATTTTAGTACCCAACTATCCGCTAGAGGCGCTGTACAAATTTTCATACATTTTTTTAACTACATACGCTAGCGAGTGTAGTAAATATAGTATAGTAAAAACTCATGGTAGAGCTATAGGCTATTCTATTACTTACCAGTAAAGGTAGATTCGGTACAAAGAGCTGATCAAAATGAGCTCCAACGGATTGTTCTGGGAGATATCTGAAGTGGCTTATTTCTTCGAAGCTCAGTCTGTCCTTGTCGAACTTTATCCTGTCTCGTTCTAACTGCTGTCTGAAAAAACAACATACGTAAATTGTGTTATTTTGTTTATTTTTTGACGTTTCATTGACTGTGTTATCTTTAATGGTAACCTAATTTTATAAATAAAAAAATACTTGCGCGGGAATCAAACCCGCAATCAGCACCTTGACCGATCCGGCCAAGGCTTGTTTTAAGGAAGTTAATAGTTATCAATGTATTATAATTTTATTACAATCAAATATTAAATTACTATAAGTATGACGATGTACGTAATAATATTGAGGTTATCAGCGGAACTTTGAACTTATATTCTCCTTCTCTGTCTCGCGTGGACACGGACGGATATCTTCTGTCTTGTCTTACACGTTACAGATGGAGAAATAGTAATTTGTTGTATTTTTTGTGATACTTTTCTATATTCTATATCAACATGTTTTTTTTACGAAAATGAACAAAAATGACTTCAATCGTCATCGACAATTACTAAAAACACGCTTTTAAACTCAAAAAGTAATTTGTTAGTAAATGTCATACCTATATATCACTAGCTGACCCGTGCCCACTTCGTTGGGCATAATTCGACCGTTTTTTCTCCCATTCACTTTGCAAAACGGACTACCACGTAAAATCCTTTTTATTTTTCGGTTTTTTAATAGCCTATGACACTCGGCAATAATGTGGCTTTCTATTGGTGAAAGATTTTTTTAAATCGGTTCAGAAGATCCCGAGATTACCCCTTACAATTTAACAAATATACAAACAAACAAACTTTACTTCTTTATAATATTAGTCTATACAAACACACAAACTTTACTTCTTTATAATATTAGTAAGTATAGATAATACTTAAATCAATAAATATTTACGAAAATTTTACACATCACCCTCAATAAAAACTGATTCTGAAAGCAAAATAATGTTTTTTTATTATTTCTTTATAATCTACGGTCTTATCGCGACTGGATATTTCTACCATGCTTTTATGTTTGTTATCATGATGCATGTCAATTATTGTCGGGTGTTTTGTTTTACACAAAACGGCCCATTGTCCTTTGATACCCTAGTTTTGACCACGTGCAGATCCTGTTTCTATCTATGACAGATCCTGTACCCCAAGTACGAGTTAGTGCACACACGGATCGCAGAGACGCAATCGTCGAGCGCCATCGATTTTGTATGGAAATCCAAGCACCGCTCCTAGCAGATTTCTTGAGAAGCTTGGACCTCCATACAAAATCGTTGACGCTCGACGATTGTCTGCGATCCATGTGTGCATAAACTCGTACTAGGGGTACTGTTTGTTCTATTTTACGAATTTGACTTAGCTTTATGTAATTTACTTATTGACAGGATAGTGTATTGGCCACAGTCTAAAAATAATCATGTTGTCACTTTAACAGTTGACACTCCGCTTAAAAAACCCTATTGTAAAAGTTCATTAATATCTGAGTGCTTAGTCCGAGGTTGCATTTTAAAACTCCCTACTCTCGAGCCGAGAGTCGTCTCTCGGATATCCATACAAAAATATAAGGACATCCGAGAGACGACTGTCCGCTCGAGAGTAGGGAGTTTTAAAATGCAACCTCGGACTAAGCACTCAGTAGCTTTTGCGTGAAAGAGTGACAAACATACATCCACACATTCATCCATCCATCCATACAAACTTTCGCATTTATAATAGAGTATTGGTAATAGGTATACCTACTAGGATAGTATAATACTATATACATACATATAATAATACTACAGCTTAAGATACACACAGCTTAAAGTACAATCGGATGGATACATTATCTCGTTGAGCACGTCCCTTCAAGACGTACCTACTCCGTGATTCTAAATGATCCTTGTGATTTTATTGAATAAAGTAATTTAGACCACCAGCCCGATGGTCCAAAGACATTATAGAGCAAGCCGGGAATCAGTGGATGAGAGTCGCAAGGGACCGACAAAAATGGCATAATAAAGAGGAGGCCTATACTCAGCAGTGGGTGCCAACGGACTGAAATGATGATGATGATGAAAGTAATTTTTGATTTTATTGACTTGACTTTGAAAGATCTGCGGTGGTTTCCAAGGATTATTGTGCCTATAAAAACAAAAATAGCGATGTTTCCAATAAAAAAGTAATCTGTAATTTTGTTTATTATTTCCCTTTAAATATAGTAATCAATTTGAAAACATTTATTAAGTAGATAGATCACGCCACCCGCTTGAATGATAAACTTAGCAAAGTGATAAAACAAAATAAAACATTTTTTTCAAAATTGATTAAGTATAGCTAGTTTTCTGTTGGGATATTTATCGACGTATTTCAATCTATGCAAAATGTTTTAAATATACAAAAATTGGTAATGAAAGGGGAACTCGACGGATTTCAGTCTAAGTTCCAGTGTTGTGTGCTATGTTGTAAATAAATGAATATCTATGTCTAAGTGCTACGGTAAAGTTTTTTTTTTGGACCTTTTACACCCCAGTCCCAAACTAAGCAAAGCTTGTACTATGGGAACTAAACCCAGACACAGAACAAATGTTTATGTTCATCACACAAACATTTGCCCTGGGTATCAAACCCACGACCCACAGCACGGAAGGCAGTGCGACTACCAACTGAGCTGTGGCGCCTGTCATTTAATTATACAAAAGTTTAAAAACAAGGAGAATGGAGGGGGAGCTATAGCGTGATTTTTTGTAAAGTGCACTAATTACTTTCTACACAAAACAGAAAAAAAAAAAAAAAAAAAAAATGATTGTCTGTAAAGTCGGTTTACTGACGATAGTTGAACGTGACAACGAACGCAAAGGCCGATTGTGCTTCTTTGTCACTCGTGCCGCGCTCTCGCTTGCACTTCATGGAACGCCTCAGAGCGAGGTAACGCCGCATGAGTCATGTTTTTTCGTGCGTGCAGCCGGCTCTATCGAATTATAAGACGTTGTCACGTCAAAAATAAGGTGTGAGTACCTACCGTATCGGCAGTGAACCCAGCAGATAATTTACGATGGGTTAGGCCGAAATTACATTATTTTATGACACAGTAAACTGATGTTATATCTATAAACGAACTCTAGGTGGTAAGTTATGGGTATTTTTATGAATAATTTGACCAAAATATGACAAGGACATACCACAAGCTTAGCTTCGGGCTAAGCAAAGCTATATTAATGTAAAGTTTCATTAAAATATATAGTGACTTTATGCGGTGTTTTTGTGGGTAGGAACAAAAATCATAAATGTGAATACTTACTAGGAATTTACTATGTATATCTTATAATTATGTTACTACTTGAATTTGAAGCATGTGAAATTTACTTTTTATGTATAAGTTTCTCATATAAGTGAAATGTTAATTTCTTTTGGGAAATAAATAATCTCTAACCTTAAAAGTAACAAACATTCACACATCCATGTATTGTAAAAACTTTCATTCTCACAATATCTTTATAAATTAATTTATAAAGATATTGTGAGACTTATCCAAAATATAACGATAATAAGACGAAGTCATGGCCATCAGCCTACTTACAATCCTTGCTTAGTTTGAGCGCGATGTGTGAAATGTCCCTGAATATTAATTTATTCATTATCGTTACTATTCAGCGCGGCAATGCAACTAGTATCTATACGTTTCAGATTGGTATTGATTTAGATCAGTTTAGCTATCTACAGATAGTTTTTAACGTATCATTACTATGCAGCGCGGCAATGCAGATAGTATCTCAAATTCGCTGATACCTACTAGATTTGGATCATATCGTTTTCAACGGTCAGTTAACTCAAGTGTTTCCCAAAGTATTTTAATGCAGCCAGTATTTTGGGTACGCTTCCGATAGGTAGACCGATTTGGATCAGTTGAACTATCTATAGATCGTTTGCAAATAGATAGCTCAACTGTTTCTTATGTTTTATATGCCAACGTACATTTTGTAAATACTGTATAGTCGTAAGTTTTTTAAATGTTATTTTAGTCAAATATTTACTCACGAGTAGACATAAGGTCCCATTTCTGTCAACTCCAGTTTCTTGTCCAAGCCGGCCTGGACGCGCTGCCAGTTGGTATAGTTGAAGATATGGACCTTCATCAGGGGCTGGACGTTCGGCCGTTTCCACACTGAGAAGGCTAAGGAGTTGTTCCGTATCACCATGTTCTGGAACAAAGGGCTTACTTACATATAAGCTTTACCTAGTTTAGGAATAAAACGCAATAAGTGCGTTCATTAAAAAACGCTAGAATCCAGGTCTAGTTTGTTAGCAGTTCTTCTAGACTTTGGTCGCGACGAACTGGCGCCTAGAATCATCTAGTATGTAAGACGTTTCAAAGTGATTCGCGTGATTTTATTGAATAAATGCAATTGAAGTTTGAAGTTTGAAGATTCGATCATTTTCTAAGAGCATGTTCGTGTAATTAATGATAAGTATTTGTTCTGGGTCTGGGTGTTAAGTGTTAGTGTCACGTATAGTGTATGTATTTTGAAGAAACAAAATTAGCAATCTAGTTCCCATAGTACAAGCATTGCTTAGCTTGGGACTAGAGTGCAATGTGACAAAACCAAGAGATTTTTTTATTGCGAATTTATACTGAATGTGAACTGTCAAAATTATATATTTATTTATATGATGAACATTGTTGTTTGTTCTGTGTTTTTGACAAATCCATACACAGATGAATATACAAAAAATATGGAAATATAATTGTATCAGCAATCTAGTTCCCATAGTACAAGTTTTGCTTAGCTTGGGACTAATGCCTTGATCACACGTACCGAGTAAACCGGCGAGACAGTGACGTATTTAAGATACACTGCGCGCTAACGCTGCAACGTTCAACAGTAAAACTGACGCGCAGTGTATTTTAAATACGTCACTGTCTCGCCGGTTTACTCGGTACCTACGTGTGATCAAGGTATAAAACGCGACGCATGAAATGTCCGTGAATATCTAAACCTACAATATAGAAGGTGTGTGGGAGTTTTCTGCTCTCCCAAGATTACAAATGATAAGCGGCTTGTAAGGACACTTTGTTTTATTGTAAGACCATGTAATGACACATAAAACTAAAAGAATAACAATATCAAGGTGTCTACAATGAAATAGCCGAAAGTGTAATGGCGGCTTTTCTCAACGCTAGAGACGGGACACGCGCGTAGTGCCGATACAATCGCCACAGGTGCGAGACCTAGAGTGGATCTGATCTGGATGCAATACTCTGTGATTGTAGCTACTTACCGATAATATAGCATCGTTGATCGTGTTAGTAAAACAGAAGAACACAGTGCCGAGCAAACTAAACACGAAGGACGTGGACAGTAGTAGTAGTACTGCAACAAAAGAAAACTCTTTATAAAGACTTTCATACAAAACATAGTAGTCAGCCCGTAAGTGTAAAATGCTTAGCTGCCTTCTAGGCTGAAACGAAACGAAAATTTAAGACCGACAAATATTGTGTACCTATCTAGTATCATACACAATAAATCTTTAGCTTTTAGATTGTTGCCTGTTCTTGTAGGCTATCTAGAATAAGCGATCTAGGCGATCTAGAATAATTCATATATATTTACAAAATGTAAATAGGTACATATGTATAAAATACATAAGAAACAGTATGTATTTACAAAATGTAAATAGGTAAGTATATATATAAAATACATAAGAAACAGTTGAGCTATCTGCAGACCTTTGCAAACTCTAAATAGCTAGCTCAACCGATCCAAAAAAATACTAGTCTGACATCTACAGGGTTCTGTAGATGTCAGACTAGTACTTAATTAATAAAAAACGGTAGGAACCAGGCCGTAAGTTTCTTGCCCGTTCTTCTAGGCTCTGGTCGCGTGGAACTGGCACCTAGAATCACCTAGTATGTAAGACGATTCTAAATGATCCTTGTGATTTTACTGAATAAAACAATTTTGACTTTGACTTTTTTAAAGTTGGTTGATATTGACCAAATCTACGGAACTTATAAATTTAAACAAACAGAACAGTAAAACAAAACGAAACTACTGTGAAACTGTGATGCAGTTTTGTCACAGGCTGTTGACAAAACTGTTGTTTTGTCTAATCAGTTGGTTTAATCTTTATGAAGTTTTGCTTCAAGAATTTTCATATGTATAAAATGTTAGTCGGTTGAAATATCTGTGTACGTGTCGATATCATCTCATCATGAAAGGTCACGGCATAGCACTGACCTCAGCCCATCCTACTGGCGGATCGTATCGCGTGGTCATTTACCTAGCGTGTGATGTGGGATCAATGGACAATGTTTGGATCGAAACAGGCTCATGCAATAATCTAGATTCTAGAACTATTTTAATCTAGATTCTAGAATTATTTTAGTCTAGATTATAGATTAAAAGTCTGCATTAGTCGAGCTCGGGAAGTTATCGATCGAGCGAGTTTCAAGACCGGCCAAAATATGCTGTCTGTCTGTCCTCGCCTAATTACCTACCTAGGTTGCATTTTTCAACCGATTTTAACGTTTGGTACACATTCTTTGATTTATTCTGTTTAATGGGGCAAATGGATGGGGGAGAGTAGGTAAGTTTGGTATAGCGTTATGAATCGACGGATTTCAATCAAAGAAAGGCGCACTAAGGACTTAATTCTACACAAAATGATGCAAAAAAATGTACCAAAAAGTGGGAGAAAAGAGGGAAGTTCGCTGTAGCTTTATTTATCTTCAGATTAACTTCTTTGACCCATGTTTAGGACTCCATTTTACACAAAATATTGCAATAATAACCAAAATGGGGTAAGTTTGTTGTAGCGTTATTTATCAAGTATGAATGGCACTAATAACTTATGTTGCAAAAGGATCGACTATTGCATGGTTATAAAGGTTTGGATTAGCTGAGGCATGAGTGAACTCGCTTAGGCAAGTAAAAAGTAATTCTAGGTCACTTTTTAAGTGACGTAGAATATGAATTTGGAATGACAGCGCACCAACTTTTACCTAAACTAAGTTTAAAAACTACAAGACGTTAGTATTTTATTGAGGTTTGATCACATGCATATTTATTTTCATAATAATGACAACCACAATAAAAACTTGTGTTTGAAAAAATGTCTACGAAGATGTTGCCACAGACGTAGCTACGAAAGTGCTACGAACCTACGTAGTATAGCGCTGTAGAGATTACAGATTCAAATCCATGATCAACAGAATCTTTTTGTTTACTTATGATTTTTGACATAATTATGCATTCGCTGTTTTGCTTTTTATCATACTTACAACAATAATATTTCTTTCCCGTCTGCCTCCCCCAACACAGCACTGACCACGATTCTCTAACACCCGTACACGTGAACTGTCCTCGTCCACATCCAACACATCCATTTAGATTAGTTAAAATAGTGTCCTCTCGTATTAGAACTTTACCAGCATAATTATTTAATTTTGGCGATTTCGTATCAACGGGATCATCAACTGGCAACATTGGCGCAGTCGATGTCATTTTTTCCAAGTTCGGATGTTCCATTTTCGAATCACAGTTTATTATTAATTTAGAACGCGTTTAGTTTTTTTATGATTTGATTCATTGTCTTAAAGACTTTAAAGAGTCCAGATATTTATTTGAGTTTTATTGCATTTTTTTTTAATTTTGCCGCGTAAAGACGACAGCTGCGGCTGCTATCAGTGTGTAGACTGATTGTGGGTCAACTGTGTTATCGCAGCGGGTTTTTTTCTTAATTTATCTGTGTTGGACGTCCGAAGTGTTTGATAGTCTGTAATGATGTTTGATTTTCGACGAACAAATAATGGTTGAAGTGGATTGTTTGTGGGGGATGTTTATGTGGCTAGGTTGAGTAAACATAACTAAAGCACAAATAAAAGCTTCGTTATAGTTAAGGTTATTGTGGAGTAGTAGTTTAGGTTGAGGTAAGGTCTTAAAGTCTACAGCATAGGTCAATATTTATAGGTATTGTTTAGTTAAAGAATTAACTCGCAACGAACTCCTTTTTTTGGATTGCGGTTGAGAGCAAGCAATAAAGTAGTAAATATTTACAAAATTATTAACAATCGATTTCGACATTCACATGTAATAATAATACATGATAGAGTTACCTATCATATATTTTTGAGTAAAAAAAATTGACTTAATTTTTGATGACTAAATCGAATTTCAAGTCAAACAGACATTAAAAAAAAATCATCAAATAGAAAAATATGACGTATCACACTTATAACATATACAGACAGACATGACTTAAAAGGGTTTTATTTTGGCAACGGAACCCTAAAAAGTTGAAAAGTGGAATTCTGTCAGTTAAAACTGCATCAGAAACACCCTGTATAATAATAAAAATAAAAAATAAAAGCCCCTGTATAATAAAAGCCCACAAAGTCGCGACGTCGTCGAGTCTCTTATTCGTGTTGCTTTATCTAGAGTAGGTATAATTTAATTACCGTGTGCGTTTATAAACAAAGAAGGTACGAGAAAAACGTCCATATAAAAAAGAGGTTATCTTAGTGCATGCATACATGCGAGAATCTCTGCTAACATAAAACTGTGTCGAAACTAGAATTATATGTGAAGACAAAATGGCGGATTAGCATAAAAAAGTTTTCTGAAAATGAATTGGTTTTTGAAGATAACGTAAGACTAGTATATGGTTCTTAACTAGCCTGCTCCGAGGTGCAAATAAATAAATAATAATAAATAAAAAAATATGTCGAAACTAGTTTGTTTGAATAACATCAATTATGATAAAATACCATTTGACAGCTCTGCCTCTAAGTCGCCAAGTTGGAGTCTATTCGTTTACACCATCAGATGTAGAATTAATTGTACCTACTGTGTCGCAGAAAAATGCAAAGGAAAAAAAAATAGTTTGTTTTATTTCTCTTTCCATTTTCTGGGGTCATTCTTTGAGAGAGCGTTCAAAATGGCGGCTAACTGGCGACTGAGCGATTTGCAGTTTTCTCGTGTACATTAAATGGCAACGTCAAGTCGCCAGTACCTACCACGCGGTCAAGCTTCCAACTGGTCGACGATGCCAAAGCGTCGCCAAGTGAGTTAGGTATTAACACAATAGCTATATTAGCTTGCGGCTAGATGCTGTTGTGTGAATTGTCCAGCATTATTAATTATTAAAAAGTAAGTTTCTTGCCCGTTCTTCTAGGCTGGTCGCGTGGAACTGGCACCTAGTGTATCACCTAATCACCTGTGTAAGACGATTCTAAATGATCCTTGTGATTTTATTGAATAAAGAAATATTTGACTTGACTTGATTATTATTATTTCGATATTAACCACTTGGATCGCCATCATGGCGTTCACGAGGTACCAAAACGCGAGTGACACTCCGCGTTGATTGCAGTTCGACCGCCGAACGTTACAGCGTCACCGCGTAGTGTTTATTGAATTTGCGATTGTCATTCATGCTCTGTTTGAACAATATCTATTACCCTGTAAATAAATAGTTAATAGAATACGTAATCGCTAGTAGCGGCTAGTATATTGTGTTTAGGTACACACAGGGTTCTTCAAAAAGGTTGAAAGTTATCAAATCATAAAAAAATAAAAACCCCAACTTTCGCATTTGTTATTAGGGCTCCGTACCCAAAGAGTAAACGGCATCCTATTGAGATTCCGCTGTCCGTCTGTCACCAAAGGCCTTAGTCCGAGGTTGAATTTTAAAACTCCCTACTCTCGAGCCGAGAGTCGTCTCTCGGATATCTATACAAAAATATATGGATATCCGAGAGACGACTGTCGGCTCGAGAGTTCGGAGTTTTAAAATGCAACAACGGACTCCCTCAGGCTGTATCTCATGAACCGTGAATTGAAATGATAGTTGAAGAGCTTGCAGATGACGTCTTTCTGTTGCCGCAACAAAAAATATCTAAACTAATATTATAAAGAGGAAAGATTTGATTGTTTGTTTGTTTGCATCGAATAGGCTCCGAAACTACTGGACCGATTTCAAAAATTCTTTCACTGTTGTGAAGCTACATTATCTGCGCTGAACATAGGCTACATTATAATGATATTTTTTATATAGGCTACCCGTGCGAAGCCGGGGCGTACTACTAGTATATTATATATTAACGGTACCTAACCAGTAGGTACTATTGTACTTTGTGCGTGTCCGACTCGCCCTTGGCCAGTTTTTCTGTCACTGTTTGTCGGCCAGTGATTATTTCTCAGAATAATCAATGTGCCTTATCTGTGGATACACTGCTACATAGTCTGTATGGGTCAAACAGAGCAACAAGATTTTTTCGATAACAATTTGTTTTTAACTACAATTCTATGTCAGAGTTCAATATGCCATGACGTTTCGAAATAAGTAAGTGAAGAATAGAAAAATACCTATTTAGAAGAAATATATTTATTCACAAATAAACTTACCTACGACTATACAAAATGTAAATTTTCATATAAAATACATAAGAAACAGTTGAGCTATCTACAGACCGTTGCAAACGATCTATAGATAGTTCAACTGATCCAAATCAGTACAATTTAGAATAATAGTCGACAGATAAATAAGTACCTAAGTAAATGAGAAACTAGGTATTGTTTATACAGGCTTCACACAGAGCTCAGTTGATTGTAGCTCTGCCTTCCATGCTTTAGACGTGGGTTCGATTCCCACTTAGAGCAAATATTTGTGTGGTGGCATATTTTGATTGTCCTGCGGCTGGGTGTTATGTATTCTGTAGGTGTATAAACATAAAAATATGTTTAAGTTTATGCTAATGTAAGTCTATCAGCAATCTAGTTCTCATTAGAGCTTTGCTTATCTGGCTAGATAAGGTTTGAAATATCTAAGAATACTTATTTTTAATTTTATTTATTTAGGTGTAATAAATAAACATCTTACTTACCCTGCGTAAGTAATATTACACCTAAATAAATAAATTTTATACTTATTAGGTTTAATGAAAGCGTCATCCAATTAGCTGAGAACTGCAATGTTTAGTTCAAATGTTTTAGATAAAAGTGGTAGATAAACAAACTTCATTCATGAGCTCGATAACACAATCACATCAACATCCCATGCTGCGGAGATATAGGTACACTCACCATCACAAATTGTAGTCCAAGAGCTTCAACGGCGGATCCAGGGGGGGTCATGGGGGTCATGAGAGTGTTATGATAGATGGCGCTACAGTCTTCAAGCTCTTAAACTATCCTACATGTATCGAGAATTTGTAAAAAAACTTTTGGGGTTGGACTGTTTTGAACAATATTCTAGACGGCCGCAACACTTGACAGCTGACGGGCCTATTCAACACTCCTAATTGTAATTACTAATGTAGCTGACTGTACTAAATAAGGGTGATGCTCCCTAATCAGTCGGAAGTCCGGACAAGTGCCAAGTGACATCGTACTAATAAACAACAGAGGCAAATATTACCCCAACGCGATAACGCAAAATGTAAAAAACTCTGGCTTAAAACGCCCAGGGGAGACACATGGCGCGACGGCGAAGGTCCGCCTGCGACGCGGAGGTTGCGGTTTCGATTCCCGCCTTGGGATAAATGTGTGTACGATCTGCAAATATTTATTCTGGGTGTTCTGGGTATTTTATATATATAACTAGTAGTACGCTCCGGCTTCGCACGGGTAGCCTATATAAAAAATATCATTATAATATAGCCTATGTTACTCAGTATAAATGTATTTTCCAAATTATAAAAAATATTATAACTCCCCGCATAATATACTCCCGTGACCGGCAGCGCGGCGACCGCTGACTTTTTTCTAATAAGTACTTACATCTTGAAGTCGTGATATCTTTCGAATGAAATGTCCGAATTAATTAATTTAAAAAGAAATATAAAGGTATTGAAGCAGTCTTAATTTTAAAGTAATTTATTTAGATAAGGATTAATACCAAAGTACAAATATAGAACGTTTTCTGGCGTCGTCATTTTAATTATATTTTTTTGATATTAAAACACTTATTATATGACATATCTATAATAGTTAGACATAATGTTGTCGCTGACTTTTTTGTGGATGATGATGTGTTCTACAAAATTGTAGTACATAATTTCTTTCTATCATCAATAGTTTCCGCAGCGCACGCGATGTAAGGAATTTCTTAGGTATTTTTATACACCTTGGGTTACATAATTGAAGTTTTAGTAAGGACGTTTTAGTATTTTTTTTTAATATATACTATAGCCTATGTTCAGCGCAGATAATGTAGCTTCACAACAGTGAAAGAAGTTTTGAAATCGGTCCAGTAGTTTCGGAGCCTATTCGATGAAAACAAACAAACAAACAAACAATCAAATCTTTCCTCTTTATAATATTAGTTTAGATAAAAAATATCTATCTATGTAATGTATTGTATTAAGAGCAAATGTTTGTGTGATGAACATAAATATTTGTTCTATGTAAGTATATTTAAAAAAAATATATAAGTAGGTATTCTATCAGCAACCTAGTTTCCCTATTACAAGCTTTGCTTAGTTTGGGACTAGACAGTGATGTGTAAAATGTTCATGAATATAAAAAAAATAAAAATCATATCGGTCTTTAAATAATGATATGTGAAATAAAACAATTTTTGCAACAAAAACAAAGTTTTATTATAGATGAGTATTTAATGCAGTAAGTACATAAACATTATTACTATCTATTTAGGTATAAAAAAATAATTATTCATAAACTGAGAGCTTAGTTTGAAATGCATATAAAGAGTCTAGGGCTAAATCGTATGTAGTTTTGGTCCCAATTTTTTATTTTGCAATTATGTTTTTATCCATTAGGAATATAACAATGCTGTTTTATGAACAATTTTTTTAACTGGCGAGAATTATTTGTGGAAGACTCCACTTCGGCAGGTCGTTTTAAATAGTTGTTTTTAATCCATTAGAAAGTTTAATGTGTAAAAAGCATTATGGTTAACAATGTATTTCGTCTTTGTTTTATCTACCACTGCAAAATAGGAATTTTTGTAGCACCAAAATCAACATAAAATGTAAAATAATGAATAATGGTAGATAATAAATAAATGTGTGCAAGCTGAGACTGAATAGGCCTATCACCTTTATATTTGTGTAAATATGCTTTTAATAGATTATTTAATTCTAAATTTTATTTGGTCAATTCTTATCTACAAGGTAACATAGAGATTCACAAAATATTGATTGTTAAATAACTAATATCACATACATCAGGACATTCACATTGAATAAATAACTACATACTAGAAAAAGGGTATAATATAATTTACTGACTTAAGTCACATCGATTTTAATAATAAAAAAAAATGAGCATTCTACAAAAGCTTTAACTACCCACTTATGGTTCTAAAGAAAGGTGTATTTTGAGCCACGATTGCGGAAAGTATCTCTTAAGGTACATAGTACGTTTGAAAGGGCTTTTAGAGGGCTATATATAACTATATTTACGGAAAATACCGTCCCGTGGAAATTAAGATATTTTGATACAATTGTTTTTTTATTTATTTATGGCCCACGCTCTTTAGATAATTGCCCATTCTCCTTTGGTCTCATGTCATGGTCACAGAGCTGTTTAAAACATTCTAAAACTAAATAAAAAATGGCGTTACTATATTGTGTGATTTACTGAGTTAAAAATTGATTTAGAAATATAACTTTATTTTATAATTACAGAAAAGATTATCTACATATGTGATTACGTATTTAATTACATAACTAGAAGTAAACATTGGACCCATCTACCAAAAGTTCGAGTTTTTATCTCATGCAGAAACATTTATTAAACTTTAGTATTAAATAGTTTTTTTTATAAAAGTTTGTCTTTTTACGGTCTATCTTATAAAAAGTTAGCGCAGACTTGAAGTATTGATTACCATACGTAATGTTGATAAAGTCAGCGCTAACTTTGTATAAGATAGGGGGTTCGAGTGAGACGTCTGTATAGGTACTTTTAGCTGAAAGAGCAATGTACTAATTACTTACAAGCTGTTACACTGCCACAGTTACATATATTTTACAATAATTAACAAAAACTACATCAAACGTCATCAACAAGTACTTACTCATTTTTAAGAAGACGCTTCCGATTGGTACTGATTTGGATCAGTTGAACTATCTATAGATCGTTTGCAACGGTCTGTAGATAGCTCAACTGTTTCTTATGTATTTTATATGACTATGTACATTTTGTAAATACTGTATAGTCGTAAGTTTGTTTGTGAATAAATTTCTTAATTTTTAAGAATAACTGAAAAAGTACTAATCAGAATCTTTGAGAATCCTTGAAGTATGATTTACCAAAAAAATAATCATTTTAAATTATTAAAACAAACAATAAAACCTTAAATGTATAAAAAATATACAGTTGAAATAAAAACGTCTTTTATAATCGCTTACAAATCTTACAATAATCCATGCTTTAGTTAGATAATTGTTTAGAAAAAGCCTTAAATTAAAAATGATTGGCTTCTGGGGCAGTGTTGAGCTGGGATCATTTTTTGTTCATTTTGCATCTCTCACTCTGAATGACATATCTGAACACAATTGTAACATTAGTTCTGAATGAATGAATTACGTCCGGTTTCTCGAACGATGATCAACGAAAAAATCAAATAATAAAAAACTCGGATCAATCGTGATTTGGGCTTCCAGAAACCGGGCGTTAGTGAACCGATCCAACAGTGTTGGTTCATCTTTTACTCCCACTCCGAATGAACGAGAAATGACCGTCTAAAAACTGACTGAATGGTTTTTTGGGTTCTTCTATATTAATTTTAATCTGTGGACGAAGGAGCACGAGGAATAAGAACAGTGAATGTTTCTATATCATTCCGTCTAAGACGTGTGAAGTGAACATGGTGAGGAAAAATGAAGCATTCATTCGAGTGAATAATCACTCCGTCTGATCCCGGCTTCAGCGAGTGTTAGATGAGGGTAGTTTCTGTGCTACTGCAACATGCGCGTCGATATCTGACGCGCGAGACGCACGGCGCATCCACGGAGCCACGCGATCTGCAAGAGTTGACGCTGAGTCATAATAGATGGCGCTTTTAGAAATGTGGATCTTGAAGAGTTGACACAGATGGCGCTCTTATCAACTTTAAGAATATTAGAGCTTATGGTCATATGGAGAAATACACAAAATATGTACCGTTTGTTACTTAAAGCTGCTGCTTTATAAATGATCATACGATCATAAGCAGACCACTTCTTCTTAGAGATCGTTATTGCAAAACCTTAGTTATACTTATACTTCTATAATTATAAAAATGAAACCCGTTTTCCGTTGCCACGACATAGCATGAAAACGGCTTGACCGATTTGTCTGATTTTTTTGTAGTTTTCTAATACTCTGTACAAAGTTCTTACGGAAAAAAAAATTAGGAAAATCTCTCAGAAAAAAAAATCTCTCTAAGGCGGTACGAAGTTCGCCGGGACAGCTAGTTAAGTATAATTCTCCTTATGGAAATAGTTAAGATACGACACAATAGATGGCGCTGTTATAAATTTTCATACTGACCTCCGCCATCACTTTTCTGTGTGATTAATTGTCTATATTCGGTGCTTAATCGTCTGCGGCCGTGTTCGTACATAGCCTCCTTAGCCAGCAACGCCTCTCGTTGCATCTGGGTTCGAAGTTCGCTCGGGACATCCGGTATGAAGAGTTGCATTAGGCCGGTTAGACCGAATACTACATGCTGAAATTATATAAATAAATAATAAACAAATGATGCTGAATAATCCACACAACATCATCTAGCCCCAAGCTAAGCTGATACCGAAATGGCGCGGCGGGCGAACGTCCGCCTTCGACGTGGAGGTTGCGGGTTCGATTGCCGCCTTGGGATAAATGTTTGTACGATCTGCAAATATTTATTCCGGGTATTTTATATGTAGTATAATAAAAAATAGATTTGGGGGAGACCTTAGCCCAGCAGTGGGATGAAATCTGTTAAAAATACTAACCTCAAAAACGACAACGAAAGCGAGTCTAGCGGCGAACACATGCCAGTAGTGCGGAGATAGCCCGTACGGCTCCGAGTGGTTTGGCGGGTTGCGGTACCCTCGGTACGCACAGGTCGGGGGATCGATTTCCGAGTCGTCAGCACCCCACTCGTCTTTGTAGTCTGATGTGTTGAACACTGGAAGTTAAATGTTTTTTGTTGAATGCTTACCCCCTATCTCATAAAAACTTAGCGTACCTAGACATTATGTCACCATTACGTATGGTAATCAAGACATCAAGTCTGCGTTAACTTTTTATAAGATAAGCCGTTACATTGTAAATCTATGGATGTGGGGGTGATTGGATGTTTTAGATGTATACATTGTATATATAATATACATATGTATATTTAGAGGTTGGGATACGTACGAAAAATTAAGGGAAGTATGGAAAGGGTGATCTTTTGTATGTTTTGATGTTCACTCATATATTTAAATAGTTACATACAATCCAGAGGACGTGTGATATAATTTATATAATTTCTAAAGAATATCAGAAGAATCAAATAAATCAGTTTTGACTAAATCCTAGCTCCTAGCAATGTCTGAAAAATAAAATTGGTAAGTATGTATTGTATTTATAACATGATATCTAAACTAATATTATAAAGAGGAAAGATTTGATTGTTTGTTTGTTTGTTTGCATCGAATAGGCTCCGAAACTACTGGACCGATTTCAAAACTTTTTTCACTGTTGTGAAGCTACATTATCTGTGCTGAACATAGGCTATATTATATATTAAAAAAAAATAGGGATCCTTACTAAAACTTCAATTTTGTAATATATAAATACACTTACAGGAAAGGGAATGGTCGATATAGCCGGTCAATGTGTTGTCGGGCGAGTAAACGTACTTGTAGACCATTCGGGGGATGAAATCACTTGTGTAAGCTATTACAAAAGCCTGAAAACAGTATTTATATAAATATTTATAATAAATAAATAATGCTGGACAATCCACACAACATCATCTAGCCCCAAGCTAAGCAAAGCTTGTGTTATGGGTACTAGAAGACTGACATACTTAATACAATACATTACATAGATAGATATTTTTTATTATACATATCAAATACCCAGAACACCCGCAATAAATATTTGCAGATCGGACAAATATTTATCCCGAGGCGGGAATCGAACCCGCAACCTTCCGCGTCGCAGGCGGACCATCGCCCACCGCGCCACATCGGTCGTCAAACTATAATACGGGGTTACTGAGCAGACGCTTGACAATAAGAGTCCCCGCAGACTGCAGACTTTTTATCGGCCGATAGTTTGATCGGCTTCTTAATCAGTATGAAGACTGAATCACTGTAATGTGCGCATCTGCATACATCTTCATACTGATTAAGAAGCCGACCAAACTATCGGCTAAAAAGGCCGATAAAAAGTCTGTAGTTTGCGGGGGCCCTAAGACGAAGCGAATTCTTAATGACTCGGTCTATCTTATAAAAAGTTAGCGCATACTTGAAGTACTGATTACTATACGTATTGATGATTTAAAGTCAACGCTAACTTTTTATAAGATAGGGGGTTAAACTCTATTATATTTATTTAGTTAATTAAATTTTTGAACTTACATTTGAAACAACAGCTGCATAAGTAATGCCTTTTAGAATTCCAAACCTGGAAAATATCAAAATTTTAAATGATTTATTTATTAATATAACAAACGTATTAAAAATACACTGCGCGCTAACGATGCAACGTTCGACTGTAAAGCTGAAGTTGACGCGCAGTGTATGTCGAATACGGCACTGTTTCGATTGTCACATTTATTTGTGCTCTCCTCAGTATCCGTTCGCAACAACATTTAAAAAACTTTTAAATAAAAATTATTTGAATAACTCACCAAGCCCCAATATCTTCAACTCTTTCCGCTAACGGCCGTCGAGCTTGGGTGACCATTTTGTACGCGTCCAGTCTTATTTCAGCGATGTTGTTAAGTAAAGCAAATAATGGCGCTAAAGGAAACGCTGCTACGAATAACGTGACGAAACCATATTGTAGTACTGCAAGATAAATAATTATTTAAGGATTGATAATATTCACAGCTTCATCATTTTTGGAATATTTCAAAAGCAGGATAGCGTTAAAAATTAAGTTTTCTTTTTTTACTATGTGTTGGTTTAAGAAAACCTTTATCCGAAATCTTAAGAAAATCTTTTACCATGGTGGTGATAATAAAGCTTTTAGAAAAAACTTTTTACTTTTTTGTATTTCAAGTGTTTTATAACCATTCTAGAAAAACAGCCTATGGCACACCAAATGGACATTACGAATTCCGGAAAATGCCGATATTAAATTAGCTTGGAAATGATTTTGGTAAATACTTACTTCTTCTTCTTATCGTGTCGATGCTACAACTGTTTTACATATTTTTTTGTAGCATCGTGTTGGCAAGATTAGCCAGACTAGACACTGCTACACTAATACTTACTCATTTCAAGGTATTCATCAAAAAGTGCTAATCTGCCAGGGTCTTGGAGATGGTAGTCTTGTTCCCACGCCATGTGGGGCTTGCTGAGATCTATTGTCACTGCGCGGTGGGAACGTTGACGCCACCAATTGTGGAATTTCCTGTGAGATTTTATTATTTTTATCAATATTATTAGTTCCCAATCGAAATACATTCTATAACTGAATTTACGGGTTTTTAAATAATGATGAGATGAAGTCTACAGACCGTTGCAAACGATCTATTGATAGCTCAACTGATCCAAATCGGTACCAATCGGAAGCGTACTCAAGACACTGACTGCATTAATAAGATAAGTCATCATTCCCCTGTCATTATCCCACGTTAAGTGGGGTCGGCACAACATGTCTTTTTCTTCCGCTCACTCCTATCATTCGTCAAATCCGAGTCCACTCCTTTCACATTCATATCCTCTTTCACACAATCCAACCACTTTTTTTTCAGCCTTCCTCTACTTGCATACCCAACCACGCTCACATTCATAACTTTCTTCGTAATATGATTTTCATCCCTCCTCATAACATGTCCATGCATGTTCATTAATAAGATAAGTAGGTATATTTCTGATTTGTAATAAAGAATGACTAGTTTACATATAATTTATTTTCTAATAAAAAGAGAAAAATAACTTACGGGTATCCAAGTTCGACGAAGTTATTGAAGAACTGTTTGCCGACCATAATGATAGCTAGTTGAATGCATAGCTCGGACAGACAGCCAGCCGGGTCGCAGATATCGCCTTTTAGTTTGAAGAACTCTGACTTCCTCGCTTGGTCATCGCCTGGGTAATCGTAGAAACGGCCCTGGGAAATATAAATAAATAATAATGACGGATAATGTTGGACACATCATCTAGCCACAAGCTAAGCAGAGCTTGTGTTGGTACTAGAAGACTGACATTCTTAATACAATACATTACATAGATAGATAAATATCAAATGAACTTTAAAATTTCGACATTTTTAGTAATACATTTATTTTAAAAATGTTATTTAAAGCAACAGTTTTTAATTCACAACATTTTCTGGACATTGAAAAATCTAGTTTTACAGAATCGATACGCTCAAAAGTTTGGATGTTTACTAAAAAGTTTTTGTTATATTTGGTGTATCACGAACCTTAAAAAAAGCAATGTAGATTAATGAAGAGTAAAAATTCATGAATTCAAAGAAAAATATCTTGAAAGTGTAAGAATCTTCGTATTCTGTCTGTGTTCTAGGATTCTCCATATTTGTGAGGAATACGGCTACTTTTGCATATATCTGAAAAAATAATATTCACTTTTAAATTTTATTTTGAGTCCCCGCAGACTGCAGACTTTTTATCGGCCGATAGTTTGGTCGGCTTCTTAATCAGTATGAAGACTGAATCACTGTAATGTGCGCATCTGCATACATCTTCATACTGATTAAGAAGCCGACCAAACTATCGGCCGATAAAAAGTCTGCTGTTTGGGGGCCCTTATGTTTATGGCAAATGGTAATTCGAATATATATAATCTATACTATTATAAGACTAAAAAATCAACGCTCAAAAATTACGTCTAAACTACTGAACCAATTTCGATAAAATAATACAATTTAAAGGCAATATTCTGGATGCAATGTTTTATTGCGAACATAATTCTAAAATGTTTGAAACTATCGCGGTTATGAACCAAATTTTTTTCATTTTCGTACATAATATACTTAAAATTAAACAAAAATATTCTTTAAATAAGAAAGCACAAATATTGCGCAAAAAAGACCTGGGTACATACATGAAAAATTAATATATATATAAAAAAACAACTCACCCTAGTAAGAATCATGATAATAATTAAATTGATTAATGCAGCGGTCATGGAAGTAAATATCTTGGTGTGGTTTTGTATGAAGAACCCTGAGCCGCCGTATATAACAGACACCATTGATATTCTATATATTATCGTTCCGAGTACTGCGCCCATTACTACTGCAATCTACAAATCAAAATTGTTTGGAAGAAAGCGCTCAGTGATAAGTAATTCATTACGAGAACGTACCCATACCACGTGACCCGTTTAGGGGGGGCCGAGTCTTTAAAATACTACGGTCAGTCACAGGACCGTAGTATTTTAAAGAGGGGGGGTGGCTCAGGTTTTTGTCACGTAGTCGAATTTACTGAGAGAAATCTCGTATGTTTTCGAGATTATTAGATTATTTTTACATACTGTATATGTTTTCATAAATGTTGTTATTTATAAAAATATAATATTCGCTAGTAATTTAAGTATGCATGCAGTCAAGCAATAAAGAAAATTTTCACGTAATGCCTTTGAAATGATTAAATATCATAATTATGAATTACTACGTGAAAACTAAAGGCGGGGTCTTGACACCTACTATGAGTGGTCACGAGGGGTGAAAAAAATAGGTCACGTAGTATGGGTACGTTCCCTTACGTAAAGCTGATTATGACTATTTATGATGATTTTTGATTTTTCCTCCAATACATGGGAGAATGAGAGGTGAGAAATGGTAAGAACACATTTAAACAATTAACACCGTTTTACACCAATTAAATTAATAAATAAAAATAAATATCAAACTCATTGAATAAATAGAGTAGTCAATAACATAAGTCATACATATTATATAGTATACATAGTACCAAGACAGAGAACAAATATTTACGTTCAAGACAAAAGCATTAACTCTGGGTGGGAATCGAACCCACGACCCACAGCATGGAAGGCAGAGCTACTACCAACTGAGCTGTGACGCCTGTCAAACAAAGCTCACCATAAAAAGGACAGCAGAACTCGTAGCGACACATCGCATAGTTTTCTGCCACGGCGGTAAATACGGCTCTTTCTCCCTAGTTACTGGATTTGTACGAAATGTCTTAACCGCAGCTTCGAATTCCGGTCTTGGATCTTCATCCTGTTAATAAAAAATAGTTAAATCTTCTACAAGGCTCGAGGAAATACAATTATACTTCGTTAATGTTATCATTGATATCAAAATTGAGATACACTGTTACGGTTACACTCGCATGCAATAGTTAGTGTACAGATACAATACTATTTAATTTGTTTTGTCATAAGTTGTATAGACAACGTCTCGACACGTTACTTATATATTATATACAGAGGGCTTAGTCCGAGGTTGCATTTTAAAACACCCTACTCGATATACGAGAGTAGGGAGTTTTAAAATGCAACCTCGGACTAATATAAGCACTCAGCTCAATTCCGACTGACCTAAAAAGTTGTTCTCTCACCAGCGCCATCTAGAAATAAGCCACTACAACTCTCGGATTTCACCTTTTTCCGAGTCACGTTTTTTTGTATGAGATTAGCAGTCTATTTATATTACTAGTCTCTGATTCAGCTCAGAATATTATAGCGGTGCAGTGCTATGGCCAGGGATTGCACATTCGCCAGTCGCTCGAAAGTCCTCGCACTGTCCGGACGGACGGATTGTAATGCCCATAATAAAGACCTCGGGCGTTCAAAACACTAGTTTTATTCTAAAATTAGATTTGTAGAGATTTCGCATAAACCTACCCGATTCTCTAAAATATTGTTTTTTATATTCGGGTTTTATATTTACTGATAATGAGGGTTTAAATGTGAGGACTTAGATTTAGCTGTTATGTCGTGTGTGTTTAATTTTTTAAGTCATTTTCAATGAGTGTTAGTACCCACACAAACCTTGCGTGGTTTATAGGGTACAATATTCTAATTGTGTTTTGTGTTTTTAAGTATGGAAATAAATAAAATAAATAATTACCTGATCAACTTTCCCCAAGTCCCATTCCCATCTTAGGACAGATTGTTTTCTCTTCCACAACTCTAGGAAAGTGGTCGCTAAAATATATTATATTATTTATATTAAATATATGAAATTGACAAAATATACAGATTTAGCAATATTATTTAAAATATATGGAAATAAGGCTTTTACTTCAAAGAAGGGTTCAATCTCAATCAAACTACTTTATTCCAGTAAGTGGCAACTATGATAATATAAGATAATTTTTTTTAACGTCCGTATTTGGACATTTCAGTGGCTCTACCATGAGATGTCACAGTAAAATCGCCTAACTTTACTACAGTAGTCACGTCAATATTAGTATGACGAATTTTAGTACCCAACTATCCGCTAGAGTCGCTGTACAAAACTTCATACATTTTTTTAACTAAAGACTCTAGCGAGTGTAGTAAATATAGTATAGTAAAAACTCATGGTAGAGCTACATGCGTCACGTTATTTTAGATTTGCTAAAAAGGAGTCGAAGCAAATAGATAAGATCACTTACATCACATTTAAAGGCCCATTTAGACGGGGAGAGTTTCTCGTCTCGAAGATACGATTATCGAAGGAATATAAAACATTTTGTTCGTCTAAACAATCGCTCTCCTCGCTCGTTGCCTTGGGCGACAATTGCCTTGCAATGGAATATTATTATGTCCGGGTAAACAGAATTTCAAAGCAATAATCGTATTTCGAGATTAAAAAATGTTTTATATTCCTTCGATAATGAAATAAAATAAATGAAAAAAATTAAATAAAAGAAATAAAAATAAATAAATAAATAAATAAAATAATCGTATCTTCGAGACGAGAAACTCTCCCCGTATAAATGGGTCTTAAATGACTCACCCCAAAATGACATGAATATAGCGAAGAACACAGTAGCTGGGTTATCGAACAAGTATGACAGTTTGGCAAACATACATGACTCTGACAGTGACTGATATTTACAAGCTTTGTCACACAGCGGGCACAGAGTTGTGTTACCCGGCCCTTTTTCATTGCATATCTCTTTGCTGAAATTAAAAATATTGTAATAAGTAACCCCGCAAACTGCAGACTTTTTATCGGCCGATAGTTTGGTCGGATTCTTAATCAGTATGAAGATGTATGCAGATGCGCACATTACAGTGATTCAGTCTTCATACTGATTAAGAAGCCGATCAAACTATCGGCCGATAAAAAGTCTGCAGTCTGCGGGGACTCTAAAAGTTTGTTCGTCGTGTTTGGCTAGATCTTGGAAGCCCAAAAAAATTTACCACATATTTTTTTATTGCTTCATGCTCTTTTGGATCAGTTTAGATATAGTAGGGGAGCCCACGATGCTAAGTGTGGATTTACTCGAGCGTCATAGAGACCTATTGGGTTGCAAAGCTTAGATGATAAGAAGAAAAAAATGTTATACTTATAACATATATCTTTCATCGGTGGGGGAAGCGGCTATAGATTTATAAATATGTAAAAAAAAACTGCTGCATGGACATTCTCGAGCGCGTCAGATTAAGATACTGTAGGTTAATTACATGCTAAATAGTGTATATTCCACTAATCTGACAATTTGAGAGTGACGAAAAGAAAGGGGAGCGCAGCAAAGTTACAAAAAAACACAAAAATTTCATCGAGCTCGTCAGATTTTCTAAGGGAGTGTTAAGTGCACCAAAAACAGCTCTAGTTCACTAATCTGACGATTTCGATGTGACGCAAACTCGTGGCCATTATTATAATGTACAAATAAAATTCGCCGATTTGACATACTCGAGATACATATGGTTCATCTTTACGTTCTAAATGTGCTGTCTCTTAATCTGACGATTATCTAGAAGGATTCGCCTAATCTGACAAAAACAAATTTTTGTTTTTAGATTTATTTATAAATTATTCACGGACCTTTCTCACATCACACTCTAGTCCCAAACTAAGCAAAGCTTGTACTATGGAAACTAGATTGCTGATAGAATACTTATATACATTTTTTTTGTAAATACATATTTACATAGTAAAACCATATATGAAGTGCTCATATATGGGTTTATATCACAAGACAACGTGACGCAAAAAAACTCTATCATTTCAAACGCGAGGGTCATAAGGTCTTTATCGATGAATTTTTCTTACTTTGGCGGAAATCGCCAGATTATATATTTTTCGTTATCCTTGAATTGTATCCTACAATATAAAAAAAAAATTAGCTACGCTCGACAATGTCAAGATTTTTTTTACAACTTTACTGCGCTCCCCTTTCTTTTCGTCACTCTCAAATAGTCAGATTAGTGGAATATACACTATTTAGCATGTAATTAACCTACCCTAACTTAATCTGACGCGCTCGAGAATGTCAGATGATCAATTTTTTTTTACAAATCTGATCCTTTATAATTCACGCGCGGCCATACATAGGAAGCTCATATTTGGTGGAGGTACTTAACCGGGTACAAGGTACCCCCTGTATGTTTATCTACCGCGCTCGAGTAAATCCCGAAATCCCCTCTTGGGCTCCCCTACTAATATCTATAGATCTTTGCAATGACTGTTTTTGATGTATTTAACATGTAAATTTAGTACATACTGTAGTAGTCGTAATACTTTGCTTAGTTTGGGACTACAATGTGAAGCAAAAGCCGTGAATAAAAAAAAATGCATATTTTGAATTACCTTACATACATATTTACCTGGGAATATTATCCTTAGACTCCATACTAGCCAGTCCATACAAAAAACATAATGTACCGACAATAGCTGGCGCGTATAACATTTTGGTGTAAAATCCAAGCCAACAGAAATACAGACCTATTTTATCACCAAAATACCTTCTGACGAGACATAATGGTTGTTTTTTATACCATTTGCAAGGTCGAGCCCATTCTAGATAGAGTAACTGGAAAAATAAAAAAATAAATAATGAGGGTAGTTTGAATTTGTTTCTATTTCAACTTCGAAAAGGAGGATCTGACCATAGAGTATATTGAATATAGGAATAAGGATCTCACTTCGACTGTATTTTTTGTTACGTGATTGCTCAGCCAATTATTTTATTTGTATGATAGATCATACAAAGTTCCAATATTTTCATTAAGATTTGACAAATACTTTTTGAGTAATCTTCAAAAATGTGTTTTCAAGATTACTTAAATGTGAATTTGGTTTTGTTAATTATTCAACTATGTAATTTCAAAAGGAGGTTCTCAATTCTAGTACCTATACTTTTTTCTAGGAATCGACACGATGGTGCAGTGACATCTAGTTAAAACATTAGAATTAAAGGGCTATACAGTATTTACAAAATGTACATTGTCATATAAAATACATAAGAAACAGTTGAGCTATCTACAGACCGTTGCAAACGATCTATAGATAGTTCAACTGATCCAAATCAGTACCAATCGGAAGCGTACCCAAGACACTGGCTGCATTGCCGCGCTGAATAGCAATGCTGATACGCTGGGCCAGATACTCACCAGCCCTCGGGTCACGCGTCGCTTCGACGAATTAAATATATTTAATTCCCTTTTCGCAATTAAATTATTATTTCGCTCTAGCTTATATCGTCCTAGGACAAAGGCCTCCCCTAAACCCTTCCACTTCTCTCTCTCCTCTAGATTTAATTTATGTATTTTTTATTTATTTTAGTTTCTTACTGCACTTACGGCAGGTTTCTGGAAACCCAAATAACGATTGATCCGAGTTTGACACATAGTAATTATTTGATTTTTTCGTTGATCATCGTTCGAGCAACCGGCGGTTACAGTGTTAACCAACGCGTGCAATAAGTCATTTAAAGTAGTGAAAAAATATATAGTTACAATTCCTAGCTAAAATACATTACACATAATCTTAAAATAATTTGAATTTTGAATTAAATATATCGATTAATTATAACAAACAATAAATAAATCTAAAACTTACTCTCCGATCAGTGCTGGTGCCATCAGATAAGTCTACATCATGCCTTCCCTCATGTAATGGGAAACAGCCTAAGTAAGTACCATCGTTTAAAAGTCTTCGGATGCCCAACTGAAATAAATAAATAATGCTGGACAATCCACACACCATCATCTAGCCCCAAGCTAAGCAGAGCTTGTGTTATGGGTACTAGAAGACTGACATACATAATACAATACATTACATAGATAGATATTTTTTATTATACATATAAAATACCCAGAACACCCGGAATAAATATTTGCAGATCGTACAAACATTTAACCCAAGACGGGAATCGAACCCGCAACATCCGCGGCCCCGGCGGACTTTTTTAAAATAAATATATTGTTAGTTATTACCAGGTCCCATAGTACAAGCTTTGCTTAGTTATACAAGTGCTGCTTAGTTATAATTTCACTATTTATAGAAAAAAATCGAAGAAATACTTAGTTGTGTTTTTTACTACACATATTGATTGGAATTCCGCAAGATCCACAACAATATCTAATATCTCTATCTATTAAAAGGTATATTAAAGTACTTCTTTGAGAAGTTAAAAACAGTTTTTTCGATATATCTTAATTTCGACGCGACAGTTTTTGCCGTTGGCCTTAAAACCCATTAAAGTCCTAAGATACCGAAGGGACATTTATCATTGTAAGTCATAGGTCATAAGTCGTTGCCCAAAATGCCCATTCTCCTTTGTAATATATTTTTATAAAACAATGTCTTACCTTAGTTTCATTATTGTCATATTTGGCTCTCAGTAATATTTGCATAACCAGTAAACTTCTCTGCGCCGGAGAGAATTGCGTATGTCTATCTTTTACAAGAAATCTGTAAAAAAAACGAAGAATGAGCCTTAAGTACATTAGGTATAATCAAGGCTTGATCAAGAACATTCAAACCTTAACTGAATCGAAACTCAAGCACATCAAACTTAGATTTTTAATTCATAGAATACTTCTATACTACCTAAAAAATACATCGCGCTGCCAAAACTATTTATAGAATGCAAGAACTACGACTTTGTAGTTTTCTACATTATTATCTACTTATATGTCCAAAAGCATTTTAGGTCATTCTCGAAACTGAGTCGCATCGCTTGGTTTGCTCGCTTATCTAAGACTGAACTGAAAAGTGACTGCAATGTGTCCACAATGTGACTAAAATGTGACAAAAACTCACTGTTCTTCTCTCCTAGCCCCCGTGGATTCAGTAGCAGCGTAGAACGAAGGTTCCGGTTCGATTCTACCGTGTTCATATTCATATATTTGTTTCCAGCGTCGACGCCATTTTGTATAGCACTTCTTTTCGTTTTCCGCTTGTTTTTCATCATTCTGAAATTTCAATAATATAACATATACTCCAACAAATAATCTGATTCAAATTTTGACATACTACACGCTATAGTCCCAAACTAAAGCTTGTCCTTTAAAGAACAGATAGAATACTTGAATATAAGTTATCTATAAGTATACTTCATAGAACATACAAAAATACATAGTATAGGTACATAGTGACACCTAGACACAGAACTAACATCAGTTCATTGCTCAAATATGGTGGGCATCGAACCAACAACCCACATGGAAGGCAGAGCAAGAAAATAAAGATATAGAATCTGTAGTAAATTAAAACTTACCCAAGCTTTAACAGATATAGTTATGAATCTTTTAGAGGGCAGTTTCATGCCTATTACTTCTGCGAGCCTTATCTCAGTTTTCCAGGGTATATGGATCTTAAGAAACCAGGTCTTCTCATCAAACGATAAGCATTTGTTTTCCAGTTCTAATTCCAAGCCCTCCTTTACGAGTTCTTCCTAGAAATAGAAACGGATCTAGGTTACAGCCTTGCGGGACTCTACCAATACTCTGCCAATACGACTGAGGCTAAGATGTTTTTAAGTTTGTTTTTTTTCAAGTAATAGAGTTAAATAGTCGATAGAAAGAAACAGATTAGTTATAAATAGTAGTATAATCGTGTTTAACATAATTTTGCCAAATCGTCTCTGTCAAAAGCTAAACTAAAGTCGATTAAACTGAACTAATAAATCTATTTTTTCTAATAAGTAGTAATTTTCTTCAACGAATTTGTAGAGTACCAAGTAATTACGTTTCATTACACCATATCTCCATTTTAAAAACGTATCTACTTTTAATTAGTTCTCAATATTACGATATTAATTTGTTGTACAGTAGATTTTCTTACTCTTAAGTTAAGTGTTTTTGGATCTGTAATATTGTAAATGGGAATTACCTGAAAAGTCTTCCTATGCTCCCGTTTCCTGGCTTCCACCTCAGTCATGACTCCAAAATCCTCCTCTTCATAAGCAATCACCATGTCTATCCGTCGTCTGCCATCACGGAACATAAGAGATTCTGGCTCCAAACCCTGAATACCATGTTTGCTCCTATGATTATCTTTATTTTCTTGTTTTTATTTTGTAGTTTGGCTTACTCTTAGTGCTGCAGAAACTAAGTCATTACTAGTGTATAACGATTCTGTTGTTCATTAATAAAGACATTTACCAAAACCGAACATCAATTTTCCAAATTAAATATTCAAAATAGTTAACTGCTTTCATGGTTCATGTTTTATTCTAGAAGGTCCTAGTTTTTTTACAGACCAAGATACTTTTGATTTACGACTTCAAAAACTTCATTTAAATTACCGATGACAGAAATATATACAATAATATAAGTAATGTTGATATCTTTAGATAGACTATCTAATGTCTTACTTCTGGACTAGTTTCTCCTTTATCTTTCTCATTCGGCTGATTTGGGGTGGATGGTTTCCTTTCACCATTTTTGTTTGGGTCTGGATTTACCACTTCTGATTTTGGCTGGAAAATATTAAATTCTAAGTGGGCGTTTTACACTAGCTATCTTTGAGCTAACAATAGTGTCCGCGTTATCAACTGAGTCGTCGGACCAGAATTCATTGGTGGATTTTTCACACTGCTTTATTATATCTTTCAGTTCAGTATCCGCGTTATCAACTGAGTCGGACAACAGTTGTCAGTCTATCACGCTCGCACTAATTGGGTTTACGAATGTACGTTGTAATGTGTCTAACAGTAAGTAGTTGTAGTTGAGTATTATTGATATTTAGGTGACGACTCAGTTGATAACGCGGGCATTACACCGTTAACTATAGGTTTGTTATAGACAATCGAATGCTGTTATAAAGCAAATAAATTCATGGACTATTCACACTGGCATTGTATCTAATCCTGAACAGTACTGCGCGAATTATAGATTGCTGATAAAATACATACTTATACATTTTTTTGTACATACAAACACCTAGACACATCGCAAACATATATACATAATGTATTTAGTTTAGTCCGAAATGGCGTTGGACAGATGAGATGGATGCCCAGGAAAAATATTGGTGGAATGTCGCCAAACACAGAGATAAGTGGAAGGCTTTAGAGACCTTGGCCTAGCAGTGGGAATAGGGTAAAATAAAAAAAATAGTATGAAATTCAATAAAATAATGAAACTTACCAAAGAAATAGGTAAAGGTGTACCAGGTAAAGCAGAACTCTCCGATTTGGGAGTGAAAGCCCGAGCAGCCGAAGTCATGCCTTTAACGAACTTCCACCCTCGAAGAGTACGCTGCTCATCAGAACCGTTGGATCTGATAGACTTTATGTCATCTCGAAGGTGGATCTGAGGGATCACGAATCAATGTGATATATGAACCGTAAACATATGCACCGTTCACGCATCGAATAGATACCCAGATACCATATTGCATATTTACAGGTACGAGTAGGTATTTACCGGTGAAATGTGATTCCATCTGTTTTGTAATTCGATGTCTTGCTCAAAAACATCAAATTAGTCTCAAACTTAGCAAAGCTTGCACTATGGGAACATTTATGGGACATTTTGGGATTGCGATAAACGTGTATCTAAACACGTTCAACATTCGAACGAGATTGTGACATAACCGCTGTCACACGAACGGACAAAAATATGAGTGTAAAGTTTACACTGCACTCGCTCCGTACGTACACGTTACGTTGGTGAACCGTAGCTGCTGCTTATACGAATCGTTTACGTTACAATTTAGCACGATCGAAGCTGACCCTGATATGAGAAATATAATGATGCAATAAATGACTGAATACTGTATAATATGTTCATCGCGGAATCCCACTACCGTCCCTTCGTGATAGTGATGATAGATTGGTGCAAACACAGATTCATAAATAAACAGGTAGTTTCAAGTACCTTATCTTGCTGAATTATATATATAGGTACGCTCTGAAAACAGTGAAAACTTTGTAATAATATATGGAAAATAGTGATGCTGACGTCATAGAATGGACTGGGCAATAGCCTTGCAAAATTGACCAGTCTCTAGAAAGAGACATCGCGATGGTGCGGTCAACACCTGTCTCTATTTCATAGGTCTGTAATAATCATCAAGAAAGAGACATTTACTGGCCGCACTATTGTTTTGCCGCTCTCACGCTTTGCTGCCCGTATTTACTTTATACCTGGATAGGAAACACTCAGTCTATTTTCTGTCTATAAGAGTATATCTGAGTTAACTGAAATGAAATGAAATGAAATGAAATTCTTTATTTGCCTGAAGTATGGTTAAAAATATGGTAATTAGAGTATTATGTCTCACACACTTCGTCGACAAATGCTAATGAAAATATGTTACCTACTTATTTTGGTGGCGGTAGTATTATAGTAATAATTGTAGTATTTAAATAAGAGCTAGGTTATTAAGGTTAACGAATGCAAGAAAACTAAAAACTAAAAGTGATTTTAAAAACATAAACGTTTGATGATGTGATTCTCGATCTTCATATACAAAAAGATACAAGAATAAATTAAGTATTATAAATATTTAATGTTATAGTAGGGGAGCCCACGATGCTAAGTGTGGATTTACTCGAGCGTCATAGAGACCTATTGGGTTGCAAAGCTTAGATGATAAGAAGAAAAAAATGTTATATAACATATACCTTTCATCGGTGGGGGAAGCGGCTATAGATTTATAAATATGTAAAAAAAAACTGCCGCATGGACATTCTCGAGCGCGTCAGATTAAGATAGGGTAAGTTAATTACATGCTAAATAGTGTATATTCCACTAATCTGACAATTTGAAAGTGACGAAAAGAAAGGGGAGTGCAGCAAAGTTACAAAAAAACACAAAAATTTCATCGAGCTCGTCAGATTTTCTAAGGGAGTGTTAAGTGCACCAAAAACAGCTCTAGTTCACTAATCTGACGTTTTCGATGTGACGCAAACTCGCGGCCATTATTATAATGTACAAATAAAATTCGCCGATTTGACATACTCGAGATACATATGGTTCATCTTTACTTTCTAAATGTGCTGTCTCTTAATCTGACGATTATCTAGAAGGATTTGCCTAAACTGACATAAAGAATTTTTTTTTTTTGGATTTCTTTATAAATTATTCACGGACATTTTACACACCACACTCTAGTCCCAAACTAAGCAAAGCTTGTACTATGGAAACTAGATTGCTGATAGAATACTTATATACATTTTTTTTGTAAATACATATTTACATAGTAAAACCCATATATGAAGTGCTCATATATGGGTTTATATCACAAGACAACGTGACGCAAAAAAACTCTATCATTTCAATCGCGAGGGTCTTATGGTCTTTATCGATGAATTTTTCTTACTTCGGCTTGTGGAAATCGCCAGAATATATATTTTTCGTTATCCTTGAATTGTATCCTACAATATAAAAAAAAATCAGCTACGCTCGAGAATGTCGAGATTTTTTTTACAACTTTGCTGCGCTCCCCTTTCTTTTCGTCACTCTCAAATTGTCAGATTAGTGGAATATACACTATTCAGCATGTAATTAACCTACCCTAACTTAATCTGACGCGCTCGAGAATGTCAGATGATCAATTTTTTTTTACAAATTTAATCCTTTATAATTCACGCGCGGCCATACATAGGAAGCTCATATTTGGTGGAGGTACTTAACCGGGTACAAGGTACCCCCTGTATGTTTATCAACCGCGCTCGAGTAAATCCCGAAATCCCCTCTTGGGCTCCCCTACTATTATAAATACATTTTGTAACCATGGCTTTTACATTTATACATTACAATCGAATTGAGAACCTCCTTTTCTCAAGTCGATTAGCAAAAAGTTAATGTTTTCGGGAGTATTTTTAGTCTTTCAGTATTTATTCACAAACAAACTTACGACTTTATAGTATTTACAAAATTTACATTGTCATATAAAATACATAAGAAGCAGTTGAGCTATCTACAGACCGTTGCAAACGATCTATAGATAGTTCAACTGATCCAAATCAATACTAATCGGAATATTTATAACAATGTAAAAAATAAGTGATATTCCACTCGCCTTATTAGCAGGACTCTCCATGATATCAGCGAGCGAAGATCCAAAAGCGTCCGGGGCCAGACTGTCGGCGGAGCGGCCGGGTGTTTTGACGTCATGCATCGGGGTCCCAGGCAAGGCCGACTCGTGGCTTCGACGACGCTTAAACGGCTGCAACGTTTGATAACGCTGTCTTACCGAGCACATTGGATTAGGCTTAAAGAAACTTTATTCTCAAGAAAGAATTACAAATTCACTTATATGAGAACTAATAGTCTAGATTAGTACGTACAGTGCATTGTTTTTATTGTTATTCACAATGTAATCTAAAATACAAACATCTTATAGAATAAATAAATGAGGGTAGGCTGGTTTTTACGAGACTACAATGTAAGATCGTTAATGTATGATTCGTTTAGTTTTCTTTACACATGGGATATTTACCATGATTTGTGAGTTCCCGATATTTGGGCACAGTTGCATGCGTCATGATCACGGGGTTTGTATTCGCTTAGCTATTGGTTGGTAACGGATAGTTTAACTGTTTTTGGTGTAATTTTAGGCTACGTCTATCACTCAATGACATAACGTCTTAACTTGCAGTAAATATGTACACATGCATTCGCTAGCCGCTAAAACCAAATCGAAACAAAGCATAAATCTTTCCTGTTTTTAGGAATTAAAAGCTTTCAATCAGGGTTTAAATCACGTTCAGTTTGCATAGAAACTCATCGGTATTCTGCGGCATATCTTGTTGACTGATTTTAATTTGTCAGTTCACTAGAAATGCCACAGAATACCCATGAGTTACTTTACAAACTGAACGTGATTAAATACCTATCAGGTTTTGAGAGGCCTACAGATTTAGTAAACCAAAAAAATCATGTATCAATAGAAGAACCAGGATCGATTGCAAATTTTTCAATAAATTGACACAACAAGGTTGTAATAGCATTTTTTTTTAATTTTCTTTATATTGCCCCCTCAATCATTAACCTACCTGATCATCCCCACCATCCGATAAGCTCAGTTCAGTCCTGGTGGTTGAAGTGGAGCCGTCTAACTCCCACACGTTGTTGCTCGCTACGGTTGCTGTCGGTGGCTCTGAATTTGTACCATCTGAAAGTATTGGCTTTTCAGATCTCACAGCTGCTTCGCGATCGATAACACTTTGGCTTAGTTTATTTTATACCATAGCTGACAGATGATCATTATCTGCCAGCTATGCGTATCATATCCGCCCATGGATACCTACTTGCAACACCAATTTCACTTCTCGGTAAAATCGACGACCGATGTGGCGCGGCGGGCGAAGGTCCGCCTGCGACGCGGAAGGTTGCGGGTTCGATTCCCGCCTTGGGATAAATGTTTGTATGATCTGCAAATATTTATTCAGGGTGTTCTGGGTATTTTATATGTATAATAAAAAATATCTATCTGTGTAATGTATTGTATTAAGTATGTCAGTCTTCTAGTACCCATAACACAAGCTCTGCTTAGCTTGGGGCTAGATGATGTTGTGTGGATTGTCCATTATTTATTTATTTAAATAGAAAATAACCCGTTTTATTGAGAGTCCATGCTTGCTCTGGACAGTGAAGAGTTGTCAGCTCTGCAGACTTTGAAGTCCTCAAGGACAAGTCAATGTTTATCACCTAACTGTGGTCTCACATGTGCTCTGTGATTAAACGTGTCAATAACAGTTTGATTTAGATTATTTATAAAAGGAAACAAGGAAAACTTTGAGAAGGAAAACTTCGATAAGTTTTGTCCAAACTGGCCCTGCTGAGCTCTGTAGACTCGTTTATTAAAAACTACTTCTAAAGTTTTAGCTGTTCGTTTAGCGTTGCAGTTCAAAGAGTAACAAACATACACGTCGACACATCCATTCATCCATACAAACTTTCGCCTTAATAATATTAATTTTAAAAGTAGCATTCAATTCAGGACATTTTTCTTGAATCGCCTGTCCAGTACCAAAACATAAACCTTCCTAGATTTCATAATATTACTCTCAAATTTTTGTTAAGTCAGATGTTTCGTAATATCAAATGACCATACTGTACCATTTCTGAAGCTCTCATTCTTGGCTCTCCCACTATCACTGTTCCTTCTAGAAGAATCTTCACTGTGACTCCTCAGCTTTTCACTCTCAAACGTGATCTTATCTAGTTTCAACTGGTTATCGAACTGGCCAACAAAATGGCCGACTCTCTCCAAGTTCAGTCCAACTTTGTCTAGCTTTTTGCTGACTTTGTTGTAGCTGGCTTTATCATAGCTGTAGATTTGGTCGAAATTCGGACTGGGTTTGTAGTCCGGGCTGATTTTACCAAGATTTTCCTCGAGTTTATCGTATTTTAGGGTTTTGTTGAGGTGTTCGAATTTTGGAACTCTTTGGTTTAGTTTTGACACTTTTTTGGTTACAAACTCCTCGGTAACTTGATCGCAGTCACGGCCATTGTCCATTTTAAGATCTGTAACAATAATATCATCGGTGTATTTACTGTAAAAGTTATTATGATGTTAAGATATTGATGATAGATATTATAAGACGATTTTAAATGATCCTTGTGATTTTATTGAATATATATTTTTTTTACTTTAACTTTTTTACTATAGGGCATTTATATTGTGTTTTTCTGATGTTGACTTATGTGGTCTGCATGCGGTTGAATTATGATCAATAACGTCCGAAGTCTGTTGAAATTATAATGCCATTGCTAGTAATGCTTTCAAGTTAACTCAACACGTATTTCTTCTTCTTCTTATCGTGTCGATGCTACAACTGTATTCTGTTGTAGCATCGTGTTGGAAAGATTAGCCAGACTAGACACTGCTTTATCGTGCCTAGCTGTTACCGGTGTGCGCCACGAGGTGGCTCTTTCCACACGTATTTCTTAGAACAATTGACCGCCGACATGACAAAAAATAATAAAAATATACCTAACTTGCCACTGGAAAAGTTGTATGTCGTGTCAACAAGCAGAGACAATTAGAAGAAAGAAAGAAAGTTTATTACCATACCAACAAGTAAATATATTTGTAGTTTCCATATTCCGCTCCATACAGATAATACCGGTAGTGCCTGAAGCATTTAATTGGACGGATGAAAATTACTGAACTAGAGTGTACATCACCAAACGCCGAACGATTTTATAGCCACATTCAAGTTACATTGCACAGCCGCCTTATACGTTGTGTGGGCGTTACTGAGTCGCCGAGCAATGCACCTCAAATTATCATAGTTATCGTTAATCGTTTTCAAAGTAGATAATACACGTGTATATTTGATGAGATGAGTTGTTTGTTCCGGTTGGTGGAGCGTGCACCTATAGCTTTGTCCGATGAAGGTAATCGTATCGATGGTACACGTAGGTACTTATCAACTTCAAAGAATCTTTAAATTTATTTATTTTATTTATTGCATACATGGTATTAGTTATAGCTCTCTTCTGTAGTTATCTTTGTTTCGTCTATTGTAGTTCTCGTCATTTTCAATTTTGGTAATAAATAAGTATCTGTATTTTCTTACTTAGTTTTTCGCTTAGTTTATGACTAGATAGCGTTGCGTGAAAATGCCAATACTAAACCGTATTGGCATTAATTCAGATCCTCCTTTTATTGAGTTGGTCAAAAAATAATTAACATCATCAGCCCAATAATAGCTAAATGCCTTCATGCCATATCAGCGTCCTCGGTCTAGAACTTTCCCACTCTAAATTCAATGGTAGTTAAAATCTATTAAAGTTATTTAAGCCACAATAGCATGCCTTTCGATGTTACTGTGGGTGGTGATCGATAATACAAATTGCTCATTCCATCAAGGCTTAATTTCCCTACGTGGGCGTTCTATAAGGACATGGGCTTACCACCAGACATACAGTAACAAATATTTTTATATAAAATGACTAGAATATTGACTACAATCAACAAGTGATACAAAAAAATAAAAGACAAAATGAACTCGTTAGGTCTTAGTAAGATTGGGCTTGTGTATATTTATTTATTTATTAGTGTGTAGTGATAATGAGACGTATAGTGATTATTTGTTTTATGAACTGTAACTTTCTAAAGTGCTCTAATATTGGAATTTTTTATTTTATTTGAAAGCCAGTCCTCCTCCTCTGGTCCCATTTAAAGATTAACCACCTATCTTGTATAAAGTTAGCGTTGACATTATGTCACCACTACGTATGGTAATCAAGACATCAAGTCCGCGCTAACTTGTTATAAGATAGATCTTAAGATTAGACCAGTACTCTTAAGTTGACTAAGTATATATAACTATTTTCATTTTTGTAAAAACTATATATTAATGGTTTTCTAACATAAAGCGCGTGTTTCTAATTACTATACATTGTAATTTGCTACTAGCACTTACTACGCGCTATGGCGTAGCACATACCGGTAGTGTGCTACGCCGTAGCGAGCAAACAATTTTTTTTTTCAAATATATAAATTTTTCGGCATTATCTAATATTAAATACGCATTACTAAAGAAAACCCTTAAAAGTACTGGCAAATCTTAATCTTTAAATGGAACCAGAGGAGAACTAACTTTCAAATAAGTATTCTTGAAAAATCTATATTTATTATTAGTTGTCGATGACATCGAAGTCAGTCTTGTTCATTTTCGTTTAAAAATATAACCATCGACAATGAAAGCTTTATTAAAGGGCTTTGAACTTTTTATAGTAGTCTCTACTATTCAAAGTTTAAATTGTACGTTTATGTCAGCACCATGTTATCTGTCCCACGGCAATAAATAATTGAGCAAATATCGACCATCCCTGACATACATACGAAGTTTATTATTTATGAATACATCCGTTTTTGGTACGTAATTAATATAAATTGTCATTTTATCGATGATATAACATGTCATAGTTGTCTTATTATTTTGATATAAATAAAATGAACCTCTATTTTATGAAATATAATTTGATATCAATAATAATTTTACGATAGATATATATATATTACCACTCACTGACTATATCTATATATATATTATATTATATTGGGTGGTTTTTCGAGAAGGTTGATGATGACCAAGTACAAAATCACATGAGTTGCCGTATTGACGGGCAGAGACCATATGAAATAGCTTACATAAACTCGATGTAAGCTTTATATTATATGCATTTAATTTAAACTTTATTATTATATTAATAAAGAAGTACAAAACGAAGCGCGGATGACCACCCATACCTACTGTTGTTAACCCTTCTTTTGTTAGGTCGGATAATTACCGTGTTATTTATACCGGTGAATGAAGAATGGGTCATTGATGCATTCTGATCTATAGTTTCCAATAATAACTATTTGTTGTGTTACATCATTGTCGAGCAAGCGAAGCGAGGGAATATCTTTAAATAAACAAATATTCGTGGACATTCACGCATCGCGCTTAAGTCCCTATACAGGGTGTAACAGGAGGGGTGTACCATAAGCAACAGGGCGATGGGGGAGCTCAATGCCTATCGATATAATGCATGTTCAACGATATTCAGTCGATCAAAAGTTAATCGCATTTTTTTTTTAAATTTGGTGGTGGGTACGGAACCCACATATCGACAACATTTAATTATATATAAATGAGTCGAATTGAAAACGTCCTTTATTTTTGAAGTCGGTTAAAATACAATGTGCCGTCGCGTCGGTTAGAGCATGGCTTTATCCCTAATCTATTTTCTCCTTCCAGCTGGTCTGCAAAACGTACAGATTAAATAAACAATGGATTTAGTATTGTTTGTCGAAAATAGACAGCTGAGTAGTTAGCACAGAACAAGTAATCTATTTGATTTATTGAGAAATGTAATTAAAAATGCTTTAAAAAGATAAAACTTAAAAAACTAAATGCAGTTATGATATAGTTTTTTTATGCTATACTTGAAAATGATTAAATGTATTTTGTACGAAAACGAACTAAACCGACTTCTTAATAAAAAAAATACATGTTTAAAGATTACCCAAATGTAAAATGTAAAGTTTATATGGAACTACTTACTGCTGAAGAATAATCTATCAAACAAAATAATTATCAAAATGTGCTCACAATTGGCGGTGCAATCATACAAAAACACATACCTACAGTAGGTACATAACAAAAAATATGAAAGCTCAAGTTATGCTGGTTTGTTGTATATTTCAATTTTCACTAGCTGGCAAATCCCGAGGCTACGTTAGATTAGGGTTCATCAATCCACTGTCTATATAAATAAATTAATATTATCATTTACCTATCTTTGATTACGCGCCAGAAAATAAATTTAAGTATGTTAAGGGAGGTGCGGTCTAATAGACCGCGTGTCGTCCCAACGTCTGGTCACGGTGCGGGCCGATAACACCTCGTGCCGCAGGAACGGAAAGTATGCAAAAATTGGTGCCGCAGTGAAGGTGAAACAAAATCTTGTCATTTATGACGTCCTTACTTTACTGACAAAACTGTATTTACAAGACTCCCTCTTTTTGGGCGTCTTTGTAAATATGGCCCTGGCTGTGTACGTTATCAAAATAAAAGGGTTTTCCTACTGAACAAATATAATATCACAAATAAACAGACTTCAGTCGATATTGACAAGTAACTACTGAAGACCAGCGCGCGTGTTGAGGCCAATGGATCTACATGACCAGTTTTAGTTATTTTGGCATAATTTTTTTTTTTTTATGTTATAGCATTAAGTTTTGTTATACCTTACTGAAATAAAGTTTTCTATTATATTCTAATATTGAATACCTATGCATTATTAAGTAGGTAGACCCCAAAAATGTTTGATGCACAAAATTAAAACCGATATAAAAAAACCTATGAATTGAGATCCTCCTCCTTTTTTCACGTCGCTTTAATCTATGGCTTATAGTATGTAGTATATGTTATGCTTGGTATCAAATGAAAGAACTTGAAGTTGACATTACTGTTATATTTGTAGTCGCAAACAAAAAACTAAAACTAGCAAGTTTTTGTTTTTTGTTAGTAGGTATAGATAATAAGTAATATGCTTGTTACAAAGAGAATTTCCTCAACGTTCCCATACAAACAAAGCTGTTATAGAGTTACATACCCCCTAATTGGGGGTTGTTCAAACACCCCTAACATTAACCCTGAGTACGTACGTGCCTGTCAATATTTGATGTCATTTCAGCAGAAAATGGAACTGAGCATGTCCACGCTGACTCGAATCTAGTACCTACCTATAAGTTAACGATTCTGAATCCAAAATCGAGTTAGTCTATTTGTGGAACTGGCACCTAGAATCACCGACGATTCTAAATGATCCTTGTGTAAAGTAATTTTTGACTTTTGATTTTGACCCTGCTAGAGCATTACCTACGCCTAAACCACTGGACAGACTTCGATGAAATGATGGGCTGGATCTTATTGCAGTCAATGACAAGAATTCTATGATACAGCTTGATTTTTCTAAAACAAAAGCAGAATCACCTACTGTGTAAGACGATTCTAAATGATCCTTGTGATTTTATTGAATAAAGAAAACTTTGACTTTATGACAGAAAAAACATAAAAATCATAATCATAAATACCTACTTTATTTGCTTCAATGTGGTACATTTTAGATCTTAAGCTAGAGTAACTGACACACATTCCCTCGTCGAAAAATAGAGAATTACAAAGCTCAATTACCTAATCATTATACTAACACAATAGATTTCAATTACATATAATATTTTAAGTCAAAACAGAAAAAACCAAACTAAATCAAATAAGTAGACAATGTGTTTTTTATTCCAATATGTTTTGGCATGATCGTCTTAAACTCGTTGATTGTCGTCGAAGTGCCAGTTCCTTGCAACCGGAGCCTACAGAAACGGGCAAGAAACTTATGCCTTGATCACACGTACCGAGTAAACCGGCGAGAGAGTGACGTATTTAAGATACATTGCGCGGTAACGCTGCAACGTTCAATAGTAAAACTGATGTCGACGCGCAGCATATCCCAAATACGTCACTGTCTCGCCGGTTTACTCGGTACGTGTGATCAAGGCATTACAGCCTGCTTCGAACCATTTTCTGCGCACGTCATTGAGAATACACGTCATAGACAGAGAATGGACTAAGCAATAGCTTTAGAGACACTTCTGTTAGTCTATAATAATCACCTAGAAAGGTGTCTTTCTAATGGCAGCACGATTGTTTAGTCTCTCTCACGCTTTGCCGCCCGTATTTACTTCATGCCTGGGGCCCAATCGCCCTAAATTGTAACGTAAATTGTTTTGTTCGTATCAGTAGCAGCTTCACCAGTAGCCCGTTCACTAACGTAGCGTGTGCAAATTCGTATCGCTGTAAACGGCTAAACGCTCATCTTTTTTCCCTTCGTGTGACAGTGGTTATGGCACCAACTTCGGTTCACTAACGTTTCGGTTTCGGCTAGACGCTTATCGCGATGCCAAAATACGTACGTTTGTGAACCGTAGCTGCTACTGAAACGAACCGTTGACGATACAATTTAAGGCGATTGGGCCCCTGGACCGGGACGCTCAGTCCATTCTCTATGTGTATGGCGCACATTCGGTGTAAATAGTACTGCACTAAGTAGGCTGAATAATAACGATACAGGCCTTTTAAGTGTTCGTGCAAGAATTTAACTAAAGTATTTAAAACGAGGTCAGCAGTGTACCAATTTCAAAACTATAAACTTTCATTTATATATTTATACTCTGACCAAGCTAAGTTTGCTAAGACAGCCTGTTTAATGCTGCAAACTTAGTACTGTCAGACTCTACTCTTAAATAGTTAATATCATAAATACCAATTTAGATTAATGAGCTAGGTGAATTAGAAACCAATTTAACACAACACGCCAACATAATCCATAGGTGCACGACCGAATTTGAACCCACGACCTTAGTTACCACTAAACCACCGATGCTCACGTACCATACAAGTACCATAAATTCTTGAAAAAAAATCTAAAAATACGACCTACTTCAAATTAGTCTTACCTAGGCATTTTCTTGCGTGACCGATCACCTAAAATAACCAGTATACGAAGACACGCGTTGTTCTAAAACAACTTCAGTTGATAATGGTGTGCAGTTCCAGTATGTTAGGTCAATTTAAAATGGTTTGTAGCGAGCAACCTTGATAACTTACTGAATGCTTTGTGTGTTTTTTTTTTAATTATTGACGCATTGTTTCACAGATACTGGTTTTATGCTCCACGCGTAGATTCTTATTAAATGCAATTAGCGTCAAAAGTCGCGTCGGCCATATTTATTTTTTACAGAATTCACAAAAGGAATTACCGATTTGACTGTTTTTAGTACAAAAAAATCTTCTTGCTCTCATTAAATAAGTATCAAAATTGAGTGATGCATAAGATTAGTAATTGTGTTTATTATTTTTTAGTTTCAGTTTTTGCGGCGGTATATTAAAAAATCAATTGAGTTAGACCATTCGAGGCTTGATACTCTTGTATATAAACTAGTATCACGTCTATATCGCTAAGTGCGTTTGCAACCTTACGGTAACTCTCAGCTAGGAGTTCTATTCTACTATCTGTGGGATCACGGAAGAATGCAGCAAGCACTTGCGTCCTAGTGTTTGACCGTGAGCTTTTACTCAGTTTAAGTCTGTCATACTCATAACCTATGAGCAGTATACCTACTGCTCTAACAAGCAGTAGGTATATCCATAAGGATTTTATAACGTAAAAAAAAGGATAATAGTTACTCTCTGCAGATTAGCAGGCATTTAGAACCGTGCTATATACCCAGTTTCTTGCGACCAGAGGTCGTCAGTCGTCTCTCGGATATCCTTACCAAAATTTATGGACATCCGAGAGATGACTCTCGGCTCGAGAGTAGGGAGTTTTGAAATTAAACCTCGGACTAAGCCCTCTGAGCTACAAGAACTTTTGATGGTTTTCTTCATTATGTTTTCGTCTTTATTGTTTTTCAATGATGTTATCTTAATTTCATTATAAAGTATGTTTATAACTTTTTTAAATATTGTTTTAACTTTTTTTAAAACAATATTTCTGTTTTATTTGTTTGTTTTCCTGATGCAACATGCAACTATTTTTATCCCCGAGGAAAATGGAAAAAATTATGTTTATTCAACTCTATGTTCCCTCGTAAAATATAAAAAATGGTTGTCTGTAAAGTCGGTTTACTGACGATAGTTTATTTTATTTTATTTTATTTTATAAGTTTTGGGAAAACTAACAGCTAGGTTGTTACATAGTAAAAAAAAAACATAAGTAAATCTAAAGGCCAATTAAAAGTTTCCACATACAAATTTTAACACAATTTAAACAAAACAGTTAAGTAGACGACGACAAAAGCCAAAGCATGCACATACTCACAAATGGGTAGTAGGTACTAATAATATAGAAATTTTGAAGAATTTTACAAAACTATATCTAATATTAAACATTAAAGAATTTGCCAAAAAGTAAACGTTTAAGTGCAGGTAATGATGTATTAAACAGATCTATATCAACATCTGCTTTAATCAAAGTGTTGAACGAGTTACATGCCCTAATAACAAAAGAATTTTGCCTATAATTTGTTTTAACGACTGGTACATGAAGTACATTCGGTCTTCTTAATAAAGCCGTGTTAGTTCGCAGTCCAAGTAATTCTAAAAGCTCCGGACAATCAACCGAGCCATTTGCTATATAGTTGAACGTGACAACGAACGCAAAGGCCGATTGTGCTTCTTTGTCGCTCGTTCTGCGCTCTCGCTTGCACTTCATGGAACGCCTCAGAGCGAGGTAACGCCGCATGAGTCTCAGAGCGAGGTAACGCCGCATGAGTCATGTTTTTTCGTGCGGGCAGCCGGCTCTATCGAATTATAAGACGTTGTCACGTCAAAAATGGTTGTCTGTAAAGTCGGTTTACTGACAATAGTTGAACGTGACAACGTCACTTCATGGAACGCCTCAGAACGCCTCAGAACGCCTCATGAGTCATGTTTTTTCGTGCGTGCAGCCGGCTCTATCGAATTATAAGACGTTGTCACGTCAATAAAAATTTATTGTTTACGTTTTCAAAATTAAATAACTGCTTCAATTAATATTCTTCTTTTCTCAAGCTGAGTATAGACTCAATTAGTTTAGATTAGTTTAGAGAGACTTAATTAGTATAGACCAAATTTCAGCAAAATCGTTTCAGCTGTTTAGGTTTAGGCGTGAAAGCTTAACAGACAGACAGACAGATAAAATTTTAATGTATCGACCGAGTTCATTATAATTTGAAAGGAAAGAACATTGCCCAAACCCTGTACCAGATTGCGTCACAAGCTAATTATCATCAAAATTAATATTTTATTGTATATGTGTTCTTTGTTAATTTTTAACAGTCTTTTTTAACCGGGTTTAGAAAATTAAAATTAATTATACAAAACCTGATTATCAATTTCCTACTTCCGAGTGCTTAGTCCGAGCTTGCATTTTAAAACTCCCTACTCTCGAGCCGAGAGTCGTCTTTCGGATATCCATACAAAAATACAAGAACATCCGAGAGACGATACTCGGCTCGAGAGTAGGGAGTTTTAAAATGCAAGCTCGGACTAAGCCCTACGCACGTCAACTATTTTGTTCCGATCCCAGCTGTCACCTATTTTCGTGAGTGGAAATTGAGCATAAAAATCTTGTTTGCCAAGTAAGGTTTAGCTGAGCAGGCAAACATGATAAAAAAATAAAATAAAATACATTTTTAAATATTTTGAAATGCGGTTAAACATTGAAAAAAATATTGTTGGTAGCGAAAAGGTAAATCAAAATTAGACCTTTGAGAGTAAATTCAAATTGATGCAAGTTGGTACAGATTCCCATAGCTCACTGGGCATTGTCCTTTAATAATATCATAGAGGTACTTAATTAATAGATACATTACATGCAGTCGCCGGCTTTTTTGTAGATTTATTTAAGGTAATTTAATAATATAATAATAAGTCTAAAACTAACGGTATTTGCAGCGCACGCCAGAATAGCTCGCAGATGGCAGAATTTTTTCCGACTTACTTTGACACTTTTATATTTGGGATAACTCACACATTATCCCTCAAATTAACAACACCAACAAAAATATAAGTACCTAGTGCATTAATTTCAGCGATAATATTAAATAACAGCTTAACTTTATATTTAACATATTCAAGGAATTATATGTATAAAAAAAATTCTATAAACATAATGATATGACATACTATTAGTTGAACTAACCTTAGCTTGCGCTTGTTTTCATCCTTCACATGAAAAAAAACATGTCACAGGAAACAGAAACCGCTGAAAAAACCACAATTTTCATAAAACTATTTGATTAATAAATCACTGAAATCACGACATTTCGAAAGCATAGCAAATCATAATTTCAAGGTTACAAAGCGTTTAAAATTGAAATATATGAAAATATTTTCTTTACACGATTTCCCGCGATAAATTACAGAAAAGCGCGCGCAACTGACGACGTTTGATTTTCAAATACGATATCCAACATGGCGGATGGGTCTTCGTTGGTAATTGCTAGTGTTGGGCGTGGGAAACCTGTCGACGGTTGTACCCATTTCATCGTAGGTCTAATCGATACTAAGTATTATAATTTTATATCTTTGGAATTATAATGCTTTAATGTTTCAAGGTTCGATATAGGTAATGTTCATTTAAATTGACTTTGTTTTAATAATTAATTGAAAGCTAATTGATTTTATTTAGACATTATATAGTTTCCATAAAAATGCAAGGATCAATGTTAATTATAAAAGTTATGTAGGTAGGTATAGAGCTTTATGAGAAAATCCAGGGCAGGATCTCCTCCTAATACTTATTACTGCCAATAAAAGCGATTGCTTACCTATTGGTGCCGGACTAAGTAACGTCTTTATTTCATCAGCGCAGATAGAAATATCACATGACACATAGGACGTGCTCTATAAGACAATGCATTATTATATGCCGTGGTTATAACTTTAGATTAGATGCTTATTAAACAGAGTTTCAAAGTTACCAAAAGGTTAAGTTACAATTTATAATGCAATAATTGTGTATTTTACTATCGCTTATTTATATTTATTGGTTCATGATGAATCAAGGCGTTGCTGATTCAACTGAGAAGAAAACGCGATAACCCTTCCCTAGAAATAAATATTTATGTATGAACATTTAACTGTAGCGGTAACCAAGGGCGGATCCAGCTTTGGCGCCAGGGGGAGTCATGACCCCATGACCCCCCCCCTGGATCCGCCGTTGGCGAGAAACGGAACCGATGGAGTTCGGTTCCGTTTTTAAAGTCTCTAAAACGTTTTTTTCTTCTTTTTTCTCAGATTGCTGATAATACAATTTTATTTAAGTACTTTATAATATTTATTTTTTTATAAAATGTTATCCTCATCCGCACACTCGAATTTAACGGACGAGCGTGCATTACGTCTTCTATCTTGTCATTGAGTATGCAAACGATGACGCATGTAAGAAGTCACCGACTTCAATCTCAGAATAGACTAGTTTGGGGTAATTTTAGAATACTATTTCGATAGACCAGCTGCTCCTAAAATGACGTAGGGTTACGTAATAAATAATATATTATTCAAGTTGGTAAAGAATGTTTGAAAACATCTTAAAATAACTACTAAGTATGTTTTTTTTTTCTCTCTAGCAAAGAAAAGCGCTAAAAGGCATGCCACTGACAGCGAGCTGTCATCTCATCTGACAATACGTGTCAGGGGGAGAGCCCAACGCCCAGACCTTCGTTATTTTATTAGGGCTGAAAGTTTCTCTTTCAGTAACCACAACCGAAACTCGATAGTCAGGGGTCGTTCTTACCTGTGTTGGAGGCTCACACAGAGAAACTTTAAAATAACGAAGGTCTGGGAGTCATGGGCTCTTAGGCTATGTGTATTCCGTTGCACCAAATGCGGTCGCTCAGTCTGTTCCCTTATAGGGCTTTATTGAGACCAAAGAAAATGTCTACAAACACAGTGACACTGTTTGTACTGTCTGTAACAGACGATAAGGCCGACGAAGTATGTTTACCTAGATTTCAAAAGTACCTACCCAAAAACCGCAAAACCGATTTCCTCTCCTAGATGGACGCTTCTCCACAACGGTTCACGGTACATTTCTGCCTCGCTCGAACGTACAAGTTGCGGAAAATGCCTTGATCACACGTACCGAGCAAACCGGCGAGACAGTGACGTATTTGAGATACACTGCGCGTCGACATCAGTTTTGCTGTTGGCCGTTGCAGCGTTAGCGCGCAGTGTATCTTAAATATGTCACTGTCTCGCTGGTTTACTCGGTACGTGTGATCAAGGCATTAGCTGCCCTCTGCGGTTTTCCCACGGAGCAACACATGGGTGCCTTGCCTCTAGTTTTGTGTCCGTGGGCGGCGGCGGTTGGTTGCCTCTAGTTTTGTGTTGTATTTGTGTCCATGGGCGGCGGTGACTTCTTTTCATCAGGTGACCCGCCTGCATATCTACATAATATTCCGGATTTTTTTTTTAATTGTTCTTAAAGTTTTTCGCGGAAGTTCAGGTTTCGGATATTTCCGCAAAGATTTTTTTGAAGTGAAAACTTCTTTAGCGGCGCTGGGTGGGTAAAAACTTTCAAACTCGCGTCAGGGTCACGTGACGTCGAAAAAGCGTAAGATCTTATTTAATTTTTATACATTGCTCGTAAAACAAGAGACGACAAAAGAACACACTTGCGGTCACGCGACGTATGACTCAAACAATTAAATAGTGTTGTGGCGACATCGTACAAGGCGAGTACAAGGCGCTGCCAACACGCGGTGCGGTGCGGAGCGCGGGGGCGGAGGACCGAGGAGCGGCACTCGCGCGCCGGCAGCCGACAGACGCTCTGAGCACCCTCGCACGGGAAACACGTATCGCTCGCCGCGCGCGCATAACCAGATAGACGCTATTATATCGTACGAATCGTTTCGCCTAACTTGTATTTAATTCCATCTTATTGAAGTGAAAACTCAGTCAGGGTCACGTGACTCGTGACGTTCATCGAACGTGACGTTCATCATTCGTTGTCTTCGTCGTTGTGTCAATGTCAATGACATGACACAATCACAATGACACAGACACATTCGCGCTTGCGCGAATGTGTCTGTGTCATTGTGATTGTCATTGTCATTGTCATTGTCGTTGTGTCGACATGACACAATCACACTGACACAGACACATTCGCGCTTGCGCGCACAGACACATTCGCGCTTGCGCGAATGTGTCTGTGTCAGTGTGTCTTCGTTGTCTTCGTCGTTGTGTCACATTCGCGCTTGCGCGAATGTTACATTATGACGACTGTGGTTATATTTTTGAAGTGAAAACTTAAAAGTGAAAACACATTCGCGCTTGCGCGAATGTGTCTGTGTCATTGTGATTGTCATTGTCATTATGACGACTGTGGTTATATTTTTGAAGTGAAAACTTAAAAGTGAAAACACAACGTTAATATTGAAGTTTTCACTTCTGCCGGCACTCCCGGAGTGCTACCATTTTTTTTTGTAAATATATGACACAAAACATATATTGATGTTCATCACACAGACATTTGTTCTGGGTGGGAATCGAACCCACGACCTAGCATAGAAGGCTATTACCAACTGAGCTGTGACGCCTGTCTGTAATAGTCGAATCCAGAAGAAGACAAAATCCAGAAATTCCTTAACAAAAATACCGAACGAAAATAACCTAAACACTGCGCATGCGTAATCCAGCAAAATATGCTATGCAACAGTTTTACCGCGGCAGTCCCCGAGTGCCACACGTCTTTTTAATGAATAGTTACATTTGTTTACAGAGGTTTCCCCCGCCTTCGAAAGTTGCAAGAACTCCACATGTGCAACATGCCGGTGCTGAGATCCATAGGTGTGGGTTCGTTGGCCGGACTGGAGTCCCTTCAGAAGCTGCATCTGAGCTTCAACCCGCAGCTCTCGTTTTAGATGCGAAAGCGCTGGCGAGACCTGACGACATCGGGGAGAATTATGACTGGCCTATCGTTAAAGAGGTTTGTTCAAAATAAACGGCCAATTTTTGTATTTATTTTATTTAATAGGACACGCAACACGGGTTACACAAAAACAAACATATATTTTACATAGGGTTTCGAGCCTAGTGTTCCCATAATTCAGGCATCACATCACAGAGAAACAACCAACAACTAGGTAAGTAAATAGATAATTAATAAAATACATTAACAATTTGGGAAGATAACAAAAAGGGAAGATCTTCCACGCCGAGCGACCTTTGGCTCGAGGTCCGAGGACCGATAGATAGTATTCGGTCGTATTACTTAGGTATGTTCAAACTCCGTGATAACTTCGTTTGCGCCTTCTAGGATTTGTCTCTGCCACTATACTTTGAACTACATCGGAGTCTACGCAACAGACCAACAGATGCCTGCGTAGACTTCGATGTAGTTCATTATGTAGCGAGATAGATGGCGCTACAGTTTAAACTAAGTACTAATTTAAACTAAGTATAGGATGTGATATCCAGGGGTGGCCAACTTGATGAGACCCAAGATTTACTGTTTACTAACGATACCCTGTGCGATCTACCAATTACATACTTATTGAAATCTTAAATGAAACAGCATAGTTCAGTAGAAAATCATATAGTACTCTTATTGGTCATGGCAAGCCGAAAGCAAAACACTATACTGCGTAGAATGGAGGATAAATAAAAAGTATGATGCGTGCAGCAGTTGTGATAACGTTGTGCAGTCAGCTCTACGTATTTTCATTTTTTGCCTTGCCACGATCGACTGGACTAACAGTCGGGATCGACCGGTCGATCGCGATCGACCGGTTGGCCACCCCTGTGTTATTCAAACGCTTGAGGCCGTATCCTACCCTCTCAAAACCTGCCAGGTTCAATCACGTTCAGTTTCTATGGTAACTTTTCGTTACGGAATTTCTGGATTCGGTCTCCACACTCAAGGCACGCGATAGAAGCTATGCAATAGCTTAAAAAAATAAATGGTTGTCTGTAAAGTCGGTTTACTGACGATAGTTGAACGTGACAACGAACGCAAAGGCCGATTGTGCTTCTTTGTCGCTCATTCCGCGCTCTCGCTTGCACTTTTTTGCACTGCGGTTTTTTAGTTGATAATGTGTTGTGTACGTTTGGCCTTACTGGAACCAAGAAGTCCGTGAAGTCAACACAGGTCTCAGCTGAAAACCAGCGTTGTTGTGTGGCAACACATGACAACACATGCTGAGCTGTAGGCCTTTTCTCCACCACTACTTTGAACCTTTTTTATCAAAATTTTGTATATTTTATTTTAGAAACTTATTTTTATTTTTAATTATTTTGTTATTATTTTTTAAGCGGTGGTGGTTTGAATAAATGGTTTTTCTTTCTTTCTTTCTTTCACTTCAAGCCTTACATGAAACGCCTCAGAGCGAGGTAACGCCGCATGAGTCATGTTTTTTCGTGCGTGCAGCCGGCTCTATCGAATTATAAGACGTTGTCACGTCAAAAATCATGCGGCGTTACCTCGCTCTGAGGCGTTCCATGAAGTGCAAACGAGAGCGCGGAATGAGCGACAAAGAAGCACAATCGGCTTTTGTGTTCGTTGTCACGTTCAACTATCGTCAGTAAACCGACTTTACAGACAACCATTTTTTTTATGTGAAAACCTTCTCCAGCTGTACCTCCAATCCAACAACCTGACGGAGGTGGACTCCAGGTTGCTGTCGCGCTGGGACCTGCTGCAGAAGGTGGATGTGAGCGACAACCCCTTCCTCTGCGACTGCAGCACGCAGTGGATGGTCGACATACTGGTGCCTGTGGTGGAGGCGAAGCAGGGGAACGCTACTAACATGGTGTAAGCTACCTACCACCTACCAGTCTGTCCTACCCTCTCAAAATATGCCAAATCAAATCTGTACCCCAAGTACGTGTTTGTGCACACACGGATCGTAGAGACGCGATCGCCGAGTGCTACCGATTTTGTATGGAAATCCAAGCTTCTCCAGAAATCTGCTAGGAGTGCTGCTTGGATCTTCATACAAAATCGGTGGCACTCGGCGATTGCGTCTCTACGATCCGTGTGTGCACAAACTTGTACTTGGGGTACTGTTGATTACCCTTAGCCTGGCAAAGAGTCAGGTGCTGGTCGCTTTCAAAACTTACGCTTCTGCGTATCGGCCAGATCCTGGCCGACCGTGCAGTCCCAGTTATAAGCACGAAATAAAGGGTACAAACCGATAGCTGCACTTCTCTAATATAATTATTTTAAAACACCCTGTATAACAAACAGGAGCGATGGTAACTCATTCCAGACTTTGTACCAAAGAGTGTTCAAGTTGAAACCAATAACATATCGCCCCGTGTGGGTCTGCCCTATACACTCGCAATGTTTATGCTGTTTGTTTTGTTTGTTATTTTTAAAATCTACCTACATAATTCTGCTTTTGTTCGTTACGAACTACATTTTACCTTAGCATACTTACTAGTTTAGTTCCCGTAAGTGATTTTGTAATCTTGAGAGAATTAATAAAGATCTTAAACCACTTACAAGATGGCAAATGCTCAATCTGTGCGAGTCAAAAAAAAAAACTCATTCCAGCAAATAATTGAATATATCTAAACGTGATATTTGTGTCCAGATGCCAGGAGCCCATCGAGATGCGAGGGTACTCGTTCAAGGAGCTGCACGAGTTCCACCGCAAGATGAGGTGTCTCGACAAGTACGGACACCGGCCCGAGAGAGACGGCTCCATACTCCTCGGCACGCTTATTGGTAAGGTCTATAACAATTCATTCATTTTCAGCCTGTCGTGTCCCACTGCTGGGCAAAGGCCTCCCTTCCTTCACTCTGTCCTGGGCTATTAAATGAAATGATGCTGGACAATATACACAACATCATCTAGCCAAAAGCTAAGCAGAGCTTGTGTTATGGGTACTAGAAGACTGACATACTTAATATAATTTTTTTTATTTGAAAATCAATCATATAACGACTCAAACTGGCATTGTAGTACAAAAGGTCTACTATTAAGCTACAAGGTGTAAAAAATTACGCTTGTAGGCTTGATAAAAAAAATAAAAAAAATAATGATCAATCCACACAACGTCATCTAGCCCCAAGCTAAGCAGAGCTTGTGTTATGGGTACTAGAAGGTACATACACGGGAAGGTATTACACAGATAGATATTTTTTAGTATACCTACATATAAAATATCCAGAACACCCGGAATAAATATTTGCAGATTACATATTTATCTGTACACATTTATCCCAAGGCGGGAATCGAATCCGCAACCACCGCGTCGCAGGCGGACCTTCGCCCGCCGCGCCAGATCGATAATTTGGGTATACTTGGGAAATCTAACCTAAAATATGTTAATGTAAAAAAACATAAAAGTGCGAGTAACTTTTGAACGACTGAATACTGCTGAACTTACCTACATGTGGGTTATATCGATAGGCATTAAGCTTTCCCATCCCCCTATTGCTTTTGGTCCACCTCATTTGTTACACCCTGTCTAAGTGATGTTTGAACGTGTGTAGGGTGGGTGTGGGTACAGTTTGGTAAATATGATGAAACAACTCATTATCAATCAATAACATAGTATGTGAAGTCGCTATTTGGGATCTCCTTTATTTATTTAATTAATATGTAACAGAGAATTTACAATATAAAATAAAATAAATCCTACTTTTCAAATATCGTTCATATAATACATTGACGTGAATGCTTTAAAAAATGATGTAAAGTGTGATGCACTGGCAGCACTGGGTAAAAAAAATAAAGAATTAAAAAGTTGATGGACTCCCGCCATCTCCAAGATGGCGGGAGGACGTCGTAAAAAGAAATAATTGTTGTAGTGTAAAGTGAACGCATAAAATACTGAAGAAAACAAACTAACATAAGAGAAAAACATAACTGTAAAGTGAATGCATAAAATACTGAAGAAAACAAATTAACCTAAGAGAAAAACATAACGTACGAAAAATAAGTGGACTCCCGCCATCGCCATCCCCAAGATGGCGGGAAAAACATAACTGTAAAGTGTAAAGTGAATGCTTTAAGATTTCCGCCATCTCCAAGATGGCGGGAAGACGTTGTAAATAAAATAATAAAGAAAATAAACTACTATATGAGAAAAACATTTACGTAAGACTAGGCGGTATGGTTCTAAAACTTTAGCCTGCTCCGAAGAGCAAATAAAAAAAATTAAAAAAAAAAAAACAAAAGTTGATGTATGAATTTGTTGTACGTTTTGTAAAGTAAATAAAGAAATAATGGAAAAAGTGCCGAAAAAACATAAAAATGCTAAACATGTTTCGCGAGCGGCTCTCTTGGCTTTGACGAAAGAGGTAAGTACTTGAAAAGCTTTGGAATAAATTCTAACCTAACTCTGTTATGTTTTGAATTAAATTTTCATGTTTTTAAAGGTGCTTGCAGATAGAATAATCCAGTTAGAATGTCACAACACCAATTTGAAGAATATCATCAGTAAGAGTATGCCAGATGGTCCTAAAACTGCAAGCAAACGTAAACAAAGAGACTTCGATTTTACCAAGTGAGTGTTTAATTAATTATTGTTTTTGTATGAGTTTAAGTAACTAGCCGACCCGTGCCCACTTCGTTGGGCATAATTCGACCGTTTTATAAAAGCTTTTTTATTTTTCGGTTTTTTATATAACCTATGACATTCAGCAATAATGTGGCTTTCTATTGATGAAAGAATTTTTAAAATCGGATCAGTAGATCCCGAGATTACCCTTTACAATTTTTCAAATACACAAATTTTACTTCTTTTATAATGTTAGTATAGACTGACCTTTCCTGTGTATATAAATGCTGAAATTTTGTACCATTTTCCCTTTATGAGAGATTGGTTTGTTTGATAATGTCTTGTTTTAAGATGGATTACTTATAAATTTGTTTCAGATCACACTTCCGTCATGTTTTACTTCATATTGCTTACTTCGGATGGAACTATCAAGGATTTGTTGTGCAGGTATAATCAAAAAATAAATAGTTTTAAATAATAAACTGTTATAACAATCAATTCAAGTAAGAGTCCCCTCAGACTTCAGACTTTTTATTGGCCGGTAGTTTGGTCGGCTTCTTTATCAGTATAAAGACTGAATCACTGTAATGTGTCTTCTTCATACTGATTAAGAAGCCGACCAAACTATCGGCCGATAAAGTCTGCAGTTTGCGGGTCCCTAAGTAAACAGTAAAAAAAAAGATTGGTCCATGTTTTTTTCTTTCGCTTCCTTTACAATGTATGCCAAATACATGTTATCAATGGGATGTTATTTACAGGAAGACACACCACATACAATAGAGCATCACATGTTCTCTGCTTTGAGTAAAGCGTGTTTGGTGGAGAGCAGAGAGACTTCGCAGTACCACCGTTGTGGGCGCACTGATAAAGGTGTCAGTGCATATGGCCAGGTTTGTGTGTATTCATTTATCTTATATTAGTATTGGTAACTTTTACAGCCGGTTTCTGGAAACCCAAATCACGATTGATCCGAGTTTGACACATAGTCATTATTTGATTTCTTTGTTGATCATCGTTCGAGAAACCGGCCGTTAGTGTCACAGCTTACAAGCTTGACAGGTATCTAATCAAAATTCATTTATTTCAAATTTTACAATGTCAACTTAGTAATGGGCGGGATCTTTTTTTTTCAGTTAAGACCTGTATTAAAAGTCCCCTCTTAACTGTGGTCCAACTTTTATGTTATACATACAGGTACAGCTAAAATTTTTGTTTTTTAAGACAATCAGATCAAATCATATCAACAATCTAGTTCCCATAGTCCAAACTTTGTTTAGTTTGCACGCTAACACAGGATGGGAGCATGGTACTGCCATATGTACACAAAACGCCTTGAACTCGCCAGAGCAAGAGCTTCCCTTCTACATACATGCTTAGGCTTAGAGCAAGGAACTCCTATTTCTATCTAATTGAAGGTCTTTTAACATAATTTTGTGCCATATTATTTCTTACTAACACAAGATTGTAATCAGTTATTGTAATTTTAAGACTTAAAAAACTGGCTGTATTGCAATATCAAAGAGTATTAGTTTTCATTATAAACAGGATATTTACCATGATTTTTGAGTTTAATTATTTCCCAAAACTCACAAATCATGGTAAATTAATAATGAAAACTATGTTCAAAACCATGATAGTTTCAAATATTATAAAGTCAAAGTCAAAGTGTATTTATTTACAGAATTACATGTAAAAAAGATGTCATATATATACGAAAGTATCATTGTAATTCTACCCTTTTGGGGTGTGCAAATCAAAATTAAATACAATTACAATTTAATAATAGAAACTAAGAAAAAGAGAAAAAGTAAAGAATGACAAGAAGTACATAAATTAAAAATAAAGACCTAAATGTTATTAAATTAAATTAAATATGAGCAATTTATACAAACTAATAATAATAATAAACTAAATTATGTCAATGTGTAACGTTATCGCACATAAATTCACTAAAACTATAATAACATTCGCTAAGTAGAATTGTTCTCAGCTTTCTCTGAAACAACGACGTTGAAAGTTCTCTCCACGATAATGGTAATTTGTTGTAAACAAATGGAGCCATGCAAAAAATACTTTTGCGCATAAATGTAGTTCTAGAGTTACGAGTGCACACTTTGTTTTGATCTCGTCTATTACGAATAACGACATCAGACAGCCGACAGAATAGCTCAGAGTTTTGTCTGACAAACATAGCCGTTTCAAAAATATACAGCGAAGGTAAAGTCAAGAGGCTATATTTAATAAAATAAGGTCTGCATGAGTCTGTGACTCTCAAGTGGAACATAGCTCTTATGCATCTTTTTTGGTGTTTGAAGATTGTTTCAATATCAGTGGAATTGCCCCAAAAAATTACACCGTATCTGATATTTGAGGCAATCAAGCCGTGGTAGGCAGTCAGAAGAGCATTCTCATTAACTAATGTAGATAGTTTATACAAAACATATGCAAGGCTATTCACTTTTTTGCATAAATGTTCAATATGAGCCTTCCAGTTTAGCTTTTTATCTATATGAATCCCTAGAAATTTTGTTGTATCAAAGAGTATTATTAGAGTATTATAAGAGTATTATATCAAAGAGTATTATTTAAATTTTCAGGTAATATCAATCTTTCTGCGAAGCAAACACACCACAGAAAAGCAGAACGAGCCAGAATCCATAGACAATGAGTTGCCGTACTGCAAGATACTGAACCGATTACTGCCCAAAGATATTAGGGTTGTTAGCTGGAGGCCCATACCACAAAGCATGCCTGGATTTAGTGCTAGGTTAGTTGTTCTATGGGTGCTGTTATGTAATCTATGTATGTTATTACCAGTGATTTCAGAGCTAAAATACCTACTGCTGATAAACACCCAGAACACCTGGAATAAATATTTGCAGATCGTATAAACATTTATCCCAAGGCGGGAATCGAACCCGCAACCTCCGCGTCGCAGGTGGACCATCGCCCACCGCGCCACATCGGTCATAGTTTTCAAGTATTCTATCAATAATCTCGTTTCCATTGTTCAAGTTTTGCTTAGTTTGCTGTGTGTGTCCATGAATGTAATATTCATATATTTCTCTATTTTAATTTTAATATTACATTCATTCATTCGTTCGTTGTATCAAGGGTTCATCATTAAACTATTTTATTCCAGTGAGTGGCAACTTCAATGGCCAAAATATGATAATTGTAATATTATATTTATGAGCAATAGCTTTGCTGTGTGAGGCACTGTGCTCATCTATAAATATTGTAGTATATTTTCAGATTTGACTGCAAAAGACGTGAATACAAATACTATTTTCCCCGCGGCTCGCTGAACATATCCGCGATGAGCGAAGCGAGCCGTCTCATTATCGGAAACCATGATTTTAGAAATTTCTGTAAAATGGATGTCGGTAATGGAGTGACAGAGTTTAATAGAACTGTATTAAATGCTGAAATTATTGCTGTGGATAAAAATGATTTAGATAAACGTAAGTATTTTTGATACAAATAGAAAACAGTGATTTTTGAGTGCGAACCATTACGGCCGGTTTCTCGAACGATGATCAACGAAGAAATCAAATAATTACTATGTGTCAAACTCGGATCAATCGTGATTTGGGTTTCCAGAAATCGACCGTTTACTAAGCAGTGGGCTATTACATAGTACAAGCTTTACTTAGCTACATGATAAAACTATTTTGTGATGTGTGAAATGTCTTTGAATGTATATTTTTTTTGTTTCAGCCACGTCAATGTATTATTTCTTAGTAGAAGGAAATGCGTTTCTATGGCATCAAATAAGATGCACCATGGCGATTCTGTTCCTTATTGGCAGTGACAAAGAAAAACCTAGTGTGATAACTCAACTATTAGATGTACAAGAAAACCATAGGTAAATAAAATAAATAAATAAATAATACTTGACAATCCACACAACATCATCTAGCCCCAAGCTAAGCAAAGCTTGTGTTATGGGTACTAGATGACTGACGTACATAATACAATACATTACATATATAGATATTTTTATTATACATATAAAATACCCAGAACACAGGTAAGAATAACAATAAAGATTGACTGAGCGTGCGAATCGTCTCCGTTTCGAGATTGGCCAAAAATGCTTTTGTCCGTCTGTCTGGTTTCGCCTACAGGTCGTTATTTAACAATTTTAAGATAAATAGGCGTATATCATATTGATTTATTTAATTTTGTAGCCAATCGCGGCTTTCTATTTGAGGGGAGAAGGGGAATGTTTTGCTGCAGCGATATTTATCAACTTCACTAAGAAATTAATTGTACAAAAGAATTGATTATTGCATATTGCCACTAGTTATAATAACTACTGTTTATACCACTGGATACGTGGAACTGGCACCTAGAATCACCTAGTATATAAAACGATTCTAAATAACCTTTTTTTTTGCAGACCCAGGATAATGATGATCTAATCTTTATTTTACTGAATAAAGTTAAATTGACTTTATATATATATTTAAACTTTTATCTGTTTCAGAAAACCACAATATCAAATGGCTATAGATGTACCACTTAACTTATTCCGTTGTAGTTATGATTTGGAGACAAACTGGGTGTATGATGCTGAAGAATTGGGCAAAATTATTGCAGATCTGCATGGTGATTGGAGCATTCAAAATGTCAAGTTAGTATATACCACATGAGTAACATTAATAAAACCAAGGTGTTCGATATAGCTCAAAGAATTAGCAAGCTGAAGTGGCAGTGGGCCGGCCCTGTTTGCCGAAGAACCGACAACCGTTGGAGCAAACGGATACTGGAGTGGAGACCGCGTTTAGGCATTGTGTAGTGTAGGACGCCCTCCGGCGAGATGGAGCGACGATACTAGGAATGTAGAGTAGCGTTAACATTGGATCAAAAGAGACGAAAACCGGGCTCAGTGGCGCGTCTTGGGAGAAAACTAAGATCTCTAACAAAAATGCATACTTACGGCCGGTTTCTGGAAACCCAAATCACGATTGATCTGAGTTTGACACATAGTAATTATTTGATTTTTTCGTTGATCATCGTTCGAGGAACCGGCCGTTAGTTTATTAATCTATTACTTAGACAAAATAAATACCATTTTATTAACTTAGACTTTGTTTAACAAGCTATTTTAAACTATATTTTGTGTAATATAAAGTTCGTGTAAGTTCATTGATTAATAGACTTTATCGTATTTTTCAGATCATCTATGCTAAAAGACTGCATACTTGACTTAGAAGCTAAGTACAAAGAAGTAAAGACAAGGACAGATGATGGCGGCTGTAAGAGTGAGGGAGACAGCATTATAGCGTATACTGAAGGATTAACTCAGGGTATCAAAGCAAAGATTTACACTCCGTTGCTTGAACGGCAAACATGTTGTAAGTAATCTCAAAAAGTATACCTACTGTTTATACTCTTTTCAACCGACTTCAATAAAGAGGATTCTCAATTCGAATGTATTTTTGTGTTAAGCGATCACTCTGTCAATTAATGTTTTTGTTTGTTAGATCATATTTCAGAAGTCTCATATAAATTAAAGTAGGATTTGATAATTACTTTTTGGGTAATCTTTAATGTGCTTTTAGTATTACTTGTCGTTGACGATTGAAGTCAGGTTTTATAAAAACATAATTTTGTATGCATTCTTATTTTATTTAGTCAAAAATTGCCATAATTTATTTTTTCTTTTACAGCAAGCTTGGAAGAAAAGATAGAACATTACAAGAAACGGAGAAGGCTGCCTGAATCGGAATCGAATGAGAAAATCGAATGTATTAGTGTCACTAACGATAATAAAAATGACTGACGGATGTTTTGTATTTTAGTTCTTTCACCATAACAGATGGCGCTGGATTGTGCTAAACTCTACTTACTGAGAATTTTGTTGACGTACAAGTCGTGTTCAAAGTTAAAATTTTAGAACTTTAGCTCTTTTCCTTGCCAATAGATGGCGTTTTGTTAAAAAAAACAACATTAATATGTACATAAATGTAGCAGATAATAATTAGTATACAAATAAAAACTAATAAATTATATGATTCGCGTGTTTTTAAATCTTTAGTTACAAATATGAATAAGCTAACTAAAAACAATATAATTGTAGTAGTATTAAGGCTCTTGTGAAAGAGCTATAGAAGAGAGTTTACAACTTGGTCTAGTTGAAAGGATGTGGTAAAATAAATATAAAATTATAATTATGATATCTTCTACATAACTCTCCAGAGTGATGGACTCAGTGCATTGTCTCGAAAGCTGCGTCCTCATTGAACATACCTACTGTGTGAGGTATTGCTATACTTATTGTAAGAGTTATGACGCAAAGTTAAACGCTTCACTACTGCTTCAAATGTACCGTTGTTGAAGTGAAGACCATTTCTACTAGATTAGATTTTTTTATAATATTAAATTCAGTAATTAGGTAGGTAAACCAATGATGTTGTGTGCTTAGCGATAATATCTCATCGTAATCATGCTTTTTGTATATTAATGGTAATAAAATAAGGTCAATGCGCGGCAAATGCACGCAACCGAGTCCAAACATACCAATGGCGATTTAGTTTGTTCCGTAATTGTCTCCGTAATTATTATGGCATTGTGGGTTAAAATCGGTGGATCGTAAACCGGCTAGCGAAGCGAACGGCGAACTACATTAGCTTAGCTCGAGAGCCGCACAGGCAGTATTTATTAGAAGGCCGCTGACGCAGGATAGCGGTTGAATCGAACCACGAAATAATCGAAACAATAATTAATCGAATACAAAAATAACACTCCGAAAATCAATTGTGCAAAAAAAAGAAAGCGTTTTCTTCTTTTGTTTTTGGCAAATCAAGTACTTATCAACCAACCAATTTAAACAGTCTTTGTTGTTACGACGAGGCAACGAAAATGACGTGCAGTTTTTCTGAACGGGTAACTTTTTGACAGTTTGTACTACAAGAAAAATATTTACGTGTGATGTGAAGTTTTGTGAAAACTTATTGTTGTTCTTTTTTAATTAGTTTACTGTGCTCCTATTAGTGATAAAATAAATTTAGACGATAATCTTGTGTATTTACGAAGGTGCTTTGTGATATTTAAATTGTCATGGTGCTATGAAAGATTTTTTCTGAAATCAGGTTTGTACAAAACTTTTTCTAACTTTTCTCAGTACTCCGGTTTGATTTCCCGCTTAAGCTAGACGCTTTTTCAACCAATTATAGTTATAAGAAAACTCTATGAGAGTTGTTATGGCATTATAATTTTATTTTCTTCAGTGTCTTGATACCTAGTTCATTAAAAAACATATACCAGTACATTCATAAAGACTATTTAAAATTAGCATGAAATTAATTGAAATTCTGATATTTGTATGGATTTATGCAAAATTTGTGATAGATACCTAAGTTCTTTTATGATCGGTACTACAAACTACAGAATTTGTTTTGAGATAACTTTAGTATTTATCTAAACAAATATTCATGGACATTAAATAGTATCTAGTCTTAAATAAAGTTAAGTTTGTACCTACTAGATTGTTGATAGAATACTTATAAAGCTAATTTTGTAACAGCGAGGTGCAGAACAATTATCAATATTAGCTCGATCAGACTCGATCATGTTTTCTTCATTGGGATTAGCCCACAGCATTAAAAGCATAAATATTTCAACAGATCACTAGTCTTTTGTACTTGAAATTAGTGTTGTGTAGACTAAAAACGTTTCTAATTAGCCTGGAAGAGATCGCTTTTAGCGATAAGGCCGCCCATTGTGCTGTTAATTTAATGTTTCTAATGTGTAAATATAAATTTCTCATGTGTCCTTTTCTGCGTACAATAAAGTTTTTATCTTTTTATCTTGGTATCTAATTATGTCCACCACAAAATAAAGTAACTTAAATATAACTGAATATGAATATATCAGTAAACTATTGTGGATTATTGAGAACTGTCTTATATAGGTAAATCTAAAGTCTCAATTCCTTGCAACCAGAAACAAAGAGACAAATAAAATATTCATGAACATTTCATACAACGTCTACTAGTCATACTAGTCCCAAATTAATCAAAACTTGTGTAGGGAAACTAGATTGCAGATAGCATACGTATATATATACATTTTTATTGTAAATACCCACCCCATGGTTTGATTCCTGTAATTATTTTATGTAACATGTTTAAAAATATAATTAACAAAATATTTCTTTGTTTCAGATGTATGAGAAAATCAAAAAATGCAAAACCTAACCAACACAATGTGACTTAAAAAAATGCCTTTATAAATGGCCAGTATTAATATTAGAATGTAATTTTAAAAGTATTATTGAGGCCAGTATATTCAATCAATAAATAATTAATAAAATATAAAAATAATGAACAAATCATATAATCGCTTCGACAAGACTACCACAAATTGTAAGTATGTAAATAATTTTAGAAATACTGTTTAGGCGGCAGATACCGTTAGGGCATGATGAAACAGGCATATCACAGACTAATGTTCCTAAAAAATTAGATTTAAAAATAAAAGTACTTACATGTACCTTTACTTTACTTTTCCTGTCATAATCATTTTGATAAAAAATAATGTTCAACATCAAATTTTTGATTTATTTTATTTTCTAAGAAAACAAACAGTTCTATAAAGCTAATCTATTTTATCTATCTAATCTATAATTATATCGACGACCGAAGTGGCGCGGCGGGCGAAGGTCCGCCTGCAACGCGGAGGTTGCGGGATCGATTCCCGCCTTGATTGATAAATGTTTGTACGATATGCAAATATTTATTCCGGGTGTTCTAGGTATTGTATATGTGTAATAAAAAATATCTATCTATGTAATCTATTGTATTAAGTATGTCAGTCGTCTAGTACCCATAACACAAGCTCTGCTTTGCTTGGGGCTAGATGATGTTGTGTGGATTGTCCAGCATCACTTATTTTTTTATATAAACATGTATTCTAATGTTTATAAGCATGTGGCTCAATCAATCAAGTATCATAAGTCTTTTGTAGTACCTAGGTTTTTAATGATTTTCATTCATATCTTTCTTTATTTTCTTCTTTGTTTCAGTTGTAAACAGCAAATAATGAAAATATATAAGAAAATCACTTGATGGTTTACATGGTAAGTTATGCTTTCTAAATGCACTAAAGCAGAGCTGTATTTTAGTGATAAAAAAGACACAGTAATGGTGGTTCTATGAGAACAGTAGACCTCGCGAATATCTTATCTAGAATGAAGTTCTTAGTGTGCCTCTCAAATTTGATTGAAATCTGTCGTCTGTCTGTATACATCTACAGCAAACATTCAGCCTTCCCCCCCCCAATTAAAAATCATAAAAATACGTAAAGAAAACACTTCTAAATAGGCACTTTTTGTTAAAAAGTATGCCAATTTTTGTTAAAATCGGTTGAATAATTCGACCTGTACAAGCACAGAGAGAAGGACAAGCTTTTTGACCAATCTCGAAAGTGAGACGCTTCGCTTGCAATAAGAGTTGTTTATAAAACTGATACAACACTAACCTTAGATTCGAATGGAGTTGCGCCTAATTGTCGACCTTGAGTGCGGCGACATCTTGCAGTGATAGTCTTACGACGAAGCACAAATAAATATTCATGGACATTATGTTGTGATAGTAAATAGGATCGGAATAGTGCTATTCTGCCCTTAAGGCGTTTACTTATATTATATACTATTTACTTTTCAAATCAAACTCTTTAGTTCAATGTAAGCAATATAACGTTTGAAATTATATATTTTTTTCCTGACCTTTCCCCTCATATATTAAATAAATTATATTAAAATAAATTTTCATAAGTAAACATTTTTTTAAACTGTGTCGAAATATTGAAAATAATAATAATAACGTAAGCTTATAATACAACTCCTAAAATAACGTTTTTACGTACGATTACCGAAAAAGAATACAAGTGGAGGCTCAAAAAGTCTTTGAGGCTTCATTATGAAAGAAAGAAAGAATATACACGAGCGGCACGATGTCGTTGGCTCCCGTCAATCGTCGAAAGAATACAAGCTGATTCTAGATACCAGTTCCACGCGACCAGAACTTAGAAGAACGGACAAGAAACTACGCCCTAGTTCCTACCGTTTTTATGTATGATCCTTACAAAGAATTACAAATTAAATACTGAAGTTCCAGTCTTCTTCTTATCGTGTCGATGCTACAACTGTAGGTATTCTGTTGTAGCATCGTGTTGGAAAGATTAGCCAGACTAGACACTGCAGTTCCAGTGATTATTTAACTTAGTAACAATAAAATGCAACAACCCACTGCAAGCGTCGCTATAGGTCGACGGCCATCATGCCGCTCGTGTATATGAAGCCTAAGTGATAGTGATGAATCTGTCAAATCAGTCGAAACCTTCGCCTTAAGTAGTCTCATCAAATCGTGCGGGCGTGTCGTAAACGAGCGCGGATGATCACGATATTGAACCGTTCTGTGACACGGCCTCCACCAGGTATTAATGGTACTATGAAGGTCTTAAACTGCCCTGTAGCCTGGAAATCTCGAAAAAGTATATACATATATAAGTATTATATCAGCAGTCTAGTTCCCATAGTACAAGCTTTGCCCAGTTTGCGTCTAGAGTGCGATGTGTGAAACGTCCAAGAATATTTATTATTTATAATCCTTATTTATAAGATGATTCAAAATCGACCCGAAAGATAAAAAAAAAACACAACCTATACAGCAAATAAACAATTATTCTATTGAACCTATTTTCTTTAGAAAGGATATTTTAGGTAGATATGTTGTGCATGAGCAGTTTTCAACGAATAATTCACTTTGCGCTGGTGCATTACCAGTTATTTGCATTCTAGTTTTCCTCCGGCACACCCTTGCAAAGGATGCGTTTACTGGGTGAAGGTTGAACGTGGAGATTACTGATTACATACGTATCAAACTGTGTTGTATGAAAACTTATATTTTAATTTTACAATAGCAGAAATATCTGTAGCCGAAGACCGATCTCAATAAATAAATATTCATGGCCATTTCACACATCACACTCTAGTCCCAAACTAAGCAAAGCTTGTACTATGGGAACTAGATTGCTGATAGAATACGTATATAAGTACTTTTTTTTTTGTAAATACATACATAGAATACATAGTAACACCTAGGCACAGAACATATATTTATGTTCATCGTACAAACATTTGCTCTGGGTGGAAATAGAACCAACGACTCACAGCATGGAAGGCAGAGCTACTACCAACTGACCTGTGACGCCTTTATACCTTATTAAGTGTGGATGTAGAATTTGTGGTCGATACATTTTTTAAAATAACTATATTTAGGAACAACTGTGACTTAAACTTTAGAATTAAAAGAAATACTATGATCTAATTTCAGCTAAAACATAATGCCAGGGTCGTTGTTCATCTGTCCGGCGTGTAAGTGAAAGCAAAATGCTATTTTCCCACGCTGTAGATAGAACGTGGAGACTGAGGATATGGTGCACTATTTAATGGTGCCACAGGTTTAGCACACCCATATCTAGAAGTAACATCAGTTAGCTTAGTACTTAGGTATAAGATTCAGTTAGCTTAGTACTTAGGTATAAGATTCAGTTAGCTTAGTACTTAGGTATAAGATTCAGTTAGCTTAGTACTTAGGTATAAGATTGCATGTATAGTTCTAAGCTAATGTAAGATTATTTTTCTTTGGTCCCAATAAAAATTATTTCATTTCATTTCATAGCTCTGCCTTCCATGCTGTGGGTCGTTGATTCGATTCCCAGAAAGAACAATAATTGTTTATTGAAGACATTTTGTTGTGTCTGTGCCCTATGTATTTACAAAAAATTACATAATCTTTTTCTCTCTTTTACTAATGGACATTCAACCGTACTGTTACAGATATACGACATAAATTGCTATGCTTTAAAACGATGCCGTGGCATTGAACGTGAACGGAACGGCACATTTTAAAGCATAGCAATTTATGTCGTATTTCTGTAACAGTCAGGTTGAATGTCTATTAGTAAAAATTAAAATCCCTTGCCATGCCGTCCCGGTCTGCGCAGGCCCTTACCTATCCTACGCTAGGTAGCTCTGCCGTCCCATGTGGGGCGAGGGATCCTCATCGAGAGCAAACGTTTGTGGGTGAACACCCAGACAAAGAACAAACACGTATTAAATGTATGTTTAAAATAAACGTACATAAAGTATTCTATCAGCAATCTAGTAGGTACAAGCTATGCTTAGTTTAGGACTAGAGCGCAATGTGTGAAATGCCCGTGAATATATATTTTAAAACGAGACTTCTTACGGTTGCAGCACATCCCTGTAACTCTTGATACAGAGGGCTACTACTACAAAGTTTGTATTAATATTGTAGTTATATTGTTTTTCTTTGTTTTAGGATGAGAGAGAAGGCGTGGGGCGTCGTGCTATCGCCGTGTCTCCTTCAATGGAGGTGAGTGATGATGATGATGCTTTAAGATATTAAAAAAGTGTATGAAACATGTGTGCCAATGTAAAATCAGCTGAAAAATGAGACATGTCGGCGAGAACAGACGGACAAGAACATTTTTAGCCAATCTCGAAACAGACGCTTTGCTCACTCGCTAACTAAAACCTTTGAAATGGTTACTTAATAGATAAATGACAAATCAATAGAGTATCGATAGCGTATGTAAATTACGTCAAATTACTGTAACGATTTAAAGTTATCGTGAATAATGAGATGGTGTGGAAACTGACATCGTTGGGAGCTGAACACGTACCTACTTCCAACCAATTATATTAGAGCTACTGTGAGTGTGAACAGCAGACCTTGCGAAGATCTTGTGTTGAAAAAAATACTTATAGTACCTCTCAAAATTGAATGAAATCCGTCTGTAAATAACGCTACAGAAAACTTCCCCATAACTCATTAATACGTTTTAGTATGTGAGCCTCCAACAGAAATACATAATCAGTAGAAATTTCAATTGTAACTATACCAGTTCATTAGGTATACAGCCTGGTGACAGACAGACAGACAGACGAACAGCTCAGTCTCAGTAATAGAGTCCTGTTTTTTCTTACCCTAAAAGCAGTCACACTATTCGTCAAAGTTTGAATGTGATTATTTGACTAAATGTAGTAGGTATGAGAAACAAAAAAGTCTGTAAAAACGACTTGAATATAAAACCAAGCTATACTAGAGTTGAATGTAGTACAGAATGAAGACACTGGTTAGATCGGGCGTGGCCACAACTGACGCAATGAGCTTGCACGACTCGTCCCTAATGCAATCGAGGTGTGCTCATACACATAGCGGACTCATCAGCTAGGCACGACCTAGAAATCGCGGATGCAAAATCGCGCTTTTGTCCCTTGGCAGAAATGTCCGACGACCGTGAGGTTTTGGTCAGTTTAAGTCTGACATAACCTAACAGGCAGTAGGTATCCATGGTAGATTTCCTCACGTAAAAAAAAAAGTCTCAATCCACAAGCATTGTCATCACAAAAAAGAAACGGCAGTGCCATGAATGAAGCCAAGTCCAAAACATGACTACAAAGGTCGGTTTTGCTCATCACATGGGGATGTTAGAACAGTGCTGCCACCTACCCAAAGTCCTACTCCGTTACTTTAAGGACTGATTGACTGTGGTGAGGTTAGTAGGGAGACAGAGACAATGCACAGCACACCCCAATGCGGATGTCAAATTGATAATTACATAATTGGAGGTGTTACGCGATTAACATACAAAAATAAAACCGGCCAAGTACGAGTCGGAATCGCACACGAAGGATTCCGTAACAAAAAATCACGCTTTTGTATGAGAGTTAAAAATATTTATTTTATTTTGTTTTTCGTACTGTCTGTCTGATGAATAGCGAAGCAATATGGTCCCGGTTTACCCATTGGGCGAAAACATACAGTCGAAGCTCGTTCGTTCGTTTTGAAGATGATAAATATTAAAAAAGGTATTTTTTAATAATTAGTCCAAGGTCGTAAAACTCGCTCTCACTGCAAACAAACCCTATTGCTTGATGTACCGCTAAGGAAGATTCACGAACACACTAAAGTGCATATAATACAAACAACTTTTACTACTGCATGTATTTTATTTAATAATTTTGACCGAAATATACTACATATTTAGGTAGCGCCAAAAAAGAATGGTCAATTAGAACCTAGAATAATAAACATGTATCCTTAGTCCCATAGAAAACAAGTTAGTTTGAGAATTAATAATTAATTTGAAAAAAAAAACGTATAATTGAATAGAGAACTTTTTTCTTGAAGTCGGTTGATAAAATCAATCGTTGACTTTAATGCCTTTTGAGTATAAGCCTCCCCCCCTCAAACGCCACTCTTTTCTTATTTGGGCTTTTTGCATCCAGGTCTTACCCTGTACGGCAACGATGTCATCCATCCATCTGGTTGATGGTCTGCCAAGGCCTTTTTTGTGTCCCATAGGCCACCATTCTGTCAAGACCTTATTCTAGAATCTCCTAGAATATGATTTTTGTGATTACAGAATAAAGTTAAATTGATTTTGATTTTTGGTTTACCTACCTGACATCACCAAAAACCGTTAATCAATATAAAACTCAGTTCCAAATGCTAACAGAATGAAGTAAAGTTCGAATAATAACTCCAACAGGATGTAACTATTACGGATCGCTCTATGAAATCGAGTGTTTAGGAAATATGAATAAAAACATTAGAATCCTGGATTTTTACACTATTTACTGTTTTTTACACTTCTTTTTGCGTGAAAGAGTAACAAACATACATCTATCCATCTATACAAACTTGCGCCTTTATAATATTAGTAGGATACACAGAATAGTAGCCATGTCTGCAACATCAGAGGGCTGAACACGAATAACGGCCGGTTTCTGGAAACCCAAATCACGATCCGAGTTTGACACATAGTAATTATTTGATTTTTTCGTTGATCATCGTTCGAGAAACCGGCCGATGTGACAATGGTAAATGTAACGTATTTAAGACACTGCGCGCTAACGCTGCAACGTTCGACAGTAAAGCTGTTGTCGACGCTCACAGCCGGTTTCTGAAACGTTGATCAACCAAAAAATCAAATTACAATATTTGGTTTTTGATTGATAGATTGTAAAAACTCATGGTAGAGCTACATATCAGATGACAAGCGTTTGAGCAACCCAAATCACGATTGATCTGAGTTTTGACATTATAATTTGATTTTTTGGTTGATCAATGTTTCAACCGGCCGTAGGTGTATCTCAAATACGTCACTAGTTACGAACGATTAGTTCATTTGTAGAAATGGAGGTTCTGCCTCCACCAGCTATCGTTGTAAATGCGAGCCGTATCTACTGATGCGTCGCAGTATACCATACACGGTGTTTATTTACAAAAACGTTTACAGAATTCAGCTGTTTTTCTTCAATTATGTTAAATGCAATACGTTTTGTAACTTTTTAAGCACGGAAGGAGCATAAATAGTTTGTTTTTAAGTAATCTGATTGTACACATTTTTTAATTCATTTAATATGACTGGAGTATAAAATAATTTAGTTTTACATACAGAAAACTGACTTAAATCGACATCATAAGACAAGTATATACATATTTACTTTATTTTAAAATGATAGTTGAATGAGTGGAAGGATTTGGGGGAGGCCTTTGCCCAGCAGTGGGACGAGATAGGTTAGGAAAAAAAAAAAGTTGGATGAAAATGGAGGAGGCCTTTACTCGTTGAGAGGTTCAACTAATTATTTTATAATTTTATGTTAATTTATTTTCAATTATTCAAATCTTCATCTTATTTACTTAATTTATTTTCAATATTATGTATTATCGAATTCTTTTAGTATTTGTAAGGAAATTAAAAAAAAAAAAATTATTATAGTAGTGGCGTATTTTCAAAATTATGCATGTTATTAATTTAAATTCTGCAGGCTTCCGGGGCCCCAATCCAGATGGAACCGGTGGACCTCAGCCTGAAGCCACGACCAGCTCCTAGACGACGTCACCGACCTTTGGGTAAGTCTTCATCAGCACCAACTACACTAGGCAGCTAAACATGTATCAAATACTACTACAGTCTATCAAATACAATATCGTTATACATTGTATTTCGGTCGTATTCGAGACTCGCTCGAATAAAGCTCAGAGGGCTTAGTCCGAGGTTGCATTTTAAAACTCCCTACTCTCGAGCCGACAGTCGTGTCTCGGATATCCATACAAAAATAAGAGGATAACCGAGAGACGACTGTCGGCTCGAGAGTAGGGAGTTTTAAAATGCAACCTCGGACTAAGCCCTCTGACTACGCGTATACAACCAAAGTTTGTAGAAGTTCGGCTTTTTATTTGTACACGCTAATTATACCTAACTACTCAAAACAAAATTAAGTTCGCCATTAAGTTTTTACGATTGCTACACCTCTATAAGTAAATGTAGGACGAGACGATGCACTATTAACAAACACTAGTGATGTCATGTCGATTATCGATTAAAATCTTCACTATCGAATTAATTCGCACATTTTAATATCTTTTTTTATTGTTATTGGCATGCTTAAATAAATAAATTATCTCATGATACACAATAATATTGTGTATCATGAAATTTATATTATTTTACTTCAAAAAACAGGTTTGAATCTTCACTGTACTGATAGTATGTGGGTGTAACTATGTATCATATGTATACATATACAAAAAATGTATTTATCAGCATTCTAGTTCCTATAGTACAAGCTGGGCTTAAGGACGCGCGATTAGAGCGTGTTGTGTAAAATGTCCTTGAGTATTTATTTATTACTAGCGGCCCGTTCCGGCTTCGCACGGGTGAACATTGGGGTACGTTAGTTGTAGTAAAGATCCCTAATCCTTCCTAGCAATAAATATAGTCTATGTAACTCAGGGTGAACGTATGTTATATTTATAATGGTGAAAGAATTTTTTAAATCGGCGTAGTAGTTTTTGTGTTTTTAATTACAAACATACACAAAAAACTTGAGAGGTGTCAAGGGACACCCGGATGGAACGAAGTTCCTTTCGATTAATTATTGCACTCAATAATCGTTGCGACACCACACGGTTCAATGCGAAACTGGCTTGCTTTCTATGAGAGAGAGTACAGACAGAGAAACACGCGCACGCCGCACGGCTTACAACTATAGCAAAAAGTGTCGTTACAACTTTTGGTCTAAATTGTTTCCGTCTAGTCCTCTTGCGATAATAACTTCGTTCCAAAAATACAAATCTTTCCTCTTTATAATAGAATAGTGAGTTAACTTTCTACTTCCGACTCGCGCTTGGCAGTTTTTTTAGCTGAAGCTTAACAAGCGCGATGGTATGATAAGGTTGTGTAAAGCGTCGCCTTAATGAAAGGGCTTGTTAGTGTACAACTAGTTTCAAGATGTAGATTATGCGTAGGCACAGATGTAGTACGAGGAGTGGATAAATTAATAAATAAATATTCACGGACATTTCACACATCACATTCTAGTCCTAAGCAAAATTTGTACTATGGGAACTAGATTGCTGATAGAATACTTAATTTTTTTTTGTAAATATACATAAAAAAAAAAGAAAAAGATTGGTGGAATGTCGCCAAGGACCGGGATGAGTGGAAGACTTTGGAGGAGACCTTTGCCCAGCAGTGGGACAATATAGGTTAAGGAAAAAAAAAACAATACATATTTATGTGCAATCACACAAACATTTGCTCTCGGTGGGGATCGAACCCACGGCCCACAGCATGGAAGGCAGAGCCAACTGAAATGTGACGCCTGTCAAACTGACTACATTAATATTTGTTCTGTGTCTGAGTGTTACTATGTATTATATGTATGTATGTATTTACAAAAAGGAAATACGTATGTATAACACAAGCTCTGCTTAGCTTGGGGCTAGATGATATTGTGTGGATTGTCCAGCATTATTTATTTATTATGTATGCCGCTAAGAGTGATGCTTTGCCGATTTAGTAGTAGTACGATTTTTGAGTTCGAGAATATTTTTTTACTGTATTTTAATTTCTAACGCTAAGCGACTGTAGACTTGTTCACATTGCGAATTCTGTATCAGTACGGCTCATCATGCTCGCATTGCGGACTTTGTAGTGGTAAAACTGAAAAACTGTTAGTTCATTATATATTTTCATATTCATTGTTACATGTTGGTTACAAAAACGTCTCTTAAACTAAAATGGGATCATGTTCTTTATGGCATCTTTAATGTAAATAAAACCGGCCAAGGGCTTGTCGGTCTCGCGGACTAAGGTGTCCCTACTGTACCCCAAGTACGAGTTTGCCACCGATTTTGTATGGAGATCCAAGCTTCTCTAGAAATCTGCTAGGGGCGCTGCTTGGATCTCCATACAAAATCGGTGGCGCTCGGCGATTGCGTCTCTGCGATCCGTGTGTGCACAAACTCGTACTTGGGGTACTGGTCATCACGTTTTTGTATGAGAGCCCCCTTAAATGTTTATTCTATTCTGTATGTGCTACAGCGGCAACAGATCTTAAAAAATGAGATACAGCCTGGTGACAGACGGACTGACAGACGAACGGACAGCGGAGTCTCAATTGACGACCGATGTGGCGCGGCGGGTGAAGGTCAGCGACGCGGAGGTTGCGAGTTCGATTCCCGCCTTGGGATAAATGTTTGTACGATCTGAAAATATTTATTCCGGGTGTTCTGGGTATTTTATATGTAAATTAAAAATAACTATCTATGTAATGTATTGTATTAAGTATGTCAGTCTTCTAGTACCCATAACACAAGCTCTGCTTAGCTTGGGATTGTCAGCATTATTTATTTAAAATTTTAGGGTCCCGTTTTACCCTTTGAGCACGAAACCAATAAGACCCTGAGTTAGACCATAGCTCATTCGTTTGTTAGATCTGCGGCAATGCAAACAAGAACTATGTCTGTCTCTTTATATCATAAACAAATGAAAGCGGGACAGTAAAAGCGTGTAATATCGATATAAATGTCACATCACTAGCCCGTGCAAACGGTAATGGGCGCGGCAGACGAGTAACTGCAGTGGACTGAGCATGAATAAATGTGACTATCGTAAAATACACTGCGCGCTAACGTTGCAACATTCGACTGTAAAGCTAATGTTGACGCGCAGTGTATATCAAATACGTCGATTCGATACGTTTATGTTTATCACATTTATTCGTAAGTACTCTCCTCCCAGGTCAAACTCACACACGCATAGACCTCGTTAGATGCACAGTTGCACACTGACATATGGTATTGTACTGTTTTTTTAATTTCACGGACATTTCGGGCGACAGTCGCCACAGCTCGGTAGTATCTGCCTTCCATGCTGTGGGTCGTGGGTTTGATCACCACCGAGAACAAACATTTGTGTAATAAACACAAATCTTTGTACTGTGTCTGACTGTTACTATGAATTCTATGTACGTATTAACAAAAAAAATATTGAAGTATTCTATTAGCAGTCTAGTTCCTACAAGTACGAGCTTTGCTTAGTTTGGGACTAGAGCGTGATGTATAAAATGTATGTCAATATTTATTTTATTTATTTACTTCGCACATCGCGCTCTAGTCTCTTGTCTAGTCTAGTAGTAGTAAAAGTTATGCTGTCAATAAAACTAGACTGCTGATGATAATACTTTTATACGTATTTTATCAGCAATCTAAGTCCCATGTAATAAATCCGTGATTTTTTATCTTAAATAAATGTTGTACGAAGTCGGGATGAGCAACTAGTGCAAAATAACTTTAAAACATCCTTGATTAAAGTAAGGTGCGGTAAACGTAACATTAAAACACGATTTGTGGGGCGACCATGTCTTGGGAATTGCGAAATTTATTTTCAATACTTATTTGTCACTTACAAGACTTTTTTTCGACTAGTACTTAACCTGCCTAGTTAACATGTTAACAGAAACAATTTAAATTTACACTAAGAAACGACTCTGATTAAATTAATACATCTTTTACAAACTGACCTCAGTTTACATCGATGCTATCAAAGTAATCTTAACTAATTTTTGAAGAAAGCTCAATAAATTAATGGTCATAATTATATAAGTTTCCGTTTATATTTCTCCTCCTTCTTGATCACAAGTTGCGATACTACTACCCCAACTCTGAAAAATGTTGTGACTCGCAATAATCTTCTCTCATGTCATGGGGCAGTGGCATATTTAGCCGACTTCAAAAAAGGATCTCGATTCGATTGTTTATGTTGTTTGTTTATATCTGTATCATCGTCATCAACCTATATCAGTCCACTGCTGGACGTAGGTCTCTCCCAAGATGCGCCACTGAGCCCGGTCTTTGGCTCTTCTCATCCAGTGTTTGCCAGCTACACTCCGCAGATCGTCGCTCTATCTCGCCGGCCATCTCGCCATTATATCTGTATAATGTTAGTATAATTTAGTAAAGTTGCTAATGATTCAAGCAGGTTTTATTGATTTCAATAAAAAATATATGATTCAGGAGCCTACTAAACTTTCACTTATCCCACTCATCACGCAATCATGGTCACCCCACACTAAAGCACATACGATCATTTTGCGATTGGTAATTACGTTTTTACAGCATACTAAGATGGTCTAGAAACGGCCGACCTTCGGCCTGGGTCAGCGCTGAACGGATTAACAGTTACCGCGTTGCGTAAACCTAAAGTATAGATGTTACACTGCGCGTCTCTGTTTTATTCCGATGGAACTAAAGAAATAAACAGTTGCCGTGTTGTGTTAATGTAAATATTTGAGTTTATCATCAGGATGCTGATGCAGCTGCCTCGATTTTGTAGCGCGTCGGGGATGTTTGCGGAGGCACGGGTTGATGGGTTCCATGCGATCATGCGAAAGAAAGTGGCCTCCTTGCGCCAGCGTACTCGAGACAGCTGCAACGGCATCTTGCAGATGATTGTCTCCCGACCAGACTGTCCAATCCAACAGAAATGGATGAAAGTCACGATGAGCTTGGCGACTTATAGTGTGAATTGACATTTGATTTTGTGACATTTAATTTTAATTTAATTGTAAGAATAATAATTGTTAATATGTAAGATGTATGGATTTTAAATCTGAAATAAATCGATAGTAATAATAATTGCGCGTCTTTGTTTTATTTAGATAAAACTGAAGAAGTAAACAGTTTTCGCATTTGTGAACCTAAAGTATTAGGGCCCCCGCAAACTGCAGACTTTTTATCGGCCGATAGTATGGTCGGCTTCTTAATCAGTATGAAGATGTATGCAGATGCGCACATTACAGTGATTCAGTCTTCATACTGATTAAGAAGCCGACCAAACTATCGGCCGATAAAAAGTCTGCAGTCTGCGGGGACTCTTAAAGTTACACTGTGTGTAAACACCAGGGCTATGTTTTATTGCGATCAAGAACTCTGATTCTGAGATTCAGCTTGATGTCACCGAACTAAAAGCAGCCGTACGATAGGATCATAGTAGGTGGTGAAAATATTTCAATCAGTAAAATAAAACTGGCTAAGTGCGAGTCGGACTCGGGCACGTAGGGTTCCGTTACAAAAAAACACGTTGTTTTTATTAAATATTCATTTTTATATTTATATTTTTTGTTGTTATATACAACAAGATTAATCTGTGTAATTTACTAATTAAACAAAACTAGTGTTGTATTAGAACGATTACATTATAGTTAGTATAGTATGTTTATATGTTGAAATACTGTTTATACGTTTAATTGTTCCTTCAGCTTAAACTGTCTAATTAACTACATTATTTGGTGTAATCACGCGATATATTTACACAAGTTTTTTAACTGGTAGTTAAAAGTATCGCACACTACTGAATATGTCGACATATAACCAAAAACGTTATATTTACGCACCTAGTCTTAATGAGAGCGAATGATGTATCGAAATTAAACAAAAAAATAATAAAGAAAATTTTCGACTTCGATAATATTAAATTACAAAACGTAAATAACAAAATACGTAAGTTTGACGACCGATGTGGCGCGGCGGGCGCAGGTCCGCCCGCGACGCGGAGGTTGCGTGTTCGATTCCCGCCTTGGTAAATGTTTGTACGATCTGCAAATATGAAAATACATGTAAAGTATAAAAAATACCTATATACGTAATGTATTGTATTATGTCGACCGATGTGGCGCGGTGGGCGATGGTCCGCCTGCGACGCGGAAGGTTGCGGGTTCGATTCCCGCCTTGGGATAAATGTTTGTATGTTCTGCAAATATTTATTCCGGGTGTTCTGGGTATTATATGTATAATAAAAAATATCTATCTATGTAATGTATTGTATTAAGTATGTCAGTCTTCTAGTACCCATAATACAAGCTCTGCTTAGCTTGGGGCTAGATGATGTTGTTTGGATTGTCCAGCATTTTCTATTTATTTATTTTTACGAATAATCGTACAAGATATTTATTTTGTCAAAATGTTGTAACAAACTTAGATAAGTAGGAGTCATTATTAGATTAGGAGAATACAAACGAAGTCACTAGCAGAAGCTTGTGTTCAAATTATTGCAGCTCTATGTTTTCCGTCACCGTTTGCAGGTGATACTAAAATGTTACGCATAAATTGTGCCCGCGCAGTTAACATCTTTAATGATCTATTTGTAATTAACTCACGCCGGCGACTTTGCTTGTAAATATTTGTAATCAGAGTTTGGGTTATAAACGGGATATTTACCATGATTTGTGAGTTTGATTATATCCCGATATTTCGGCAGAGTATATAGCATGCGCCAAAAAAACTATGTTCAAAACCGTGATAGTTTCAAATATTAATAATTGGATAAATTAGACACGAAGTTCAAATGAAATAACCAAATATAAGATCAAAAGAACAACATTTAAGTACTTAATAAAAAATTGGTTTTTAATCAAAAAGTCAAAAAATACTTTATTCAATAAAATCACGCGGATCATTTAGAATAGTCTTACATACTAGGTGATCTAGGTGCCAGTTCCACGAGACCAGAGCCTAGCTAGGAGAACAGGCAAGAAATTTAGCGGTTATCCCAACAAACAGACAAACTCACTCCGTTTATAATATAAGTTAGGTTTTGATTGTAGCCCGCGGACCTAATTTTCATCTGCGGTTCCGTGGGATATTTAATAAAATAACAACTTGTTGTGAAACGGATTTAGAAAGTATATAGACTTAAATAATATTCTATTACAGAGCATGAACAGATTTATATTCGCGTTACGTAAATCCTACTTATTCAAGTCACACTGCGCGTTAACGCTAGGTGATTGTGGTTAAATATGATAAACGCAGTGTTTGTCCTATCTGCTTAGAATAATTACTCAAAGTCAAAGTCAAAGTCAAAAATTACTTTATTCAGTAAAATCACAAGGATCATTTAGAATCGTCTTACATACTAGGTGATTCTAGGTGCCAGTTCCACGCGACCAGAGCCTAGAAGAACGGGCAAGAAACTTACGGCCTGGTTCCTACCGTTTTTTTATATGATCCTTCTTACAAAGAATTACAATTAAACTAAATTAAGTACTGAAGTTTCAGTGCGGTGTCAATTTAACTTAGTAATGATACACTAATGAGTTAAAAAAAAAGAAGTATAATAAAGCTATACGTAAATCAAAAAGACAGCACACGCTTCGCTTCAGATACAAATATACTACAAAGTACATAAGCAAGGCAGGAGAACATTACTAACATCACAAATCGACAAAGTTGCTGTTGACGGGTGGAGCGACATCAGGCCATGCAGTTTTGTCATTAATATAGCTGTCTAAGGTATAATACGCCTTTTTTATAAGATTATTTTTAATGTATGTTTTAAATTTTCTAACTGAGAGTTTTGTTGCATTTTCGGGGAGTTTATTATAAAAACGCACGGCACCCCCCACAAACGACCCACTCACCCTCCAAAGCCGGAACCCAGGGACGCACAATTTATAATTGCCCCTAGTGTTCACACCATGAACATCACACTTTTTCAAAAAGCTATCTTTATTTTTATGAGTGTACAATAAGACTTCATAAATATATTGTGAAATTACTGTTAGAATACCAATCTCCCCAAACCGCTCCCTCAACGAGTCCCGCGGTTTCATTTTATAAATGGCACGTATAGCCCTTTTTTGCAAAACAAATATAGTTTGTATATCAGCTGCTTTACCCCAGAGAAGTATACCATATGACATCACACTATGGAAGTAACTGAAATAAACCAACCTAGCTGTCGTTTCATCGGTGAGCCATCTTATCGTACGAACAGCATAAGCAGCTGAGCTCAGCCTACCAGCAAGCGTTCCAATATGTGGAGCCCATTGCAATTTCGAATCAATATTAAGGCCTAAGAAGACAGTTGAATCAACAAGATTAAGTGACTCTCCATTCAATAAAATATTGGTTGGTCTTTGAACAACATTCGGCAGAGTGAATTTCATGCATTTCGTTTTCTTAGCATTAAGTAACAGATTATTAACAGTAAACCAGTTAAGTACTTGCGAAAGAGATACATTTACGTCATCGTAGTCAGTCTTTTGTCTATCTACTTTAAAAATTAAGGAGGTGTCATCTGCAAACTGTACTATGTTACATAGCTTTTGAACATAAGAGGCGAGGTCATTTACGTAGACTAAGAATAAGAAAGGTCCCAATATCGAGCCTTGTGGCACTCCCATATCAATGATTGACCCAGAAGACCTCTCACCACTAACGTCAACTTTTTGTACTCTATTGGTTAAGTAAGACTGAATAAGATCAATAGCCCGGTTCTGAACTCCGTAATGTTTAAGTTTATAAATGAGAGTTGCATGACTAACACAATCAAAAGCCTTGGATAAATCGCAAAAAATACCGATTGCGTCTTTTGAATTTTCCCAGGCATCATATATGTGCTTTAAGAGCACCGAGCCGGCATCAGTTGTAGATCGACCTTTAGTAAATCCAAACTGATTAACATGTAGCAGCTGGTTGGAGTTAAAATGAGCTAACAGTTGATTAATACTTTTAAATTGTATAAGTTTTCTTAAAATTTCAGTAAGGCCATGATGATCAAACAAACATTGCTTTTACGGTTTATATACAATAAATACATATCAGCCAGTATCTTGGGCACGCTTCCGATTGGTACTGATTTGGATCAGTTGAACTATCTATAGATCGTTTGCAACGGTCTGTAGATAGCTCAACTGTTTCTTATGTATTTTATATGACAATGTACATTTTGTAAATACTGTAAAGCCGTAAGTTTGTTTGTGAATAAATGATATACTAATAAATGCAGATACATATAGAAGTATGTTTTTTTTTAATTATACGAAAAAGTATACTGATAGTTGTTTCATAGATCCGGCAAGACGTCCGCGTAGAACGGCCTCGGTCGCACTAGAACTGGTTTGTATGAGTGTTGGATGTGAGCGTTGTACGAAGATGAGAAGGTCTAGGACGTTAATAACTAAAAAAAAACTTGAGAGGTGTCAAGGGACACCCGGATGGAACAAAGTTCCTTTCGATTATTATTTATGAGAGTGAGAGAGACGGAGAAACACGCGCACGCCGCACGGCTTACAACTATAGTAAAAAGTGTCGTTACAACTTTTAGTCTTAATTTTTTCCGTCTTCCCTTTCGCAACCCGCGATAAGGGACTTCGTTGCAAAATTTCTGAGGTTGCGAAATCTCTGAGCGGGGATCGAACCCACAGCATGAAAGGCACAGCTACTACCAACTGAGCTGTGACGCCTGTCACATGAGTTATTGCAGTTCTTATCTCCACCATCATCAACGTTAGCACTAGAATAGAAGTTGCCCAACCCCAAGCAGTGAAAAAAAAAGTTAAATCTTAAAAAAATATAACTTTTTGAACTTTATTTTGTAATCAAATAGGTCGGTGCCGAAAATGCTTGAGACAAAATTGTATAGAGCCCATGTACCCTTGTTTTCTGAGCTTTCTAAACAGTAACACTTCGTGGGCGAGTCCAACACTTCACAGCTATAAGTCTACATTTAGTTACGGTTTGTCTGGAAGCAACCAAGCTATTCGATAAGACCGCCTTTTGAAGAAGGCCGAACTTTGCTGCGTCCTCGCACAATGTGAATCGAATGTTTTGCGTTACGTTAACTTTACAAATCAATCAAATCACTTTATTTCAGGTAACTTATTACTAATACAAAGTATCAATAACTGACCCATATTGATATATACCTTAAAAACTAACATACATACATACTTTATGATTGTCACATATATTCACCCCTCTAGAAAAACGTAGCTAATTACGTAATATGAAAGTATATGTTGTTTATTTATTATGTTTGTGTTAGATTATTTATGGTGGTATAAACATAGCGTAATCCATAAACATACGTATTGAAAGCCACATAATACAGCTTGTCGTCAATTTAAACTAATGATAATAATTTGGACTTAATTCCCTTAACGGGTTGCACATAATTTGCATTGGGGGCTTAGTGCGAGTGATAAGCGGTAGCGATTCACGACCGGTCGATTACAGCGCTTGTTTTATTTATACTTGTACACATATACCGCTCAGAGGCACAAGACTTTCAGAAAATAGTCATAGGATACTAGCAATAGTTTGTTACAAAAGAAGGATGTTCTCAATTCGACTGTACATAATGTGTAACTTTATCACTTGTTTTGTATTCAGTCCATTTTGATAAATCAAAAAATGCTTGTGCTCTTTTTGTAGTGCAATTTTTCAGTAATCATTATAATGCGTATTTTATTGCACTCACTGAAGTCAAACTCTGATTTTTTTTTTATAAATAAGTCATTTTAAGCGCTTAATAAATCGCTTCTTTTGTGTATGTTATATGTAGTGTGCTCTGTTTGTCAGCGGGGGCGGTAGCGGGTACCGTCCCCGCTGCCAAACAGACCACACCACAATCCAGATTAAGTTATAAATAAGCTTCATTGTAGCAAGGCTGTTACTTATATTACTTAGTTGTTACCTAAACATTCTGCTAAAACGGACAACAATAGAAATTCGCAACTGGTAGTGAATACTTAGCCCTTATTGGTAAGAGTTGAGCAGGCTTTTGTGATTTTGAGACAATTTAAAGTTATAGAAAGGGAAAACTAAATGTACAAACAAACCCACAGCTCGTAGTCTAAGTTTTACCCGAACGAGTCTCGAAAACTAAAAAGTAATTTTAAAGCGCAAATTAATATTTCGATTCAAAATTCTTTTTAGCTCCTTATATAATTTGCAAAGATTTTTCACCAAATACAATGTAAAAAGGCCACGACACAACATAAGCCATGGATACCATGGGTTCCTATAGCGCTGGTTTTCAGTGGTGTTTGCATCTGTTTTAAGTGGTGACTTGTCTATCAGCGTAGTCGGCTTTTTTTAGAAAAGGCGCGGCCATGACAAGTCTGCCGAAGCAGCTTTCCTCACGACACTAAACATTACACTGGCCGACATTACTCTGATATGCCTTTGGCTTGAATAAAATATCGCTGACTTGGCGTGAAAGCGTCCATAAATGATAAATAAATCCATAAACATTCACACAACGCTCCCAATTACCAAACTAAGCAAAACTACACTGGTAACTAACTATATTGCTGATACTATACAATACCAAGTTGTATTACCGAAAATACCATAAAGATGGCCAAATTACAGAAACCCATTGCTTGAAACAATCGACACAATGTGCATCATCTATGCAACTATCTGAAGAATCGCTGACCTAATCTATTAAAGCACTAATAAAAGACACAGATGATTAAATAAGCCTTAGCAGTTTAGAAACAAAACAACCTCTCTTCTTTAACGTTATATAGCTCTTATAACTGATTATAAAAAAAACTAAGTTGCTCTAACTTTTGCAGGACAGCAAACAAGCTGAGACTAGGCTTTGAGAGATCTTATTGTTTCTTATGTTCCTTTTTGTATAATCTCATTTCTGTTCTTATGTTTGTAATTTAACCTATACATATTTCAAAACTTTAATGACCCAACTTACACAGTATCGTCGCACCAACTACATCAAATACCAAATGCTTTTTGAATAGAGCTAGAAACTGCGATAGCCTTGTATGAGATGCTTTCTCTCACGCTTAGATTCCAATTTACAGATACGTGGTACAGTATGGTTTCTGGAACTAGATTATTGGGTAATAAATATTTATGGAATTACACAACGCCATCTAGTACCAAACTGAACAAAGCTATGGGAACTGGATAGCTGATGAGAAAACTTCAATTTCTTTTGACGACAGATGTGGCGCGGTGGGCGAAGGACCGCCTGTTATGCCGAGGTGGCGGGATCGATTCCCGCCTTGGGATAAATGTTTGTACGATCTGCAAATTTTTATTCCGGGTGTTCTGGGTATTTTATATGTAGGTATAATAAAAAAATATCTATCTATGTAATGTATTGTATTAAGTATGTCAGTCTTCTAGTACCCATAACACAAGCTCTGCTTAGCTTGGGGCTAGATGATGTGTGGATTTTCTAGCATTATTTATTTATTTATATCACAGTAACACCCAGATAGAACAAACATCAATGTTTATCATGCAAATGTTTGTTCTTGGTGGTGATGGAACACGTGGAGCCACAGCATGGATGGCTGATGGTTACACTAATTGCTTTTCCCTACATGTATCTGTTTCTCTAGCCTTCCATGTGGGTCGTTGGTTCGGTCCCAACCAAGAACAACATTTACGTGATACACATTGTTTGTTCTGTTTCTGGTTGTTAATTATTCTATGTATGTATTCACAAAAAAAGTATGATATTATTCAATCAGCAATTTATCTCACATAGTACCTACTACTAACATTGTTTAGTTTGGGACTAGAGTTTGATGTGTGAAATGTCTGTGAATATTTATTTTCATTAAGTAGTTTGGGACAAAAACGCGATGTGGGAAATTTTCTTGATTATTTATGCTCTTACTTCAAACTTCAATCTTCAAACTTCAATTGCATTTATTCAATAAAATCACAAGGATCACTTTGAAACGTTTTACATACTAGATGATTCTAAGCGCCAGTTTGTCGCAACCAGGGTCTAGAAGAACTGGCAAGAAACTAGACCTGGATTCTAGCGTTTTTTTACATGATCTTTCTTACAATTGTATAGCTTCGATTTCTAGCTATACAATTGTAAGAAGGACTTTGGAAGCACGCAATCTAGGGATTTGAACCTAAACAATAAACGAAGGAGGTTTATTTATTGAAAGTCCCACTGGTCCACAGTTAAGATAACAGTAAAACTACGCGTACGTTTATTTATGTATTCAGTAGTAATTGTAACAGACCAGATGGCGCGCTGTATCGAAAGTAAGGGTTGGGTTAGTATGCAAGCGATTACAACCCAATTCACGCTAACGCTTGTAGTAATAATCCATTCTAAAAACGCACGCGCCTCCACCGCGCTTACAGTCGATACAAACAAATAAATTTAAGTTTGTCATTGGTTGTTCAATCACCGTTTTGACATGTTACCATTCATAAACAATTGCTGGATTTGTCGGTCAACTAGTGAAGTACTAATATTTTTAGATAGATACAATATTAAATAGCTAAGGCTATAGTGTATAGTAAGTTTTGAGTAAACGCCCGCGTGTAACTTCGGACTCATAAAACGCTTGCACTCGGACCGCACATAGCGTCGTTCGATTCTCACGCTATTTTCGACATGGATATGCGTGAATTTATACAATCGGTAGTCTTTGTTGCACGCTTATGCAGTAAGGTTATGGCATAGTGCGAGCGACTAGCGTTTTATAATTTTATTATGTTTTATTCCATTTTCAATGTAAGTGTGATTGACTCAAATCTTGCAAAGTTTTAAAGCAGTTATTAGCATTTATCCTCAACCAAAATTACGAATGCACGATTGGTTTGTATGCCTTTTAGTGACGTCATTCTAAATACAATATGGTCGCCGGTATCATATTAAAGATTTTTCTGAAAATAATTGTATCGAAATTTAACTTTCAAAAGATAGTTAAATTAATATGTTTTGTATTTTCTCCATTTATCTATATTTGATTAAGCTTTTTTACGTCATTTTGGGTAAACAAATGATAATTCTTTTGACATTTGACGATTCGATAGGTGCATCTTTTTTATCAAGATCTCATCGGTAGTTTCTGTGTTATGCTTGTCGATATGAAAGATTTTTTATTATTATTATTTATTATTTTTGAAGGAGACCTTTGCCCAGAAGTGGGACAATATAGGTTAAGGAAAAAAAATTTGGATTAGAAACTCTCAGTTCAGCAATCTGCCCATACCTGATTCCTCTCAGCACCTCCCTGGATCCTGTTACAGTTAAATCGTCGAGATAGGCATCGTGACCAGTATTTATCGTTTTGTATCAGCTTATCTTGCTTGATAGTGAAACTGGGATATTCCCATGACTGTCCTTTCTTTCTAAGTCGATTTACACTGCCGTAAGTAAGGCGAGTTAGGCAGCAATACCTACCGCGGTTACACTATTGTATTGGTGAGTGCAGACTTACTAGTCCAGTCAAAATAGACTAAAATTATGACTTCAGTTTGCATTAATTCCCAACAAGCTGGATTTTTGTGCAGGCCTTGAATACGTCATTACAAATGATATGTCAAAAGTCCCCATCGATCCCGCTTGTGCGTTGTTTTTTATTCGAGGTCAAAGGTCATAAATTTGCATTTTTTGCGTATATATCTTAAACAACGAAAGCTATTGAAAAGTGGTTCAGGCAAAGTTTGTACATCGTAAAATTGTCTACAAAAATACTTCAGCACTTTTCTTCTACAAAGCATCGTTTTCGAGATATAGTGACTTTAGACCGCAGGAAAATCGTCGAAGATGCTGCGTTTTTTTCATTTCAGCCGTTTTATCTGCTTCATTGCCACAGAACAAACAGTATTTCTTGAAATTTACTAAAAGGGGTGTTGGGTTCGATGGGTTAGTCCTCCTCCGAGGTAATGAATCGTCTTTTTGTTTCAAGAAATACTATTCTTTGTATGGCAATGAAGCAGATAAAACGGTTGAAATGAAAAAAACGCAGCATTTTAGTAGATTTTCCTGCGGTCTAAAGTCACTATATCTCGAAAGCGATGCTTTGTAGAAAAAAAGTGTCGAGATATTTTTGTAGATAATTTTACGATCTACAAACTTTGTTGGAACTATTTTTCGATAGCTCTCGTTTATGACTTTTAAACGGAAATTTATGACTTTAACCTGGGTATTTGCGTTTTTCGCGTATATCTCTGAAACAACGAGAGCTATCAAAAAATGGTTCAGGCAAAGTTTGTACATCGTAAAATTGTCTACAAAAATATCTCGACACTTTTCTTCTACAAAGCATCGCTTTCGAGATATAGTGACTTTAGACCGCAGGAAAATCTACTAAAATGCTGCGTTTTTTTCATTTCTGCCGTTTTATCTGCTTCATTGCCATAGAACGAACAGTATTTCTTGAAACAAAAAGACGATTCATTACCTCGGAGGAGGACTAACCCATCGAACCCATCACCCCTTTCAGTAAATTTCAAGAAATACTGTTTGTTCTGTGGCAATGAAGCAGATAAAACGGCTGAAATGAAAAAAACGCAGCATCTTCGACGATTTTCCTGCGGTCTAAAGTCACTATATCTCGAAAACGATGCTTTGTAGAAGAAAAGTGTTGAAGTATTTTTGTAGACAATTTTACGATGTACAAACTTTGCCTGAACTACTTTTCGATAGCTTTCGTTGTTTCAGAGATATACCCAAAAAATGCAAATTTATGACCTTTGACCTCGAATAAAAAACAACGCACTAGCGGGATCGATGGGGACCTTTGACATATCATTTGTAATGACGTATTCAAGGTCTGTACAAAAATCCAGCTTGTTGGGAATTAATGCAAACTGGAATGTCTATTTTGACTGGACTATACCTTGTTCAGTGGCGCTCTCATTGAAGATGAATAAGTTTAAAACTAGCATCTGCACAAAAAAAATATAATGTTCCTGAAAATAGAAAACAAAAACAGTTATTTTTATAGAATCCCGTCAGTTGAATGAATGGCTTGTTGAATGAATGAAAAAAAGTTGAATGAATGAATGAAATACGTTTTAGAAAATAATCTCTTTATTTTTGCAACCACTTTCACAGTCAAAGCTCTACCAAAATTACTTTCAAAATTTACATTACAACGAATGAAAACGTTAAACAGTAACAAATATACATCCACACATATACATGTGTGTTATAAACGCGAATGTTTGTATGGATAGGCTTACCAACTTTCGAGTATATAATATTAGTAGGATTAGAAGGATAAAAGCATCGATTAAATCAGCAGCTTCGCATTCGGTAACAAGTCTGAAGCAATGCATGTTCGTGCAATAAATTATCGTTGTAGAAGACACCGTCGGTCCAGTTTCTCACGATGGCTATTTGCATCTATTGATATCTGATACTTTCACAATCGCTAGGACACCGACACGTTGGATTTACAGCATTTACTCGCTGATAAGAACAGCAGTAACACTCCACTATAGTTGCACTACACTATAGTTTCACTACTACACTCCACTGTAGTTATACTACACTATAGTTGCACTACTATACTCCACTGCAGTTACACTACACTATTTTTACACTACTACACTCCACTGCAGTTACGCTAAACTATAGTTACACTACTACACTACACTATTTTTACACTACTACACTCCACTGCAGTTACGCTAAACTATAGTTACACTACTACACTCCACTGCAGTTACACTACACAATAGTTAGACTACTATAAACCACTGTAGTTATACTAGATACACTATAGTAACACTACTATAAGCCACTGTAGTTATACTAGGTACACTATAGTTACACTACTACACTCCACAGCAGTTACACTACACTATAGTTACACTAGTACACTCCACTGTAGTTATACTACTACACTGCGAGGAAAGAAGAATTGTAAACATTTCTTGAATCGCTCACAAGGAAAAACTAGTATTTAACAAATGTCCAGTCGTGTACATCTTTTTGTATTAAGTAATCAATGTCCAACCACTTCTTTAACGGCCTTTCTTTAGGGTTAGATAGTGTTGAATGAATAGTTCATGAATACTTTGTAGTATTATAAATATGTAAATGTTTGACCCATAATTCCTACTAATATGTATTAGGTAGTACTAAGTGTATTACTTAGTACTACCTGTAGTACTAAGGTCTACAGCATAATGACCAACTTTCTCACAAAAAAAACCAGCTTTAAATTGTGCTCCACGCTATGTCAGTCTACTTATCGATAAACGTTCTCAACTAGTGTTGGGATAAAAAAGTAATCTATGCTGTGATCGATTTATTCTTGATATTAATTCGACCACGATAAGTCTGCAATGGGATATATCATCAACTTATATCGGTTCATTGCTGGACGTCGGTCTCTAGACAGTAGTTGTCTCTTTCTAGATTAAATAAAATAAAATAAATAATGCTGGACAATCCACACATCATCTAGCCCCAAGCTAAGCAGAGCTTGTGTTATGGGTACTAGATAGAGTCCGACCGAAACTGGTTTTTCGGCCGAAACCGAAACCGAAACCGAAATTCGGCCGTGGCTTCACTTTCGGCCGAAACCGAAACCGAAACCGAAACTCAAGTGGTCAAGTATAAAATTCCCTAAAATACAAAGGAAAATGACCCAAAATGTCAAAAAAAATAGTCCCTCAGGGTTGCTATTTAGTACGCTTAAAAGGGCTTACATTTTACTATAATTACGAAAAAATCCGTCCCAAAGAAATCCAGACATTCTGAAAAAAAAAAATTTAACATCTTATTTCTTCTGAAGGCCCACAAAAATGGATTTGGTTGCGTTTACGAGGGCATTAAATGATCTTCATTTCATTCTTAGATTGTTTAAAAATCCAACCTGTGGGAATCGAGATATTTCTGAAAAACTGTTTTTTTTTTACAATACTACATAGTTTTCAGGAATAACTAAACTTCTACAGTTGGAATTTGAATTAATTTAAACGCAATCACAGGCATTTTTGTGGGCCTTCAAAATTCGGAGTACTACGACGATAAATAAAAAACCGTTTTTTCAAAACATCTCGACTTCTATGGAAAAGATTTTCAATAAAAAAATTGCAAAGAGAGGCCGGTAAAATCCCTTTCAAACGTAGTATGTGGCACTCCTAAGGGACAATTTTTTTGGCCCACGCTCCATAGAGAAATGCCTATTCTCCTTTGGTGCATTTTATCAACTATTCTGCATTTGACTTCAAACCATTAAAAATAAAATTGTAATAATAACCCTAATATAAAAAATATAATTTCATGGACATTTCACACATGACACTCAAGTCCAAAACTAAGCAAAGCTTGTATTATGGGAACTTGATTGCTGATAGGATAGAATACATAAATACATTTGTTTTTCTAAATACGTACATAGGAACACCTAGACACAGAACAAATATTTGTGTTTATCACTGTTACCATGCATGTATGTATTTACAAAATAATATATATATAAGTATTCTATCAGTAACATAGTACAAGCTTGACTTAGTTTGAGACTTAAGTGTGATATGTGAATTGTTCAGCATTTATTTATTTAAGTATTAATTACTTATCTACTATCTCTTTTTTCAATATGTGACTTGATTTGTTTGTAACAAAACAAAGTAACTGACTCAATATTTAAATTAACTAGCGTGCACGACAACTTCCGAAATAAGTTTCGGTTTCGGCAAAAGTTTCGGCCAATTTTGGCCGAAACTAAAACCGAAACTTGAATTTTGGCCGAAATTCGGCCGAAACCGAAACCGAAACCGAAATTTCGGTCGGACACTAGTACTAGAAGACTGACATACTTAATACAATACATTACATAGATAGATATTTATTATTATACATATCAAATACCCAGAACACCCGGAATAAATATTTGCAGATCGTACAAACATTTATCCCAAATCGAGAATCGAACCCGCTACCTCCGCGGCGGACCTTCGCCCGCCGCCGCGTCGGTCGTCAAGATTATTACAGAACTGCAGTAAAGAGTCGTACATGTCGCACAGTGCATTGTCTGTTTCTAGAGAGTGGTCAATTTTGAGACTTTTACTCAGTCCACCATTTTTCTTGGTCTCATCCACGTGACTGAACCTGGTCGTTGTCCCTTCTCAAGTTGCCTTACAGGGTAAGACCTGGATGCACAAAAATATGAGATAATAGTGCCGTTTGACGGAGGAGGCTTATACCCAGCAGCAGGATGATACGGGTTGCCTATGATGATGATGATGATGATGATATTACGTTGCGCTACATTACGCAGATCGTCGCTTTATCTTGAAGGACGTCCTCCTCTACGCTTGCCTAAACCCAGTCTCCACTCCAGTAACCAAATCAAATCAATCAAATCAAAAGTTTTTTATTTCGGAACAATAACAGTAGGTAAATACAATAACAGAATGTAACGATGGTAGCTACTAATTATCTACTACCGTTTGCTCAAAGACGATATGAAGTGCTGCATACGTTTATTGGTCAGACTACGCAATGACGCGGTTTAGCGCAAAGTTGGTTTTACTACTTTTACGTTCAATAAGTGTGATCTGTGTTGACAGGTTGCAGTAGGTAGGTTGTTACTGCAATTTTCATTAACTACTTGACTGCGGAGTGTTTATAAGTTTAACCGGCTTAGTATATGAGATATTAGAGTTTTCTCTTGATGAAAATAACAAGACGATATGACGAATATCGTTCGGTTCGGTTGCCTGGAAGAGATCGCTTTCAGCGATAAGGCCGCCCATTGTGTAACCATTTTTAATGTTTTTTGTTTGTTTATCTGTTATTTTATTTTTTTGGTGTAACAATAAAGAGTTATCTATCTATCTAATATCTCACATTGTTTATTTTTGTGTAATATTTCGGTCAATAACTCTCAATTTTGTCTTTTATTTTTTAATTATATTGTTAAATCATTCAATAGTTAAGTCGACTGTAATTTGTTATATCACGAATAATAAAAATCTTTTTAAGAATATAGGAAATTATTTTACGGTCTCCATTATTCTTAAAAACAAAACTGATTTCAACAATTAATATTAAATATCTAGAAAATTTTTGTTGAAATCAGTTTTCTTTTTTTGTACTAAATTTTACTTGTCGAACCTTATTTTACTTATTTAATAATAATGTTGTCACCGCCAATAATAGTCCAAGAGCTAGTGAACCCTGCGAGTAACGGTCTTCCTGTAAGGCTAGAAATTTGTACACTTACGATTTATAGCATGCTAAGAGCACTAGCCATGATCTGGCAGGCTTCAGCCCTGTACTTCATCAGCCACATAATTTTTTAATTGTAAAATAATTTGAGTTTCAAAACTTGTTTCTGTAAGCTTAAAAATTTAATAGGATGGAGTTTATTTATTGTAAATCTTGAAAAAAAAGTTACAGACGATTACAATCAGCAATAGTATATGCCAGATCAATTAGAAAATGCACAGTTGATGAGGTAAAATAAACGTTATCCTGTATACTTAAAATTGTTATATGTTTTCAAGTAAACGTCTCAGAGTAAATATGTACAATGCCAGACGGTTTTGAACAGCATAAGACCTTGCCAGGCGAGGGGACAGCTGCTAAGGGAGTGCAAATAAGAAATGTTAATGTTTCAATTTTATGAACATATTTAATAGCATACAGTAAATGCAATGTATTTTATTGGGTTTTATGCAATCTACATTATTTTTAACATTCATTTTCTTCAGCATTATCCGAGATTGCACTACTGTTTGCATCATCATCTGATTCTTTAACAATGTTTTCCTCATCTGAAAATAGTGAAAAAATATTTTAATGTACCTACCGTAATAATTTTTAGTATTTTTTGAATAAGGTTGTTAAGAATTAAATATCAAGCTCTATTACATAGGACTGCATATAAAATGTTACGGATAAAATAGTTGTATGTTACCTGAAATGTATTCCTCAGTTTCAGGCGATTGTGCTGTGGCAGTATCAGCAGGTCCTTGTAAAAGTATGTCGTATAGGTATAGAAGATGGAACTTTATTCCTCTCAAACCAATTAAAATCGTAAGAACTATCAATTAAGTTCCAACCGTTATTTTCAGGAATAAGAATGGTTCTTTAAAATTACAATTTCGCCATATATTTGTAGGTAATGTAGGCAGTTCTCAATAATTGTTGATGTAGTTCACGTTGGCAGGGTGGTGAATTCGATGAATCATAGCTTACTACTTTTTCATAAGCACTTTAGGATTATTTGTGTTGTAGATAGATAGATAGAAAACACTGTATTGCACACCACTTAATTTATTTTTGTACGTAGTTGTACGTAGTAAGGAACTTTTCATAACGTGCATTATTTAATTTTGAACATTTCAAACCATACATTTGGAGCTTCGACATGGGAGCCTTCAAAAGAAGGGTATATCTTTATCTCAAAGGCCGGTAGTGCACCGACAACGCCTCTGGTGTTCGCAAGTGTCCATGGGCGGCGGTGACCACTTCTCATCAGGTGGCCCGCAAGCTAGCTTGCCAGATATGTCATAAAAAATAAGTAAAATCACTGAATACTGAACTAAAACTGAAAGATAGGCATTCACGCAACACCTCTGACTCGCACGCCTTTAGCAGCTGTCCCCTCGCCTGGCAAGGTCTTATGCTGTTCAAAACCGTCTGGCATTGTACATATTTACTCTGAGACGTTTACTTGAAAATATATAAAAATTTTAAGTATACAGGATAACGTTTATTTTACCTCATCAACTGTGCATTTTCTAATTGATCTGGCATATACTATTGCTGATTGTAATCGTCTGTAACTTTTTTTTCAAGATTTACAATAAATAAACTCCATCCTATTAAATTTTTAAGCTTACAGAAACAAGTTTTGAAACTCAAATTATTTTACAATTAAAAAATTAAGTGGCTGATGAAGTACAGGGCTGAAGCCTGCCAGATCATGGTTAGTGCTCTTAGCATGCTATAAATCGTAAGTGTACAAATTTCTAGCCTTACAGGAAGACCGTTACTCGCAGGGTTCACTAGCTCTCCAGCTATAAATGTATAGTATTAATTCTAGAGCAAGTATTTAGACAGAAATAATATAGTCTAGGCAAGATTATCATGTTTTCTGTACTTACATTTCAGTTGGCGCTACTTCTGCAGCTTCAAAGGCTGATGGGTCATCAGCTCATCTTATGTTTGAGTGAGTATTTTACCTATAAAAAATATATAACGCCATTTCACACATCGCGATCTAGTCCCAAACTAAGCAAAGCTTGCACTTTGGGAACTAGATTGCTGATATAATACATTATTGTTTGTAAACATATTCATTGAATACATAGTAACACCGAGATAGAGCTTGGCACGGTAAAGCAGTGTCTAGTCTGGCTAATCTTTCCAACACGATGCTACAACAAAATACAGTTGTAGCATCGACACGATAAGAAGAAGAAGAAGAACCGAGATAGAACAAACATCAGTGCTCATCACACAAACTTTTGTCCTTGGTGGGTATCGAACCCACGACCACAGCACGGAAGACAGAGCTACTACCAACTGAGCTGAGATGCCTGTCAATATTTATACTTGTAATATTGCTGTTCAACCAATTTCAATAAAGATAATTCTTAATTTGTCATGTTTTTGTATGCGCGATCACTCCGTTAATTATGAACCAATTTTGATGATTCTCATTTTGTTTGATAATGAGCAATATCAAAAAATCAAATGAAAATGTATTCTATAAAATCACAAGGATCACTTTGAAACGTAAATACTAGGTGATTTTAGTTGCCAGTTCGTCGAGTCCTAGAAGAACAGACAAGAAAATAGGCCTGGATCCTAGCTTTATGTCCTTGCAATTTGTTAAGTAATCTATGAAAATATGGTTTTGGTACGACGAATTAAATTATTGTTGATTTTTGTGCAACAATATAATAAAGTTAGGGCTGGTGAGTATCTGGCCCAGCGTATCAGCATTGCTATTCAGCGCGGCTATGCAGCCAGTATCTTGGGCACGCTTCCGATTGGTACTGATTGGATCAGTTGAACTATCTATAGATCGTTTGCAACGGTCTGTTAGCTCATCTGTTTCTTATGTATTTTATATGACAATGTACATTTTGTAAATACTGTATATTTCTAAGTTTGCTTGTGAATAAATATGTACTTCATAAAGTTTATATGTATTTAACTATTTCAGGTCAAACCATCAAGTAGCAAAAATAAAAGTTGGGCCCGATCTCCGCAGCGCAAGAAAGCCGAAGCAACATTCAAATAAGTACGTATATATTTTGAAGGCCTGCGCAGACCAAGACGGCATGGCAAGGGATTAGACATTCAACCGTACTGTTACAGAAATACGACATAAATTGCTATGCTTTAAAATGATGCCGTAGCATTGAACGTGAACGGAACGGCATCGGTTGAATGTCCATTAGTAAAAATTAAAATCCCTTAATTAACGTTTTTTGTAGTCCTTTCAACTACCTCAGCCAAGCCATTTTTGTGGGCCTACGGAATACGTGGCAATACGACGCTAAATAAAAAACCGTTTTAGACGTAGACATTCATTTATATACTACACATAGCACACAAAACAGAAACACCAAAATAAAACAATAAATATTATAAAATTTAAGAACTTACTACTATTACAGTATTTACAAAATGCACATAGGTATATATAAAATATATAAAAAAAACAATTGAGGTATCTACATTACGTTGCAAACGATCTGTAGATAGCTCAACTGATCCAAATCACTACCAATACCCAAGATACTGGCTGCATTGCCACGCTGATCTGATATAATACATATTAAAATTAAGTATGTATGTTTAACTTAATAAATTATAAAATACATATTCTTGACTCTAGGATCCAGCAAAATATAATTCCCATACATGAGTCAATATAGACATATGTATTTTTATTTGCAACCACAACACACATAATTACAATTTACACACATAATATAAAATAGGCATGCAAAATATAAATTAAATTAAATAAAAAATTGCTAACTAAACTAATTACATTTAAAGAATATAATAAAAACAATAATAACAAAGAAAACAAAAAATGTATAAAAAACTAAACACCATATTACAACTAGTGTTGAAGTTCCAGCCTAGTCCCTGTAGTAAATGTTAATTAATGCCAAGTGCCAACATGGAAAGCGTTTTGTTGTGTTAATCAAGTCAATCAAAATTATTTTTAAGTCTACGTAAGTATAATACTTAGCAAAAGTACATTTATGCAATGAACTAGTTATTCTCTAGTTAACATTTGAATTTAGTTATTTTTAAATTGTAATTTTTAATAATTAAATACCATTAAAACGATGGTATTATGCAAAAATTATTTCGAATTATTCGTTTTAATTCTTAGTCTGTATGTGAATTCTTACTGTTTTGATACTAAACCCAATTGTATTAGCAAAACGCAACGATAGCGCGTTCTAGCTTTCGTACATATTAATCAGCGACATCTAGTTCTGCTACAGCGAAACTTTATGCCGTTCTTCGTTTCCGCTACCTAGCCCTCCGATTTATTAAATGGTACCAAAACAGCCTTGTAATTGGTTCGACCGTTTTGTACTAGATGGCGCTTTTACAAAAATACAACTGTGCTGTTGAATATGTTTTAGGGTTATTTATTTATTTATTTAATTCTTTATTGCACAAAATTTTACAAAAATTATACAAAGGGCGAACTTAATGCTAAAGCATTTTCTACCAGCCAACCCAATTATTTTGTCACCCTAAAACTGGCCTAGAAACCTATTTATTAGGTTTAGTTTTTTTAGATCCAAAAATCACGACACGCTTTGGCCTCTATCGCATAAATGGTTCCAAATTTTAAAAAGTTGAAGATATTTTAATTATCTAGATAATATTTAACATAATAATATTTAATGTAACATAATATATAATATATAAACATAATATTTATCCAAATTACAATCATACAAATAGCATAAACTCGATAGGAAACGAGATATATTTCCTTAAAATATAGACAGACACCCTATACCAGGGGTCACCAATTAGTTTCGCTCGGGGTCCATTTTAGAAATGAAATGACCTTCGCGGTCCGCACATTATAAAAAAAAAATAATGAACATAGGTAATTACGGATAAGAGGGTTTTGAAATAAGTATTAAGGTACCAAAATAAAGGTTTTGTTTATACAATTTTGTGAATTTTGTGTGGTTGTAATTTATTAAAGTCATGCCTATATTTATTAACCGACGAAAAGTATGGAGGAAGTTCTCAAGTCAGCGTGTGTAATATCACTCAGAACTTTTAACAGTAGTCCGATTTCGATGATTTGTTTTACATTGGATAGAATATACTTCCACAATGACCCCACGTAAATTTTGAACAAACAACAAACTATAAGGGTGATTTATATTTCAGTCGTAAATATTAATGCTGAGTTGTGTATAAGAAGAATATAGTCCTCACGTCAGTAGTATAGTCCTCGTCAGTAAGCTTTAAAACAAGCTATGATTAGTAGATTAACAACAAAAATAACTTTTTAACATAAAAATTGGAACGCAGAAAAAATTGAAAAAAATAATTCCTTTTGTTATTCTATCCTAAATCCTAATTACTTTTATTAAATAAGTATGTATTGAAGGACGTAGGTAAGCCTACTAAATTAATTAATTAATAATTTTAAGCTTACCCTCCGTACTTTCAGATTTCAAGTAATTAAGACTACCTAAAGTGGCGTCTAGTCAAAAATACTATTAGCTTATCTGTGCGGGTCCTAGTTTCAAATAGAAAAGTTATTGAATCACCAAAACGCAACGATAGCGCGTTCTAGCTTTAGTGCATTTTTAGCAGCGCCATCTAGTTTTATTTCTGTTAAACTCATGCACAGACATAACTGTGAAATTCCTGAGCCAACATTTTAAATACATTTCTTAATTTTTAACTTGTCTTCGAATGGACTACTGAAATATTTATTGATTATAATTAAAATATTAAATAAATAAATATAATGTACTTACACGGACAATTCACACATCACACTTTAGTCCCAAACTAAGCAAAGCTTGTATGTACTATTGAAACTAGATTGCTGATAAGAATACTTACATTAATTTTTTTTAAATGCATTCATAGAAACACCCAGACACAGAACAAATATTTACGTTCATTACACAAGCATTTGCTCTGAGTGGGAGTCGAACCCACGACCTACAGCATGGAAGACATAGCTACTACCAACTGAGCTGTGACGCCTGTCAAATATAGGTCAAATGTAGGTCACATCCCAACATAGAGAATGCACTGAGCGTTCTTATACAGGTTTAAAGTAAATACGGGCGGCAAAGCGTCAGAGACAACACAATCGTGCGGCCAGTAGCTGTCTAGTTCTGCAGACTTACAGACCTACAGGAAAGAGACAGGTATTGGCCGCACGTAGCAATTTCGTGAGGCTATTTCTCAGTTCATTCTGTATATTCATGGTCACATCTTAGACTTGTAACCTGTGTTTTGTTTGAAAAATGTTTACATTTATAATTTCAGATCCAAACCCACGATCTCAAATCATCCTCCGCAGGCGCCGCAAACGTCACTCGAACTGTCAAAATATCCGATCATCCCTTTCCCCTTGACAAAGCAAATCGCACACACAAACCCCAGACATACAGAAACAAACAAACACAAACAAACAGACATACAATTGAAGAATTTCCTTCTTAGCACAGCATTGCAAAATGCACTCACAGGCTCACTGAATCTGAGCCAACGCAAGTTTACAAAGACAGATACTAAACTACCAAAGGCAGACGACACCCAACGGAAGTTCACGAAGACAGTTACAGACGCAAATGCAGCACGGTTTACGAAGACAGATGAAGAGATATTGAATAATAATAACGATGATTCTAGAAAGAGACTCCATAAATGTGACGTGGTTGGATGCCATAAGGTTTATACAAAAAGTTCGCATCTCAAAGCACATAAAAGGACCCATACAGGTATGTATAAGATAACACTAAACACATTAATACGAAACTAATACCTAACATTATAAATATACTAATAGAATGAAAGAGATTTAATAGATCGAAAACACATGAACACGGTATCGTCACCTTCAATGGGCGGTCTTATTGGACTTACTAAGGACTATGATGTAGAATTAAATAGTGATACAAATTTACATATAATACAAAGTTGAATCTTACTCTGCGGTTATTGGTGGTGGGTTCGATTCCCACACAGAAGAAACATATTTGTCCTTAAACCAGAAGTGATGTGAACAAACAGACAAATTCGATATCTGGTTTCAGAATCTTTATAGATCTGCGTATTTACTTTTAACTTATCACCATTTTTAATTATCACATTTTAACATTTTTGGTTCTTACAGTGTTTTATCCTACTAGAAACATACATCCATGTATGGATGTGTGGATGTATGTTTATTACTCTTTCGCGCAAAAACTACTGAATGGATTTTAATGAAACTTTACAATAATGTAGCTTATACATCAGATATCACATAGGCTGTAATTTATAAAAATATTGTGTAAATTATTCATAATATATTGTCTTCGAAAAACAAGGTACAGTAAATACCCCAGATAATTATACTGTAGGTGATGAATGAACCAACATGTTCGTTAAAAACTGGATTAGCTGTAAGCTAAAGTTTTGTACCTTGTTTTTCGATTTCGTACTAGATATTTATAGTTTATGTTATCATTGACAATAAATCACAAAAATAAAACGATTTGAAGACGAAGACGGGCATCAAGTAGTGTAGATTGACCATACCTTTATGATAATAAAGCTTATATTTTTCCAGGTGAAAAACCCTATTCCTGTGCCTGGGCGGGATGTGAATGGCGATTCGCACGTTCCGATGAACTAACAAGACATACAAGAAAACATACCGGCCATAGACCATTCACATGTCCGCTATGTAGACGCTCCTTCGCGAGATCTGACCATTTGGGATTGCATATGCGAAGACACTAGCGAAATCTGACCATTTGGAATTGCATGACAGGCGAGACTTTAAAACATCTATCAAAAATATCCCAGATAATGATACTGTAGGTGATGTATGAATCTACATGTTCGTTAAAGACATGGTTTGAAGTTAACATTGTATATTCATTGTAACATATGCAAAGACACTAGCGACATCTATCAAAAATATCCCAGAAAATTATACTGTAGGTGATGTATGAACAAACATGTTCGTTAAAAACTGAATTAGCTGTTGAAGTTTTAAATCAATATATAAAAATACAAACAAAATATATTTCAAATGATATGACGAGGAAATTGAATGATCTACATTAGAATGGTATCACTAGATATCAATTTCTATGGTTGACTGTACTTATAAGGTACATAAGTACCTACCCAATAAAAGTCACAATTTAATCATTTTTCTTTATTTGTAATTTATTTTATAAATTAAAAAATAAGAAAAATGACAATAATTAAAATAAGAGCATTATATTGTGATTCGTTAAAACATTGCTCAATAATAATGACAATATAATTAACTAAAAGTAAATATATAATTATTAATGAGTATTCTGCCTGCTGCTGCTTAAGCTTCTAGATATAATAATATTAAGAATTCCTACACTTTAGTTATAAAATATAATATTTCCATAAGGCATTAAAAATGAAACTATGGGCCAGTAAATGAAATAAAAAACTTTAAAATAGGTTAATTAGTATTTTTTTGTTTATAAAACTTTAGCACAATTATTGGGTTACAATAATAGTTAAAATAATTCCTTAAGATATAAAATGAAACTAAGGGCCAGTTAATACAATTAAATATTTTAATAATATTAGGTATTTTATTAAAACAATGACATAAAACGTAACTCAAAAATTACATAAAACTGTAGCACAATTATATGTTTACAAAAACAATTTAAATATTTCCATCAGACATTACTACATAATGGGCCAGTAAATAAAATAAATTATAAAATAAGATTTTAATTTTAATTTTAATTAATATAAATAAATAATTAAATTAAATTATCCTTTAATGTACGACTAAAATGTATTTTTTTATTACATTTTACTGTACTTAAGCATGATGTAAACCATTCAGTTAATAAATAAAAACAGGATACATAAAGCATTAAATAAATGGGCCAGTAAATAAAATTAAAAATTTTAAACCTAAGTTTTGATTTTTATGATTTAAGTTCACGAAAAATCACGATTCTGAGTTAAAATAATAATGAATCATAAAAAATGTTAAAAAAGTATTAAATCAAAATCAGTAAATCACAACACATTAAAAAATATTTAAAAACATATTACACTGTGAGTGTGTTGTATTTGTAAGTAATGTTAAAAAATAATAAAATAATTTTTGTTATACATATATCGCATTCAAACGAAACTACGAGCCAGTAAATAGTGTAATTTAGATTTATAAATCTAATTTAAGATAGTTGTACACTTCACGCTACATAATTTAATTTTTTATAATATTAATGTGTCCTAATCGTTAATATATATTCCTCTTATTGTGAGATCTCAAGAAAATTCGGTATATTGTTAGTTTATTAGAGTACCTATATTGTAAAAAAATTAACTGTATTTTTTATAATAATATGTATTCAAATGACTCAAAGATTGAATTATTTTCTTTAAAGATATATAAACCTACATCAGTAATATATAAATAATAACTCCGATAAAAATGATTTCAAAATTTAATTTAATTTTTGTTTGAGTGAACAAAGTATATATATATATATATTACTATAACTTAATACGTAATATATTTTGTGGTTTGTGTTTCTATCGGGGTTTTAAGCTTATTTTAAAGTATATTTGTGATAAATGAATAATTAGGTGCTATTTTTAATATATTTTATACTTATAGTAAAAATGCTCAAAATAAAGTTCCACTCGAAATATTAAAAAAGGGCAGTTGTGGCAATAATAGAAATATTTGACAAATTATTGGTTGATATTTATTATATTATATTTTTATATAAAGTTAAGATTATATTTTCAATTGATTATTGTATTAAATAAAATTTAATAATATTATTTAGATTTATTAAGTTTGATATTTTATGTTTAACATTGTTTTGTTTTAAATGTTTATTATAAAGTAATTAGTAAATATATTTCTATTTAGTTGGGGGCCAGTATTGCTGAAACTTTTTAGTAATTATTAGTAAATAGTTAATTAAGTATAGTATTTTACATCTATCAACTCAAAATTTTGACTAAAAAAATAACGCGATTTATTATTCGAAGAATTTAAACTAAAATATTGATCTCAAAATGTTAACAAATATATACAGGGTGATTGGTAGATAGATGCAAAGCTGAAAAGGGAAGGTAGTCTAGACCATTTAGAACCATTTAGGCCATAGTTATGTTAGGCGAAGTCCGACCATTTTTTTTTTATCGATTTATTTTTGTTTTTGCTGATAACACCCAAATTTGTACAGTTAATTGCTTATAACTGCCAGTTTGATTGATAAACGTTTTTTTTATTTTTTTTTTCAATATAAGTAATGTGTAAGCAATCTAAAAAATCATGGTTTAAGCGTCTGCGTCATCAGGTATTTTTAGTACATACACTTTGAGTTCACAAAAAATTTCAAAGATTTCAAGAATCAGGTTTTTGACGCTTTGTTAAAAAAAAACTAATGGTGTTTTTTTTGTTCAAACCTTTTTGAAAACATGCTTGGTTATTAATCTTTGATTCGAAGTATCATTTACGCGGATATGTTACAAATTGATAAAATTAGGACCTACAAACCAGGTTGAGGGATACAATTTGAATTTTTAGGCATTCTAATAAAACAACATTTTAATTAGAGTGTTTCATTGTTTAGAGTGTTTCAAGTGTCTGTACTAAAAATACCTGATGACGCAGACGCTTAAACCATGATTTTTTAGATGGCTTACACATTACTTATATTGAAAAAAAAATTAAAAAAAAACCTTTATCAATCAAACTGGCAGTTATAAGCAATTAACTGTACAAATTTGGGTGTTATCAGCAAAAACAAAAATAAATCGATAAAAAAAAATGGTCGGACTTCGCCTAACATAACTATGGCCTAAATGTTTCTAAATGGTCTAGACTACTTTCCCTTTTCAGCTTTGCATCCATCTACCAATCACCCTGTATAATTATTTGAAAATTCGTTGATTCTCTCATTAATTGTATGATTTGATCTCAAAAATACTATGAATTTTGACTAACATTATGACGTAAAAGCAACAGCATATTTTGAAATTTATTGATATAATTATTATTTATTATCTCAATTATTATATTTTTCACAAAAATGAACTAAACCTACTTCAACCGACATCGACAAGATACATTTTTAAGATTACTCAAATGTACATTATTCACAAACAAACTTACGACTATTACAGTATGTGACGGGATGTTACGGAGCTTCGACTCCGGTTCCGTTAAGTCGGTACTTCCGATTGTAATTACACCTTTGGTTACGACACTTTTAAACCGAAGGTTTAATCGGAGGTCAAAGTATAACATAGCAGTGGCGGGCTAGAATGGAACTACCAGCAGAAAATAATGTAATGTTCAAACAGTTTTGTCGAATATATTGTTAAGTAGTGATGAAGACGATGATAATACCACATCTAAAAAATGTTCAGTACCCCAAGTACGAGTTTGTGCACACACGGATCGCAGAGACGCAATCGCCGAGCGCCACCGATTTTGTATGGAGATCCAAGCTTCTAAAGAAATCTGCTAGGGGCGCTGCTTGGATCTCCATACAAAATCGGTGGCGCTCGGCGATTGCGTCTCTACGATCCGTGTGTGCACAAACTTGTACTTGGGGTACAGTTCTTGACAAATTTGTTGCAATGAAAAGTTTACTAATGAGTTCAATAAAGTAAAACGTATAAGTATTAGTGATGATCCGTTATTGTGGTGGAAAGTAAATGAAAATACAAAATTCCAGCCCAATTCAATCGATTGCCAGCCAATTGTCGTGTCCACCAGGCTCGCTCTTTAAAACTTTTGTTTATAGACAATGCAATATGCTACTTTGGGTAGCATGGATTTAAATTCATTTATTTTAATTTCTTTTTAATTTGGTAATATGCCAATTTTGTTTCATTGTTTGTTTTTTATTTTATAATTAAAAATTGAAATGACAAAAGTTCGACTAAATAATGTTTTATTTGTCATTAAATAAAAATTATCTCATACCACCACTTCTGAGCCTGCCTCCGACTCCGATAAAGCAAATTTAAAAACTCCGACTCCGCCTTCGGTTCCAATAAAACTACCTCCGTTACATACTATGTACATAGGTGTATATACAAACACATAAGAAACAGTTGAGCTATCTACATCAAACAAAAATGTACTTGTCAGATCTTAATAATATTTATAAAGATAAGTTGTTGAACTATATTCTTAAAACTTTAATTTGTTTAACATAAAAATAAAACAAAACTCAAAAAAAAGTTAATTATTAATTATTTTTATTGAAATGTGTTGTTGCGAACATGAGCCAGTAATTAATTGTTAATTATAATTTAATTTACTTTATATTTAAAATAACTAAATAAAAACTAGCATTTTATGGCCAGTAAAGTTTAACATGCAATTTTTTGTACTTAGATTCCTATTGTACAGTCGGCAACATTAGTTGATAACCAAGTATTATGGTAATCATTTTTCAATGTATTTTTTTCTTCAAATTTATATAAAAAAACAGAAAATACAACTGATAAATAATTATTAATAGATTGTTATTATTTAAAAAGCTTACTTTTAAACTAAGTTAAACTTGTACAATGAGAAAAAAATATATCATTTTTCTTTAATTTAATCTAATTAAGTACTTACTTTTTTAATCAGCTGATGTTGTTGACTTTTATATATTAAATGTAAGTTAGTTATATTCGTTAAATATATATTATAATAAAAACATTATACTTATAAAAAAAGTGTTTGGTTGTAAAAAAAAACTATTTTTATGTTATTTACTATATTTTGTGAGTCAATGAGGGTAGATTGAGGCTTGGCAGAGGTTTTGTTAGACAGTTGAATGAGACCTGTTTTAGTTCTAATAGTGGCGGACGCAGCGTATCTACCTAATTCCTCTAAAAGCACGTCTTCAATAGATTTATTTCAATCTTAATTTGTGAGTTTGATTATTTCACAAATTATAAATATCCCAATTATAAAGAAAATAATGTCCAAAATGTTCATATAAGTATTGTATTTGAAACCAATCTCGCAGAGAACCACTTATCCTCAGGTGGGCAATCTACTACCATCACAAATTTTAATAAAAATGTATGTTTAATGTTATTTCTACTTAAAAAATCACAAATGTACCTATTTTTCGTGTTCGATTAAATATAGAGTTTTTCACCAGAATTTTGTTGTTTTTATTTTGCTCATTATAGATTTAAGATTTATTATAATTATTTTATAATAATAATCTGATATCCCATAAAAAAGGAGAGAAATGAGACAGTTGTCTAATGCCTTGATCACACGTACCGAGTAAACCGGCGAGACAGTAAGGTATTTGAGATACACTGCGCGTCGACATCAGTTTTACTGTTGAACGTTGCAGCGTTAGCGCGCAGTGTATCTTAAATACGTCACTGTCTCGCCGGTTTACTCGGTACGTGTGATCAAGGCATTACATGAACATTAGACAAACCTCTTTTTTTTTCTTTTTTTTTATCTCATTGCTATCGTAGCCCTGCCAATTAATCAATTAAAGTCCAACTATTGTGCAATATAACTGGACTTTGACAGAGCACGCTCAGTTACAAGTAGGTACCCATAGACTGAGAATGAATAAGCGTGTGCGGCTAATACCTGTCTCAAAATCAATAAAAGTTTATTCAAAAAACACAAGGATCATTGAGAATAGTCTTATATAGGTACTAGGACCCGAGAGTCGTCTCGGATTTCTTCATACTTTTGTTATGGATATCCGAGAGACGACTCTCGGCTCGAGAGTAGGGAGTTTTATAATGCAACCTCGGACTAAGCACTCAGAGCCTAGAAGAACGAGCAGGAAACTTTTTTGTGGGTCTGTAAGTAAGTATATGTACTTACAAATAGAAAAGTAAGTATTCTTGAAAGACAGACCCACTATATTCAATGAAGGAGGTTAAAATGTAAAAAGAAATGATTGCGTTTAATCACACCGTCATGTCAATTTACTGTCAAATGTAAAATTGAAAAGTGCCTTTGTAAAAAAAACATGTAAAATCCAAAAAAATAGTAATAATGGCGTAAGTTGTATTCATTTATTTATTGTGATATTTCTTAGTAGATTTGTTTACCGACGCTTATACTAGCAACATAGTATTAACATAATCACTATTTAGTCTAGACTCTAGAGCCTCAGAATCAAAGCATATTGTCTAAAACCGTTATAACTTGTAAGTAACGTCCCAGACTCTCTTCGAAGGGTGAGCAGTGTGAGCACGAATAAAGGTGACGCACGTAAACGTATCGTAACGTTAGCACATTGCACGACACTGCTCGATGACGCTGCAACGTTCGGAAATCTGACACGCGTAGTAGGTACACTCGAATACGACACCGTGCGTTTGCGATTGTCTCATTTATTCGCTCTGGCGAATGTTCCAGTTGTGAGGTTTGCGAGCATTGCCATGGTCCAGTCACACGGAACGAAGCCTTCACTGTCCGAGACGGGTACAGCTATCATGAAAAATGTCACAAATGTTGTAAGTACTTACCTAATTATTATTTAATGCATTTTATTTATGTAAATCGTACCTCAATGCCCAGCGTTTCATTATCGTTCTTATCTCTAGTGATCCTAGTGTTGAGATCACCAATGTTGTCTTTGTAGCTACCATAATTTTTAGCATACCTGCTTGTCAGAAGTATTTTATATTGTAGATGTGTGCAGTGAAACAAACTTGCAAGAAGCAGAAGTGTTCAAAGGCGTAATATTCTGTAGCAGTTGCTCTCAAAGAATATTCCAAGGTTGTTCAACTGCTAGAAGAACCAAGAATTCGAGTAGAAGGACCAGGGAAAAGTTAGTTTCTTTCTATTAAATACTTTAAGACGTATTTAGTAATACGTTACTTTGCAAAAATTGATACTTAAAGCTACAGAATTCATCAATAATACAGAATTCTGGTTCGATTTCTCATGTTTTTTTGAGAAGGGCGTTAATGGGCACCCAGACAGAGACATGCCTATGTAACAGCATAAGCACTTAGTTTTTTAACAACTTTTAGTTATATTTTCTCTAAAAACAATTCTGTATAGTTTGTCTAAATAAATCCCACCTCCCTTCCTTCTGCGCAGGTCACAGAAGAGACGCTCGCATCGCACACAAGACCGAAGAGCCAGGAACGATGGCATCTTGGAGCTCAGCACGCTCGCCGTTTCCACTGACAGCAGCAACAATTCTGATCTTCAGGACTCTAAGCTGAGGTACCATTCTAAAAATACACGCGCCACCACCGTGTTTACACTCAATAAATATTCATGTACACTTCACACATCACACTCTAGTCTCAAACTAAGTAAAGCTTGTACTAGGTCATATCATATTACTTCATCATCATCATCAACCTATATAAGTCCACTGCTGGACGTAAGTCTCTCCCAATTACTTCATCAGCAATAAAATCCATTGGTAACACAGGATCAACATCATTCCCCTGTCCTTATCCCACGTTAAGAGGGGTCGGCACAACATGTATTTTTCTTCCACTCACTCCTATCATTCGTCAACTCTGAGGAGGTGATACAGGGTGTTGACTTCTTCTTCAATTTACGTAACGCTTGGTTCCAGCAGAATAAAGTCGATACCAACAAACGAGCAAACAGCCATACAAACTAGAAGAAATGATAATAATGACGTAAGTTCATTTTACGATCTACAAACTTTGTCTGAACCATTTTTCGATAGCTCTCGTTGTTTCAGAGATATGCGCAAAAAACGCAAATTTATGACTTTTAACCTGGAATAAAAAACAACGCACAAGCGGGATCGATGGGGACTTTTGACATATCATTTGTAATGACGTATTTAAGGCCTGTACAAAAATCCAGCTTGTTGGGAATTAATGCAAACTGGAATGTCTATTTTGACTGGACTACAAACGGACGGACAAAATCATTATCAATCATTCTCGAAACTGAGATGATTCGTTCGCTTTATAATAATTTACCTACTAATTTAATTAACTTTATGTATTTTCAGTTACTACATAGTATGAAGAAGAGCAGTGTGGGTAAGTTAAAGATAGATAACATTTGATCTGAAAAAAGAAATATAGGCCGTTTTTTCAAAGAGTTTCTCTTTAGAAATACCACTTATGAGGGCATCCGATAAGGCCATTGAAGTTGCCACTCGCTGGAGTAAAATAGATTGATGATGAACCTCCTCACAACCCACGACGATGACACGACGAATAAATGAAAAAATACCACTAATTTTGAAGTCACTTCTTATCGTGTCGATGCTACAACTGTATTTTGTTGTAGCATCGTGTTGGAAAGATTAGCCAGACTAGACACTGCTTTACCGTGTCTAGCTGTTACCGGTGTGCGCCACGAGGAGGCTCTTTATTGATAACTAGCTGACACGTGCCCACTTCGTTGGGGATAATTTTTATTACATAAAAAAGTAAGACATATGCTGTCGTTGACTTGTGGCTTTTTTGTAGGCATTATCAATCTCCACATCTTTTCTTTAGAACACTTCTTTCATAGTTAAGGCAGCGTTCGTAAGAAACGCTTTCATTCGACCGTTTTTTCTCCGATTCATTTTGCAAAACGGACTACCACGTAAAAGCCTTTTTATTTTTCAGCAATAGTGTAACTTTCTATTGATGAAAGAATTTTTAAAATCGGTTCAGTAGATGCCGAGATTACCCCTTACAATTGAACAAATACACAAACTTTACCTCTTTATAATATTAGTATAGATTAAGTAAGTATATTATTTTACATATATATTTTTTTCCTAACCTATCTCGTCCCACTGCTGGGCAAAGGTCTCCCCCAAATCCTTCTCTCTGCTTTACGCTTTCGTCCACCAATCCCTCTCGAAAGCATCGAGGTCGTCCCGCCATCGCCTCTTTGGTCGGCCTCTACGCCGCCTTCCGTCTTCAGGCAGCCACGGTGTCACGATTTTGGACCATTTCTCTGGGTCCATCCGGCTAATATGACCTGCCCAGTCCCACTTAAGCCTCGCGTTTTATTGCCTACATCTGCAATACCAGTGAGCGAACGCAGCGTAGTGTTTCGCACTCGATCGATGCGCTTGAAACCAAAGATGCTACGTTCCATTGCTCTTTGGCAAATCTTGAGTCTGGATTTCTGTGCTTCAGTCAGTGACCATGTCTGCGCACCGTAGGTTAGGACGGGCAGAATGCACATGTCGATGAGTTGGCGTTTAAGCGTAAGTGGAAGGTCGCCTTTAATGTGTTCCTTCATGAACCAGTAGCTCTTCCAGGCGTTCTCGATGCGGCGATCGATCTCCTGCCTGTTTTCGAAGCTCGCTAACTGTAGCCCAAGTAAATGTACTCATCAACAACAATATATTTTTTATAAAATATTATATATAAAAAAGAACAAACCATCTAAGTAAATTATGTTTTTGTACTTATGAGATTATGAGCACCCCCTTGAATATTTAATATTTTGTTTTCAAATACATGTATTTATTCGTCATTAAAGCGGTAATTGGATACGCAACCCTAAATAACTTATCAAGATGACTCAAATTAACGGAACTATTGTTAAATACCGACCGACTTATAACACATTGCCAAAACGCACCGATAGCGCGATCTAGGATTTGTGCACAGTAGCGCCATCTAGTGGTAAACACAACAAATTTCAAACTTTACTCGATTTGAGTATTCAAGTGCGACGGCGCGATGGCTTATTTCATGTATAAGTTTGGTGTTTCTATACCGATTTCTATGATTCTTTTTTTATTGAATAGGTAATAATGTTAACTTTTTTAAATTTGGTATGACTGAGAGTATTATAAACGTAAAAGTAAACAAATATAATCAGAATGCTCCGAACTGCTAAGCTATCAGGAGTTACACGTGTTATTGTGAGTCAACCATAAAAGATAGACATATGCTGTTCCGGGATATTTTTTAGACAATTTAATGTAGAATATTTCCGTCATACATGATTTCTATGTAACTTTAACCATTAAGGCTGCAAACGCGACGGAAGCTTAAAAAACGGAGTAACTTCCCGACATTTCCCTTCACTACTCAGCTCCTATTGATTGTAGCGTGATGAAAAGTATCCTATAACCTGCCCAGAAGTATGAAGAATAATTGTACCAAGTTTCATTAAAATCCGTCGAGTAGTTTTTGTTTCTATAAGGAACATACAGACAGACAGACAGACAGACAGACAGACAGACAGACAGACAAAAATTTTCCTGATTGCATTTTTGGCATCAGTATCGATCACTAATCACCCCCTGATAGTTTTTTTTTTAATATATTTCATGTACAGAATTGACCTCTCTACAGTTTTATTATAAGTATAGATAATAAGTATAGGCGACCAAGAAATTGGTTTACCACTTCTGATGACATCTCCCAGTAGCATAATTATTCGCTAAGGATTACAGATTGACAGATTCTGACGAAGCAGTTATTAATCTGTCAAGCGAAAATAGCCTTTGATGTTTTGTACGTACAAATTATATTCAGCCTTAGAGTGGTAAACTAATTTCTTGGTCGCCTATACATCAAAATATATAATGTTATAGAGATGGGAATGACCACAGAAGTGACTCAGGAACTACTGATGCAAATGAACTGCCCTGTGGTCACCGACAGGAAGGGATCGGATAAGCCTAGAGTTAAGGAACGGAAGAAGGTAGCCATTATACTTTTTTCAGTTAAATGACAAGAATCTCTTATATTATATGTATTCTACGTGCCAGTTCTTGCGACCAGAGCCTACAAGAACGGGCAAGAATCTTACGGCCTAGTTACACCTTTTTTGTATGATCCTTCTTTCAAAGAATATAAATTAAATTTTAAAATAAAATTCTTCACAAATGTCTTAATGAGAGCGCCCTTTACACTACCCGCTACACTCTTAAAGTTTCACGTGTTTACATAGTTCTTTGCAAAGTGGTCTTCTAATATTTACCTACTTGTATTTTGTAAGCAGATACCAGAATGCAGTGATCTCCGGATAGCTGAGTTAGGAGCTTCAACTGAAATCGCCAATATGGCGCTCCGGAACAAATCTGAACTTCCTGTTATTATTAAATCAGAGTAAGAAAATTGACTAGTAAGAGTTTTGGTGTATACGACCTGCATGCAGACACCTGCAGAGCCTCTAGCGGGTTGTTTCAGAAACTTGGATTCTGAATACAAAGTTAGTCCTCGTTGTCGCGTTAAACGATAGGTACTTTACATAGTATACACCAAAACTCGTACTAGGCCTATTTAAATGGAAGTCATACTAAGATGTTGTAAAAAAGATTCCAATTAATAAAAATAGTCTTTATTAATGTTACATTATTTTCAGAACGAGAATGAGAAAAATGGAATCTTACAGTACATCGGAATTCAATCAAAAATCAGGTGAAAAATATTATTTCATATTTCATTTAAGAATTACTATTATAATCCACAATCCATTATACTATCCACAACTTCGTATGATTTTTCCGATAAATTTAATTGAAGAATAGGTTGTAAGTTATATTAGATATTTATTTCATTGGATCAGTTAAACTATAACTACCGGTAACAGCTAGGCACGGTAAAGCAGTGTCTAGTCTGGCTAATCTTTCCAACACGATGCTACAACAGAATACCTACAGTTGTAGCATCGACACGATAAGAAGAAGAAGTTAAACTATCTATAGATCGTTTGCAACGGTCTGTAGATAGCTCAACTGTTTCTTATGTATTTTATATGACAATGTACATTTTGTAAATACTGTATAGTCGTAAGTTTGTTTGTGAATAAAGTAATTTTAGTTTCATCCAAATAGATTCTCTCGTAGTGAGATTGAAACACAATCATCCAAATATGGAAACATTCACAATATAGGCTTTTGCAAAGTAATATACTATGAAAAAGCCTATAATTGTAATTTGAAATACCCCAAGTTCTGTTTGTAAAGCAGCGCCCCTAGCTGATTTCTTGAAAAGCTTGGATTTCCATACCAAAATCGGTAGCGCTCGGCAATCGCGTCTCTGCGATCTGTGTGTGCACAAACTCTTACTTGGGGTAGGTACTGATCTGATATTAGTTTTATTAATTAAATCCATATTTCAGATGATTCCGGAGCTCATGACGACTGGATTGACTCCGCTTACAGTAGCTTGCGAGATTCTACAAGAACGTAAGATTATTTTTTTCAACCGACTTCAAATAAATAATTAAAATGATCGTGGCGCCTCTGAGCTCCAAGTACGGATAAAATGTCGCACGCGAACGTATGTGAGTGACACTACGCGTTGCTTGCAGCTCGACTGGCTAACGTTGTAGCGTCACCGCGCAGTGTCTTAAATGTGCTAACGTTACGATCAGTCAAAGTCAAAATTGCTTTGTTCTGTAAAATCACAAGGATCATTTAGAATCGACTTACATACTAGGTGATTCTAGGTGCCAGTTCCACGCGACCAGTACCCCAAGTACGAGTTTGTGCACACACGAATCGTAGAGACGCAATCGCCGAGCGCCACCGTTTTTGTATGGAGATCCAAACAGCGCCCCTAGCAGATTTCTTGAGAAGCTTGGATTTCCATACAAAATTGGTGGCTTGCGATACGAAGGCGATACCTTCGTATGCATGTGCAAAACTCGTACTAGGCCCTCAGAGCCTAGAAGAACGGGCAAGAAACTTACGGGCTGGTTCCTACCGTTTTTTTATATGATCCTTCCCATCCTTTTTATATGATACGTTTATTATTGTCAAATTTATTCGTACTCAGGCCTCTGTTCAGCCTCGTTCTTTCAAAAGAGGTTCTACTATTACTAAATTGACTAATGTATTTTTTTTTCTAGACATTGGATGGATCGAAGAATAGGAAGTATTTTAAAACTTCCTTATAAATCTTGTAAGTTAATTAAACAGTTCTTTTTATAACAACCCAAAATGTGGGCTAAATAAGATTCGAACCCAGGATTTTTGCTTTCTATCATTACTTTATAAAATCTAACCTTTTTCGTGATAGCAGTAAGTAGACCAGTGTATAATTTTTTATTTTTTTTCAGTCAAAAGAAATATATTAAATCGAAGCTCACTTATTAGTGAACTTATTAATAGTGAAAATGATTTGTAAGTACGATTTTAATTTGATTTTCTGTCATATCCTTGTGCTTATGTATTTATTTATTTATCATTAGTCCAACTAATTTTCTTTATTTTGACAAGTTATGGGGCCGTTTTTACTAAAATTAAAATGGTTTTTTTGTTTTGTTTTGTACCTACTACTTAAATAATTTAAATTTCCAGCACGCTTATGAGAAAGATCAAGTTATTATTTTACGAAGAAATAACAGATCATCAGAAAAGAGGTCTCCAGAGACTATATTCTACGATCAATCGCAAAAAAACACCGCATAAGTTGGGGTGGTAAGGTCCTATATTCTTTTTCTTGTGTTATTATGTTATATTTACACGAAAAAAGTTTTTTACAATACACATAAGAAAAAATACAAATATTATAAAAAACTTGAAACTAGGTTGCCGCCGGCAGCGGGGCAAGGCCCAAGCTGCCGGTGGTTAGGGCTACAGATTGAGGAACCTCCGGACAATGCGTGCCGTGTCGAGGATCACTGTCGCATACATATTATGTTATATTATTATTATGTATTATTTTATGAGTAATAGACATAATATATTTTTTTAATCTTTTACGTCTCACAGCCCACAGCTGGGCAAAAGTCTCTTCAAAATTTACCACTGTTCCCGATCTTGATCATTGATTAATCCACAAATAGATGTATTTTTTATAAGTTATCTATACTAATATTATAAAGAGGTAAAGTTTGTATGTTTGTATATTTGTTCAATTGTAAGGGGTAATCTCGGGATCTACTGAACCGATTTTAAAAATTCTTTCACCATTAGAAAGCCACATTATTGCTGAGTGTCATAGGCTATATACAAAACCGAAAAATAAAAAGGCTTTTACGTGGTAGTCCGTTTTGTAAAGCGAATCGGAGAAAAAACGGTCGAATTATGCTCAACGAAGTGGGCACGGGTCAGCTAGTTTATTATAAACGTTTAACTTTTACAAGTTTTTTTTATTTCAGGCTCAACACGGTCACTAATGTATGTGCTGAAAGTCAAGTAGAAAGGTATTTGTATTATGTATAATTTATATGTATATAACATTTGTGTGTCGTGTTTTTTAAGAAACCCGGCTAATGTTGGACGTTTTCTGTCGTAATTCCATGATTAGTACTTAAAAATGTAAAGTGTAAACCCATGTTGGATATCCTTATTATACTAAGTATATAAAGCTTTCTTTTATTTTTATATACTTTTTAAAAATAATAATTATAGGACAGATTGACTAGATAGGACAAACTTATTTGACATTTTACAATAGTATTTATTCTGAGTTTTCGTTTTAGGTCCAAACGGTGCAGTCATCAAAGGTACGTGTAAACACAATTCAGTCCCCCTAGTACGAGTTTGTGTGTTGCACACACGGATCGCTGAGACGAGCCTATCGCCGAGCGTCTCCGATTTTGTATGGATATCCAAGCAGCGCCCCCCAGATTATTTGAGAAGCTTCGATGTGGGCACAATCTCGTACTTAGGCTACAGAACATTAGATGAATATAATGTATACATATATTTCAGAAAAATATTAGAATGACAGTAAAACCGCATTGTATTTTTGAAGTTTTTGTGAATACATACATAATTTGATAATGCTTGTTTTCAGATGCAAACACTTCAAAACATCTCACAGCTACAGATGCATGCGAGCTCATGTTATGAGACTGGCTGGTCCTACTGCGAGCGAGTGAGTTAATAACCAACAAATAATGACACTTTCACACAAACTAAGTAGTCTCAATATCGGGTCAAAATATTGTTTTGCGCCTCGAAATAACGTCGTAACAAATGTTGCGAGCTCTCGAGACTCGTTTCAGTTCAACTTATTACAAGCTGAGATTCAAACTTTGACAGACAGTTTAGCAGCTAACCTTACTATTGACGACCGATGTTGCGCGGCGGGTGAGGGTCCGCCTGCGGGTTCGATTCCCGCCTTGATAAATGTATGTACGATCTGCAAATATTTATTCCGGGTGCTCTGGGTATTTCATATGTATAATAAAAAAATATCTATCTATGTAATGTATTGTATTAAGTATGTCAGTCTTATAGTACCCATAACACAAGCTCTGCTTAGTTTGGGGCTAGTTGATGTTGTGTGAATTGTCCAGCATTATTTATATTTACCTTGGGTAGTGGAAATAAAAATTAGTATAAAATTATATTATATATAAAATAAATAGAAATAGTATATTTTATTCGCGTAATTTTGTGAAAACACCTGTTTATGTCCCAAATACACTAATTTATTTTACTTGAATTAATCATTTTTTCATCTGTTAGCATAATATTACTAATATATAGTATACATTGTATTATATAAATAATGTATTGTATGTATGTATGTAAGTTATAGTAGCATTATTATTATCTACACTATTATAGCTTTTGTACAAGAGACAGTGAGAAAGAGAGATGACCATGAGGGCATCTCTACAAAAAGTGTTATAGTTCCTTGCTATTGTAACAGAAATAAAATCGTGAATTTGTTCATGTTCTAAAACGCAACGATAGCGCGTTCTAGCTTCTGCTCATTTTAACAGCGACATCTAGTTGTGAAACTAAAATGTTTAGTCCACGAATATAGAGACCCTTTGACCTCTGAATGAGAGATAGGGATTCAAACTTGTTTATATGTATACATATTTATAGGCCAGTTCATCTTAGGGGTAGATAATTTTAACATCTACAATATTTAACCATCTTACAACTATACAAATAGCATAAACCCGAAAAAATATGCCTCAGGGTTGCCGCATAGTACGTTTAAAAAGGCTTTTACAGGCCAACATTTTACTATACTTCATGGAAATCATGGTTTTTCATTTAACATCATATTCCTTGGAATTCTGAAGGCCCACAAGGATGGATGTGGTGGCGTTTAAAAGAACATTAAACGGGCTTTATTATTTTCTCAGATTGTTTGAAAATCCAACCTGTGGAAATTAAGTTATTCCTGAAAAACATGAAGTATAAAAGAAAAACAGTTTTTCGGAAATATATCGATTCCCACAGGTTGGATTTTCAAACGATTTGAAAAACATATAAAGTCCATTTCATGTCGTTTGAAACACAACCACAGCCATTTCGTAGGCCTTCAGAATTTGGAGTAATACGATGTTAAAATATATAAATAGTTTTATCAAAATTTCTCGATTTCCATGGGACGGATTTTTTTCATAAAAATAGTAAAAGGTAGGCCTGTAAAAACCCTTCAAAACGTAGTATTGGCAACCCTAAGGGACAAGTTTTTTTGTCGTGGCCCACGCTCTATAGAGAATTGAAATTTGAAAGGAGAATGGCTCCTTTCAAACTTGTCTTCGAATGGACTACTGATATATTTATTGATTACTAGTAGTACGCCTCGGCTTCGCACGGGTAGCCTATATAAAAAATATCATTATTATATAGCCTATGTTCAGCGCAGATAATGTAGCTTCACAACAGTGAAAGAATTTTTGAAATCGGCCCAGTAGTGTCGGAGCCTATTCGATGCAAACAAACAAACAAAAAATCAAATCTTTCCTCTTTATAATATTACTAGCTGACCCGTGCCCACTTCGTTGGGCATAATTCGAATCCACGTAAATAAACAATAGAACCCGCATAAACTCCCGTGACCGGCACCTGCATTATTCCGCTGACATTTTTCTAATACATACATTTTCAAACTCGTGATATCTTTTGAATGGAATATCCAAATTGAATAATTTAAAAAGTCATATAAAGGTATTGAAACAATCTTAATTATGTAGTAATTTATTTAGATAAGGATTAATACCAAAGCACAAATAAAGAACGTTTTCTAGCGGCGTCATTTTAATTATATTTTTTCGATATTAAAACACTTATAGTGACATATCTGTAATAGTTAGACACATGCTGTCGCTGACTTTTTTGTGGATGATGATGTGTTCTACAAAATTGTAGTACATGATTTCTTTCTATCATCAATAGTTTTCGCAGCGCACGCGATGTAAGGAATTTCTTAGGTATTTTTTTTACACCTTGGGTTACATAATCGAAGTTTTAGTAAGGATCCCTAATTTTTTTGAAAATATAATATAGCCTATGACACTCAGCGATAATGTGGCTTTCTATTGGTGAAAGAGTTTTTAAAATCGGTTCAGTAGATCCCGAGATTACCCCTTACAATTGAACAAATATACAAACATACAAACTTTACCTCTTTATAATATTAGTATAGATATATATATATATTGATGTATTGATGATTATATAATAGGTCAAATGTAGGTCACAACCCAACATGGAGAATGCACTGAGCGTTTTTAAATAAGGTGTCCTAATTATATAGAGGGTGTAACAGGAGGGGTGGAATGTGGTAGGGCGATAGAGGACCTCAATGCCTATCGATATAACTCCATGTTTGTTCAGCGAAATTCTGTCGTTCAAAAGTTATTCGCGCTTTTATGAAATTTTGGTCAAAATCAGATTTTAGGTTAGATGTCACAGGTATACCCAAACTTTGTATAGGGCTACAACCGTAACATTTTTCACCTTGTAGCTTAGTATCCTTTCGTACTACTAATACTACTATACCAGTTTGAGTCGAATGTTTTCCAAATAAAAAATACTCTTTTTACATTAAAATCCGCAATTTCTAGAATAACTATAAACGCAATTAAAAAAACGAATATTTTTTTTCTTTTTATATTTGTTACCTACCTAAAATTAGTTATAAATGTTATTATAACTTTAACTTTCAGGTTGGCTGGATTCAGAAAAAAAGTAACAAATATTATTTCGCCAAGATTCTTCACTGACGGCGGTTTCAGTAAGTTTATAAGCTATTTTACACTCTTACGGCCGGTTTCTCGGAACGATGATCAACGAAAAAATCTAATAATTACTTTGTGTCAAACTCGGATCAATCGTGATTTGGGTTTCCAGAAACCGGCCGTGATTGTTATATGTAATCATCATCGGCAGACCGTATAAGCCCACTGCTGGATATAAGCCTCTTCCCTCCAACGCCATTAGGTGACGGGTATAGCCAAATGCGTGTTTTTGGGGAAACCGAAAACTGTTTTCAGAAAAAGTGATAGCATGTGGAGTTGTGAAACTTATTATTTCCTATAACACATATATTGAACTAGTGTATTGTTACTCAAAATTTGTGCTCTTGGATATAGTTTACTTTTAAATGTAAGTTTAGTACCAACACCTTTTGCAAAAGTGTGGTTTAAGATCCCATTTTTTATGGGTTTGGCAGATTTGTTTGGTACCAAACTCAGCACAGCTATTCTTATGGTTCGTATCTTGTGACTCTAAAGAAAACATTTCTACATTAAGGTGTTTAAAGAAGAAGAAGAGTAGCACCTTAGGAATTATAAGTGTTTGATTGCTGTGTGCTCGCAAATATACATAAGGCACTGCTTTAGAGTTTGACTATCCGAACTGTGCGCGGCTCAATAAGTGTTTTGCGCCGTTGTCAGCATTTTTGTTGAAATTGAAATTGTGACGTTGCCACGCTGACTGTCTAGAGTTTAACCACCACGGCAAAAACTATGCCGTGTTACAAGTTTAACGTGTGTATAGATATAATAAATAAATAATAAACTTGGAAGTTATTGACATTTTTATTTATTATGAAAAATTTCACCCTACCCGTCGCCTTAATAGCTTTTTGCATCCACGTCAATGATATTATGTATTGGAGTCAAAAGAAACATTGGAGTTACAGGCGTATGATAATCAGAATAATACTAATATAAAACTTACTACTAAATAACTAATTATAAAATCAATATTTTCGATTAAATTTTGAATCTACAATGAATTATTTAATTACAATGTCAAATTTTTCAAGAGAGTAAAACGCGTGCGAGAAAAGGGTTGATTGTTTTGGATCTAAGTCTATAGTTACTTGTTTCTTCTACTAGACTCTGTACCTCTACCATGAGTTGTCACTTGTCACAGTAAAATCTCCTGACTTTACTACAGTAGTTACGTACTAGGTACTGGTACGAGCTACTGGTCGCAACAGGCGTAAGACCTTTCAAAGTGATCCTTGTGATTTTATTGAATACATTTTATTGAGTGGTTTAAGAAAGACTTGTAGCATTATTCTAACATACCATAATGGCTTATTTATTTTGACGTGACAACGTCTTATAATTCGATAGAGCCTGCACGCACGAAAAAACATGACTCATGCGGCGTTACCTCGCTCTGAGGCGTTCCATGAAGTGCAAGCGAGAGCGCGGAACGAGCGACAAAGAAGCACAATCGGCCTTTGCGTTCGTTGTCACGTTCAACTATCGCCAGTAAACCGACTTTACAGACAACCATTTTTTCTTGTTGTAGAAACTCCAGCCATCACAATGACTCAGGCGTGCGGCAACTCGCAGCTGGGATCAGTAAAAGTATAGATTGTGTATTATTTTGTACCTAAAAGTAATTAAAAGTACAGTTAACATTATTGTGTTTTTTATTTCTACATAAACCTCATCGTACTAGACCTTCAATATTTTGACCTAACGTCGACATAGCTTGAATTTGAAGTGAACTCAGTATACGTAAGATACCTAGTTGGTTTTTTTACAAAAAGATTTTCTGCCGAGCGACCATTGTGTCGGGCCCCGAAAACCAATGGATGGTAAAGGGGCTTGTGTTACTCGGTTTGCGCGATCCATAGGCCCCAGCCCCTATAAATGTGACAAACGCAATCGCAATACTAAACGTATCGAAACAGTGGAATATTCGAGTGACACTATATACGCGTTGCTTGCAGTAGCTCTACCATGAGTTTTTACTATACTATATATACTATACTCGCTAGCGTCTGTAGTTAAAAAATGTATGAAGATTTGTACAGCGCCTCTAGCGGACAGTTAGGTACTAAAATTCGCAATACTAATATTGACGTAACTACTGTAGTAAAGTCAGGCGATTTTACTGTGACAACTCATGGTAGAGGTACCCAACTATCCACTAGAGGCGCTGTACAAATCTTCATACATTTTTTTAACTACAAACGCTAGCGTGAATAGTATATATACGGCCGGTTTCTCGAACGATGATCAACGAAAAAATCGAATAATTACTATGTGTCAAACTCGAATCAATCGTGATTTGGGTTTCCAGAAACCGGCCGTTAGTATAGTAAAAACTCATGGTAGAGCTACTGTCTCGAGTCGGGTAAAGTTATTTGTACCCCTCAGGTCCGGTTCATGTTAAGTTAAGAACGCTATCAATTCCAGCGTGAATATTTAAACTAATTCCTGCTATAAGAGGAAAAATAATCTATCTAATATTGATCTCTATTAACATATTAAGAATGTTTATTATTAATTTGGTTGAGTTGTATTAAATACAGTATTCTATGGCATTTTCCGTCTAGTTTTTGGTTAATATTGCGCCGCGGTTTAGTGCACATTTGCACCATTGGCTTGCCCCATAACTGCATCTAAAAAAGACGTGTGGCACTCGGGGACTGCCGCGATAAAGCTATTGCATATTTTTTGCTGGATTACGCATGCGCAGTGCTAGGTTATTTCGTTACGAAATTTCTGGATTAGGTCTCCACGCCCAAGGCCCGCGATAGGAGCTATGCAATAGCTTAAAAATATCACTAGGCGCCTTGTTCAAAAACTAGACGAAAAATGCATTTAAAAGTCCTCAGATACTGTATCAATCTACTAAATTGAACACAAATGCTTGGTTTTAGTTAAAAAGCGTCTGTTTCTTCATCATCCTCGTCCAGCTCTCTCTTGGATCTGCAGCTGGCGAAGTATCCCTTTCTCCACAGCAGTACTATTATCAGTACTAGGGGAAAGGTTACGAAAATACCTGAAAAATATATATTTTTGTTCATGTCTGGTCATTATCGTCACCATCTTGGCTTTATGCACTTCTTTAAAGCCTATCTTTAAAGTACCTACTAAAATTGAATAAAAGTATTCTATTAGTGATCTAGTCTCAACAGTACAAGCTTTGCTTAGTTTGGGTTTGGGGGGTATCCTGACAACTGACATGTTTTTGAACTGTTATTTGATAAAATTGCAGTTCAGTTTTCTTCTTCGTCTTTTATTGATATTTTGAATGATCGATTTGCATACCGTTTGATAGAATTAGCGAAAAATCTGGTAGGCCATGCTCAAATCAGGTAGTGGCCTACCTAACCCCGTGCTAAACCGCAGCATTGACGTCATTTTTAACAGGGGCCTTATTCTCTATGACATAGGAGATTCCTTCCCCAAACGTGCTACGTCACAACGCGTTCCAAAACGCAAACTTCAAAAATGATTGATTTGTATATAAATTATTCGAATCGCGCATGACACGTTTTGAAACGAATAGTTTTCATAACACGGCAGACGTCGGCACGATTAGTTGACAGTTCAAACAGTGGCCAAAACGTAACGTGTCGCGGTAGGGAATGACAACTAAGGCTTACGCCATACAGTTTTTTCAGATTCTACGCTCTTGTCTTGCCTAAGCCAAGTAACGCGCGTGGTTTGCAATACAATAGAGAATAATGCCCCAGCTCAGTCATAATTTTATAAAGCTCAGTCACGTAAGTCCACAAAAATGCCACGGAATACTGATGAGTTACTATAGTAAAATCATCGAAAACTGAACTGCAACTGAAAGGATATTCGGTCACGCAAGTTTCCCATTGCTGGATAGCCCCCCTGGACTGTGAGTGTGAAAATGTCCGTGAACATGTATTTATTAGGATAGGACCATGAAAAAGCTTGTTCTTGCTCGTCTGAGTATATAATCGATTTTCGCTGTTTATTATGTTTTGTTTTATTTCCAAAGAAAACAAACGGTAGTATAAAATACGACTCATAAATGGATCTTTAGAAGTGGGAAATTTTATTTTATTAAATAGGACACCCAACATTTACACAAATCAAACAGGAGGGAGGGGTAGACCAAAAGCAATAGACCGATGGGGGAGCTCAATGCCTATCTATATAACCCCCATGTATGTTCAGTGATATTCAGTCGTTCAAAGTTATTCGTACTTTCAATAACTCAATAACTTATCAATAACTTTACAGATTAGCTTAAGTCCCGCACACATTCCACACGCACCATACATCCTACATCCGCACACCCTCATACACTCCCTTACATGCTCATTTAAATATGTATGTTTAAAATTACTTTCATTTTTATCTTGTTTTTTTGCTTCATCACAATCTTGCTGGAACACTATTTATCTAGCTAATGCCTTGATCACCCGTACCGAGTAAACCGGCGAGACAGTGACGTATTTGATATACACTGCGCGTCGACATCAGTTTTACTGTTGAACGTTGCAGCGTTAGCGCGCAGTGTATCTTAAATACGTCACTGTCTCGCCGGTTTACTCGGTACGTGTGATCAAGGCATTAAGGAGGTGGGCGTTGGTCGCTACGACACGGTTTTCACGAACTACTGGGGCCTTATTCTCTATTGTATTGCAAACCACGCGCGTTACTTGGCTTAGGCAAGACAACGGGCGTGGAATCTGAAAAAAATGTATGGCGTAAGCCTTAGTTGTCATTCCCTACCGCGACATGGTACGGTTTGAACTGTCAACTAATCGTGTCGACGTCTGTCGTGTTATGAAAACTATTCGTTTCAAAACGTGTCATGCGCGATTCAAATAATATAGATACAAATCAATAATTTTTGAAGTTTGCGTTCAGAGAGCTTAGTCCTAGGTTGCATTTTAAAACTCCCTACTCTCGAGCCGACAGTCGTCTCTCGGATGTCCATATATTTTTGTATGGATATCCGCGAGACGACTCTCGGCTCGAGAGTAGGGAGTTTTAAAATGCAACCTCGGACTAAGCCCTCTGGAACGCGTTGTGACGTAGCACGGTTTGGGGAAGGAATGTAGAGAATAAGGCCCCTGTTCCGAAATAAATGTTTTTGTATTTTTTGTATATTTAAAGTTTCAACTATTGATCAATGATATTGTATAAGTACCTATCATTATCCCAAGGATTATAGCGAGGTCAGGAACAGGCAGGTCGCTTATCTTCTCGCTCTCCGGACAGACAAGGGTTTTCGAGGAGTTGTGCAGCTGCGCAAATGATAACCCTCTCATTTCTTGGGGCTTCTTACATCTGAGGACAGAAAGACATGAACATTTTGACCAAAACTGAGTAAAGCTTGTACTGAAACTGTTGCTGATAGAATACTTACGATTTTTCTGATGATTATTTTTAAAGAACCCAGGCCAGGCACAGAAAAAAACATCAGTGTTATCAATAAAATGTTTCTAAGGAGAAATTGAACCTACTCTGGGTGAAATGGTCAGATCGATTGATCTCGACTGAGCAAATACCACACTATTTAAAGAAAGGTGCCGTTAATCTACAAAAAAAAACTATAAACCTCACATCATATTCCCAGCCTGCTCCTCAAGCCCCAAAGAGTTGACCATTGGAACCAGTACATCCACCATCCACTGGTTCTTGCAGTCACAGTTGAACGGGTTGCTGGATACATCAACCACTGTAAGCTGGTCCCAGCGGTGGAGGAATGAGGAGTCGATGTTGGATAAGTTGTTGTTGTTTAGATAAAGCTGAAAGACAATTCATTTTATCAGAAATTTTATTCTTGGAAGAATCATACAAAAAAACGGTAAGAACTAAGATTGTGGCCCGTTCGTGTAGACACTGCTGAGCAACTGGCCTAGTCAAACCCAGAAAAAAACATCTATGTTCACCATCACCCTTTGCTCTTGGTGGGGATTGAACCCGCGACCCACAGCAGGGAAGAGTTACTACCAACTGAGCTGTGCTGTGACGCCTGTCACTCCAAATATACCTCAGTAACAGTAGGCCACACTTCATTTTCCTGGTCGTCAATATACGTCAGGAAGTCAGGGTCAATGACCGTCAGTCGAGGGTTGTAGCATATGTGGAGGGTGACCAGGTCAGTGAGACCTGCCAGTGCACCTGCAGTAATGTTCTGAAGTTTGCTGTTTCGGCATAGCCGGAGGTCTTGGAGCTTGGTCAGGTTTTTAATTGCACTGAAAACATTTGGTCACATTAGAGAACTTTAGTTTGTAGAAATCAGATGAAGATATTTTATGTTTGTCAATCTAACTTCGATGACTGGTTAACCTTTCTTGTGGTTGAAAGAGAAAACCGGCTTTCGAATCTACATCTTACTTTCGTACTATCTTTCACATAATTCTCTATTAGCCTCCAAAATCAAAAACCTTTTTTCACAAAATATCCCCAAGACATTAAAGATAACTTACTTGTTTCTCTCCAAAGATTGTATCGGATTTTTGTCATAGTTTAAGTACACCAGGTTTACAGCCTCGCTCAGAACAGCTGGGACAGTCGTAAATCTGTTATCACTGAGGTCCAGCCGTCTAAGTCGTCGCTGACGACGGAACAGACCCTCAGGTAATGTTTCCAACTCACAACTGGATAGGTAGAACTCCTGAAAACATCCTAATAACTGAAATTCATCATCTGTGAAAGTTACAAATCACAGCTTATGAGATACAGCCTGCAAAGAGACTGACAGCAGTCTATCTGCAGGAGTCTCAGTAATAGCGTCTCCTTTTCCCTTTGGGTACGGAAGCCTAAAATACACTCGGATTGAGAACCTCCTTAAGTTAAAAACCTCACCCTTAAATAGACCAGATCAGTGATCGCAGCCATGGTGACCTGGTCAAGGTATGCCAGAGGATTCCCGCTCAAGTCCAGCGTGGACAGTTCAGTCATGAAGGTGAACACATCTTGAGGTAGAGAGTGGATGTCATTGTACGCTAGGCTCAAATACCGGATCTTTGTGAAGGAAGTCGGCCCGCTTTTTGGATGCATTGGACCCTGGACAAATAGAAGATTAAGTTCAGATACAAATTTAGGCAATTAAATTCTAAGTATAATATAAGGTAAGCACAATAATACAATATCAGCCTTATCGCTAAGAGCTCCTACAGGCAACAAACGCAAAAATCAACAAATATAGCAGTTTCACGATAATGTCAAATTCAGCTCCCGTCACAACTCAAAAAAAAAATTATACCTCGGTATATTACATCCATTACATTCTCTGATAAATATTTGAATACATAATGACATCGAGACACAGAACAAACATAATTATCGGTGGGAATCGAACCCGACCCTCAGCATGGAAGGCAGAGCTACTACCAACTGAGCTGTGACGCCTGTCGCAAAGATGAGAATGAAGAGTCACTTACTATAAATATCTTCCTGCTCAGTTTATCAGTGGTTATTTTATTTCTGCTTAGATCCAAGGTCACGAGGTCCACCAGGTACGTAAAACTGGCATCCTCGATGGTCACCAGCTCGCAGTTGGATAGATTCAGTGTCTTTATTGGAAGGGGGGAGATTCTGGTTATGGAGGTCAGCGGGTTTTGGCTGAGGTCTACTGCGGTGGGCTTGAGGTCTTTAACTCCTGGAAAGACAAATTATATCAGCAAACATCATCTTTCCCCTGCCCAACGTGTTTTATTATTCCACTTACTCTTATCATTCGTCAACTCTGTTACTGTCTAATTTATTGGAAGAAAACTGAACTAGAGATATGAAGAATAAATTAAGACTAATGTAATTGAACCTAGTTTCTACGAACAATAAATATAATTTCATCATCATTTCATCTGTCTACTCTAAATCATCAGAGGTTCCAAGTGGCTTTGGATACTTTTATAAGAGCTTATGAAGCTCTTAAAATGAACATCCAGCAATAAGTATATTGAACATGACCTCAGCCCAGCTTCATCTCAAATTAATAGATTATTCTCCGAGCTAAACTAGAATAGTTTTAAAAGAAATATACCATCCCAATCCTGCAGCTCGAAAGGAAGCTTGATGTCTCTGTTGGTGCAGTTTATGACTCCATCTGTGCAGTTACAGGTCTTGCAGATCACGTCTGAAAGGACTTCAGGAATCTCGGTTGTCACATCTGAAACAGTCGGGAAATTCATTTTTCATTTACTTTTCAACTTAATACATTCATTTGTTCATTTGCCACTGGAAACCAGCAGATAAAAAGCCATTAGACAGGTCACAGATTAGTTGGTAGTAGCTCTGCCTTCCAAGCTGTGGGTCGTGGGTTCGATACCCACTGAGAGCAAATGTTTGTGTGATGAACATAGAGTTGTTCTGTGTTTAGGTGTTACTATGTATTCTAGATATGTATTTACAAAAAATGCATATAAGTATTCCATCAGCAGTCTAGTTTCCATCTAGCAACTATGGGACTAATGCGCGATGTGTATAATGTCCATGAATATTTATTTGTTTTTATAAGGTCCATCGGTTCTAGGCCAACATAACTAATGGTAGGTAGGTAACCTGTCAAAATGGTGACTCGACAACCAGTGACAAAAAACAATTTATTCGTACTGTATCATCATTTTTGAATGTGTAACCGTGGAGGCGTGTGCATTTTTAGAATGTATCAACTCTTCCTATGCGGAAAGGGTGCTTGTAATACCCATTTTAAGTTTAGGCCAAGTTGTGAAACTTAATTTGGCAAATCAATTTATCTATCTTAAACATGTTTTAAGTACCACGTGGTTAATAAATGAGTGTGTTTTTTTTACAAACATGATTACTATGAAAAGATTGGAGTCGGTGGGTAATAGTCAGATTATCATATCAAATCAAATTAAAGTGTATAGTTGCAACTCCAACACCAATATTACATACACTTACACAAAGATGATATAAACAAAATAATAAGTTAACATAAATAAAATAATTTTTTTTTAATTTTTAAAAAGGCTTCGTCTCAGCATATATTTATAATGTTTCGTCAATGTTTCAATGCGTTTAGTGTCCATATTTAGTATGTGTATTCTCTTACCTTCATTTTGTGATACACTGAATCCAAAAACCAATAAAAACACGTACAAACGAATAATATTCGAAACCATTTTACTAACATAAATTGTCAAACACGCTGCAACTCAAACATGAAATATCTAAACTGAGAGATAAGGACTTTAAAATATATCGTTTTTTGTGATTTGCAGATTATGTTTACCTATCGATTTGGGGTTAGATAAGGTGTTGTGTATCACTATGACAAGCGTTACAGCTTATTTTGAACCGATAATAAAATAGACGGTTCTGAAAGTACCTATATATGTAGGTACCTATTTGGAGTAACAAGAATGGACAGAATTAGAAACGAGTAGGTACCTACATTAAAGAAAATTTGAAAGTAGCACCAGTGACCGAAAAAATGATTGGCGTGGTATTGACATGTTATGGACGAAAAGAGTGCTGGGTATGAATGTGGATGGATGTAAAGGAAGAAGTAGGCCTTAGAACAGATGGATGGATTGTGTGAACATAGATGTGGATGTGAAAGATACTGAGATGACGGATGATAGAGGAGAATGGATGAAAAGAACATGTTGTGCCGACCCCACCTAGTGGGATAAGGCAGGAGGAAAACTAAAAATGTTTTCTACTTTTCGCATGTGACCAGTCTAATGATCATGTACAAAATTTAACAGTTTACACTCAGCTTAAATCATCAAATAAGTCTCTTAATTAGCAAAAAAACACCCTCTAGGTAGGTATAAGTACATCATTCGATGTACTTATACCTACCTCGAAATCACGCGACTATAAGAACGCGATTTAGAATCGTGCTCTAGGTGTTTCTAGGTTCCACACGCGACGCGACCAACCTGAGCCTAGAAGACACATTCTAGGCGCATGCCGAATGGTCACAGCCTGCATCCCAAGTACGAGTTTGTGCGATCCGTTTGTGCAAAAACTCGTACTTGGGTTACTGGTTCTTACCGTTTTTTGATGACTAAGTTCTCAAAGTAGCATGAGCAATATCCGCATATCATAAGTCACAAATTATTTCCGTAATCTCGTTCCGGATCTACTTCCCAGAAATAAATATTTGGTAAATTTATGTCTATGTAATCTACCCTTTTATTAGTATGTAGATAGCTTCCATTGCAGGCCTTGGGCGTGGAGACCGAATCCAGAAATTCCGTAACTAAAGTACTTACCACTGCGCATGCGTAATCCATCAAAAAATGCTATGCAATAGCTTTTACCGCGGCAGTCCCGTGGTACTTCTAGTGTACTTACCGTACCTACTGTACATCAGTGGTATTAGGATTAGGATTGGCTTATATTTTAGCTACATTCCCTGTATCGTCGCTCCATCTCGCCGGAGGGCGTCCTACACTACACAATGCCTAAACGCGGTCTGTCTCCACTCGTCTCCACTGTTTGCTGACAGATGGGCAGTAATTAAAAGAGTCTGCTTATGTTACTGTGAAGATCTCTTTCGCCATGGTAATTTGTAAGCGTTGTATATACCTACCTATCACCTATGTTTTCTAGTTTTTATATATTATTTTAAGTCTATTTTTAAGGTTATAAATTGATCTCATTTTATTATTTTTGTGTTTGTAAATACTTAATTTTAAATAGAATAACGTACTAGTTAAGTACCTATCTGTAATGTTATTCTGTTATTAGATAATAAAGAATTTTGAATTTTTAGAATTTAGAATTTTGAAAAGATATCACGAGTTCAAAAATGTAAGTAATAGTCTAAATGTACATTCCATTCATCATTCATTCTTCGCATTCCATTTTCTAGAACAAGTATCTTCTTGTTTAGTTTTTCGACTTCTGATTTTAATACTCTATTTTCCTCGATAATGGGATTAATTTTTCTTCGATGCTTTGTAAAACATTTTGTGTTATTTTCTCCGTAATAGTTTTTGTTTGATTAACCTAGTAACTTTGAAAAAAGCAGTCATTTCATTTGACATATCCGATTTGTCATGTTGCTGGACGGCGAGTTTTTCCACAGATCAAAAAAGCTGTATGATTGCTTGATTGGAATGGAGCTATATTGGGATGCAAGTTTGGGGTGGAAGTTTACATTTTACTATGATCAAGACCAACCGTCAGTTTCAGGGGTGCCGTGATTACACAACCAAGAAAAACACAGCCACGGAATGTTTGCCAGACAACAATTATTGAATTGGATTGTTTTCTTTTCGTATTATAATCTGTGCAGTTTATTTTTATCAAAATGGGATAGTAACATTTTAATCTTTGGTTTCATCACGAAGCATAGACTAGGCTTTCGACCAATCAGAGCAATGGTCGCCAATTCCATTCCATGGTCGTGTTTGCCACGGCTGTAGGTACATTCCGTGGTTGGACATTCCGGGTCGTGCTTTCCATGCCTCTATGTTTGTACAATAACCGGACCCAGTTTCAGCGGGTTGGTTGGTTTTTGTCCCACACGCACTTTTTAATAACCTCCAATTTCTCGGTATCGTTTTATTCTTTTTCTTTCACTTTTGGCACCTGATTTAATCGCAGGAATGCGCGTATTTATTATGATACGGGTTCACTTTTTGCACTGATTTACTGTGATTTTCGCGGAGCGTAAAAACATTGTGATAGCTTCTCAACACCGGTGTTGCCGCCGCCGGAAGTACTACCACCGTACTTTAGTACGGTGGTAGTACTTCCTCAGACGTGGACAGAAAGCTATTGTTTTTCAGATATGGCGCAATTGGACGAAACAATCGTGATGCGAAAAAGGACCCACATAGTCGATACAGAAGGTCAGTAATGCAATACCTACTATTCACTCACATAAAACCTTTCCAGTGATAAACAATTTCGATAGAAAACCCACTAATGTTGAACGTTTTGGAACGAAGTTTTGGAACGAAGTTATTTATCGCGCGTTGCGAAAGGGGGTTAGTAGGAAAAAAATAAGACCAAAAATTGTAACGACACTTTGCTATAAGTAGTGAGACGTGCGTGTTTCTCTATTTGTCTCTCTCTCTGTCTCTTAAAAAGAAAGCTAATTGTTAAATTAAGAACTTCGTTCAATCCGGGTGTCCCTTGACACCTCTCAATTCTCACAGAACCTTGGGGGTTAGCACGAATCAATGTCACAATTGTAAACGAATCGAAACAGAGACGTGTTTGAGATACATTGCGCGTCAACATTAGCTTTACTGTCGAACGTTGCAACGATAGCGCGCAATGTATCTTAAAAACGTTAGTTTACAATTATTATTATTGGGTCATTCAACATTCTATTTCATTATTATTTGCCCTTAAAACAGGGCTCATATGTGACACCTACCTACATTGTATTACCATGTTACGTACCACCATATGAAATCAATAAATGTATTGAGTATTGAGTATTGATTTATTAAAATCCCTTTGATTTTAGAATCACCAACATCTTCGTTATATATCGACACCCCTGAACAAATGATGCGTCAAGAAGAACAACATGCAGGTATTTTTGAAATTCATTTACTTATGTAATAATGTACAATCTTTATTTACAAACAAACTTACGACTATACAGTATTTACAAAATGTACATAGTCATATAAAATACATAAGAAACAGTTGAACTATCTACAGACCGTAATAATCAATAATAATGTTGATTCTTTCATAATAGGTACTTTGATTCTTTATGATTCATTTTGATTCTTTTTGGTACATTTTTATACTTTATATCTTTTTGATTCTTTATTAAGTAAATGAACGTAATTTCTACAATTTCAGACATATCAACAGAGGCATATCAAAGAGAATCATCTTGCTCTCCTCCAGCCGCAAAAAAACGCCATTCATTCAGTTCAAACTATATATATCCTAAAAACACAAAACGATATAGCGATTCTCTTGAATCAAGTGATCAATCCGCGAAAAAAGAACTAAGAAGCACTAATCAGTCAAGGTTTGACGAAAAGTCTGATTCTTCTGACATCAGGCATCCACAGTTATCTGACGAAATATCAGATAATCAATCTGACAGAGACACTGATACGCAATCAAAAAAAACAAATGATGGTCCATCAAGCACATCGCAACGTTCGAAAAGATCGCGATCAAATCAAATTTCAACAAAATCTGATCAAGCACCTCAGTCTACCAGACAAGTAACTGACGTCTACAAAAATCGTCGTTTTGTGACGTCTTCATCACAAAACAGTCCAACTTATACAGATTTATTTGATTTGAATAATGATGAAAAATCAATTTACTTTGATGCGACAAACTCCACTAAATCCACAAATAAAAGCTCAGAGAGAAATATTTTCATAAATAATTGTGACACAACTAACAAGAATAGAGTTTCTCATAGAGTTACTGAATTGAATACTAATGATCTTGAAGAAGAATCTACTGTTCGGAGAATTTATCGAAGAAAAAGGGTAAGTAATTTTTAAGGTTCCGTGCCCAAAGGGACTCTAATACTGAGACTCTGCTGCCCGTCTGTCTGTCCGTCTGTCTGTCTGTCCGTCTGTCATTAGGCTGTATCATGATCCGCAAATAACATAAAATACTTAGGTACTTACATACTTTTTTCTAAATACTTACATAAGTACCTAAGTATACTTATATAGCTTACATCATAAGTCAGACATAGATTATATATTTATGCTCATCACACAAACTTTTGCTCTGGGTGGGAATCGAACCCACGACCCACAGAATGGAAGGCATAGCTACACCAACTGAGCTGTGACGCCTGGATGTTTATGAATATTTTTAATATTTACAATTCCATTTATTCGTTATTCAGCAAAATATTTTAAGTAGAACTTTTGTAGAAAAAGTTTTAGACAATTATTTTGTTATTTGCCTTAAGTTTTAATAAAATATTAGTTTTATCGAATTTCCATTATTCATAATATTTATGAATTCCAATAACTCAAAATTCCTGGGAATATAATTTAAGGAATAACGTGAATTTACGAAACACTTTAATATATTTTATTTTACAGCCCTCAAAAAATATTCAGAAAAAGGACCAAGCGACACAGACCGACACAGAGGCTTGCAACTTCCATATGCGTGAAAGAGATGACAACATTTCAAATAGGAACCTACCATTCGGCCATGTAATGATTTATGATTCGCCCGAATCAAAAGTACCCTCCAAAATGATATATTCATTATTACATGAAAGTGTCAATCGTCTCTAGTACGTCCATCGGCCATTTTTATTTGATTTTGAAAATCGATGGGAAAATTTGGAAGATTTAAATATTTGTCCAAATAAAGAAGTTTTTGTTCTGTTTAAATAAAACTATTACAGTGTCAATGTTTATTTAGTCTATATTACGGCTATCGGCCATATTTGATTCGGTTTCGGTAAATTGACGGGAAAATTCGGAAGATTTTAGTTTTGTCAAAATAAATATTTTTATGATTTTTTTTGTTTAAATTAATAAATGTTTGTATAAAACGTCACATTGTTTTTATTTTTCAAATAGTTAAGACAATTAAAAAAGAAAGGAAGAAGGAAAATAATTTACCAACAATATAAAAATAATAAATTATTTTTCTTTCTTTCTAAAACGCGAATATAAAAGAAAGAACAAAAAAAAATTAATTCTTGGCTTATCTTAATTGTTATAGGTACTATAGTTCGGCCCTTAGAGTAACTTTTAAATGATCAGAGAATGCGTTCCTGACACATCGCGATTGAACTGACGACGTAACTTTGTAATGGCGTTGCAGTTACGATAAAAATATTTTTGCTGGTTGTTTACCGTTTTAACAATTGATGAGCATTAAAACAACTTTATTATATGTATGAGTATGTGCACACACGGATCGCAGACGCAATCGCCGAGCGCCACCGATTTTGTATGGAGATCCAAGCAGCGCCCCTAGCAGATTTCTTGAGAAGTTTGGATTTCCATACAAAATTGGGGGCTTGCGATACGAAGGCGATACGTCCGTATTCATGTACAAAACTCGTACTAGGCACTCTGATAGGTGTCTGGAACGCATTCTCTGAGCGGCCGAACTATAACTTAAAGAAGGGAGTAAAGAGATAAGTACCTTTTTAATTGACAGGCGTCACAGCTCAGTTGGTAGTAGCTTTGCCTCCTATGCTGTGGGTCGCGGGTTCGATTACCACCCAGAGCAAATGTTTGTGTGATGAACATAAATATTTGTTCTGTGTCTGGATGTTACTATGTATTCTATAAATGTATTTACAAAAAAAAGTACTTATATATATTCTATCAGCAATCTAGTGTCCATAGTACAAGCTTGGTTCGTTTGGGACTAAAGTGTGATGTATGAAATGTCCATGAATATTTATTTATTAATTTATTAAACATAATTAGTTGTCGTAATGTTTAAAGCTTTCATTATGTATCAAACACTTTTCAAATTTCAGATTTTCGCATAATACATATTTTTTGCCGTTTTTCAACTAAATCATATCTTGGACCGATGTGGCGCGACGGGCGAAGGTCCGCCTGCGACGCGGAGGTTGCGGCTTCGATCCCCGCCTTGGGATAAATGTTTGTACGATCTGCAAATATTTATTCCGGGTGTTCTGGGTATTTTATATGTATAATGAAACTTATCTATCTATGTAATGTATATTAAGTATGTCAGTCTTCTAGTACCCATAACACAAGCTCTGCTTAGCTTGGGCCAGATGACGTTGTGTGGGTTGTTCAGCATTATTAATTTTATTAATAATTTGGGCATATATATAGACATAAAACTCTTTTTTGCATACCAACACAGTATTCGAATGACATCAATAACAATAGTCCACATAATGGGCGGTATTAAGGCGCGGACCCACCGCGGCGCATGCTGTGCACACGGGCACGCGGCGCATTTTAGCTGCGTGTATTCATTTGTTTGACAACGTGGGTTATCGTTTCCACCGAAGTACACGAATATGATCCACGTATATTTTTACCGTGGCACGGCGCACGGAGAGGCTACGCACGTGCCACTGCAATCCACGGACGGTGTGGGGATCTGGGGCGGGCGGAGTATAAGTGAGCATAGTCGTGGGTTATATATTCGTGTACTTCAGTGGTAACGTAAACCCACGTAGACAGCGTTGAACTATGTTCCGCCTATTCGATTCGTGTACCAATGACGTCATTTCATGCGCATCCTCAGCGTGGGTTGCAGTGGACACAACCACATACATTTTCTTACAAAGCGAAGCTTAATAGGTACACGTGCGCATCCTCTCCGTGCGCCGCGGTGGGATCGCGCCTTTATAGCTGTGAGATATCTCTTGAAACCGAAGAATATAATAAACAATTTAGTTGTGGCTGGTATAAACTTTATTAAAATATTCCTGTTCCTAAAGCTTTAAAACTGAGATAAGGTGATATATTATAAACGAACAGCGGTCAAATGCATTCGCTTTTTCTTACTTGAACTTAAGATACGATACTTCACCATTCTAGGGAGTAGGTACCTACCTAGGTACATATTATATTAAATGTGTGGTTCACGGCGCTCAATAATGTTAAGGTGATAGGTACCTCTCGCGCTTTATATTAAGAACCAATCTCAAAAATTGATACAGAGTTACACAGAAAATAGCTTAAACTAGTAAAAGATATAACAGTTCAATAAAAAATCCGCAATAAAAAAGGAAACCTATTGCACTACTATTATAAGAAAACCTATAGCACTGCCATGCAAGTTTTTTTTGCACAATTATTTTACAGACTTGACACAGAAATAAAACTTAATTAAAAATAAAATATTGTGGTTATAATCAATCCCTACACTTTTTTTATTATAACTAGAATACATAGTTGAAATATAATAATTATAGTGTGATTTGATAATGCACTCAAAATAAACATTTCAAAAAGTAACTATTGTTCTTTTATTAAACAATAAATCCCCAGTTTTAATCTTATAATTACAACACTAACGGCCGGTTTCTGGAAACCCAAATCACGATTGATCCGAGTTTGACACATAGTAATTATTTGTTTTTTTCGTTTATCATCGTTCGAGAAACCGGCCGTTAGTGTATTTTTTTTATATATAGTTATCATCATTGGGGGCCCGCTTGTAGAAGGCTCGCGACAAGTCCGCGGGGGGGCGAAGGCCTAGCCAGCCGCAGTACCCGCGGCGCCAGAGCAATAGCACGCTGAGCACTATCGGCACAGCTAGCAGCACTCCTGCAAATTATGACATACGTACAGCGCATACAACTTCTAGTTGAACGACTATTTTGTTGTATATCATATCATCATCATCATCATTCCCCTGGGTGCATGGAAAGAGCCTCCTCGTGGCGCACACCGGTAACAGCTAGGCACGGTAAAGCAGTGTCTAGTCTGGCTAATCTTTCCAACACGATGCTACAACAAAATACAGTTGTAGCATCGACACGATAAGAAGATCATTCCTCTGCCCTTATCCCACGTTACGTGAGGTCGGCACAGCATGTTTTTTTCTTCCACTCACTCCTATCATTCGTCAACTCAGAGTCTACTCCTTTTACATTCATATCCTCTTTCACACAATCTAGCCACTTCTTTTTCGGTCTTCCTCTACTTGCATATCCAGACACGCTCACATTCATAACTTTCTCATATCATATGTTTAAAAGAATATATTAAGGGCTAGCATATACATACAACTTTTAGTTGAACAACTATTTTGTTGTATGTCATATGTTTAAAATAATATATTAAAGCGCACATACAATCAACTCGATAGATAACACGACAAAAAAGTCAAAAAGCTATATCGATTTGCTTTTGATTTAAAAGTAAGACAACTATCGATCAAGCGCTCAATTTGTATTGCATTGTATTGATGTGCGCAGACCATCATCGACTAGACTAGACAGTCGATCCGCGACTGACCGCGACTGCCAGAGTGCCAGTCTCGTACCTATAAGCATTTAACAGTTGTATGTAAGCGCTAGCCCGAGTAGTTGTTACAATGAGATTTGGTAGGTGAACACATGAACCCTGTTTGAGGGCACTGCAATATAATAGGATTGTAGGCAGACCGAGGTTTATTTATAATTAAATTTGTATGTCGTAAAAAAATTTGATATCTAGCATTCTAGATTTTCGATTCCCATTTGTCGGGTCGCAACATGGTACTGGGTCGTCAAAATAAAATAATAAAATATCGGGTCGCTTGTTGCAAAATTGTTCGTCATTTTCCGCGAACTAATAAAAATATCTATCTATGTAATGTATATTAAGTATGTCAGTCTTCTAGTACGCATAACACAAGCTCTGCTTAGCTTTTGGCTAGATGATGTTGTGTATATTGTCCAGCATCATTTCATTTAATAGCCCAGGACAGAGTGAAGGAAGGGAGGCCTTTGCCCAGCAGTGGGACACGACAGGCTGAAAATGAATGAATTGTTATAGACCTTACCAATAAGCGTGCCGAGGAGTATGGAGCCGTCTCTCTCGGGCCGGTGTCCGTACTTGTCGAGACACCTCATCTTGCGGTGGAACTCGTGCAGCTCCTTGAACGAGTACCCTCGCATCTCGATGGGCTCCTGGCATCTGGACACAAATATCACGTTTAGATATATTCAATTATTTGCTGGAATGAGTTTTTTTTTTGACTCGCACAGATTGAGCATTTGCCATCTTGTAAGTGGTTTAAGATCTTTATTAATTCTCTCAAGATTACAAAATCACTTACGGGAACTAAACTAGTAAGTATGCTAAGGTAAAATGTAGTTCGTAACGAACAAAAGCAGAATTATGTAGGTAGATTTTAAAAATAACAAACAAAACAAACAGCATAAACATTGCGAGTGTATAGGGCAGACCCACACGGGGCGATATGTTTCTTGCACAAGTAATTGGTTTCAACTTGAACACTCTTTGGTACAAAGTCTGGAATGAGTTACCATCGCTCCTGTTTGTTATACAGGGTGTTTTAAAATAATTATATTAGAGAAGTGCAGCTATCGGTTTGTACCCTTTATTTCGTACTTAAAACTGGGACTGCACGGTCGGCCAGGATCTGGCCGATACGCAGAAGCGTAAGTTTTGAAAGCGACCAGCACCTGACTCTTTGCCAGGCTAAGGGTAATCAACAGTACCCCAAGTACAAGTTTGTGCACACACGGATCGTAGAGACGCAATCGCCGAGTGCCACCGATTTTTTATGAAGATCCAAGCAGCACTCCTAGCAGATTTCTGGAGAAGCTTGGATTTCCATACAAAATCGGTAGCACTCGGCGATCGCGTCTCTACGATCCGTGTGTGCACAAACACGTACTTGGGGTACAGATTTGATTTGGCATATTTTGAGAGGGTAGGACAGACTGGTAGGTGGTAGGTAGCTTACACCATGTTAGTAGCGTTCCCCTGCTTCGCCTCCACCACAGGCACCAGTATGTCGACCATCCACTGCGTGCTGCAGTCGCAGAGGAAGGGGTTGTCGCTCACATCCACCTTCTGCAGCAGGTCCCAGCGCGACAGCAACCTGGAGTCCACCTCCGTCAGGTTGTTGGATTGGAGGTACAGCTGGAGAAGGTTTTCACATAAAAAAAATGGTTGTCTGTAAAGTCGGTTTACTGACGATAGTTGAACGTGACAACGAACACAAAAGCCGATTGTGCTTCTTTGTCGCTCATTCCGCGCTCTCGTTTGCACTTCATGGAACGCCTCAGAGCGAGGTAACGCCGCATGATTTTTGACGTGACAACGTCTTATAATTCGATAGAGCCGGCTGCACGCACGAAAAAACATGACTCATGCGGCGTTACCTCGCTCTGAGGCGTTTCATGTAAGGCTTGAAGTGAAAGAAAGAAAGAAAGAAAAACCATTTATTCAAACCACCACCGCTTAAAAAATAATAACAAAATAATTAAAAATAAAAATAAGTTTCTAAAATAAAATATACAAAATTTTGATAAAAAAGGTTCAAAGTAGTGGTGGAGAAAAGGCCTACAGCTCAGCATGTGTTGTCATGTGTTGCCACACAACAACGCTGGTTTTCAGCTGAGACCTGTGTTGACTTCACGGACTTCTTGGTTCCAGTAAGGCCAAACGTACACAACACATTATCAACTAAAATACCGCAGTGCAAAAAAGTGCAAGCGAGAGCGCGGAATGAGCGACAAAGAAGCACAATCGGCCTTTGCGTTCGTTGTCACGTTCAACTATCGTCAGTAAACCGACTTTACAGACAACCATTTATTTTTTTAAGCTATTGCATAGCTTCTATCGCGTGCCTTGAGTGTGGAGACCGAATCCAGAAATTCCGTAACGAAAAGTTACCATAGAAACTGAACGTGATTGAACCTGGCAGGTTTTGAGAGGGTAGGATACGGCCTCAAGCGTTTGAATAACACAGGGGTGGCCAACCGGTCGATCGCGATCGACCGGTCGATCCCGACTGTTAGTCCAGTCGATCGTGGCAAGGCAAAAAATGAAAATACGTAGAGCTGACTGCACAACGTTATCACAACTGCTGCACGCATCATACTTTTTATTTATCCTCCATTCTACGCAGTATAGTGTTTTGCTTTCGGCTTGCCATGACCAATAAGAGTACTATATGATTTTCTACTGAACTATGCTGTTTCATTTAAGATTTCAATAAGTATGTAATTGGTAGATCGCACAGGGTATCGTTAGTAAACAGTAAATCTTGGGTCTCATCAAGTTGGCCACCCCTGGATATCACATCCTATACTTAGTTTAAATTAGTACTTAGTTTAAACTGTAGCGCCATCTATCTCGCTACATAATGAACTACATCGAAGTCTACGCAGGCATCTGTTGGTCTGTTGCGTAGACTCCGATGTAGTTCAAAGTATAGTGGCAGAGACAAATCCTAGAAGGCGCAAACGAAGTTATCACGGAGTTTGAACATACCTAAGTAATACGACCGAATACTATCTATCGGTCCTCGGACCTCGAGCCAAAGGTCGCTCGGCGTGGAAGATCTTCCCTTTTTGTTATCTTCCCAAATTGTTAATGTATTTTATTAATTATCTATTTACTTACCTAGTTGTTGGTTGTTTCTCTGTGATGTGATGCCTGAATTATGGGAACACTAGGCTCGAAACCCTATGTAAAATATATGTTTGTTTTTGTGTAACCCGTGTTGCGTGTCCTATTAAATAAAATAAATACAAAAATTGGCCGTTTATTTTGAACAAACCTCTTTAACGATAGGCCAGTCATAATTCTCCCCGATGTCGTCAGGTCTCGCCAGCGCTTTCGCATCTAAATACGAGAGCTGCGGGTTGAAGCTCAGATGCAGCTTCTGAAGGGACTCCAGTCCGGCCAACGAACCCACACCTATGGATCTCAGCACCGGCATGTTGCACATGTGGAGTTCTTGCAACTTTCGAAGGCGGGGGAAACCTCTGTAAACAAATGTAACTATTCATTAAAAAGACGTGTGGCACTCGGGGACTGCCGCGGTAAAACTGTTGCATAGCATTTTTTGCTGGATTACGCATGCGCAGTGTTTAGGTTATTTTCGTTCGGTATTTTTGTTAAGGAATTTCTGGATTTTGTCTTCTTCTGGATTCGACTATTACAGACAGGCGTCACAGCTCAGTTTGTAGTAGTCTTCTATGCTAGGTCGTGGGCTCGATTCCCACCCAGTGCAAATGATTGTGTGATGAACATCAATATATGTTTTGTGTCATATATTTACAAAAAAAAATGTATTCTATCAGCTATCTAGTTCTCATAGTACAAGCTTTGTGTGCCGCGTTGAATAGCAATGCGAATGATAGATACATTTATGTAATATACAAAGACGACCGATGTGGCGCGGCGGGCGAAGGTCCGCCTGCGACGCGGAGGTTGCGGGTTCGATTCCCGCCTTGGGATAAATGTTTGTACGATCTGCAAATATTTATTCCAGGTGTTCTGGGTATTTTATATGTAAGTATAATAAAAAATATCTATGTAATATATTGTATTAAGTATGTCATTCTTCTAGTATAACACAAGCTCTGCTTAGCTTGGGGCTAGATGTTGTGTGGATTGTCCAGCATTATTTATTATACGCTGAAAAAGTAGTCTCACCGGTAATCTTCGGAGGTCATGTCCAGTTCCAGGATGGGGTTTTGGTTGAGGTTCAGATACAGCAGGTTCTTGGTCTCCTCCAGCTCCTGGGGCACCGCCGCCAGCTGATTGTCGCTAAAGTCCAGCCGTTCCAGGTATAGAGGGGTGTGGAGGAACTTCTCCGGGATCTCTTGCAGCTGGCAGGACCGCATCCTGAGGGTCTGGAGAGTAGTTTTAAGCTTAGTTTTCATTGTAAACGGGATATTTACCATGATTTGTGAGTTTGATTATTTCCCGATATTTCGGCACAGTTGAAATGAAATGAAATAATTTATTTGCTTCAAACATGGTAGGTATAAGATCTTATCATACATAGTGCCTCACGTTTCACTAAATATTGGCATGCAAATCTTACAAAAATTATAATTATTAATTAAAGAAGATAAAATGTCATACAATAAACACAGTTGCATGCGCCATGATCACGGGTCGAACACGGTCAATGGCGCATGCAACTGTGCCGAAATATCGAGAAATAATCAAACTCACAAATCATGGTAAATATCCCGTTTACAATGAAAACTGTGTTCAAAACCGTGATAGTTTCAAATATAATATTATTAAGCTATTGCACAGCTTCTATCGCGGGCTTAGAGCGTGGAGACCGAATCCAGAAATTCCGTAACGAAAATAACCTAACACTGCGCATGCGTAATCACGCAAAAAATGCTATGAAATACCCGGATACAGTTGATGTTACACCAAATTACTTATAAACTAGGAAATAGCCTGTAAAATAGGCGGCCTTATTAAGCGATATCTTCCAGGCATCAGAGCTTTTTGTTTAAGCGCACTTTAAAAATAACGTTTGCTTGTTTGTCGTTATACTTTATAAGTGGAAAAGTTTGGGGTAGGCCATAGACTATTCTCTAGAAAGAGACAACGCGACTGTGCGGCCAATACCTGTCTCTTTTCTGTATATCTGTAAGTAATCATCTAGAAAGAGACAACTACTGGCCGCACGATTGTTTCGTCTCTGTCACGCTTTGCCGCGTATTTACTTCATACCTGGATATTTCATTTATTAATTGTCATTATTATGCATATGACACATCGTTTGATCTTAGGACTAATTAGAACAAATACATAATGTTCCCAAATAAGAGTGTTGCAAAAGGGTTAAGTATAAGAGAGGACCGAATCACAAAGCATGCAGAAATTAAGGTGACGGGTATAGCCAAATGCGTGTTTTTGGGAATGTTTTCTGAAGAAGTCATAGCATGTGGAGTTGTGAAACTTATTATTTCCTATAACACATATATTGAACTAGTCAGGTAGGAAACAAAATGTGTGCTCTTGGTTATAGTTTACTTTAAAATGTAAGTTTAGTACCAACACCTTTTGCAAAAGTGTGGTTTTTGATCCCATTTTTTATGGGTTTGGCAGATTTGTTTGGTACCAAACTCAGCACAGCTATTCTTATGGTTCGTATCTTTACATGCAAGAAAAAAAAAATCTACATTAAGGTGTTTAAAGAAGAAGAAGAGTAGCGCCTTAGGAACTATAAGTGTTCGATTTCTGTGTGCTCGCAAATATTCATAAGGCGCTGCTTAAGAGTTTGACAATCCGAACTGTGCGCGGCTCATTATGTGTTTTGCGTCGTTTTCAGCATTCTTACTGAAGTTGAAAATGCGACGTTGCCACGCTGACTGTCTAGAGTTTAACCACTGCGGCAAAAACTATGCCGTGTTACAAGTTTAACGTGTGTGTAGATACAATGAATTAATAATAAAGTTGGAAGTTTATGACATTTTTATTTATTATGAAAAATTTTTTTATTTATTTTTTTTATTCTCTATGGTATATCCTCCGAAATCTACGACTTTCAATGTCTATCTATACCTACTTAATTATAGATGACGCCACTTACCTTATGCTCCTCTGAGGGCTTAGTCCGAGGTTGCATTTTAAAATTCCCTACAGATCTCGAGCCGACAGTCGTCTCTCGGATGTCCTTATATTTTTGTATGGATATCCGAGAGACGACTCTCGGCTCGAGAGTAGGGAGTTTTGCAAATGCACCTCGGTCTAGCCCTCTGAAATCTAGGACTAGTTTCCATGTAAAATATATGGCGCCACTTACTTTCAACATCGGCAGACTCGAAATAGCAATGAGCGTCACGTGGTCTATGGTCGTAAAAGGATTCCCGCTCAAATCTAGGACTTCTAACTCCGGTAAATGCTCGAAAAGGTCCTGATTGAGCGAGTGTAGGTCGTTGTGAGCTAGGTTCAATGTCCTCATTTGACTGAGCGGTTCGTATTCTTCGGGGGAATAACGACCCTGAAAACAGATAATAAATAATCATGCCATAGACAAAATAAATATAAAACGAATTAAATAATTAAAGAGTTATAAGCATGAAGTTTTTGTATAAGAAGATTTATGCCTAATAAATTCAAATCATCAAATAAAAAACTGTTCATTTTGATTACCTCATTACTACATTTGCGCTCAAATTTTTCAGAGTTGGCTCCATATTTGACGGTTTTTTTTTCGTGAATTAAATCGTATATCTGTCGAAATTGGCGCCATATTTGTTAGGTAGTAGGTTTTTTTTAGTGATAAAACGACCACATCTGTCATAGTTGGCGCCATATTTTTTAAAAGGTATTTTTTTTCGTATTAAATTAAAGAGACCACATAAGTCAGAGTTTTTGTAGCCTTACCTCAAAAGCATGAGGACTAAGCCTCGCCGCCGTCAGCCTGTTATGGCTGAGGTCCAAGAGTCTCATTTCTTGCAGGTCTTTGAAGCTGGCGCTATCAATAACTTCTATGTTGCATCGCGAAAGGTTCAGCACTTGGATCGGCAACTCAGCAATAGCTGTTACATTTCTGAATAAATTCTCACTCAAGTCAACGTGAGTTGGCCTGATTTTTGTCAGCGCTGGAAATATAAGTTATGCAGTGTCTCAGACAGAAGTTTGTTTTGAAAAAAATTGTATGGAAATTTGGATGTATGTTTGTTACTCTTTCACGCAAAAACTACTAAATGGATTTTAATGAAACTTTACAATAATGTGTTGTCATTCTTTCATTATCTATAGGTTTTAATATTATAAAGAAGTAACACAAACTTTACTTCTTTGTTTGTTAAATTGTAAAGGGTAATCTCGGGATCTACTGAACCGATTTTAAAAATTCTTTCACCTATAGAAAGCTTCATTATTGCTGAATGACATAGGCTATATAAAATACCGAAAAATAAAAAGGCTTTTACGTGGTAGTCCGTTTTGCAAAGTGAACCTGAGAAAAAACGGTCGTATTATGCCCAACGAAGTGGACACGGGTCAGCTAGTAATTTATAAAGATATTGTGCGAATTGTCCAAAATATAACGATTTATGTACAAACAAAATCGAGGGCGCTAGTTTAACTTACCAGCCCAGTCGTCCTTGGGAAAGAAAACATCAATACTTTGATCAAAACAGTTGACAGTGTCACCCTGACAGATGCACTGTCTGCAGATCCCGGTCTGTCTTGTCATGTCGTCTGAAATGGTGGTCATATCGGTGGGCGGTTGGTCAGCTGAAACATAGCGTGAGTTCAATAGACCACAAAACAATATCGGTCTATCTTATAAAAAGTCAGCGTTGACATTAAGTCATCATTACGTATGGTAGGTAATCAATACTTCAAGTATGCGCAAACTTTTTATAAGATAGGGGTAGGGGTATGTAGGTAGGTATATGAGCACCCTACCAGAGTGCTTAGTCCGAGGTTGCATTTCTCGGATATCCTCTTATTTTTGTACGGATATCCGAGAGACGACTCTCGGCTCGAGAGTAGGGAGTTTTAAAATGCACACTCGGACTAAGCCCCCAGACTAATAGGCCTACAGAAAAGAGTCAGATATTGGCCGCACATGTGAATTTCTGGAGGCTATTGCTGACTCTATGCTCTATGTCTATGAGAGTGAAACATACTTTATGCTACTCGATACAAGATGGCGTTGGCAATAATCTTGCAGAATTTCTACAGAAATTCAAATATATTCGACTATAGTTCAAAAACATAGTTTTATGAGTATTTGTATATCTATTAGACATCTCTATGTATGAAAATTGCTGTTAGTGTTATTGCTGTAGGTAAGGTTCGAATGGCTGGGCCGATTTTGAGAAAATTTGATAAAAAATACGAATAAAGAGTAAGTAGGTAAAGGCGAACGTCCATCGGTCAGCTAGTATTTAATAAAATTAGAACAAGCATTATATCTATATGCTAAACTAATTTTGACAAAACTTTGTGCTAGTAATAGTATAAACGGTAATGAATAAAGTTCATTGACCTCCTAAACAACGACAATACAAGACGTTTATCGCTAACAGATGTCGCTACTTACTTGTTTGACAGTTGACAGTGACAGCTAGAATCGCCAGAACAAAAAAAGGCGCGTACTTTGCACCCATTTTCCTAGAAAAGTACAAATAAATAATGACTTATTGCGAAATGAAACTCACAAAAGCTTATCTCAATGATAAGAATTTATCAACGACGACTAAAAAACTAAACTGTATCATACATAACATACATTAGGCAAAGAAAATGATATTTCGCACAACGCCTTATAGCCCCAAACAAATTATTGAGATGAGATGATTCAAATAAATAATGCTGGACAATCCACACAACATCATCTAGCCCCAAGCTAAGCAGAGCTTGTGTTGTGGGTACTAGAAGACTGACATACTTAATACAATACATTACATAGATATTTTTTATTATACATATAAAATACCCAGAACATCCGGAATAAATATTTGCAGATCGTACAAACATTTATCCCAAGGCGGGAATCGAACCCGCAGCTTTCTGCGTCGCAAATATAAATATTCACAGACATTTCACACATCTCAAGTCCCTTTAACTAAGCAAAGCTTGTGCTATGGGAAATAAGTAGATTGCTGATAAGTACATTTTTTTAGAAATACATATACTTACCTACATTTGTTTAGTAAATACCAACAAATAATAGAAGAACAATATTTATGTTCATCATACAAAAATTTGCTATGGGTGAGTATCGAACCCACGACCCACATGGAACGCAGTGCTACCAACACCTATAATGCTTTCATTACTGGCACCAATTAAAATGGTGTTTAATTGGTGCCAGTAATGAAAGCATTTATAGGTTAACAAATAAGTTTCAATATTTATTATGTCCGTAAATATTTACATTCGCTTGTGGCATGCAGGCTTGATCGAGGTTGTCTGGAGATCGCTTAGTGATAAGACCGCCAATTGCTTACATCGTATTCCTAAGTGTGTTGCAGACTTTTTATCGGCCGATAGTTTGGTCGGCTTCTTAATCAGTATGAAGATGTATGCAGATGCGCACATTACAGTGATTCAGTCTCCATACTGATAAAAAGTCTGCAGTCTGCGGTCATAATTTTGCATCGCAAAAATAGCTTTGCGAGCAATGACGATGACAGAAAACACGCTAGTCACAATAAAGTTTGTGTAAAGATAAAAGAAAACTCGCCTTTAGATAAAATATTAAAATCAAACGAAATAATAAAAAACAAATATAAAATGGCGTCACTATATCCCAATGTTAACCAACCTATTTATTAAAAAAAATCACCGTTGCCAAGCTTACATCAAAACACCAAAAACTACAATAACGCTACAATCCCAAAAATTTGCGAGAACATAAAAAACTCACCTAAATAACTTAATAAAATCACATTAAAATAGCACAAAACGCTCCACAATCACAGCAAATTCTCGACTGAGGTGTACATAACATATACCGACTTATTATCTTATCTTGACTTATCGCTGTCCTTACCGCGAATAGGTGGGTTTGGTTGTCTGTGTTAGAAAACATGTATATGACATGATACTGCCTTACACAGGTCCCAGTTTAATCCATTGTAATGTTATATGAGCATTTTTTAGAGGATGCAATTTTATTTTTGGGACATGTGTGGATGGTCAATAGAATCTTAATCTAAAGTTTGTGGGTTCACCACCCTTGTCTCCTAGTCGCCATCTTGAAAAAAGGGGTGAAACCACTTTTTTTGCGGTATCTCGGAAATTATGCGTCTTTTTTTTGTATCAAATTATTTGGCCTATAAATATGTTTATGTATCTTTTTGCCTTAAATTAAAAATTAAAGAAGTTATAAGCAAAAAAACTATCTGTCATTGATGTCATATTGCGATTTTATGTTAAAAAATAAGTGTTCTTAAACTATTTTTTGCGTAATATATGATTGGGTTTATTTAGGTACTAGAGTTATATACCTATTTAAACAGAGAGAGATAATCATAGTTGAATATTTAAATTGTTTATAAGCTTGTTTTTCTTATTTCATTTTACTGCGTGTCGTGTGTTTTAAAAACGGATCCGAACTCGTTTTTTAATAACCAAACACATGTCATAGTCGTCATTTTTACAATAAAATATTGAAAACATTAAACTTCTTGGTATCAAAAATGCCATAAACGTTATTTAGTTAGCTGTGCATTAAAAAACTATAAACTAGTATATACTTAAAGTTTGAACTGTAATTAGACGTAAGTATTCATATTACATATTTTATAAAAAATAGTAAGTAGTATTTTTTTCATGAAGTACAAGGATAAAAAAAATAAAAAATTCCAGAATGGACTTAAGTTTTTTTCCTGTAAGGAGTGGTTGACCCAAATAAAATGTCACATACAACGTTGTTAATCTTGATAGAATTGCCTATTGACTGATATGATATCTGATAATATGCGTCTACAGTGCGTATCATATTATGAATCATTCATTTTTCATATTATTATTAATAACAGGACATTGAGCCTCATTAGCCTGATTTCAACAAACCCTCAAAAGATCAAATGGTTTGACAGCTGTCAAAAGTTCAACAGCGATAAGACCACCTATTCATTTTAATTAAGTAAGTAATTAAGTTACTATTAGTTTTTTCTTAGCATTTTTTAAATATTAATGTAAGAACTTAACTAAAAAGGAAGTTCTAGACATGTTTATGTAATAAAAAATGCTGTTTAAATGAGTCAATATAATCGTCATTTACTGAGAAAATAAAATGATTTTCTTATTCTTAGAATTAGTGTGGTATTCATATACATATAATGGAAAATATACTTGAAAAAGATAAGTACTTAAGTATACCGAATTACCTAACCTAGTAAACCTTTTATGAAATTATTTTTATTCTTACATTACAATTTCTATAAAAATAACCGAATAAAAACTTACTTTTTTTGTTAATACTTACATAGAATATACCCAGACACAGAACAAATATCACAAAAAACATTTGCTCCAGGTGGGAATCGAACCCACGACCCACAGTCAGAGCTACTACGAACTGAGCTGTGACGCCTGACAATTTTTAATAATTTAAACTGTAACATAGTGCTCTGCTCATAAAGAATATCTATATCAGAAACCTAAGAATCTATTAAGGGTAAGTGGGCTAAAACGGACCATTAAAACCACGTCATTTTGAAAAGGGACTAAGGGCAAGATGTCACTTGAACCCCACGACAAAAAACACAGGATTTTAAACCTTATTTCAAGTATTATATGGTTATGTTAACACAATGCATTTTCCTCGGTTAAGGGGCAGCTTATACGGATGACATGACAGGCCGTAACAAGCGTGTAGGGTTGACTCCATGCATTTATATTTACGTGAAAGAGTTACAAACATACATAAGTAGGTACATCCATCCATGCAAGCCTTCGCATGGAACGATGGATGTATGTTTTATTTATTAAATTTATTTATACACGTTTATAATATTAGTACGATAGGATAGTAGGAAGTAGGATAGGAAGTACGACAGGAAGTAGGATAGTAGGAAGTATGACAGGAAGTACGATAGGAAGTAGTATCGGAAGTAGGAAGTAGGATCGAAAGTAGGATAGTAGTAAGTAGGAAATGATGTACGATGACAAGTAGGATCGGAAGTAGGATCGGAAGTAGAATTGGAAGTAGGATAGGAAGTAGTAAGTAGGATATTGGGATTGGATAGGATTGTTAAGTTTAAGAAGAAGAAATCGTGGCCTAGTTCAACCCTACCTAGATAAGGGGTGCGTTGCAACTATCAGATTACGGTGAACCACTCGACTCGACCTCGCGCCTGTCCTTTGTTACTACACTGTCAACTTAAGAACGGGGTGAAAAAAAAAGTTAGAACGGGGCTGTTTTTTTTTAAATATGAAACAAACAGAAGACATGTCTCATGTCAAAAGTTTATAAAGCTCAATGCACTACAATAACAGAGTATATATATATATATATACAATAAGACTAAGCACTTTTTATATCCATGTAAGTAATGCTTTCGTGGCACGTCCTTTACATATAGGTATACCTATATATATGCTTACATCGATATAAAAAGTGCTTAGTCTTATTGTATATATCAGCAGAAAAACGGTTCATATTTAACACGTTAACTGTCAATGCTCTAGCTTACACGTCCAGCCCAGAAAACACGATTGAATTGCTATTGGCTAATGTATTACATGTAATGCACGAAACGTCACAGTCGGGCCCACATGTAATGCATGGACAGTCAACGTGTTAAAGATACTAAAAATAAGAATTATGTGTTTCGCAAATCATATTCTAAACGATGTAAAAGCTAATAATACATTATTCCTTTTCTATTCTATTATATTCTACATAATATATCAACAATAAATTAACGAAAACACAAAAAACAATATGGCCGCCATTACGGCGCTCAGCGATTTCCCGCGTTTTGCCATCAGCGACTCAACGTCAATTATCAAGTGATTATCCTACTCAACGGTAGATGGCGCTGCCCGGATTATCAGTCCCGTGGGGCTTGTTAGTATTTAGCTGCCAATTTGTCTGAGAAAAATACGAGCTTGATCTTGTTTGAATGAAAACAGCATTTATATTTGGTGTAACTGATCAATCCAGACATAAAACATACATTTAGGTATAAATCTTGATGGTAGGTTCGGCTATTTTGTTTTTATCGTATTCTATCAGCCATGAAGTTCCATAGCACAAGCTTTCCTTATAAGATTGGAAGTTCAAGAACATATATTTATTTCTTTACACGTTTTATCCAACAGTAATTTACAAACTAACTTACGACTATACAGTATTTACAAAATGTACATTGGCATATAAAATACATAAGAAACAGATGAGCTATCTCCATCCAAAGGTTGTCTGGAAGAGATCGCTCTTAGCGATAAGACCGCCCATTGTACATTATGTCTTTCATTTGGTATTTTCTTTGTGTACAATAAAGAGTTTATCTATCTATCTATCTATCTATAACACAAGCTCTGCTTAGCTTGGGGCTAGATGATGTTGTGTGGATTGTCCAGCATTATTTATTTATTTATTTATAATTATTTTAATCCCTAAATAAGTAGCTATTAAAGTGCTCTTTGCACTTATATAAAAATTAGTGGGTTATTGCAAAGGTTAAGTGCTGTCAGGGGATAGCGTGACATTTGTCCAAATTGGCCCATTATGAACATCCCTTTAGCACTGCGAGCGAGCGAAGCGAGCGAAGCGTCTTACTTTCATGATTAGTACCTACGTACTATAAATGAGTTGTCCGTCTGTCTGTCCGTGTTCTTGCATGTCGCATTATTCATTACAAAAAATTACATTTGTTTTTTTTTGTGGAAAATGGAGGGATACGGGTAAGTTTGTTATACTTTAGGTCTTAAAATTACATTACTCTAGTTTAAAATTAGGCAGAAATTACGTAAAGAAGACCTTTTGTTAGTTCGAAACATGGAGTTCCTCGCTTTAATTAATATAATAATATTTATAGCGTTATTTTAACGTTGATTGACGGATTTCAATCTTTGTGTTTACACATAATATTGTATATACTTACTTATAGCTTGTGAACTTACGGCCGGTTTCTGGAAACCCAGATCACGATTGATCCGAGTTTGACACATAGTAATTATTTGATTTTTTCGTTGATCATCGTTCGAGAAACCGTAAGTCGCATGTTATAAAATTAGTCAAATTAAAACTATAACACCATTTCTCACAGTCGGTTAATAAAGTAAAACTGATTGCACCTCAGAAGGGGACGATAATATCATCAAAACGTTTCTGAAAGGATAAATTAAATATAATTTTTCGTTTAGCTTTGACAAGCTCTGTCAAGGGGTGCAGTTTTGGCGGGAAAATATATTGTTTTTTTATTAGGTTAGATCTGTGCGTACCTTTTTAGACTTTAAAAGAGGTTCTTAATTCAACTGTATTGTTTTTTTATGTTCTGTGTCCATTTTGTATTTATATATTATTTAGATATTTTTATATAGATAAGACCAAAAGTGTAGGTATGTTAAAGTAGATTCCTGGAACTGAGGACATATTTGGACATATTTCAGGACATATTTCCTGAAAAAAGTTTTTAAGTAATCTTTCCCGTGATTGTCATGTTTCGAAAATCTTCTGATGTTTAACATTTTAGAGCAAAATTCTTGACAGCACTCTTTTGACAGATGTCAAAAAAAGAAGAAGAAGTTTAAAAAAAGAAAGAAAAGACCCGCTTGTATGTGTCCTGACATCAGGCACATTAGACCTTTCGACGCTCCTGACATAATTAAGTTGTAATACTGTAGTAGAATATATTGTTAGATGTGATTGTGTACTGTAATATAGGGTTAAGCCCTATATAACTCGATATATCTGGTTATGCTAGGATCAAAGCATTGGATTTCGGCTCTAATAACTGAGAATTACTACCCTGTGCAAGGGGCGTACTCAGGACGTCAACGTGGGACGTAAAGGTAAAATTAATTTTATTCCGGAATTTATCAAGTTAGGCATATGCGAGGTCGAAAATGAAAAGGAAGCAGGATTTTAGTTCTAAACTTATATTTGGGTGTTCAATAAAAAGGTATGATGTACAGTCATCATCGTTTTTAGCCTAAGTTAGTTTCAATAAATTTGTTCAAGTAAAACCACAACAGTCCTCTAATAAACTCAGCGTCCATAACGTGCATAATTACGTCATAGTGTCATAATTATCCGTATCGTCGTGGTTTGTGTAATGACCATGGCAATCATTACACAAACCACGATGATACTGATAATTATGACACCATACCGCGCCGCGAACCTGCGGTCTCGTACGCGGTGGCAGCAGCGCCACTGCCGCGCTCACACTCGCGATCCAACAGTGTAGTGCATGTGATAGAGGCTAACGAGCCACAATGCGGTGTGAAAAGGGTAAGTGCGATTACATCCCCTGTAGTATTTATGTCGAAACTTTATCATATCATAATGTAGACCTAGCTTAAGTATCATTTACTAACACCCAATATTGTTTCTCAGCCTTGTATCATCAATATTATGATTTTTTTATTTTTTTTATTAACTTACTAAACCATACCGCAAAAACGATGTTCTTTTTAATCTAAAAAAAAGGCGCCAATAGTTGCTCCATATTTCATCCTCACTACATCCCTGATGGCTAGCTCTAAACACCTTTACAAGCCATCCTTTATCTCAACCCCGTAAGGTTCAAAGCAGATCTAACAAAACCAACATCCGAATATCATAGCAACTACCCAGAACCTTATAGCAACGGAATAAGGTTGAGAATCGTATCATAAGTTGAAACAGCTATATTGGCAGGTGTACAGAATTTAGGCGGGTTAGAAAGGGAGCACAATAGTCTACGTCTAACTCTTAATTTCCTAACAGAAGCCCCAATATCGAAGTGATATGATTTGGTTATGGATGGCAGTATGCGAGAGAGAGCCAGGCTCCAATAAACCAAATAATGGCAATTATTTTATGTATGTTGGCAACAAAGGAAAGTAATTGTTCAAAGCAACAATATTGTAGCGGCCAACGGGTCCTGTTTAGTACCCCAAGTACGAGTTAGTACACACACGTAGAGACGCAATCGCCGAACGCCACCGATTTTATATGGAGATCCAAGCAGCGCACCTAGCAGAATTCTCGATCACATTTTAATATCGCACCCCTAGATTATATACATAGACATGTTGAACTCCAAAATCACTTATTCCAAAACTAGGCAAAATCGTCTTTTGCGTAAAAAGCAATTTCTCAGTTCCCTCGGTTTTCAGTAAGCTCTGCTTAGCTTGGGGCTAGATGATGTGTGGATTGTCCAGTATTATTTTTATTATTAGTCCAGTCAAAATAGACCTTCCAGTTTGCATTAATTCCCAACAAGCTGGATTTTTGTACAGGCCTTGAATACGTCATTACAAATGATATGTCAAAAGTCCCCATCGATCCCGCTTGTGCGTTGTTTTTTATTCGAGGTCAAAGGTCATAAATTTGCATTTTTTGCGTATATCTCTGAAACAACGAAAGCTATTGAAAAGTGGTTCAGGCAAAGTTTGTACATCGTAAAATTGTCTACAAAAATACTTCAACACTTTTCTTCTACAAAGCATAGTTTTTGAGATATAAGTGACTTTAGACCGCAGGAGAATCTACTAAAATGCTGCGTTTTTTTCATTTCAGCCGTTTTATTTGTTTCATTGCAACAGAACAAACAGTAATTCTAGAAATTTACTAAAAGGGGTGATGGGTTCGATGGGTTAGTCCTCCTCCAAGGTAATGAATCGTCTTTTTTTTTCAAGAAATACTGTTCGTTCTATGGCAATGAAGCAGATAAAACGGCTGAAATGAAAAAAACACAGCATTTTAGTAGATTTTCCTGCGGTCTAAAGTCACTATATCTCGAAAGCCATGCTTTGTAGAAGAAAAGTGTTGAAATATTTTTGTAGACAATTTTACGTTCTACAAACTTTGTCGGAACTATTTTTCGATAGCTCTCGTTTATGACTTTTAAACGCAAATTTATGACTAACCTGGGTATTTGCGTTTTTCGCGTATATCTCTGAAAAAACGAGAGCTATCGAAAAATGCTTCAGGCAAAGTTTGTAGAACGTATAATTGTCTACAAAAATATCTCAACACTTTTCTTCTACAAAGCATGGCTTTCGAGATATAGTGACTTTAGACCGCAGGAAAATCTACTAAAATGCTGCGTTTTTTTCATTTCAGCCGTTTTATCTGCTTCATTGCCATAGAACGAACAGTATTTCTTGAAAAAAAAAGACGATTCATTACCTTGGAGGAGGACTAACCCATCGAACCCATCACCCCTTTTAGTAAATTTCTAGAATTACTGTTTGTTCTGTTGCAATGAAGCAGATAAAACGGCTGAAATGAAAAAAACGCAGCATTTTAGTAGATTCTCCTGCGGTCTAAAGTCACTATATCTCAAAAACTATGCTTTGTAGAAGAAAAGTGTTGAGGTATTTTTGTAGACAATTTTACGATGTACAAACTTTGCCTGAACCACTTTTCAATAGCTTTCGTTGTTTCAGAGATATACGCAAAAAATGCAAATTTATGACCTTTGACCTCGAATAAAAAACAACGCACAAGCGGGATCGATGGGGACTTTTGACATATCATTTGTAATGACGTATTCAAGGCCTGCACAAAAATCCAGCTTGTTGGGAATTAATGCAAACTGAAGTCATAATTTTAGTCTATTTTGACTGGACTATTATTATCTTATATAGATATGTTAATGAGTGACAGTGACATGTTGCATAACACAATCCTAACCTTTCAAAGCCAGTGGGTGGTACATTTTGTCTTTTTTAGCGGAGCAGGTGGACGCAGTGCGATATTTTTAATGTACTTTATTATTAAGTAGATTATGTAGCTAAGCTACTTTCGGTAGAGTGCCGTAATTTGAAAAAGCTTCATCTTCTTTTTTATATGGCTTCCTTTTTTTTCTATGTAGCTTCCGCATTCTTTCAGCAATCTAGTTTTCAGATCAAAATTAAAAAATCAAAAATCAAAATGTTTTATTTCAAAATTACAGTGTCAGCTTAGTAATGGGTGGGATCTCTTTTTTTAAGTCGTAAGACCTGTATTAAAAGAGTCCCCTCTTAACTGTGGTCAAGCTTTGCTTAGTTCGGAACTAGATGGCGCTTTATGTCCATTAATATTTATTTATTATCCGATTCTACGAGCCTCTAACCAGATTTTGTATTCTTTGCATCTTTTCTATATAAATAAACTATCTATAGATCGTTTGCAACGTTCTGTAGATCGCCTGTTTGTTATAGATTTTATAAATACATTTAATGTACATTTTGTAAATACTGTAATATTAAGTTTATTAATAAATATAAAAAAAATGCACAAACACCCATTGAAATATAAAATATAACATTGTAAGGGGGACAACAATGAGAGGATTAGAACCAAATTGTGCGCGCGACGTCATAACAAGGTTAGCGCGCGGCGAGCTTTCATTACATGTTCCACTGAGAAGAGAAAATAATAGTTTATAATAAATACTCATTATTCTATATTAATTATTTAATAAGTGCGCCCCGATATTGTAAATTGGATATTTTTTGTCCATCCAAAGGTTGTTTGGAAGATATTCTAAAATATGTGTAGATAAACCGACGTCATGAATGGAGCGACGATCTGCGGAGTGTAGCTGGCAAACACTGGATGAGAGGAGCCGAACACCGGGCTCAGTGGCGCGTCTTAGTAGAGACCTACGTCCAGCAGTGGACTAATATAGGTCGATGATGATGATTCTTCTTCTTGCGTGTCAATGGCCAACACAAAGAACTCTACACCAAATTCGAGTAGAATTCCGCTACTTTAATTCCCTTCTCTGTGGCGTTAACGAGGTCAAGCCTTGTGCAGGTGGTAGGACACAAGGGGCAAACGAGCAAGTGAGACATTGTTTGGATGGGTTCTCCACAGTTGCAATGAGTAAGCGAGGGGTCACGGAAGCCCCATTTGCACATGTTCTCCCTGCTACGGCCAATGATGATGATGATGATGATGATGATGAAACCGACTTCAAAATAAGGTTCAATTCGATTTTAAGTTAATTTTTTGTAATATTTTTTAACAATCTTTTAGCGAATTTGGTTGACTCAAAACAACAAAGTATCAGTTGATAATAGTCCGGGGTAGATGCCTTGAAAAATGACAAAAAGGCAAAGAAATTAATAGTAGGATGAAACCCATTAGAAAAGGAGGAGAATATTATAAAAATGAAAGGAAAAATAATTTACGGGTGATCTGAGCACGGGAAGGGGATGGGGGTGAGCTTTTAAGGGTAACGATATAGATTTTTAATATATTTCAAATACATTTTATATACATTTTGACATTTATTTTTTTATATTTTTTTTCATGGGGTTCGATTTATGCTTTTTCTGAGAAGATTTACTATTGTAACATATATATTTTTTTTCACTATCGGAAAGTAGAGATTTCAACGAACAGAAAACATACCAACTTATTGAAAAAGGTGATATTTTGACAGATGAATTTTCGCTTGAAAATTAGAATGTTTTGGCGATATTCATTCAAAATAAGATGGACAAACAAATATTTCAAATCAAATAAATTACAGCGTATTCGGGACATAAAGAGGTAAGTTTTCACCAAATTTCGTAAAAAAAATAATCGTTTGTAAAAGATATTAATAAAAAACCAAAAACATGGTTTTTTGAATTTTTCACATAAATTTTGAGGTTATGTGAAAAAAAAGTGTATACAAAAGTTTCTCTTAATTACCTACAACTTTGCCATTTGACTTTTTTCCATACGACTTTTAGTTTTGCCGGAAATCGAGAAAAAGCGTTTGTTACCCTTAAAAGCTCACCCCCATCCCCTTCCCGTGCTCAGATCGACCGTAAATTATTTTTCCTTTCATTTTTATAATATTCCCCTCCTTTTCTAATGGGTTTCATCCTACTATTATTTTTTTTGTTTTTAAAAGCTATCGAGCCTGGTCTATAAATAGAAAAGAGATTTATAAAAAATTTACAAAATTTATAAAAAAATCAGTAAAGATTAGGTTTTTTTTTATTTGACCTAAAATATATTCTATAGTTTGATTTTAGGAAAATAAGGTCTCGTTGCGTTAAATAAAAACACTCCCGTTCAATATTAATTAATTTTATTGTTCAATGTCGCTACTTTACTAAATATGTAGTATCTAGAGTAATTATTACATTAATAACTATTTTTGATATAAGTTTTTACAAAAACAAACATTGTTATTTAAATACAGCTTATTTAATTAAAGTGACTTATTAAAAACGGTATTTATTTTTGTTAACTCTTGAAACCACATTAATATTTGATTAATTATTGAAATTTCAATTAATTAAACCTTAAAATATACTTTTCTATGCTAATAAATAAATGTAATATTTAAAATCTATTTAAACTACAATTAAAAACTATTTATTCACAATAATGACTAGAAATTCTATATTAAATATTTTTTTTAAACGAATTATGATTTTTGTATAACACATTATAGAAATTGGTTGATTTTAAAATAACGGTCAATGAAATTAAAAAAAATCGGACAAAATTAATTATTAATTAAAAAAAAACATCCAAAAAGTAGCCAAACATTCGAACGTTAGTTAGCCGAAGATTGTGACATAACCGCTGTCACACGAAATAAAAAAATATGAGCGGTTAGCCGTTTACAGCGATACGAAGTCGCACACGCTACGTACACGTTACGTTGGTGAACCTTAGCTGCTGCTTATACGAACCGCTTACGTTACAATTTAGCACGAATGGGGCCCAGAACAACTGGTAGTAAAGATGACTGTATTATTTTTACTACCAGTAGTACTGTGTCCCATTGGTATCTAGTAATTACAAAAAAACTCTTCTTTATTGATATTTCTAAATGGCGCGACTTGGGAGAGACCAATACCCCAAGTACGAGTTTGTGCACACACGAAACTCGTACTTGGGGTACAGTACAGTCTAGCAGTGGACTGATGTATAGACGGTGCATCAGTCCCTGGGTTCCTTAGGGGTAATTAACCCTAGTGCGGGTAAATAGTCTAATTACAGGGGTAATTAATAACCTAATTAGAAAAGTAAAAAAAAAGATAACTGAGTATTATTAGTAATTCATTATTAAAACTTATAAATAAATATTGTATTGATGATCTGAATATTGTTATTAATTAAGATGTTTGATAACTTTATAATAGAGGGTTTATCAGTAATATATATGGATGGATTTCACGCAAAAACTACTGAATGGATTTCAATGAAACTTTACAATAATGTAGTTTATACATCAGATAACACAGGCTAAAGAATAAAGATGTGTGAATTATCCAAAATATAATGATAAATAAGACGAATAAATAATGCCCGTGACGCATTAGCATTTTTAATGGTAATGTAATTTTTTTTTAAAGGTTATCTAGAGCGTTTTCACATTATCCGATTCGATATCGGTGACAGACATCGGGCCGGATAATATGAAAGACAGGTACATATTTCATACATTTTACTTACTCCGATATCGGATCGGCGTCCGACACTGATATCGGATCGGATAATGTGAAAACGCTCTCAGGAAGACACTGATCTAGGGGTTAGAATAGTGCTGTACGAAGCTAGTCTCCCCCACAATGTCAATGTCACTGTCGCTGTGTTCTGAATCCGAGTCTGAAGTCTGTGCTGTGGACAATCTCGAGTCTTCTGCCTGAAAAGTAATAATAAATAAATAATGCTGGACAACCCACACAACATCTTCTAGCCCCAAGCTAAGCAGAGCTTGTGTTATGGGTACTAGAAGACTGACATACTTAATACAATACATTACATAGATAGATATTTTTATTATACATATAAAATACTCAGAACACCCGGAATAAATATTTGCAGATCTTACAAACATTTATTCCAAGGCGGGAATCGAACCCGCAACCTCCGCGCCTCATCGGTCGTCAAATGCATGCGGCAATGATCCTCGACACGGCACGCATTGTCCGGAGGTTCATCAGTCTGCAGCCCTAACCACCGGTAGCTTGGGCCTTGCCCCGCTGTCGGCAATGTAGTCTAACATTTTTTATAACACATGTTTTTTTTTAAATGCTATATTGTAAAAATAGTTTTTTTAATACAAACTTTTTCTAAGACATATACCTAGTAATAAAATGTGCATTTATACTCTCTTTTGAAGATTTATCTTAGGAAAAACATCTCGATTGGAACTTTTTTTTCAGACATGATTTTTAGAAAAAGTAACACACAAAGTAGATCCACATAGAAAACAAAACTAAAATAATGGGTATGACTATGAACAAATAGTCCGAGCAAGAAAAAAAAAGAATATAAGAAAAAAGAAAAGATCTCAATGATCCGATAGATTGGATAGATCGATAAATCAAGGCGTCAAGCATCAAGCACAGGTTGAAGACTGAACTGAATAAAGACTGCATAGTTCTTGTATTCAGATAGAACCTCCTTGCTTACCTTCCGTAAATCTTCTTGCTGGATTTTTGCCGCGAAATCCACGGCTGAGTTACCACCTGAAAGAAACATCATAATTTAATTTATTGTACACAATAAGTAAACATAATTAAAGTAGATGCAACTTCTACAGTTTTTTAAAAAGTTATTGTACTACGCGGGTGGCCTCGAGCACTCATTTTACTCTGTTAATTAATTTTATGAGTTACCGCTTGTATAATATTTATTTATATTATAATATACTTTAATATAATTTACACAAGACATTTTACATGTTATACTATAAAGCTATTAAAATGCTATGTAGCATCATAAACTGACAGAAACTGTATTTCTTGATTTATTGTATTATCTGTACGTACGTCAAACTCAAAGGGTATCTACTTATCAAAGAATGCCATAAAAGAGGAATTTCTCAACAGAATCAACTGAAAATATTAAACCAAAGAAACCTTCTAGAAACTCGATGAAATTAAATTACCCCTCATCACACAATTATAGTCCATAATTTCTCGAGATTGGGTGTATTTTCGCAAAACGCTTGAACGCCCATTGAAGAAACATGTTATTTAGGAATTGCGACCGTAATGTAAGCGATTATAGTATAAATTCGAACGCGGGAGAGTCAAGACGTTCGTTGCTAGGCAACCAAGACAGCCATCTTGGCGAACTAATTCATTTACAGCCAGGGCTGTCAACGACATTATTTTTTCGAAATATTATATTTATAGATATAAACCATTTTTAAAGCTCGCGTGTTTCACTCATTACTGCACTAGTTGTACGACAAATCATTTATTTAATAACAGTCTAGAATAAAAAAATATCCTGATTTCCATGGGGCGGGCATTTATGCAAAACATATTTTTTTAAGCTATTATTATAAGCTTGTGTGTACTTATTCATAATTTACTTAAAAAAAATACTTTTCATTTAATTTTGTAATATGTATATGTATTCTATATTATAGTACCTATTCAGAAATCTAGTTCCCATAGTACATGCTTTGCTTAGTTCGGGACCAGAGTGTGTGTGAATTGTCTGTGATTTTTTTTAACCTATGCTTTCCCACTGCTGGGCAAAGGTTTCCCCCCCTTTTCTTCCATTGTTTCCTATCAGTCGCCGCTTTCCACCAGGCTCCGTCATAAGTATTCTAAATGATCCTTGTGATTTTACTGAATAAAGCAGTTTTGACTTTGACTTAGTCAAGTTCATGAATATTTTTTTTTAAAGTAGTCGTTTCACGTGGCAGCCCTATGGCCGGGTACAGTCAACGTCTTGAGTTGTGGCGCCAAAGCGATGCTATATAAATTAGATTGGCCGTCTTCTGAGTTTGGTCCCGCTCGACAATTACGACAGATTGTTCATACATTTTATATCTATCTATTCACATAATAACGCCATCTTTAGGCTTGCGTTGTAATTACGCTATTTTACGTACTTGTTGATGATGATCTAAGTATAAAATATATATGATATATTACCTAAACCTAACTAGCAGCACGCCCCGGGCGCACGGTAGCCTATATAAAAATATAATTTGAATATAGACTACTCAGTATAAATGTAACTTCCGATTGGTAAAAGATTTTAGGCGAACTTAATGCTAAAGCATTTTCTACCAGCCAACCCAAGTGGTATTTGTAATGAGGTTGGCGTGCGACAAAAAATAAACAAACACATATAATCTAATTTTAAAAACTAATACATACTAATAAACTACATACATACTTATATAAAAATAAATACCTATAATAATATATATAATATAATATATACAATTTACAATGTTGTAGGTTAATGAGGTGCTGACGATTGAAGTCTGTTTCCTTCATTCTTTAAAAATATGTTATTACATCATCAAGCATTATATAATTACTCCTACATTTAATTTATCTAGTGTTGTCGACGCGTGACCCGAGGGCTGGTGTGTATCTGGTCCAGCGTATCAGCATTGTTATTCAGCGCGGCAATGCAGCCAGTATCTTGTACACGGTTCTGATTTGGATCAGTTGAGCTATCTAAAGATCAACTGTCTGTAGATAGCCCAACTGTTTCTTATGTATTCTATATATTCCTATGTACATTTTGTAAATACTATAATAGTCGTAAGTTTGTTTGTAAGTTAAAATTGATCTATTAATCTATCTGCAGATATATCGCCAACTTCGATACAATCTTGTAGCTAGTAAATATCGTAACCATAACTTTGAAACATCTTCGTCTAAGTAATAAGGGGAGAATAGTTTCAAACTTCAAACTTCAGTCAAAGTTGCTTGATTGTTTGGAATGAAGGCTTATGTGCTTCGTCTTCTTAACCGACTTTAAAATAGAGGTTATCTATACGACTGTTGATTTTTTTGTTTGTGAGATTACTATGCCAATAATTAAGCTTTTTCGGTGATTCTTTTTTTGGTTTGTAGATCATACAACAGAGTCCCATAAAAGAGAATGGGTAATTCTCTATGGACCGTGGGCCTGAACTAAAAAAATTGGGCCCTCAGGGTTGCCACATAGTACGTTTTAATGGGTTTAATAAATAACTACCTACATATCCATAGACATTAATCACAGTATACTCTAGTCCCAAACTAAGCAAAGCTTGTACTATGAGAACTAGACTGCTGATAGAATACTTACAAACAGTTTTTTTTGTAAATACTTACATAAAATACATAGAAACACCCAGACACAGAACAAATATTTATGTTTTATCACACAAACATTTGGGTGGCAATCAAACCCACGACCCACAACATGGAACGCAGATCGACAACCAACTGAGCTGTGACGTCGCAAATATCAATGTTAATAAAACCCGTTTAACAAACACGCCATCACAGCCATTGTTGTGGACATTGTAGTTGAATAAATAAAAAATTTATCGGAATATCTCGGTTTCCACGGGACGGATTTTTTCCGTAAATATAGTACAATATTGGCCTGAAATAGCACTTTTAAACGTATGTACTACGAAGCAACTCTGAGGGACATTCTTTTATAGTTGTGGTGTAAAATGTCCGTGCAAGTTTAACAAATAGTCTGCCTACTGGTCTGACTTATTTCACTATTTAAAATACAGCTCAGCTGGTAATAGCCCTGCCTTCCATGCTACGGGTCGTGGGTTCGATCCTTACCCAGTGTTTGTGTGATGAACATAAATATTCGTTCTGTGTCTGGGTGTTACTATGTATTCTATGTACGTTTTAACAAAAGTATATAAGTATTCTATCAGCAATCTAATTCCCATAGTACATGCTTTGCTTAGCTTGAAAGTTGAGCGTGGTGTGTGAAATGTCCGTGAATATTTACGGTCTATCTTATAAAAAGTTAGCGCAGACTTGAAGTACTGTTTACCATACGTAATGATGATGTAAAGTCAACGCTAACTTTTTATAAGATAAGGGGTTAGTGTTTAGGTAGTTAACTGTTACTTGTACCAACCTCGTTGCTGCTGCTGTTTCCTCAACTGCTTCTTGTGCTTCATCCTTCTATTCTGGAACCAGGTCTTGACTTGCGTCTCCGAGAGGTTCAGTGCTCCAGCCAGCTCCACCCGCTCAGGAGTTGAGAGGTAGCGCTGGGTTTCAAAGCGTTTTTCTAGACCTGTGATAATTTGTTTAAGTTTTGAGCTAGGAACAGTAAGAGCGTTTTCACTTTATCCGATCCGATATCGGTGTCGGACGCCAATCCGATATCGGGGTAAGTAAGATGTATGAAATAAGTCAAAGTCAAAATTGCTTTATTCAGTAAAATCACAAGGATCATTTAGAATCGTCTTACATACCTACTAGGTGATTCTAGGTGCCAGTTCCACGCGACCAGTGCCTAGAAGAACGGGCAAGAAACTTAAGTACCTACCTCCGTTATCCGATATCGGGCCGTACAATATGAAAGACAGGTACATATTTCATACATTTTCTTACCCCGATATCGAATCGGCGTCCGACACCGATATCGGATCGGGTAATGTGAAAACGCTCTAAGGACGGCTCATCTAAACTCGCAACGTATTTCCAAAATAAACAATAATATATGAATTTACTTGTAAGTGTCCTACACAAATAAATATCATATAGGTAATAAAGACGTGAAACAAAAAAATATGAAACTTCTTCAGTAAGTCCGTGTCGAATAATAAATGTAAATGTAACTAATGTATCTTACACAAAACAAAAATGATTTCAAAATCGTTTCATAAAAGTGATTCAAAGTGATGTTTTTACAAGTTATAGGCAAGCGTTTGACCGCAATCTTACCTGATGTTAAGTGACGATGCGGTCTACGAGCACACTTGCCTAGAAGATACCCATAATAGTTTGATAGAAGTGATTCAAAGTGTTTTTACTCACCAGTTAGCTGTGGGTCGGAGAACACGGTCCGTGCCTTCCTCCGTCGGCAGTGCTTCAACGCAGACAGTGACAACTCCGTCGGAGTGAACAAAGCGTGATATGGTACACCTAGAACAAACATACCATCTATACTAATATTATAATTAATATTCCGTGGGGTACCGAGGCCTATCGCGTTTTCAAAATTATTTCTGGGCGTCTAGTCGAAGCGACGCGTGACCCGAGGGCTGGTGAGTATCTGGCCCAGCGTATCAGCATTGCTATTCAGCGCGGCAATGCAGCCAGTGTCTTGGGTACGCTTCCGATTGGTACTGATTTGGATCAGTTGAACTATCTATAGATCGTTTGCAACGTTCTGTAGATAGCTCAACTGTTTCTTATGTATTTTATATGACAATGTACATTTTGTAAATACTGTATAGTCGTAAGTTTGTTTGTGAATAAAGATATATCTAGTTCTCATATTATAAAAAGGTAAAGTTTGTGTGTTTGTATATTTGTTAAAACTTAAAACGTAAGGATCTACTGAACCGATTTTAAAAATTCTTTCACCAATAGAAAGCCACATTATTGCTGAGTGCCATAGGCTATATAAAAAACCGAAAAATAAAAAGGCTTATACGTGGTAGTCCGTTTTGCAAAGTTAATCGGAGAAAAAACGGTCGAATTATGCCCAACAAAGTGGGCACGGGTCAGCTAGTACATTATAAATGAAAAAAACTTGCAAGTGGGAGTCGAACTCGCGCACGAAAGTTACAGACAGGCGTCACACACAGCTCAGTTGGCAGTCGCTCTGCCTTTCATGCTGTGAGTCGTCGATTCCCACCCAGAGCAAATGTTTGTGTAATGAACATAAATGTTTGTTCTGTGTTTGAGTGTTTCTATGTATTCTATGTATGTATACATTATTTTCTATCAGCAATCTATCTATAGTCGAAATAAACCATTCTGTACATAATGTACGCCCCTCTATACTCACTCATACATTAAATATAAATTGGTTTTGGTACACTCACTGTCTAGACCTGTCTAGACCTGTCTAGACCCGCAGCGCTAGTCCGTACCTAGTAGGTAAACTAGCCCACTACTCAGCCTTTTTGTTAAAAGGTACGCCAATAAACACCACACGTTGATATAATCCTTTTATTAATTTTATTATTTCAACGTGTGAGCATAGAGCCGTCCATTTTTTAAATGTTTTATCTGCACAAGCTTTTCAAACAGATTTTATTTTCTAGCTAAAATATAATGAAAAAATCTAGGGTGTATATTCTGAGTATAAATGTCACTAATATAATAAATAAAAATTCTAACATATCTACCGAATTGTGCATTGTTTTTTGCTAATAAACGAATATTATTCTAACCCCCTATCTTATAAAAAGTTAGCGTTGACTTTATGTCATCATTACGTATGGTAATCAATACATCAAGACTGCGCTAACTTTTTATAAGATAGACGTAAGGCTTTTAAGTCTATTCTTCTAATAACTATAAATATTTATATTCGCTGTTGCCCGCGACTTCGTTTTAACATTTTATATTTTGTACAATTCGCAAAATAGCTTTATAAATTATAGCCTATGTTATCTTTATGTACATAAAAACAACAAAAAATACCTATTAGATATATGTACTAATATCTAATAGGTATTTGTTTTTTTTAATATCAATATTCTTTATACACAAACAAACTTACGTGTATTACGGTATTTACAAAATGTACATAGGAATATATAAAATACATAAGAAACAGTTGAACTATCTACAGACCGTTGCAAACGATCTATAGATAGCTCAACTGATCCAAATCAGTACCGTAAAAATCAGATTTATAAGATATAGGTATGTCAAATAGTAATGTAAAAAAAATTTAAAATCCATTCAGTAATTTCTGCTTGAATGAGTAACATCCATAAAATATTTCGCGTTAATAATATTACATAAAATAGTATATATTAATATTATATAAATATAGGATAATATAATAAGTAGGATTATAATAATAATAAGAATAGTCGTATTAAAAATACTTACCTTGTGATAAAAAATAAGGTGTTTCAACTGCCTTATAGCTTGGTTGTAAATAGGCCCCCAAGGCCCCCATAACTTGCAAATACGACCCCTCTCTAGTTGGCGCATGGGGCCTAACATCACTAGGCACGGAAAAATAAGGTTTCGGTTCAAAGTCCAACCTCCTTAGTTCAGGGGGCCCGGGAACTTTTTTCTGGCCTCTATAGAGTATGTCTTCGATAAGAAATGAAGTTTTTGAGTGTTCCTGGCGATTAGAATCATTGGGTGATTCACTTCGAGTTTGGGAATCCATTTTCTTTTTTAATGTCTAGCACTAGAAGTAAATAAGTTCCATATTGTTATAAGTAGCTTTATTTCACGCTAGACAATGTAGATAGTATTTAATTCTTCATAAAAGTCACCACAAGTTATATTTAGTTATATTATAAATAAATATTATAATATAACTACACTGTAAGTTTGTTTGTGAATAAAGTTACTACACTGATAAATAATTTATTATAGTTTCAGTTGTTTTTCAATATTTTTGATACGCAATAAATAACTTTTTCGTCACTAAACTTAAAAACCAAAAAAAAATTGAAACGTAGAATATATTTTTATATGCCGTTTACACGGATTTAAACCGAAATTGTTGTGATGGATGTTGGTGAACCGATTTAGTCAACGGGTCGCGATAAACTGTGCAGGGATGACAAATAGGGGAGGGTCCACCCCCACTGCCGGGGGTGGAACGAGCAAGTTTTCATAGAGCTCGTATAATCGTAGATATTTTATTATGAACGTTACAATACTTATTTAAGAAAGCTGGAAGGTATTTTTATTAGAAATACTTTTATTACTTGACATTTTATAAGTACGGCTTTTTATTTTTGTTCCTGGTGGGAATTGAACTTACGACCCGCGGAGGAAGTTTAATGCCTGTCAATTTTTCATTTTAAATGTAAATACTCAAATCTAAACTAAAGGAGAATGGGTAATTTTCTACAGAGCATGGGCCACGACTAAAAAATTCATCCCTCGGGTGGTGTCACATAGTACGTTTTATAAATCTTTTACAAACCTTCCACTTATTTTATGAAAAAAAATCTATCCATAGAAATCGAGATATTTAAAAAAAAACTGTTTTTTATTTTATCGTCGCAATACTCCGAATTCTGAAAGCCCACAAGAATGGCAGTGGCAGCGTTGAAAATGCATTAAACGGGCATTGTTTTATTTTTGATTGTTTGAAATTCCAGCTTGTGGGAATCGAGAGAAATATTAGAAATATTTCCACACACATTTATTCCGAAAAACTGTATTTCTTTTGTGCAATAGTTACTACATGTTTTTCAGGAATAATTCAATACTCAATACATTTATTGATTTCATATGGTGGTACTATACATAACATGGTAATAAACTCAAGTTCTACATGATGGATTTTCAAAAAAAAATAGAGACAAATAAAGCCCGTTTGTGCCCTTTTAATCGCATTGACAGCTATTCTTGTAGGCTTTCAAATTTTTAAGCAATATGATGTTATATGATAAACATTTCATTCGGAATATCTCGAGTTCCACGGGACCAATTTTTTTCTGAATATATAGTAAAATATCAGCCTGTAAAAGCCCTACAAGGTGGCAACTCTAAACAACCTGGCAACAATTTATTAAAACTTTATATTTTCGTATTTCGCAAAAAAAATAATTCAGTCTGTGTTTCATATAAATGTAATTATTAAATTACTCACAATTCGTAATCGAATAGAAAGTGACGTGAAATAAGTTGTCTTACTGCAGAGTCGGTGTGCGCTCACCCTATGTTTTAAACCTCATCATCATCATCATCATCAACCTATATCAGTCCACTGCTGGACGTAGGTCTCTCTTCAGACGCACCACTGAGCCCGGTCTTCGGCTCTTCTCATCCAGTGTTTGCCAGCTACACTCCGCAGATCGTCGCTTCATCTCGCCGGCTTTAAACCTAAGCTTAATGTAAGATTTAAAAAAAAAAATATTTGTAAGAAATCACGCTGTTGCATTGTTTTTTTAACTAAATATTATAACTTATTTCACTAAAGAAAGTTAGTTTTATTAGAATAATACTAAATACATATAGAAGGCTATCTACATTCATTGTAAGCGACCTATAGATAGATCAACTAATCTGTAACACGAGCTACGAAAGTGCTACGATGTGCTACAGATGAGCTACGAAGATACATTACCGGTGTGCTACGAACTGTTTACGAAAAAAAAAAGAAAATAAAAAAAACACACCATAGTTTTATCGTTAATAGCTATCTCTACAAACTTTTAGATGTAGGTTTTTATTAAGTAAAGTAAAGTAAAAAAATCCTTATTCAATAAAATCACAAGGATCATTTAGAATCTCACATACTAGGTGATTCTAGGTGCCAGTTCCACGCGATCAGTAAAATCTTGTAGTCAGGGACGCGATGCAATGCTTCGTAGGGCACTTTCTTAATAATGCATCGTTGTAGGCTTCTCGCAAAAGTTAATTTTGCGATTTTTGTATATCTCCCCAAACACCCATACAGACATACATACATACATACATACCGGATCTGTGTAAGGAGAGTTACCCGTGCGATGATCGCAGAATACTAAATTTTGGTGAAAAGTGTCTTGATACTTGATATTAAAAAAGTTTTGTTTGTAATTAAATTAAAAAAGCTAATTATTTAGTGGTTATCACCAAGTTTGTTATAAATTAATTAATTACGATTGGAACTGATTTGGATCAGATGAACTGTCTATAGATTGTTTGCAACGGTCTGTAGATAGCTCAACTGTTTGTATTTTATATGCCATTGTATATTTTGTAAATACTGTAATAGTCGTAAGTTTGTTTGTTAATAAATTAATTAATCAACATTAATTATTGCTCAGTGGCGCTCTTGGCAGAGTCCTACGTCTAGCAGTGGACTGATATAGGTTGATGATGAATGAAATTTCTTTCTAATTAAATGTAGTATTCTAGCAGCAATCTAATTTCTATAGTACAAGCTTCGCTTAGTTTGGGACTAGAGTGTGATGTGTGGTGATGATTTATTTATTTATACATTATTAAACATAACATTTTATCATTACTCTAAAAACAATCTAAAATCAACACACTTTCAAAATAATAGCAATAATTAACCATTTAGAACAATTAACATCATTAATTTAACTCAACGATCAAAAATGCTATCCTTAAGCCCAGAGCTACCCCCGGCGTTAATCTACAAGGGGCGGGCTCTGCCAATCAGAATCGTTAGCTCTCCCCCACTCCACAATTCCAGCCAATCAGAGAGGCCCGTTTAGAATCCAGCCAGCCAATAAGAGAGTGCCAATTACAGATCAGGGTAGCAGATTTGGGGTCGGTTTGAAACGTTTGCTGTATTAGTAACTTTTCTTTGTGATTTACTTTTGCCTTTGACTTTGTTCGCGTAGCCTTTCAGATAATTTCGACTGAGAAAATTCTGAAACATTTACTATTTTAATATTTGAAAGATTATTGTGTTTGGAATTAATTAAGTAAAACTACTGAAGCAGTTTAAAAAATCTTTCAATATTGGAATGGTACGTTATCTGTAGTAACATAGGCTATGTATACGTATGTGCCTATTACTAATATAAAATAATATTTATTAATTTAAGCCTTTGAACAAAATAAAATAGTGAAACACATGATTTGTATGACCCTAAAATTGTCTTTTACACTAATTTGACGACCGATTTGGCGCGGCGGGCGAAGGTCCGCCTGTGACACGGAGGTTGCGGGTTCGATTTCCGCCTTGGGATAAATGTTTGTACGATCTGCAAATATTTATTCCGGGTGTTCTGGGTATTTTATATGTATAATAAAAAATATCTATCTATGTATGTATTATATTAAGTATCTCAGTCTTCTAGTACCCATAACACAAGCTCGAACGATGATCAACGAAAAAATCAAATATGTGATTACTTACTATGTGTCAAACTCGGATCAATCATCATTTGGGTTTCCAGAAACCGGCCGTAAATGCAACATAATGATGATCAGATCAAGTCAAAGTAGACAAAACATGTAGTAACACTCAGGCAAAGTGTTTCGTTACGTTGGCAACACTGCACTCTCCCCGATGTCAGATAAGTCACGCGCTCATTAGTGTGACAACACTGAGTGCCTCTCAACTGCGGCATAAACTATAGCCCATTACTGTACCTCTACCATGAGTTGTCACAGTAAAATCGCCTGACTTTACTACAGTAGTTACGTCAAATTAGTATTACGAATTTTAGTACCCAACTATCCGCTAGAGGCGCTGTACAAATCTTCATACATTTTTTTAACTACAGACGCTAGCGAGTATAGTGAATACAGTATGTATAATAAAAACTCATGGTAGAGCTACAGGCATGATAAATTTTTCATACATCACGCTTTAGTCCTACAAAGCTTTTACTATGGGAACTAGATTGTGTTAAAATTCTTCATTGGATGTAAATAATGTTGATTAACGAAAATGAAAATATTTACTCGTAATTTAATTATCCATAATGACTTCAATCATTATCTTTATGTAAAACTAAAGCATATTTTCAACAATTAGTGAGATGAAAATAAAAATTGTATGAGATCATCTCCTAACATAATCTACCAGATATATGAATCAACAAAATTGGCGCGTAATTGTTGTTGCATACATACATAAAACACATAGGTACAATCAATAAAGTAAAAAAAAGTAAAGTAAAGTAAATTTTTACTTTAATAAGAGAACATCCTTTTTCATAATTTATCAGATAAAAAAAAACTCGACGTGAACTGAGCGAACAAAAGCAAGTTTCTTTATTAAATAAAACAATAAATTCTCATATCGCTTTAGTGAAGCAAAATTAAATTTCTAAAGCTTTACCCTGCGTGGGGTATTTCATAAAGAGCATTTTGCAACGAAAATGCATTTTTATACCATCCGACACGATTTCATAAATATACCGCTGTTGGTGTAGTCGCGTGAAGTCGTAGGACTTTTGTGAGGATTTCTACATAAATCATAATCATTAACATAATCAATGTAAAAAATAAATGATCAAACAAATCAAAATAAGAAACATGAATATATATTCTCGGATATAATATCTTATTTAAAAAATTAGCAATGCTTGCATAAAATGTAGATATTCTACGTACCTATTAACAGTGAAAGTCCTCAGACCAATTGGCCCGACAGAAGAATTTTTACTCAAAAACGTCTAAAATGAATTGGTTTTCTACTATAAAATTAAAACATGTACTTACCTAATATGATAAAAATATTTTCTACTAAGATTTTAATTAATGTCTATAAAGTATCGTGTCGTGTCATTGGTAGTAGGTAGGTACATACAGTAGCACAGTGACTCGCACCCCATCCCCAACAAATCAAACAGAACAAAGATACAATATTAAGATAACTAAGTAGAAAATTAAGGTGGCAAATTATATTATATTAATACACTCTTTCATCCACCCTTTAGTCGGTAATTTAGTTTGTAAACGTCAAAACATATTTGATTTTGGAATGTCCCGCCATTTTGTGTTGATTTACGACACGTGTCTGCTTTTAAATAAGTTTATTTGGGCATGAGATTGCTCGTGCATTCTACCTGCGCTTACTTTTAATTTGGGGGATAATTGTACAATTACGTGTACGACCGAAAGTTCGGCTCCGAAAATCAAGTTTCGGCGGCAGTTTCGGATGAAAGAAGAAAGAAAGAAAGAAAGAAAGAAAGAAAGAAAGAAAGAAAGAAAGAAAGAAAGAAATATTTATTTGCGACAACAACAAAGTAAAGATAATTATGTAGGTACAACAAATATAGTAGTGGCGCAAAGCGGACTCTGCCTCAGCGTATGTCAGTCGACTAGCGACTGACGCTGGTCTTCCGTCAGAGCCGTGCAGTGATGCCACGGAAAACATCTCACCACTATGTCATATAAATCTAACAAAAACCAATGATATAACAAAAATGAACATAACATAAAAAAAAAATGGTAGCACTCCGGGAGTGCCGGCAGAAGTGAAAACTTCAATATTAACGTTGTGTTTTCACTTTTAAGTTTTCACTTCAAAAATATAACCACAGTCGTGATTGTGTCATGTCATTGTGTCACATTCGCGCAAGCGCGAATGTGACACAACGACGAAGACAACGAAGACACAGACACATTCGCGCAAGCGCGAATGTGTCATGTCGCCACAACACTATTTAATTGTTTGAGTCATAAGTACGTCGCGTGACCGCAAGTGTGTTCTTTTGTCGTCTCTTGTTTTACGAGCAATGTATAAAAATTAAATAAGATCTTACGCTTTTTCGACGTCACGTGACCCTGACGCGAGTTTGAAAGTTTTTACCCACCCAGCGCCGCTAAAGAAGTTTTCACTTCAAAATTAAAAAAACACAATTTGAAAAAAGTACATACTAGTTTAGTTGAAACATGAATAAGAAGCTATAAAGGCAACCCATAATGCTTACATTAAATAATATTAAAGATGCATCAAGGATGCATCTAGAATTAGCCGAAATTTTTGCCGAAACCGAAACTAATTTCGGAAGTGGTCGTGCGCGCTCGACTAACTTCGTTTCTCGTGCCAACGTTTTGGCGGATGTCGGAAATTGTCGTTTACTACGTTATAGGTATAGCAGTATAATCGGTCCACAAAAATGCCTGTGATTGCGTTCAAAAGGGCATCAAAAGGGCTTAATTTGTTTTTCAAATTGTTTAAAAATCTATCCTGTAGAAATTGAGTTATTCCTGAATATCGTGTAGTATTATAAACAAGATTTTCAAGCAATCTGAAAATCACAAAGTTCTTTAAATGCCCTTTTAATCGCAAACACTTCCATTTTAGGGGACCTTCAGAATTCTAAGTAATATATGTTAAATAAAAAACAGTTTTGTAGAATATCTCGATTTCCATGGCCCGGATTTTTTTCGTAATTACCTACCTATAGATAAATGTAGGCCTATAAAAGCTTTTTTAAACGGACTAAATTGCAACCTTTTCAAACTTCCTAAAGCTTTTTTAAACGGACTAAATTAAAACCTTTTCAAACTTCCTCTGATATACTCAAATAAAATCACTCTTAAAATCACGAAAAAAAAATGATTCACAAAGTTGACAACAAATAAAAAAATCTAAGTACATGTTTATCCCGCTCGTGCTCTATCAATAATCTATCAAATACTCACCATCCCCCGATAATTGGTGCTTGTTGTCAAAACGGACAACCCCTAGTAATTAGGGGTGGTTTTTTGATTTGATAGCTATTTTCGTTGCAAGTGAAAAGTGCCTGTAGAGCTCTTTGTTAGAGAGCTTGTCTGGGAAAGTACTGGGAGCCTATTTTCGCTAAACTTTACAGATAAAAATCTAATTTCCAGAAAAATATGTAACATAAATTCTTTGTAATCTTATTCACTTAGGTACTAAGTTACATGTGACGAACAAAAATAACTATTAAAAGTAAGTTTCGACCCACATTATAAGGTAAAGCTACTACCAACTGAAATGAAATGAAATGAAATTGTTTATTTGAGCTGTGACGCCTGTCATATAATAGGCAAATGCCAAAATAAATAATAAGCGAAATAATCTAAAATCAGAAGACCGGATGGTCTAATTAATAAATAAATTCATTAATTCATTCATAATGATCCATTTCATAACGGTCTAAGCTACATAATATATTACCTACATAATATACCTATTACCTACATAATATATCTACCTATTACCTACCTACATACATAAGACTGGAGATTCAAGCAACTTTTTTTACGCTATAATACATTTTAAACCAATTAGTACCCGAAAAAATATCATCTTACGATCTTAAGATTGTCAAGTCGAGTCTCACAGGAAACAGCACAAAGGGACTGAGTGAGGGGCGCTCGGGGAGACACGAGCGCGCCACGCGGAGAGTGGCGGAACTAACCACTCAAGAATCACAAAGGAGGTTTATAACATCTTACTTGTTTTTATCTCCTCGTGGCGCACACCGGTAACAGCTAGGCACGGCAAAGCAGTGTCTAGTCTGGCTAATCTTTCCAACACGATGCTACAACAAAATACAGTTGTAGCATCGACACGATAAGAAGAAGAAGACTTGTTTTTAGGAAAGTTAGGAAGTTGCGCCCGGACAAGTTGAAGAGTAATAGGTTAGCGTGGTACGGACATGTCATGCGGAGGGAAGAAAGCTATATAATAACAAGAGTGTTAGATATGAATGTGGATGGATGTAGAAGTAGAGGGAGGCCAAAGAAAAGATGGATGGACTGTGTGAATGATGACATGTGTAAGAAAGGTGTGAGCATTGAGATGAGATGACGTCTGATAGAGGAGAGTGGAAGAAGAAGCCGTGTTGTACCGACCCCACTTAATGTGAGCAAGGGTGGGAAGATGATGATGACTTGTTTTTAGGAACTCTTTAGTAGTAGGTAAGGGATGTCCAAACAAAACTTTTTTTCTCAAGTTAAATAAAATGGTGACCGAAAAAGAACCAGTTACGTAATAAAGATATAAATCCGGTTTTGTACAACCCTCTACTAAGCTCTTTATAAATACGTTGACCCGTTGTTTCAACCATATTCAATGACGCCGGAGCTCAGTTTATAACGGTCGCTAAGCATGGGGTCCGCGAGGTGTCAAGTTACTAACAAGGGCTTTAATCTATTGTTGATGTATTTGTTTGGTGATGAAAGTTAATTTGTGTTTGAAACGGTGAAGGAAAACATCGGGAAACCCGGTTCGTTGCTCTCTAGGCGTCACAGCTCAGTTGGTAGTCTGCCTTCCATGCCGTGGGTCGTGGGTTTGATTCCCACCCAGAGCAAATGTTTGTGTCATGCATGAACATCAGTATTTGTTCTGTGTCTGGGTGTCACTATGTAAGTATTTACAAAATTATATATGTTATTGTCAGCGATCTAGTTCCCATAGTACAAGCTTTACTTAGTTTGGGACTAGAGTGTGATGTGTGAATTGTCCATGAATATTTATTAAATCATACATTTACCATAGATGTGCAAAGGGCTAATTTGTTTGTCGAGAAGCTTATGTAGTCTTGAATTCGGTAGTCAGCGCCATCTGTTGTTGAGTAGCTAAAGCAAGTTCTAGACAAAGACAAAATCTCGTAGTTTCATAGCTATATTGGAATTAGAGGCACTACTTTCTTATGGCGCCTACAGTTAATACAGGATGAGATAAATCTGCCTATATATAAATACTTTTTTGTTTTAGGTCAACTTGTAAAATATTAAAAATCTGTTGAAAAATATCTATGCTTAATTCATGTGCATTGCCCCAGCCAACCCTTCTGCCGCTAAGCACTTAAAACTCGCTTTCAACATCCAAGTATTCATATATTCGTCCTTAAGACGCACGTTGTTGTGTTTAGATTATTTGTTTTATCTATTTTTCTCGCTAATTAGTTGTAAGGTGTATTTATATAAAGTATTTTCATTCATTCAAATTTAGTTTATTATAATCAAGAGAAGTGGAAATGTTTGAGGGAAGCCTTTGCCCAGCAGTGGGACAATGTAGGCTAGAAGAAAAAAAATAAAAAAGAGCCACTTGGAACCAGCGACGAAATTAATTATATGAAATAATAACGGCCGGTTTCTCGAACGATGATCAACGAAAAAGTCAAATAAGTACTGTGTCAAACTCGGATCAATCGTGATTTGGGTTTCCAGAAACCGGCCGTAAGATTGAATAAATAAATATCCATGGAGAATTCACACATCACTCTCTAGTCTCACATTAAGCAAAGCTATGGGAACTAGATTGCTGATACAGTATGGGATTTTCGAATAAAACACGTATTTAAGAGAAATAATATTATACTTTAATATTTGTTCACATTATACACGGCACGGCACTACAATACAATCCGCACTAATCACAAAGTCTCACCAAACACACAAACAAACTACTAATAAATAAATATTGATTTTATTTATACACAATAAAGTAAGCTATATAATGGCAGTCTAAATTAATTAAAAAATAATTCAAAATGGCGGACTGTCAAATGCATAATAACTGTTAAATAATAGCTAAATAATGATTTACTGACTTGGATTAAACATATTGATTACATTACCTAATATTACATTGAAAAACACAAAATATAGATCATGATTTTAAAAATATTAATAATTCCACTATATTCTTGATCATTTTTAAACTTAGCCTCAAATTATGACACAACCCAAACTCTATCAAAAAAGATTCAGCCTCAACCATTCTCTACGTCTAATAATTACCACAACTACCATTGAGAATTTTAACTTTTTTTTTTACGTTTTTTTAGTTTCTTATAACCATAGTAGTAGTTAGGTAGGTATAGGCGACAAAGAAATTGGTTTACCACTCTAAGGTTGAATATCATTTGTACGTACAAAACATCAAGGGCTATTTTCGCTTGACAGATTAATAACTGCTACGTCAGAATCTGTCAATCTGTAATCCTTAGCGAATAATTATGTTACTGGGAGATGTCATCAAAAGTGGTAAACCAATTTCTTTGTCGCCTATACAATTCATAAATTATGTTTTGACAAGTTTAAATGTAAATTGTTGTAATTTTGACAATATATGCAGTACTTAAACATGACAAAATCTGTCAAAAAAAATGCTTATATATATATATAATCATTTTATATCATGTCAAACATTTGTCAGAAAATAATTAAATTAATTTACAAATTGATCTTGGTATATGGATACTTATTTTTACTCAAAAATAGACAAATATGACCAATTAAAGTTATTTTAATACAAAGCAACTTTCCTACATTCATTAATTAATAAATATTTTATTAAATTTAAAGAAAACTGTCTACAATCGACATGAACAAGTATTATTAAATACGCATTATTAAGTAAAATTCAATAATTACTGGTCATATTTTAATTAAATTTAAATAGGTCGGGAGAAGCACAATCTTTCAAGATAATTGAAAATTTTATTTAAAAAAAAATTTTTAAATAAAAATAATCCTGTATTTTTATATTACAGTGCTTTCTGGACTTAGGAAGAGCCGTGAGTCGAGCAGGATTTAAACCCGCGATCCCGGATCTTCACCAAAAACTGACTGTAAAATTACGTACAACCACAGTGACTTATCTGCGTACTCATCAACTTGCGAGCGACCTAACAGCGTACCTCGCTTAAGACGCCCGCTCGTGTTCTAAAACTTAACATAACACATTCGATTCACACTCCGCGTCAACGCTTACTACAACGCGCATACGATACTTCTACGATACGTTTACGATTGTTACATTTATGCATGATCTGTTTAGCTTGAATCAGACGCATGCTAAGAGTTTTGGTGTATAATAATAATAAATCGTCTTATACTAAGTGATTCTAGGTGCCATGCCTACGCGACCAGTACCGCAAGTACGAGTTAGTGCACACACGGACCGTAGAGACGCAATCGCCGAGCGCCACCGATTTTGTATGGAAATGCAAGCTTCTCAAGAAATCTGCTAGGAGCGATGCTTGGATTTCCATACAAAATCGGTGACGCTCTGCGATTGCGTCTCTACGGTCCGTGGCACATACTAAACTAAACAATTACGGCATGTTTTTACAGTTTTTGTGACCTTTCTTATAAGAAAGGTCACAAAAACTGTATGTCTGATGAGTACATAGGTACATAGTTTGTTATCTTTCGATTATAAGCTTAAATTCTATTCTAGTAGTCTATAAAGAATTACAATTAAATTAGTTCTATTGAGGCGTCAATTCAACGCAGTAACGTTTATATGCTATCAAACCGAGCAGGGCACAAAACAATTGCTATTAAATATTCGATTAATAGAACCCACGACTCACAGCACAGAAGGCAGAGCTAATGCCAACTGAGCTGTGTCAGTCTTTCCCAAAACTCTTAGACGCTCTGATACAATTACATAATTTTTATATTAAACTTAAATTAGTATTTAGAATATAATTTGTTCTACACATAATACTAATGACTAATTTATTATTACAATAATAATAACATTTATTTTAATACATACACATTAAGTTGGTTTTCTACAATGGTTCTCAAACTATCAGATTAGCGCCATCTATTGATTATTATTGGTGTTGTTTGTTTTTAAGTAAGGCTTATGTTTTTTTTTCAGTCTGTATGCGTTTATATATATACATTATATATGTATATTATATTTTTGTAAATGGTTTTGTGAATATCATATTTTTTGAGGTACATAGTTTGTTATCTTTCGATTATAAGCTTAAATTCTATTCAAGTAGTCTATTCTAGATTACAGAAGCTTTATAATTAAGCTTTATAAATATAATTGTGTAGCTTATTTAGTATAGCTACATTTGTTATAATTAATATTTATTGCGTATGTTATTTCACATATTTATTACTGTAATTACTTAAAATAACATTTTCTCTAAATAATGTGATTAAATGCGTTTAATTTCCAATATGTAACTAAGACTTTGTTATATTCGAGATCACATTTTGTGTATAGCGCCATCTAGCTACTTGTTCAGGCAGACAACTGTCAAAAGTTCCTGTCGAATTTAACCTCAAAAATGTTAATTATAAAAATTCATTAACTCTCAACAAGGCAAATACACTAAAAGTGCGAGCCACGAGACAAAAAAACTCAACAACTTGAGGTTACAATTAATAATGCACCTTCGAAAAACTCGATATCATTGTACTTTTTAAAATGCCAAACAATGCGCGTTAAATAATACTGTTGAATCTTTATTTCATAATTTTAGATATTATTAAGGTAAATATATTGGAAAGCTTTTAGTAAGTTTATTGTGAAAACAACCTACACCTTCGCTAGTTTAGTATTAGTTATTATTAATAAACACTAGTTTTAGAACTTTAGACCTAGTCTTATACAACTTGTCAATATTTTGGGATTTAAGCCACGCATTCATTAGTAAACATTTTGATAATAAACACTGATTATAAACAGTTCATAAACAATGTTTCATCATCTCTGTAACAGTTTATAAACAGTTCATAAACATAGGTGATGAAACATTGTTTACGATACATGTTGCCGTGCTCCCCACTACGAGTGGAGAGCAAGACGAAACATCTAGTTTATAAACAATCTATAAACTAGTCATAAACAGTTTATCAACAATGTTTACTAATGAATACGTGGCTTTATGCCTACATGTGAATCACGTTACAACCTATATTTTATTTGAAGTTTTATCCAAAATGGTACAGGCTAATGAGACATTGACACTCAAACATCTAAATACTAAATAAAGTAGATAGTAGCAGATAATTAGTCTTTTATAATGGTTTTTTTTAAATATATGACCTAAGTGGAAGAATAGTCTTTCTACAAACTTTAACTTCATAAAGTAAGTGAAAAAAAAGTTATAATTTCATGAATAATTTACTGAAAAATTCAAAAAATTACAATTAGACTTTTTTTTTTTGTTAATTCTTTAATCGTTTTGTCACTTTACCAGAGAATAGATCTGTCGGCCAACTAGTGAGTTACAACGCGCGTTCATTGAAGTTATATCTTAAGGGCTCATATGTGGTACCAAATTTTATGGTAGCAACCTCACTTTAACCATAGGAATGTAATAAATTAATCTTTTAGAAACATATAAACGTTTATATAGTTTAAATAGCTGGTGAACGACTGCGTATAATATTTTGGATACGCCTGTAAAGGCAGATTTTAGTGAATTTTTATTAACTAGCTGACCCGTGCCCACTTCGTTGGGCATAATTCGACAGTTTTTTCTCCGATTCACTTTGCAAAACGGACTACCACGTAAAAGCCTTTTTATTTTTCGGTTTTTTATATTATAACCTATGACACTCAGCAATAATGTGGCTTTCGATTGGTGAAAGAATTTTTAAAATCGGTTCAGTAGATCCCGAGATTACCCCTTACAATAACAAGTACACAAACTTTACTTCTTTATAATATTAGTATAGATTGTTAACACCTTTACGAAAATGAAATTATAATAAATGATTATGTATGCAGTGACACTGATGTATAACTTTACTGTTTTATTAAAGTCTATTGAGGTTTTTGCGTGAAAGAGTAACATACATAAAATCTTCCGCGTTTATAGTATTACGGTCTATCTTATAAAAAGTTAGCGCAGACTTGAAGTACTGATTACCATACGTTATGATGACTTAAAGTCAACGCTAAAGTCCGGTCGCGGAGCAGGAAGAAATTCGTACATTAACCTGTTATTACCTGTCTCTGTCACTCTCGCGTAAATATGACGCGTCTCGCTCGCACAGATCCAATGACCGCGGCACTCAGCGAGCGAGACGCATCATACTTACGCGAGAGTGACAGAGACAGGTAATAACAGGTTAATGTACGAATTTCTTCCTGCTCCGCGACCGGACTTTAACTTTTTATAAGATAAGGGGTTAGTAGGGTTTATAAAGGCGTTTCTTTCCTCCATTGGAACGCATTGGTCCTGACGGCCGGGTTCGAGGAGCTCGCGCTGGCGGCGATTGCGACTCCAGTGCGCCGAATGTTAGCGGCGGCACTATCTATACACAAATACACATATTACAATAAATAAAAAAAATAAACTTTATTGAGGTCAGACTTTACAGAGGCTTACAAAACTAATAAAACTAATATAATTCTTTAAAAGAATATTAAGGCTTATTTGTGCTACATTCACTCTATTACTCCCTAATTTTTAAAAGCTGTTTATATTCCATTAACATAAAAATAAAATAAAATAAATAAATAATGCTTCTTCTTCTTATCGTGTCGATGCTACAACTGTATTTTGTTGTAGCATCGTGTTGGAAAGATTAGCCAGACTAGACACTGCTTTGCCGTGCCTAGCTGTTACCGGTGTGCGCCACGAGGAGATAAAAAATAATGCTGGTCAATCCACACAACATCATCTAGCCTCAAGCTAAGCAGAGCTTGTGTTATGGGTACTAAAGGACTGACATACTTAATACAATACATTACATAGATAGATATTTTTTATTATACATATAAAATACCCAGAACAGCCGGAATAGATATTTGCAGATCGTTCAAACATTTATCCCAAGGCGGGAATCGAACCCGCAACAAAATCAATGTGCAGATGTTTTTTTATAAATGGAGGGGGATACGCGACTTTTTACAAAGTCTCGTGGTTTCGGACGTGGCTATAACTGCCCTTTTAAAAATAAACCAGCCTGTGTCTTACCTAGTCCGTTTCGAACGTTAGCTACGAGCCGCATCGCTGGATTTGTGACGATTCCATTTCTCTTTCCCTTACTGTGAATAAACAAAATAATTAATACATTTAATGAATAATTTAATTCATACATTTAATTATTATAAGATGTGTATGTAACACATTATAACCTAGTTCTAATATAAATATTAACCCCCTATCTTATAAAAAGTTAGCGTTGACTTTATCATTACGTATGGTAATCAATACTTCAAGTCTGCGCTAACTTCTTATAAAATAGACCGTAAACATTTCACACATCACACTCTAGTCCCGAACTAAGCAAAGCTTGTATGGGAAGTAGATTGCTGATAGAATACTTATTAACTTTTTTTTATAAATATGTAGTATTTTTTTTATTTAAAACCTGTTTTTTCTTTGATATTATTGCAAGTTCCGATTGCATCTAGCCCGTAAATAGTAACACCCAGACAAAGAACAAGCATCAGTGTTCATCACACAAACATTTGTTCTCGGTGGTAATCGAACCCACGAGCCACAGCATGAAAGGCAGAGCTACTACCAACTGAGCTGTGACGTCAGTTAAAAAGTTGAAATTATTGACGTAAACTGTACTTTATTGTAATAATAATAATAATGCTGGACAATCCACACAACATCATCTAGCCCCAAGCTAAGCAGAGCTTGTGTTATGGGTACTAGAAGACTGACATACTCAATACAATACAATACATAGATAGATATTTTTTATTATACATATAATACCCAGAACACCCGGAATAAATATTTGCAGAACATACAAACATTTATCCCGAGGCGGGAATCGAACCCGCAACCTTCCATGTCGCAGGCGGACCATCGCCCACCGCGCCACATCGGTCGTCATTGTGTGTGAAGACTTTCAATAGATCAATTATGGAATAATATGTTTTCTTTATAATGTTCTTATAGTACCTATAACAAATAATGAATACAATTCATTTATTTACTAATCAAACATATTTCTAACATCGAAGTGTGCTTTTGAACTATTTAATGAATAAAGTCTTTGTTTTTGATGGTAATCAAAAACAAAGACAGAACTATAAAAAAAGTCTTACAAATAATCATGTGCTATATTTGACAGATCAAACTCAAAAAAAAGTTAAGCTTAAATTACCAAATAAATAAACTCTTGGTTAGCAAATATGTAAATTATTTTATAACTTTAGAGAAATTTCATTCTCTTCTTAATCATTTTAATTTTTTTTTTTTTTTTTTTTTTTAAATTGCTGTGAAAAAGCGGCCACATCAAAGTTAGCACATGATTATTTGTAAGACTTTTTTTGTAGTTCTGTCTTCGTTTTTGTTGGTAATTGAATAGTTCAAAAGCACACTTGGATATATGTTTCACCAAAATATGTTTGATTGGTATATAAATGTGGTATATAAATGAATAAATATTCGTCGACCGATATCTATCTATATAATGTATTGTATTAAGTATGTCAGTCTTCTAGTATCCATAACACAAGCTTTGCTTAGCTTGGAGTTAGATGATGTTGTGTGGATTGTCCAGCATTATTATTATATTCACGAACAATTCACACATCACGTTCTAGTCCCAAACAAAGCAAAGCTTGTACTATGGGAACAAGATTTCTGATAGAATACTTTTTTTGTTTGCCCATAGCCGTTACATGCTGCATTCTAAGCATAAGTAAGTTAGTAAAGTGTACATAATGAGGAATAGTGTAGTGTTGTTATAAATGTTTTTTAAAATAATATGTGGGTAGTCTTTTGGGAATCCTACTTCCTACTAATATCCTACTAGTATTATAAACGCGAAAGTTTGTATGGGTGGATGGATGTATGTTTGTTACTCTTTCACGCAAAAACTATTAAATAGATTGTAATGAAACTTTACAATAATGTTGTTCATCAGAATAACACATCTAAACTAATATTATAAAGAGGAAAGATTTGATTGTTTGTTTGTTTGTATCGAATAGGCTCCGAAACTACTGGACCGATTTCAAAAATTCTTTCACTGTTGTGTAGCTACATTATCTGCGCTGAACATAGGCTATATTATAATGATATTTTTAATATAGGCTACCCGTGCGAAGCCGGGGCGTACTACTAGTATGCTATAATTTATAAAGACATTGTGCGAATTTCCAAAAATAAAACGATAGTAAGACGAAGTCGCGGGCATCAGCGATATAAATAATTTATTCATATCTTTAAAGTTTTAATAATGAAAAGCAAATTGTATAACCCCCTATCTTATAAAAAGTTAGCGTTGGCTATTACGTATGGTAATCAATACTTCAAGTCTGCGCTTACTTTTTATAAGATAGACCGTAAGTATATTTATACAAAGATTACATTTATTATTGAAAAATGCAAAAAACCGTCTATCGACAAGTAATTAAAAACATTTTGAATAATAACTCAAAAAGTAGTAGCCAGTACTTAATGTATAACCACTGAAGTTCTACAATACAATAGATTTATCAAAATCTATTTATTATTGTGTAACATACATACAAAAACAGTACAATTGAGAACCTTTTCCCTTTTGAAGACGGTTAAAAGCTTTCGCAATATTTATATTTTTTTAACAGCTGATACAATCTTTTGGCTGTCTATACAGAGTAGTTAAAGGCACGTCCGAATCTATTTTGATATTAGCATTTAAATTCGATGATAAATGATAAATGTATGATACATCCTCAACCAAGTATTGAATAAAATGAGCAGTCCATTAGCCAATCACAGCGCAGCGTGTATCTCGCTCACTCACGTTTTCTTAAATATCTTGCCTCTCGCTCTTCCAAAACTGCCGACTAGAGTATTGTAAGCCTTTCTGCTTTTCCACGCCATGCTATATATTTATTTTTAATAATTAAATTATAATTCACGCAACGCCATCTTGGTACAAACTAAGCATAAGACATGGAGTCACAGGTCAGTTGATCCATGCTGTAGGTCGTGAGTTCGATTCCCACCGAGAACAAATGATTGTTCTGTGTCTGGATGTTATTATGTTTTACATTATGTATTTATAAAACAATATATGATTGAAAAAATACGTGTTCTCATAGTACCAGCTTTGCCAAGATAAATTGACACTGCACTGGAACTTCAGTAATTAATTGTAATTCTTTGTAAGAAAAATGATCATTGTGATTTTGATTTTGCTTAGTTTACCACTAGATGGCGTTGTGTCAAATGTTTTATTACAACTTCCTTTCTCCAAAACTCCCGATATATTAACACACTTATTAGTTAAGTTTTTAATTGTACAAATATAATTAAAATTAGGTACCTTTCAGTCCTGTCCTGCAACGGCCTATCACGTCCGAGTATGATGCGCATATGTGTGTCTCTGTTAAAGTGTGTGTCAGCTTGAACGGGCTGTGACGTCAGACTAGCTGGTTGTGACCCTGCAATACAATAATCCTATTAAATATATGAAAGTCCTATTAATAAATTAATCCTATTAAATATTATATATGTACTGATGTAATGGACTCCTTCGACCGAGAATGGGCTGAGTTAGCTAGGGATAGAGGTGGAAAGAGAGGGGGGAGACATTCGCCCAGTAGTGGGACTGCGTTGGTTAATAAAAAAAAATTATATATGTAAGGGCTCCACAAAAAAAATGACTTGCAATAGAGGCTTTTAGCTTTTCAGCAAAGTTAATGGGGGACAAAAATTGCCAAAACAGTTTAGAAAAAAGAATGATACGGCGTTTCTTAAATTGCTGGCATTAACAATTCTAAACTAATATTATAAAGAGGAATTAACTAACCAAAAGGTTGTGTAGGACTGCAGATATCGCTGACAGGGCTCCGCGGAGGCGACGCATACAGCGGACTAGTGTTGTCTCGCTCGTACACGCCGTGACGCTCATCCCTCTTTCTGTCTCGCTCGCACGACACGCGGAGGTCTTTGTCCTTTTCGTTCGCGATGTAACTTCTGTTAGACGCACTGTGGGATACACATAGATTTAAATATTTATTTTAAATATATTTGGATTGGTGGACGAAAGCTGAGAGCAGGAAAGAGTTGGGGGAGATCTTTGCCCAGCAGTGGGACAAAACAATAAGTAAATCACTCACAACACTCAAACTAAGCAAAGCTTATAGCGCCATCTAACTCGCTACATGAAAAACTGCGCCTAAATGTCCGCAGCAGATCAACAGATGGCGTTGACAAATCCTAGATCGCGCAAATTAAGTTATCACGGACTATGAACATCCTACTTATAGCGAAAGTTTGTATAGATAGATGGATGGATGGATGGATGGATAGATGGATGGATGGATGGATAGATAATATAAGAAGATATATTAATTGTCAAAAATATAACGATAGCTAGTCGCGGGCAGAAGCTAGTAGGTTAATAATACTGAATCTTTGCTCCGAGCGAGGGAGACAAAAGTCATTTGGCTTGTTCTCTTTTTACCTTTTTTTTAAGTCATATTTACCTTAATTTCGAGTCTTTTTCAACAGGCTGGTGTTCTGGTATAGTAAGTTGTCTGTCCTTTTCTCTCCTGCCGCGGCCGCATCGCGCTACTTGTTGTGCGAAAGAGAGAGATAGATTCGCACGGTTCGCCTGTTAGAACGAGATAGCATCATTATTATATCATGATACCAACGGCGGATCCAGGGGGGAGGTCATGGGGGTCATGACCACCCCTCCTGAGCTGGTTCCAGGACTTAGGTGGACCATTAATTAAACATATTTTTTTTTTAATTTATATAAGTTCTTGACTTGACCACGACTGTGTGACCCACCCCTGGCGCCCAAACATGATCGTGACCCCCCCCCCCCCCCCCGCCCCGGCGCCAAAACTTGATCGCGACCCCCCCCTGGAGCCAAAGCTGGATCCGCCCTTGCATGATACTTTTTATAAGGACTTTAATATTGAAATGGAACTTGATTTCAAATGCCCTGTCGTGTTTTAGTAACTAGATTTGTAATGTGTAATTTTATTTTATTTATTACCTGTAACTTACTGTCAAAAAGAAAAGTTCTTGATTCAACTGTATGTCCGTTAATTTATCAACCAATTCTGATGATATTTTTTTTGGTTGGTGGAATAAGAATTGAACAGTATTTTACAACTTTTTGAGTAACAATTATAAATATTTATAGTGCAAATGTAGTATTTCTTGTCGATTACTATTAAAGTTGGGTTTTTTCATTTTTGTAGTAAATATTTTTTATTTTATTTATTTATTAAACAAAATCCACAGCTCTTAATGTACGATACACAAAACTTATAGATAACACATAAAGCCAATTATGGAATTACATTTTTATTTATTTTAAATATATTAGTTACCTTATCATGTGTGAGATCGGGTGGGTCAGTTTGTTCGTGAGATTTGTTCGAGCCTCCGGTCATATTAGATGACGATTTAGTTGAGTTTGATGAATGCACGCTGCGCCGCTTGTATTCCGGTGAGCCTGCGAAAAAATAGACAGAGATTGAGAACGAGGAAAAAATGGGAAAGTCACGGGTTCGAATCTCGTGAAATTTGTTTAATATCTTTCATTCATTATTAATCAAGAAATTATTGAAATAAAATAATTGAAAAATGTAAAATTATAAGTAAAAATACTAGTCAAGATAAAACACAAAAATATATACAAATAATTTGTACTGTGTAATTCAAAATCAACGTTGCATACAATTTATGTATCTTCATTATTTTTGTAAGTCATTATTTTTTTCTGAATTCGTATTTATAATAATAATAACACACATAGCCCCTTACCAGCGCTGGGGGGGCGAAGGGGGGCATCCTTAGGGAGGGGCGCGGAGGGGGCCACCCATTTCTCAAGCAGACGACAGATGTTAGCGTGCCCTGCGCGCCACGCCACTTTAGCTGGAGTACGACCTGGGGGGGGAAATAATTATATATAGTGTATAATTTGAATAAAGATATTAATATTAATAAAGAGATTTTTAAAGTGTTTTTCATCTTTTAGTGTTATTTTTTTATGTACAATAAAGTGTTTTTCATTCATTCATTTTCCATTCATTGATTCATTTTCATGAATTCATTCATTTTCATTCATTTATTTTCATTCATTTTCATTCTTTCATTCATTTTCATTCTTTCATTCATTTTCATTCGTTCATTCATTTTCATTCATTCAAATAGGGGGAGTTACCACAATGATCGGCTTGCATCGGATCGGCGCCGTGTTGCAATAACCACATCACGCATTCTTCATGACCTTCTTGAGCTGCGATACCTGTTACAAACAATTATTATAAATTAATTTATAAAATAGACAAATATACAAAAATATGTTAGAAAATTTCCTTGAGAGATCGAATCCGGAATTATGTTATTCGTCAGAAAACTAAGGTGTTCGACATAGCTCAAAGGATTAGCAAGCTGAAGTGGCAGTGGGCTGGCCATGTTATCCGAAGAACCGACAATCGTTGGAGCAAACGGATACTGGAGTGGAGACCGCGTTTAGGCATTGTGTAGTGTAGGACGCACCCATAGAGATGGAGCGACGATCTGAGGAGTGTAGCTGGCAAACACAACATGAGAAGAGCCGAAGACCGGGCTCAGTGGCGCGTCTTGGGAGAGACCTACGTCCAGCTGTGGACTGATATAGGTCGATGATGATGATGTTAGAAAATGTGAGTGTTACCTAATGGAGTGGCTACCTAATGGTTAGTATGTAGGCTATGTGAGTGTCCATGTGTATGTATGTGTGTGTGTGTGTGTGTGTGTATGTGTGTGTGTGTGTGTATGTGTGTGTGTGTGTGTATGTGTGAATTACTAATTAATATGAATGTATCAAGTGTTTTCTCTAATTGACGTATATGTATTACCAATATGAATGAATGATGATTTATGATTTACCTAGCGGCGTGGCCCCCTGCGTGCAGAGCGCGGCGGGCGCGGCCCCCAGCGCCAGCAGCGCGCGCAGCGCGGCCCCGCGGCCCCGCCACGCCGCCGCGTGCAGCGCCGTGCGCATGCACCGGTCGCGGGCGTCCACTTCCGCACCACCTGCACATTAGAACCATGTTTTTGACTGTCCACTCCTGCGTCACTTATTCATAATGCACATCTTTTATACATGCATAATACTCATCTAAACTAATATTATAAAGAGGAAAGATTAGATTGTTTGTTAGTTTGCATCGAATAGGCTCCAAAACTACTGGACCGATTTCAAAAATTCTTTCACTGTTGTGAAGCTACATTATCTGCGCTGAACATAGGCTATATTATAATAATAGAATACTGTGTTTCGGTTCCTACTGGTTGGATTTTCTAACATTTTATAAATAAAGCCCTTTTAATTCTCTTTTAAACGTAACCACAGGCATATTTGTGGGCCTACAGAATTCAGAGTAATATGTTGTTAAATCAAAAACAGTTTTTTCTAAAAATCTCTATTTCCCAGGGACATAGAGCTGTAAAACAAACTAGGGCTGTAAAAGCCCCTTTAAACGTACTATGTGGCAACCCTGAGGGGAGTTATTTTTAGTTGTAGCCCATGCTACATAGATAAATTAATATATATATTTTTTTTAAATGTATGAATGGCTGTAAAACTTACCAACTTTTACAAGTAAATTGACCATATCGGTGTGACCCTGCCATGCTGAGACGTGCAACGGCGTGCGACCCTGGAACGATACATTCATTTTAACACTACAACCCATTTTACCACCTTTTACCCCATGTTACAACCATTTAATTTACAACCCGCCATACAGGCTCTTTGACCTAGTGCTGGGAACAAAACTCCTCTAGGTACCTTGTAGTAGGTATTATATTTTATAGAATGTACAAATACTTACTGAAATTATTTTTGTAACCTACCATAGTACCTACAAGAACACTGTTTTTATAAATAAATAAATAAAAAATAAATTTTAGTAATTTTTTACCCCTTCTTAGTGATTTTTACCCCATCTTACCGACTTTTGACCATTTTACTAACTTTAAAATAATCTTACCGACGTTATCCCTTTTTGCAGCATTTTAGTGACTTTTACCCCATCTTACCGACTTTTGACTCCATTTATCAACTATTGACCCCATCTAACTTTTTTATAATCTAGCTTTTATTTAATTTATTTATTAGATAGATCACCAACATAGTGCACATCATTACAATCAAAAAAATAATTATTAAATAAATAATGATTTAATACTTTTTAGCCTACTATTAGGCTTAAAAGTATTAAATCAAATGCGATCACAATACCGACTTTATCCCTTTTTGAAATCTTTTAGTGACTTTTACCTTATTTTAGTAGCCCACTAACCTCATTATCAGTGGTGTCGACACTGGCACCGCACTGAGTCAGCAGATATCTCGCCATGGCCAGTCGATTGTCCAACGCGAGCACATACAAAGTGCTGCGACGGTCTGCATCCAACGAGTCCGGGTCGGCACCCCGCGCGTATAAAGCACTCACAGTGTCGAAATGACCCTCTAATGCTGCTAATCTGAAATACAAACATTATTATTTTTAATTGAGTAGTTAGTAGTATAACTATAAAAAGTGAATAAAAAATGAATAAAAAAAATACTCTGATTACAAAGTGTTACTATAATGACTAATTAACAGAAAAATTATATTACTACAAACTGTTACCACTACTACTAAAAAGTGATATAACTACAAAGTGTTACTATTACTACAAAGTCACACTGTCACTACAAAGTGTAACTACCAGTACAAAGTGTTAGTATGTACAAAGAGACCTGAGCGCCGCCGTCATCCCGTCGTGCGCGTGCGCGTGTGTCCTTCTAGCATCTCTTTTATTTTTACTACTAAGTCTTACTATCACTACAAAGTGTTACTACCACTACAAAGTGTAACTACCACTACAAAGTGTTAGTACAAAGTGACCTGAGCGCCGTCTTCCCGTCGTGCGCGTGCTGGTCGACGGGCGCGCGCCACGCGTCCACGAGCGCCTCCGCGAGCCGCGTGTGGCCCTCCTGCGCCGCCAGCAGCAGGGCTCCCTTGCCGTCGTTGTCGGACTCGTCCACCTTGGCGCCCGCCTCCAGTAGGGCTTCGCAAACTTCTATGTGACCTGGATAAACAACGCTTTTATACTTCATCCGCGCTTTACATCAGGCGAGATTGAAGCCAATGGATAGTCTATAGATTATTATATTTTTTTTTGACGTGACAACGTCTTATAATTCGATAGAGCCGGCTGCACGCACGAAAAAACATGACTCATGCGGCGTTACCTCGCTCTGAGACTCATGCGGCGTAACCTCGCTCTGAGGCGTTCCATGAAGTGCAAGCGAGAGCGCGGAACGAGCGACAAAGAAAGACGATTAAATGGTCCGCGTGTCCGCATTAAAAACTACTGAATAGATTTAAATTTAATTTCACAATGACGTAGTTTGTACATCAGAATAAGATATAATTTATAAAGATATTGTGCTTATTGTCCAAAATATAACGATAGCAAGACGAAACCAGTAAACACGAAAACAGTAAAAAAAAAAAATAACATAATATTAAATTGTTTGCTGTTTTTATAATAAATAAGAATACCTTCAAATGCCGCGTAGTGGAGCGGCGTCCATCCAGAGTTGTCTCTGTGGTGCTCGTCCAATCCTCGATCCAGCAATTGACGTACCACTTCTACGTTACCTGTTAAAAGTTAAATTATAACGTACTTAATATTAGGCTCGGTAACGCAGTGTCTAGTCTGGCTAATCTTTTTAACACGATCTTACAACAACATATCAGAACAACAGTTGTAGCGTCGACACGATAAGAAGAAGAAGAAGTTAAATTATAAATACATAGTTCACTTTATGACCATTACCGGTTCAATTCATGTATATAAGATGGTTTATATCAAATTTCAACCATACAATTCTCTGCGCTTTGACCCCTCCTGCCACGCTTAAATTTCCACCTATCACAATGATTTCTACATCTACAGACGCGTAATTTCAGCCTCTATTCAATTCACCCTGAACAGCAGCGGTGTTTTAAACTGTTCTTCCCTCAGCGTCTATATTATCAACACACATTCGCCACAACTTTACCGTAATCGCGCTGAACTTTGACCCCCTTCTACCTCTCTCAAATAACAACCTATCACAATGATTTTTACATCGACAGATGCATAATTTCAGCCTCTATTCAACTCACCCTGGGCAGCTGCAGTGCTTAAAACCGTTCTTCCCTCAGCGTCCATGTTGTCGACGCAGGCGCCCCAGAAGAGTAGTAACCTGACGGCCCGGGCGTGTCCTGCCGCGGCGGCCGCCCACAGCGCGGTCCGTCCGCACGCGTCAGCCGCCTCTATATCCGCTTCCGCTTCGAGCAACAACTCGCATATGTCACTGGACGAGACAGAAAACATTTGCAGTGCTTATTGAATACTAGTAGTACGCCCCGGCTTCGCACGGGTAGCCTATATAAAAAATATCATTATAATATAGCCTATGTTCAGCGCAGATAATGTAGCTTCACAACAGTGAAAGAATTTTTGAAATCGGTCCAGTAGTTTTCGAGCCTATTCGATGCAAGCAAACAAACAATCAAATCTTTCCTCTTTATAATATTAGTTTAGATACAAGAAAACAACTCGCATATGTCACTGGACGAGACAGAAAACATATCCTATTTGGAGTACTTATGGAATATACAAGAAAACCTTATTAGATTGTTTATGTTTTTAAAATGTGAATTTTGGTAAATGGTTCGAGTACAATGTTTCGCTTGTAAAAAGCTACACAGAAAAATCACTTTTCACGCAAAAACTACTGAATTGATTTTTTATTTATTTATAATGAAATTTAACAATAATATAGCTTACGCATCAGAATAAATTCTATATATGGCTATAATTTATAAGGATACTGTGTGACGAAGTGTCGTCGTGAAGACGAAGTCTATATCTTACTATGTATTTTATGTACGTATTAACAAAAAAAATGTTGTAAATAATCTTCCCATAGTATAAGCTTTGCTCAGTTTGGGACTAGAGCGCGATGTGTGAAATGTCAATGAATATTTATTTATTATAATATTAATTTAAGTCGCAACAGCTAGTATATAAATAAACTACACAAACTTACGTGTGCCCTTCAAAAGCTGCGACCAATAATGGCGTCGCTTTATCGCGATCAGCTTTATTAACATCAGCGCCTTTTTCTATCAGCAGCGCCGTGCATTCCGCGCCCATCGCGCACAGAGACGCCACGGATAGCGCCGTGCGCCCTGTTCCATACACAAAGAGAGGTCAAGTTATGATGGTGCAAATATAAATAGACTTCATTCACAAACAAACTTACGACTATACAGTATTTACAAAATGTACATTATCATATAAAATACATAAGAAACAGTTGAGCTATCTACAGACCGTTGCAAACGATCTATAGATAGTTCAACTGATCCAAATCAGTACCAATCGGAAGCGTACCCAAGATACATGCTGCATTGCCGCGCTGAATAGCAATGCTCATAAGCTGGGCCAGATACTCACCAGCCCTCGGGTCACGCGTCGCCCGCAAATAACATGTAGTTATAGCATGGTCTTTAATAGATATAATCATGCAACATACAAAACAAATCCAACAATCGCAAATCTTTTTCGAAATTGATGGAATGTATGTGATCAGTTGCTTTGGAGCCTAAAGAGGTACATATATGGTAGAGGTACTGTACCTCTACCTTGAGTTGTCACAGTAAAATCGCCTGACTTTACTACAGTAGTTACGTCAATATTAGTATTACGAATTTTAATACCCAACTATCCGCTAGAGGCGCTGTACAAATCTTCATACATTTTTTTACTCTACAGACGCTAGCGAGCAACGGCGGATCCAGGGGGGGGGGTTCATGGGGGTCATGACCCCCTTAAGCTGCTTCCAGGACTTAGGTGGACCACTAATTGATCATAAAATAATAAGTTCTTGACTATATATAGATCGTTTGCAACGGTATGTAGATAGCTCAACTGTTTCTTATGTATTTTATATGACAATGTACATTTTGTAAATACTGTATAGTCGTAAGTTTGTTTGTGAATAAATTTTTATTACAAAGTTCTTGACTTGACCACGACTATGTGACCCCCCCCTGGCGCCAAAGCTGGACCCGCCCTTGCTAGCGAGTATAGTATAAATAAATAAAAAGTTTATTGACTGAAAAAACAACGTACAACTTAGGTATAGATTAAATACATTTGATAACAAATTTAGGGTGTATATATATAGTATAGTAAAAAAAACTCATGGTAGAGGTACTGACCGTCATGATCAGCCCTGTCGACGCTGGCCCCGGCGGCCAGCAGCGCGCGCACGATGCCGGCGTGTCCCATGTAGGCGGCGGCCAGCAGCGGCGTGCGGCCCTCCGCGTCGCCCTTCTCCGGCGCCGCGCCCGCCGCCAGCAGCCGCGACACCACGCCCTCGTGCCCCGACCACGCCGCCGCTCTGACACACACATATTATATATTTATTTATTTTATTTTATTTTTATGTTACATGGAATACAAACAGCTTTTAAAAATTAGGGAGTAATAGAGTGAATGTTGCACAAATAAATAAATAATAAATAAATAATGCTGGACAATCCACACAACATCATCTAGCCCCAAGCTAAGCAGAGCTTGTGTTATGGGTACTGGAAGACTGACATACTTAATACAATATAATACATAGATAGATATTTTATAAATAAGCCTTAAATAGTATTCACTTATATTCTCTCTCTCTCTCTTCTTATTAAAGAGCTACACTCTTGTCTGCGTAATGAATGCAAGTCACGCCATTTTTTCCTTTCCAGGGCCGCCTCCTTGACTTCCTTATACGACACGAGGGCAACCTTCATCTTTACTTGGCTCATGTAGTTTATCCTCGGCCTTCCTCTTCCTCTCCTTCCTTCTATGATGTTACTGATGAGGTTGTCGTGTCGTATAAGACCAATATTTTTTATTACATGATATTATTCAAAACTTAAACCTACTACCTTACAAAAGGAGCGTTCAAGTATTACATAACGCAATTTGGAGGGAAGGGGGAGTTTTGTAAAACTTTACGATGCGTTACAGAGGCTTAACGAAATATTGTTTTTTTTTTAAATAACAAATTAGGTAAGTAATTAACTGTTAATTAGTAAAAAAAGCTAAAACACAAGAGAATGTATTATTCGCTTTTTATATCAGTCTATAATGACTAAAAAAAAATAATCTAAAACAGTTTTACAACTAGAACTAAAAATACTAAGACTTTTTTAATGATGCTTTCAGTGTCCGCACGTTTAGCTAGGTGGCGCTAAGTGCATTTTTTTTTTTTTTTTTTTTTTTATTCTAGCCTATATTGTCCCACTGCTGGGCAAAGGCCTCCCCCAAACACTTCCACTTCTCTCTATCCTTGGCAGTGTCCCACCAAACCAATTCAAATACGTCAAGGTCATCCCTCCAACGCTTCCTCGGCCTACCCCGACGCCGCTGACCTTTAGGTGTCCAGGTGGTAGTTATGGTAGTCCATCGATCTTGGGGCATTCGACTAATGTGTCCTGCCCACCCCCACTTGAGCTTTGCGGTTTGGACTCCAACATCAGCAATACCGGTCAAGTGCACCGGAAAAGTGCATTTTAGTTAATAAAATAAAACTAACCTCAAAGCAGTTCTATGATCAGCATCAACGCAATCAACATCGCATCCGTGCTGCAACAGCACTTCAACCACTTCCGTGTGTCCGGCCCAGGCGGCCGCTCGCAGCGGACTCCAGCCGTCGCCGTCAGCGGCGTCCGCTGCGGCGCCAGCGGACAGCAGCACGGCCGTGCACTGCGCCTTGCCGCCGCGAGCGGACAAGTGAAGCGCGGTACCGCCCGAGGAATCCGTCGCCTCTACTAGCTGCGGGTAACGCTGAAAATAAAAGGATGTATAAATGGGAGGGTCGGTGGATGTGTGGATGCACAGATGTCAAACTGAATCATTTGTTTAAATAAATAAATAATGCTGGACAATCCACACAACATCATCTAGTCCCAAGCTAAGCAGAGCTTGTGTTATGGGTACTAGAAGACTGACAGACATAATACAATACATTACATAGATAGATATTTTTATTATACATATAAAATACCCAGAACACCCGGAATAAATATTTGCAGATCGTACAAACATTTATCCCCAGGGCGGGAATCGAACCCGCAACCTTCCGTGTCGCAGGCGGACCTTCGCCCACCGCGCCACATCGGTCGTCTTTGCAGTAGAATCACGCGGATCACTTTGAAACGTATTACATACAGATGATGATTCTAGGCGTCGAGTCGCGACCGAGTCTAGAAGAACTGGCAAAAAACTGACACATTCATACGTCATATAGATTTGTGCGGATGTATGGATGTGTAAAAGGGTGGGTTATGTCTATAAACTTTTTATGGACAACAAAGAGCTTTTATATTTTATATAGATAAATAATAAGAATTTCGCATGTCACAATTTATTTATACCGATTCCACATAATGTTGGATAAGAGTAGGATGATTGTTTTATACTTATAGTCTCTTACCTTTAGCAAAGCAGCCAGCGTCTCATCATCTCCTTTCGCCACTAACTCGTGCACCGCATTCGGATCGTACACCATCAAATCATCGATCTCTTCGGCTATGGGGACTTCCACTTCAATCTGTTCTTCTGTGGTCAGCTGTTGTCGAAACAAAATGTATGTTTTATAGAAATACTTTTTACGGCCGGTTTCTGGAAACCCAAATCACGATTGATCCGAGTTTGACACATAGTCATTATTTGATTATTTCGTTGATCATCGTTTGAGAAACCGGCGTTAATCTGATTTGGATCAGTTCTGCTATCTATAGGATCGTTTGCAAGGGTCTAAAGATAGTTCTAAATTTATCTGAAGGTGTTCTGAAACTCTCTGTTCTGTTGTGTTATGATATATCTAAATTCACAATGAGAGTTCTTTAAGAGTTTTACAATAAAATTGTTTTTTTAAATTTAACTCAAAAACAACACGACCAACTATAAAAATTCCATCTCTATTAGGAAGCTACATTTTTACCGAGTAACATAGGCTGTATTAAGTTTGTATTTTCATATTAAAATCCTTCAACACTTTATTCCTTTTTCGTTCGTTCGTTTCACTTACCAAAGCTTGTATATCGTTATCGTGTGTGATGGTGTGCGCCGGAGTCTTACTGAGCTCTATAAGTGTGCGCAACACCTTACGATCTCTCGGCCAGGCCCCTGATACCAGAGTAGGCATTATGGATTCCAGCGATGAAGGCTGAACACCTGGAAATTGAGAAATTATTTAATTTTATCAGCTGGGATATTTATTTTAGGTGTATTGTGTTTCACGGCAAAGGCTTAGTAAGGAGCTTATAGTTCATAGTTCTTTATTTATAACATTCGTTACAGGTCATTTCATTTGTAAACAATAATAAGTGAATAAATCAACACAAAAAAATCATAAATAATAGTAGGTAGATACATGTAGGTAAATGGTCCAAATAAAAACATCAATTAATAAAATACGGTAAGTATATAACAGTATTGAATAAATAAAAATTGCATGCAATAAAATTAATAATAAAAAATAAAAAAAGAGTTAAATTAATTAATAAATTCATCAATCCTGTAAAAGGAGTGTTAATAGTGTTGTGTAATCCATAAATATAAATTCGTATTTATCATGAAAATAACCATTGAATTTACGACCTTATAACTCGCTACCTACCTCGCTACCCATTTAGTTTTTATTATACAAATTTTTCTTAGTTTGGAGCTAGATAGCGTTGTGTAGTCCTTGACAATTATTTTTATTTATCATATGATATATAAGTTATATTTATAATATAACTAGTAGTACGCCCCGGCTTCGCACGGGTAGCCTATATAAAAAATATCATTATAATATAGCCTATGTTCAGCGCAGATAATGTAGCTAGTCAACAGTGAAATAATTTTTGAAATCGGTCCAGTAGTTTCGGAGCCTATTCGATGCAAACAAACAAACAAACAAACAATCAAATCTTTTCTCTTTATAATATTAGTTTAGATAACAGGAAGGCTCTTGGGGATACCTTTGCCCAGCAGTGAGACAATATAGGTTGAAAAAAAACAGTAACTTCAGGATCTCATAACTATCTTACTGCATTACTTCTAAAAATCATATTTGTTATGTATACTATAATAGGCCTTTGCCCTGCAATGGGACGATAATGGCTGATAAATAAATATGTAAATATAATATTAGTAGTAGTATACCTTTAGTTTTGACAGAATATAATCCAGGCATAGTTATAGCACGGCGTACTACTACCCCAAACTGTTGAATCACGTTGTGATGATAACAAAACACCAGAGAAAACTTCCTTGTAACCAATACCATACTATTTACACTACAACATCTATTCACAAATGCACCGTCTTTTTTAATTTTTCACTTCTAATAATGATTATAGTGATCCGTCCTTAGAGCTGTTTTAAGTCCACGTACTGTAGAGTTTTTTTTAAATAATTTTTTATTTTATTTGGGAAACAAAAAGTTATTATTTACTAAATACAAAAAGAACTTAAGATAACACACAACACAAACCAGTAAAGTTTCATCAATAACTTGGAAATTCCACGTTAAGGAACAAAGATTTCATTAAAAACTACATTATTTGATTGTGCCGAAATATCATGAAAATCACTCACTAATCAGAGAACTATTCTTTCAACATTCAGTTCCGAGCAAACCTAGCTACAAGACAAAATACACATTTCTCATGTAAATCCTTGTTTTGTCCTACTTATTTATTTTTCTTTGATTGAATACACAGTTAAAAAAACATTTTACAATTACACATTATGTTTCCGCTAAACACGAGTCACTACAACGCAATCTAACAGCCAAAGTATATAAAATGACGGTACATTTTCCTACTAAAACTGAACGAGCTATTATCAACCTTATTAACAATGGAATTATTTATTTTATCTCACTGTTATGAGAATTCAGATGAATCATTTTCCGGTATTTGAATGAATTTGGAGAAAAGAAAGTTTACCGTTCAATATAGTGCTGGTATTTATTATTTTAGCCTTATATAAAATTTTGTACCTTTAAAAATAGTACATATTATAATTTCAAGTATGTATGTACATTCCACACGCCATCTAACCAAACAAAACATCTAACTAAGCAAAGGTTATATAAAATACTCAATTGCACACAACTTATATATAAACAAAAGTTAAATTCCATGATATAATGGGTAACGTAATGGGCGTTCTTATCGCTAAACAGAGCGATCTCTACCAGACAACCTTGAATGGTTTACACATTTAATTATAGGGTACTTACTGCTTAAAATGTGCTTAATATTTTTGATATATGTTATTTTCTACATACAAAATAAACAAACATGTATTCACAGACAGTTCAGACATCTCACTCTAGTACCAAACTGAGCCAAGCTGGAGCTAGATTTCTAAACACACAAAATTGTGATATATGAAACTAAATTGCTGATACATTAAAGATTCCATTTATAAAAAATATTTTGATGAATTCCAAAAACAGGACAAGCATCAATGTTTGCCACACAAACTGTTTGTCCTTGTTGGGAATCAAACCCGCGATAGCAAGGCAGAGTTACTACCAACTGAACTGTGACGACTGACATAATAGCTGGAGAGCTAGTGAACCCTGCGAGTAACGGTCTTCCTGTATGGCTAGAAATTTGTACACTTACGATTTATAGCATGCTAAGAGCACTAGCCATGATCTGGCAGGCTTCAGCCCTGTACTTCATCAGCTACTTAATTTTTTAATTGTAAAATAATTTGAATTTCAAAACTTGTTTCTGTAAGCTTAAAAATTTAATAGGATGGAGTTTATTTATTGTAAATCTTGAAAAATAAGTTACAGACGATTACAATCAGCAATAGTATATGCCAGATCAATTAGAAAATGCACAGTTGATGAGGTAAAATAAACTTTATCCTGTATACTTAAAATTTTTATATGTTTTCAAGTAAACGTCTCAGAGTAAATATGTACAATGCCAGACGGTTTTGAACAGCATAAGACCTTGCCAGGCGAGGGGACAGCTGCTAAAGGCGTGCGAGTCAGAGGTGTTGCGTGAATGCCTATCTTTCAGTTTTACTTCAATTTTCAGTGATTTTACTTATTTTTTATGACATATCTGGCAAACTAGCTTGCGGGCCACCTGATGAGAAGTGGTCACCGCCGCCCATGGACACTTGCGAACACCAGAGGCGTTGTCGGTGCACTACCGGCCTTTGAGATAAAGATATATCCTTCTTTTGAAGGCTCCCATGTCAAAGCTCCAAATGTATGGTTTGAAATGTTCAAAATTAAATAGGTAATGCACGTTATGAAAAGTTCCTTACTACGTACAACTACGTACAAAAATAAATTAAGTGGTGTGCAATAAAGTGTTTTCCATCTATCTATCTACAACACAAATAATCCTAAAGTGCTTATGAAAAAGTAGTAAGCTATGATTCATCGAATTCACCACCCTGCCAACGTGAACTACATCAACAATTATTAAGAACTGCCTACATTACCTACAAATATATGGCGAAATTGTAATTTTAAAGAACCATTCTTATTCCTGAAAATAACGGTTGGAACTTAATTGATAGTTCTTACGATTTTAATTGGTTTGAGAGGAATAAAGTTCCATCTTCTATACCTATACGACATACTTTTACAAGGACCTGCTGATACTGCCACAGCACAATCGCCTGAAACTGAGGAATACATTTCAGGTAACATACAACTATTTTATCCGTAACATTTAATATGCAGTCCTATGTAATAGAGCTTGATATTTAATTCTTAACAACCTTATTCTATAAATACTAAAAATTATTACGGTAGGTACCTACATTAATATATTTTTTCACTACTTTCAGATGAGGAAAACATTGTTAAAGAATCAGATGATGATGCAAACAGTAGTGCAATCTCGGATGATGCTGAAGAAAATGAATGTTAAAAATAATGTAGATTGCATAAAACCCAATAAAATACATTGCATTTACTGTATGCTAATAAATATGTTCATAAAATTGAAACATTAACATTTCTTATTTGCACTCCCTTAGCAGCTGTCTTCTCGCCTGGCAAGGTCTTATGCTGTTCAAAACCGTCTGGCATTGTACATATTTACTCTGAGACGTTTACTTGAAAACATATACAAATTTTAAGTATACAGGATAAAGTTTATTTTACCTCATCAACTGTGCATTTTCTAATTGATCTGGCATATACTATTGCTGATTGTAATCGTCTGTAACTTTTTTTTCAAGATTTACAATAAATAAACTCCATCTTATTAAATTTTTAAGCTTACAGAAACAAGTTTTGAAACTCAAATTATTTTACAATTAAAAAATTAAGTGGCTGATGAAGTACAGGGCTGAAGCCTGCCAGATCATGGCTAGTGCTCTTAGCATGCTATAAATCGTAAGTGTACAAATTTCTAGCCATACAGGAAGACCGTTACTCGCAGGGTTCACTAGCTCTTGGACTATAAGCACTGTATTGTAACTAAATATAATTTTTAAATGACGTAATTGACTAACAATATTATCTACTTTCATGAAGCTATGATAAGATAATAATAAATCTTTCGCTAAATAAATATACTAACGTGAACAACTGACTTTGGCCTGAACTGACTCTGAATATTTCCTACACATTATAAAACTATAAAAGATCCAAATATGTGGAATGGTAGTAGGAAATATGCATTTTCTTTTTTTATGCATTTAATATAAAGGATTACATAGATGTATTATTTAAAAAAAAAAATAACACCGATTGCAATGTTCATCGGCAGTTTAAAATATATTTTTTAAGATTATTTATAGAGTACGACCGATGTGGCGCGGTGGGCGATGGTCCGCCTGCGACGCGGAGGTTGCGGGTTCGATTCCCGCCTTGGGATAAATGTTTGTACGATCTGCAAATATTTATTCCGGGTGTTCTGGGAGTTTATATGTATAATAAAAAATATCTATCTATGTAATGTATTGTATTAAGTATGTCAGTCTTCTAGTACCCATAACACAAGCTCTGCTTAGCTTGGGGCTAGATGATGTTGTGTGGATTGTCCAGCATTATTTATTATTATTATTTATTTAGTACTTATCAGATTTTAATGAAAATATAGGAAGACTTCGGAAGTATAATCTTTTAAACAAAAATTTAATTTGAATATATGAATAGTTTTTTGTTGGCGTAGCCGTATTAATAAATAACATTTAACAATTTATTACTATAACTTCATACAAACAAAAGGTAGTTTCTTGCCCGTTCTTCTAGAGTCTGATCGCGTGGAACTGGCACCTAGAATCAACTAGTATATAAGACGATTCTAAATGATCCTTGTGATTTTACTGAATAAATAATATTTTGACTTGGACTTATTGTGTGCTGACCTAAAACTAATAATATTTTCCTGTTTCCTTGATTCATTCAATATTAATTAGTAAATCATGCTTACAGCTTACGTTTAAGTTTCCGCTTGTTTTTTTTAAACGACTTAAAAAAAGGATATTTTCAATTCGACTGTATGTTTATTTGTATGTTACGGACTGTTCGACTACTCCGCCAATGGTGAACCGATTTTGATAACTATTTTTTTTCTGTTTGATAGATCATCCTTTAGAGGTCATATTTTTATTAAGAACTTAGTACTTTTTGAGTTAAGTATAAAAATGTCATTTTATAACTTGTCGATGATAATTGAAGTCAGTTTTGAACATTATATAAAAAAAAAAATATTTGTCTAGTCATTCAATTTTACCTAAATTTGAACTGAATAAAGTATTTATTCCCATAGTAGAAAGAAAGAAAGAAGTATTCATTTACACCATAACACGTTATACATATATGACATAAAACATTAAAAAGAAAAGTGTAAAAAGGCCACCACTCAGCATAAGCTATAGAAAACATTGGTTTCTATAGCGCTGGTTTTCAGTGGGGCCGAATTTGCTTCTGCAATGCTTCTTAGTACAAGCTTTGCTTACTTTGGGACTAGAGTGTGATGTGTGAATTCTCCGTCAATATTTATTTATGAAAATGACTTCTAAAAAAATACTCACCAGATTCTTTTCCTTCAGATTCTGGATCACCGTCTTTTTCTTCTATTTTAGTTTCAATCTGTAACAATAAATATAAAGAGCTTTTTTTTATAACTTAGTTTTATTTCTGGGTGTTACTATGTATTTATTTACGATAAAATATAATTATATAAGTATTATATCAGCAGTCTAGTTTCTCATAGTACAAGCTTTGCTAAGTTTGGGACTAGAGTGTGATGTGTGAAACGTCCGTGAATATTTACGGTCTATCTTACAAAAAGTTAGCGCAGACTTGAAGTATTGATTGTCATACGTAATGATGACATAAAGTCAACGCTAAGTTTTTATAAGATAGGGGGTTATTAGTTATTCATTTATAATACAACTAATGTATCATTAATAAGAACTTTGTATAATTATATAGTTTTAAGTGTGTGTTTTTTATGAAATAAATAATAAATATGATAAAAAAAATAAGGTACGGTACCCTTCGTGCACACGTCCGACTCGCACTTGACCGGTTATTGTTTACCTGTGGTATGACATCCGGTTCCCGTCGCAGAGCTTTTTCCACGTCACATCCGGAGTCCAATATCCAGAGAAGCATTAAAGTATGGAGATCCACACCGTCTTCTTGATCTCTGTGGGATTTAAGTACATTATAATTGATACAACTTTTGAACTAAATAGTTATACAGCTGAAAAAAACTAAAATCAAGAAATGATATCCTTTTATTCTATCCTAATTACTAAATTTAGCGCAGACTTGAAGTATTGATTAAAATACGTAATGATGACTTAAAGTCAACGTTAACTTTTTATAAGATAGGGGGTTAGACTTATGTAAGTAAACCTAGAAATTTTAAGTTTCTCCGGTTGAAAAGAACATTATTTCGTTGTATGGAAGAGATTTTAGCCAAAAGGTCGGCACAATTAGATACTATTGCCGATATAAGTAAGTACATTCAGGACTACATTATTTATTTATTAGCCTACACTACAAGAACGGGCCACAAACTACGGCTTGGTTCATATCTTCGTATGAGCTCTTTATTATCTATTATATTTAATAAAGCACTTACATGTTCTTATTTTTCTTCTGGGTAGCTAAATGTTGTTCTAGCACTGTCATATGATACACGTAGTTCTGAATTTCTAAAGCGCTTAATCTGTAAAAAAAAATACATTTTCAACAATATTTCAATAAAAAAATACTTAATTGTCATTTCAGTACTTTATCTATCTATTCTTATTCTTGTTTTTGTTTTTTTGTGTATGCATGTTGTCTAACTGTGTCCCCTTATTGTGTGCCAAATAAATATATTTATCTCCATCTATCTCTCCCTCATCATATATCCTTATCTCCACCCTCTCTTTCTATCTCCCTCTCTCCCCATCTCCCCCTCTTTCTATCTATCTCTCCCCCTCTCTTTCTATCTCCCTCTCCCCCTCTCTTTCTATCTCCCTCTCACCCTCTCTTTCTATCTCCCTCTCACCCTCTCTTTATATCTCCCTCTCCCCCTCTCTTTATATCTCCCTCTCCCCCTCTCTTTCTATCTCCCTCTCACCCTCTCTTTCTATCTCCCTCTCCCCCTCTCTTTCTATCTCTCTCTCACCCTCTCTTGCTATCTCCCTCTCACCCTCTCTTTCTATCTCCCTCTCCCCCTCTCTTTATATCTCCCTCTCACCTTCTCTTTCTATCTCCCTCTCACCCTCTCTTTATATCTCCCTCTCCCCCTCTCTTTCTATCTCCCTCTCACCCTCTCTTTCTATCTCCCTCTCCCCCTCTCTTTCTATCTCCCTCTCACCCTCTCTTTCTATCTCCCTCTCACCCTCTCTTTATATCTCCCTCTCCCCCTCTCTTTCTATCTCCCTCTCACCCTCTCTTTCTATCTCCCTCTCCCCCTCTCTTTCTATCTCCCTCTCACCCTCTCTTTCTATCTCCCGCTCTCACCCTCTCTTCCTTCCTCCCTCTCTCTCACCAGCACACACGTAGATGTCAGTGACGCGTATACATACGTAGCGGCGGTGAGTGTGCAATGCATGGCGAGGGCCGCGTGTCCGTCCCGCGGGCAGGCGAGGTAGCGCCGCGTGCAATGCTTCACGTCGCCGAGCCAGCGCGCGAACGAGTGGTGGAACAAACGCACGTGACCTGTGCCGCTCTCCATCACCAGGATCCTGTGGATTATAACTCTTTTTAATCCATACTATTTTTTTTTTATTTGTTACCATACCACATATTACGCTTACGCACACGGGACAAACAATTTCAATTCTACCCTAGTTTTTAATTTTGTTTTATTTTGCCTCAAATGTTTTAATTAATTTACCTGATGTAACTTTGTTCGTAATACCACGGATAAGGAAGAGCGGTATCCAACCACTGTATCTAGTTATTAACTTACGTTACTGAATAAAACATTTTGTATTTTTGTTTGTATTGTATTTTTGCGGCTTTGGTATCACTGCGGCCTTGATGGCCTATTGTGATCGCCACATAAGTGTAAATCACCCCAGTGGGGGCGTTTATAGTTCACCACTAAATCTATAATAATATTATAAAGAAGTAAAGTTTGTGTGTTTGTTAAATTGTAAGGGGTGTACTACTTTTAAAAATACTTTCACCAATAGAAAGCCACATTATTGCTAAGTGTCATAGGTTATATAAAAAAACAAAAAATAATAGGCTTTTACGTGGTAGGTAGTCCGTTTTGTAAAGTGAATCGTAGAAAAAACGGTCAAATGAAAGCGTTTCTTACGAACGCTGCCTTAATTATGAAAGATATATTTTTCTGTTCTAGAGAAAAGATGTGGAGCTTGAAAATGCATACAAAAAAGTTAACGACAGCATATGTCTAACTTTTATATTTAATAAAAATTATGTCCAACGAAGTGGGCACGAACAGCTAGTTACATATAAGTTCACTCTTCTAATGTTAATAAATAAATATTTACAGACAAAATACACATACAGGTAAAAGCTCTGCCTTTCATGCTGTGGGTCGTGGGTTTGATCAAAACCAGAACAAAAATAACCAACACAGAGCAAAAATTTGTGATGAACATAAATATTATACTGTGTCTGGGTGGTACTATGAATTCTATGTATGTATTTACAAAATATATTACTATTAATTACCGTCTCAGTAAATGCATTCTCCTGTTGAAGTCCTCCCGAGTGACACTATACTCTTTAGTAAGCAGACATCTATATAACATCTCCTCTGTGACACCACAACGCGCTGCTAACAAAACATCCAGTAATAGTCGAACCTGTCAAGATAACACTTTATTAAAAAACCGTAGTTTTATTTTATTTGAAATGAAATGAAATGACAATTGCATGTATTTTGACAACACTAAGACGGGTACAAAACATAAAAACGGCAACATTATGATAATACATAGAACAACAGAAGAAACAGTAACATAATGTCAAAAAAGCTCAGTCTCAGCTTATTTGCTGCCCTGCAAAAGGCAGAGCAGCGCTGATTTTCAGACTGAGCCATGGAGTATTATATATTTGGAATATATATGGAGTATTATATATATTTGTCTAACGCCTTCCATGCTGTGTCGTGGGTTCGATTAGCACCGAAAGCAAATGTTTGCGTGATGAACATGGTTATTTGTTCTGTGTCTGGGTGTTACTATGTATGTATTTAAAAAGAAGTTTATAAATGTTGTATCAGCAATCTAGTTCTCATAGTACAAGCTTCGCTTAGTTTGGGACAAGTGTAATGAGTGAAATGACCGTGAATATTTCATCGTAATCGTAGAACAAGGACGGATGTGCATAACTGCAGGTTTACATTTTTTGTCATAACTTTAAAACGGTTACGCCTATCAACGTGAAATTTAGACAAGTTGCTATATGTGAATAGGCCTTTACAATTTAATACAAATTTAAGTTGCATACAAAACAAATTATAGGTTAATTAATTAAATAAAAAAATGGCCAAAATCACATCTGTCTTTGTTCTACGACCATGACGATTTATTTATTACCTTAGAAAATCGCCTGCCATGGAACAATCTCTGCGCCAGCCACAAATAAAGACCGTTCAACGTTCCAGGGATCTCTTTGATCTCTCGAAGGGCAATGAACCCATCTGCAACTCCATCTAGAACCTACAACATATTATTACTTCTAAGATACGACAAAATAAATGTTAAGATATCACAACAATACGCGCAGCAATATATACAGTAATTTGATATATAAATAAAGTAGGTTAAAAAGAATATATATATAAAAATAAATTAATAAAATAAAAGGTTCATAACCAAAAATTGACAAAAAGAAATAAAAACAGTATAAAACATTGATATGCTAGGTAAACACATAAAATAATAAAACAGAAAGAACAAAAATAACACATAAGCACTTGCAAATCCACTATGTGGGTTATGGGGGCAGACTGATCCCAATTTCAGCATTATAAGCGCCATCTATCATGCTACATAAACAACTCAGTAGCTCTAGCATGAGTTTTGACAATCTATACTCGCTAGCGTCTGTAGTTAAAAAAATGTATGAAGATTTGTACAGCGCCTCTAGCGGATAGTTGGGTACTAACATTCGTAATACTAATATTGACGTAACTACTGTAGTAAAGTCAGGCGATTTTACTGTGACAACTCAAGGTAGAGGTACAGAACTGCTGATAGATGGCGCTGTTACGCAACTCAAATATGGCAAATGCACAAGATATGCGAGACCAAAAAAACAGTTAAACAAAATAAAGTATTCGCAAAACATAAACAAGATCGCGCAAGCAAGAAGAAATCGCTGATAGCAATAAGGAATACGTCTAAATATTAACTAGCCTTATTTACTAGCGAGGCTATGTTAGTTTGTGTGGTATTCTATATTAAATATAGTAAGCTCGTTAAAACGCATGTTCGTTGACTCGAGGGGTGAGTACGAATGAATGTGACAATCGTAAAGAAAACGTAACGTATTCGATTCACATTGCGTATCGAACGCCCGACAGCTGTCTGTTCTTTATTTTTGTTTAAACTCTATAACCTCGATCTTTTCAATGCCAATGTAAATAGGTGTCTTCTAGATCATCCTGCTCCATCGTCGCTCATCAGAGCTTTCCATCAGGCGAGATTGAAGCCATAAAAAACGTTTACGAATCGAATTACGTTAACTTTATTATTGTCACGTTTATTCGTACTCTCTGTTTTATTGAGTTTCTATATTTAATATTTAAGTCCCACTGTTATAGTTATATTATATTTTTGATAAGTTTTTTTTTTAAATTAACCTATACTGTCCCACTGCTGGGCAAAGGTCTCCCCCCTTTTCTTCCATTCTTTTCTATCAGCCGCCGCTTCCCACCAGGCTCCGTATCTCATAAGTATCCAAGTCGTCACGCCAACAAAAGTTTACAAAATAGAAATCTATAAAAGTGTTTCTTACTTTCTCCAAATAGAGCAGACATCCGTCACTTTTAATTCTCAAATGGTCGAGCGCCGCTGCCGCCGCAGCCGCCACAGAAGAATCACTCGACACTCGAGCTCTGTACATACACACATTATATATTATATTATTATACTAGCTGACCCGGCCCACTTCGTTGGGCATAATTCGACCGTTCTTTCTCCGTTTCGGTTTGCAAAACAGACTACCACGTAAAAACCTTTTTATTTTTCAGTTTTTTATATATCCTATGACACTCAGCAATAATGTGGCTTTCTATTGGTGAAAGATTTTTTAAAAACGGTTCAGTAGATCCCGATATTACCCCTTACAATTTAACAAATATATAAACACACAAACTTTACTTCTTTATAATATTAGTATTGATTAATATTTGAATATTTAACTATACAAAAGTGCAGTAACAAAGAAGATCTTAGATTGCAGTGCCCTTGCAGGATGCATGTACTCACTTATGCTACTACTAGACCAACGCTACAAAATGTACATGTAAGCAATAAATAAATATAAATACAAAAGGAGGATTATAACGAGGTGAAGTTTTGAGGTAAGGAATAATTTTTGGCATTCTACTGAACCAATTTTGAAAATTCTTCACCATCTGAAACATTATTTCAGAGAATACTAACCCGATAGGATAAAATGTATGCAATAAAAATAGATGAATATTCATAGATATTACACACATCACACTCTAGTCCCAAGCTAAGCAAAGCTTGTACTATAGAAACTAGATCGCTGTTAGAATACTTCTAACTATTATGTATTAGTATAATATTTACCTCAATCTAGGCTCCGTGTCGAGTCTAGCGAGCACATATCTTTGTACATCAGCTGATACATGGGCGCGTTGTAGCTCATCTAAAGTTATCTTTCTAAACCCTGAAATATTCATATTTATTAATAAATAAAATAGACCTTTACCCAGCAGTGGGACGGAAGAAAAATATCTAAGTACAATATATATTGTTTATTGATAAATTTTCTTGTGATTGACATGCTTTTGTAAAAAACCGGTCAAGATTGAACATTTTTGAGCTGAAATTCCCGAGACACATTACTCCAATTAGTCCAGCGGGATTTGAAAGAGGAAGATCGTGGGTTCAATTTCTTATAAGACATTTTTTATGACTTTCCATTCGCGACCTCACATCAATCACTGTAATAATAGCAGTCTGCTAATCACAGTAGCATGATTAACCGAAATCATATGATTAGCTATTGTTATGTTTAATACATACCTGTGAACATGTTAGAGAGAGACGTGCGTTTAGGACGCGGCCGTGCGGTGCAGACCAACAACAACCAGTGTGGTAACAGGTGCTGATGCCGAGACAGCAGGCATGCCACGGTGCTGGAGCCAGAACCTTCTGCTTCTTCACCTGGAGGTTTTAATTATAAGATACATATCATATCATCAATGTAGTTTACATAGTTTTGGACGTGTTTATAGGTTTCAAATTAATATTCAACAGCCTTTAAAAACAGAAACAAAGAATATTACATAAAGTATGTTACACAATTACACCTATTATGAACCGATTATGTTGATTCTTTTTTTGGTATAAAGATCATATTTCAGAGGTGGTCCTATATAAATGAAAAAAATGACAATAATCTAACTAACTATAATATACTTGTCAATTTTTTTTTGTCGATATTGTGTAATTTTTATGTGATTCTAGTATTATTTAGAGCGATTGAAGTCGGTTTTGTTCATTTTTGAATATTATTATGTTACATATACCATTTCCAGTCCCCTCGTCCACGGCGTCAACGAGCAAAAACAAACAGTTCTTCGGAGGGTCTATCTCTAACAAAGGGAAGAGGAGGGCCTTCTTGAAACACTCGTCTGGATTCTTGTCGAGGTTCTGAGGTAGAAGGGCCTGGAAAAGAACGCTAGGTTAGAAATTGCTGGATCTGTTGGCCAACTGGTCCATTAATGGCCCAAGTACGAGTTTGTGCACACACGGATCGTAGAGACGCAAGTAAAGATCCAAGCAGCGCCCCTAGCAGATTCTTGAGAAGCTTGGATCTCCATACAAAATCGGTGGCGCTCGGCGATTGCGTCTCTGCGATCCGTATGTACAAACTCGTACTTGGGGTAAAGAACGCATGTGCTTAAAATGATTTTTGTGTATGTGTGCTATGTGTAGTTAATAATTTTGCCAAACAAGAACATAGGGTTGTTTAAGTAATTTATCACTCAAAGAACGAGGTATCAACTAAATGGCGTGACCAATACTAGACAAAAAACTTGTTTCTTGAATCCCAGGTATGTATTACTAATTTAACATTTTTTTTATTACATGTTTATCTTAATTAAGCGACGCATGGCCCGAGGGCTGGTGAGTATCTGGCCCAGCGTATCAGCATTGCTATTCAGCGCGGCAATGCAGCCAGTGTCTTGGGTACGCTTCCGATTGGTACTGATTTGGATCAGTTGAACTATCTATAGATCGTTTGCAACGGTCTGTAGATAGCTCAACTGTTTCTTATGTATTTTATATGACAATGTACATTTTGTAAATACTGTATAGTCGTAAGTTTGTTTGTGAAAAAAGTTAATTAAGAAAAGAAATGAAATACCTGTTGTATCTCAGGCTCCGATAACAGCTTATCATAATAAGCGTTAGCGATCAACGCCCTAGGACTAACGGGTAAAGACGGTATCGGTGGGGGTACATCTTCTGAACTACCCTCCACTGCATCATTTACATTATCATTATCATTTGCATCCTCATTGACAATATTCTGGTATTCTGGCAAATCATCTTTGGGCGACTTTTCTACCTTTTTCGGTGAACTCTCAGCGGATTTCAAATCACTTTTGTTTGGATAGCGAAAGTTAGCGACCGGAATTCTCGATTTTGGCGGACTATCGGTTGTTTTTACATCATTTTTTGAATCATTTTTTGCATCAACTTTTGCATCGTTGTCTGTGGATAGACTTTTTTGTAGGATGTTTATTTTCTTCTCGCTGGAAGGTTCCGAGCTTTGTCTCGTCAGTCGCGAGTTGCGGATTTCTTTAGATTGTCGCTGCGATATGTTGCGGAGGAACAGATTTTCATGATTCTCGTAGAGGCGAAAGTCGTCTTTATCGTCTGAGAACGGATTGGTTGCTTGGATCGTTGAACGTGGCAGGATTTCTGGTAACTAGGGAACGAAAATAAAGATCAGAATAAAATAAATAAATAAATAAATAAATATTTACGGACGTATATTCTTTGCGTAATATAATGCATAGTACAAAGATATTTATTTATATTTATATATGCGAGGATGCCAGGCTAGTATCATTTAATTTGTATTAAAAAAAATATGTTTCGGTATGTCTACCGTGCTTAGTATTTAATTTAAACTCACATCATCAACTCTAGTAAGACTAGCCGCTTCGATCATAGAATCGAGATAGGCCTCTCTCTCGTGGATGCGATCTATGGTGCGGGTTCGACGTCCGGTCCCGCCGTCTTCTTCGTCTGTCCGATCTGCAAGTGTTAACCACATTATTCTTGACATACATAAATGGTCATGATCGTAGAACAAAGACGGATGTGATTGTTGGCCATTTTTTTATTTAATTAAATAACCTATTATTTATTTTGTATGCAGCTTAAATTTGTATTCAATTGTAAAGGCCTATTCACATATAGCAACTTGTCTAAATTTCACGTTGATAAGCGTAACCGTTTTAAAGTTATGACATAAAATGTAAACCTGCAGTTTTACACATCCGTCTTTGTTCTACGATTACGAATGTTATTTGCTTTATTAAGCTCGATTGGTAAAGAAGTTGCGCAGTTGGTATTAGCTTAGTTAGTATGAGCGTCGATCCCAACCATGATCCAATATTTTTGGAATGGCCTGACTAAAGTGTTGCAACATAGCCGAACCTAAAAAACAACATACAAAATGAGAACGTCATTTTTGTTGTGTTTATTCTTGTCAACTTAATATGAATTTATTTGCCCAAGAGACGATTCCGACAAGGTTAAAAATATGAATAGTAAACTGAAGAATAGTAAGATATAAAATACTAAAGTTATACCTTCAGTGTCCGCGAGTAAGGGCTTGGAACTTTCCTCGCCGTCGTCTCCCATCCCTCGGAACCGGTGAATCACTTCCTCATCATAATCCCGCCTGAAAGACAACTACAAATAAGCGTAGTTCGATTTTACAAATAAATATAAGCTAAGCAAGCTTAAATCCAGAAAATATGTTTTTCAATTGAATATCAGGATTCAAGTAACCTGGTTTTGAACGGAAAATTCTCCAACATCTTCAAATGACAATTGACTGAGATATAATTCCAAATGAATACTTGACAGTGACAGAATTGCCTGTCGTATACGTATTGCCAGGCAGAAGGCATATTTCTCCAACTATGAATAAGAACTAAATCATCATCATCAACCTATAGCAGTCCACTGCTGGACGTAGGTCTCTGCAGACGCGCCACTGAGCCCGGTCTTCGGCTCTTCACATCCAGTGTTTGCCAGCTACACTCCGCAAGAACTAAATCGATAACTTTATATTATTTGGATACTGATGTGTACCATGTTTTTTGCCAATCAATTACCTTTGAAGAAGAATAATAAAAGAAGCTAAATAACAATAAGTGCATGGAAAGAGCCTCCTCGTGGCGCACACCGGTAACAGCTAGACACGGTAAAGCAGTGTCTAGTCTGGCTAATCTTTCCAACACGATGCTACAACAAAATACAGTTGTAGCATCGACACGATAAGAAGAAGAAGAAGAATAACAATAAGTGACCTGGTCTCCTGAGGAGTGTCGTTGAGTTCAGGCCCGACCCGGGGCCGGCGTGAGGAATGACTTAGTATCTGCATCGCGAGGGAACGCACGAATTCACCCGGACGCAGGCTGTTCTCGGTGTTACTCTGGGAAAATAACAATAATCCATTCATCATCATCATCTACATCATCATCATCATCATCATCATCATCATCATCATCTTCCTACCCTTGTCCCACATTATGTGGGGTCGGTACAACACGTCATCTTCTTCCACTCTCCTCTATCAGACGTCATCTCAATGCTCACACCTTTTTTACACATGTCATTCACACAGTCCATCCATATTTTCTTTGGCCTCCCTCTACTTCTACATCCATACTTATATCACGTTTATAATATTAGATAAGTAGATAGATAGATTATTGGTTACAATTATAGGTCTTAAATTAAGATTAGTAGGACTAGAAGAATACTATAGAAATTCATCATCATTCTCCCGTCCTTGTCCCACGCTAACTGCGGAAGCAAGGTCTCTCTCTCACTCACTCCTATCATTTGCCAACTCTGAGTCTGAATCTGAATAATATAGAAGATCAGATAAGAAAATGGTAGTAATATTTACCACCTTATGAAATAAGATATCCTTCGCTAGAAGTGGTGAAGTGGTGGGAAAGGGATTGAGGGGATTTCTTATAAAAAATGTATCTGTTCAACACTATTTTCATAATAAATAAATAAATAATGCTGGACAATCCACACAACATCATCTAGCCCCAAGCTAAGCAGAGCTTGTGTTATGGGTACTAGAAGATTGACATACATTACATAGATAGATATATTTTTTTATTACATATAAAATACCCACCCAGAACACCCGGAATATATATTTGCAGATCGTACAAACATTTATCTCAAGGCGGGAAACTCGCAACCATCAGCGTCGCAGGCGGACCATCGCCCACCGCGCCACATCGGTCGTCAAACAAACATAATAAAACATTATATTTAGTGATATGGATATAAATAATTACCTGAAGAAAATGCCTCGCAAGTAACCTCCTATTCAGAGCTCGCTGCTGCCTCGCCTGAGGGCCCTGGCCCGGCTCGCTAAGCTCCTGGCAGAGGGCGGTCTTACCGCTACCAGCATCACCTGACAACAATCGTTTTACATCAGCCGTGGGAAATATTTACACACAACGCCATCTAGTTTCAAACAATGCAAAGTTACTTTGAGAACTAGATTTCTGTTAGAAAACAATTCAATGTTTACCATTGCATTTTTTTTTATGAGGATTGTGTTCAAACCCCACACATGGATGGCAGAGGCTAACACTTACTAACGGCCGGTTTCTCGAACGATGATCAACGAATAAATCAAATAATTACTATTTGTCAAACTCGGATCAATCGTGATTTGGGTTTTCCAGAAACCGGCCGTAAGCCTATCAACTCTATGTGACTTTGGGAGTCGCAATCATAAAATCATAGTCATAGATACAGATACTTAATTCAATAAAATCAACAGATCATTTAGAATCATTTTATATACAAGGTGATTCTATGTGACAGTTCCTCATCCAGAGCTTAAAAGGCTTCAAGTAGTGACAATAAAGCTTAAAATTCGCAGTTAAATTACCCAGTATAAGAGCCCCGCAAGTCTTGCTAACAGGTCTCTGCTCCAAGCAATGTGCTATTTTCTGAAACGCCCATTCTCTGCAGAAGAAACGACGCTTGTCCGTCGATATGGTTGTCTCTGTCACTCTATGGGCAGAGGAGGACTTACGAACGGGACGGGTAGAGTCGTGCGCGCGCGACACTATAGGACTAAGTGGTGTTCCTGCATATAATTAAATCAGTTATATTTATTTATTTTAATAACAAACTTGTCAACAACTGTTTTCTAAAAATGTTTAAAAACTATTGAAGATGTCAACATAAGTAGCCGAAAACAAATAACAGCAGGCAGTACTCATAATGGTAAAAAAAATATGGTTCAGTAAAGTTTCGGTGTATAAGACCGATGTACAGTGAATGATTAGAATTTAAAAAATAACAATCATAAGAATGTTTAGTCTCTGTTGGGTCTCGTCGCCACTTACCATCAAAATCTAACTCTCTGTCTCTATCCCTGTCCCTATCTCTATCCCGTTCCCGCTCGCGGCGATGTTCTCTCGTGTTGTCTCGTTCTCGCTCGGGGAAGCCGCGATGTCGGTCAGTCGGCGTTCTGTCGTGGCCGCGCGAGGTCGTCACTTCATTGAGAGGTAAAGATCTGTGAATGATAGTTGACAATGCCCAATAAATCCCAACTACCTCTTTTATCTGCACGGACGCCACATTTTGAATAAGATTGTGGTTTACTTACCTCAGATTAACTCTATGCTCAGCCTGCCTGACAGCTGAATGACGATGCTGCTGCTGCCTTATGTTGACTTGGTACTGCTTCAAGTAAGCCTCCACTTTACCCTCACTAGCTTCGTTCTTATTCTGATTTCGTCTCGAACGACTCTCGTCTTTCCTCCTTTCTTTTTTTTCAACCTTCTCCTTTTCGCGTTCAACCTTCTCCTTTTCATTGTCTATAGTTGGATTCGCGTTCGAAATTGGAAAGTTCCCGCCATTATTGAAGTTTAACGGATCAAAGTCAGTTCTAGCTCTGTTTTTCGTGCCCTTTGAACGAAATTGAGATTTAGGGACCACTTGGCTGTATATTGGCATTTGATTCGACATCTTAACACTAGCTTTGGTTCAGAAAAATATATTTTATAAGGTTTTAGAGGTATATAACCTATCACTTTGGCTAATTGACATCTAATTCTAAAGGAACGATGGATTTTATCGATGATCTAATAGGCCTACTACGTATGGTTTATCACAATCTGTTTTTTGAGATTCAAGTCATTTTGATTATATGGATTTGGAGGGTAGGTGCGGCGTCATATTTCTTTCGAAGACAGCGCCATCTTGCGGGGTCAAAGATACCTGAAACAATATAAAACCAATGTTAGAAATGCATATTTAGAAAAGCGCCATCTCGTAGCAAGTTCTAGTAAAAAGTAAATGTACACGCATGTAAATTTTGTTTGAATTTTTATGTAATTGAGCAGTTTCTGCAGTTTAGATAAGCTTTGACACGGGATTTTGTTCGGATCATCAAATTGCGAGTACATCGCTCCACTTTCCCATTATTGTTCACAAGCTGTTTAGAAGCTGCTATACTGGCTAGGCAGTGTACGTGGTAATTTTGTCGAGCCCTTTCAAAGCTTCCAGCTAGTATTTAGCACGCGCTTCAAAGACTTCACTTATAGACTCCTTTTAAGTACAGTGAAACGGCCTGACCACCAAGTATGGATAAGTTTGTGATAAAAGAATTTAGTAAGCGAGAATTAAGATTTTCTGTTTGTTTTATGCAAAATCATGAAAATCTAATAAAAATACAATTTTAGTGAAACCTTTAATATTTCAGTAGATTTAAATTAGCCACTAATGATTATCTCTTTAGTTTGCGATTAAAAACTCTGCTATAAATGGCATAGGCTTTGTTAAGACCATGTTTTTAAAAATAAATAACATAGGAACTTATATTTTTTGCTGTGATCATGCTTACTGCAACTTAGCTAAAACTTTTGGAAAAATATCAAAGAGTTACACAATTAATACTTGTGATCTCTTTAGAGTTCTGACAGTGTCAGATTATTTAATTTCACAACTAAATCTCAATATAAAGTATCTCTTAACTAAGAGTTCTGGTCGAAAAATTATGTAACTAAAATTTTAAAACTGTATTATACTTGGCAGACAGGCCGAAGGTGTACCCTCAGTAAAGTGAAGCTCTTTCAAGGTTTTAATCAAAAAACGGTGGCAATATCTGGGCTTAGGAGATTTATAAGCGCTTTAAGGTTACGGGTATAGCCAATTGCGTGTTTTTGGGGATGTTTTCTGAAGAAGTCATAGCATGTGGAGTTCTGAAACTTATTATTTCCTATAACACATATATTGCACTAGTCAGGTATGAAACAAAATGTGTGCTCTTGGTTATAGTTTACTCTAAAATATAAGTTTAGTACCAACACCTTTTGCAGAAGTGTGGATTTTAGATTCCATTTTTTATGGGTTTGGCAGATTTGTTTGGTACCAAACTCAGCACAGCTATTCTTATGGTTCGTATCTTTTAAAATAAGAAAAAAATATTCTACATTAAGGTGTTTCAAGAAGAAGAAGAGTAGCGCCTTAGGAACTATAAGTGTTCGATTGCTGTGTGCTCGCAAATATTCATAAGGCGCTGCTTTAGAGTTTGACAATCCGAACTGTGCGCGGCTCATTATGTGTTTTGCGTCGTTTTCAGCATTCTTACTGAAGTTGAAAAAGCGACGTTGCCACGCTGACTGTCTAGAGTTTAACCACTGCGGCAAAAACTATGCCGTGTTACAAGTTTAACGTGTGTGTAGATACAATGAATTAATAATAAAGTTGGAAGTTTATAACATTTTTATTTATAATGAAAAATTTCACCCGACCCGTCGCCTTAAGCAGTTCTCAACTAGTCCACTAGGGGGAGCTTATAGTGTGATAATTCACAACTCGCTTGAACTGAACTTACTTTTAACTGACTTTACAAAAATCTGATTTCAACTGTTTTTTGTATGTTACCAATAAATATTTATGTGATAGTCACTATTTCTTTTATTGAATAAGATTATTCAGTAAAATGAAAAAGATTATTTCGAATTGCTTATTAAATAATTAAGATTTATGTTCTTAAACCTATGTAAGTAAACCTAGTAATTTTAAGTCGGCGCGTGTGTGCCCGATCGGGTTGCTGTCTCGCTGCCATTACCTTTGTGATCATCACCTATCACGCTAATACGGCGCCGACGAAGGCGTGTTGCCGAAATATCACATGTTACGTAATAAAAGGGATTCGTAGTAATAAAGCACAAGAATTTTAATAATATACATCTTTAAAATAGAATTTGATACTACCAGCAGATTCACGTAGGTTTTGTAACCTCATCTAACATCAACTCAAGTGCCCGTATCATAAAACAATAATCCTTATTCCAATGGAATAACACTCATCTCACACAAAAACACACTTGTGATCGAAGTGAATTATTTGGTGAATAAATACATACACTATGCTAAAATGAGTTTTATTCCAAAGCAATAAGTTTCCAATCCTAGTGTTTCCAAAAGCTGGCTTGAATATTGTATGGATAAGTTTTAACCCATTGAAATAAGGCGCTAAATCGCTTGCATTATTTATATCTTTAGAACACCTTATCACAATGCAGTAGAACACATTATCGTACGTAAATTCCATGCAAGGGCAAAGTGAGTTTCCTTATTATGATAGCGGAAGTCAAATGTTTAAATTCATGCGGTCTATTTTGAATCCTACTCCCTAGGGATAAGGTGGTTTAAGAGTGATGTAACATGTTACGAAAGTGGTGGGCGTTTGTCCTAATCTTTGGGAGTATAGGTTAAGTTAATAAATAAATAAGGATAATTTTGAACAAAACGCTAAAGATTCAGTAGAAACATTTTGGTTTATTTATCCTTTATTTAACCTTTCGCGTGATTGTCATGTTTTGGTAACAACCGGCTGATGATCATCAAAGAAACTATCGGCCAGTTCCTGGAAACCCAAATCACGATTGATCCGAGTTTGACACATAGTATATTTGATTTTTTCGTTGATCATCGTTCGAGAAACCGGCCGTTAGTGGTGTTGTGTGAAATATGCATGAATCTAAACTTAATATTATAAAGAGAAAATACTTGTATGTTTGCTTGTATGTAATAACTAATAACGCTAGTGCTCTCAAACGATGAATAACAAAACATCGTTCGCACACCTTTCTCCAAGCAACTGAGTCGCTTCGCTCGCATGTCCAATTAGTACGAGGCATAGCCGTGTAAAAGGTACAGAGCGTTTACCATCAATAAAGTAAATATAAGCTGATAAACGTGAAAGACAAACCAATCGTGCGGCCAGTAGTTGTCACCCTCTACACTAAGGGCTATATTTCACCGGGACACCATGGCGGCGCAACCAGTCGCCGCCACCAAAAAAATGTACGTTTGGTTGCGCGACCAAACGTACACCAGGTGAGTAACTCTCTATAGAGCTGTATACATTTTGTTAGTGGCGGCGACTGGTTGCGCCGCCGCCATGGCGTCCCTGTGAAATATAGCCCTTACAGACATACAGGTTTTGGCCGCACATGTCAATTTCATGCGGCTATTGCTCAGTCCATGTCCGTGTCTGTACACGCTATGTGAATCACAGACATGCTTGTCTAATTAAACAGTTAATGATACAACATTGAGTCATCGCACAATGTTTTAATTAGTTACATGAGAACGCGCATGAGATGTTTGTATATCGGTACGATAGTTGCACGATACGATATTCGTCATTTTATTAGCTTGAACAATATCGACGACATATGAAGGATACGCTAATTAGTGTTCATTAATGAGACTAACTGTCATCCGGGACTCCGTATACCGATCGATATTTCTTTCAAAGTAAGCGTTTAATTTTAGTCTGAGACTAGTACATATTGATTCTGGAAAAGCGAGCAGTCACAGTTCTCGAACGATGATCAACGAAAAAAATCAAATAATTACTATGTGTCAAACTCGGATCAATCGTGATTTGGGTTTCTAGAAACCGGCCGTAAATCACGCAAATCATTTAGAATCGTTCATTATACTAAGGAATTCTATGTGCTAAGTCCTCGCGACCAGAGCCTACAAGAACCCGACCAAATAAAAACTAAGCAATGGCAATATCGATACCGAGCAACTCGCAAAGACACGTAGAAAATAGTTTTTGAATTGAGTGTGCCTCAAAACTATAATTCTATCTGTACATTTACGAGTTGTTATTATTACATTTTTGAGAATCAAACCAACAAAATTCTACTGATCCTAATGGTCCAGAATATGTAAAGGATCTTTTGTAAGAAATAACGTATTGTCCACAATATCGTGTAGTTAACGTGTCGTTGTGTGTAACGCCTTTTTTGTCAGCTGGTCTGTCACTTATGGTGTTAGTCAGTTTAATTATTGCCATCTTTAGGATTAACCTATTTAACATATCTGGGTATATTATAATCACTATATTCTAACAAATAGTCATCATCATCATAAACTATATCATACCACTGCTGGACGTAGGTCTATCCGAAGACGACAAATAATCATATACACTGAAAGATAATGTAGCCTTTTCACAAATATTTAGTGAGATTTAATTATCAATAATCGAATTAAATAAACAATCGAAAGTAAAGCTGATTCAGCAATTTGCTAGCCTAGATTTATTTTCATGATAATTTGAGCTGAGTGTGAACTGTCAATGTTTGCGCATGATTTATTTGATAGACTAAGTATAATGTTCCACGTGCACGGTAGCAAAAATGGCTTCGACATATTTAGCTGAAGAAGTGTCTGCGATATCTGATAACCGATTTCTACGTAAACAAATAATATTAAATACGAGAATAAACAGTTAAATAGATAACAAAGATTAGTGTTTGTTTTTTTTTAAGTATGTATGTAATTACTTAAGGAAAAGATTTTGCACGCTAGCTCATCTAGTCATCATCATCAGGTGAGATCGCGGTCAAACGCTTGCCTATTACTTGTTAAAAAAAAGCGTTAATTTACTCACGCTGCAATTAAACACACATTTCTAAGTTTAAGACATTTTTTTTTCTAAGTAAGTATCATAATCCAATTAAAAGTGAAAAAGTGATGAACTTAGATAATATCACTTTGATGCTACACTTAAAGCTTGCTTCAGTTGGACTTAGCTGTCACACATTAGGCCGGTCCTTGCTCGTAAAGTGCAAGGTTACTGGTATGAACGGCCTCACCCACGCACTCGCAAACAACATACATGACTCGCAGATATTATAAAATGTTTTGAAAATTTTGATTTGAAAGCTTGTCGTCATATAGCAGTTGGAAGTTAGACAAAAAAAACTGTAACTAAATCCCATTTTGTAAGTGTTTCCAACCTTTGATTAATATTTAAGTAGGTAGTTGTTTGTGAGATGATTTTTGAACAATCCGAGCATGGAGTTTCCTATCAAAATATGACAATCACGGGACAGGCTAATTGACTTCTGAAGATGTTCTCATATTGACTAGCAGATTAAAGTAATATCCCCTGTTAACTCTTTTTCTTTAAACCCCTCGATAAAAAAATAAACTGAAAAGTTGTTATATCAATGGATTTCTTGTTGATCATGCCGACTCGGCTGACACACTTGTCAGCCGAGTCGGCAGTAGGTAAGCCTACTCCATCTTACCATGTCCCAAGCATGTCCCGTGCAAGAGAGAAACACGTGAATAAAGTGGCCTCTAGCACTGCTGAAGTTATCTTCAAAATGCTGTCTCTTTACTGAGTGGCAGTTTTGACTTTGAGCACAAAATTATGCCAATAATAATCTGAATGTAAAGGAATTTCATTCACGGTCAAAAATATCAAATTTTTGACCGTGTAATAAAACCCAGTAACTGTTTTGAATAATGTCGCAATAAAATACAAACGATGTTATAATAAAATCGGTACTAAAATTGGTTATTTATTTCAATATTGTTTGGCGCATTTGGCCCGCCTACGCGCAAGCGCATATGAATAAGATCAAGAACATCAATGACAGGAGCGTTTAATAGCCCAATTGGACTGCTTTTAGACAACCCAAGGGTTCATCAGGCTAAATGGTCCAACAACTGGCCGCCAATAATCTGCCACCTCAAAATCTTTCAACACCAGTCGGTTTCTACGAAAACTCGACACGGGAAAGTTTATTATTATTTTAATAAACTGTAAGACTATTCTTTTGAATGGCATTGTTAAAATGTTGACTTAATGCAGCAGTACTAAAATCACACAATAGGCAAAATGCTGAATTCAGTCTCTTTTATAAACTTTTTTGTTTCATAAATCCTCTCTGCACCTAATAAAGTAAATAAAAAAGCAGCAAAGCGGAGCACTCAACAATGACCGCGAATTTCAAAATTCGAATAAAAGCTTCCATTATGGCGGCGAGAGTGCTCTCTCATTTCCCGCGCTTCTTTTCTTTTTACTGCAGCCACTGTCGGCCGGGTGAATGCACACGATACTTCAACCTCATTACAGTTGTGTAATATAATGTCTGAGCGCGGGCGCGGCGGGCGCATGTGTTTTTCATAACTACGCGATAATGCTGAAGTTTCAATAAACTGAATGATGTGCGCACAATGCTATTACTGTGTTTAGACAGACTTGTGTAAGTAATTATAGGAATAACATTTTAAAGCAGTAGACTAGGTAGCAATTTTTTAACGTTTTGGAAATTTAAAGAAAATTAAAAAGAATATTATTAGCGAAAGAAAGAGAGAAATGGAGGAGTTTGGGGGAGACCTTTGCCCAGCAGTGGGACAAAATAGGTTAATAAAAAAAAACAAAAAAAAATATGACTGTCATTCGCACGATATGTTTGATGCAGAAAAAAACCTTAAGTTGCCAATATGAATACTTAATAATAAACACAAACTTACTTTATCTTTTACCTACCGTCTCCGTCTTATAACGGTGATAGTATATTAGTATCAACCAAATCTCAAGATATTATATTCATAAATAACAAGCGACAAGGTAAACATTAGCTGATGATGATAAGTCAAACTATTTGGTGATCAAAGCGAACCTTATTTACTTTCAAACGATATTCTATTTTTAAAAGTTCTTCTATTGCTGGGGCCACATTAGCGGGCTACGGCGAATATTCGTGTTAACGCGATGTATGTGGCCGGGTACATCGTGTCATCGCGTAGTATTCGGGCGAAGACGCGAATCAATTTGTCGCGCCAATATTCGCTTAGGTGGCTACATCTACGTCAATTTATTAGGCTAAGTTCAGATGACCGCGCGTAGCCGCGCATCGCCGCGCGGTTGGAACATTAGCATTCACATGACGATATTTGTATGGGAGCGCGCCGCGCGTTGGCGCGCGGTAACGCGCGGTAATGTAGATGATAATTACCGTTTATATTGATCTTGTACCGCGCGGTCATCTGAACTTAGCCTAAGTGTCGTCCAGACATAGAAGCGAGACGGACGTGCATTTAATTTTTAACACTATTAGGCTAAGTTCAGATGACCGCGCGTAGCCGCGCGTCGCCGCGCGTTTGAGCATTCACATGACGATATTTGTATGCGAGCGCGCCGCGCGTTGGCGCGCGATACCGCGCGGAACTACGAACCGCGCGGTACCGCGCGGCCATCTGAACTTAGCCTTATGGAGTGGAGTAACGAAAAAGTGTTACCCCCTATCTTATAAAAAGTTAGCGTTGACTTTACGTCATCATTACGTAAGGTGATCAATACTTCAAGTCTGCGCTAACTTTTTATAAGATAGACCGTTAGAATTGATTCGTTTTATATCAATACTAATTTATTCTATTTTTCCGCAATAATTCAAATGTTATTTCAAAATAAAAAAATGTTTGTCTGTAAAGTCGGTTTACTGACGATAGTTGAACGTGACAACGAACGCAAAAGCCGATTGTGCTTCTTTGTCGCTCGTTCCGCGCTCTCGCTTGCACTTCATGGAACGCCTCAGAACGCCTCATGAGTCATGTTTTTTCGTGCGTGCAGCCGGCTCTATCGAATAATAAGACGTCACGTCAAAAATTATTTATTGAATCCAGTACGTTTAATATTATGCCTGTATAAAAGTTAATTACGATTAATGACAATTTCCTTTTTGTTATTGTGACAAAAAATAATATTTTTTAAGTGTGAAAAAAAATATTGTTTCATTTATTTGTTGCTAAAATTCCTGAAATGTCAGGAAAATTCCTGACATCTGGTCACCCTAATTCGGCGCGATACATCGCGTCAACTCGACACGAATCTTCGCCCGTCTAAATGTAGACAAGAACATCGCCTATAACGCGGCGCGACAAAAACGTCATGTTCGGGCATGACGTTTTTGTCGCGCCAACACGATACGAATATTCGCCCGCTAATGTAGCCAAAGCATATTAAGTCGTTATTTTCTTTGAAGTTAGAAATTAAAAAATCGTTTTGAATGGTTTATTACAATTTTGTGTAAGTATAAATAATTATATCAACTAAATATTTATTATGCTGGGGCCACATTAGCGGGCGAATATTCGTATCGTGTTGGCGCGATAAAATCATCGTGTTCGGGTATAGGCGATGTTCTTGTCTACATTAGACGGGCGAAGATTCGTGTCGAGTTGACGCGATGTATCGTGCCGGATAGGGTAACCAGATGTCAGGAATTTTCCTGACATTTCAGGAATTTTAGACATATGTCAGGAATGCGGCCGGAAAAGGGAAATGTCAGGAATTTCTCGGCAAATAAATGGAACAATTTTTTTTTACACTATAATTTTATTTTTGGTCACAATAACAAAAAGGAAATTGTCATTAATAGTAATTAGCTTTTTACGATTTTGACATCAAACAATCAACATTGACATATAATATTAAACGTACTAGATTCAAAAAATATTTTTTATTTTGAAATAACTTTTGAATTATTACGGAAAAATAGAATAAAATTAGTTATGTTATAAAACTTATCCATTTATCACAAAAAAAATATATATTCAAAAACCCAATTGAGCTCATGTCTGGAATTTTGTCACGACTTTTGAAATTTGCATCTGGTAACCCTGTGCCGGATGGTGTTGTTCTAGGCATGGGCGTTTTTGGATTTTTTCACAAACCGATTTCAGATTTTGAAACCGATTTCAAAAACCGTTTTTTGAAATCGATTTCAGTAGCGAATATCGGAGCGTATTTACTAGTTATTACGACAAACGCAAAATCGTTTTCTTTCGGTTTTTCGTTTTCAATGTGCAATTGGGTATTTGAATTAAAAAAAATATTGTATATTTTTATGTATTTTAAGTTTGGTTTTCGATGCAAAACTAAACTCACGGTTCGGTTTCATTCGGATTAGGTTGTTAGGTTGTATTGTTAATGCGTTTTCTAAAAACAGTTTTCTCATATTGGAATGGAATCGGATTGCAGTCAGAAATCATAAAACCGGACAATTCATAAAACCGTCAAAAACTCAAAATCCATAACGATTCGCTTCATTTCTCTTGCTCTTACGACGGTTCACTGAGTTAGAAAAAAAAGGAAATGAAATTAGCTCTGTCTTATTCTAACTAAAGTAGTCGTACGGTGGAGTGATAGAGAACGAATGCGTATCAATACTATAGAAAACTAAAACTTTAGGTAGATTTAGATTTCGTTCGTTTGCAGTTTGAGTTTGGTTTTCGTTTTCGGTGCAAAACTAAAATCACGAATGCGTATCAAAACTATAGAAAACTAAAACTTTAGGTAGATTTAGATTTTGTTCGTTTGCAGTTTGTGTTTGGTTTTCGTTTTCGGTGCAAAACTAAACTCACGTCGGTTCGGTTTGGTTTCGTTCGGATAAGATAGTTTGCAGTTTGCGTTATCATCGTGCGTTTCCTAAAAACGGTTTTCTCATATTGGAATATCGATGCGATACGATTTCTGACTGCAAACGGATTTCAGTTTCGTTTTGATATATCTGTCTCATGCCTAGAACTTAGCCGTCAATTTATTTAGGCTAAGTTCATATGGCCGCGCGGTACCGCGTGGAACTACGAACCGCGCGGTATAAGATCAATATAAACGGTAATTAGCGTCTACATTATCGCGCGGTACCGCACGCCGCGGATCATCTGAACTTAGCCTAGGGCTAAGTTCATATGGCCGCGCGGTAACGCGCGGAACTACCAACCGCGCGGTACAAGATCAATATAAACGGTAATTATCGTCTACATTACCGCGCGGTACCGCGCGCCAACGTGCGTCGCGCTCCCATACAAATATCGTCATGTGAATGCTCAAACCGCGCGGCGACGCGCGGCGACGCGCGGTTACGCGCGGTCATCTGAACTTAGCCTAAATAAATTGACGTAGATGTAGCCACCTAAGCGAATATTGGCGCGACAAATTGATTCGCGTCTTCGCCCGAATACTGCGCGATGACACGATGTACCCGGCCACATACATCGCGTTAACACGAATATTCGCCGTAGCCCGCTAATGTGGCCCCAGCATTAGTATCACACCATTAAGGATTGCACTTACTAGGGATCGAATCCACGACCCACAGCATGGAAGGCAAAGCTAATACCAACTGAGCTGATACGTCTTTTGTCTTTATGAAAAATTTCGTTTGAAAGTTACTTTGAATATTGAATTTTAAATAGAACACAATAATAGTCAACCTTAATAGGTATTTTATTCAATAAAGAGTATTATTAGACTAAAATTCAGATCCATTGTAAAAAGCTTTTACCCTAGGTACTGAACAAAAGTTCAAAGAACAGTTACCAAGGGACAGACGTTCAGCAAACTCCGTCGACTAGAGGTTATAGGTTCATGTTCCATATTGAAGGACAAATAAGTTATCTCAAGCATAGGTCAAGCATCTCGCGACAAACGACCTCTACTTGGTTAACTTAGTTCATGCTTAAAGCCACAATTCAAGTTTCACCACCAAAGCATAGGTTTACCTCAATAAACTTAGGTATACCTCAAAGATAAAAATGTCCCAAAAGTTGAGCCCGCGAACCGATAATCCTGGAACACTGTGATCCTTCACATTGTTCCAGGGGTGCGGTCCGACTCCTAATTCCGCTCGACGAAAAACTTTTAGGGATTTATTTTAATAAGTTCAAGAAGGACTTATTAAATTAGGTGTTTCCTTGATTTTTTTTTATAATGAAACAATACTAAGTAATTGAAACCTCACTTCAGCTTTCAATTTCATTTATTTGTAAGGATCATATAAAAAAATCTGTCAGAACCTGGTCGTGGGCTCTTTGATAAGTACTTAAGGTTTTGTTGAAAGTTCGTCCAACTGGCTTAAGGGTCGTTCTATCTCTGATACAGTCAAGAATTTTGCAGTGACTTCTTCGATGGAGCCAATGCCTCATCTCTATAAGGGGCTCACTTGATGGATACAAGGTAACAGGATGTGACCTTGACGTTTGTGTAATATGGCCAAAAAATCATTCGCAGTTATCTTAAGACTACCCTCACACAAGCAAAGTTAAATGCCCTGAATTTAAGACAAGTCACGTCTCGCTACGTGCTCCGAGTTTTGGCCCGAATCTTGCTGTTCCAAAATATCTACCGTTAACTTTATTCAGTAGACTTTGAAAAGGATTAATCCGTTTTCATGGAGTTTTTCAGAGTTTTGCTGATTCACATCAGTGTGGCCAGGGCTATCGCAATGTTGATGATTATATCTGCACTTTACAAGTTTTAAAATACAGTTATATCATTGTGTTGAATGAATTAATAAATAAAAATGCTTTATTGTACACCATCTGTAAAAGCTAGGGGTTAGGCGGTAAAAAGATAGCACAAGGGGCAGCTTTTTTGTTGAAAACGATATCTTCCGGGGATTTATTTTGATTATTCTCCTGTTTCAATTTATAGCAGGATTGGTACACTTAGCTCTTTAGGTGAGCATCTGCAACCTGTACTACCTACCTAGTACATGCCTGTACTAGTACATAGAAAGAGTCGCGTCAGAAAGGGTAAGAGTAACGTGATATAAAGAGAGGTACATATTACGTTGGTAAATATAAAAGTTATCCGTTACGTTAATTATTGAACATTTTCACGGAGTTTTTGCATTCTATACTTCTGTGCTAATGGGCTGAAATCAGAGTTGGTCAGCTAGTTAATTATTAAACGGGTACCTAACTACGGGCTTGTTTAGTAAAACATTACCATCCCCTCGTCAGATAAACCGGATCCACCACAGCATTACTAAATACGAACATTGGAAGGGTCAGCTGTAATCCTAGGGGGCATCGAAGCTTCGGCAAAATGTTACAAGGTTATAGAATCTTATAAATGTAGGCAAACACTGGATGAGAATGGCTGAGAACCTGACTCAGTGGCGTTTTCCGAACACCAATTGTTCTCGAACCCCGAGCCAAAGATCGTTACATGGAAGATCTTCCCTTTTCGTAGGAGAACAAACCATTCATTAAGATATAATTATGCCAATAATCTTTTAGTTTCACCTGCGAATGAAATATACATTATATGACCTCAAGATGATAGGAACTTTATAATTATCTTGTCTTCAAGTCAAGGTAAAACTATACCACACAATTTTGTCACAATCAACAAGCTTTGTGAAACAAAATTAGAAGTCAACTTTCGTACACGTAGCCGTTCTTGATTGATTGATTGTATTCACTGAATCGAGCTGATTCAGATTTGTAGGACTCTTCGTGACGGGAATACGAAACGCCATGATCAAAGGCTGATGAAATGTCTCAGACAGATGACCAGTTATATTGTTGGTTGGTTCTGTGAAAGACCTACCAAAAAACAGTGGGAACCGGGTCATTTCATATCCGTTCCTGTAGGCTTTGATCGACCACATGGATCTCTTTTTGCTGTCTTTGGGGCCATTAATTGAGCTTAGAAAATAAAGATTTTATGGAACTGAAAAAAAAGTAAAAGTAAATAAAAAGAGTGCAGATTTATTTAATTATTTCTGTAAAAATAAAATATTGACGTCGACGGTGTGGCCATTTGGACAACAATAAAAAAAACCATTTAATTCGTATTGTTACGTATTTAGCGGATACATTCTTTCCTATGCTTCTGAGAATTACTACGACCGTATCTAAAAATACTCTAACATCTTTACTTATGCTCTAGCCTACTCGAAACAAGTCTATGAGTCTATCAGAAATACAAACTTATTAATCTTAGTACATAAAAAAAACTTTGGACATAACTATCAAAAGCACAATCAAAATAGTGATGTACTATCGATATCTCGATGCTCTAAATAACGACCCACATATCGGAATCGATTCCTCGAAGTTCTGGAAATAATGCAGAAAGCTCTACAACTGAGACGTACCCTATCTCTGTACAAATAGAGTAGGAAACAGCGTGTATTGTAAAGAGGACAGACAACGGATGGGTGTTGCAATCTATTGGAAGCCTGTCTTTTAGACGAGCTTCCATATGCAAACTAGCGTGTGCTATATTCAAACTGTACATGACAAAGAGTATCGTGGTTTTTTTTTACAATTGATACGGACTTTTATTGCACAAAAGCTATAATGAAAACAAAATTTAACACTTGTTTTCTGACAAATCTTTCATATAAGCAATAAAATATATTTGTTCAGTACCTATGTGGGTGCAAAAAAATATAGCATAGCTTTGATTAGTTTTCTTTTTATTTTACAGATCTTTGTAGCTGATGAGATGGTAGACAAATCAAAATGAATAAAGGCATCTCTCCTATCTAAATCTAGCTAGAACTCTAGATCTAGAATTCTTTATTGTTCACCTACTCGTACAAGATAGCGTTAGTTCACGTATTTTTTACCAGGAAGTCATCGTACATTACATCATAAACTTGCATACGACCTGCCCTGACTCATAAAATGAATGACATTTGCATTTATAACAAACCGGCCAGGTAAACAAAGAGGTCGATAAAGGAAGTTCATATACGGCCTTAGGCATCATACAGGAAAGAACGGACTGACAAACGAGTGTCAAACTAATGAAAATTAATTATTTTGAATTTGACAGGTCAATGACATCAAGTCAAAATAAACTATAACCATAGACCTGTCCACAGTATGCTCAGCGCATGCGCGTCCGCCATGTTAAAAACGCGGTAATATGAAAGTTTCGGGCACTTTTTATAGAAATGGCTGGGCAACAAACATTATCACCTTTAATAGTGCAATTAAATGAAAAATTAATTGTCGGAGCTTCGTTAGTGCATCCGACCGTAGAAGCCCACAACTGTGTTCATTTACAATGATGGTTAAAATACTATGGTCGTCCTCAAGGAGGAAATAAAGCCGAACTAGTTGAGAGATTAGGATAATAATAAGTAATTAAATAATAATGAGTAAAAGTAAATACAAAAAAATAATGAATATCTTAATATAAAAGAAATGAAAATAATAAATAAATAATGCTGGAATATCCACACAACATCATCTAGCCCCAAGATAAGCGGAGCTTGTGTTATGGGTACTAGAAGACTGACATACTTAATACAATACAAATTACAAAGGTAGATATTTTTTTATTATACATAATTATAATACCCAGAACACCCGGAATAAATATTTGCAGAACATACAAACATTTATCCCAAGGCGGGAATCGAACCCGCAACCTTCCGCGTCGCAGGTGGCCCATCGCCCACCGTGCCACATCGGTCGTCAATAAATTATATACAAATAAATAAATATACCTAATGCTGAACAATCCACACAACATCATCTAGCCCCAAGATAAGCACAGCTTGTGTAATGGGTACTAGAAAACTGACATACTTAATAGAATACAATACATAGATAGATATTATTATTATACATATAAAATACCCAGAACACCTGGAATAAATATTTGCAGATCGTACAAACATTTATCCCAAGGCGGGAATCAAACCCGCAACCTCCGCGTCGTAGGCGGACCTTCGCCCGCCGCGCAACATCGGTCGTCAATAAAATATGCAATATAAATTCTCCTGAAAGGATTTACTACGCGTATCACTGCGGCATACTCCTTATCAACAACGTTTTTTTACCTTTCCTTAAAGATAACATTATATATTTTAATTAAAATACTTGTAATATAATTTTATTATGTATGAACAATAATTTGAATTGAACTGATTGTAAAATTATGTATATTATTACTGGTTTTATTACTATTTTCTTCAAAAAACGTGCATTTCTCATACATTTTTAAATAAAGTGCCCGAAAAACATGGCGGAAGTTGGAGCATGCGCACAAAAAATTTTCAACTATTTGAAGGCCTATTGTCGGTTCAACGAACTCGACACTGGCAGAATTGTGGCAACATGTCACAAAAGCCATAAACCAAGAAGTCAAGTCAAGTCAACCATTGTCGGTATTGTCATGTTTTGATTGAAAATCGGTTAATAATTACCGTTTTTGATAAAATTCTCGACAAGCATTAATTTGTTTGTTTGAGCATTACGCATAAACCACTGGGCAGATTAAAATTAAACTTATACAGATTAGGAGCCTGTTTTCCGGATTAAAACATGGGCTAGGTTTTATTGTTATCAAAGACTTGAATATCTACTTATGCTGGGGCCACATTAGCGGGCTACGGCGAATATTCGTGTTAACGCGATGTATGTGGCCGGGTACATCGTGTCATCGCGTAGTATTTAGACAAGAAGATCGCCTATACCCGAACACGATGTTTTTGTCGCGCCAACACGATACGAATATTCGCCCGCTAATGTAGCCGAAGCATTAAAAACAGCTTGACCTCTCTAAGCCAAAAGCTATAAGGATCATCTTATAGTGGTGTCAGATATTTTACCACAAGGATTCCAGCGGATTCCAGCTAGTTATTTATAATATACTAGTAGTACGCCCCAGCTTCGCACGGGTAGCCTATATAAAAAATATCATTATAATATAGCCTATGTTCAGCGCAGATAATGTAGCTTCACAACAGTGAAAGAATTTTTGAAATCGGTCCAGTAGTTTCGGAGCCTATTCGATGCAAACAAAGAAACAAATAATCAAATCTTTCCTCTTTATAATATTAGTTTAGATTTAGAAAACCCTCAAGTGTATTCTGGCGATCCCTGTGCGTATTTTTAGCAGCTAGGTCGGACAACCAATTCTGATACCCCAGACATTACGTCGATCGATGCGGCGCCCCCTCGATCGAACCCTAATAAAGGTTGGCACCCCTTGCTATACTCTTTGATAGAACCGCTGGATGTGACAACGTGAGATGTGTAATTTTACAAACATGGAAAGTATTAGCAAGTTAAAACGGGCCGGCCATAACTGACGAAGAATCGACAATCGTTGTAATCGGACACTGGAGACAGCGTTTAGGTGCGTGTAGTATCCTTCAAGATGGAGCGACGATGTTGGGAATGTAAGTCTAACACGAGTGAGATGAGATGAAGTTCGGACTCAGTGACGAGTCTGAAAAATAATGTGGCCGTTTTCATGAACTTTTAATAGTGAGTTAATTAAAATGATATAAATGAAATAAACGAAGGTTAAACAAAACTAAACCAGCAATTTGCAAACCAAGAGTTCTTTTATTTGATAATTTGAGTGTGAACTGTCAAAGCTGGCGCATGATTATTTGTTAAACTATAGATGACGTTTTGAATGTATATATCCATGAATATTTATATTCATTCATTAAAACTACTAAGTAATCAGAAACTGAATATAAATGGTAGATATACGTAGGTATGAATTTACATTTAAACAGTCAACATCTAGCCATTTCTAGAATCTTTGTATCAATGACGATAACACACCCCTTGCGAACGCGCCAAATGATTCGAGTGACGTCATAGCCAATTATTAATTATGATATTTATAGGCATCCTTAGCACACAGACTTATGGACTGCTAACAAAAAAAATGGTATAATTATTCTGTAAATAAATAAGTCCAATGGCCGGTGGTCTGTAGAACATATCTAATGGTTTGACATCTGTCAAAAGTTCAGTTGCTGGCCTTCGTGAGTTGTGAGTTCAAAAAAGTTTGTGTTTGTTCATATGAAGTCTATCTATTCCCTTGATAGTCCAGTCAAAATAGACTAAAATTATGGTCTAAAGTCACTATATCTCGAAAGCGATGCTTTGTCGAAGAAAAGTGTTGAGGTATTTTTGTAGACAATTTTACGATGTACAAACTTTGCCTGAACCAATTTTCAATAGCTTTCGTTGTTTCAGAGACCTTTGACCTCGAATAAAAAACAACGCACAAGCGGGATCGATGGGGACTTTTGACATATCATTTGTAATGCCGTATTCAAGGCCTGTACAAAAATCCAGCTTGTTGGGAATTAATGCAAACTGGAATGTCTATTTTGACTGGACTATTGAGTTATTTTCAAAAATCATGAAGGTACATACAAAAAATCGTGTTTGTCATGTCTATCACGCTAAGGTATTGTTGCATCTATGGTTTGCACTTTTACAATGTATTTATGCTTTGTAATGCATGTGACGTAAACGCTTCAATAATTAAATTACAGAAGTCACTGCGTAGTTGTGTGTATATGAACAGTAATTTCAACATCTCTGTCACAGGCAGCGTGGCCGAGCGGTCTAAGGCGCTGGTTTTAGGCACCAGTCCGAAAGGGCGTGGGTTCGAATCCCACCGCTGTCAATACCATTTTGCATTTTATTTTTTACTAAATTTTGAAAACATTGCCACTACTGTAAGAATTATTGTATACTGTTAAAATATCTTTTTGGTAATTCCTAATAGCTTGATACAGTTGGTACAGTCGGTCAACATGCAGGAAAATTGAAATGAGATTGGGCAGGCCACGTCTGCCGCATGTCGGCTGCGTTATGGCTTAAATCCACTACGGATTGGGCACCTAAAATCAAGACCAACTTAGAGTCTAGATACGGAAACGGGAGTCCACTACAAATACCTAAAAACAGGAAACATCGCGGCAGACTACAGCAGAGTTGGAGCGACGAGATAGACGAGATTCTAAATGATCCTTGTGATTTTACTGAATAAAGTAACTTTTACTTTGACTTATAGACTCCTTTGCAAAAGACTGGCAAACAATCACTCACAATAGAGACAAGAAGGAAGGCCTACTAATAATATGAGTCATTTAAAATTAATAAAATATAATATTATAATGGCAACTGTCACATTATGTTTGCTCAGAGAGATATTGATAAAAAGTTCAATGCCACTTTCGTGTATAAATAACTACCACTACATATAACTAGTGCTTCTGTGAAAATAAGAACCTAGTGTGCCTCTAAAATATTGAAATCTGTCAATATAAACTCTAGATATATGTACATATAATGCACTGTACGTACTAATCTAGACTATAAGTTCTCATATAAGTGAATTTGTAAATCTGTCTTGAGAATAAAGTTTATTTAAGCCTAGGTATATATAATATATAAGACATAGATTTGTGTCCAGCTTAAAACTTTTGATGTATTTAGTTGGACTTCAAAAAAGTCTTACAAAAAAACAGTGGCCCATGGACACCTGCAACACCAGAGGCGTTGTCGGTGCGCTGCCGGCCTTTTAAATGAAGATATACCCTTCTTTTGAAGGCCCAAGAAGGTCCTTTAGAGTGCACAGAGTGCCGAGACCAAACGAGTGAGATTATATTCATAATAGGGGAGATGTAAAAAAAATGGAATATTATAACTACAAAGTAAAAGGAAAATAAAAGGAAATTAAGTAATGACCTGATAACAGTTATTATCTGAATGTAATTACTTGAATTATCTTTCAGGGAAGTATAGTGTTTACTTTTGCAGAGATATTATTGTGCTAATGAGATATTTTATGGATTTTTAATTGTATCTACTTTAATAAACATCGGATACTGGAGTGGAGACCGCGTTTAGGCAAGCATAGTGTAGGACGCCCTCTGGCGAGATGGAGCGACGATCTACGGAGTGTAGATGGCAAACACTGGATGAGAAGAGCCGAAGACTGGGCTCATTGGCGCGTCTTGGGAGAGACCTACGTTCAGCAGTGGACTGATATAGGTCGATGAGGATGATGAAATAAACATTCACAGACAATTCACACATCACACTCTAGTCCCTAATTAAGCAAAGTTTGCACTATGGGAACTAAATAACTGATAAAATACTTATATAAATTATTTTTTGTAAATACATACATAGAATACATCCAGATAACACCCAGGCACAATAAATATTTATGTTCATCACACAAACATTTGCTCTGCATTAATTATATCTACTTAGTAGATATACTTTTATTTTTACTTCTTATTTAAGAGCTTTCTTGTCAGCATTAATAAGTACAAATCACTTGTACGCTGACACTTTTATTAATGGTATACTAAAATTATAAATGTCTGTAACAGATTTAAAAAAATGATGGTCTTCATTCATTCAACTGTATGTTTTTTTTATGTATGATATGTATGGACTATTTAGAACTAGTACATAATGTACCTACCCTAATAAGGGTGTTGCAAAAGGGTGTTACAGATATAATTCTGCCTATTTGATGTTTTTTGTTTATTGATAAAATATACATACTTTAGAGGTAGTTCAATATATTAGACAAAGTAGGTACCTACTTTTAGTGTAATCATTAAAAAAGTTTTTTTTTCTGACTTGCATTTTTTGTGCTTTTGCCATAAAAAGTGTTTTTAGTTTTACTTGTCAATAATTAAAGTTGGTTTTATGAGCACTGAAATAATAACTATTAATTATTATAATAATAAAGAATTCTGTGCATATTATATTGTTTGCAACAGTCTGTAGATAGTTCAACTTTTTCTTATGTATTACATACATACCTACCTATGTACATTTTGTAAATACTGTAATAGTTGTAAGTTTGTTTGTGAATAACAAAAACTTGTTATTTAATGTATTAGGTAGGTATATGTTTTGTACCTTACTGATCTATCAGTAGTATGATAAAAATATGTATTAAATAGCTATCATTGTCTCAATTTTAGATATTAAATATTGAAATTATATACAGCTTTAAGTATTTAAGTAAAATAACATAAATCATTGTAACATACCAATGCATTAATTAAAAAAAAGTTGTTATAGAATATGTTTTTATAAATCATTATTGTAGCGAGATAAACATTATAGTCTGAAGTGTAATTTATAATTTAACAAGTATTTTATTAAATATAGGGACATATTCTTTTTTCTTATAAAATACATTGATCTAATAAGCTGAAGTTATTTGGACAATAACTGATGAAATTTCAAGCCAGTAGGAAGCTATAGGAATACTGTACGTAACTATTGAAAGTCAACAGACTATTCTAAAAAGAGGGATTCTATTAAAAGCTGACAACTTAATGAGAGAGTACAATTAGCTAATTGCTAATTGAAAGCGGCGAAAGCGTCGGGACGATTAACGATGCTAACAAAAGTACAGTTTATTTATATCATGACAAAGTTTTTAGCTTTGTATGGGTTGTATGAGTCATTTTATGGATAGTATTTTGTGGGAACATGTTGTGGACAGATGTGTGGGATGTAAACCATGGACATAACGACTTCGACAGTGTTCACAAAATAAGAAAATAAAAAAACAACTTACTTTTTTTCGCGTTTCGGCAATGGCAGTTCTCACCAACCAGTCACAAAAAACGTATAATAATCAGTTACGAAAACTATACACACATTACTAGCTTTCTCGTCCATTTCGTGGGATAATTCTAATTGTTTTCATAGATCACATGTCTCAAACACTTGGGTCCAACAGCGGAGTCCGATGCACTCGGTAACACTACGCTTGGGTCAAAAATCATCACCGAATCAGCGGAGCACCTCCACCATCATGAGATTCTCCTCCGCCCTAGGAGAGAAAGCTTTTTCAATTGATGAACAGTTAGAATAAACAGCGCTCAACGGTCAGCGGCTATCAAGAGAGAAAAGCTGTGCTGAAAAGCGAAATGAAAACCGGAGCACGGACGGCAAAAAAAACTTGAATGAAGTTGGCTTTGTTGCAAAATAGAAAAATCAGCATACAACAATCAACGCCATCTATATGTTTTTATCTGAACAAAAATGTTATTCTTTACTAATAGATGACGCTACTGTAAGCCAAGTTATTTTACTACCGCTGCTGTAATGTAGCCATGCATTTTCCGGCGTTTTTCGAAAAAAAACATGACAATGACATATAATGACATAAACTAACCAAAGCAATGGATTTGACGGACAGTCTGACAGTCACTAACATAAATAAAAAAAAAAGGAAGCGGCGCGCAACCAGCGAAATATTTCGTTTACTTTTACATTAACAAACAGAGAAATGTTATTCTACTCCTTCTTCAAGTCCCTAGTTGGTAAAGATGTGGTGGTTGAGCTCAAGAACGACCTCAGCATATGTGGAACACTGCATTCCGTCGACCAGTACCTAAACATAAAGTTGTCTGATATCAGTGTCATAGATCCTGAGAAGTATCCTCACATGCTGTCTGTGAAGAACTGCTTCATCCGAGGGTCTGTTGTGCGGTACGTGCAGTTACCGGCAGACGAAGTCGACACACAACTCCTGCAGGATGCGGCGCGGAAAGAGGCCACAGTTTCGACCAGATAAAAATAACCTCCTTTGAATAAGTGTGTAAATACTAATTGTAAGATTGTGATCACAATAAATTTGTGCTTTTTGTAGCTTGGTTTTTACTCTACCTCTTTCTGGAGTTTGTTCTTTCCGACACACAGTAAATAATCAGTTGTAATTTATTTGATGTTTTACTCTTAACAATCTGGGTCGCTGATGGTTAAGAGCAGCTCAGAACCGTGCGGAATGGAAAGAGCAAAGAGAGGCCTATACCCAGCAGTGGGTCAGGTCAGGCTGTGAATGATGATAATTAAAATAACATAAAGAAGTAAAAAATGTAACTTTCTACGTTTTTAGTGTAAATCTAATATACCTAGTAATAAACTAATTTGGCTATGCAAAACAATAAAAGAAGTTCAATTATATATTTTATTTGTAACCCAAAAAATTAAAAATAACCGGGCCAGCACATCAAGTATTTCAGAAATGACACAGATGTAACATATGTCATTGTAACAAAATAATAATAAATAAATACAGGTTACAAGTATTCAAGGCTAAAACATAGTCCTGTATGCAATGTTAACATTGCCCAGAAAATATGAATATAATAGTGGATATTGGATGTTAGTAATAAACAACGGAGTATTATTTTTTAATTCAGTTATCACTATATCACCAGGGACTTGAATTGAACTTTTCTATTAATAACTTTTGTATAGTTTGTATGCCATTAATAGACCTACAAACGCTGCAAGCATAGTACTTAAATTAAAATGAAAATTTTTTAGTAATGGTCTGTAGTATTCTAATAATCAAGCTCATTAATTTGATATACTGAAGGGATCTTAGAAAAATATAATTTGCATTGTTTTAGTTAAATAGACCGATTTTATCAAACATGGTAAAAAACACTCATTACTCAATGGTACTGAATGATGAATGAATGAATTAATTGTAAAAAATATAACATCCGCCATTTTGTTATGGCGGCCATCTTGAATATTGCATCGTAAGAACATAGACCCCGAACCCGAAATTGGTTCATCCGTTCGGGACATCGGGACTACGATGCGATTAACAGACACACGCCGAACTTATAACACCCGTCGTCTTTCCGTCGGGGAATAGAAATAGCAATAGTTTTTTTTTTCTGGCTAGAAAAAAATCCCTTTCAATATCATTTTTTTTCCTTTGGCTCGAATCGAACATCTGCATAAAAAAAAACCTTGTCATGTCAAGTTAGTAAAAATCATAAGTCCCCAGTACACAATAGCGTATGCTGGCCCACGACAGGCCATCGCCATTGTGTACACGGGGCAATGGCGTATGATGGCGGACAATTGTCAACCGTGGCGCGCAATCGGAAAGTTGTCGGTTTTTCGGGCACACTTCAAAGGAATCGTGGCGTAGCGTGGCCTGTGGTGTTCACACAATGGGCCATTGTTTAGTTTGTCACCTACAACTTTCAAGTTTATTGATTTATAATAATTGTAGTATTTTAGGTACGATCTTTTCAGATGAATGATGCATTTAATCGTATAGTAGACTCCCTGAAAATACCTATTTAAAAAAAAAGAGACATTTATTCTACGTCCATCGCAAGTGGATTGCCAGGCAGCAATGAGACATGCGCCATTGTGTGAACACCAAGTGATCGTGGCCTACAGTGGTGCATTGCAAAGCGTGGCCCAGCATACGCCATTGTGTACTGGAGCCTAAAGAATCTAGTAGCGTCACCCAATCTCCCAATCATTCACATTATTCATTCATTCACATTTGCACCTATCGGTTGGTACATATTATTAAATATGAGAGATTTTGGATATTTGTGTTATTTTCGTTATTACTAGCAAAGTTATCTCATCTTATTGCTGTAGAGTTTATATTTATCCTATATTTCAGGCTACAAGAAATTCACCAGACGATATATCAGCATCAATAATAACCTAACCTCAAGAAAGTGAGCGTCAGTGAAAAAAGCTTCTCAAAAGTGAAATATGGAAGTTACTGAAGAAAATATTGATATCGTGAGTACTATATCCATCTAAAAAAGGTATTTTTTGAAACTGGTTCTAAATATTTATCAAAGATGATATATAAATTGGTTATTTATACCGGTTCTTGACAGTATTACGAATCTGCAACAGCGCGCTTTGACTGGTAGCAATCCCGTGATAATTCTTTACCTATGCACATCGGCTCATGTTAAATTAAAGCATATTTTTTTCTGTATACCTAACCTAAATTGTCCCACTGCTGGGCAAAGGTCTCTCCTAAATTTCTTTCTCTTTATTTTTCGCACCTACAATTATTCATAAATAATCTAATGACTGCAACAAACATCATAGCATAGCAAGCCTTCCATGATGTGCATTGTGATATTAAATGGATTTCTATAGACAAAATGCATCTAAAGACAAAGTATTCTAGCAACAATCCAGTTCCCATAGTAGATGTGTTAAGTTGCAATGTTGTATAGTAATATATATTTATACTACACCTGCTCGGAAAGTACCTTGATACTTTATCAAATTTACGGTAGAAAGTACGTCATTGCATATCGAACAAATATGCGGCGAGAAAACGCATCTGAGCGGGAGAGAAAAGTGTATGAAAATCCATTTCTTACGTGGTTTTTCTTTTTTAATTTTGGGTAAGACTATGCGCTGGTAACCTAAATATCAAAAGCCAAAAAGTTTTTACAGTGAGTTTTTATCTCCAAGTTCGCAAAATGACACTGGCCACTAGCTGTGTGTTGGATGGTGTCAAACAATTTGAAAAAAGAACATGTGAAAATTTTAGTTTTTTATTTTCCTCGTAGGTGTAGTATAAAGCACCATGTATCACTCAAGAGAAAGTGCAATTCCCGATCTCGGGTGTTTTAAAGCCCTCGCCTGCGGCTCGGGCTTCAAACGACACCCTCGACGGTAATCGGTCACTTTCTCCTCTCGGTGAACAATGTACTATATCTGGGAGTCTGATGGAACTTTTTTTTTATATCTCTATTTCTTGCAATCTGCCTATACGGGCCTTGAGCTAGAGTTTGGTTTTTTTTTGTTTTTGATGGAACTAAGTTGAGTATTGTCAGCTTTTTACCTATTAACCGACCCCAAAGACTATATTATTTTTGACTAATCTTAAAACAATGTCCACCGATTATTCTTTGTTCCAGGACTGGGGTAATGAACGGTTGATGCGAGCTCAGCGTGCTGTGGAAACTAACATGTATGATGTAGACTCCTGGTCTCTGCTTATTCGAGAAGCTCAGTCACGGCCCATCAACGATGTTCGCTGTATGTATGAAAAGCTAATAACCGCATTTCCTTCTACGGGCCGGTATTGGAAGATTTATATTGAGTCAGAGGTAAATATGCTATCCTACAGGATAAATAAAACTTAAGACTACCCCCCTATTTTATAAGTTAGATATCATTAACGGTTTGTTAGAATATGATTGTAATGAATACTTTTTTTATACTTATAATCTGTTATTGCAAAAGCGTTCGTTTTTTTAACTCATTAGTATGTATTAGTACTAGAATCACCTAGTATATAAGATTCTAAAGTGATCCTTGTGATTTTATTGAATAAAGTCATTTAGACTTATAACTTATTTAGTAAATCTTTTGTTTCCAGATGAAAGCAAGACACTTTGAGAAGGTTGAAAAGGTATGTTAAATATAAATAAACTAAGTTCTAAATCTGTGATAAAAAAAGACTGAATTTTAAAACAAATTAGAAGTAAGTTGTAATAAAAATGAAAATTTTATCAAAATCTTTTCTTTCTGATAGGGTTGATGTGTTCAGACATATTGGAGGCGATTTTCTTAGCTTTATAAATTAAATGCAAGAAATAATTTTATATTTGAAATTAATTTTGTCATAAATTATATTTATATTAACCTTATTTGAATAGCTTTGCTGGTTTGCAAATTAAATATGTTAAAAACGATTAATCTTTAATTTTTTGCGAAATCTTAACTTAATTTTAATATTGTTTGTAAAAAAATGGAGCTAAGAAGGTCACTTTTGAAATGTATTATTATTAATTTATATACTTACATAATTCAATGCATAAAATATAGAAAAAATTACAAATATTAATATAGTTTAAGAAAACTATCATGAAAATGCATAATAGTATTCTAGAATATGAATAATGAGCCTAGTATTCATTCTATATATTATAGTTAATTAATTTTCTTTGGGCCTATTTTAGTAGATGTAATTATATATGCAAAATCCATAAAAATTATATTAATTTCTTTTCTCAGTAATATTTACATTAATTAATTAAAACTTAATTAAGGCCATTAAAATACATTAGTTAAAAGATTCTTTCGATAAATAGGATTCTAACTGGAAATGGTAAGTTTTTAAAGTTTTCTATGTATGTAGTTAAAAACCAATTTAAGAAAAGAGTGGCGTTTGATGGCTGCATATTATGATGAAAAAAAAAACACCTGTTTTTGAGCAACCCTTTTTTGTTTTGTTGTCTAATCACTTGGGGTGAATTATGTTTTCATCTGAAAATAAATATCATATACATCGAAAGTAGAGTGTATCTAAATTACTCTACTATTGTGTCTGTGTCTACATGGAACTAAGCAACTCACATCATGAGGCTCAATCAATCAGAGACTAGAAACCCCGATTATTATGCATGAAGTTCCCTGATTGACTGATGTATGGGATGTAATATATTATCTGTCAGGTGTGAACTTTTGCACGACCTTCAGTAATGAAGAATGCGACGAATAAGAGTGAAATTTTGATTTATTTGTGGATTTCCTTGATAGATAGTGTATAACTCTATTAAACAATTGTAAGAAGGATCATATGAAAAAACGCTAGAATCCAGGTCTAGTTTCTTGCCAGTTCTTCTAGACTCTGGTCGCGACGAACTGGCGCTTAGAATCATCTAGTATGTAAGACGTTTCAAAGTGATCCTTGTGATTTTATTGAATGAATGCAATTGAAGTTTGAAGAATTACATCCATACATCTCCAATCAGGGACCTTCATGGAAGATCATCAGTGTATTCAGTGTCTGATTGGTTAAACCTCGAGATGTTAGTTATATTAGCTTCTGAGCACTATTGGCCGATTTTCAAGGAACAGGTATAAAGTAGGTAATGATTTTTGGTTTTCATATTAGCTTTTTCAACGCTGTCTTATGAAGATTCTGAATATAGAGCTATGGCGTCTGTACCTCAACTACGTGAAGGAGACTAAATGTATGCTGCCTACTTACAAGTACGTATCTAGCCAATATAAAAGTATAGATTAGCTTTAAAATACTTACCTAAATGCGATCATTAAATCAATGGTATGCTAAGTGGTAACCTACAAACCGGAATACTGCAATGTGAGCATCACTTGACAGCATTTGGATGAGTACGAATAAATGTGACAATCGTAAACGTTCGTATTTAAAACTAGTAGTACGCCCCGGCTTCGTACGGGTAGCCTATATAAAAAATAGCCTATGTTCAGCGCAGATAATGTAGCTTCACAACAGTGAGATAATTTTTCGGTCCAGTAGTTTCGGAGCCTATTCGGTGTAAACAAACAATCAAATCTTTCCTCTTTATAATATTAGTTTAGATACACTGAGCGCTAACGCTGCAACATTCGACATTAAAACTTGATATTGAAGCAGTGTACGTCAAATATGTCACTGTTTTGATACGTTTACACTGTCGCATTTATTCGTGTTCACCCCCCAGAGGTACGGTAAGTGTCTCCAAAGTAAAAATAAAGAAAATATTAATTTCCATTAGTAATTGATATGATTCAAGATTTTCAAAACTTTGTGATTTTCTCAAAGTGGAGAGGCCCGAACACCAATAAATGTGCACGCAAACATATCTACACGGTTGTGTATGTAAGTTACACTACGCGTTGCTTGCAGCTCGACTGGCGAACGTTGCAGCGTCACCGCGCAGTGTCTGACGTTACGATACGTTTACTTGCCTCAAATTTATTCTTCCTTCTCCTAATATAAATATTTTTTTTTCTTCTACTAATGTATAAAAGACTTTATACACAAACAAACTTACGACTATACAGTATTTACAAAATGTACATTGTCATATAAAATACATAAGAAACAGTTCAACTGATCCAAATCAGTCACCAATCGGAAGCGTACCCAAGACACTGGCTGCATTGCCGCGCTGAATAGCAATGCTGATACGTAATAAATTGTTATATTATCAGGGAGAAAATGGCTCAAGCATACGACTTCGCGCTGGATAAGATAGGGCTGGATATCCACGCTTATCCTATTTGGAACGATTACGTCACTTTTCTGAAGGGTGTGGAGGCGGTCGGCTCTTATGCGGAGAATCAAAAGATTTCTGCTGTTCGGAAGGTAATATTATCTTGGTTTTGGTAGAACTGGGTTATATTGGTGTTTTTAACTCGTACATAAAACGACGCTTTGTTATAAGTTAAACATTTAGTTGCACTGGAAAAAAGCCCAAGCGACGCTGGCATACCATGAAGGAGGTCTATACCCTGCAGTGGCTGTTACCAGTACCCCAAGTACGAGTTAGTGCACACACGGATCGCAGAGACGCAATCGCTGAACGCCACCGATTTTGTATGGAGATCCAAGCAGCGCCTCTAGCGGATTTATTGAGAGGCTTGGATCTCCACACAAAATCGGTGGCGTTCAGCGATTGCGTCTCTGCGATCCGTGTGTGCACATACTCGTACTTGGGGTACAGGCAGAAGTAGTAGTAGTAGTAATTGGACTAAAATTCTCAACGGCCAGTACCAGGGCCCCGATCGTGCTAAATTGTAACATAAACGTTCACTTTGCGTTGGTGAACCTTAGCTGCTGCATTGACTAACGTTACAATTTAACACGATCGGGGCCCAGATCTTTTGACAGCTGTCAGGCCGTTTGGCCCATACAACGCTTGAGGGTTTCCTGTAATCAGTCTATTTGGGCTATTCACCTTGTCAATAACCTACTACTTTTACGCGCAATTTCAAACACTTTGCATGTTATGAAAAGTCGCTTGTAATATCAACGTATATAGCATATTTTTTATATAGACCAATATATAAGTCACCACTGATAATCCTTGTAGCGTCTCGGTTAAGAGATTTCAAGCTGTATCTTAGAATCAGAGTCTTTATCGTAATAAAACATAGCCCATGTTTGAATCCAGAGAATGCTGATAAGAATTAAATAAATAAATAAATAATGCTGAACAATCCACACAACATCATCTATCCCCAAGCTAAGCAGAGCTCGTGTTATGGGTACTATAAGACTGACATACTCAATACTTGTTTGTAGGTGTACCAAAGAGCGGTGATCACTCCAATCATTGGCATAGAAACATTGTGGAAGGACTATATCGCGTTTGAACAGAGCATTAACACTATCATTGGTAAGTAATAGACTTTAAATAAATGTATAGAAAATACTTTATTTACAAAAATATAGGTAAACATATAAACTTAATTCTATGGTGTAAGCATGAGCGGCCTTAATGTTAAACAGCGATATCTAGCTATCTCTCCATTTAGATAGAATACTTATATAATTATTTTTTTGGAAATAAATTGTATAGAAACACCCAGACACAGAACAAATATTTATGTTCATCACACAAACATTTTTTATTACCGATTTTAATAATTCTTTCACTAATAGAAAGCTACATTATTGCTGAGTGTCATAGGTTATATAAAAAACCGAAAAATCAAAAGGCTTTTACGTGGTAGTCCGTTTTGCAAAGTGAATCGGAGAAAATACGGTCGAATTGTGCCCAACGAAGTGGGCACGGGTCAGCTAGTGAATACAATTTTTGTTAACAGCTGAGCGTATGGCCATGGAGCGTTCCCGGGAGTACATGAACGCGCGAAGAGTCGCCAAGGAGTTGGAGACGGTGACGCGGGGACTCAACAGAAACATGCCCGCCACTCCGCCAGCTGTGGACCGGGAGGAAATCAAACAGGTAACGGGGCGTCCATAAATTACGTGAGATGTTTTAGGGAGGGGGTCGATTCAAATCTCATCTAATCTTACGTTGGAAAGAGGGGGGGTCTCGGCAAATATCACGCAATTTATTTTTCTGATTATAACAAAAAATAATTATGCATACTATTTTGGTCCATATAATCATTTTCTTTTCTTTTAACAATAACAGTACAACGCGTTTACGTAAGAAACTCACATTTTGAGAAATCTCACGTGAGATTGGGAGATGGGGTTGAATAAAATCTCACAACATCTCACATGGGGGGGGGAGGTAGTGACAGATAATGACCACACGTAATTTATGGACGTCCCCTAACTACCTGACACTAACCTTCAGTGTTGTTGCTACCAACTCTTCCAGAGTTGAAGTTGGTAGAATACTAGATGATATTTCACACTAACACCATATGCCATAATAATATGGCATATACTACTATAACATATTAAATATTTCTCACTAAATTGTATATGCCATATATTATGGCATACACTATTCTGACATGTTGATATGGCATATATTCTTATACCATATTATACATTTAAGTCATAAAATTTGAGAAATGAATACAATATACTAATCTTAAATATATAATATGGTATATGTATATATATATATATTATATTTGTATATATGGTATACAGGGTTACATGGAAAGTCGTGCTAGATCCGTTAAGGGCGTGGAGTACCCATCATTTCTGACTTATTTTACTAAGAAACACCTTACCCTAAACTTAACCCATTTCGAGATATTCGACTTTTAAATTTTTATTGAAAATTGCAGACTTTTAGGCTACTAAATTTATTATTGTTTTTTCTGTGCATCTTATTATTATTATTATTGTATTATTACATGGGTAATAAGATGCTTTAGGACATCAATCATTAAAATAGTGCATAAGTTAATTGAATAGATCGTAGTGGACAAGTGAAACTTATGAAGTAAAAAAATATTTTAGAAGGTTTATTTTTCTCTAAGGGATATCTAAAAAAAATATTATGGCACTCGTTCGGCGGATGTTATAATAAATATCTACGTTTCAACAGCTATCTAACGACGTATAATAATCTAGGGTTTGTATTACATTTCGTGGAAAAAAAGTAGTTGGGACGCTCCAGGTTGCAGTTCTAACGGTCCCGCGCGAGCAAGACAAGCGAAGATTTATGTAGATGTGAATGAAAGAAAAAATGTGTAGAGACCGGCTAGGGCTGGGAATACAACAGGGGAAATTGTTTTGGTTGTCAGTCTGCTTTTGTGCTTCGTACATAGTGAATGTGATATCGTTTTGCTCTTTTCTCAACCTGGCTGTGATTCTGAACTATTTCTTCTGATTTTGATTACTGTGCTCGTTAACCGGACTCTGATTTGTACCTGTGATACGGAAATGTTGAAAATGACGTCCTAAACATCTGAAGAATATGCTGATATGCTTATTTGTTACGGATACTGCGATTGTGTGTCGACAAATAAAGCAAAGCAAGTCAAATAAAGCAGAGTTCGGTTAACGAGCACAGTAGTCAAAATCAGAAGAAATAGTTCAGAATCACAGCCAAGTGGAGAAAAGAGCAAAACGATATCACATTCACTATGTACGAAGCACAAAAGCGGACTGACAACCAAAACAATTTCCCCTGTTGTATTCCCAGCCCTAGCCGGTCTCTACACATTTTTTCTTTCATTTGCATCTACATAAATCTTCGCTTGTCTTGCTCGCGCGGGACCGTTAGAACTGCAACCTGGAGCGTCCCAACTACTTTTTTTCCACGAAATGTAATACAAACCCTAGATTATTATACGTCGTTAGATAGCTGTTGAAACGTAGATATTTATTATAACATCCGCCGAACGAGTGCCATAATATTTTTTTTAGATATCCCTTAGAGAAAAATAAACCTTCTAAAATATTTTTTTACTTCATAAGTTTCACTTGTCCACTACGATCTATTCAATTAACTTATGCACTATTTTAATGATTGATGTCCTAAAGCATCTTATTGCCCATGTAAAAATGCAATAATAATAAAAATAAGATGCACAGAAATAACAATAATAAATTTAGTAGCCTAAAAGTCTGCAATTTTCAATAAAAATTTAAAAGTCGAATATCTCGAAATGGGTTAAGTTTAGGGTGGGGTGTTTCTTAGTAAAATAAGTCAGAAATGATGGGTACTCTACGCCTTTAACGGATCTAGCACGACTTTCCATGTAACCCTGTATATACCTAAACCTAAACTTTTAAATAAAAATTATCTTATTTTGAATAACCCAGGTGGAGTTATGGAAGAAATACATATGCTGGGAGAAATCGAACCCGCTCCGTTCAGAAGACACGGCTCTCGTGGCCCGTCGCGTCATGTTCGCCATCGATCAATGTCTACTGTGCCTCGCATACCATCCTGATGTGTGGCATCAAGCGGCACAGTTCTTGGACCAGTCCGCTAAGCTGCTGCAGGAGAAAGGGGTGAGTGAATCGAGCGAAGCGTCTCAGTTTCATCATCATCATCACCAACTATATTAGTCCACTGCTGGACGTAGGTCTCTCCCAAGACGCGTCACTGAGCCCGGTCTTCGGCTCCTCTCATCCAGTGTTTGCCAGCTACACTCCTTGTATCGTCGCTCCATCTCTAATTATTAACAGCTTCTAAATAAAAATAAATGCAAAATCATGCAGGACAGCGCACACACAACACAACGCAAATAAATTATTAGTTCAAAAACAAAAGAAACAATACATCACAGATAGCAATTTTATTTTTATTTGACTTTGACTTTTTATAGCACCTGTGACAGATAACAAATTGTAAGTCATAACATATTACTAATTTATTTGAAAAATAATTAGTAATAGTAAGTTGGAGACAACTGCGGGGTAAAATTGAATAATTTAAACTGGCATTGTGTAGTGTAGGACGCACCCAGGGTGCGTCCTACACTACACAATGCCTAAACGCGGTCTCCACTCCAGTATCCGTTTGCTCCAACGGTTGTCGGTTCTTCGGCAAACATGGCCGGCCCAGTTTCGATAATGGCAAATACTCTTCCATTTCAAATGTACGCCTACATGTCGCATTCATTAACTCATTTTCACGAAAATACTTGATTTATTGATTGGAAGCAAAATATAGAGGAACTCGATAAATTGGGTGGCTGTAGCGTCATTTATCGACGGATTTAATGAAATTTGAGACGTACACTTAGGACATAACTTTACACGCGATATTGCAAAAGGTTGTAAAGGCTAGTGTTTTATCTCCCAGTAAATGCCACATCTCACCTTATCCTGCATACAGTAATTATCATTTAGCGACTTATTCTTCAGTTATAATAACTAAATAATCAGCAATATAGTTCCCATAGTACAAGTTTTGCTACGTTTGGGACTAGAGCGTGATGTATGAAATGTCCGTGAATCTAATTGATTCAACTAACAATCTAGTCACTAACTAAGTAATGCTTTCACTAGATAGCTGATAGAATACTTATATACATTTGTTTATTTATTTATTAGGTCTCAGCACCAACACAGTAACAGCTTCTTCATGAATTTATACATAGTAACACTGATTTATTTGTTAGGATTCAAACGCAGCTCGTCTATTCTCTGACGAAGCAGCGGTGGTCTACGAACGTGCAACAAGCGGCCCCTTGAAGAAATCCACGCTCTTACACTTCGCACATGCTGATTATGAAGAAAGCAGATTACACTATAATAAGGTACAGTACCAATACCATGAGTTGTCACAGTAAAATCGCCTGACTTTACTACAGTAGTTATGTAAATATTAGTATTACGAATTTTAGTAGCCAACTATCCGCTAGAGGCGCTGTACAAATCTTCAAGTGCCCTAGCTAAGTTCTATTAAGTTATTATTTGTTCTCTTGCATAATTAGTTGTACTTAGGTATAAGATTGCATGTATAGTTCTAAGCTAATGTAAGATTATTTTTCTTTGGTCCCAATAAAAATTATTTCATTTCAATTTCATTTCTCTTCTCTCCAGTTTCCTCTGTGCCAGGCTATTGTGGACCAATCTTTTGCATGGGCAATACTATTTTGGCTGGTATAGGAAGACCGGAAAAGAAGTGGTTGGATTGTGTGAAAGATGATATGAATGTGAGAAGAGTAGACACAGAGCTGACAAATGATAGGAGTGAGTGGAGAAAGAAAACATGTTCTACCGACCCCACTTATGGGATAGGTTTTAAGTACCATTCTCTCTCCTTACTTCTCTTTTATTGTAATTTATGTGTGTTACTGTATCTTAAATAATTGTTTTTATCTATCTATCTAAGGACAGGGAATGATGATGACAAGAAAACCTTTCCTCTTTATAATATTCGTATTTAGATTATAGGTATTCTTCCAGGTAAACCGGGTATACATCCGATACCTAGACATGCTAGACTCAGACCCCACCCTGGCGTATGTTCAATATATGAAGTTCGCGAGACGTGCGGAGGGCATTAAATCTGCTAGGACTGTATTCAAAAGGGCAAGAGAAGATCCTAGGTAAGTTACTTTTTTAAAAGCGTGTATTGTTTCCAAAAAATAAAAACCTGAGAGGTGTCTCGGGACACCCCTCACCCTTCAGGTAAATTAGTATTCATATTAGTTAAATAAATAAAAAAATATGTTTTTTTAAATATATTATTATGTACATATTTGGTTTTTTTTACAGATCTCGGTATCATGTGTATGTGGCAGCAGCCCTGATGGAATATTATTGTTCTAAGGACAAAAATATAGCTTTCAGAATATTTGAACTTGGTCTCAAGAAGTTTTCACATATTCCTGAATATGTGCTTTGTTATATCGACTATCTGTCGCATTTGAACGGTGAGTTTTCACACAAATAAGCAAAACTTCAAAACAGTCACTAACTCTAAAAGTATAGCAGAATAATCAAACTCATAAATTCACACCAGATGTTGCAAAATGATTGGCTACGACATGCTTGGTTATATAAACTTGTTTATTTCGTTATTTGTTTGTGAACTGACAAAGGACATGATTATTTGTTACACAATACAAATAATTTAAGTGAGTACTTACTTAAAATATTCGTAAATATTTCAGAGGACAATAATACAAGAGTATTATTTGAGCGAGTGTTATCATCAGGGAGTTTGGCCCCGGAGAGTTCTGTTGATATTTGGAACCGTTTTCTGGAGTTCGAGTCCAATATTGGTGACCTTGTCTCCATCGTCAAGGTGGAAAAACGAAGACAGGCTCAGTTGGGAAAGGTAAGAAAATGATCTTAAAAAAAAATCAACTGACTTTAATTACAAATTGTCGCTAATGCCAAATTGTCATCAATGGAAAAATATCCAGGAATATCCTGCAGTATCTCGGGTTCTACTTATACGGGCGGGGGGCTTTCTGAGGCTCGCGTTAGAGCGCTCTGCTTTTGACTCTGCTCGGGCGTGTTAAATCGGATGACGAATCGTATTAAGTGTTAAGAAATGTATGAAAATATGTCGCAATTTAACGGGACTGGCGTATTATGCGAGAAATTGTATTAAGCGTGATCGTCTTACACGGGTTCTACTGTATTAACAACCGACGTCACCTTTCTTACAAAATACATTTATAAACCAGAAAGATTATCATCAATTCGGACATAATTCCACAGATAAAGGAGTTTGAAGGCAAAGAGACGGCGCAGTTAGTGGACAGATACAAGTACTTGGATTTGTATCCCTGCAGTGTCGCTGAGCTCAAGTCCATTGGATACACTGAGGTAACATTAAAAGCATTTATTGACGTGACAACGTCTTATAATTCGATAGAGCCGGCTGCACGCACGAAAAAACATGACTCATGAAGCGTTCTGAGGCGTTCCATGAAGTGCAAGCGAGAGCGCGGAACGAGCGACAAAGAAGCACAATCGGCCTTTGCGTTCGTTGTCACGTTCAACTATCGTCAGTAAACCGACTTTACAGACAACGATTTTTTTTAATTAACTAGTGCCAGCAACTTAAGCGTGGTAACACCCACTGCAGGGTATAGATAGATAGAAGATAGATAGAAAATACTTTATTGCTCACCACAACTTAAAAATAAACATGTAAAAAAATAACTTAAACTAGAGTATGACACACAATGGGCGGCCTTATCGCTAAACAACCTAGTATGGACAGGATCATGAAAAACATAACATGAGGCTGATGGTGTGCTTTGTAAATTGTTAAATAAAATAAACAAAATTGATTTGAAACTAAATACTAATAATTATATAACATACATAAACCTACCTACAAATACCTATATACCAATATATAATATAGATAATATGCTATATACCTACATAATATGGTATAGGCCTCCTACTACGCCGTAAGCGTCCTTTGTTTCGGGATTTACTCACCCAGGGGTTATCCGCGCATTTTACAATTACCAACCCAATAAACAAACCTCTGTCTGCCTACCATCCTGTATATTGTAGTGCCCTCAAACAGGGTTCATATGTTATAACTAAATAAATGTACTTACTTACTGTAACAGCCTAGTCTTAACATATGAAACAATAAATAAATTGAGTATTGAAAACCCATCGCGCTTTTGGACGACCCAGATTTCTTTGTGGCTTGCAACTGTGTCTTATTATCGTTATTTCACGGGCATTTCACACTCTACTCCCAAACTAAGCAAAGCTTGTACTATTTGTTGTAATGTATATATTTATTTCAGGTTGCATCCATCTCGAACAAGACTTGGGCACTCGGCGGATCTGTAGCGGGGTTATCTCCTGAATTTGCAGCCTATATATTAGGATATAAGTATGTATATTATTTAATTTTATAATATCACTAGCTGTCCCGGCGAACTTCGTATGGAGTTTTTTTTTTTCTGAGAGTTTTTTTTTTTTTTCAAAAAAAAAATCAGCCAAATCAGTCTCGCCGTTTTCATGCTATGTCGTGACAACGGAAAACGGGTTTCATTATTATGAATTCTTTTAAGATATTAAAAAAACTGTTTATATCTGGATTTTGTAACTAAACACATAAGTTAATATTATTACTAAATTACAAATTAGAATTTTTTTATTTGCGATACAAATACTTAATACAAACAGCCGGTTTCTGGAAACCCAAATCACGATTGATCTGAGTTTGACACATAGTAATTATTAGATTTTTTCGTTGATCATCGTTCGAGAAACCGGCCGTAAATGTGCCAAGAATGATCATACAAACAAACAAGTATCACAAAACGGACTCTGACTCAGCATACGTCTTACAACCAACGCTGGTTTTCTGCCAGAGACGATTCAGTGACTACCAACTCTATGGCCGTTTGTCCACCGCCGCCGTCACCGTCACGTCACCGAGAACGAAGATTATTTCGGGCCGAGTTTAGTATGGCGGACGGGATGACGGCGCTCGGGTGACGGATGTGCGGTGGACACGCGGCTGAAGTAAATGTATGTAATTGTATGTACCGCTACTTCGGCGCCGTCATCTCGTTCTCTGTGACGTGACGGTGACGGCGGCGGTGGACAAACGGCCTATCTATTACTAACTGAGCTGTGTGTCATATATTATTGTTAATTATTTACAGAGATAATGACCATACTAAAGATATAGCGCGTCCGGACACGAATCAAATGATCCCATACAAGCCGAAATCGAACCCACTACCCGGCGAGCATCCTATATCAGGTAATTGATGCCATTCTTAGTTTCCCTAGCACAATTCACACAATATCGGTCTTGAGCCGAGAGTCGTCTCTCGGATGTCATATTTTTGTATGGATATCCGAGAGACGACTTTCGGCTCGAGAGTAGGGATTTTAAAATGCAACCTCGAACTAAGCCCTGAGGTATAAACTATATACAACTAGCCGTCCCGGCGAACTTCGTACCGCCTTATAGATTTTTTTTTTTTAGAGATTTTCTTATTTTTCTTTCCGTAAGATCCTTCTTCTAATAATAACAAATACAACAAAAAAAGAATTAGTGATCGGTCCAGCCATTCTTATACAGTTTATATACATATACATGTAACATAAAAATAAAATAAATTGTGATTCCTACTTGAAAATGGCAAATGCACAAATAGTTGCCTCTCACTTTATGTAAAAAAAAAGTGTAATTCCCTGTTTGTGTGCTTGCAGGGGGTACATTCCCGATGCCGAGCGCATGCGCACATCTGTGCACGCTGATGCCGCCCCCGAGCAGTTGGCGCGGCCCGTTCGTCGCGGTCGACATACTCATCGACCTCTTCAACAGAATCATACTGCCAGACAAGCGTGAGTACATTACAATTTGAAACCACCGCAGCCGTAATTGCCGGCAGCGTAAAGCCACTGAGAGGCGAATAACTGCTACTCGTGGCAAAACCCAGTGACTCGGAAACCAAGTTTTCGAAGTTGAGGCCAGAGAAAAGAACTTACAGTTCGACTCTTACCTGCACCTCTTACCATAGACTGATAGAGTCTTGGTAGAGAAGAGGTGTTGATGACCCGGATAGATAGACATTACATTACTTAAGATCAAAAAAAGTTAAATAACAAAAGTTGCCATAGGAAAATGATCAAAAAGTTGCCATAGGAAAATGATAATGTAAAAGTATCATTTTCTTATGGCAACTTTTTGATTTTCCTTAGCATTTTAATTAAATGAGTATGTATTAGTATATTTTATTTTTATCTAAGTATTAGTGTATAAATAATAAATAAAGGCATGACGTCTGCTGTTATCACAGAACCACTAGTATACAATTCAATAGTAAAACCTAGACACAAAACAAACGTTTTCAACATAATCTCAGTTAACATTAACCATTTTAAAATTGTCTATATATTAATGTGTTTTTTTTGTTTTCCCAGCGCCGGCGCCAATACAAGAAAATGGCTGCGATACAAAATTGTTTGATCTCGCGCGCTCCGTTCATTGGATCGTAGATGATGAAGGAATTACTACTGTAGCTAGCAAGGTATTAATATTTATAAGTATAAATAATGTTTTATAAATATGTACGCAGTCAAAACATGTAATATTTAGAAATTTAAAGATTTTAATTTAATAGTTAATACATTAATAATGCGAACATATAAGTGTACATCGGCCTGATCCATAATTCATTTAGCAAAGTAGAACCTACACTAAGTCAAAATGACTTGTGTCGTAGGCCCTACTTTCCTTCAGGGAATAGATCTAAAAAATATTAAAATAATGATTTAAGTGTATAAAAATCGCCCAAATTCTTTACGTTTTTAGTAGATGATGTATCTTATATATGAGAATTTAGGATTACACGTTAAAAATACATTTATGTTAAAATATGTTGTCTATGGTTCCAGGGAAGAAGAAGGAAAGCCGGAGATGACTCAGATGATGATGATGTTAGCGTAGCACCGCCCGCCAACGACATATACCGCGCGAGGCAACAGAAACGAATCAAATGAACACACTGGTTCATTCCTGGGCTTGTGTAGCCTAAAATAAGTTATACTTTAAATTATCTCTGTACTATCTGTAACACTGAATGGACTGAGCAATGGCCGTACGGAATCGATATTTGCGCCTCTTTGCAGGTCTGTAGCTCTACCATGAGAGAGTTTTACTATACTATATAAACTACTCGCTAGCGTCTGTAGTTAAAAAAATGTATGAAGATTTGTACAGCGCCTCTAGCGGATAGTTGGGTACTAAAATTCGTCATACTAATATTTACGTAACTACTGTAGTAAAGTCAGGCGATTTTACATATTTACGTTACAATACAATATACACGATCGGGGCACAGGGAACGCTCAGTACATTCTCTTGTGTATACTATTTTCCGACATATTATTATTATATAATCAGGTTCAAACTTTGACGGACTCAGTGTGGCCGATCTTTCACGAAACAGTGGTTTAAATGATTTAATTTGTTTAAGTTTTAACAAAGCTAACTACATAATTTGCCACGGAGAATTTATTTATTAGTAAATTAGAACTGCCCAAACTTGAAATTTGATTATTTGTTAGACTTTTAGGCATAAATATATCCCTATATATTTATACATAAAAGTCTCTATTTTGAATACGTATCTATTAATTTTTACCGCGTAGTAGAAATATGTATTTGAATGTATTTTTAAGAAAATAAAAGATTTGATATCGAAGTTGTGTTTTATTTTAATCTATGTTACAAATGCATAATGTCACAAATCTGAAAGGAGATATTCTATACGTCATGATGAACAACGTTTGCTCTGCGAAGTTAAAGCTATCTAACTTGGCTACGCCGTCCGTGCTGCTAGGCAAGGAATATAAAACCTATATAAAAATAAAGTTGTATATAAAAAATGGTAGCACTCCGGGAGTGCCGGCAGAAGTGAAAACTTCAATATTAACGTTGTGTTTTCACTTCAAAAATATAACCACAGTCGTCATAATGACAATGACAATCACAATGACACAGACACATTCGCGCAAGCGCGAATGTGTCTGTGTCAGTGTGTCAGAGTGGGAGATACTAGTTCCTCTCCCTTTCCCACGATCTTACGCTTAATTTCGAACGTCACGTGACCCTGACGCGAGTTTGAAAGTTTTTACCCACCCAGCGCCGCTAAAGAAGTTTTCACTTCAAAAATGTAAGTATGGATAGGTTTTTTTCAACAGTTCACTGTTCATAATATTCATGCTCGCCGGTGGTGGTGCAAAATTATTCTATAACCGGGGTACTTTCCATTGATATGTTTCATCGGTTTTATTTTGTTCCAAACCTTTCAAAACCAATGCTGCCAGTGCACGAAATCAAAGTTTTATTGATTGACGTGGAACGTAAACCCAAACTAGGGATGTTACTATTATTCAGACTAGACTAGAAAAACTTTTAGAGACACGATGTGCTACGATTGCCATTGCCATCACATACTACCATATACGAATTTTTTACTGTTGTTGCAATAAAGTATTTAATTTTAAAGTCACGTTTTGGAATTGTTATGTAATTTTATTTGTCGATAAAACAATACTTTTTGAATAAATACATGCCTATATGTACACTATTAAAAAAAAAAGACGTGTGACACTCGGGCACTGCCGCCGCCTTATAGCTATTGCATAGCATTTTTTGCTGGATTACGCATGCGCAGTGTTAGGTTATTTTCGTTACGGAATTTCCGGATTCGGTCTCCACCCACGCTCAAGGCCCGCGATAGAAGCTATGCAATAGCTTAAAAAGATGAAACATTGAGTTTTTACTCCTACTAACGTAAAGTATATAACTACCTACTTATTTTTTACCTGATTGTCAAAAACTTTGTATTGTACTAATATATTTTTATGTGTATATATATTATTGAAATAAAATAAATACTTAGTATTTATTCTCCAAGTCACACAAATCTTGCTAATCAATACGAATCAGAAAGTTCGGAAACATCGATAGCACTTGGTTGGATTGACTTTACTAAGTAAAGTCAATCCAAGTGCTATCGATGTTTCCGGCCATTTTTGGCCATTTTTGACAGGACTGGACGATAGGGATGCCAGCACACAAGTAAAGTTTACTTGTGTGCTGGCATCCCTATCGTCCAGTCCTGTCAAAAATGGCCTCTTTGGTGAATGTTTTGTTGCGAAAATCTTCGAATTTTGGCCCAAAAGCTAGTCTTTTGAAGAATATTCCGGCCGTTTATAATGTGAAGTGAGTGATATTTATCCACAAGTATTTATTTACAGCCTAATTAAACTGTTAAATTGACTAGAAAATTATGTAACTTTTAGGTTACTGTCTTCAACTTATTTCTGAATTTTAACGTTGTTTCTATGAAAAGCCCTATTATTCCTGTTTTGTTTATTTATTTAAATAAAATTTATTAATTACGTAATCCAACAGTTCACAGATAAGTCGTTATTAACATACAATAAAAACAAGACTAGTAGTGTTCTGGGTATTAGATGTATAATAAAAAAAAATTATCTATCTATGTAATGTATTATATTAAGTATGTCAGTCTTCTAGTACCCATAACACAAGCTCTGCTTAGCTTGGGGCTAGATGATGTTGTGTGGATTGTCCAGCATTATTTATTTATTATTATTATTATTAACTTTAAAAGTTAAGTTTCAAAACCTCTAATTAACTTAATTCTTTTAGTACAATTTATTAATTTACTTCTACATCAATAGTTGGAAACTATTACAATACCTTAGTACTGACTGAGAACAATCAGACACTGCTAACATCGACATCTTTTGTCATCATATCAATGCTCATTCCTATGATTGACATCCCTTGCTTAACAACTTCCTTTATAAACATTACCATGCAGTGTTCACAACCTCTGTTAATGAATGGTTTATTCCAGCTCTCAACGCAAAGCATCCAAATGGATGCCGGATGCTGAGTATGTGAAGCAGTTTGAGGGCGCTGTTATGTACCCGGACGAGGTCACGTCGCTATTGAAGCATCCTCCGTACAACAGTAAGACTATATTTATTTGTAGACGGGCTTGTGATTATGTGTCTTCGTCACACTGTGTTGAAATATATCTGTAGTACGCCCCAGCTTCGCATGGTTTTTTACACCTTGGGTTACATAATTGAAGTTTTAGTAAGGATCCCTATTTTTTTCGAAAATATAATATAGCCTATTTTCATCGCAAATAGTGTAGCTTCACAACGGTGAAAGAATTTTTTCAATCCGTCCAGTGGTTTCGGAGCCTATTCGATGCAAACAAACAAACAAACAATCAAATCTTTCCTCTTTATAATATTAGTTTAGATTGTAATTGTATTTTTGTATCGTTTATAATATATTTGAATCTTGCATAGCTGATCTATTTAGATTCTACTAATATTATAAAAACAAAAGTTTGCAACGATGGATGGATGTATGTTTGTTACTCATTCCACTACACCATGGATTTTAATGAAACTTTACAATTATATATACATTGGAATAACAAATAAACAAATTATTAATTAATTAATATACATATTGTGCGAATTGTCAAAAATATAATTATAGCAATACAATGTTGCAGGCATCGACTACTATAATATAATGTGTGAGAGAAGGTGTAATATATTATCATTTAAAAATCAAGTGACACATCTTTCTACTGTTTGTTGCGACTGTTAACTCACTTAGTGATAAAGGGGTAGGCATTAAAATAAGGCTATTCTGACAATCCCCTATTCCCTTGGTGAGATATCGTGAGTTATTGTGAGATTTGGGATCAATCTCACGATATCTCATGCTCTACACCTTATTAATGAATGCCCCTAAAGCTACATGTTGTACATCACTTAAGTAGTCTAGAGCATGTGCTATTGCATTGTACTGCTGCAAATGTTGCGAGGTCTAAGAATAGAAATAGAAAGTATTTATTTACATCAAGAAACAAATGAACTTTAATAGATACAAAAGAAGAATAGAATGGTCACCACTCAGCATAAGCTATAGAAACGAATAAAATCAGGACTACAAGAGCTTATAGGATCTTGTTCATCATCTGATAATGGAGTGTGCCCGGAGCGCATTGATGAGAGAAAAGTTAAAAGAATGTGAAAAACTAAATTGGCTCGATGTGGGCGCTTTACAGTGCGTGTTAGCGGCACCCAACTCGGATGCGGCTAACATGATCTACCGGTCCATATATCGGCTTTTTAGAAATACTGTTTAGGCGGCAAATACCGTGAGGGCACGATGGAACTGGCATAGTAGGCCACCGACTAAAGTTCCTAAAAAATTTGAATAAAAAAATAAATAAATAAATAAACACATTTACTATCCACCACACCATCGGGGATGTTAAAGCACAACTACAAACGCCGGAAACCCAAAGTCCTTCTCCGTTACTTTAAGGAGTTGTGCTGGCTGGGGTGAGGTTAGCAGGGGGACAATGCACAATAGACCCCATTGCGAGACGTCAGCGCAGATCTCATTCCCCAACCAGACTTAGAATAAGATTATGCATTAAGGCATTACATGCGTGTTATTATTTATTTTATTTATAAAATTATAAGTTTTAAAAAAATTATAATTAAAACTCAATGTAATTTTCTTAAAGGCCCTCCGCAGACTGCAGACTTTTATCGGCCGATAGTTTGTATGCAGATGCGCACATTACAGTGATTCAGTCTTCATACTGATTAAGAAGCCGACCAAACTATCGGCCGATAAAAAGTCTGCAGTCTGCGGGGACTCTAACGGCCAGTTTCTCGAACGATGATCAACGAAAAAATCAAATAATTACTATGTGTCAAACTCGGATCAATCGTGATTTGGGTTTCCAGAAACCGGCCGTAATTGTGTATATTTTTATTTTATTTATTTATTTGGGACAAAAAACAGTTAATACATTGTATAAAATCAGATAGTATAAGTTAGAAATAATAGTTGTAAATGTATAACCAACAACATTATCCACAGCTTACAACAACAAAAGTAAGATCTATAATATATAAGTATATAATGTAATAATATATTGTTTTGTTTGTAAGGCATCGTGTCACCTGGAGAGAAGCAGGTCCGCAACATGATCCTGAACTTCGGGCCGCAGCACCCCGCGGCGCACGGCGTCTTGCGACTCGTGCTGGAGCTGGACGGAGAGGTAACACCCACACAATGCACTCACCCTCACTAAACCAACGGCGGCTCCAACGGGGGGTTGTGGGGGTCATGACCCCCCCTGAGCTGGTTCCAGGAAATAGGTGGACCACTAATTGAACATTATTATTTTATTTATATATTTTGTCACCATACAAATTTAATGTAACTACATACCTACAATATTTAATATAATAACTTTGTATGATGGCAAACATTTGGGAATTACATTATAAAAATTAAATTATAAATTCTTGACTTGACCTCGACTATGTAACCACCCCCTTGGCGCCAAAACTGGATCCACCCTTGCACTAAACACCCCACTCTCTAGAAATGAAATGAAATTAAATGATTAAATTGCGTGAAGTATGATTATACAAGTTGTAATCGTTAAGTTTCACATACTTCGCTAATTATGTAGGCGTACAAAAATACATATAAAAATAAAATCACATTAATAATTCATCAATGTCATAAAAACCTTGTACAGTTTCAGAAAGAAAGAAATAAATTATTTATGTGCGATACAAAAACTATTACTAAAGGTGGCTAAAATTATCTGCGGACAATACCTGTCTTCTAATTGATTATTACATTATATAATAATCATTTAGAACACAATTAGATAGGCGTCAGCTCAATTAGACTCAACCTTCCATGCTGTGAATTGGTTCCCACCCAGAGCAAATGTTTGTGTGATGAGCATAAATATTTGTTCTGTGTCTAGGTGTTACCATATTCTATGTATGTATTTACTAAAATGCATTTAAGTATTCCATCAGCAGTCTAGTCCCAAACTAAGCAAAGCTTGTATGGGAATAAGCTTTGCTTAGTTTGGGACTAGAGTGTGATGTGTGAAATGACTGGAATATTTATCTAAACTAATATTATAAAGAGGAAAGATTTGATTGTTTGTTTGTTTGCATCGAATAGGCTCCGAAACTACTGGACCGATTTCAAAAATTCTTTCACTGTTGTGAAGCTACATTATCTGCGCTGAACATAGGCTATATTATAATGATATTTTTTATATAGGCTACCCGTGCGAAGCCGGGGCGTACTACTAGTATTAACTAAAACGAAATATTGATATTATATTACAGACAGTAAGAGCAGCCGACCCTCATATAGGCCTGCTCCACCGAGGCACAGAAAAGCTCATTGAATACAAAACATACACCCAAGCGCTGCCCTACTTCGATAGACTGGACTATGTGTCCATGATGTGCAATGAGCAATGTTTCAGCTTAGCTGTGGAGAAACTACTGAACATAGACATACCAATCCGGGCTAAATATATTAGAAGTGAGTCTGACACTATATTATATGGAACAAACAGAACAATTATGCTTCATTTATTCATTGTATCAGTGGTTCATCCTCAAACTATTCTACTCCAGTGAGTGGCAACTTCAATGGCCTTATCGGATGCCCTCATAAGATCAGCTTTAGTGCATATGGTCGGGCACCGAGGGCAGGAACAATTATACTTAAACGACAAAAATAATAACTAAGACGTAATCCACAAGTTCTCTCTATTAATTGTTACATAAACACAAAAATCGGTTTAAATATTCTTGCTCCGTTCCTTGCGAACTGATTTGGATCATACTTCAGAAGTCCAATAGAGATTTTGATTAAGATCTGACTAATATTGTAAAAACTTTTGAAATATGTTTCGTATTACTTTCGATGTTTTAAAGTTGTTTTTTTTTATTGTTAACAATATCGGTAATTATTTATCGTTCGCGGCTGATGCATAGTCGCGTGGAACTGGCACCTAGAATCACCTAATATGTAAGACGATTCTAAATGATCCTTGTGATTTTACTGAATAAAGTAATTTTGACTTAGACTTTGTTCATCTTCGGTTAAAAAATTCTGTTTTGTTATATCCAGCTCTTTTCGCCGAGATCACTCGTATCCTGAACCATATAATGGCGATCGGAACCCACGCCCTGGACGTCGGAGCCCTGACTCCATTCTTCTGGCTGTTCGAGGAGCGCGAGAAAATGATGGAGTTTTACGAACGAGTCAGTGGAGCTAGGATGCATGCTGCTTACATCAGGCCTGGAGGCGTCTCCTTGGTGAGATATATTAAAATTAAAAATTAAAATAAAAAAAATAAGAAAAATTGAAATTGATTTGAAAAAAAATTGTAGACATAAAATAAAATGTTATATCCAAACAATTGAAACCAAAATCAAGTACCTAAACTACACTAAAAAAACCTGTACCTCTACCATGAGTTGTCACAGTAAAATCGTCTGACTTTACTACAGTAGTTACGTAACTATTAGTATTACGAATTTTACCCAACTATCCGCTGGAGGCGCTGTACAAATCTTCATACATTTTTTTAACTACAGACGCTAGCGAGTATATTATATATAGTATAGTAAAAACTCATGGTAGAGCTACTGTACGATAAATCTTTGGCTTCTTCTTATTAGATCATTGCTTATTTTCAACTGACTTAAAAAAAAGAGGTCCTATTGATAACCACAAAACACCACAATCGAATTTTTATTCGGTTTTTCTTATTACGAGTACTCCGCCAATTATGAATCAATTTGATTATTCTTTTTTGTTTGTTATATGTTGATTCACATGTATGTTTCTTGTAATACAATTAATAATACAGTATATAAATATGTTTTTAGGATATGCCACTCGGTTTGATGGATGATATTTACGAATTTTCTGCCAAATTCGCCGAAAGACTTGATGAAGTGGAAGATGTTTTGACTACCAACAGGATTTGGGTTCAAAGGACCAAGGATATCGGCATTGTGACGGCTCAGGACGCTCTTAACTACGGATTTAGGTAAGGAAAAGTATTCATTAATTGTAAATTCGTTATAAATTGATTGTAAGTTGCGTTAAAGTTGGAAACATACAGGAACAACTGTGTGTATATGGCCCCCCTTATTTACAACTCCTTTACCAAAAAATATTATTGACCTTCCTTATAAAAAGTGTTGTACTGAGTTGAAAAAGTGATTAATATTTGAGATAACTATACTAAATTAAAATTATAATATGTACCTATAGATATTAGACTAAAATTATTGCACACCATTTGAATTTTGGTAAAAATATGTGAACTTACTTACCCACTACGACATCTTGTACCAAAATCTACCATGTTATTATGCAAATAGATAAATGAATGAATGTTTAAATCATATATTTCAGTGGAGTGATGCTCCGTGGGTCCGGAATAAAGTGGGACCTTCGAAAGACGCAGCCCTACGACGCCTACGAACACATGGAGTTCGACGTGCCGATCGGGACCAATGGCGATTGTTACGACAGGTTACATTCTTATTTTTTATTCATTATAGGCAAACGCTTAAAAACTTCATCTTATAAAAGATGTTGCAAAATGATCTGCTATGGCATGGTTATAAAAGCTCGCAAGGTCTGAACCACTAGTGTTAATTTTACACTGTGGGCCAATTAAAATCTCCTCAACTTTGTTTTTTTGTTTATTTAACCTATTGTGTCCCACTGCTGGGCAAAGGTCTCCCTCAAACTCTTCCATTCATCTCGATCTCCCGCGTCCATCCACCACTCCGAAAAAAAACTAATTATGTAGTATATTATCCGCAGATATCTAATCCGAGTGGAAGAGATGCGTCAATCTTTGCGCATTATCGACCAATGTCTCAACCAGATGCCCGCTGGCGAAGTCAAGACTGACGACGCCAAGCTGACGCCGCCCAGTCGGGAGGAGATGAAGGTACGTCACAACTGACGCGGAAATATCAGCACAAATATACCTAGGTAGTAATAAATCGATAGATATACATAGTTGGAAGAAAATGCTTGTTAGCATTAAGCTCGCCTTATTTATGTGCGATGGAGGTTTCATCGAATATATAGTTTGTATTTTTCTTGTGTCAAGTTGTTTATTTCTTATTTTGTGTATCAAGCTTTGGAAACAGCTGATTTTGAAGTTGGATATATTATCATAAATTATCATAAATATCATATAAATATAATATCATATTTATCATAAATCATATTATCATAACGTGTGTTATTCTGATGTATGAATTACATTATTGTAAAGTTTCATTTAAATACATTCAGAAGATTTTGCGTGAAAGAGTAACAAACAGTCATCCATACAACACGATTCTACAACAAAATACAGTTGTAGCATCGACACGATAAGAAGAAGATCCATACAAACTTTCGCTTTTACAATATTAGTAGGATCTATATACAATTGTAAATGTATTTCAGACGTCGATGGAGGCGCTCATCCACCACTTCAAGCTGTTCACGCAGGGCTACCAGGTGCCCCCGGGCTCCACGTACTGCGCCGTGGAGGCCCCCAAGGGCGAGTTCGGAGTCTATCTCGTCTCCGACGGGGGCTCCAAGCCCTACAGGTGAACACCATCTGACGACATGACGACCGATGTGGCGCGGCGGGCGAAGGTCCGCCTGCAACGCGCAGATTGCGGGTTCGATTCCCGCTGTGGGATAAATATTTGTACGATCTGCAAATATTTATTCCGGGTGTTCTGGGTGTTTAATATCTACTATATAAGAATAAGTCGGGTTTTCCTTCCTGACGATATAACTCCAGAACGCACGAACCGATTTCCACGGTTTTGCATTCGTTGGAAAGGTCTCGGGCTCCGTGAGGTTTATAGCAAAGAAAATTCTGGAAAAAATTCAACAGAAAAGCGGGAAAGCGGGAAAATATCCCGAAGCCGGGACGGGCCGCTTGTGTATAATAAAAATATCTTTCTATGTAATATATGGTATTAAGTATGTCAGTCTTCTAGTACCCATAACACAAGTTCTGCTTAGCTTGGGGCTAGATGATGATGTGTGGATTGTCCAACATTATTTATTTATTTATTATTATTTATCTGGAATCTATAAGGGTGAAGGGGGCAGAGAGGTTTTTGTTAAAGCTTTGATTTGGTGTAGAAAATAATTAACTACACTATGCTTTATGTGCACGAATTTAATATATAGGAAAATACCGCACTTGCTACAAAATCGTACGTATCCAAATCTTTCGTGAAAAACCGCTATATGAATCATGATAAACTAAAAATTTGAGAAAACTAAGTATGCAGATATAGATTTTTTTAATCGAAGGCATGGTACTTTTCATGACATTTCTCAAGGCTGGACCTCATCAACGCCACAAATGAGGGAATGTGAAGTGGCTGCGTTTTATTCAAACTTGGTTTAAAGTTGTTGTCGTTGTAAGAAGAATGACATTTCTCAATTGGTTACGGACTTGGCCATCACCAAAAAACACCCTGTATAAGTATTCTATCAGCATTCTAGTTTCTATAGAACAAGTTTTTTTTTTAGTTCATAACTAGTTATTAAGATTTTATAAAGAGTTTGGGGGAGGCCTTTGCCCTGCAGTGGGACACAATAGGTTAAATAAAAAATAAAAATAACTAGTTCTATGATCCATGGATATTTAATTATTTATATTATATTGTCTACAGATGCAAGATCAAAGCGCCTGGATTCGCGCATCTCGCGGCTTTGGAGAAAATCGGCCGCAACTCGATGTTGGCCGATATAGTAGCTATAATCGGCACCCTCGATGTTGTATTCGGTGAAATTGATCGATAAACTTTTGTTAGATATATTGTCTATGGAATAATCGTGTGCAAACTTTGACAACTCACACTCAGCTTAATTTATCAAATGAAAAACTTTTGGTTAGCAAATTGCTGAGATTTGTTTAACTTTCGGCTATTTTGTTCACTTCTTGATCATTTTAATTCAACATTACGTCTACCATGAGTTGTCACAGTAAAATCGCCTGACTTTACTACAGTAGTTACGTAAATATTAGTATTTCGAATTTTAGTACCCAACTATCCGCTAGAGGCGCTGTACAAATCTTCATACATTTTTTTAACTACAGACGCTAGCGAGTATAGATTGTAAAAACTCATAGTAGAGCTACTGTGAAAGTTTGAACATGATTATTTGTTAGACTAAGGTCAGTGTCTAGAATACTATTGAAGTAACTTCACAGCTTGGTGTTAGCGCCAATTTCAATATAAAATAAAATCTTGCTTGAAGATTAGAATATAACAACCTATAGAAAAACAACTGACAGTCTTATCGCTAAGGACTACCGATAAGTAATCTCTTTCGTACAACTTAGGATGGACAGAAACAAGAAATAAAAACACATTAATCGCCTTTAAACCCTTAATCTTGAATTGATAGCAGTATATCTACCGTGACTGGGAATTATGTCGTAGCATTTCATTATTATTAGACTTAAGTTCTTAGTTTTGTGCTATTAGATCTTAATAAAACTATATAACTCTAGGCACTGTCTCTTATATAGAAGCAATAATTTTAAGTTATATGCTAAAATACACCAACACATATTTATAAGACATATTTACAAAATACACATAAAATAATTGAGCTATCTGTAGACCGCAGCTAACGATCTACATATAACTCAACTGATCCAAATCAATATTTATAGTGTATATATATAAGACGATTCTAAATGATACTAATGATTTTACTGAAAAAAGTACATTATACAGGGTTACATGGAAAGTCGTGCTAGATCCGTTAAGAGCGTGGAGTACCCATCATTTCTGACTTATTTTACTATGAAACACCCCACCCTAAACTTAACCCATTTCGAGATATTCGACTTTTAAATTTTTATTGAAAATTGCTGATTTTTATGCTACTAAATTTATTTTTGTTTTTTCTGTGCGTCTTATTATTATTATTATTGCATTTTTACATGGGTAATAAGATGCTTTAGGACGTCAATCATTAAAATAGTGCATAAGTTAATTGAATAGATCGTAGTAGACAAGTGAAACTTATGAAATAAAAAAATATTTTATAGGGTTTATTCTTCTCTAAGGGATATCTAAAAAATAATATATGGCACTTGTTCGGCGGATGTCATAATAAATATCTACGTTTCAACAGCTATCTAACGACGTATAATAATCTAGGGTTTGTGTTACATTTCGTGGAAAAAAAGTAGTTGGGACGCTCCAGGTTGCAGTTTTAACGGTCCCGCGCGTGCAAGACAAGTGAAGATTTAGGTAGGTGCGAATGATAGAAAAGTAGTCAAAATCAGAAGAAATAGTTCAGAATCACAGCCAAGTTGAGAAAAAGAGCAAAACGATATCACATACACGAAGCACAAAAGCAGACTGACAACAAACAATATCCCCTGTTGTATTCCCAGCCCTAGCCGGTTTCTACACATTTTTTCTATCATTCGCACCTACCTAAATCTTCACTTGTCTTGCTCGCGCGGGACCGTTAGAACTGCAACCTGGAGCGTCCCAACTACTTTTTTTCCACGAAATGTAATACAAACCCTAGATTATTATACGTCGTTAGATAGCTGTTGAAACGTAAATATTTATTATAACATCCGCCGAACAAGTGCCATATATTATTTTTTAGATATCCCTTAGAGAAAAATAAAACCTATAAAATATTTTTTTATTTCATAAGTTTCACTTGTCTACTACGATCTATTCAATTAACTTATGCACTATTTTAATGATTGACGTCCTAAAGCATCTTATTACCCATGTAAAAATGCAATAATAATAATAATAAGATGCACAGAAAAAACAAAAATAAATTTAGTAGCCTAAAAATCAGCAATTTTCAATAAAAATTTAAAAGTCGAATATCTCGAAATGGGTTAAGTTTAGGGTGGGGTGTTTCATAGCAAAATAAGTCAGAAATGATGGGTACTCCACGCTCTTAACGGATCTAGCACGACTTTCCATGTAACCCTGTATATAAATATTTGTATAGGTTCATATATCTATTGAAAATATGTTTTGAATTTTTGTGTTGGTGAGTTGTAAGTCCTTTAGATCATGTACATTTTATAATTTTAAGCAAATAAATTATTGTTAAAACAATTTGTTTTTGATTTTAATATGTACATTTACTTGTGTAATAGTTAGTTGATGCAATAAATAGATGTGCGAACAAATTGTGTTTCTTCAATGACTTGAAATACTCTGAACATCTTACCCTTATTTATTTAGAACGCAGAGTTAGGTAGCTTTTTTGATTAATTATTCCAGGGTCCAGAACCGCTAGTAAGAGTTTGTGCACACAATGATCGTAGAGACGCAATCGCCGAGCGCCACCGATTTTGTATGGAAATTCAAGCTTAAGAAATCTGCTAGAAGTACTGCTTGGATCTCCATACAAAATCGGTGGCGCTCTGCGATCACGTCTCTGCGATCCATGTGTGCACAAACTCTTACTTGGGGTACTGATTGTGTTAAATTGTAACGTAAACCAGTTCGTCTAAGCAGCAGCTAAGTTTCACCAACGTACGCATTTTGGGATCGCGTTAAGCGTGTAGCCAAACACGTTCAACATTCAAACGTTAAGCCACGTATTCATTAGTAAAAATTGTTGATAAACTGTTTATGACTAGTTTATAGATTGTTTATAAACTAGATGTTTCGTCTTGCTCTCCACTCGTAGTGGGGAGCACGGCAACATGTATCGTAAACAATGTTTCATCACCTATGTTTATGAACTGTTTATAAACTGTTACAGAGATGATGAAACATTGTTTATGAACTGTTTATAATCAGTGTTTATTACCAAAATGTTTACTAATGAATACGCGGCTTTAGTGAGCCGAAAATTGTGACATATCCGCTGTCACATTTAAAATCTATTCAGTAGCTTTTGCGTGAGAGTAACAAACATGCATACTAGTAGGAAGTATCTAGGATAGATAAAATAAAAGTCAAAATCAATGTTTTTACATTTATTCAGCTTCCATAATCTCAGGAAGATCCCTATCACTTTCCTGATTAAAGTAATCATCGGGCATAACATAGTTATCGGGAGGTCTCATGGGACCATACATTTTTTTAGACCCACATGCTTTGTCCGGCTTATCCATAAGTTTAGACCCACTATCTTTCTCACTATCCATATCTTTCTTAGACATATCTTTTTCATTAATAGTATCTTCAACTTTAATCGTTTTTGAACTGAATTTTTCGTCAATTTTTTTATTCTTATTACTATTTTGATCGTTTGTGTCTTTCATATCTTGATTAGATTCTTTTGAGTCTTTCCGATTGTGTTTTGATTCTTCTTCATCTGAATCAACTTCCTCAACGAATTCTTCTTCTTGTTTTATGACTTGTTTTGGCTGTGGTTTCTTTTCATTGTCCGTTTTCAGTTTTATTCTGAAAAATGTTTTTTAACAAATTGTTATTGTCTAATTATTCAATAAATAACTATTAATGTGTGAAATGTCATCCGGGTCTTCAGCATCTATAATATGTACAGCTAAATGTCAAAGTTTGTATGGATGGACGTATGTTAGTTACTCTTTCACGCAAAAGCTACTGAATGGATTTTAATGAAACCTTACAATAATGTACTTAGTTCATACATCAGAATAACACATAGGCTATAATTTACAAAGATTTTGTGCGAATTGTCAAAAATATAACGATCGTAAGACGAACCCAGTAGTAGTACGAGTTTGTGGCCACACGGATCGTAGAGACGCAATTGCCGAGCGCCACGGATTTTGTATGGAGATCCAAGCAGCGCCCCTAGCAGATTTCTTGAGAAGCTTGGATCTCCATACAAAATCGGCGGCGCTCGGCGATCGTGTCTCTGCGATCCGTGTGTGCACAAACTCGTACTTGGGGTACAGCTAGTAACAAAATATTACCTCTTTCCATAGACCACTGAGTTGGTGACTCGTATTTTGGTGTCATCTTTCTTAATTAATGGCGGTAAGTGCGCCGGTCGGGCTAGATCACGCAATCTTTGCGTCTTAGACAACTCTCCTTTCAGATTCTGAAGTGTCATCTGCAAAATATACTTTTAATTATATATTTTTAAAAGCAATTTTTCATTTATTTGGTAGAATGGGGGTTTACAGTGGTGTTAATAGCTTAATGATAAAATTGTTCCAGCACAATTTCACCTTTAATGGCATGCAAATAATAATTTTTAGTTAATTTTTTTGCAGAGTAATTAGATATTCACGGACATTTCACACATCACGTTCAAGTCTTAAACTAAGCAAATGTAAGTACTATGAGAATACATATAAGTATATGTACTATCTACGGCTGATATAGACATAGACATTCTTGTATATTACTTATTCCAAATACATTAAAATTTAAATACACATATTACTCATGATAAGGATTGAAGGCACGATCTTCTAAATGATCCTTGTGATTTTATTGAATAAAGAAATAATTGATTTTGACTTAGGTATATGGAAGGCACGGCTACATAATAAAAAGTAGAGTTAAGAATCTCCTCTTTAAATCTAAAAACTAACCTTGCTCGTAGATATTTCAGCTTTGACACTCATAGTCGGCGTACTTAAACTAGCCATGTATTGATCCAAATCATCTGACTGTTCGTCTGTCTGTTTGTTTGTCTTTATAGATGCGCGTAGGCGTTGTAAGTTGTTTTCTTCAGCAGTTATCTTGGATTGGAGATCGGTGATTTGTTTGCACTGTGGAATTAAAATAGTAGTAGGATATACAGATTTTAAAAATTCTTTCACCAATAGAAAGCCACATTATTGCGACCGAAAAATAAAAAAGCTTTTACGTGGTAGTCCGTTTTGCAAAGTGAATTGGAGAAAAAAACGGTCGGATTATGCCCAACGATGTGGGCACGGGTCAGCTAGTATATAGTAATTAATGAAGGGCCCCAGTAAGTAGTAATATAGTGATTAATATAGCCTATAGTAATTAATAACGAAAATGATGTCTTTAATCACCAATTGATCGTAAGTGAGTACTTCTTGCTCGCTTTTAAGAGCTCCGTGCTTCTGCATTCTTCCGCGACGTTTATTCTCCACCTGTAATATCAAATTTTATATAAATATTCATTTTTTTAAACGCAGGACTCCGCTGTCTTGTCTGTCTGACACCAAGCTGATAAGAGTGAGAGAGTTCTATTTCTGCTTAAACAACATAATAAATGTTTAAAGATAAATGTTTTGTGCCTGTGCGTGACTCGCTCTTGGCAGGTTTTTTTTTTATTACATAAATTGTTTTTTTAATGCACATAATGTTTTTTTGTAAATGATGGTCAAATCCTAAGTCAAAAAATATATGCATTTATGATTATTTAGTTTAAGAAACAAATAATGTAGTACTAAGGTCAGGCACCTGTCCCGTTCTATCGAGATAATTATCATCATCCGAATCGTAGAAGTCATCCGCGCTCCAATCCCTTTCCTTTCTGCGACGAGACTCTACGAACAATATAAAAAATAATTTAACTTTATTTAGTTAAATATAAATTAAAAAGTATATGAATTTTCAAGGACTTTTTTTTTTACAAAGGATAGTTCGTTCTTTGACCACAAACTCACCTGATGGAAAGTGATTGTTTTATCTGAAGATTGTGATACCAATGAAACCGCCATTGAAACGAGACTGACTTTTTATTGAGTACCCACAATAATTATAGATGTCAACCTAACTATCCTGAAGTTTTTTTTTTACAAGTTATTGGCAAGCGTTTGACCGCGATCTCACCTGATGTTAAGTGACGATGCGGTCTACGATGTAGCACACTTGCCTAGAAGTTACATACATAACAGTGATGTTGTGGCAGACGATGGAGCAGGACGATCTATGAGACACCTGTTCACTCGTGCCTTGAAGAGACCAAGATTGTATGGATTTCACAATCTAGTCCACAAGCAAAGTTTGTACTATGGAAACTATGTATTTTATTAGTTTCTTCTTGATAAGTCCATAAATTACGAGAGGTGTTTTTTCCAATTTTCTGACACTCCCTCCCCCCCCTGGTGAGATGTCGTGAGATTTTATTCAACGCCATCCCCCAATCTCACGTGAGTTTTTTCAAAATGTAGGTTTTTACGTAAACACGTTGGAGTGTTATTGTAAAAAGAAAAAAAATGATTTTATTGACGAAGATATTATAATTATTTTTTGTTTAATCATTAAAAAAATTGCGTGATATTTGCAACTACCCCCCTCTCTTCAACGTGAGAATAGATGAGATTTGAATCGACCCCCTCCCCCCTTAAACATCTCACGTAATTTATGGACGCCCCTTAACTAGTGGACTGACCATGCTTCGCTTGACGCAGTAACCCGGCGCGGTCCAGTACCCTGCAGGCCTCCAGTGCGCATGCGACCACGGCGTCCTTCTTCTTGCCGCTGTGGATAGCCTCCGCTACCACGGGCCGCCCTCTCGCGTCGTCTAGTGGCAGTTCTACTCTACAATACAACAAATATAAAAGTAAAAATTGTTTTATTGACAAAATCATTTTGTAACAGAATAATATTAATCCATAGGCTCCTGTGCTAGTTATAAAAACTGTGTTACAGGAGCCAAAATATAAACAAATATTCATGGACACTTGAAGTTACTCTACTATACAATAAATATTCATTACATCATACAATAAATTTGACATGTGGCGCAGTGGGCGAAGGTCCGCCTGCGACGCGGAGGTTGCGGGTTCGATTCCCACCTTGTGTTTATAAAATATATGTATAATTATTTATATAAAATAAATAAATTTTATATACTAATACAATTAATTGTACAATTTATCAAATCAATAGATAATATAATAAGGTAAGAAAAGTTATAGCATGGAAGGCAGAGCTATTACCAACTGAGCTGTGACGCCTGTCAAAGGACAACTAAAATTACATCTATTTAACAGAAAATTATTTAATATGTTGATAGATCATTGTTTTTATTCGTTTGAGGACTATTTTAATTTTAAATTTGACTAGGTTCTGCCTTTAACCCTGTTGCAATACACTTAAATACGGTTCATGTGTGATAAAAACATTAACAACAATTGTAACACCTGATATGTACAGTCACGAGTTTTAATTTGGGACCCACCTAAGGTTGAATATCGTGTGGCAAACTGACGTTATTTAGTGCTAATATTCTAACGTATGTCATACGTCATACTGAAGTTTCGACCTTATTTCATTATGAATGTTCTAACAACATTTAATGGAAAAGGGTCCCAAATTAAAGCTCGTGACTGTACTATATGAGCAATAAATATATTGAGTAAGGAGCAGATACCTACTTGCAGAGATACTGTCCCGTGCTCCTTTCCTCACACTGGTAGGTGAGCTCATGTCCCTCCCTCTCGAAGTACCCTCGGAGGGTCTTCTTGGGGTCCGTCAGGTACAACTCCTCATTGGTGGTGACTGCGAATGGATTCTCCGATAGATCTGTCTCATCATCGGCATCTTCGCCTGAAATATCATTATTTATTTAGTTTTATTAGCACATTTGACGACCGATGTGGCGCGGTGGGCGATGGTCCGCCTGCGACACGGAAGGTTGCGGGTTCGATTCCCGCCTCGGGATAAATGTTTGTATGTTCTGCAAATATTTATTCCGGGTGTTCTGGGTATTATATGTATAATAAAAAATATCTATCTATGTATTGTATTGTATTAAGTATGTCAGTCTTCTAGTACCCATAACACAAGCTCTGCTTAGCTTGGGGCTAGATGATGTTGTGTGGATTGTCCAGCATTATTATTTTATTATTTATTATTATTATTTAATTCAATTCAAGGGATTTGTATTTGTTGTGGGCGTAGTGCTAACATTACGCTTGTAAAATGATTGTAACAAATTTAAATTCTTCACGGATCAGTTTTTGAAAACCTATTCTCAATTCTAATGTTATTCATTCCATACATTAGCCGACTTCTTTGTTAAAATCGTTTGGATTTATGTTTAAAAAAAAATACTTAACTAAAATTCTTCATACGCGTTTGAAAACATTCAATCATAAATACTAATGGACTGTAGTTTTCTTTATAAACGGGATATGCACCATGATTTGTGAGTTTGATTATTTTCTGATAATTCAAAAACCACATAAAAATAACAATAAAATAACAACATAATATAAAGGATTAGCAAGCTGAAGTGGCAGTGGGCCGGCCATGTTTGCCGAAGAACCGACAACCGTTGGAGCAAACGGATACTGGAGTGGAGACCGCGTTTAGGCAAGCGTAGTGTAGGACGCCCTCCGGCGAGATGGAGCGACGATCTACGGAGTGTAGCTGGCAAAAACTGGATGAGAAGAGCCGAAGACCGGGCTCAGTGGCGCGTCTTGGGAGAGACCTACGTCCAGCAGTGGACTGATATAGGTTGATGATGATGATGATGATAAAAATAACATCAAAGTCAAAGTAATCATGATGGATTAAATTAGGTCCACTACATACATAAAATACGCAATAACTAACTAACTCTATCACTTACCCATGCCCCAATCAATCCCTAGTTCCTCTCTCTTTTTCTCTTCATCTATCTTTTCTCTTTCTCTCTTCTCTATAGCTTCTTGTATCATTCTGTCTCGCTCTTTCCTCATCTCTTCAGCCTTCTGCTTGATCTCTGTGACTGTCAGTTCAGATTCTCCATCGCAATCGAAATCTGGACCCTAAAACATTATAACATACATTATATTAGATTTAAACTAGTTTTAGTAATAAATAAATATTTTAATTATGTAGATCAACGCCTGTCATACGATTAAATAATAAATAAATAAATACTAAGAGCCCCTAGGGAGCCCGTCTTGGATTTGCACAGGTAGTTTTTTTCTATTGGGCTAATATATAGCCAAAGACACTCATAAATATGGTAGCTTTCTATTAATAAAAGAATTTTTACAATCAGTTCAGTAGATTTCAAGATTACCCCTACAACTTCACAAACACCCAAATTTTTTTTTTTTTTAAATGAAATGAAATATTTTATCATCAAAATCACTTAAACTTTATTCAGCAAAATCACAAAAAATCATGTAGAATCGTCTTATATCATCTTATTATTATAATCGTATTATTTATAATCTAAGTGATTCAAGGTGTATTATGTTAGAATAGGTAAATTTATACAACTTTATTCACAAACTTAAGACTATTACAGTATTTACAAAATGTACATAGCCATATAAAATACATAAGAAACAGTTGAGTTATCTACAGACCGTTGCAAATGATCTATAGATAGTACAACTGGTCCAAATCAGTACAAATACTGGCTGCATTGCCGCGCTGAATAGCAATGCTGGCTGATAGGTAGGTAAATAGAAATTCACATTCGCATCATGCTCTAGTTTCAATGTAAGCCAAGCTTGCACTATGGAAGCTAGATTGCTGGTAGAATACAATTTTTTAAGGAACATAGTGCTAGCCATGTCCTTAACAATGACAGTTTGTGAATAGTTGTGAGCTTTCAACTTGGCTAACACTGTTCTTCGATAAGCCATCCTGTATAATAATATGTGATATCTACCACATAAATTTTGAGAAGCGTAGGTACCTTAAAGGTAGGCTTGATAAATGTAAAAAAAAATTTTTTGTACATTCTAGGAACTAAATTCACACTGGTTTTGTACAAATAAAATAAGTTATGTAAAATAAAGATCATTGAAAATTGATATCTACCACAAGTATATAAGTGCGGGTGCTGTTTCCAAATTTAATTTGATGTCCGACTCTCACTCGGGTGTAATGTGACACTTTGAGTCGGTCCTTGTTTAAGAATGTTCCATGCGTACTGCCGAGGTCGTATAGGTACCATCCGGAAGGAGGTTCATCCGTTTCTGCATATGCTTTGTATTGGAGGATACAGTGGTGTCTGAAAAAAGAAATAAATAATGCTGGACAATCCACACAACATCATCTAGCCCCAAGCTAAGCAGAGCTTGTGTTATGGGTACTAGATGACTGACATACTTAATACAATACATTACAGTGTAGATTAGTTACCTAGATATAGTAGGATGTGCCATGATAACATCGCATCCCGGCAGTCTGCCGAACACATAGTATGGCTGCTTCGTCAGATCCACTCGCTCCACAATGGCTCCAGATTTCAACACTTCTAGTGAGTAGTTGGAGCCTGAAATACAAGTTAATTAAAATCTACACATATTTACTAAACTCAATAGTGTCTGGGCGGATTTAGATGGTTTATGTTTTGAAATCTTAGTCGTAATATTTAAATGGTGAGAGATTAACTATTTAATTAATTTACTAACTATTAACTATTAACTCACCATCGGGACAAACTCCAGACCATTTCGGTTCTTTGTAAGATACAGGAACTACAAGCTCTTTTGGGTGTTCTTGCGTCTTTGAACTTTTAGAACTGGAATGTGGTTCAACGTCTTTCAACGCGGTGTTCTCGGATGATTTTTCCACAGGAATACCTACAGGCTCACATCTAGTCTTTTTGGGAAGTTTACCAATACGACCAATCAGGACTGGTTTCTTGAAAGGTTCATCTTTTTTAGTATCTTCTGTGGTAGTATCAGCCATCGTACGTCGATTGCAACACAGAACTTTGATACCTGCGTGATGTCTCGATATTTACTTCGCTATCGGTAATTCCCAACATAAAGTTGGGAATTGTCTAATATCTCTCTTATCGTTATTATATTTTAATGATTTTTAACTACACAAATCAAATCACACAAAACCAACCCCATTATTGACCACCGAACCAACACAACAATTATATCTTCTTCTTTCTGTCAGTAATTTCTATGTCATATGTGTTTATGTTGCCAATGTCAAGTTACAAAGACAAAACGAAACGAAACTTGTATTGGTTATTTCGTGAAGTGTAGTTACGTGTTTTTTTTTTACATTATACTCTTTCACAAACATACTTGTGTACCCCAGCTCATGCTTGGATTAAGATGGTCCATTTTTTTTATATAACATACATACCATAAACCTTTTCCTTTAAATATACATTCTTATCTCCCTAACCTTACTTTTCTCCTCGTTATTAGATCCGGCGTATTGTAAATATAAAGACTCCATAATTTTTCTGAAATTGCAAATGCACAAGACGTGCGTACTAGGAAAAAAAATACTTGCCCAGTTGGCAACTTGGCTAACTGAACGAATAAATAATAAAGGTGTGACATAGTGACATATATAAACACGCATAATATCAAGTATTGGATAAATTATGTTGCGTACACATATTATAGTTCTAACGCATAAAGCGCAACATTAATCAAGTGCTAAAAGCATCATTAAAAATCGTTATGTTTACTCATGATTCGATAACGAACCCATAGTACAATGAAACAGATATGACATGTCACTTTTGCAAAATATTTGTAGAACGCTTTTGATTGTGACATTAGAACTTTCCAGACAAAGAAATCTTATCCAAAAACTTTATTATTGACCAATCTTTTGAGAACATTGTAGTCGTAGCCTAACTGAATGAATTGATTGATACCATAACTCATTTTGTTTTCAATTCGATCAATATCATTCACTCATTTAGTTCAATTCAAATCTCAAACAATTTTTTGACAAAACTGTTTTGTCTGTCCGATTGCCAACCAATAGTTCGTGTGTGATATTTTTTTAGCAGCTCTTCTTAGAATATTGCTCAACAAATAAACGTCGCGTGTGTTTTCGTTGTATTGTAATACATATAACGTGATTATAAATGAACAACGTAGTTTCAGTTTCCGACCAACACGGACTATCGTTTCAATAAAGATTCCTGTTATTTACCTTAGAAAACGTTGTTATCACATTACTACTTGTGCATAGTGATTTCACCGCAATGCTGACGTTTTAAACTATTGGTAAGTACTTTCAAAGTAGTTTCAGGTACTGTGCAAACCGCATTTATTTTTCGATAATAGACGAACTACTTAGATAATTGTCTTTGTGAAAGTGTCTAGAAAGGTGCTATTGTTTTTACGCCCAGATTGAACATTCTTGGTCCTAAGAAAAAAAATTTTTGAAGCTAATTAGACTGGTCAACACTGGTTTTGCAACAACGATAGATAATTTTGTTTTAAGGATGTACCTACCCTCAATATGTATTATATCACAGTTTTCATATGTCCATTAGCTTCATTTTCGTTGTGATACGGTAATACGCATAGCTAGTACTACGGCAGTAAATTATTTAGATCATGTCTCGCTTTTTAGATCATGTTTCATTTAAGATAAGATAAGATAAATTTATTTCAACAATATATATTATATATTGTTAAAATAAATTTATCTTATCTTATCTTAAATGAAACTTATTTCAACAATATATATTATATATTGTTGAAATAAATTTATCTTATCTTATCTTAAATGAAACATGATCTAAAAAGCGAGATCATGTTACAGATACAAATTAATTATATATAAATTACAAGAAAAAAAACACATTTATTTACCGTAACTTATCTTCGACTAGAAGACCAGTATCTCATTGCAAAAACTGCTTCTTTTATTTATTGTAAAAATATTCTAAGCAAAGCTATGGGAACTAGACTGCTGAAACATATACATTTTTTTGTAAATATATACATAAAATACATAGTAACAGTAACACAGAACAAATATTTATGTTTCATCTCAAAAACATTTGCTTGTGGTGGGAATCGAACCCACAACCCACAGCATGGAAGATACTACCAACTAAGCTGTGACGCCTGTAATGTTTAAAAACAATGCTTGACAGTTTCCTAAAATCAAGCATTTGGGCTATTCAATATTGATTGTAAGTATTGATAGTAAGTCTTAACTGATTGAAAAATGAGTTTTATAGTAACAGATAAAACTCATTTAAATAATTATAGTAAATGAGTTTGTTATCAATCAAAAGTGGTTGAGATAAAAGTAGTGCTATAAATAGAATATTAGAAATGTGATTTTAAATTCATGGACATTTCATACAATGCCATCTAGTTGTTTACTAATAAAGTTTGTACTACAGGAATTAGATTGGTGAATGTAATTCCTACTCTACTTTGGTTGTTGCTATGAATCTTATTGTGATGATAACTATTACTCAATGCTTAATTGGCACTCCTTATCTTAATGAAATGAAATGCAATTATTTTGACAACACTAAGACGGGTACAAAACATAAAAAAGATAACATTAAGATAATACATAGAACAACAGAAGAAACAGTAACATAATGTCAAAAAAATGATCACATACTTTTATAGTTGTTCAGAATAAAATATTTACTGCATTTGTTATAATCCTTGCTATCCTCGGAAGGACTTAATGTTAGATTAATATGTATTTTTATATGACTTTACTTACACCTATGTTAGTCTTGTGTTTCTCGTTAGTGAATTGTATTCTTAGAGAAATAAATATCTTAAACCGAATAATTTTATAAATACATATAGAATACTACAGAAAATACCATTTTAAAAATCTAAATCCCTGCAATTTGAATGTGTGAAAGGAAGTACTGTATGCATCTATTGCCTGTGTGCATGCTACAACTTTACAAGAAATATGGACTCATGGTAGGCAGAGCTAGTACAAGCGCAGAGCTTGTGATCCATGAAATATGGACTCATGGTAGGCAGAGCTAGTACAAGCGCAGAGCTTGTGATCCATGAAATATGGACTCATGGTAGGCAGAGCTAGTACAAGTGCAGAGCTTGTGATCCATCAAATATGGACTCATGGTAGGCAGAGCTAATACAAGCGCAGAGCTTGTGATCCATCAAATATGGACTCATGGTAGGCAGAGCTAGTACAAGCGCAGAGCTTGTGATCCATGAAATATGGACTCATGGTAGGCAGAGCTAGTACAAGCGCAGAGCTTGTGATCCATCAAATATGGACTCATGGTAGGCAGAGCTAGTACAAGCGCAGAGCTTGTGATCCATCAAATATGGACTCATGGTAGGCAGAGCTAGTACAAGCGCAGAGCTTGTGATCCATCAAATAAATATAAATATTCAGGGACATTTAAACCACAATTACGTCCCAAACAAAGCAGCTATGAGCAGCTAGTAAAGTAAGCTACTATGAAAACTAGATTGTTGATAAAATACTTTTTTTTTGCAAATATTAATAACCAGACAGAACAAATCAAACATCAGAGAGTTAAACTTAGGGAGGCTACATATTTAGATCGACTTCAGTGTCATGCGAACCTATTGGCTAGAGCACTGCTCGAAAATCCCACGAAAACAAGGCAGTTGAAAAGGAGCCACATTCTGGACAATCTTATCTAACGAGGGAAAAATGACAGTGGTGTGTGGACCCCAAACTTCAACCCTTAACCATCAACCCACCTGCCCATAGTACACCAACTGATTGCAGATAAAAAAAGGAACAAAAAAAAAAACACACCAACATTTGTTCTCAGTGGGGTCAAACCCACGAACCACAACATAGAAGGCAGATGTACTACCTGAGCTGTGACGCCTTTTAATAAACAACTAATTAATATACTTCGTTCATCTGGTTTTGTGAACTCAAATCGACATTCTACGGGTTTCTCGCGAATGGAAAATTATGAAACCCTAATGTAAGTTGACCTCGATGTGACCTTCACGGATCACTGGGTCACATTAAATGCGGGTTCGATCACCGTTGATAAATACCGAATTTTAATTACCTGAGTATTTGTCACATTGTAAGTAAGTAAGTAATTTGATTGTCAATAGGTACTTGTAAATAGGTAGTATACGTGAAAAGTATGCGTAAGTTAGTTTAAGAAGTATTTTAAAAGCTGCTTATGATGTTACTGTTAGACTATTGAAAATGGCGAAACAGGAGACGACGAAAAAAAAACAAAAAATAAAAACGACAGATTCTAGCTAAAAATTGAAATAATAAAAAAACCACATGTCAACCCAATCTAGGAAACGGACTATATATTTTGAATTTCATCCAAATTGGTTCACTAGTTGCGAAGTGCTACACAAACATCCAAACATCTACATAATGATTGATATTGTAAAATCCTATTCAGGTTATTGGCGTTAAGATAAAGCATCCAACATATAACTGATATACAAACATCCAAACATCTACATTTATTTATTTATTTTATTTATTTATTTATTACACTTAGTTTAACTTTACAGATAAGCTTATCTAATACGTTAAAACTAATACATATATAAAATACAAAAAAAAAATAATACCTAAGTATATATAAATTTTTTTCCTATTATAATAATAACAAAAATTAAAAAATTTGAAGAATAATAAAAATAACTTACTACAACACTATATTATACATTTAAGTTTTCACAATAAATTAGGCACATTTTCTGTACTAACTTTAGGCTATCTACAAACAAATCTACCTGAGGATGATCTGTAAGTAGATTATTCAGATTACATTGAACTCTGCATATAGGAGATTGTTGCCGCGCTACAGTACGGGCAGGCGTTGGTGCAAAAAAACGAACTTTACCAGGCCGAAAACTAGCACGGTTCCCCGGAACACACAACTGACTAGCTTCACTCAGGAGTGTAGGGCAATCAATTTGCCCTCTAAGTAACCGGCACACTGTTATTAGCTGGTAATATAGGCGTCTTGTCTCCAAAGAGTTAAAACCCAATGTATTTACATATGATTGATACAGGAACATCCAGGTCCCGTCACCAGTTACGACTTGCTACAGAAACACCCAAACATCTTCATCTAGTACATTATATCACTTAGGTTGGTGCGCTATATTCACTATCGATATAAGTAGTCTGTGTTGTCTGTCTGTACAACAATATTACACAATAAGCCCCAGTTAAGTATTGCAAATTCTATTGTTGTGTTTTAAAGAGGATACGTTCAAGTAACAAGACACTTGCCAGATCTGGGCCCCGATTGTTTTAAATTGTAACGTAAACAGTTCGTTTAAGCAGCAGCTAAGGTTCCCCAACGTACGCATTATGGGATCGCGATAAGCGTGTAAACAAACACGTTCAACGGTTGAACGGTGAGCCGAAGATTGTGACATAACCGCTGTCCAAGAAGGGAAAAAAATATGAGCGGTTAGCCGTTTACAGCGATACGAAGTCGCACACGCTACGTACACGTTACGTTGGTGAACCTTAGCTGCTGCTTAAACGAACCGTTTTACGTTACAATTTAGCACGATCGGGGCCAAGAATACCTGGGATGTGAAATTACATGCGGAATCAGCCGTCACGGCACAGCTCAGTTGGTAGCTCTGCCTTTTATGTGGATCGTGGGTTCAATCCCCATCGAGAGCAAACATTTATGTAATGGCAAAACACTGATGTTTGCTTTGTTTAGGTGTTACTATGTATTATATGTATGTATTTATTTACACCGTCCAAGTGCGCGCACAAGGGCTTCCGTACCACCAGCAAGAGTTCGTGCAAAAGCCCGACTCTCACCACACCGGTCGGTTTTTTTTATGTATTTATTATAGCGGTAACAGAAATACAGACAGTGAAGTCTCAGTAATAGAGTCACGTTTTACCCTTTGAGTACGGTACTCTAAAATATAGGTGGCGTTGTTTTAATTTATTTACAAAATATTCTCTAAACCTCTATATTAGCATAGACCATGCTTTAAACTAATTATCTCGACGATATTTTTTGCATTGCCTTCTCCATTAATTGCAGTAATTTCATACCTGAATGATTCTTTTGTATGCAGCGTATGAATGGAAATAGTTTGATGTAAATGCAAATGTATGTTATGTATGTATGTTGGTGGTAGGATGCTCTCCGAGTGGAGTGACGATACAAGGAGCTCAAACACAACATGAGAAGACCGGACTCAGTGACTAGTCTGCAGAGACGTCCAGTTGTGGACTGATGTAGGTGGATGATGATGATGAATGTATAGCTGAGGGGTGATTACGAATGAATGTGACAATCGTGTATTGTCGTTGGGGATGAAACAACAAAATATAACGGATTAAAATAGGGATAAATATAAGGGATCTCTCATACAAAATCATGAGTTGTACCTTAGCGTATCTCGGACACCGTTACGATTCATCATCAACCCTTGTCCCCACATTATGTGGGTCGGTACAACACGTCTTCCACTCTCCTCTATCAGACGTCATCTCAATGCTCACTCCTTTCTTACACATGTCAACGCACTGAAACTTCAGAGGGCTTAGTCCGAGCCTGCATTTTAAAACTACCTACTCTCGAGCCGAGAGTCGTCTCTCGGATGTCCTTATATTTTTGTAAGAAGTAGGGAGAGAGATCCGAGAGACGACTCTCGGCTCGAGAGTAGGGAGTTTTAAAATGCAAGCTCGGACTAAGCCCTCAGTACTTAATTTAGTTTAATTGTAATTCTTTGTAAGAAGGGTCATATAAAAAAACGGTAGGAACCAGGCCGTAAGTTTCTTGACCAGAGCCTAGAAGAACGGTCTTCTAGGCTCTGGTCGCGTGGAACTGGCACCTAGAATCACCTAGTATGTAAGACGATTCTAAATGATCCTTGTGATTTTATTGAATAAAGAAATATTTGATTTGATTTGTCTTCATTAACACAGTCCATCCATCTTTTATTTGGGCTCCCTCTACTTCTACATCCATCCACATTCATATCTAACACTCTTCTTGTTATATGTCTTTCTTCCCTCAGCATGACATGCCCATACCACGCTAACCTATTACTCTTCAACTTCTCCGTTACACATTACACCGTTACGATTGTCATTTATTTTAATTTCTCAGTCTTCATTTGGTTTTGTAGTCTTCTCTGAGCCCAGACGCTACTGAATATTGAATACTGACTATTAGACTATAGTCTATAGTATAGTAGTCAGTATTCAATATTCAGTAGCGTCTGGGCTACTATACTATAGACTTTAGTATAGTAGTCAGTATTCAATATTCAGTACTATACTATAGTACAATCTACTATATACTAACAGATTCTGTGCGAAATGCAAGGTACATTGCAAGCTCCTATCTGTGGAAGGTAGCATGGACGTTAGGATTGTGCAGTAGTCGAAGCTATGAAGTAGGGTATATTTTTGATGTTTCTGTGTATGGGTTATGTCTTTTGGATTTAAAATTAGTATTTTTATAACAAGTAAGATAAGTAACAAATTATGAATGGTAAGTTCAAAAATGCAAATATTGATCCGTTTTTAAATGACACCTCAATAAGGTGAGAAACACCAGTTTTGAACACGCTACGAGGACCGTAGAATTATGTCGACAGATATTTTGGTATAACGAATTAAGTTAGGAGGAAGCCAGTTTCCACGAACTTTTCCGGAACATCGAAGTCGCGATTCAAAACTACTGTAAATAATAAAGATATAATAGAAACATTAATGTTGTCTTACAAGGTTAATTTACTTTCGATTTAGGCACATAAATAAATAATGCTGGACAATCCACACAACATCATGTTTAGAAGATATCTCACATTTTCAACCTGTTTTGTGAAAAGTGCTTGTGAGTAAAGAAACCTGTAGTACAACTCACCAAGTGCTCTGAAATATATTATAACCGTAAAGTATATCTATCGCATCGCTTCGCTATAAGTGGACTGCACACTTTAAACTGCAGTGCGATTAAAATTTCACACACACGTATCCTGCCATTGTATACATGTTATGTTTGTATGTACGTGTTTTAAATAGATTTTGTGGTGTAGACAGGACAATATAAATCGTAGGAAGATTAATTATAAGTTTACCGTGTTTTTAACCGACTTTACAAAGGTAAAGGTTTCGACTATATTATGACTATAGTATGTATGTATCTACTGTAGCGGACAACTGCATAGAATGTCGTCGTTAATCTAACATTTCCCGCGTTACTTAAACTACTAACCTAACGTATTTGATTTACACTGCGCGTCAACTCCACCTCGACTGCCGAACGTCGTTAGGCTACAGCACGTGGGACGATCACGATTAAACGTGGCGCACGTAAACGTATCGTAACGTCAGCACTTAAATACGCGCGGTGACGCTGCAACGTTCGATAGTCGAGCTGCAACGCGTAGTGTCACTCGAATACGACACCGTGCAGATACGTTTACGATTGTCACATTTATTCGTGCTCGGGCCACTGACTTCATGTTGTAGATAGTCTGCTCATTATTTTGTGAAACTTAATGACGCTAAAGGGTTTTATTCAGGATATTTTGGCATCGTGCCAGACCGCGTTAGTCACGAACATTGTTTTGTCCTGTAGACGTATTTTTAACCGACTTACAAAAAAGAGGTTAGACTGTATTTGAAGTACATGGTAGAAATGTTTGTTCTCTAACGAAGAGGAGAGGTCTTATTATCGCCAAAATAACCTTAATTAATGTAATCTAGAGATCAATAAGAATATGAGAATCGTAAGGGGGTCGATTCTCATATTCTTATTGATTTACAGTTTGGCAGATATTGGTATATCGATTATATTTAGATGGAATCGATTGCTCGTCTCGCCTCGAATCGATTGTGCACGCTCAATTAGATTCAACATTGTTCGGGCTACGCTCCATTTGGCCTAGATAGAGTAACGGGATTGTCCTGGATGTTTAAATCATCCTCAAACTATTTCTGTCCACTAGACGTAAATACGTAAGATTTAACAGCGTACCTCGCTAGAATGCGTCCCTGCTCGCCCTTGTCCTCATCGCACGAGGGCTACATTCCTTGTGTCGTCTCTCCATCCATTTCACTCATCTCTGTTCTCAACCGTTGTCCGCCATTTTTCTTAAAAGTATCGCGCAGCCGTGCAGTTATCGCCTCTTTTCGGCCCCGACGCCGCGCCGCCTTCCGTCTTCAGGCAGCCATGACCTGACGATTTTAGCCTATTTCTGAGAGTCCATGGGTCTGCCATACCTTATTACCTGCATAGTCACATACCTTCATTATCATCAAAAAACTTTTTAATTATTTGCTGTTCATCACAAAGTCCAGACTGTCTAGCCCGTGAACTTGAGACTGACCAGCGAGCAATGAGCACAACAATGTCATCTGTGCTAACTGGAGCGAAACGCCATCCGGCTGTCGATAGCTCACAGTCTCACTCAGAGACGACACTAACATAAGCATGGTTATAAATTTGCGGTGTTCATTATCATCATCAACTTATAACATAACCTATACATATAACCTTTATAAGTCGCACCCAAGAGGCGCCACTTAGCCCGGTCTTCGACTCATCTAATCCAGTGTTTGCCAGCTAAATTCCGCAGATCGTCGTTCCATCTCGCCGAAGGGCGTCCTACACGCTGTCTCCACAGTATTCTTCTTCAGTTTCTGTTCGTCATCGTTCTTAAAACTAGAATTTTCTCCGATTTAACTTTTTCATATCCTACTAAAAAGTCTCTCCCAAAGTTATCCACTCGTCAACGTCTTTTTGGCCGTCCCGTCTTCTGGCATCCAACGGGTGACGACATGACCACTTAACGAATTCCATCCAGGTAACTCCATTTGAGGTTTGCTCATATGCTGCCTACATCGGTGAAGCCAGTCATTGAGTGCAGTGCAATTGTATTCCTTACCCTGCTGAGAATGCTGCATTTTATTGCCCTTTGACAATTCAGTTTAAGACTTCTAGATCCAACTAGAACTTCGACACCTAAGAAGCGTCGGTTAAGATATTTAGCGAATAGACAAGATGACAAAATATACCTTGGCTGCAACATTGATTATCTCGTCTGCTTTGTTTACAAAGTATATTTACATGTTAATATTTGTTCAGCTTACTTTCTCTTCATTGGACAACGTGGGAGTCGTGGGAGCGAATTTCACCCATTATTTTTAGTATTTAAATTTGGTGTAGTAGTTGGTTGCCTTGAATTTCAAAGAAAAATTGTTTCTAATAATTACATTTAAACAAAAAAGAAGGTTCTTAATTGACCTTTATGTATGTTACGCAATAACTCCGCCAATTATGAACCGATTTTGATGATTCTTTCTTTGTTTGGTAAATAATCTTTCATTTTCATTGATAATATATTTATTCCGTAAAATCACAAAGATAATTTAGAATTTATGTTTTGACCAGTTGAGATATACTGATTTAGTATTAGATACTGGTGTGTTGTTACGATTGAAGTTTTAATTTTACACTTTTGTACAAAATATATAGTAGAGATTCCGAAGAACTGGTAATCATTGCAAAGAACATACTAGAATGAGTAAAAAATCATGTAATCTAAGCATGCAAATCCACGCAATACGGTCTTGACATTTGTGGCCTTAAGCCTTCAAGATTCGGTAATAGCTTCGAGATGAAGGCGAACACTTATAGAGGATTAAGCAATCATAGACATGTAGCTAGCAAGTCTAGTTGACCGAGCGCAGCGTTTCAATATCGGCCTAAAATGCTTATGTCTTATTTTTTCGCCTGCAGGTTACATTTGTCAACCAATTTTGTCGAAAATTAGCACATCATTATCTTGATTTATTTTATTTATTTATTTCAATTATTATTTTTAGTTGTAAGGCGGAAATAAAGAGAAGTTACTATTATTATTGTGCTACTTCACAATGCACGTCTTCAGTAGTCAATACTTTATTCAGTAAAATCACGCGGCTCATTTAGAATCGTCTTACACGTGGTTAGATGATTCTAGGTCCTAGTTCCACACGACCAGAGTTTACGAGAAAAAAGAACAAAAAAGTAAACTTTGCGTGTTGAATAAAACGATCACGTGAAAATCGGACTCCGGCCGTCCCAAAAAATCACGTTTTCGTATGAGAGACCCCTTAAATATTCTAGTATTGTGTTATGTTGAGTATTTGTTGTTATAGCGGCATCAGAAGTACACCATCTGTGAAATTTCAACTCTCTACTGTTCATGAGATACAGTCAGGTGTCAGACTGACAGACGGACATCGAAGTCTTAGTATTAGGGTCTCGATTTACCCTTTGGGAAGGCACGGAACCCTAAAAAGCTAATTTGATTTACGTTGTGTCACAATGAAACTTTAAATATCTTTTTGTTGACTTTCCCAGAATATAATGACACATTCGAAAACATGAATCTTTTTAGCTTTGTTATAATTTTGCATAATGGCTCTATAGACATTCATATATAATTTTGCATACAGCTCAACTGATCTAAATCAGTATTACTACTTAAACATTATGGGTTGGGGTTGCCCAAAAAAATTCCGAAATATAACATTTTTGTGAGCAGTGCAATTATGTAGATAAAGAAATCGATTTGATAGTACGTTTTTATTCTAGTTTTACATTTTCTTGCGTGTTTTTCTTGAATGTAGTCGAAAAGTAAAATGTTAATATTTAGCTGGTTTTGTCATTATTTGCTGTCGACGCGTGTAAGTGCGGCCTTCACCCGTTAATGCGTGTATGTAATGCCTACTTGTAGATAGATTAAGTTGCATTAGTTGAAGCTAAGCTGGTTTGACACGCAATAATGTTTGAACAATTTTTTTACGTAGGTATAATCTTTAATTCAGATATACTATAGATAAGAATATCTAAAGTATTTTTAGATACCGGAAATTTAGATAACGTACAAATTGATTTTGTTATTAAAATATAGTATGTACAGAGGTGTGAGCACGAAATAATGTGACAATAGTTGTAAACATAACGCAACGTACTCGATTCACATTGAGTGTCAAACGCCAGCTCGACAACCGAACGTAGCAATGTCAGCGCGCAGTGTGAATCGAACTCGCTGCGTTACGTTGACTTTACGATTGTCACATTCAATCGTGCTCATCTCTTAAGGTCTATATTATAAAAAGTTAGCGCAGACTTGATGTATTGACTACCATACGTAATGATGACATAAAGTCAACGCTAACTTTTTTAAGATTACCCCCTATCTTATAAAAAGTTAGCATTGACTTTACCCCCCTATTAGGGATCGTGCTATCGTGCATTCGCATCCCCTGGCAGAATTGTCCGACGGAGCGCGAGATGTTACACAGTTTAGGTCTGACATAACCTACAGTTTTAACAATTCTATTCTAAATCCATGACGAATTTTCCTACGTTAAAAAAGGCATAAGACCCGGCAGATAAGGGTTGGGTAGTGTGAAACACTCAAGAGTTGTGAATAAATGGATTGAGTTGACGAAGAAAACATATTGTATCCTAGCGTGGGATACGGGTAAGGAGATGATGATGAAGTGACTATTCTTTGCGTTAAAGGCTCAAGCAAGGTAGGTCTAAGGACAATAATAAATAGGTAATTAAACATTATAACTTTGAGAGAATTATTCAGGTTGTCAAATTGTTTTTTTAGTAAGTACCTATAGATGGTGCGTTTCAACTACAAAGCTTTCAAAGTTGCCCTTGGTTAGACCTACAAACTTGTCGGTGAATTTTGGTGCCCTTGGTGCCCTTGAAGCTTTTGACAGTCCCAACTACATTCTTTGCAAATCAAAAAAAAACAAAAGAGTTAAAAACATCCTTAACTTTTCAATCTGCTTCAAGAAAGGAGATTCCCAAATTTGAGTTTAATGATAATTTTATTGTTTGATAGATCATACTTGAGAGATAGCCCCTAATTATTGTTTTGGAAATCTGACTAGTACAATCTTAAAAAATGTATTTTAGTAAGTATAACTTATCGATGGTCGATTAAAATCAGCTTCGTGTAAAAAAAAATGTTATATACCTATGCTCAATACTGTAGTCGTATTTTATTTGTGAATAAATGTATTTATCTTATTATAATTATTATTAGTAGTACAGTAAATGTGGCGATAAGTAATTTCAAAATATCTAACACAGAACTGTCAATAAGAATGCACATCCATTTCGCATACCTTCACTTGCGTGTGTTCCTTGCGTAATGTATTTGCATACAAAATTACAAGTTAATTTATGCAAAACTTTGCTGTAACACTGCAAAATATTTGAACTACACAATGCTTCCTCACTCGTAACACAAAAGTAGGGGATTGCTATTTGACACTGTTCTACCAGCTACGGCGATGAAGAGTTGCTTGCATCTTGCATGCATTAACTACGTGAGGTGTTTAGGGGGGAGTTCGAACCAAATCTCACTTAATCTCACTTGGGGCAGGGTCATGGCAAATGTCACGTAATTTTATTTTCACAAGAAATCTAAAAAATATAGAAATGGTATCATACTTTTAATACTAGTCTTTAACTAAATAAAACGCCGAGTAGGTACCTAAATTGTTTTTTCTTTAATAAATCAAATGTGATAGCGCAAACACCTTTCTTTAACTTTAATTTGCAAAATCAGGGTAAAGAAGAGGTCGAACAAGACCTCACGATATTTCACCAAAAAAAGACGTATCAAAGAATCTAATAGACTGCCTCACGTTATGCTCTACCTTCCGTAGTGGGTATCAGCAATGTCAAAGTCAAAATTACTTTATTCGGTAAAATCATAAGGATCATTTAGAATCGTCTTACATACTAGGTGATTTTAGGTGATTCAATCTAGATCGCATAGCACAAGCTTTGCTTAGTTTGGAACTAGTGTGTTAAATACCCATGAATATTTGTTGCATAGTTGTGTATTGTGAGATATTTGTTGTGCATTGCGTCCGTTTCCAGACAGTCTGGTTCTGCAATACATTGACGAAGATTTATAATCTTGTCATTCTCCTCAAATGAGGAGAATGTCACAAGTCTTTGTGATTTGACTGGTCTTCCTAATTCGGGTACCTATGATATCCATCCTGAATATTTAATTGAATATCATGTCAAATAAAAAAAAATCCCCGGTATTAAAGTGCATTCTTTTCTTATAACTGTCTGTAGGGTCTATCCATTATCGGATGAAGGCCCCCTCCATCTTTTGCCAGTTATTCCTATCTTAGGCCATTCGTGTCCATTGGCTTTGTCCATGTCTTACATATGTCCTGTAAAGTTTGATGTTTCACTGTTTATATATATATATATCTTAATCATGAAGTTCCAACCACTTATCCAATTTTTAATTTAAAATTCTTATTACAAATAAAACAAACCATATTTTTAAAGAATTTTGATGAAGCTGGCTGAATAGTGAATAGCTAGCAAATCTAGCCGCACCTCAGTGAATGAGTGACGACATAATTACGACGAATCAATTATTCAAGTATTCGTACACATCCGATGATCTCCACATTCTCCACAGCAATTGGGAAACTGGTAGACTTGCCACACTAACTCACTAATCCATAGAGCCTTATTGCAGTACCTATCGGAAAAACCTCTGCAGTATTTGAAATATTTTATACAATTTTGAAATCTGTTCTAGTAACGGGCGCAGTGTCAATAAAAATCAAATCATCAACTTAATCAATAAAAAAATGAACTTAAGTAAATAAATAAAAATATCATACAAACATTTAAAATCACGTGTTCAGTAAAATAAATAAGCGCATATAGAAATTCTATTGCGGACTTATCGTGGTCCGACTTTACGTTCCGTTCCATACCAATGATGTTTAAGGAGATATGTGCTTAGAGACTTCTTTTTACCTTAAATGTGTGTTAATTATTGTGAAATAGTTTTACGAACTGCCTGTACTTAACAAGTTTATAAGATTGATAGGTTGCGATAATGTAATTTATTGCTAAAGTGTGCAGTAGTAGTGCTTTTGGCGAAAGAACCCTACTGTATACTACAATCATCCTAGTGTCGTGTTCGTTACATGCTAGTCTCATAATATATGGGTCTATATAATATATAATAATATATAATGTATGGGAAAGCGGAAAAATATTATCTGTGTTCAGAGGTTAATAAGACTTGTCAAGTCTTTCCAGGTCAAGAAGAACAGTTGAATGTGAAGGATATTATATATAACAGCTAACCTTTTCCGAATCTATTCCTAGATGGTGTCAGTCAGTGCCTATTTGCACCCCTTCCCTCTATGCGTGCCACAACTCAATTCGATCAATTGTCTGATAAACCGACTTGCAAGATTGCTTTGAATAATCTTTGAAAATTGCTTTAAAAAATCGGTCAAAAGCTTGAAGAAGAATTCATTTGAATTAAATTTTCATTGAATACCTAAACCCCCTAAATATACTTAATATGAATTTAATTAAATATTCGCGCCGTGTAGAAAGCCGTAAAGCCAATGAAACTTAACCTATTTAGTGATTATTTAAAACTGTATAACTACTAATTTTTAAAAATACAAAAACTTCCAATAAATATTGGTCCTTCGAGCCGAATAACAACTATCCAAACTCGTCCAATATTATGCTAATTATAATTACTACATACTACTTGCGCGACCTTGATTGGTAAGATACCTGTCATCTGATAAAAATGTTGTAAAATAACTTGTTTTGTTTAAAACCGGCCCCCAGGTACGGTGTTGCCACTTGTGTCGTAATAAATTAGTATCTTTAGATAAGATTATCGCCAAATTTAGAAAACTATAGCTTTTCTCTCAACTAACTTTTAGTTTTTATTGAAATCATATGATAAGTATGTGTGTTCGAAAAAAACAGAGTCAGATTCGCCTTTATACATATAGCTTTCGTTTGTGAGTATAGGTACTTAAACAATTATCTGACTATTACGGCTATTATCATTTTCACAGATTATTGAGTGATCTTGTATGATAAATGTTGCTAATGTTTCACCAATTTCGCTATGTCGGTAGTCAAGTTGGCTACCCTATCCCATTCACAGTTCACTCATAGTATGTTTTGTCAATCACCTCACAACCTTTCTCTCTCTTTTGCAGAACAGACCGCGGCAGAATATGATCGTCCACACAACGCGCTAACGTGTTCACAAACTCGCTTAATTCCGTTCAACATGCTCAAACTTTAAAAATAAGTGCTCAATAGTTCCTTAATGGCTAGTGATTTATACGTCCGCACCGTGAATTGATTGACTCTATTATTATAAAGTGATGTGTGGAATTGCGAATAGCGCCATCTTGCGGTGTGCGGTGGCGATGCTTGGTGAATAATGGAAGCCGGGTTCATTCCGGCTGGGAGCTCAGCGGGCGAGGGACAGTTGCCTCCGCCCGCCGTTATGGCGTTACCGGCGAATGTTGTTCGCGCACCGGGACTGAAGCGCGGGAAAAATGAAGAAGCGATTACGGATCGGGTAAGGTTTTTTTAGTTAAATTTATTAGAAGTTTGGTAGAGGTAAAGAGTAACTTTAAGATACAAAGATTTCTTGCTCGGAAGCAGATCCTACATATTTTTTCTTCTTAGTTATGAGCCATGCTCTTGTCAATGTAAAAGTGTTCCTTCACTGCAGCCTCCTTGACCTCCTTATATGACACCTTCATTTTTACCTGGCTCATGTAGTTTTTTCCACTCCTTCCTTCTACCTTCATACAAAATCTATAGCATTTGATCCTTCAAAATCTATCCTCCTTAGATTTCTAGTTCAAATTAACCTAACCTTATCCATTCCTACCTCCTTCCAGAAGGCGATTCCTGTTACGAAATGGAATTTTGAAGATTTAGATGAAATGGAGATTTTTCTAGTGCTTTAAACTTGTTAATAAAAATAAATCATGTTCATACTATCGAAGTAAACCTACATACAATTAATGAATTTCCTTTGTTCCTTTCTCAAAGCCCCTATTATTTGTAAACATGATTATTTTATCACATACGTATCAAGATATTTACGTCATTTTATATTATGTGTGTAAATTGTAATTATGTGTGTTGTGGTTGCAAATAAAAATGTCTATGTCTACATTATCACACAGCAAAAAGAAACAGTTTTCGTATCAAAAAGATTGAAGAGTTTATGCGAGTAGCCGTGAAAAATGCCAAAGAAAGCCTTTCACACGATGATGAAGAGAGCTCTAGAAATGCTCGTGTTGGCGCGCTTTGCAAAGTGGCGAGCCGTTTCATGTTCTAAAAAAACATTTTGTCAATGTTTTTGTTTAATTTATTACAGGGCCATGTATGCATAAACGTCGTATGATCCTTTTTCTGGTGTATCTACGATGTATATATAATCTCTGGTTACTAGGAGAGAAAAGATCAAAGTAACACATTTTTTTATCTAGCGTCACTTAAAGTAGCCCTTTTTATAATTTTAAGTCGTCTTCTTTTCCATATGGTCTCCGTCCGACAATTATGTTCTTTATCAATGAAAGATTTCCCACTCACCGAATATTTTGCAAGATAGTATTAAATTTTAATTTAACCTAATTTTAAGTCAGAATCCATATTTGTTAAGCTGTCAATTTTTTACAGTTAAAAGACATTTTCTTGATAAAGAGTTTCGTATCTATGACGCAGTGTTTATTCTTGTATTGAAGCGCAATTTTCTTTGAGTAACGGCCCAACTTTGTTTTGTTATTTTTAAATTTATTGGCAAAGTCGGTTCTTTGTATTCTACCTGCACAAGTCGCGATCATACTTTTTAGATTTACGGTTACGTTCTCCGAAGTTACCAAGTAATTTTCTTACCCGTGTGTAAAGGTTTTGCGAAGTAATCCCACCGGATTTTGGGAAAATTATACAGGGAGGCATTAAATATATGACAGGTGAGACGACACTTTTCTTATTATTCTTATTTTTTCATTTGTTTTTTCTCCATTATTCTCTGACAAAGCTTCATTACTGTAAACTTATGACTATAATCGAAACGGGAAAGTAAAATCTATGGACAACCCCTGAAAGATTAATTATTATCAGTCTATTTTACAAAAAGTTAGCGCAGACTTTGATGTCTTGATTACAATACGTAATGGTGACATAATGTCAACGCTATCTTTTTATAAGATAGGGGGAATACCTTTACAAGTTTTTAACTTTAGATTTGACGTTGGTTATAAATATTTTGATGAACGATAGTGGGTCAACGTTGACGCTCAGTGTCACTCGAATACGGGACCGCTTATATACGTAAGACCACAAAATAATACGACTGTAAATTTTTTTGTGGTTACGATCTCGGACGCTGCGAACATAACGTATTTGGACTCTAGTATGTACTTACCTATGTATTTATTGTCTCAGACAATGTTTATTTTCCCTCATGGTATAAAGTAAATACAGTTTCAAATAAAGCTAATATGTAGTTATAACATATCACAAGTATGGCCATGTTGCTTATATGGATGTAAACACTCGCTATTTAGGGTAATCGGGTAATCGTTATTAAACGATTATTTAATTGAAAAGTCCTCATTTTCTATAATAATTACCTAATTAAAATGTAAAAGAATTTCAATAAAATATATGCCATATGTTATTAAAATTCTTTTAAATATAAATATATTCACGATTTATTCCCGTAGTCTTTATCTGTGTTTTTAGTAACTATCCATGTAATGTCACAAATTTTGTACACATTTTTTGTTAATTTTCGTTCTAAACAACAAAAATGCTCACTTAAGTAAGTAATAAAATATTGCAAAGTTGCACCAAGAATACCTATACTTACATATACTTTGCGTGAGGAAATAAAAATATTTCAATATCTGTAAAGTCCTTATAAACCATCAGGCACTGCTTCTTTTTATTTTATGACTTATGTAGGTGTCCTATGTCTTTTCCATCGACATCCTCTGGAAATTCAGTCCACCGACCGACCTTCACAAAGTCAAATGATAAATACTTACTGAATAAATAATACATATAGCCTCTTAGAATGATGAATAACTTGTTACTAGCTGAATCTTAAGGTCCCCAACAGGTAGCAGGAGCTTCAGTTCAAGTTCAAGGATCATTCTGAGCACAAGTCTAGTAGCAAAAACTAATCTTCAGATTATAAACGACAAACCAATTCGATATACTTACGAATAAAAAAAGAAATAGTCTGACAGGACTCTTCCCCTAGGAAGAGAACTGACAGAACCATTAAGTAATTATAATGTAAACTGGCAGTAGGTACATTACATATTCCCGCCCACAAGCACGCTTGCCAGATTCGCTACACCTACCTAATCAGTGCGACAGAACGGTTGGCGCGCGCCGCACGTCGCGTCGAATCGATTCTAAATATTTTCAAATCGGGAATAGTTTAATCGATTCCGTGAATTTTTGCGTGCAGCTTGCAATCCCGCGTGCAGTTCGAGATTTAAATTTGGCAGTGACATTCACGAGTGTTTTGTTTTTTTTGGACGAGACAGCGATTACCTATTCTACCAAGTTCTAATAACATGTTTGTATGTGTTTCTATAGTCGTAAACTGCGTTTTGTTCTCTGAATTCTACTGCGCTTTACACAGAATTCCAGTGATTGTGAAGAGGTGTAGATTATAGAGCTATGGTACGGAACGAAGGTGTCTGCGAGGTCGGAATAACGTAATGTTTGTTGGATTTGCATATTTTATGTGTCTGGGGCCGTTTGATACATAACAAATCATTATTGGTCTTTAAATTGTTGTTGGAACGTTTATTGTTATTCAAATATTGTTGTGTCCCATGCTTCTGCTTGCGTGGTAGTAAGTACCCGGATATCTCGCTATTCTGGTTTACGGACCTATTAGTAACCCAAATCGTTTTTGCCGTTACGGCGATGACGATTTTAAACTATTTAGTACTTAACTGTTAAGTTAGCAGGTATATTCCTTGAAAAGTTTTTGAGACTTAAACCGCTTATAAAAGTCAAGCACTCTTTAAAACAACTCAAAGTTTGTAGTTATGTGACCTCGTTTATAGCAAAACGAGATAAACAGTAACAGTCTGAATTCAAAAAGATTGTTATAACTTGAGATTTTATCGTATTTGTTAATTAAACCAACTGAAACACATCATTCTTATCTTAGTAATTTGGCAGAAACCTCTCCAGCACCTCAGTAAATTTATTTTTTTCTTTTTTATACCTATAGCGGAGGCTTTTGTTCGTATCTATTACGCCATGATTATTATGACCGGATTTTGCGCATCGTCATTTTCTTGTGCTCAATACTGAGAGCTACTTACGTCGTGAGAGAACATCAATTCGACTTGTGTCAGTTTTCTAATCACTTGATTCACTGCAAGGCGGAAATTATGTCGGCACAGATTATACAGATATACGTTGAACCAGGTTAGGTGCTTAGGTGCCATATGAGACGGATTTAAAAGGCTCAGATATTGCCTCCATCAAATCATCAATTTTTTCTTGAATGAGTGAAGGAAGACGCCAAGATTAGCCTACTTGTTAGACCCATTTATCTGGCGAACGGAGCGATCCGTCAGTTTTTTTGGCTTATAGGTTCTGGTTTTGTGTCAAATAAGTTTCTTATAAAATTATGCAAGAAGAATCTTACTAAATTAAGATTATACTGAACGTAGCTTCCAGTTTATCTGTTACTAGACGGTCACGCTACGTTGAATTCTTATCGCATGTTCCACAGACATGCATTATTCCGAAGTGTAGGCATGTGAAGAATGTTCCGATTTTCTTTCTAATTTGGTATGCGTCACGTTCTGTAGTGGGCGTAATGAATACGATTGTCAGATTCTTTATTAACGGTTAGACCCAGTGGAATACTTCGACAGAGTATACTGTCTCAGTTTTGTAAATGTCATTTTTGTGCCCCGCTAAAATGTCTTATTTAGTAGGAAGTATGAACTAGGAACTCACTGACATGTTACTTTGACATTACATGACACTGACGTAACTAGCAAACTCATCGCATTGGATGCGAAAGATATTTATTATGCTGGGGCCACATTAGCGGGCTACGGCGAATATTCGTGTTAACGCGATGTATATGGCCGGGTACATCGTGTCTTCGCGTAGTATTTAGACAAGAAGATCGCCTATACCCGAACACGATGTTTTTGTCGCGCCAACACGATACGAATATTCGCCCGCTAATGTAGCCGAAGCATTACTCAATTCCTGACTTGTGAAATTGGAGGTTCCTACGGAGTTTGAAGCTCGAATTACTTGCTCCTCAGGAGCATCTTGACAAGTGTCTGTCATCGTTTTGAGATGGTAAAATTATCTATGGCCAGCGCTAGAACATTTGACAGATGTAGAGCTATTTGGCGTGATCATCTGTTTCCTTGAAAGCTTTTTTCACGCTCCTGTTAATCGAAGATAAAAATATAGAAAAAAAATTATACAATGGGCTTATGAATGAAATGCTTACGCACTAATCCTTGAAATTGAATATTCAACCTCCACACTATATCGAGTTCACGGTTAAGACGCCCGCGAAGAAATTCGCTAATCGTGTAGGCAGGATCTTAGGAAGGAAGGTCACATAATTGGTAATAAAATATTCACGGACTTTTCACACATCACGTTACTCCTACAAAGCAAAGTTTGTACTTTGGAAATTACTGCTGATGAAAAAAAAAATGGTAGCACTCCGGGAGTGCCGGCAGAAGTGAAAACTTCAATATTAACGTTGTGTTACAACGACGAAGACAACGAAGACACACTGACACAGACACATTCGCGCAAGCGCGAATGTGCTCATGTGACAACGACGAAGCCAACGAAGACACAGACACATTCGCGCAAGCGCGAATGTGTCATGTCGCCACAACACTATTTAATTGTTTGAGTCATACGTCGCGTGACCGCAAGTGTGTTCTTTTGTCGTCTCTTGTTTTACGAGCAATGTATAAAAATTAAATAAGATCTTACGCTTTTTCGACGTCACGTGACCCTGACGCGAGTTTGAAAGTTTTTACCCACCCAGCGCCGCTAAAGAAGTTTTCACTTCAAAAAACTACAATAATACTCTTAAAAGAATATGCCAAACAATATTGCTGTCAGTGTATCACCTAACGTGTAAAGTGGACATGTTATCGGACTTATCCTGGCAGTAACGGTCCTGGCACTGCCACAGCTAGCACGTGACCAGAGTTGTTAATGTCAACAAACGCTACGGCGTGTGTTCTGACATCTGTGTAGCTGTAGCTTAAATAACAATGCTAAAGACTTAAATTACGCATTAACTGTGGAATACTCTTAACCCGTTCCTTACTAGGTAACTTCCTTGATAGTGTAGCAACTAAATCTGAGGTACCCGAAGTCAGTTTGTTTTTGTAAACTATGATCTTATATTGCTCTATGACAGGCGTTTTGACAGTTGAAAGTGAAGCGACAGAAGAACGTTTGTAGCAAGCGGGTTATGTAAAAGTCGTGAGTGCGCAGCGTGTTAACCAAATAAAATAAGTATGCTCAAAAACCCTTCCTGGAAAATCCCAATTTCTCTCGGGTCCATTCTGAAATATGTCCCAAACAGAACTTAGTTTCACACTTGTTTTTCAAATAATGACGCAGTTACATTGTGATGAAAACAACGCCATTTCAATATTATTATGTGTAAAAATATGTTAATTTATTCTTAATGTTAAGTTATATTTTAATATGTCTGGTTTTAAACCTTAGATGTTTTGTAGAGAGACCAAAAATATTTGTACTTACTTTGTTTATTTTTAACACGCAATTCGAAGGCCGCTACCTCGCTTTTCATTTGGCAAAGATGTCTTTGTGATTTTTCTCATTATCGTCAACTTATTTTATCTAGTCTATCTATTAGGCGAGTCCATAGACATAAGAGAACGGACTGATCGTTTTCTATCTAGAAATAAATACGGACGTCAAAGCGAGAGAGACAACAACCGTGCAGTGGTTGTCTATTTTATAGACTTACCAATCCACAGAATAGAGATAGGAATTGGTCCATTCTCTATGGGCGTAGGTCTCTTCCAAGACGCGTCATTATCTGACAGTTATAGGTACTTTGACAATTGCAAACATAAGCGGACCTCTCTTTTATAAACTTCTCTTACCACTTAATCCTTGGTAGAGGTGCACAAATGCTTCCAAGAGGTACAAAGCTATCAACCAGGCTCACTCTGACAACCGTTTCCAAAGTGAAAAACTTGAGAAAACAACGCAAGTTTGACCCTTACCCGTATCTCTATAAACCAAGTCGGTCAGAGCAAGTGGTAGTCGAGATGTAGATGACCTCGCACGACAGTTTTGTTTACATTTATTTATTTAACAGTAAGCCCATTAGTTCTGCATCACACAACACAGTTATAAAAAATTGCGTTTTTATAAACGTGAACTATGGACACCGCTACACTCAGTGACACGGTACCAATAGACGGGTTACGTTTCTTACACCACATGTGTTGCAAGTCTGAGTTAAAAACACAGCTGTAAAGAAACTTCTCGTAATATTTTCTTTCTGTGTGCGCCTAAATAAAGTCTGAAAATTACCTGACTTATCGCTTGTCATATATAGATACGAGTAACGCATCTAAATCTACTTTGTACATGCTTGGCTAAACTAGCCTATTTCAGCCATTCACTCTCACGTATGACTTACGGAATCATGCTGTGGGGAGCGACTGTCTGGGCCATTATAACTGTACATGGTAAAAATATTATTTGTCTAGATTACTATAAAACAAAGCGTACCAGACCGTTGAAATACCAATTTGCCAACACCACAGTAATTGATTCAGAAAACATTTGATTGTTGCATATTTTACGGTACTTTTATAAATCTGTTATTTTATGTTAATTGTTTTATTTGATATTAAAAAAAACTATGTGATAATCTGAAAGTAACAGTTCTAATCTTTTTAACGATGTATAAATACGGTGAATTACGATTTTGTTATCGAGTCAGTTATCCGAGTAAAGTCGCGCCTTGATGCTAGTGCAGTAAAGGACACGAACAACAAATGTCTTGAAATAGAACATTCCATTCCGAAATAGGGCTTAGGAAGTAATCTAGCCTCATTATTGTGGTCGCTGATTTTACAATGAGACGAACCGGTTTGCAGGTAGAAATTGTAGGCACGAGAATTTGCGCTCTTGTCTAGATTTTGTGCTAATTTTGTGATAAATGTACTTGTGGAATTTGTGGCTGCACGTAGTTTTGAGAAGCCCTTTTCTAACTTTTTTACAATTGTGAATTTTTAACTATGCTTAGCTTGTTCTCTAGTTTGAGGTCCTTGCCTCTAGCCGATGTTCTTACCCTCACCATGACCTATCTATGCATAAAACCTCTTCTAGCCCTCATCCACAGAAGTGTATGGCCTCATCCCACTAGATGGGATAGTATAACTAACTAGTATTAAAATGAAGTTTTTATTAAGAAAATTACGTGTATTACGATACCATGTCTCATGTTTTCGCAGAAATAAGTGCAAATACACACAGCAGTAAAATAATATCACAAAACAAACAAAGATATGATCTAAGAGTTGATCTAGTTATCTCATTCGGCCCACTTTGCATACTGACGTCACATGTACTGCAGTACAATTTTGGTTTTAAAAATTATTTTATCTTGGTTTGGTTTATTGTTTTAATGAAAAAGCATAGTTTTGGAGTTTCACTGAATATTTTTCTAAATACTGGCACGATTCAGCCAGTGTCCATTTTCTCTAGTGTCATAAAGTTGGATTTTCGTCACAATATGTAAAAAAAGCTGTCACTGTCAATGTCAAAACAAATAATTGGCTATTCAATAACATCTAGTTTATTTGTATACTACTAGATGAAAATAAAAAACTACTAATAAAAATTACTAGAGTTACTACACTAAAAGCGTACTAGAACTTTGCCATATACTGATGTAAGTGAATACTGAGATAATTCTTAGTTGGACAGGAAAACGCTTTGTATGTAAACAGACATGTTTTGAATAACTAATCCTCTTGATTCGAATCTGATATTTGTTCTATTCAAACCTACTGGCGGCGTGATCTGTCGTATTGATTATTGAGCGTGCAAGCCTTCACGTTTGTACGAAACGTGAGGGATTCTTCGGTAAGATCGTCCACGTCTTTTCATTTCTTTCAAGGAGGTCATGTCGAGAATTCTTAGCCTTCTTGATCTACTTAATATAGATTAGTTCTCAAAGTTGCACAACACGATATATTTAAGGGATTTCTAGTATATTGAACACTCATGTTCTGATCGATCTTTCTCTAACATTTTTTACGTGTGTATATATATACTTATGTATCTCTATTAAATGTAAATAGTTTGTTTATTTGACCTACATTCCTATTCGCTCTGGTTTTTGTCGACAAATAAGTTAAACTCTTTCATTGTTTTTGTTTAATTTTGCCTTGTGTACAAAGGATTTTACTCTTGAGTCCAAGTCACTTTTGTGGACCGTAGCTGAAAAACACTTGAAACACAATGTTATGTTTTAGTACAAAACATTGTATTTAACATAATTATGTGTTTTATAAAACAGCCTTGTAATTGTTATTGTAGGCTTGCAGCAGTTTTAGCTGCGTGTAAAAAAGGAGTGCTAGTAAGAATAGATGACAATTGTCCAGTACATTATGACATTGACATAACAATAATAATTGACATTAACTTCTAAAGACAAAAGCGAAGCACTTAAGCTCGGAAATAGGGCGTAAATAAACGTATAACCCAATTCTCCAAACCGACATAAAAATTGACGGTTAAACACCGACAGTTTTTTGTTATTGCATTACTGACGGTTAAACTGTGAACCCAATGTTTACAACTTTGCAACGTAACAGACGCAAGTTGTTGAAATATAAAAGGTAGATTTTGACAGGTTACTGAGTTACAAAACATGTGTGAATTTTCGACTGTCATCGGTAGTAGCTAAGTTAAGTGACAGAGAAAAAAGTAATGTCACAAGAAAAAGAACATTATAAAGTAGTATTTAGCCACTAATTTGTTTAATAATTCACTCTAATGTGATCCGACCGTACCTAAGAGAGATATTTAATTGTACCTCCAACAAGACAGCTATCAAATCAGGCATGTAATTATTGTGTGTGCAATCCGAAACAATTCAAATCAGCTATGTTTAATAAAACAACTATTAATGTCACTGTCAAATGAAGAGTATAAGAATTTCTGAACAAGTCTTTTTCTACTATTACTATTAAATAATATACGAAAATCGCTTAGGGATTGTAATAATGTGTTATATGATGATGCATTTATTTATTTATATACTTAAATTGATAAATTTTAGAACGTATGTATTTTTAGAAACTATGTAATATCACAAAACCTGTTGGAGACACTTGTCACCATCACCTACAATAATGACAGAAATATAATGAGCTTGCGCAATGCACGCCCAATTAAACATACAAAATCACCCCATTAGCATTCAGATTGCAAAACAATAAGTATTTTTACGCCTACTTATGAATCGTGTTATGTTATTTACATAACATACATTCCATATTATTCAATCTTGTACTGAATTTGAAGTACTTTTGATACACACAACTTATAACTCAGATAACCATCGGATTCTTCTGTCAGATACTCGTATTTGTTTCGGCACGCTTTTAGCTGTCATTTGGTAACGAAGACAATGCTTTGTTATAAAATATTTATTGATAAACGCAATATATAATGACAAGATTTTCGAGTAGCATAGATATTCAACAGGGTTTTAGTTTAAGTTTATGATTGAGTACATGACATCATCGGAAAATAGACCCTTGACACCTGTCAGAAAAAAGGGCAAGATAATCATTTTGACATTGAAGTCTGACGATAGAAGCGACACGCTGTCTTATCTTTGCTGGTTACATTCTGCTTGACCGTGAACTTATCTTGCAGTGTCAAAACGTATGATGCAATTGATTACTATTGATTATTTTTGTTGTAACGAAAATACTTTATTAACTAAATGAAACATACCTAATTGCAACAGAGAATCCGAGGTTGGAAGCAAATAGTTGGAAATCTTAGCTATTGCAATGGCTTAGCTACTACCACTTATTGTCCAAATATGACATTTACTAAATTTTAATATACATACGTAGTTTCTCTTCTAAAAAGCCCAAATTTATATGCAATCGTGTCTATCTATAAATGTAGAAAATTATGCAAGGGGATATATAAATCTCCAGTCGAAAGTATCAAGTCGACCCCATTCGAAAGGTTTTTGAATAGAATTCAAATGATGCTTAAAGACTTTTCTAGAGCCACAGGCTATTACAATAATGCATAAATAGGTACCTGAGTAGGTACAAACAGGGTCATGCGTGGGACTCAATGACAAAGATCGTTTTATGTCGCAGCATACATTACGCAAAATGAGGATATGACTTCATGATGAAAAATTGAGTATAATTTTAAGTGTTGGAGATGCTCCTGTTGCTAGTAAGGGGTTATAAAACCTCTTACGAACGTAGAACTAATCCTATGTTCTGACAGTTTTTCTTTCTGGTGCAGGTAAGAACCTTGTGTGTATGACTCATTGCTTGGCGTCTACTTGCTACGATCCTTGAGTACATATATACTGTTTCCAGTAAAGCATTGGCAAATAGCTTCCTTAAAAAAAATGGAAAACAAATTATAGAATCAAAACGAAACCATTGAAAAGAATATATTTAACTCAGCATACACCGTCAGGAGCCAATGGTGTCTATGACACTGGTTTTCAGTACTTTGTGCATAGATGAATGAGTACATTTTCCTGACTTTTTCTCGCTCTTTCACCGGTCTAAGTATTATTCCATATTTATTTACAGATCAAATCACGTCAATAAAATAAACACACCTACATCGAGTCAAATCAACTTCTTTATTCGAGGAGGTCGTGAGTCGTGACACCGGAAACTCCATAAATATTGACCGGAAATGCGGAACCGTTGTGGCGGGAAATCAAGCGCCATATTGGATTGGAATACCACCTTGTTAGGTGGTCAAGACTTTTATGTAAAATGGAAATAAATCAGTTTAATGTTTGTCGTAAAACAAATGGCGTATAAAACCAAATCGTTTGAAAGCTAGTACTTATAAAGCGTTAGAATTAAGTATAGCTGTATTTCTAAAGTATTAAACATGACTTGTTTATTATGGTCGTTTTCATACGTCAAATATTATGACAGCATGTAGGTTGTATTGTAGCCCATCTTCACTTGTCAGTTTTATTGTCTCTGATTTGGTGTCAGTTCTAAACCTTTCTCTGATTTCATCTTACTTATTTATTCTTTATTCTTTATTGTACACAGACAAACATATACAGAAAATATAAACTTAAATAAATTAGATGTACAGAGGCGAGCTTAACCCTAAAAAGAGTTCTCTTCTTACATCGCAGTTTTTAAACGACACTAAATAGATGAGGGATATTTTTTTTTTGGAAGCTTTCGTGTGTCATTTTGTTCCTTGACTGGTTTTTTCGTTCAGTTTTTGTTATTAAAGATGGTCGGGTTAGGTTTTATTTATCAAAACTTAAGTCAATTGGAACAGTTGAAGTCTGGTGGGAAAAAAAAGTTTTTAATAAAATCGCACGCAGAAAGCATAATCTACTCGAGATACTACCTAATCTATCATCGTTATGGACAACTTTTTCTTACTATAAACAGTCTTATCACTGACAGAGATCTCTTTTAGTGAACCGCGGTAGTGGCATACTCGTGAGCACTTTCACAATGGATAAAACATTAGCAAATTAACTTTATGACATTGACAAGTCACGAGCGCTCGGGCGATGTATTATGCTGGCCACACACCATCCTTCTTATCGTCCAATCGGCATGAAGCTACTGATTGGATCAGTTAGAATTGACCGTGTGTGGGAGTGGATTGGCATGACAGTTAGAATGGATGGCATGATCGAATTTCGATTCTTTTGGCTTGATCACATCGATTGGATACTGCCGATTGGACCGTGTGTGGCTGTGGGCGATTGGCAGTTCAGTTCGTAAGAAGGGCTTTGAAATTGAAAAAAAGTAAAAATGCAGATCGACTAAACAAGGGGAGTGAGTACCAGAAAAATCCGAAATCCCCCCTTTTCGTCCCCCCTCTTTGGGTAATCGCTCCCAACTTTTTTTCCAGCAGTCCGATTGAGCTCAATTTAAAAAGCATTGTTATTTGTGCAATTTTCTATCCGAATCCATCGAAATTTTTTTCAAAATCCGACATGAATCACGCTGTCAAAAGCAAAAAGCCAAATAATCGTCGTCAAGCCTGCAGTGTCATGCCGATTGGACGATAGGAAGGATCGTCTGTGGCCACTATTATGCAATATATTACTTAGTAAGTTTGATACAATTCTTATCTATAACGATATATCCACAGGAAAGACGAGGGACACGAGGCGCTGGTTTTTGTAACTGCTGGTTTTGTAATTAAGTAAAGTATATGGGATCACTTGGCATTGCCCGTTTGTCAATAATAATATTACTTTAAAGTCGGGACTAAAGAAAAGCTTCTGGCTGTGGTCGTTAAACTTGACTGGGGAATTAAAAAAAAACAATTATTGGGAAAAACGAGACAATATTTTGGCGGCTCGCTTTGCTGACACACGGCTTACGCGCCGCATTCAAGACGATATGTTTGACATTTAGCTACAAACTTCGCGTTGGCTTAACCCGGGACTGAGGTTCACTCTCGTGCGTAGTGATTAGGGCGTGGCTACTAACCGGTCACGAGTGATATGTCATGACATGATCGCTGCTAAGGTTGTCGCAACGGTAAACTAAAGCTACTGTTCATCGTATGATCTTAAACAATCCATGTCATTTTTGAGTAGTAAGTACATGTTTATGTCAACTGATACATAGCGGGATATAGCGTTGTAAAAGCTAGGTAATAAAAACTTTTTTTTCATTATCTGTGTTAAAAACATTTTTGTCGGCGGAAGTAAACTCAATCAGTCGAGCAGCCCTACCTTAACTGTCATGGCCGCGAGCGACTGACATTTGACGCGTTAACCCTCGCTTTCTGCGATTGCTTTCAAATTGCGGTAAGATGGATTCCTGGTGAAAGTGAGATCCCATCTAATTCAGCTTTTATTATGTGTACATTTATTCGGGTCTATCATTTTCTCTACACTTGACTATTTGGGAAATTATATGAGTTAAAAGTTTGTTTTTTTTTTAATTTTTCTTTTTTAGCTGTTACTATCACAGCCATACTTTACATTTTACATACTTATGAAAATAAAAACGATTAAAATTAATAATCTGAGACGCTTGTTGCATAATTTAATAAAGATTGTATCGTACAAAATGATTAAAATGCGCGGGGAAAGGATGAGTCTTTTAATAAATTTTGCATGAAGGAGAGATTCGGGTTAGAATAAGGGCTGTAGATCTCTACCTAAAACATTTAATTCCATAGAAGGATAGGGACTCCCCCATGAGACCTGGCTTAAGGTTTTGTTAAAAAAATAATGTTTAAGTACTAAAATTCCCGACTTATAATAGATTTTGCTACTCACTGAAACTACAGGAAATGTCATTATGTACCCGACATCTAGATTCTAGAACGTGAGACTGATTAGATAAAAGCACTTTCACAGTACAAGGACCTACGCCGTGATAAATTAATTAAACCAATCAAGTTACTGGTTGTTCGACTGTCCACTGACCATAGAGTATCTCAACTCTACTTTTTATTTTATTACTAGTTCTTACTTTAAGTTCGTTTCTATACTCCTTGATAATAAACATAGAATATTCAACAATGCATTTTAAGTAGTCCAACTCAGATACTACTTACTAAAAATATGCAGCTTAATTAAATAGGTTCATATAAGTAAGTCCCTATTAAAATTTGTAAATTTTGACGTCTTTCTTGTGCAGAAATATCATAGAAAACGGGCAAGATAATATCTGATATACTTACATAGTTTTTTTTTAACCAGCATTTATATTTATAATTATTACCTCTGTGCTACTAATTCTAGCTAGCAGCTACAAAAAATAACCACAAATAAAACCTGCATAAATGAAAAGTCTTCTTGTTTTGAGGCATTTCAAGCCTTATTCGATTATGAATGGACTTATCAAGCTCTGTTTATCAAATTAGTTCTCGATTTCCATTCAACAGCGACACATCGATTAGTTGCGATTGGATCCGCTCTGCGGTGAATCGTTTCCGAGAAAATGGCGGCGGAAACGTCACTGCGCGGGAAATGGACTTAGGTTACAATGTGGAAAGTTGACGCAAGAAGTAAACGCAATACTGATTGAGAAGTCATTTGATTACTTTTAGTTTCTGTTGCAAAAAGACCCATGATCTGACTAGCTCGCTGTGCACCATCGTGTTATCGCGCCATAGAGAACATTTTATTTACTTAATTTATTTATTGGGAATCCAACAGCGATGCTACTGAATTAAATACAAAAATTTAGGCTTAAAGTATGGCCAATTATAGGTTTCCTCATCAGATGCGGAACATTACTACTTAATACCAAATTAAATAATGTTACAAGCGAAAATACAAAGAATAATTAAAAATCTATAAGTATAGTAGGTACATAAATATTTTTATGTGAAGAACAGCAAGCTATAAAGTTTAGTACCAAAAAGTTTCCTCTCCCGCGCGATCCCGTCGAGCCGATCAGGCTCGACAGCTGTCGAGCCTGATCGAACGCTGGCTATCCTGAAATCATGCGCTTGAGCTGTTCAACACTCCTATCATGATTAAAATGTCACAGAATGAGTGTGCAAGATGTTATGTTCGAAATCGAAACTCTCTTAGGCACAAGACGTAGGGACAAGTTGTAGAACTTAAGCCAACGAAAGCCTACAAAAGCACAAAAGCCTCTTCACACACATTACTCTTTCAAACGAGTCGACCTCTTTCGATTGTTTCAAACTGAAGACCGGCTTTCAAACTTCTTCAAACATGCTTGACGTCAGCCGACCTCGATCGACAATAATTCAAAACTCAAGGGTTGAGCCAAATTATGTTTGTATATTTACATACAAATATATATAAAATAGACAGCTATAAGTCCCCGTACTTTTATGTTTATATTTTACTTATTTTTTTTTATACATGTCCAAATAAATAATTATTCTATCAGTAATCTTATTCTCATAGTATATTCTTTGCTTGGTTTGGGTCTAGAGCGCGATAACGTGCGTAACAATTAAAACAAAAATCTCTGACTATCTTGACGTAAGCTGTCATATTAACCTTAGCGTGTGATACTGAAATATACTTGAAGGTTTTTATGGCTATAATATTGCCTTTAAGCATTACATAACTTCATAGTACCTGCTTTATTTTAATTAGTGATCTAGTTACAGGATTTGCTTAGTTTGACGCAAACTCATAGTAAGTGGACTAGATTACTTTTGATAGAACCATGAGTAATAAAAAAATACGTTGGAAGAATAGGGTTTCATCGAATTTGCTAAACCCCGAAGAGAAATATTGGGTTGGATCTACTATTACTAACTGTCAACTAATAAAAAAAAACGTATAATTTCCGAGTTTTTTTTCTGGTTTCTACAGATCTTTTCTTTGCTTCTGTCATCATCATCATCTTACGTCAATTTAATTTTGAATATTAAAGGTATCTTCAAACGATCCAATTTTGTTTAGCTAACCTACCAAATCACGCGGCTAAAAAGAAAGACATTAGATTTTTGGCTCATTTCTTAAACAATCTTAAACTTTTGTAGCCATCATCGTTTCAAATTTTGTTAATAGACCTAAGTTTTTATTGTTCCCAATAAACTATTTTTTTTTTAATCTTATTTCTAACACATAGTAAACAAAGGTAAGAAATATTAAGAAACAAAAGTCCAATAATCCATGTCGTGTATAGAAAGTGAACCGCTATTATGTTGTAAGCAATTTCACTGTTGAAGCTTGCGACGGATTTAGAAACAACCAAAGATATACAATTCCCTTTTTCTGCTATCTTTAACATCTAATAATTCTCTCTTAGTACCTACATAAAATGTAGAATTAATTTTCGATGTTAAAAAATGTTTGTTAAAAAAAACGGGGCTGATTTTTGAGTGGTTTAGAGAGAAAGAAAAAAACTTTCAAATACATTTCCATTGTAATAAATTCACATAATATGTACTTTTAAGTTTTCAAGTAGTGTTACTGAAATGACCTTATATCCGTAGATCTTTTTAATAAGTATTCCGTTTAGTGTCGTTATCATATTGTTTTCAAATTACCTTCATATCCTACAATATCTGCCATACTTGCTCTTACGCCAACCACAGATAAAGTAAACGCTCCATAAATAGTGACATCTTGTCAGTGTCATAATATAAAAATCGCCTAATTATGGTATCTTAAGAACTCTACAAAAATAGCAACGTTAAGACAGGCCGATGTGCAAAGTAGATAACAGACTGCTCTTATTGCTATTTATTTTTATTTATCTTGAATCACAATAATGAGTTCTAAAGTCCGGCCCTGTAGTGAAAGTGCGACAGGTGGAGCTTGAATGAACCTTTTATGGAACTATAAGATTAAATTACCTTATGTATTTTACAACTACAAGCTATAAATAAATTGCCTTCACTTTTGATACTTTCATACATTAAAACACCCGACCTATACAAGTACTTGTCAAATTACCAAGTATAGTGAAAATATAAAGATTGATCGTACATAAAGCCCTTATTTGGTTACCAGAATCAAACTCACAGAAAACAATGAAAGAGAATTCGAATTTAAAATAATTACTGTGGGCTTAGTCCGAGGATGCATTTGCATAGCTCCCTACTCTCGAGCCGAGAGTCGTCTCATGGATATCCATACAAAAATATAAGGACATCCGAGAGACGACTGTCGGCTCGAGAGTAGGGAGTTTTAAAATGCAACCTCGGACTAAGCCCTCTGAATTAAAACAAAAGCGTTCGAATTCGAAATTAAAATAACTTACGCAATCACATAACGTTAACATGCTAAAAGTTACACGAACAAATAACGTTAAGTAACGCTATAATTGACGTGACCTTGGTTTGTTTATCACAAGGAAGCAAAGAACCGAGAAGATACGTTTTAAAATTGGAATGAGTTTTTTTTTTCACGAATTGCTTATTTTTTTCGAAATAGCGAGATACCACTGTCAGAACGATTTATGGGCGTAGAACAAAGACAATAAAATTCTTATTTTATTTACTTTTTATTTTATGATTAGGGTTTACACTTTGCATTTTTAAGTACTAAGCATGGAATTTTGACAGAGTGTTCCCGTAATTACAGGGTACCACAGCGAGCACTTTCTTTGAAATTAAGGTTTATATATTTTGATAATAGTGAAAATGAATTCAAATTCAAATTCAAATTCAAATTCAAATTCTTTATTATCTAATAAAATAACATAACAGACTTAATCCAAAGCGTTATTCTATTTAAATCTAAATATTAAAATTTAAAAATAAAATAAAATATTTTACAATTATAGTATGAAGACAGAGACTTACCTATATATTAACGCACATATCTTAGCTATCTTGAATATATTACGGTTTAGTGTACCTACTCTAATCACCGACCAACCGTACCATAGACGTACTCTATATACCATTACCTTAACAAATTTATTGACTAACAGGATCTTAGCAAATTTGTGGCAATCTAAACCAACAGTAAGCCACAACTTAGCGAAGAAAAGGGACAGATTTAGTCAAAAAAGTTTAAACTTCAAATCACTCTAAGTACTTAGAATAGTGGAGCGACAGTGAACGAACAGTGTTACCAACTTGTGATTACAAATAAGACAGTGCAGTGATAAAAATAGGATATCGTCACACGCTATGCGTTTTTTGTTGTTATTATTCTATGTATTAAAATGCTAAAATGGCGTTTATCGGGCCGAGGAACAGTGCGCCTGTCATCAAGGATAGTCTGCACACGCCGGCGTATGACGTAAGTTTATTTATTTATTTTTTGAACACGTACGTTGTACTATGTTTTTAAACAACCATGTTATTACATACATTACATTATTATATTTTACATTTTCATATTTTCATCTCTGTAAATAAAACTTAACTTTCATCTGTGCCGTAAACAGGAAACGTAGATTTCATAGATTTTATTTTTCTTTGTAACATTTGAGTGAGTTGCATGGAGTTGGATTGCTGTAAGAGGTATATTCTAAATTCAAAATCGAATGAATGATTTATAAAACCACAGAGAATTTAAGAGCACGTCGAATTGAACTCTAAAAATAATATTATTTAATCTGAATAATATTTTAATTGCTCTAAGATTAATATAATATGTAGAGATAAAAATCTTTTCGCAAGGTGAGTGAACCGGCGTTACGTGTAAGAATTCGCTTTTTTGTCGCTACCCGCTAATGTTATGAATTAATTTAAATAATTTTTGCTTCTGTTGTGACGTTCCACTATTTATCTGTCATGGTTTATTACAATTTGTTTTATATTGCTTAGCTACACTTACAATTTTATATTTATATACGCTTTATACCTTTTTTGTGCCAATAAAAATATATTTCAAAATACTCAGTGTACTCAAAATAAATTAAGTATCTAAGTAATAATATGAAATAAAAACATAATAACTTAACTACATAATATTATGTTTCAAGTAGTACTACTTTAAACATATTATGTACTTAAAGTGATGTTATAAAAACATAATAACAATATTTAATTTAAAACACATTCGATGTAAACTACTTAAATAAGAAAAACAAATGTAACGATGTTGATGGTATATCCGGAACCATATTTTTGCTCAAATTATGCTTTGTAATATAATTTACAGTTTTTGCCCAAAAATTCAATTGTAATTATCAATTTAGATGTTGTAGGAAGTTTTCTTAAATGAAGAGTATTTTTATGCGTTGTTTTTTATTATAATTTATTGAATATAATTTAAGTATGATGTAGATAAGTAATAAACTAAGAGCAAAATTATAATATTGAGTACACTCCACTCTCCCTATCAATCTAGGGCATAGTACAGACAAAAAAAAATATAGGGCGCGGTTTCATTCCTGTGTTTTTTTTAAATTCCTCGAAGTAGATGCTGAGCTCACAAACTTTTTGTCATAATGTACATAGCATGGCAACACCGTACAGTTGTTGTGTTGGTAGAACACTGCGCTGCACTATGATGAATATTATCTCGGCTCTAGAACTGCAATGATCTCATCTTAGCAAGATTGCGAACCATAAAACTATACGGTAGACGTTTTCAATTGATGGCCACTTGTGTGGGCTGGACCTATGTCGTTATTTGTGTTTGTCTTGTTCCAATCTAATTCTAAAAATTAGAAACCTTATTCAATGTTAAAAAACTGGTCCGGTTTCTTAGGGCTATATTTCACCGGAACACCATGGCGGCGCAACCAGTCGTCGCTACCAACAAAATGTATACAGCTCTATAGAGAGTTAGTGTCCGTTTGGTCGCGCAACCAAACGTACATTTTGTTGGTAGCGGCGACTGGTTGCGCCGCCATGGTGTCCCGGTGAAATATAGCCCTTATACGCTATACGACCAAAGTTTGACTCAAACTCGCTTGCGGGTGAGCACGAATAAATGTGACAATCGTAAACGTATCGAAACAGTGACATATTTGAGATACACTGCGCGTCGATATCAGCTTTACTGTCGAATGTTGCAGTGTTAGCGCGCAGTGTGTCTCAAAAACGTTACGATTGTCACATTTATTAGTGCTCAGCCCCTGATATATTTCAATTTGGAGGTATCTCTCTTATTTATGCTAAACTTAACATTTCCCGTGATTGACACGTTTCAACTGACAAACTGGCTGATGTTTAACTTTTTTGATCTAAAACTGTCGATGGCCAGCACCTGAAGTTAGACAGCTGTCAGGCGATGTGTCTTGATTAACGCTTGGGGGTTTACTGAAATGAGGCCAAGAGCTATCCACCGCTTCTGTCATTATTAGATACTTACAAAATAGTATTTGCTTGTCTGTTCTTGTAGGATGATTTGCGTTTATGTCAATCATGCATTCAATACTCGTAGCGTATAATTTACTAATAATTGTAGCATCTGCGTCGTCTTACTGTATCATTATAGATAATATATTTTTTATGGCGTTTTAAAGTATCTTGGTGTAATTACAATCCCACACTAATTAAAGAGAAACTAGGCAATCCAGCGCGTCACTCTGACGTAGGGCTGCCATCCGTCCGGGTTTCCCCGGATTTGTCCTAGTTTAGAGGGCGTCCGGGGAGCGTCCGGGCGGGGTTGTCAAAAAGTGTCCGGGTGAAACCCGGACGCTTTTAGTGTCAGGGGCATTCCCGATTAATTAAAAGATAAGCGATAAATCTAAACAAATCTTAGTTAAAAATTCATTCGTAATTGGTAACCGCAACCAAGTTAACTCCGACGCTTCAAAATACCTGATGACGTGACGGCCGATGCCCGAATGACCCCCCGCACGCCACCACCCGCCACAACTGCCGGGGTTACAGTTTATTTGATATATAAAAAACCAAAAATTATAATTCTATTTTTTAAAATTATATCAGATATAGAAGAGTGTAAAATTTTGACTATTTTCTTTTCGTTTAAATGAATACATTTTATTTTTATTGTAATATTTTTTTCTGGGTGTCCGGGGAAAAAACTGAATTTTATCCAAATGTCCGGGGTTTTTGAAGTTTTTGTCCGGCGTCGGCGATTTAGGTGATGGCAGCCCTACTCTGACGGGACATTTGTCATGATTAACGCGTATGAGTTTCCTGAAATCAGGCCAATTACACTAAAGTAGGTATTTAATAAACTACTTACCAATGACAGTGACATTATAAGAAACACTGACGTTATCAGAAAACAGTCATCCCTCGTTTGGACCTTCGTCTAAATAAAGCTATCGATAGCAGAGTAGGTCAAGCGAGTGATATTTACGGAAATACGTTCTCATTCTCACGCCCTAAACGGTTCGAAACTTGAATTTTGTCTTTGAAGACCATAGACAAGCTCAAGCGCTTTTACCGCGAAACCGTTGATGAATTTTCGTCTACTTTTTAATAAGCCTTCTGCCCTACTATAAGCAATTCAATATCAGTATCAAGCTGTCAGTTTGCCAGTATCAAGTTTGAAAATAATCTCAAGTCAGGCAATCGGCAATATTATGCGCTATACGCAGCGTATTATTATTTCATTGGGCGGTAACTCAAATACACGGACTAAGTATAATATTAATTTAACTAATTGATATTTAAAAGAAATAAATCATCAGAATCAAGCTACTTTCGTTTTCCTCCCACACTTTCGATAGTGAAGCCCGAAAACCAGTTCTATACTGTTTTTTCAATATTTTTTATTAATTTCATCACAGCTACGCGATAAATACTCGTGTGATATATTTCTTTACTATATTATAAACGCGAAAGTTAGTAGGTATAGATGTTCCCACTCTTTCACGCAAAAACTACTGAATAGATTTCAATGAAACTTTACATTAATATAAGTAGTTTATAAGTACATCAAAATAACACAGGCTACAATTTATAAATATATTTTGTTAATAACTAATCGTGCGCAGATGATAACAACTCTTCTTAAAAAACGCTCTGTATAACATATTTTAAATAATAAATTGGTTACAATAAATCAATTTATAATATATTTATGGTGACTAATATTGCCACCATAATATCTTCCAAATTACCTGTTATTATGAATGCGACGTGCGCAGGCGTCGGTGGGATTGTCACTACATACAATTAAATAGCTGACCGTTTGTCTTAGCTGGGTTATTAATTGAATATTAAATTGAAACTGCCCACTAGCTTACAAACATATTTATACTATTATATCACCTGCTGCCACGAACCTTGCGGAAAATATTATATAGACTTCAAAACATTGTTGGAAATTATTTAAACCATTTTAAAAATGCATGCGCATACGTCTCTCGCGCCGCGCGTGGCCGACAGATCCACCAATTTTGTTAATGATAATGTGTCAAGCAAGACGGTGACTAAACAAATACATAATTACAAAAATATTGAGATCACCAGGTTTTAAATAATAAATAAATTCACGAACATTTTACGCATGTGCTAAGGATTAGTTGTTAATGCTTTTAGGGCTCCGTAGCCAAAGGGTAAAACGGGACCCTATACTGAGAATCTATTGTCCGTCTATCTGTCTGTCTGTCACCAGGATTTATATCATGAACTGTGATAGTAGTTTTTCACAGATGATGTATTTCTGTTCCCGCCATAACAACAAATCCCTAAAAAAATTTAATCTTTCGTCCGCAAGTCCGACTCGCACTAGGTCGGTTTCATTATATTTAAGTAACCATCAAAATTGTGTTTTCCATTCATTCGATGGCTGTGTGGGTGGACCCCACACATGCATAGTGGCATATAATCTGTGATTTCACATAACTATTATGACTTTTACGACAATATTCGCTGTTATTGCTGGATTTAACTACTAGTAGCGTTTAATAAGTTTTAAAACCATTTTTTTTTTACAATAATTACAATTTGCCATCGTTATTTGATATATGCATTATTTAAAAGATTCAAAATAGTACTGGATTTTTGTTTTAGCCTCTTATGTTATTCTACTTGTATTATAAACACGATTTATAAGGATGGGTGGGTGTTACTCTTTCACGCAAAAACTACTGGACGGATATAAATGAAACTTTACAATAATGTCGTTTATACATCAGAATAACACATATACTGTAAACAAAGTTTTTGTGCGAATTGTTCTAAATATAGGGGTAGTGCGACGAAGTTGCAGGATCCACATTTAGTTCCAATTTCATAACTAGATGTACCTACATCATGTCGCGTTATCAAAAGTTACGCGTGTGATCGAAGTTGGTTTACATTGTTGTTCAAATACAATTTCATATTTTAAAGTGGATTATATAGTGGCTTTTAAATACATCACCTTATTCTGCCGCATGACGTGATCAGGGTTAGATCAATAGATTGCTCGCGACTACGTCATTGGCTACGATTGTTCATGGTAGCTATTAACCAATGGTAATCATTTGCGTACGTAGAGGAAGATTTGCACAATTCTTAGGCTATGGGTTTGAGCGTTTACAAGTCAGGTATCATTTATTATTTGTATTAAGCTGACCCGGCAAACTTCGTACTGCCTCAATAGATAAAAGTTCGAATTGACTCTACATTGTATTTAGAAAACGTTTGTATGGGAAATAGAAAAGGGCTATTTCGAGGTTTCTCCCGGCAGTTATTCGAATTTTTCTTACCTTTCAAACCTTCCCTAGACTTCCACGAACATTTCAAGACCAAGATTAGATAAATCCGTTCAGCCGTTCTCGAGTTTTAGCGAGACTAACGAACAGCAATTCGTTTTTATATAAGTAGGTTTTGTTTTATATCTATCCATTAAGTAATTGATTAAATTTTTAATTGAATGTCCAACACCATTCTTATTATGTCATCATCTTCATCTTCTTTTTCACATGGCACCTGCCCGTCAGTCAATACGACAGGTATAGAAATGTATATTTTTTTAATTCAGTCTAATCAATCAATCCTCATCTGCTGTCATTTGTTTTAAAGGGATAAATTTCTCTTCAAAAGCTATGGGAAACGAGTCTCAAACCCCAACACATAACGTATTTCAACGATCTCTTATGTCATTTGATGCCATCGGACCATAGGACCTAAGGACCGTACTAATATTAAGTTTTTTTTGATTATTTGACATTGACATAAGCAGCATCCGATTACCAAATCATAAAAACGCTAATAATGAAACTGCAATGAACAAACTTGAAATCTAAACGAAACATATGGTGCAAATAACGAAATATTCCGACTATACCAGATCGCCCACCCACTGCGGGCCGCCGGTCTGGCAGGTTGGAATTCTGAAAAGTGTTGTAAGCAGACACATTCTTTATAATCCATGAGCTGATTTCTTGTAAGTCTCTGCAACACCTGAAATAAATCCATGGAACCGAAAAGAGGAATCATTACTTTGCATATTTCTACAGAATTGTGTAAGTTTCATTAATTTCTGCAATGTATTCTAACAACAACTTAGTTCTCATAGTACAAGCTTTGCTTAGTTTGGGTCTGAAGCGCGATGTGTTAATGTCCATGAATATTTTTTATTTAGTTCTTTATTCTTCTAGTTCTGTCACTTAACACAATATTAGTCATGTCAGATACAAAGTGGGTTCCATACCTGTACTTTGTAACTTTTATTTTTTATTATTGGATTTTGTGATTATCTGTCATTGTCATTTGCAGCAAATGGTGTCACGTCACTGTGAACTGGATTAAAATACTTAAGTCCTCGCAAACTGCAGACTTTTTATCGGCCGATAGTTTGGTCGGCTTCTTAATCAGTATGAAGACTGAATCACTGTAATGTGCGCATCTGCATACATCTTCATACTGATTAAGAAGCCGACCAAACTATCGGCCGATAAAAAGTCTGCAGTTTGCGGGGGCCCTTAGTTACTGGATTAAGTTAGCTGTCAATGGATTATAGGAGAAATGTGGATTGTCTACTTTAAGACCAATAGGAGAGGACCTAGATTAGTTTTGTTAGACGTGTTATACCACGAACAACAGAAATTGCATTTCTTCAATAACTGCATGAATGAATTTGACATTGTAAATTTAATAGTTATTTTTATCTCAGATCATCTATTAGATGAACTAATGTTTCGATCGAGAGTGAAAGTCGTTACGAATTGCTAAATTAATACCTAAAGTAAAAGTTAAATTAGTTATCTAATAGCGTTATAGATTTTAATCTGTGTTATTTTTTAGATCGCCTTTGGGTAGTTTTTTAAGCTTTTTACATTTAGCTTTCCTTATTACGTAATTTAGATTTTTGCCGGTTATTATAAAAGCATTAGGCAAATTAGTGAGAGTTCAAGGCAATTAGTATCCTTTTTATCAAGAATCATCCTTTCAGCCCGTTGGTACCCACTGCTGAGTGTACATCTCCTCTACATCATGCCATTATTTCCGGTCATTTGCGGCTCTCTACTGAGCAAAGTTGATTAATTTTAATTTTCAAACGCGTATGAAGAATTTTAGTTACTTAAGGCGACGGGTAGGGTGAAATTTTTCATAATAAATAAAAATGTCAATAACTTCCAACTTTATTATTTATTTATTATATCTACATACACGTTAAACTTGTAACACGGCATAGTTTTTGCCGCAGTGGTTAAACTCTAGATAGTCAGCGTGGCAACGTCGCATTTTCAACTTCAGTAAGAATGCTGAAAACGACGCAAAACACATAGTGAGCCGCGCACAGTTTGGATTGTCAAACTTTTAAGCAGCGCCTTATGAATATTTGCGAGCACACAGCAATGGAACACTTATAGTTCCTAAGGCGCTACTCTTCTTCTTCTTTAAACACCTTAATGTAGAATTTTTTTTCCTTGGATGTATAGATATCAACCATAAGAATAGCTGTGCTGAGTTTGGTACCAAACAAATCTGCCAAACCCATAAAAAATGGGATCAAAAATCACACTTTTGCAAAAGGTGTTGGTACTAAACTTACATTTTAAAGTAAACTATAACCAAGAGCACACATTTTGTTCCCTACCTGACTAGTTCAATATATGTGTTATAGGAAATAATAAGTTTCACAACTCCACATGCTATGACTTCTTCAGAAAACACTCCCGAAAACACGCATTTGGCTATACCCGTCACCTTAAGTATTTTTTGTTAAACAAAAAAACCAAACGATTTTAACAAAGAAGTCGTCTAATGTAAGTGGAATGAATAACATTAGAATTAAGAATAGGTTTTCAAAAACTGATCCGTGAAGAATTTCAATTTGTTACAATCATTTTACAAGCGTAATGTTAGCACTACGCCCACAACAAATACAAATCCCTGACCTTCCCAAGTACGTACACTAGCCATAGAATGGAACTGCCTCAAAACAGGTTTCACAACGGTTCACATCCTTGCGCTCGCAAGGACGACGCCCGGCCATCTTGGATCAAGTGTCATACGACCTTGACAGAAAAACGCGCGGTATTTTTTACTTCCGCTTTTGTTTTTTTTACGGCCATATAGGCATGTGACATGGCGCGGATTTGTGAAATCAATATCGTATCTCCTTTTTTGCAAGCTTTGTTTTATTTAAAATAAACCCATTCAAAAACTTACATTATTTGAAACAAAATGATTATTCTGGCTGTATACACTACACATGTGGTACAGGGACACACATCTTGTGTATCAAGTGTCAAATAACCTTGACAGTTCAAACCGGTAATATTTTTTACTTCTTTTTTTTCTCTCTACTGTTTGTGGTTAGAGGTGTAGTGTTACCTTTTTTACTGATTTACATTATGTCTAATTAGAACCTCATTAGAATTAGTAATTAAAAAACAGTTTTAAATATTTTAAGAATAATGTCATATCTGCTTGCTAGTTTTCTACTAGTACATATCCAGAAATAACGATTATGAGCCTCTTTTATCCACTTCTTCTTCTTCTTCGTGTCGATGATTCAAACAACGTTTTCCCAAAATTTGACCACCTATATAAAAATATATTTATATACATATATTTTTATCCACTAGTTTCTATAATTATTCTGGATTTTAACCAAACATTTTTGTTGCACATCAATACTTATTGTTCATTCCAATTTGGGTTTCACGGAATAACCAAGCGTTCGGTTACTAAAATTGTTAGTTTTTTTAAAACATTGACCACTTATAATATTTTTCTATGATAATATGAGCATGAGTAGGAAGTGTTTATGTGTATGCCTTCCATTTAATCTACATCCAAATATCCTATATTAACCTAACTATTAGTGACAAGGTTGTACTAGTTAGGTAAACATCCTAGCCTAGAATCTTGACCAAATAAGATAACAATTTAGAAGGAAAACAAGTGAAGGTTTCGCGATTTTTTTTGTCACACCTAACTGGAACTAAACATAACAGCGTTTTTTACTCTGGCAATATTATTTATTAAATGTAAACCTTTCATTTCATTTACTTGTTGTCATCCAGAATTATTGTTATAAGGCCACGAAATGGCCAATGTCGATGTGCCATGTGCCCTAGCCAAATATATCTGATATTAATGTAATATATGAATACTCTCACTTCACCTATTTACTAATAGAGTCCTAACTGTTGCCCAGGCTCTTTAGACTAAATTCTTTGTTTTCATTTGTACTACCTAAATGTTTTTTATTTTCTAATTGTAGTTTAAGCAAATTTACACAGGCAAGAGCGGGATCTCCTAACACAAGTATTTTTTACTTAGTTTTATTTTAGTTATTTTTTATTAAGGAGATCCCCAAAACTGTTACCGATGTGATTCTTTGGAAACAATAAAATCATTTTGTATTTTTTGTATCAAAGAATATTAAAGCTTTTGCAGTGTAAAAACAAAAAAAAAAGAAATATATATGAATGGTAAGGCCACAAATATATCTGATATTTTTATATTTAGAACAAGCAAAGGTCACGTTCAACATTCTACCACAGAACTACCAAAACTTATACTTCTTCTTCTTTGTCCACAGATCAAGTTAGAGAGCGTGCTTGGACTGACAGTCAACAGCAATGCGGCTCTCGACTGCGACCCCAACACCGAGCTGGTGGCTTATCCAGCAGGGTTAGTGCCATTGATTACTTATTCTTTTATGTCTAGTATTTATTTATCAATAAGCCTTGTGACTGTCTTCTGACATTTCAACAGGAGAGTTGAATTCCAGTTAACCCTCAAACATTGATCTGTCATAATAGTCCGACAACTGTCAAAAGTACATATTATGCTGGCCGTAGAGAATTTTATGATCTTAAAAAATATTTTCTACCACTCGATACACAGGTAAGTATAAGGTTAAGCAAACAAAAATAGTGTAGGTTTCATTCTGTTTTTAACTCGCAAATGCAAATGAAATATTCAAAACAAATTACAAATATCCTGTTTTTAAAGAAACCTCGTATAAAACTATAGTAGACTTTTCATCGGGTTGTCATTCTCCTGTCCTTTTCCCTATTTTTGTCTTCTTGGCCATATCACACATCACACTCCAGTCCCAAACTAACCAAAGTTTGTACTATGGGAACTAGATTAATGACAGAATATCATCATCTTCCTACCATTGTCCTTAAGAATATACTTTACTATAATACTTTTTTGTTTCAATACTTTTGACAGATAGGTCGTGGTCATCATGTAGAGACAGTGGCTCGTTTCACAACTCTCTACCACACTTCCCGCTTGTCTTACACAATAAAAAATGTTAATATTAAATAAGCTTTCCCACTTTGGGGGAATGACCTTTTGAAAGGTATTATTCACCCTCGCGTGAATCAACGTGTGGCCGCACCTTAATAGCACCCTCGACTCGCAGTGAGGACGCACCTTAAATCGATTCTAATTTTTAAATAGGGAGTATAAAGTAAAGACATATTTAGACACGCGGATATGGCTGCTAGATATCTCTTTTAGCGATAAGGCCGCATTTTTGTTATTTTTAAGTGTATTACTAATCTTCCTAATTGATGATCTAATAAAAAAAAACTTTAAATTGTCCATAAAACGCTTTACAGAATGTTATCTTTATAAGAATAAACAATATAATAATTATAATTAATAATATTCATTCAGTAATTTACTAACTAAATTAGAGTTTTTTTTATTTCATCATCCACATCGACAGATCATTTTAAGCTTTTTAAGTTTGCACATGCTATATTATATTAGTTGGACTAATAATAATAAATAAATAAATAATGCTGGACAATCCACACACCATCATCTAGCCCTAAGCTAAGCAGAGCTTGTGTTATGGGTACTAGAAGACTGACATACTTAATACAATACATTACATAGATAGATATTTTTTATTATACATATAAAATACCCAGAACACCCGGAATAAATATTTGCAGATCGTACAAACATTTATCCCGAGGCCGGAATCAACCCCGCAACCTCCGTGTGGCAGGCGGACTTTCGCCCGCCGCGCCACATCGGTCGTCATATGATTATGCATGACATAATGAACGTCATATGATTATGCAGTCCATATGTCAGACTGTCCTATTCCCAAGCCGATTCGGGATCAATGACGGACAGTCGTTGACCTCAGCATTGTCTAGGGACATGCAGTAATTAAGTGAGTCAATTCTGGCGATTTTCCGATCCTTACTCTCCCCTTTTGGTGAGATATTGTGAGATTTTTGGAACCCCCTCCTCGTCTATCAATGCTTCACATAAAATTTATTAAAAAAAAAACTATTTTTTAATCTTTTTTATATTTACGGTTGGAAGTTTAAAAAGCGCTAGATGTAGCAACGAAAGCGCCAATAAAATCCCAACACAGTTAACCCTAAATCCACTTTGATACATTGACCCACTAACCTCCGTGTGCAGTTTTCAAAAGCTGCAATGTTTGACCTCTGCGATTTTAAGCCTTTCAGATTGAATAAATAATTATTTGCAATGCATTTTAAAAGCTTTTTAACGAGTATATTTTTATACTTCAATAAATAGAGCACCAAAGGTACGGTAGAAATGGTGACCCAAATCCTAAGGCCGTGGCTTGAAATTCGCGGGTTAATCCCAAAATTAGCTCTATGGGGACTATAAAAATATAATATTTTTGACTTATTTCTGATTTAAAGGGAAAACTATGAACAGTTTGACTTATTTACACATTTTTTTTTGTTTTGACATTTACGGTTAGGGCCGCAATTTCAAGCACATTAGACTGAATTCTTATGTCAGTGTGATGGACACAGTATGATGTGTTTTTACGACTATGAACGTGTTTGGTTAGGCATTGTTATAGAGGCAGAGATAGCAGAGGTTAGAGGCCATTTATTAATTACAGGCTAATTACCCAAGGTTTAGAATCCATACAAATCTTTATCTGGGGGGAAAGAAGGTAAACCTTACACTAAAGTAAGAATACTTACTTTAGTTTAAGTGATGCTTTTCTAGCAACATTTTATTATTTAGAAAAATTAAAGATCTAATACTAAATGTTACGTAAGAATGAAAAAAATTTATGAAGTCATACAGCGGGAGGGTTAAAATTATCCGTACGTAAATAATGAATAGCCCTTTACGTCTGAAGATGCGATAGGCCATCAGTTTGTTCACTTACTCGAAATAAACATAAAATGATTCTCCAGAATCTTAAATTTCGAGGTAAGTAGGTACTTGACCTAAAAGTACGTTGAGAGGCTCGTCACCGTAAAATTGTAGCCGAGAACCGTGAACGTCTGAGATTGGACGAGGGTTCACGTACATCGAACTGAAAAATATGTTTATTTTTGGTTTGGCTATAAAATAAATGTGCACGAATTCTTTGCTTGCTCGAAAATAGAGGTTCCAAATTACATGTTTTTATGACATCCAAAAGTCTTAGTCGAAAAGTATTATAACTATTATTTATTTATTTATTATTTTATTTATACATTGTTTTTTTTTTTATTTGGGAGATTTTATTTAGAGATAAATAAATAGATACTTAAGTATTTAAAGTAGACGAGGGTTCACGTACTTACATCGAACTGAAAAATATGTTTATTTTTGGTTTAGCTATAAAATGTACACGAAAAAAATGTTGAAAAAAACATTTTTTTACGGACTTCGAAATAGAGGTTCCAAATGGAATTTATGACATTCAAAAGTCTAAATTAGTCGGAAAGTATTTTAACTATTATTTATTATTTTATTTATACATTGAATTTTTTATTTATTTGGGAGATAGAGATGAATAAATAGATAAGTATTTAAAGTAGGTACCAAATTCTAATAGATAGGTATCAAATTTTTATTGTAGATTAAATAAACTGGTCAGACCTTGTAAATAAAAATACATGCACAAAATTATTGTGATCGACAAGAAAAAAACAGAGTCATGGTCATCAGACCGCGCACGCAGCGGAAGCGGAAACGGTACAGTTGCGGGTCAATAACCCGTCTGTCATGTCATGACATGTCACCTGGCTGTGACGTTTATGACATATTTACAGATAGGGTTAACGGATTGTTGCCAGACCTAAAAAACGGACTATGCGCTCCTTATCCAGGTATGAAGTAAATACGGGCGGGCAAAGCGTGAGAGACCGAACAATCGTGCGACCAGTAGTTTTCACTCAGCATCGTCATAATAGAACGCGACTTCGCGATTATCGCGTGAGTGAGCGATGCGACCATTCAAACATTCATCAAACATCGTAGTCGCCCGACCGCGTCGCGCGATTGCCGGTTAGGACACCTGCTTGACATCAGTATGTTTGATCGCGGATTCGTACGATCAAAATTCGCGCGAAATTGCGATGGTCGCGCAATCGCGTTGTATTAGGACGACGCCTTATGTTGTCACCGCACCCTTGTTATCACCCTACAGAAAATAGAGGTGGTCATTTATGTGAGGCTATGGCTTAGTCCAGTTCTCCACGTTCTCCACTCTGTGGTTTTTGATATCATCACCTCTAAGGAAATATATTAAAAGTTAAAACTAGAACTGGTCACTAGGTAAAGTTTAATACAATTATAGGATCTATGGGAAGACATCGATACTAGTGCTAAAGCAGATCGTACTCATTGTTACTCGAACTTCGTCCGCTTGAGTGCACCTTTGAAAACGTTGAAAGATCCTTATTGCGAATGTGCTTGATACTAATCCATTTTGTTTTTTAATTTAATTTGTTATACTAGGAGAAATGATTCTTGCGAATGTAAATTTCATTGCTTGGCAGAATAATCAGTTGTCAGTACTTACTTGGCTATGCGAGTTTTTTTCACAAAACCCCTTCTATTACTCATGTTCTAGTTAGGGTTAATATTTGATATCCTTACAAAATGCTAGGGTTCCTAACCCCTCTGGAATGGCGTGTATGGCAACACCGTGAGAAAGGCATGCGGCTGTATGTCATACATACCAATAAGGTACGACCATGGAGGCCTAGTGTGCGTTCTTAAGCTGAGCGGTTTACTAAACTTAATCTACACCAAGAACGGTCAGCCCTGTGGTTGAAGGTGATATGAATGTGAAAGGCAGTTGAAGGATGATAGGAGTGAGTGAAAAAAGAAAACATGCTGTGCCGACCACATCTTTTTCTGTAGCCTTAATCGTCCCACTGCTGGGCAAAGGCTTCCCCCAAACACTTCCACGCTCTGTCCCACCAATACAATTAAAACACGTCAAGGTCATTCCTTCAAAGCTTAGCTAACAAATCTTGGAAAGACTTATAGTCGTAACAATATAAATAATAATTATAAATATAATAATTATATTATATTATATATACTTACTATATTATATTATATTTTTATAATAATAATTATAAAAATATAATATAATATATTTAATAATTCGAATAATTTAAGAAAATCGTTGAACGTTTTCGAGCCAACTTGATGGCCAGAACTTTTGACAGCTGTTTAGTCATTTGCATGCATTCGTGGCTAATGCAACGTAGTTTCATTACGATACAAATAAATACAAATTGGACGCGATAAAAAACCCGGTGGATCAGTACTATGAGTTCTGATTGCGAAAGTTAAAAATCTAAGCCATTAAAAGATATATCCTCCCCGCTTATCGCTCAGTTTATCATCACCATCAGTCACGATGCTAACTAGACGTCAAACATTAGCCTACGCGTGACATAGCGCGGGTTTGTTACGTCATTAGTCATTCCTGCGGCTGGATTGTGAATAGTTAATTCTATTGGTTAGTGACCTTCCTTTCCGGTTTTAAGGACGCAACTTTGAAAATTCCTTAAAAACTTCTTATGCTGGGGCCACATTAGCGGGCTACGGCGAATATTCGTGTTAACGCGATGTATGTGGCCGGGTACATCGTGTCATCGCGTAGTATTTAGACAAGAACATCGCTTAAACCCGAACACGATGTTTTTGTCGCGCCAACACGATACACAATAAATACACGATAAATAATATTCAGCTAGATAAGTATATATATAATAATACACGATAAATAAATAAAGAGATACATAGAGCCATAAGAAAAGATTTAAGAACGCACTCGACTAATGTAATTGAAAACACAATTAAACTTAATAAGGGACCTAAAGTTTTTAGACGGAAGCTAAGTAAGGGGATTTCTCAGATACAATCATTAAAGGACTCCAGTGGCAATAAGGTATCGAACCGTGAAGGCATGCTGAGTATTGTCGAATCTTTCTATGAAAATCTGTACGCCTCCACAATTGATGAACCAGACCCGGTGCCAGGGGATCCAAGAGCTCCAATCACTCAAACCCACGACGAAAGTAGAATACCACCAATTTTAACCAAGGAAATAGAATGGGCTCTCAACCAAATGAAAAATGATAAAGCACCAGGAGAGGACGAAGTTACGGTGGAACTTTTAAGAGCCGGTGGACAACCATGTTTGGATTTGCTTCTCACACTTTTTAATAAAATTATATCAGGTGGACACATGCCCAATACATGGAAAAATGCTGTTGTTACAATTCTTCATAAAAAGGGAGATAACTCAAAGCTAACTAACTACAGACCAATTAGCCTCCTTTCTCAAACTTATAAATTATTTGCAAAAATTCTATGTAACAGGTTGACAAGCCAACTTGATGATTTCCAGCCAATCGAGCAGGCAGGTTTTCGAAGAGGATATTCTACGATTGACCATATACACGCGGTAAAACAGCTGATGGAGAAATGTAACGAATACAACAGGCCCCTATGCTTTGCGTTCGTAGATTACGAGAAAGCATTTGACAGTGTAGAACATTGGGCTGTGTTTCATTCTCTCCATCGCTGCCAGATCAATACACAATACGTGGATATTTTTAAGAACTTATATGAGTCAGCTACCATGTAAGTCCGATTACATGAACTCACCAAATCAATACCTCTGAAAAGAGGAGTACGACAGGGAGATACCTTATCACCCAAGCTGTTTACTGCAGTCTTGGAGGACATTATAAAACTGTTGGACTGGGACAATAGAGGTATCAACATTAATGGTATTTTCCTGTCACATCTTCGCTTTGCAGACGACCTAATTTTGTTTAGCGAAAACATACAAGACCTCCACTCTATGTTAGAAGAACTCTACCATGCTTCTCTTAATGTAGGCTTGAAGATGAACATGTCCAAGACTAAGATTATGTCTAACGTCTCTGACGCCTCATTAGCTAATATTAATATTGGTGGTGAGACGTTGGAGGCAGTGGATCACTATGTTTATCTTGGACACTGTTTAACTTTCGGCAGAGAGCATAGGACCAAAGAGATAGCTAGACGAATACAATTGGGTTGGGCAGCATTCAACAAGTTGGAAGATGTACTAAAGGCCCGAAAAATGCCCCAATGCCTGAAGACCAAGCTATTTAACCAATGTGTCTTGCCCACCATGACATACGGTGCCGAAACATGGACGCTCACACAGGAAACTGTTTACAAAATGAGAGTCGCACAACGAGCGATGGAGCGTGCCATGCTCGGTATCTCTCTGATAGATCGAGTACGAAATACGGAAATCCGGCGAAGGACCAAAGTGGTGGATATCGGGGACCGTATAGCGAAACTCAAATGGAGCTGGGCAGGACACTTGGCAAGATTTGCTGATGGCAGGTGGAGTAAGGCCTTGACAGAATGGTGGCCTCGAGGACATACAAGAGGCCTTGGCAGACCAACAGCCAGATGGATGGACGATATCGTTGCCGTACAGGGTAGGACCTGGATGCAAAAGGCCCAATTAAGAAAAGAGTGGCGTTTGAGGGAGGAGGCTTATACCCAGCAGTGGGCTAGTACGGGCTGCCGATGATGATGAACACGATACGAATATTCGCCCGCTAATGTAGCCGAAGCATTATATTACCTGCGGTAGAGTAATTTCACATTCATTGTAGGAATCATGTACTATTTGACACTTACATCGATATCCGGCGTGAACTGTCAAATTGTGATGACGTATTGGTACATCTAATGTCAATATCAAAACGAACGCAGTAATCTCGCTGACATTTTATCAACCCTTGCAAACCGATAAGCCTAAGGGCTATATTTCACCGGGACACCATGGCGGCGCAACCAGTCGCCGCCACCAACTAAATGTATACAGCTCTATAGAGAGTTACTCACCTGGTGTACGTTTGGTCGCGCAACCAAACGTACATTTTTTTGGTGTCGGCGACTGGTTGCGCCGCCATGGTGTCCCGGTGAAATATAGCCCAAAAACAAATATACTGAAAAAGGCTGAATAAAATGACATTAATCTTTCTCTTTCTAGATGCACAGTAGTTCTGTACAACGTTAGGAAGAATCGTCAAACACATGTGCTCAATGTTTCAAGAAAAAGTATAACATGCGTCGCGTTTTCCTCCGATGGGAGATATCTCGCCACTGGCGAGTGCGGGCTCGCGCCGGCTGTCAGAGTATGGGACTTGAAGGTAAGTGATTTGAGAATGATGGTGGGCATCATCACAGGCCACTGTGATCTTAATCACCATCTACTTAAAATCGGAGCGACAGACAGTGACCTCTGTCGCGGTTGTCTTCAAGAAAAAGAAACTGTAGAGCATGTGCTACTGCATTGCACTGCTAAAAATGAAGCAAGGTCCAAAACGGGACTGCAGGAGCTGATCGGGTCTTGTTCATCACTATCGCCATCCACCACAACACCGTCAGTCCACGCAAATCATCAGTATTCCGTGGCAAAAATGCCACGGAATACTGATGAGTTACCATAGTAAAATCATCGAAAACTGAACTGCAACCGAAAGGATATTCGGTCAAGCAAGTTTCCCCTTGCTGGATAGCCCCCTGCAGATAAATGTTATTCGCTGTGTGGCTAAAAAACGTCAATATTTTAAATGCGTTTCCTAAAAACCTTAATAGGTAGCTCTTATTTCTCGACGAATAGTTCAGTGATTTTAAATATTGTGATAGGTTGCATAAGTATTAATGATTTATTTATTTCTTTGTCCACTTAAAATTATATTAAAAAGTCAGTTATATTAAAAAAAATAAGTACTTACTAAAGATTTTTAAGATCAATATCATCACGAAGGGTACACCCCTAAACTATATACTACTGATGTACATGTACTATTTTTTTATTTTTTTTTAGTGTCCTAATTTATGTTTTGTTTCTATTATTTGTACGCTCTTTGGTTGATCGATAAACTTTTTTTTTGTATGTAACATGTAAAGTCACTTTCACTCCATCCAACGCATGTAATATTATTATGTTATCGCCAATCAATCAATCAATTAAAAGAGATCAATACTTTATGGATGTTAAAAAATAAATTTTGCATAGTTTAGTATAAGTATTATGTAAGTAATTTGAGGTTATTTTATCTGTTTAGGATTGTGCATCATCGGGGGCGGTCCAAATCGCAGAGTTTCCGAGTCACACACACGGCGTCAGTTGTGTGGTAAGTCAAAAACTTAATTTTTCATTAAGCTGCTTTTTATCTTCCCTTTTGACAGGCAACACAGCTCAGTTACGGCCGGTTTCTCGAACGATGATCAACGAAAAAATCAAATAATTACTATGTGTCGAACTCGGATCAATCGTGATTTGGGTTTCCAGAAACCGGCCGTTAGACCATCTATTTGCCGCGGCATGCTGTGGCATGCCGTGGCACAGTGCGGGAATGCCTCGGTATCTAAGCAGCCAGTGTGCGCTCACTCACGGCAAAATCCCTTGCCATGCCGTCCCGGTCTGCGCCAGCCCTTAGTAGTAGCTCGTGGGTTCGATCCCCACCAAAAACAAAAATTTGTGTGATGAAAACTCATGTTAAGTCTTCCAGTGTTACGAATCCACAAAAAACAAATGCATTCTATCAGCAAGTTAGTTCTCATAATACAAACTTGGAGTTTTTGCACTAAATATGTACTTACTGCACTGCACTAAATATTTACTGCACTATTTAGTGCAGTACATAATATATTTAGTGCAGTAAAAATTTAATGCAATACATATTATGTACTTATTTATTTATTTATTTGTACTATATATATACTTATTGCACAACATTTTTACTGCACTTAATATGTACTGCAATGCATTATTGTGTTGTTTCCAGGCGTTCTCCACGTCGTCCAAATATCTAGTCTCAGTGGGATCGCAGCACGATATGATCGTCAATGTATGGAACTGGCGCGCTAATCTCAAGCTAGCCAGTAATAAGGTAAATTAAAATGAACTGAAATCTTCTAAATATATATTCGTTAGTCTCGCTAAAACTCGAGAACGGCTGAACGGATTCATTTTATCTTGGTCTTGAAATGTTCGTGGAGGTCTAAGGAAGGTTTACAAGGTAAGAAAAAATCGAATAATACCGAGAAAACCCTCAAAATAGTCCTTTTCTATTTCCCATACAAACGTTTTCTAAATAAAATGTAGAGTCAAGAACGAAAACAAGGAACTTGTGGAATACTACCGACATTGCCCTCATATATCAATATTCTCTAAGATATTCGATAAATACTTTTATGGAGTCTTTAAAAATGATTTTGACTTGTCTCTTGATTGATGTCAGTGTTGTTAATTGTTAACGGTCTAACTTATAAAAAGTTAGCGCAGACTTGATGTATTGATTACCATACGTAATGATGACATAAAGTCAACGCTAACTTTTTAGAAGATAGGGGGTATAAATGTAATTATTTTAATAAGTATGAATGTTTCAGGTGTCGTCTCGCGTGAAGGCAGTATGTTTCTCTGAAAGTGGAAATTACTTTGTGACAGTTGGATTCAGACATGTCAAGTTCTGGTATCTCGAGTATTCGAGAAATGCTAAGGTAATTAGCATATAATTAAGTAAACATATTTGTTCTGTGTCTAGGTGTTTCTGTATTTCATGTGTGTATTTACAAAAAAAGATTATATTATAAATTCAAATTAATTATAAACTCACAGACATTTATATTTGTTCTGTGTCTGGGTGTTACTATGTATTATATGTTTACAAAAAAAAGTATATTAAGTATTCCGTCAGCAATCTAGTTCCCATTGAATAAGCTATGCTTAGTTTGGGACTAAAGTGTGATGTGTGAAAAGTCCGTGAATCTTTATTATTATTAATGTATATAATATTATAAATGCGAATTTGGTATGGATAGATGTATGTTTGTAACTTTCATGCAAATACGCCTAAATGGATTTTATTGGAACTGTAGTTTATACATCAGAATAACACGTTATTTATAAATTATGATAGTAAGACGAAGTCGCGGGCACCAGCTAGTAGTTAATATAGTGAGATTGAAATTTAAAAGAAGAGTTTCTAGCCCAGTTAGGTACATAACTTGTAGTTACCAATAAAAACAATTTCGATATTTTATTTTATCTTTTTCTTGCCAACGCCATCTATTTGTCTGTTGTGTAAACTACGATGCAATTAAGCGAGATAGATGGCGCTCCAGTGAATAAGTTTTAAAGTGCCTCCTACATATAAGGGCTATATTTCACCGGGACGCCATGGCGGCGCAACCAGTCGCCGCCACCAACAAAATGTATACAGCTCTATAGAGAGTTACTCACCTGGTGTACGTTTGGTTGCGCAACCAAACGTACATTTTGTTGGTGGCGGCGACTGGTTGCGCCGCCATGGCGTCCCGGTGAAATATAGCCCTAAGACTTTGGCAAAATAATCATCTTGTATCTTCCTTGTCCACAGTCCAAAGAGCCGGTCCCACTGATAGGCAGATCAGCGATCCTCGGCGAACAGAAAGACAATGAGTTCTGCGACGTGGTCTGTGGGAGGGGCGATGCCGCAGATAGCACGTACGCCATCACCCGGGGTGGCTTGCTCTGTGAATTCAATAGCAGGAGACTGCTCGATAAATGGGTGGAGTTGCGGGTAAGGATGATGATCCTTACTATACTTATTCAACATAAGTTTCTTGCTCGTTCTTCTAGGCTCTGGTCGCGTGGAACTGGCACCTAGAATCTAGTATGTAAGACGATTCTAAATGATCCGCGTGATTTTACTGAATAAAGTAATTTTTACTTTGACTTTGACATTATTGTGCTCATTTTAATTAGGATCTGGTGCAGGAAAGGCGAATGGCACAAAAGATACACTAAAATACCCAGGGGCATATAGGAGGGTATATTTCTTGCCCGTTTTTCTAGGCTCTGGTCGCATGAAACTGGCACCTAGAATCAACTAGTATAAGACGATTCTAAATGATCCGCGTGATTTTACTAAAGTTTAATAGATATTGTTTTTTTTAATTTGCTTTTTGTATGGTTTTCTTTTTTAAGATTCCGTATCCAAAGACTCCGCTTTAAATAAATGTTATAGAAGGTTAAAAAAAACGTGATTTTTTGGTATTGAGCCCTTCGCGAGTCGAAGTTAGTATTACCCCCTATCTTATAAAAAGTTACCGTTGACTTTTTGTCATCATTACGTATGGTTATCTTATAACAAGTCTGCGCTAACTTTTTATAAGATAGACCGTTAGTCGATTTCGTCGTATAAAGTTTAAAATATTAATGTACGTTTTGTTTATTTCAGACCACTTCAGCTAACTGCATGGCTATCGGAGCAAACTACATATTCGTTGGCTGCGCTGACGGTATAGTGCGATGTTTTTCACCAGAGACGTTAAGATACATAACGACGCTGCCTAGGACGCATTTTCTGGGCGTTGATGTCGCCCAAGGCACTAATATCAAGTAAGTAGTATAACACGATGCAATAACAAAATACAGTTGTAGCATCGACACGATAAGAAGAAGTGTTTATAATTAGCCCCTATCTGAAAAGTTAGCGTTGACATTATGTCACCATTACGTATGGTAATCAACACCTGCGTTAACATTTTATGTAATAGAAAAATTGAAAGTCAAACGTGATTGCATAAATAAATCAGACATTTTATCAATAAAAATTAAACTTATCACACTTTCCTCGCCTAATGGTATTATTCCCGACATTTTGACTGTCATACTCAGTCTATCTGTATAATATATCTCTGCTATGAGTTCTGTACCCCAAGTACGAGTCTGTGCACTCACGGACCGCAGAGACGCAATCGCCGAGCGCCACCGATTTTGTATGGAAATCCAATCTCAAGAAATATGCTAGGGGCGCTGCTTGGATCTACATTCAAAATCAGTGGTGCTCGGCGATTGCGTCTCTGCGATCCGTGTGTGCACAGACTCGTACTTGGGGTACTGATCGCGAAAGTTTGAAAATATAATTGTTTATTTCCAGCCATATGTTCAGTCAGCCCCAAAACGCGCGCTACCCCGACACCGTGGCTCTAACATATGACGACAGGAATCACAAGCTGACGTGTGTGTACAACGACCACAGCTTCTATGTGTGGGACGTGAAGGATATCAAACGGGTAAGGTTATTTTAGCGGCTGTCTGCACGTAATTCAAAGCATATACCCATATAGCTACAAGACCTTTCAAAGACTAAGGTTACAGTAGCTCTGCCGTGAGTTTTTACAATCTATAATCGCTAACGTCTGTAGTTAAAAAAATGTATGAAGATTTGTACAGCGCCTCTAGCGGGTACTTGGGTACTAAAATTAGTAATACTAATATTTACGTAACTACTGTAGTAAAGTCAGGCGATTTTACTGCGACAACTCATGGTAGAGGTACTGGATAGGTCAACGATTACTATTAACTTACTATAACTTGATAAATGGCAAATGCACTAAATGTGCGAGACAAAAAAAAACTTACTATATAGTATCAAGTTATTTAATATCTTTATTATATCTCACAGGTCGGAAAATCTCATTCCGCGCTGTACCACTCCGCCTGTATTTGGGGCGTGGACATGTTCCCTGCCGAAGCGTCATTTCTGACATGTTCCAGCGATGACACCGTCAGAATGTGGACGCTAAACGCGCCGCCTGTCAACATCTATAGTAATGTGAGTATTTATGGCACTTAGAAATGTGCACAAACAAGCACAATTTTACTGTAGCATTATAACAAAGTAAAATATTTGTATATCTAAACTACACGCCTACACTAAGGGCTATATTTCACCGGGACGCCATGGCATCGCAACCAGTCGCCGCTACCAACAAAATGTACGTTTGGTTGCGTAACCAACAAAATGTACGTTTGGTTACGCAACCAAACGTACATTTTGTTGGTAGCGGCGACTGGTTGCGATGCCATGGCGTCCCGGTGAAATATAGCCCTTAGTGTAGGCGTGTAGTTTAGATATACAAATATTTTACTTTGTTATAATGCTACAGTAAAATTGTGCTTGTTAGTGTGCACATTTTATATACACTTGAACAACTGCTTTAACGCCTAAATTTAAAAAGAAAGATATAAATATATTATCTGCAATTTAGTTCTCATACAAGCGATGTTAAGTTCTGAACAAGAGCGCAATACAATATTCCTGATTATTTATGATTGTTTTAAATGATTTTATTTATTTGCAGGAATTAAATAAAGTAGTATACATAGACCCGGACCATAAATTCTTGAAGGATGTCGACCTCACTTCGACAACAGAAAAGGATAAATCTAAGACATACGACGAAAGGACCGGTGTGAGGTTAGTCAGTACAGCTTATTAACTAACTTAAAAAAAAAAAAATCGGGTTACTCTGTCAAAAGTAGGGTGTAATAAAAATAAATATACACATTGACTTGAGAACCTCCTCTTTTTTTCGTCGGTTAAAACGGAGGATCACAATTCGACTATTGTGTGCAATGAATAATGATGTTTTGTGTATAAAATATGTATAAATATATATTAAGTACGGGATTACTCCTCAAATTCTGCATTGATTCTAATAATATATTTTTGTGTGGTAATTTATATTTTAATAATATGATTTGAACACCCACAGATGCGTCCGTTTATCGCTAGACGGGCTACATGTTGCGTCGGGCGATCGAGCGGGCAACATTTGGATACATTCCCCCACGGGCACATTGCTGCACACGTTGGAAGCTCACGACGCCGAAGTGTTGTGCCTAGAATATTCGCACACACCTAAATTGCTGGCTAGTGCGTCTAGAGATCGACTTATACATGTTTTTATGGTTGATAAGGTGAGTTGATTATTTGTAGCTGTATTTGACACTTTATAAATTTGATTTAGTTAGGTTTTATTGTATTTTTTATTAATATAATAACACATGTATTGTTTTGTTTGTAAACAGGATATTTGCCATGATTTGAGAGTTATTTCCCGATATTTCGGCACAGTTGCATGCGTAAAAAGATAACTATGTTCAAAACCGTGATAGTTTCAAATATTACAAAAGTGTATTTTAAAACATAAGTATAGACATTCCATTGACAAGCCAAATATCTTATGTTTTTTTTGGATAAACACGAAATTTTGTCATTTTACACTAAAGTAATAAACTTGTTTGTGATTATGGCTCATGTTGTGACTTACACTAAAATAATGTTATGCTCTAAATCAATATTTGCTTTGTTCCTTCCATTATGTTATTTTGATTGTCCCCAGGGTTACCAAATACTTCAAACATTAGACGAACACTCATCTTCAATCACAGCGGTTCGATTCCTCAGCTCTGGAGGCAACTTGCAAATGGTGTCGTGCGGAGCTGATAAAACTATTCTGTTCAGACGATTACGGACGGTAACACATCAATCCATCAGCAGCATAAAACAAACTTCACTTACGGCCGGTTTCTCGAAATATGATCAACGAAAAAATCACATAATTACTATCTGTCAAACTCGGATCAATCGTGATTTGGGTTTCCAGAAATCGGCCGTTAGACATGACCAAAGTCAGATATTTGCCTTAAAAAAACAAAACACATTATTAACAGTAAAACAAGTAGCATCTTGAATGTAATAAAGGAAAATATGGAAAAAAAACAGCTGTGACAGGCGTCACAGCTCAGTTGGTAGTACACCTTGCATGCTGTATGTCGTGGGTTCAATCCTGCTTCATTCAGTCAAAAAAATTTGTTTAGTTTTTTGTTTGAAAAGTGCATTAGTCGGGACTAGTCGGGACTATTCTTGATGAAAATTATTCCAAGATGGCCGCTAACACAAAATGGCGGGTAATATTATTTTTCACTACTCCGTCATTATAAGTATCAAATGCAAGGGCTGGACAAGTGGATGACTAATGTCTACGTCAAGTTTTTTTTTGTTTTAATTTGATATGTAACGAATATCATTTATTTTATCATCCGACTTTAACAAAATAAAGAATCATAAGTATTCTATCAGTAATCTAGTTCCCTCCGCTTCGTTTGGGACTAGAGTGTGTTGTGTAAAATGTTTGTGAATATATAATAAATAAATAAATAATGCTGGACAATCTACACAACATCATCTAGCCCCAAGCTAAGCAGAGCTTGTGTTATGGGTACTAGAAGACTGACATACTTAATACAATACATTACATAGATGGATACATATACAATACCCAGAACACCTGGAATAAATATTTGCAGATCGTACAAACATTTATCCCAAGGCGGGAATCGAACCCGCAACCTTCCGCGTCGCAGGCGGACCTTCGCCCGCCGCGCCACATCGGTCGTCATTTATTTTTAGTTTAAGTATTTTTTGTAATATTCCAGTCAGAAGACGGTACTTACCAGTTCGCCCGCGGTCGGAACGTGTCTGGTCGTACTACATTGTACGATATGGAAGTAGATGCAGGGGGCCGCCATATCCTCACCGCGTGTCAGGTCGGTAGTAGTAGTGCTTTTTAACAGCAGGCTTATACTAATCGGTTTCATAGTCGTGGTCAAGTCAAGAACTTATAATTTAATTTTGATACTTATTTTATGTAAAAACTTTGTATAATGGCAAACGTTAAACGTTAATTTAAATGGTAATACATTAATTCTGTATGGTGACAAAATATATAAATAAAATAATTATGTTAAATTATTGGTCCACCTAAGTCCTGGAACTAACTCAGGGGGGGGGGGTCATGACCCTATGACCCCTTCCCCCCCTGGATCCGTTGTTGACGGTTCATTTTCCCAAATGATGTATTTCTGTTGCGAAAAAATTGTGTGAAAAATGATATGGATGCGAAAGGAGTGAATACTGAGATGACGGATGATAGAGGAGAATGGAAGAAGAGAACATGTTGTGCCGACCCCATCTAGTAAAAAAAACAAAATTAAACCAATATAAATAAGGTGGCTTTCATATTAGAACGTAATTTGAAGCATGCTGTCTTACAGAAATATCTATAATTATTAATACTTTTACAGGACAGGAATGTCAGAGTATACAGTGCATCGCACGGTAGACATACCAAGACGTTTAGAGGTACCACCGCTGCAGACGGGACACTTATTAAAGTGAGTTTTACATAGTCTGGTACGGTTACCTGGAGGAAACCGCTATTAGCGATAAGACTGCCCATTGTAATTCTTTAAGTTAGTTTTACATTGTTTTATGCTTAAAAAACTAAGACCAAAAGTTGTTACGACACTTTTTGCTATAGTTATTAAATTAAGAACTTCGTTCCATCCGGGTGTACCTTGACACCTCTCAAGTTATTTTTAATGTGATAATGTGTATTACATCGCTTATAGTGATAAGACCGCCCATTGTATATCTCGATTTCGTTCAATTCTTTGTTCAATTTGCAATTTTAAATTAAGTGGTGTGCAATAAAGTGTTTTCTATCGATCTATTTGTGTCGCTAGGTGGCGCTGGATAGCAGTGGGATATATTTAGCGACGTCAAGCACGGACAAGATTCTAAGTGTTTACGATTACTACTCGGGGGAATGTATGGCTACTATGCACGGACACTCGGAAATAGTTACCGGGCTAAGGTAAGGGCAATAAATGAGACAGTTATGGGAAATACCGTACGTTTTTATAATAAGCTTTACGAAAATGCAACAAAACTCTCAATTAGAAAATTTAAAACATACATTAAGAATAATCTTATAAAAAAGGCGTATTATACCTTGGACAGTCAGTAATATGTCCCTGACATGACTGTATATTATTTGTATTATAACTAAGTTAAATTGACACCGCACTGGTACTTAATTTAGTTTTATTGTAATTCTTTGTAAACGGTAGGAACCCATTCTTCTAGGCTCTGGTCGCGTGGAACTGGCACCTAGAATCGCCTAGTATGTAAGACGATTCTAAATGATCCGCATGATTTTGTTGAATAAAGAAATATTTGACTTTGTCTTTGGTTGCAAGATTCACTGAAAAACCTAACAAAATGTAACGTTGGTCCTGCAGTGGGACACAATAGGTTGAATAAAAAAAATGGTAGCACTCCGGGAGTGCCGGCAGAAGTGAAAACTTCAATATTAACGTTGTGTTTTCACTTTTAAGTTTTCACTTCAAAAATATAACCACAGTCGTCATAATGACAATGACAATCACAATGACACAGACACATTCGCGCAAGCGCGAATGTGTTTTCACTTTTGTGTGTGTGTTTAATGTGTCTGTGTCATTGTGATTGTGTCATGTCATTGTGTAACATTCGCGCAAGCGCGAATGTGACACAACGACGAAGACAACGAAGACACACTGACACAGACACATTCGCGCTTGCGCGAATGTGTCTGTGTCAGTGTGATTGTGTCATGTCGACACAACGACAATGACAATGACAATGACACATTCGCGCAAGCGCGAATGTGTCTGTGTTTTCACTTTTAAGTTTTCACTTCAAAAATATAACCACAGTCGTCATAATGACAATGACAATCACAATGACACAGACAATCACAATGACACAGACACAAAAATATAATGACAATGACAATCACAATGACACAGACACATTCGCGCAAGCGCGAATGTGTCTGTGTCATTGTGATTGTGTCATGTCATTGTGTCACATTCGCGCAAGCGCGAATGTGACACAACGACGAAGACAACGAAGACACACTGACACAGACACATTCGCGCAAGCGCGAATGTGTCTGTGTCATTGTGATTGTGTCATGTCATTGACATTGACACAACGACGAAGACAACGAATGATGAACGTCACGTTCGATGAACGTCACGAGTCACGTGACCCTGACTGAGTTTTCACTTCAATAAGATGGAAGCGATACAGTTAAATACAAGTTAGGCGAAACGATTCGTACGATATAATAGCGTCTATCTGGTTATGCGCGCGCGGCGAGCGATACGTGTTTCCCGTGCGAGGGTGCTCAGAGCGTCTGTCGGCTGCCGGCGCGCGAGTGCCGCTCCTCGGTCCTCCGCCCCCGCGCTCCGCACCGCACCGCGTGTTGGCAGCGCCTTGTACTCGCCTTGTACGATGTCGCCACAACACTATTTAATTGTTTGAGTCATACGTCGCGTGACCGCAAGTGTGTTCTTTTGTCGTCTCTTGTTTTACGAGCAATGTATAAAAATTAAATAAGATCTTACGCTTTTTCGACGTCACGTGACCCTGACGCGAGTTTGATAGTTTTTACCCACCCAGCGCCGCTAAAGAAGTTTTCACTTCAAAAAAAGAAAACGTTTCTTATACTTTCGTTTGTGAATTTTTCATGTAAATAATAAATAATATATATTTATAATATACTTGTAGTACGCCCCGGCTTCGCACGGGTAGCCTATATAAAAAATATCATTATAATATAGCCTATGTTCAGCGCAGATAATGTAGCTTCACAACAGTGAAAGAATTTTTGAAATCGGTCCAGTAGTTTTCGAGCCTATTCGATGCAAACAAACAAACAAACAAACAAAGTCAAAGTCAAAACTACTTTATTCAGTAAAATCACAAGGATCATTTAGAATCGTCTTACATACTAGGTGATTCTAGGTGCCAGTTCCACGCGACCGGAGCCTAGAAGAACGGGCAAGAAACTTACGGCCTGATTCCTACCGTTTTTTTATATGATCCTTCATAACAATGAAATCTTTCCTCTTTATAATATTAGTTTAGATAATATATGTAAGTAATTATATTTGCCAGGTTCACTCCCGACTGTCAGCATTTGATATCCGCTTCCGGTGACGGCTGCATATTTGTGTGGCGCGTACCCCATGACATGGTGGTGACCATGCGGGCTCGGCTAACGCAGCAGGCGATTCGACAGGGGAAGTTAGTATTAATTTATATTACCTTATTATCAAATCTTGTTTGGAGGACATCGCTCGATAAAGCCGCCCAGTGTGCTTGCTTATGTACTGTACTGTACATGTTTATGTACAGTACATATGTATATGTATATACTTATAATCGTTTTCTTTATAATACATTTTTTTAAAACTTTGAATACTTATGTAATTAAAGTGGTATCGATAGATTTCTGGTGGTTAAATATATGTTTATATTAGAGTCCCCGCAGACTGCAGACTTTTTATCGGCCGATAGTTTAGTCGGCATCTTAATCAGTATGAAGACTGAATCGCTGTAATGTGCGCATCTACATACTGATTAAGAAGCCGATCAAACTATCAATCGATAAAAAGTCTGCAGTTTGCGGGGGCCCTTACCCAAACTTTATGTAGAATCTTTCTTAAATATTTGACTATTTACCTAAGTATTTATTTATCGTATCTTATATATCCAATAAGAAATATATTGTTTATCTTTGTTACTAATTAATTGTATATTTTTTAGGCAAATTCCGAATGGTGATGTAGCGGACAGTTGTGGTGTTAACATATCTGGTTTTGGAACTCTACGAGAAAATCTCACACCGAACGTGCCGGATTACACGTGAGTTAAAGAATTTTCTGTCACTCCCTCCTCCCTGGTGAGATGTTGTGAGATTTTATTCAACCCTCTGAAACCCCTCCAAAATGTGGGTTTCTTACGTAAACGCGTTGGATTGTTATTGTAAAAAGAAAAAAAATGATTAAATGGACCAAAATAGTTTATTTTTTTTTGATCAGAAAAAAAACTACGTGGTATATTTGCCGTGGCCTCCCTCTCTCCAATGTGAGATTAGATGAGATTTGACTCGACCCCCTCCCCCCTTAAACATCTCACGTAATTTAGATAGATAGATAGAAAATTCTTTATTGCACTTTTAAAGTAGTGTATACAGGCGAACTTAATGCTACAAATAGCATTCTCTACCAGCTAACCTATGTCATTTATGGACGCCCCCTTACAAAATTTGATAAATCAAATAAAATTTTGCATTGCAGTCTTCGTATTGGGTGTCTTCCGTCGTGGGCGAAGAAATTTGTTGATGATACGTTGGTCGCCCCCGACACCGCGCCCGCACTTGCCCCTCTTGCCCCTCTTACCCCCGAGCCCCCTGCCAGGAGCAAATGGACCACTAGAATACGTCTATCAGGTAATCATAACTACAATATATTGCCTTACTAGGTGTAAGGCAATATATATTACCATACTTATTTTACATTATTAGACCTCATCAAAAAAAAAATCTTATTATTATTTGTTTTTTTTTTTTCAGATATATGTGTAGTAGATTCAGACAAAGAAAGTTCAATAGACAGCGGCACTGACACGCGATACTTTGACAAAAGTAAAGATATTGTAAAACAGGTATGTTTCATACATTATTTAGTATATTCATATTTATAATTGATAGGCGTCAAAAACATAGAGAATGCACTGGGGGCCAATTCGCGCTCTTTAGAGATTAAGTCGAATAGAGTCGTAATGTCGTTAATAGACATATGTCGTTGTTCGAGCTTGTCAAACGATTTTTGACGTGACAACGTCTTATAATTCGATAGAGCCGGCTGCACGCACGAAAAAACATGACTCATGAAGCGTTCCGGCGTTCCGGCGTTCTGAGGCGTTCCAAGATAAGATAAGATAAGATACGATTGACGTTGTCACGTTCAACTATCGTCAGTAAACCGACTTTACAGACAGCCATTTTTTACGACATATGTCTATTAACGACATTACAACAATAGCTTATTTAGCGGCATACGTCTTTTTTCGACCTTCGATCTCTAAAGAGCGAGGATTGGCCCCCTGAGATTAACTTTTTTTATGGACACTGATTTTGGTCCTAAACGTGTATAAAATCTACTTTCACTAATACAACATCGTAAATGATTTATGTATGTATTCTTTTTACTCATGGTGTTGGTATTTTAGTGTTGTGTTTATCTATTACTTTATTAAAATTAATTTTCATTTCATAGTTTAACATGACCTAAGTATTTTTGAATTAATTCTTACACACCATTTTTTTCTATTTATTATAATAGGTTCTTTCTTTTTATAAATGTTTTATATTAAAAAAATTACAACAATTACAGTATTTTCAATATATTATAACTTCAGATTGTTTTATGACTTTGTACATTTTGTAAATACTGTAGTTTTATTTATTTGTTCTGTCTTCTCTCATTCGGTTTTGGTGATTATTTCCATACATATAGAGGCCAAAATCGCTCAACCTGTCCCAACTGCCGCGCGTTGAAGCATTATTCAGAAATTTTGACGCGACGATGCGACAAACATATGATATTTTGGCAATATCGCCGCGGGCTTCTAAGGTTTTATTTTGTTTTGTTGGTACCATTGTTATGTTGGCTTTTGTTGCATTTTTGATTTAGAACATAATAAAAAAAAACCATTATCATAAAAAATGTTGCATTATTATTATTGTAGTAAAAGAAGGATTTTTGCATTAGCTAGATTTCTCAATTTTTTATAGGAATCAGTAGAAATATTAAAAAAAATATCAAAAAATAATTGTTTAAAAAATAAATCTGTATTTAGCCTTGTATATCAAACTATGTACATGTATATTGTAGGATATTCTTTTATATGCTACTATCATTAAAATATAGATACTTTTTTTTCATTCTTAACACAGTTCACAAATATATAAGTAAATAAAGATTACTATAAAACTATGGTCAGAAGTTGACCAGAATTTTTATACAATTATGTTATTAGTATTATTTTTCTTTGCCGATTGAAGTCAGATTTATTATTTATGTAACTAATTTTATTATATGATTATTATGATTAAATATATGATTTTATTTAATATCCAAATAGTAATTCATAGTAACATTTTGGTTAAACTAACTAGTATTACATATAAAATAATAGTATGGCCACCAATACATTACTTTTTAGCTTGTTCTTTGTATTTGAGTCATTGATTGCACATATCATTGCATTTACCTATTTATAATTTGAATGTTTATTTTCGTTGAATGTTATTTCATTTGCATTTTGTTGCATCATCCTCATTTATGTTTTTTATTAAGTTTTAATTTGTGTGAGCTAAAAGAATGTTAGTTCATTTCAAGTACACATAAAATTACAAATTAATATTACTTATTAATACATTATTTGTTTTTAAGTGAATTGATTTTGAATATTTTTTTTAAGCTGTTAAGAAATGTCAAGATTCATATTTTACATAAAAAAGAATTGAAAAAATTATAAATTAAAATTCATAAGAAATTAAAGTTTATCTCGCACAAATAATTTTTGCCTTTTTTTTTTGTTTATTTTGTTATAATTTCGTAGGTGACAACAGTGTCTCAGAATAGTACCACAGAGAATAGAACAAGACATCAAACGGATGATTCGTCACTTGGAAGTTTTAAAAATGAGGTCTGTTTTTTTAATTTTGATTTTTATGACTTCAAAACTTGTGACAGGTCAAAGACAGAGAATGGGCTGAGCTTTCCCTATCCTGTAGCTCTACCATGAGTATTTACAATCTATACTAACTAGCGTCTGTAGTTAAAAAAATGTATGAAGATTTGTACAGCGCCTCTAGCGGATAGTTGGGTACTAAAATTCGTAATACTAATATTTACGTAACTACTGTAGTAAAGTCAGGCGATTTTACTGTGACAACTCATGGTAGAGGTACAGGGGCCCAATCGCCTAAAATTGTAACGTCAACGGTTCGTTTCAGTAGCAGCTAAGGTTCACTAACGTACGGATTTTGGCATCGCGATAAGCGTCTAGCCGAAACCGAAACGTTAGTGAACCGAAGTTGGTGCCATAACCGCTGTCACACGAAGGGAAAAAAGATGAGCGGTTAGCCGTTTACAGCGATACGAATTTGCACACGCTACGTATACGTTACGTTAGTGAACCGAAGCTGCTGCTGATACGAAACGTTTACGTTACAATTTAGGGCGATTGGGGCCCAGGTATGAAGTGAATACGCGACAAAGAGAGAGAGATAAAACAATCGTGCGGCCAGTGGTTGTCTCTTTCTAGGTGATTATTACAGACCTACAGAAAAGAGACAGGTGTTGGCCGCACATTTCAATTTAGTTATACCATTACTCAGTCCATATCTATGTAATAGCGTTTAAAATTATTTGTTAGGTACTTGAGAGAAGATAAATAAATATAAAGATAATTTTATTGACAACAAACATGGTTATTTACATGTGTATCCAATGACCATAACTAGGTATTTGTTGTTCGTTACATATCATGGTTGGAGAAACATAGGTAGCCAAACTAGGTAAAAAAAATCCTGTATGATGGCATACCTATGTTGTTTTTGTCTATTATTTGTTAGAATGAGTTGTTGGAAAGTTTTTCGTATGCGGTTTTAGTTTTCAGTGTAGTGACCATCTGGTTCCGTGGTGTAGTGGTTATCACATCTGCTTTACACGCAGAAGGCCGCCAGTTCGATCCTGGCCGGAATCATAACTTTTGTGTTTTATTATGTTTGTATATTAAAATGTTTGCTAAATGATTAGCAAAATATATTTGTTTTATTTTGTTTTGTTGTTGTAAGCATGCAAAGTATACAATTTAAACTCTCAGTCTACCATACATACAAAAAAAGTCACAAACGAATTGATGAACTCTTCTTTTCTAAGTTATAGGCAAGCGTTTGACCGCGATCTCACCTGATGTTAAGTGACGATGCGGTCTACGATGTAGCACACTTGCCTATTTTCAGTGAGCTTAATTTGTTCGCAAACGTTTGAGGCTATACAATATATTAAAGGACTTATTTGAGCCTAAAATAAATTAGTTATATATAAAACATTTTTTCAGGATCAAGAGTCAACTGAACACGATGGAGATATAGAAGATATTTCTGACGGAGAGAGGACTTCCTCATCAGAAAGTCGGAAGAGACCTACATACTACCCGGGAAATAATGATGATGATGATACTCCAACGTATGTGCTATTTTAATAATAGCCTATTTAACCAAATTCGAGATTAATAAATACAAATATTCATAGACATTTCACTCATCACGCTCTAGTTCCAAACTAAGCAAATGCTGGACATGTTGGACAATTCACACAACATCATCTAGCCCCAAGCTAAGCAGAGCTTGTGTTATGGGTACTAGAAGACTGACATACTTAATACAATACATTACATAGATAGATATTTTTTATTATACATATTAAAAACTCGGAACACCCGGAATAAATATTTGCAGATCCTACAAACATTTATCCCAAGGCGGGACTCGAACCCGCAACCTCCGCGTCGCAGGCGGACCTTATGGAAACTAGATTGCTGATGAAATACTTTGCTTAGTTTGGGACTAGAGTGTGATGCGTGAAATGTCCGCGAATATTAAAATAAGTTTCATTGAGTGAAATATGAAAGTGTGTTGTAAATTCCCAGTAAGTTCATGGTGAAGGCGATGAACGCTGATGAGTTGCGTCAGTCGATGCGGCGCTCGAAACCGGACGCGGCGCTCTTGACACTGCCGCCCGCCGCCTCGCTCAGCGGCTCCGGACACGACTCCGACGATGACGAGGTGCTTATACAAGAGGGGTTAGAGGGGTATAAACAGGGGGGTAAGAATAAAGGGGTCAGAAAAGGGGGGTTAGAATAAAGGGGCCTGAAAAGGGGGGTTTGAATAGAGGTTAGAACAGGGGGTTTGAATAGAGGGGTTAGAACAGGGGGGTAAGAATAATGGGGTTTGAATAGAGGTCAGAACAGGGGGTTTGAACAGAGGGATTTCAATAGAGGGGTTAGAAAAGGGGGATTAGAACAGGTGGATTTGAATAGAGAGGTTAGAACAGGGGGGATGTATAGGGGTGCTATATATAGCCCCCCCCCCCCCCCCCCCTATACATAGCACCCAATTTATATATATTTATTAACAGGGTCTATGAACAGAGTGTTTATACATAGGGTAATTATAAACAAGCCTGATGACGAATCTGTGTATAAAAGTATGTTATTTGTGCGAATATTAAATTTATTTTGTGCATTATGTTTTATTGCGCGAATGTTTTTTGTTTTATTTATAGAATAGTTCTAATGCTGCGAGTAATCTTATACTGCGAGTTATCTATAGATGTTTTCTTGAGTTTTATTTATAAATAAGAAGTTTTTTATTCTGCTTTCTTATACAAACAGTTTCTTTAAACAAAATGCTATAAGATACAGCGCGTTATTTTACACTATAATTTTTTTTTCTTCCTATGAGCTTACCTGTGTTTACGTTTATGATTCTAGGATGCATTTTTACAGAAGTTCATATGAAATAATTGTTATCGTATTTTCAATGCAAGATTAGCGTAGTATGGACATGTATGGGTCGAAAACAATATTACAAGAAGAGCTATGATTGTTAGTGTGGCTGGGCTTCCAAGTAGAAAAAGGGCAGGAATGACGATAGTATACACTTTATATAAAACATATAGCACGCAATGATAAATAAAACTAAGTCACACTCAGTTTTTGTAAACTAGCCAAAATCGTGGCACGTGATTGGTCGGACTCGTAGTTGTGCTATAAAACTGACCAATCAGCGATTTGTACTTTTTCGACCACAGATTACATGCCCTGGTCTCTCTCACTCAATTGACATAACAATACTAAATAACTTATTTTTATTTTACAATATATTTTTAATTAGTTTTATTTAGTTATTTATTCTTTTATTTGCAATTTAAATTATTTTGTTTTGCTATTGCCTTAATGTTTAGTAATAAATTAGTTTGTTAAAAAATATCCTTATTAGCAACAGCATACATAGGTTAATTAATAGTGCGAATTGTTTTAATTTTTTTTCTCAATCTTTAAGTTTACTAAAAGATTTATGGAAAAACGAAGTATACAGTTTTGTTTTTTATAAATCGAGCTTAATATAAGGCATGGTTCCTTATACATTTCTTTAAATAACGTGGTTTCGGTCTTGGCCATCAAAAAACACCCTGTATATCTATTATTGGCAGGTCTCGACTCCATCTGGTGACAACACGGAAAGGAACCCGCTATCCGGTTCGTGCGAGTCGCTGGACACGGTGGCGGGTCAACGCGAGAACTTCCTTAAGTCTGCATATGACAGTTTGTCAGTTGCTGATTTAAACACCACCTTGTCGGGAGGTAAATAAATAATTAAATACTCATACATAAATATGACGACCGATGTGGCGCGGCGAGCGAAGGTCCGCCTGCGACGCGGAGGTTTCGGGTTCGATTCCCGCCTTGGGATAAGCATTTTTTTTTATTTCAAAGTCAAAGTCAAACCTACTTTATTCATTAAAATCACAAGGATCATCTAGAATCGTCTTACATACTAGGTGAGTCTAGGTGCCAGTTCCACGCGACCAGAGCCTAGAAGAACGGGCAACAAACTTACGGCCTGGTTTCCTACCGTTTTTTTATATGATCTTTAAAAACTTTTTCAACCAATGCCACATCTAGTTCTGTTTAATCCATGTAAGTTTGAGTAACTACCGGCAATTCACTAATATTAAGTTGTGTTTTGACGATAAGCCCAACAATATGTAAATTACGTACATTTATACCCAATATTTACAAATGTGTTTACTTTCCGAGAGGTACGAGTACCTACATAACTCAACGTATATATGTTATTGCTATTTGTTAATGTACCCTCCCTAATTATAAGTTTTCTCATGTAGGTGAATACCTGTATTCTTTTTGAGATAATAAATGATCTTAAACCAGATGTATCTATCTCTCTCTCTCGCCAGGCCACAACTCTCTGTCGTCGCAGCACCTGTCTCGCACGCCGGCGCCGCGCGCCCGCGCCCTGCGCCCCGCGCCCGCCTCCGCGCCCGCGCCCGCGCCCGCGCCCGCCCCTCGCAAGGTCGTTGACCCCCAGGCCGCGGGGAGGAAACGCAGGGAGGAACTCAATAGGAGGATATTGGAAACTAGGAAACAACTTGAAAGTGTAAGTAAACTTAAATGTACTTTCAACTTAACAAAAAGTTAAGATGATGCGTCGCGCTCTAACGGGAAATTCCAATTTTTTAGGTTTTTTTTATTGTGGCTGAACTTTTATATCTATTACTAGTTTAAGCTATATTGCGAACATAAACAATTATTTTCTGTGTAACCCTGTATCAATTTTTGAGATTGGTTCTTTATATTAACTTACTATAAAGGAACCAATCTCAAATATTGATACAATTTGAATTTCCCGCTAGAGCGAGAGGTATCACCTTAAACCTATTTGTTATGTTCAAGATAGGAAGTATTCTATGTTATCTTTGGATGTGCAAGATGTTGAACTAGTATTGCATATTTTTTTATATTACGATCTGGTTTTTGAATAGCTTGTTTTGAATAATCATGTGAACGTAGCTTAGTACTAAAAAAATACTTACTAAAATACCGACTATTTAGGTCAAATCTGTCGCCATTCGATGATCCTTTTTAAGAAACGTGTAGAACTTTTGACATCATGTTCCATAACTTACTCAAATTTAAAAAAATCTAAATGATGTAACCTTAACATACATTTGTCACCAGGTGGCGTTCCAATCGACTCTAAAAACAAGCCAGTCCACCTCAGATCTGTCAAAAATACCAAAAAAGGATAGTTATAGAAGAAACGCACGCCCTCTGTCCAGTGTTATACCTTCCAAAAGAAATGGTTTGTACGTTACTGTTTCTAGGACCTAGTACACATTCAAAAATTCACAAATAAAATACATTAAAAACATATAAAAACTTACCATTACTAAGCAAGATAACGCGAGTTCGAATCCCGCTAAACTAACAACTTTTTGCATTTTTATATTGTGTTATATTCTCTAAAAATCATGGATCATTGATAAGAGTGTTTTTGGTTAACCACCGAGTAAAAGGATAACTTTTACATTTACACAATTTACACAAGGTACATTTTTTGCTAGAGAATGATCAACAAGGTTTTTGAAACTAAATGCTTGTGACACTAAAAAAACTTCATTTATAATTGTCAACAATACAAAAAAAAACTATTATCATACTGATAGTTTGATTGTTTGTCAAAATAATCCGCCTTTTTTTAATTGTTTGACGAGTTTACAAACAAAACAAAATGCCTCAATCAGTTCGTACATAATTATGATATTCGTAATTAAAAGTTTGAATTCAGATAACTTTTCAAAACATACAATCAAACTACCGTCACTCCACCAACTAACACTCCATTTTACCCTCATGCTGACCAGGACAAGAAGAAACATTAGACAGCCTAAATTCTAACTATTTCGATAGTCTCAACCCTTATACAAACGTCAACGTTGACTATCGCACAAAAAACCCTTATGCCATCCCCGCGAATTTAAACAAACATATTCCCTACGAGAACCCCCCTTACATCCCTCCTCATGCTCATATATCTAGTAGCATTGATAAACGTACCCTAAATTTCACACCATATAACAAACCTATGGTATTCAAAGAACAAACAGTGAACAGCCCCGTAGCGTACGTCGTCGATATGAAATCCTCCAAAGTATTCAACCGTCTCTTTCCAATGGAAGATAAAGAGATGAAACAGAGAAATTTTCATCTTAATCTTACCGATAAGCCACAAGTGAAAGCTAAACCTAATGCTAGAAGCATTTTTAAGAATTACAAGTCGTGTCCTGTATCTCCTGTGTCAGAAGAATGCAAATGGATTGATAAGGCGCAGCAGAATGTCGTAGATGGTACTAAGAATGATACAAATAGTTTAGATCCTAAGAAAAGAAACTCGCTTAGTTTCTTCATCGGTATGGACAGTATAACTATCAAAAATAACGGTAAAAGTATCGTGGATACAATCAAAAGTGATACAGAGAAAATAATTGCCGAAATAACTAAGAAATACGGAGATTTAGATGAATTTGAACCTAATAACGATTTAGATATTGAACCAACTAAAGAAGAGAAGGATGATGGTAACTTCTCGTCCGATTCTCTGGAGGATTGCAGCTTAAGCCAAGACGCGAGTTGTAAAAACAAACTGTATTCTAAGAAAATATGCAAGAAACATAATAAAACTGTACCGAGACGATCTGTTTCTAACTACGAGATTGGTACAACAGATAAACCAATGGTTCCTGTAAAACCGGCGTATATTTCAAATAAAAGTTCGACATTACCTAGAAATATGCCGTCAAATCTAGATGATATATTAGACGAAGATTCTATCAACTATGACTATAGTAACATGTACAGATGCCAAAGTGTTCTAACTAAACGATGCGTCACTAGATCTAACGAATCGGTCCTGAGCGAGAATTCCAACTGTTCTAGTGTTTCAAATGAAATATTCCTGCGATACGGTAATGAGGTAGCGTTCCAACAAGCTAAATTCGATAGTCGATACAATTTGAATGATTCGCAAAACGGTTCGTTTGAAAATTTAAATGAACCTGATGAGAATTATCTAGATAAACACAGACATTCCAGTGCTAGCTTCTTTTTAAACCAAAAGAAATATATGAAGAATAGCTGCAGTCAGGAATCTATACTCTCTGACGATATGTATTTGGATAACGAGAACCAGTTATACAGAACAAACTGTAATTCACTAGAAAGTGTTTTGTCCGATGATTCGGAGTGTACAAAAAGCGCTCCTTTAGAGATGCTCTTCGAAGGCACTCGACCGAAGAGGCAAAAAAACACAGCAAACTTACCGAGAGACAGCAAAAGTTGCTACGAATTCGATAACACATCAAAAAGCTACGGTTCAAGTCCCAACAACATTCCACATTTCAGCTATTTATACAACAACTATCTAGATGGTAGTACTTTTAAACATAAAGAAACTGAAATTCCTAAAGCGCCGATAAACAAAGTGTACGGTTTTGAAGTTCCTACAAAAGAATTGTCCGGCCATAAGACAGTTACTAGGTCTCAAAGCCTGTATGATCCTCAGCAACCGCCTCCGGCCAAAAACATAGCGTATTACTTTGATGGTAATAATTTACAAGCGTACACTAAAGATAATACACAGTATAAGAAAGAGAAGAAAGATGAAATACCTCGACTAAGTAGTAAAGACTATATGGCGAATACAAGCAAGTCGTTGCTACCAAAATGCGCAGAGAAACATAAGTATAATAGCCAGATGGAAGGCTGTGATCAAAATGCTATGGTCAAATCTAGAAGCTGTAGTTTTGACGTGGTCCTAGAACCGGCTTCTAGGCCGAATCCACTGAAGAACTTAATGGAGAAGCGAAATTCACACGTACAGAAAAACCTAGAAAAGTTTGAGGAACAAATACGCAAGAATACACAAACTAAAGTCAGTAAGAATCATATGAATAAAGAAAAAGCGGGTGGAACTAAATATAACAACGCCACAAAGAGTCTTGAAAGGGGACAGAAAAACAATAACAATAAAATAACTATGGAATTCGTACCGCATAAACCTCCTAAACCTATCAAAAGAACTTCATCTGTCAAAATGAATAATAGACTCAAAGCTGGTATGGAAAAAGCTGGTCTTACCTCAATATCATCTCAATACAAAGCCAAACTAGATGGTTTGCAGAATAAAAATTATCTTGGCAATAAATCACAAGCCGATAATAATTCAAATATAGATACTACGGATACAACCGAAAAGTCATTCGATATATTTGTTAAAGAGAAAGACTTTAATGAGAACAAATCTGAAATTCAAATGGATAGCTTAGAAGTGTACGCCATGCAGAAAATGGAGAGAATGAGACATGTTAGTATGGATTCTTTAGATGTCATAGATGGAAACGATTTTGCCAAAGATTCACTAGACTATTACGCAGAACAAGAAAATAAATACCACTTTGGGAAAACTGCAAAAGACAAAATTAATATCAAACTATCCAAAATAGATAGCGATATAAACAACCCTTCTCATAGTCGTCAGAACGATTCGAAAGAAAACATAGCGCCAGTGAATAGTTATGATATCAAACAATACAAAAACATTGAAAGGAAAATCGTAATCATAAACAAACTAGTAGAGATGGAAGAAAGGAAAATGCTTCAAGAGAAGTTTTTGAAAGAATGGCGAATGAGACCTCTTAAAGCTAATATAGATGACGGTCAAGGAGTTGTCAAAGTACTGTCACGAAAATTTGAAAAATTAGCTTCAAAACAAACTCCTTCGCCAAATTTTGTATCTCTCACTTTAGAAGGAAACAAAGCAGAAGTACAAACCATAGCAGATAACAAAGAAATGAAACGTAACCTTAGCCTTCCTGATATACTAGACTCCGAACAAATAGGAGGCCTGGTTACAGTAGGCGAAGAAGCCACAAACGAATCAGGAAACGAGATTTTAAACAATACAGTGATAACGGAAAATGCACCTAAAAGTCTGAAGCAAAGAGTATACAACGAAATGGTGATACCGAAAACTGACGTCCACCTTGACAGCGAGAACTACGAATCTTCTACAACCAGTTCGAGCTGTACAAATAGTCCAAAAAGGTTATCGTTATACGGGATACGTCCAAAAACTCCTTTTAGGAAGGTTGTCAAAGTTCCGACTCCAAGATTGTGTATGGAGAATAAATCAGTTAAAATTCGGCCGTGTTTAAATACCGGAGGTGTCATAAGGGGTGCTCTAGTTAAAAAAGTAGCTATGGTTCCAGTTCTGCCCTCGAAGTTCACATTGAACCAAGGTTGGGATATGCATGATTAGGTCCCCTTATTTGCGTTTTTTATTTTCAAAATGGCGGCATGTTGTGAAGATTTGCTTATACGGAGAGCAAAGCGAGCTTTGAGTGTAGTGCAGACTGGCGAGCGAAGAGAGATGTTAAATAATAAGTAGGTAGTTAGGTAGACGTTCTTATAAACGGATTTACTGGCAAACTTACTATAATACTGGGTTTTACAAAAAAGTTTACCACTGTACTCTACAAGAGAGACAATAAAACAGACAAATATAATATCACCAAATTAGCTTTTTTAGAAAGAAAATTAGAAAGATGTTTTTTTTTTTAATTACATTTGTTACACGAGCTTAAACATATCTTAATGAATGTGGACTACTCGTAGATACTACATTACCTTCAAAAGCAGTGAAAGTCTCGCAGCTCGCCTCGTTCCGCAGTTACTGCATAAACTTATGTATCAATTTCAAACGGCTCGCTTAGCTCGTATTCCTAGGCTTACACTGGCAATATATCCCACAGGGCACGAATTTAGGTATGCGATAAAGATGCCTTTAGGAGTAATCAGAGGCACGACCTGCAAGAATAACAATCTTCACAACATGTTCGAATGCTTCTTTTGTTTCTTCGATGTTAAATGCATGTTTTCTACATAATTGTAATCAATACTTTATCAAATTTTTGGTTCAATTCCGTGTAAAAAGCCTGATCATGAATAAATGCATGATCATGAATGAATAATCGCAAACGTATCAAAACGGTGGTAATTTCGAGTGATACTGCGCGGTGACGCTAGCTTGGCTGCACGCTAAAGCGTCACTGCGCTGTGAGTCTTGAATGCACTACGTTTACGATTGTCTCAAATATTCGCGATCACACTGACACCTAGTGTGATAGCGTGCACAGATTTTGTATAAAGACACCCAGAACCTCTAGCGGACTAAGTATTAAAAGCCTACTTACTCTTACAAAATCAGTTCACGCTGTCATTTTAGTCGCCATTTTACACCAAAATTTTTGTTGATTTTTGTACTGTGTTTGTTATAGTTTAGACTTTTTAATTCATTATATTTTAATAGCATAGCAACATGTCTTTATTGAAATAAACCACGTTAGATATTACTAAGCTTTAAAAAAATAATTATATACTTTTAAGTGCTCTGCGATAGATATAGACTCAAACCATTCAAACTTTCATTAGTAATATTAGTAGGATATCATTGATGGAAAACATGGGGCTTTAGTTTAAGTTGTTAGATGTTAAGAGTAGTGATTTACGGTTCTAATCGTCCCAACTCATCAGCCAAACAGTCGAACTTCCAGTCGTCCGACAGAGAAGACGAGAGCGAGAGTATGCGACGAGCGATCTCTCTGTCCAATCTCGCGGCTAAGCCGATGACCGCGCCGCAGTCCACGCAAGGTTTGTGCACGGTGGCGGTTGCGGCAGCGGGTTTTATGTACAGTCGGCATCAGTATTGATTGCTATTTCATAATACGGAAAAGTATATTTTAATACAGTACCTCTACCATGAGTTTTTACTATATGTACTAAACTCGCTAGCGTCTGTAGTTAAAAAAATGTATGAAGATTTGTACAGCGCCTCTAGCGGATAGTTGGGTACTAAAATTCGTAATACTAATATTGACGTAACTACTGTAGTAAAGTCAGGCGATATTACTGTGACAACTCATGGTAGAGGTACAGATATAAAGACAGTGATATTGACAATAAAAGGCATATCAAGATAATCTACGGTTATTGATTTCAGTTTATATTTTGTTCGTATTACATGGTACCTTTTTATAACTTTTATGTCTTTTGTGATAGAGTCGAATCGGGGAAGCACTTGCACATATTTCTGTCGCTAAGCAGTGTTGTCCCAATTGCTGTGTTTGGGTTTGAAGGGTGACGGTGTAACAGACACTTATGACTTTCAGTCAATCAATGCATCTCTGTACTGTTTTAGAGGAAGTGGTTTTTTTTTAAATCACAGTATCTTTTGTAGTAATAAAATTGATACAAGTGTGTCATTGTTTACAGTTGTACTGTCGGTAGTACAATTGACATGGGATGATTTGTTCTATCAATTACGCGTATTAACTGATATTAGTGATCAACTGTTGATGCAGACTGTACTGTTTTGGTACTAACGAAGTGGTGATTGGTTATACAAGTATAATATATAGTAAGCTAAAAAGTACACGTTTTTTGTAGTAATACATAATACGGTGGTTGGGTAGTAAAATACTAAGCTAGAATACACGACTTTTGATTTTATTAAAGTTACACATTGTTTACGAAGAAGAATATTTGGTAAGTTTTATATGTAGTAATAGAATATAACTTTATTGTACAAACAATTTAAAATAAGAGGTACAATGGGCGGTCTTATCGCTATAAGCGATCTCTTCCAGACAACCTTTGGATGGACAGAAACATTCGATTAGATAAGAACGGGGCTTGTAATAGAGGAAAGTACTTTCCAAATATTATCTTCAGATATTCATTTGAAGGGCCAAAATTTTTAAAACTATAAATATAGGTGAATAAATAACGTTATAAGTTAATGTTTACGTTGGGCTTTAGTATTCTAATTTTTTTGTTTTTATTGATGACGACCGATGTGGCGCGGTGGGCGAAGGACCGCCTGCGACGTGGACGTGGAGGTTGCGGGTTCGATTTCCGCCTTGGGATAAATGTTTGTGCGATCTGCAAATATTAATTCCGGGTGTTCCATTTTGTCTCTCTCAGTCTTTGCCGCTTGTATTTACTTCATACCTGCATACGCTCAGTCCAATATCTGTCTTATGTAGTTGTAATAAGAGCATGTTTGCACTGCATGTAGTTATATTTTTAAGCTGCAATTTGTTGTACATGCTAAATAATATGCTGAAGTTAGATCTTAAATGTCGATATGCAATAGTTTTTGTATACTTAATGAAGAACTTGTTTTTTTTAATAAATATTATTAATTTTACTGTGCCTAAATGTAGTTATATAAAAAACCATGAAAATTATTCCAAAATAACATCAAATATGTGAATAAATAACGAAAAAACATATCGCGACGTTGACGCACAGTGGAAAGTGAGTCTCGTAACGTAAACGTCTCGTAAAGGTTTACGTTACGAGACTGTTTATATTCGTACTTATGTTCACACTGCGCGTTAACGCCAGATCGAAATAAAATGTGTGTAATACATTATTCTATTACAATAATAATGAAAAAAAATGTAATAGAGTCTATATTATATTACAATAGAAGTATGGTGCGCGTTAACGCCAGATCGAAATAAAATGTGTGTAATGCAGTATTCTATTACAATAATAATTAAAAACATAATTGTAAAAGTCTATATTATATTACAATAGAAGTATGGTGCGCGTTAACGCCAGATCGAAATAAAATGTGTGTAATGCAGTATTCTATTACAATAATAATTAAAAACATAATTGTAATAGTCTATATTATATTACAATAGAAGTATGGTGCGCGTTAACGCCAGATCGAAATAAAATGTGTGTAATACAGTAACCTATTACATTAAAATTTAAAAAAAATTGTGATAGAGTATATATTATATTATGTATTATATTACAATAGAAGTATGGTTTTACAAAAAAATATATTATGCTTTCAGCGGCTCCGAAACCCACACCTATTCAGACCATGAACAAAAACTCTGGCTTCGTCAGACCAGCTCCTAGATACAACAAGAGTAACATGACCAGGAGTTCTAGTGTTGGAGTACTTAATCCGGTAAAAATAAATACTTCATTAATAGTCCAGTCATTTTAGCTATTTTAGACCCCAATCAAGAAAAATGCATGAGACATTTTTTGTAGACAATTTCACGACAAACAATTTTTATTATGATCTTTATTGACCTCTGAGCAATAGATCGCGAGATATTTGCTTAAATTTTGTTTAAATATCCCGTTTATAAAGAAAACTATGTTCAAAACCGTGATAGTTTCAAAAAGTAGATAATGACGTAATTTAAACATCGTCATGCAAATATTTTAATGATTATTTTTCAATTGGCTCCGGGACGATCTAGTTTCAAATCCTTTGGAAATTACATTTTATGTGTTGTAGTAATCAATTATTGTATGTATACAGAGTGATTCGGAATCCGACGGTCAGCCATGTCGACAGAACAGAAAACAAGGACTTATGCGCCCAACAATATCTTCTATGAACAAAATGGCGAACAACACGAACAGACGGCGCGGACCCGGCCGTGCTTATAGTGCAGGTAATTCTACTTCATCAAACTTCAATTACATTCATTCAATAAAATCACAAGGATCACTTTGAAACGTCTTACATACTAGATGATTCTAGGCGCCAGTTCGTCGCGACCAGAGTCTAGAAGAACTGGCAAGAAACTAGACCTGGATTCTAGCGTTTTTTTCATATGATCCTTCTTACTTATATTATAAACGCGAATGTTTGTATGGATGAATTTATGTTTGTTACTCTATTACGCAAAAACGACTTAATGCATTTCAATGAAACTATACAATAATATAGTTGGTACATCAGAATAACAAAAACATCATAGGCTATAGTTTATAAAGATATTGTGCGAATTCTCTAAAATATAGCGATAATAAAGTCGCAGTATATTTGTGTTATTAAATGAAAAAAAGAATCATCTAAATCTGACTACTCTGTCAAAAGTTATAGATTACTAATTAAAAAAAAAATGGTAGCACTCCGGGAGTGCCGGCAGAAGTGAAAACTTCAATATTAACGTTGTGTTTTCACTTTTATGTTTTCACTTCAAAAATATAACCACAGTCGTCATAATGACGTGTCATGTCATTGTGTGACCACACTGCCGGCGCGCGAGTGCCGCTTCTCGGTCCTCCGCCCCCGCGCTCCGCACCGCACCGCGTGTTGGCAGCGCCTTGTACTCGCCTTGTACGATGTCGCCACAACACTATTTAATTGTTTGAGTCATACGTCGCGTGACCGCAAGTGTGTTCTTTTGTCGTCTCTTGTTTTACGAGCAATGTATAAAAATTAAATAAGATCTTACGCTTTTTCGACGTCACGTGACCCTGACGCGAGTTTGAAAGTTTTTACCCACCCAGCGCCGCTAAAGAAGTTTTCACTTCAAAAAAACACATTAACTTGAGAACCTCCTCCATTTTTGTCGTCGGTTAAAAATTGCCTAGCAATGAGTCGAGATAGGTTAGATTGAAAAAAGAGTAAAAGATAAAAAAAAACTGTGACTGGATTCCAAATAAAATACCAAACATCGACCCTATCGGACATATTTAAAAGTATTTTGTTTGTTACTCTTAATAAAGCGCCGTTTTTATGTTACTTATTTTTTTTTATTTATGTTATAGTGTGCACAGTTTATCTATATTAATTTAATGATAATATGTTTTTGCTGATATATTTTTTATAATATCATGTTATGCTTATTATGCTAGTAAGTTAAGTTATAAATAAATAATGTTACAAAGGTAGACTACAGCGGTATTCTATCAGCAAAGTTCCCATAATACAAGCTTAGCTTAGTTTGGGACTAGTGAATTTTCTGTGAATATTTATTTATTTATTTATATTATACGGAATTTTATCGCGCACCTTATATAAATAGATTTATTGCATCATGTGGATTGTCCAGCATTATTTTATTTATTTATCTTTGTAATGTATTGTATTAAGTATGACAGTCTTCTAGTAGCCATAACACAAGCTCTGCTTAGCTTGGGGCTAGATGATGTTGTGTGGATTGTCCAGCATTATTTATTTTTCTAAACTAATATTATAAAGAGGAAAGATTTGATTGTTTGTTTGTTTGTTTGTTTGTTTGCATCGAATAGGCTCCGAAACCACTGGACCGATTTCAAAAATTCTTTCACTGTTGTGATGCTACATTATCTGTGCTGAACATAGGCTATATTATATTTTCAAAAAAATTAGGGATCCTTACTAAAACTTCAATTATGTAACCCAAGGTGTATAAGAAATTCCTTACATCGCGTGCGCTGCGGAAACTATTGATGATAGAAAGAAATTATGTACTACAATTTTGTAGAACACATCATCATCCACAAAAAAGTCAGCGACAGCATATGTCTAACTATTATAGATATGTCATAATAAGTGTTTTAATATCAAAAAAATATAATTAAAATGACGACGCCATAAAACGTTCTATATTTGTACTTAGGTATTAATCCTTATCTAAATAAATTACTTTAAAATTAAGACTGCTTCAATACCTTTATATTACTTTTTAAATTATTGAATTCGGACATTCCATTCGAAAGATATCACGAGTTCAAAAATGTAAGTACTTATTAGAAAAAAGTCAGCGGGCGCCGCGCCGCGCCGCTGCCGGTCACGGGAGTATATGCGGGGGGGTTACATACTATAGGGTCTATATTTTTTATCATTTCGAAAATACATCTATACTGAGTAACATATTAGCTATATTATAATGATATTTTTTTATATAGGCTACCCGTGCGAAGCCGGGGCGTACTACTAGTATTTTATAACTAGGAAATAAGTTCTAGTGTTTCTCCAGAAAAGCTCTTTCATACAAAGCTACTGCTAAAATGTATAGCACTTAAGATTCTCACTATTTGCTTTTACCACATAAATAACACCACGTTTTCACGCAGTATTTTTAAAATCAATTATTATTTATTTTGTAACGTTAATTTATTGAAGTGAGCTCATCGCGAGTTCGCACTTAACTCACCCAATCTCACATAGAAGGGTGATATCGGTAAATAATAATGCAAATAATAATGCAAAGAAATAAATAATGCAAATAAATTTATTTTATTTATTTATTTATTAAATATGGCAGCATAACAGAATTCTAAATACTAAATAACTTTCTTTTATCTTTAAATATCATGTTTAATTATTTAAAGCATTCTGGAAAATCTGACGTGATTATAAAAACGGTAATAATATTGGTCAAATAAAATGTCACATGTTACTAAAGGGGAAAATGGGGATTGGAATTAATGGATCTATTTTGATCTATTTATCTACCAATCAGTACATCTATACTCTTATAAGAACGTTTCGCAATCACTAGATCAGTTAAGGCCTACGCAGACCGGGACGGCATGGCAAGGGATTTTAATTTTTACTAATGGACATTCAACCGCACTGTTACCGAAATACGACATAAATTGCTATGCTTTAAAATGATGCCGCGGCATTGAACGTGAACGGAACGGCATCATTTTAGTACGGTTGAATGCCCATTAGTAAAAATTAAAATCCCTTGCCATGCCGTCCCGGTCTGCGCAGGCCTTTAAGGAACCCTAAAATCTTAAGTATCACAAAGCACTTAGACTAGAGCATAATATGACTAACACTTTCAGTGTGTTTGGCAACTGGACATGAGGATTCGAGTTCTGACGCTGAGAACGGAAATGGGAGATCTAAAGCCGCCTCTAGTGACACCACGCGAACAGGTTAGTAACCGGACACTAACCGGTTAGTAACCGGACACTAACCGGTTAGTAACCGGACACTAACCGGTTGGTTAGTGATGCACTGCTTAGTAATCGAACACAGCACACTAGTTATAAGTATTACTTAATATTTGACTATTTTTTGAATTATTTACTAGTATACAGAATTTTTATTCATAAACAAACTAACGACTATAACAGTATTTAAGAAATGTAAGTAGGTACGAGTATATATAATAAAACTTAAGAAACAGTTGAGTTATCAGACCGTTGCATTAATAACTAACCGTTAGTATCTGATTTCGACATACAAACATCTACGGGCGAACAGGTTAGCAACCGGACACAATACATCTTGTGGTTAGTGATCGTACACAAACTACCTGTGATACATCGGTTAGTAACTGAACGTAACACGACAGTTAATGATACACTGGTTAGTAACCTTTTTATTTTGCGTGATTTGTTCAGGGGATGTCAAAATACCATGCTTGTGGCGATAAACCATTTTTATATCTACATATTATTATCCATCTTTATCTATGTATTAAATAAAATAGCAATTTGTTTGTAGCTCAATATATGAATATTGCAGGTTACAGCGGCAGTGATCGTGAAATATCTGCGGAGGCTCATGAAATGACAGCTAAACTTACAAGCAACACTAGCCCTAGCAGGAAGGACGACGCCAAGCCTGATTCTAACTGTACGTTACACTGCTGACAGATAGTGGATTGATAGACTGACAGATGACTAACAGTTAGACTGATAGTTGACTGATAGTTGACTGATAGTTGACTGATAGTTAGACTGATAGTTTGGTTGATAGCAGGACAGATAGTGGATTGACGGCTGAACTGCTAGGGATTGATAACTAGACTGACTGACTGGATAGAATAGTGATTGAATGTGAATTGATACAGCCAGCCAACACACGCACTAACAGAAAGACTGACGCCACGCCTGATTCTAACTGTACGTTACACTCACGGTTGACTGATCGTGGATTTATAGACTGATAGTTAATTGATACTCCAATGGTTGATTGACAACACGACTGACAGTAGATTGTCATTGTTTATTAATCTGTTTAATCTGTTTATATGTAGTTTGTTTTTACTACACCGTCATTCTCGTTTCTTTTAAGTTGAGTCCATCCTAAGGTTGCCTGGAAGAGATCGCTCATAGCGATAAGGCCGCCCATTGTACTTCACTTAATAGATAAATTTAATATTAAGAGAAATATCTCTGTAAGGGCGCGTGTGTGTACAATAAAGAGTTTTCTATTTATCTATTTAGATTGCCAAATAGTCTGATAACATATGGACACTTAAACTACTAATTGCAATTTTTTATTTATTTCAGTGTCTTCGTCGCAATTATGGTCAGCCCTGACTGAGGAGTTGACAAAAACAGCATCAAAAGTGGTCCAGCTCTACGCCAGCTTACAAAGAGAACCGAACGCCTCTGCTGAGATTAGTGGTATGGTTTGATAACTGCATCAAATTATTAATAATTTTTAGAAATCTGCTTTATTAAAAACGTACATACTTTATTTATTTTTCAGATTGTTTGAATATATTTTTTTCGGAATATCGCGATTTCGATGGGACGGATTTATTCCGTAAATGTAGAAAAATATTGTCCTGTAAAAGCTCTTTGAAACTTAATAAGTGGCAACCTTGAGGGACGTTTTTTAGTCGTGGCCCACGCTCCAGAGAAAATTGCCCATTCTCCTTTATTAACTTATCTACTATTCAAAAATAAGTCGGGTTTTCCTTCCTGACGATATAACTCCAGAACGCACGAACCGATTTCCACGGTTTTGCATTCGTTGGAAAGGTCTCGGGCTCCGTGAAGTTTATAGCACAGAAAATTCTGGAAAAAAATCAACAGAAAAGCGGGAAAATATCCCGAGCGAAGCCGGGACGGGCCGCTTGTATTCTATATACATATTATGCATGTCTAACTATTAATGAATTCTCAATACCAGGTCTCGAAGCAGCAATACTAGAAACACAGAAAGTTTTGAAGAATGCAGTCGCGACGAATCAGAACGGGAATGAGATGAGTAGTCTCTCCTCCACCGACGGGGAGTACCGCCCTCTCAGCGGAGAGACCGCGAGGGAGAAACTAGAGAGCCTAGTCTCCGAAGGTACGAGCGATGTTGAGGGCTCGATTCCCGCCTTGGGATAAATGTTTGTACGATCTGAATCAGAATCAGAATCAAAACATTTATTTACGACACAAAAACTTAAAGATAATACATGTAAATAATAATAATTAAATATAAGCATCGTAAAACGTACCCTGACTCAGCATAGGTTGGTTGACTGGCAACCAACGCTGGTCTTCCGTCAGGGCCGTACAGTGATGTCACGCAATCTGCAAATATTTATTCCGGGTGTTCTGGGTATTTTATATGTATAATAAAAAATATCTATCTATGTAATGTATTGTAATAAGTATGTCAGTCTAGTACCCATAACACAAGCTCTGCTTAGCTTGGGGCTAGATGATGTTGTGTGGATTGTCCAGCATTAATTATTTATAAAAAAAATACCTTTTTTTTAAATTCAACCTTTATCCCACTGCAGTGCAAAAGTCTCCCCAAACTCTTCCACTCATTTCGATCTCCTGCGTTTATAGACTACTCCATAAAACATTTAATTAAAAAAAATATATGAGCAGCACAAGTAGATATTATTTAAGAGTAACAAGAAAGCTTATTTTTTTTTTCTTAAATATGAATGAATGAATGAATTTATTTGGACCAAAAAAATAATCTTACATTAGCTTAGAACTATACATGCAATCTTATCTAAACTAATATTATAAAGAGGAAAGATTTGATTGTTTGTTTGCATCGAATTGGCTCCGAAACTACTGGACCGATTTCAAAAATTCTTTCACCGTATTGAAGCTACACTATCTGCGCTGAATATATTTTGAAAAAAATTAGGGATCCTTACTAAAACTTCAATTATGTAACCCAAGGTGTAAAAAAAATACCTAAGAACTTTCTTACCCGCTACCCGTGCGAAGCCGAGGCGTACTACTAGTACAATTATAAAAGAATTTTATAATAAAATATAGATACGAGTGTTTATAGTTAGGTTATTTTTGTTTCAGAAGCCAACGCGAACAATCCAGCAGTGTCTCTCATAGACCAGTATTCGGACATTCTTCTTAACATGATGCAGAATAAAATGGTCAACCAGCTTCCGTCAAGTCCTCAAAGCTTGCCTCCAAACACGAAAGAAACAAGCGGCGGGAGCTAGTATACGATAATAAGTGTACAATTGTGAATAACTGATAATTAAATATAACAATTAATTTTAATTAGGGTATTTTTAACTTAAACATATTTTTTTGACGATATTTAAGTGTAGTAGTCAGTAAAAATAATTCGTTATATATTAAGTGCTTTGTATTGTTTTAGTTAAGTGAAATAGTGTAATGTGGAACAAATCAATAATTTTAACGTTTTCTTGTGTTTTTTCTTATCTACGATGTACCATGGGATTTTTGTCTGTTTAAACTAGATATATATAGACCACATGATGTAAAGTGATGACATAAAAATGACTATTTTGTATGTTTAGTTGATTTTTTTGAAAGATGATATCACTGATACAAGCAAAATTAACGAATATTATCATCTATTTTATATATATTTTTGTATTTTAACATAATTCAAAATGACATACAAATGTATTGAATGAATATAATCTACAATTAAATAGAATTTCATAAAAATACATGATAAAATCTGTCGGATAGAGAAAATATTTTTGGACATCGGTTAAAAAAACGTTATAAATGTGTTACGAATAACAAAATAAACTGTTATTTGTAATAACTGAGTAAGGTAACGACAAAAACTAATTGATTTTTGACAAGGTCATTGCTAATATAAAAATCATATTATGTTATATGACCTTTTAATAAAATCAATATTATATTTATTTTAATTGTTTATAATTACAATTACAATCAAATATCTATAATAACATATTTTCCAATTCTCATATATACATTTACCTTTTATTGATACACTTAAGGCATTTTCTGTGTAACATTAAGATTTATTTATTTATTTTATGTATTGATAAATATTTCCATTTTTCTAGCATTCCATAGTGTGCATTTTTATGTTTTACACGTAAAAAGTAAATGTTAAATTATAGGACTTGACATCTGACAGATAATGTATATCATATCCAAACATCAGCCAATCAGGGAGCTTCAAATTGAATGCAATTTCACAATTTTACTAAATATAGTTACTAAAGTGATTAGTATATTCAAAATAATTTGTTTTCAACATTTTAGTTATCAAATGTTTATTATTTTTCCATCATCATCGTCATCTTTCTCCCCCTGTCCCACGCTGTATGGGCTCGGTACAACACGTCTTCTTCTACTCTCCTCTATCATACGTCATCTCATCATCATTTTTCCTTACCATCATCATCATCATCATCTTTCTCCCCTTGTCCCACGCTATGTGGGGTCGGTACACCACGTCTTCTTCCACTCTCCTCTGTCATACGTCATCTCATCATCATTTTTTCTTACCATTTAAATAATAATAATGAAACTAAAATGTTTCTAAATGATTAGAATAAGCTGTATAATTCCAAAAAAGGTGTAAATAATGAATGTACAATTATTTAATTTATGTATTATTGCATGCTTCCAATATAATGTGAGGCTGTGGGTCAAACTGCAAAAGTTTAGCAATTTACAGTATTGTGATTCTATACAAAGCTCGCGTAAGCTTAGATCTAAGAATCTACGAAACTAAATATTTCCGTCTCTCTTTTTCTCAAACAAAAGAAAGAGGTGAAGCACGATTTATCTTTATTTATAAAAAAACGTAGCTAAAAATATCAAAGAACTGTTTTTTGCTAAAGTATTATAATTTGACTGCAGTTAAGATTCGATCTGTCATGTCATATGAATGTCAAATTGGCATTTCCAAAATTAACGTCAATTTAACCTCTATTGAAAAGATTCCTTCGATATTTTTGCATTTTAAAATTAAATAAGTAACTAGAAAAATCTCAATCGTAAAAGACAAAGCAATATAGATTTTACATTAAGTTTTTATCAATAATATATTCTGGCACTGATATTCTTAGGCGTGGTTCAAAAAACTAAATTTGAATTAAATAATGAGCAGGCTCTAAAATATTATATTTTTAAATATTATGTATGAACCCAAAGAATCATAGAAACACTAAAAAATATGAAGTTCTTTTGTTACCCTTGAGAATGTCTTGAATATCTTGTATCTTTGAATATGAGTGTTAGCACAGAACAAAAAATACAGTAGAAGGAGCATGGTCCTTTTTTAGCACCGGAACCACCGTACCCTAACTTACACTGACACAGGTTAATTGTATTTCGTCACACTAAGAAAAGCGTCGTGTGATTGGTTGAATGAAAGTAAGTAATACATTAGTCTTCGTTCATTTGAAAATTAACAATAATCATATGACGATAGAGTGGTTTATTATCTAATCTATTTACGTATTACGTCATACGGAATACTTTCACTACCAAGTTCTGCTACTCGCCGCTAGATGTCACTACACCAAATGCATTTAATAAACCTTTATTACTTTTGAGATAAGATTCATATTTCCGTAACGAGCTCTTTACTATTTTTGTACTATTCGTCCATTTCTAGGGTTGTACTGCTGCCATTACTTTATATATCGACAATGCGTTTTATTTTCAACTAAAATTAAAGTCGATAAATATATTTTACATTTCAAAATGAATTAAGTACCTTACTCATTTTTATGTTTGAAATCATTGTGTTTATAAATGTATACTAATATAAAAATGTATATAATAATGGAAGTAATTAATACAAATAAAATTAAAACACTGGTTTTATTAATGAACTACTTGCATTAATAAAACATCTACATACTAAAAAATATAAATTATGAATGACTTAAGGTTGAGAAACCTTTCTCAATTTGAATATTACTAATAGATTCCCCCATATCCACCTTTTAAAAACTTATAAATAAAATTAACTAATTAATTAACCTTAATAAGGAAAATAAAAAAAACGGTTTGAACAAGTCATGGAAGTACCTACTACTACAATTACTATACAGAATCATAAAAAAAATGCATTATAGGGTTAATTTTTTGCCGATATATCACAGAACATTGTAAGTTTAAAATATCGATAACTCATTATCGATAACGTCAATACCTAATAGAGTAGCGGACTGTGACATGTCAGTAGTTGGAATCTTCGAGAATAAATGGTTGACTTTAAAAGAAAGTAGACCCTATAGAATAAACAATAAAGTCTATTTGTACTTGTCTTGTACAATAAAATAATGTTTTTACAATTTTCATCGAAATTAAGTAAATCAAGACTAACCGATGATATGATATACCACCATTTGAAACATTTTTAGTTCTGCTGTCGTTTTTACACTCTAGAACAGCGCAATAAGGCATTTTTGTAATTTTTCTAAAGCTATTATCACTGTGACGGTTCGATCTAGACTGACGTGCGTGAAATAGGCGTGGCGGAGACAGTTTGCGAATCTACGCTAAACTCGGGGTACGCGCACCCCGCCCCCATACTACTTCTACTGTATTTTTTGTTCTGTGAGTGTTAGTCATAGATTGGTTGATGAATAGCTTAGACCCATTTTCGACCAAAATGATTTTGGCTTTTGACGTTTATGTCAAATGTCATCTGTACACAACGGCGGATTCAGGGGGGGGGGGGGGGGTCGTGGGGTCATGACCCCCCCTGAGCTGGTTCCAGGACTTAGGTAGACCATTAATTGAACATAATTATTTTATTTATTATATATTTTGTCACCATACAGAATTAATGTAACTACATAATATGTCATAACTTTGTATAATGGCAAACGTTTGGGAAATACATTATCAAAATTAAATTATAAGTTATTGACTTGACCACGACTATGTGACCCCCCCCCTGGCGCCAAAGCTGGATCGACCTTTGTCTGTACAAGTTACGAAAAATTAAGATTTAGTAATGTAATAATCAATAATCCTGCCAAAACGAAATCACGAGAAGTTAAATATTATTGTAACTTTTTAATACGTTTAATTATTATAAATACGGGTTTATATCATATCAAATCATCGAAATAATTCCATCTGTTTATGTAAATTATCTATACTATTTTTAAATTATGACAAGTTTACTGGTTTTCAGTGTAGGCTAAAATTATAATGACATTTGTCAAAAGTTATATGTCAATAATAAGTAATAAGGATATTAAATTCAATAGATTTGGTTGAAAATGGGATTATTAATTTAGTTGTATCTATTTATGTCAATAATTAGTTAAGAATTATCTTCTTACGTCACAATTATTATTGTAATATGTATGTGTGTGTAGTAATATCTTTGCTTAGGTGAGTGAATGTTAGAACATATTATGTATAAATAGTATAATCTGTAACTAATAGTAGAATTTCAACGCTTGTGAACTGTCATGTTCAATTTGACAGTGTTAAAGCGTCAAAAGGTCAACGACCTCGCGAGTAGTTTAGTTTTTTTTCTTATTAATGTTCAAAATTGTATTGCCATTTACGAAAAAGACTAATGTTATTATGATATTAAAATTAAAAAATATACTTTTATGGTTTTTATTATAAATCCCTTTATTTAATTAAGTTTATAGGTTTTTTTTAACTTTCGCGATCAGATTTTGATAAAGAGGTAAATTACAAATAATTCAGGAAAAATAAAACCAAGGTATTTAGATTAAAAAACCTGTGTATTTAATTTCCTTGCTAAAGTACCTAAAGCTTTAATAATAATACAGGATATATTATTACAAAAATTACGTCAATAACTTCAATTGTCATCAACAAGTAATACTAAATATACAATTTTAATGATATCTCGATAGGTTCCAGTCATATCTCAAATTTGTATATTGAACCAGCTCTGAAACATGATCTATCGGACATACAAAATATCATCAAAATCTGTTTATAATTGACGAAGTAATCACGCAACATACATACATAAAAACCAACATACAACCGAATTAAGAACCTCATTTAAATGAGGTGGTCAGTACCCCAAGTACGAGTTTGTGCACACACGGATCGCAGAGACCCAATCGCCGAGCGCCACCGATTTTGTATGGAGATCCAAGCAGCGCCCCTAGCAGATTGAGAGGCTTGGATTTCCATACAAAATCGGTGACGCTCGGCGATTGGGTCTCTGCGATCCATGTGTGCACAAACTCGTACTTGGGGTACTGGAGCCATGCGATCACTTTGTGCACATCTCTTGCTTGGGGTACCTACTGAATTCGGCATTAGTCAAAAGAAGTTTTCGATTCCACTGTATGTTGTTGTCTGTTTCTTCTTGATAAGTGTGTAATACAATTACAGACACATACAACTACATAAGTATAAATATACTTAATACAATATATGTTTAGTACAAATATAATACAATTACCTACATATACAATTATCTAGGCTCATTGCTCTCATTATAATTAACTTCATATTCCGCCTCTCGTACGAAACCGGTGCGAAGCAAAAACTCTAGAAATGGTCGTCGTCGAACTACCCTCTCCCTGACCCGCGCTGATCTCACCCCTGGAATAAAAAAAAATATCCATTTGAAAATAGTTTTAAGGTTGTCTGGAAGAAATCGCTTCATGCGATAAGACCGCCTATTGTAGGGCTAATTTTAACAGTTGTAATTCAATTTATTTAATGAAAATAATATAACTTAGAGTAGAGAGACTAGAGACTTACTCAGAGAAGGCTGCAATGGCCGCGTCACAGTCTGCGGGCCCAGCTCATACAGCACTTGCAGGTCTGCGTGGTTCCCGAAGCGAAAGCCGAAGCCGAAGCGGTGGTCGTTCGCTGGAAACCAACTCCAGAGGATAGTTACAAGTATACGTATAGCTTTTTGACGTGACAACGTCTTATAATTCGATAGAGCCGGCTGCACGCACGAAAAAACATGACTCATGCGGCGTTACCTCGCTCTGAGGCGTTCCATGTAAGGCTTGAAGCGAGAGCGCGGAACGAGCGACAAAGGAGCACAATTGGCCTTTGCGTTCGTTGTCACGTTCAACTATCGTCAGTAAACCGACTTTACTGACTTCTTTGTAAGAAGGATCATATAAAAAAACGGTAGGAACCAGGCCGTAAGTTTCTTGCCGGTTCTTCTAGGCTCCGGTCGCGTGGAACTGGCACCTAGATTCACCTAGTATGTAAAACGATTCTAAATGATCCTTGTGATTTTACTGAATAAAGTAATATTGACTTTGACTTTATATTTAAAGACATTTCACACATCGTGCAAAGCTTGTGGGTAGGTACGCGATTGCTGATAGAATATTTATTTTTTGTTAATACATACATAGTAACACCCAGACACAGAACAAACATTGCTCATCATACAAACGCATGTACTTTGTGGGGATCGAACCCACGACCCACAAGATGGAAGGCAGAGCAATTACCAAGTAAGCTGTGACGCCTGTCAAAAAATATTGATTCTATACGGAGATCTAAGCAAAAACTGCTTTGTTTACCAAATCTTATATTTTTAGTGAATACCTCTTATTCTTATAGGTTCTTTTATAGACCCACCTTTTATTATCTTTGGTGAGAAACCGTAAATTGTTCCAAACCCTGTCGCTATGTCCTCTGGGATCACTAGAAATAATCCTTCAGCTCGATCATCTACAAAAATATGTTACACTTTCAAGCAATACTTTTAGAGTCCCTGCAGACTGCAGACTTTTTATCGATGGTTTGGTCGGCTTCTTAATCAGATATGAAGACTGAATCACTGTAATGTGCGCTTCTGCATACATCTTCATACTGATTAAGAAGCCGACCAAACTATCGGCCGATAAAAAGTCTGCAGTTTGCGGGGGCCCATAACGTATGGTTATTGTTTAAATTAGGTTCTGAAAACTGAACGTACTAGAAATGTGAATATAAAACGACCAAGTGCGAGTCGAAATTGGAACCATAAAATCACGTTTTGTATCGTCTCTTAATTTTTTTTTGTTTCTTTAGCATTTGCTGTTACCTACAGCGGCCACAGAAATATGTAGGTACCTACTTACATCATTTCTGAAAATGTTAACTCTCTAAACTCTAAACTATCGCGGGTCAAGGAGACACAATCAGAGGGCTTAGTCCGAGGCTGCATTTTAAAACTCCCTACTCTCGAGCCGACAGTCGTCTCTCTGAGCCCTTAGTCCGAAGGTGTATTTTAGAACTCCCTACTCTCGAGCCGACAGTCGTCTCTCTGAGCCCTTAGTCCGAAGGTGTATTTTAGAACTCCCTACTCTCGAGCCGACAGTCGTCTCTCTGAGCCCTTAGTCCGAAGGTGTATTTTAGAACTCCCTACTCTCGAGCCGACAGTCGTCTCTCTGAGCCCTTAGTCCGAAGGTGTATTTTAGAACTCCCTACTCTCGAGCCGACAGTCGTCTCTCTGAGCCCTTAGTCCGAAGGTGTATTTTAGAACTCCCTACTCTCGAGCCGACAGTCGTCTCTCTGAGCCCTTAGTCCGAAGGTGTATTTTAGAACTCCCTACTCTCGAGCCGACAGTCGTCTCTCTGAGCCCTTAGTCCGAAGGTGTATTTTAGAACTCCCTACTCTCGAGCCGACAGTCGTCTCTCTGAGCCCTTAGTCCGAAGGTGTATTTTAGAACTCCCTACTCTCGAGCCGACAGTCGTCTCTCGGATAGCCATACAAAAATGTATGGATATCCGAGAGACGACTGTCGGCTCGAGAGTAGTAATTATTAGATTCTTCTTCTTCTTCAACCTGTTGCCACCCAATGCTGAGTAAAGGTCTCTTCCAATGCACGCCATGCTGAGCGATCTTGAGCTTTCCGCATCTAGCTCTTTCCCGCAACTTTGACCAGGTCATCGGTCCACCTTATTTTCTGACGGCCCACATTTCTATGGCCCGTCCTTGGTCTCCACTCTAAAACTTTCTTGCCCCATATGTGACCTGCCCACTTCCATTTTCTCCTCGCTGCCACGAGAGCTATTATTATTATATAATTGTTAGATTAGTAACGGTTAATTCTACAGAAAAATGCATGAGACATTTTTTGTAGACAATTTCACGACAAACAATTTTTATTATGACCTTTATTGACCTTTGAGCAATAGATCGCGAGATATTTGCGAAAAACTGATTTTCGTGATCTTTTGACGTTTATAACTTTTTTAGCCGGCACGATATCAATGTCGATTTTTCACATCTTCATTACAATGCCGTAATAAAGGTGTAATACAAAAAATCCTTAAATGACTGGACTTTAAGGAGTTTTAAAATGCAACCTCGGACAGCTCTCTGGTGACAGACGGACAGATAGACAACAGTCTCCGTAATAGGATCCCGTTTACCGTTTAATTACGGAACCTTAATAATACTTACATTTCGATACAAATACCACGACAACCATATACAAACTTAAACACTTCATTTTTAACACTGTTAACATATATTTTTTTTTCTTTTAGCTGTTATTTGACCCTGAAAGTATACAAAGAGTACCTACTAATGAGTAGTCATTAAAAACTATTTAAAAGTAATATCAGTGAGTGTTAATCTATCGCTAGTCAATGCACGAATGGTCACTAACCAAGAAGTATTGGCAAGCTAAGAGGTGACCTTTGACAGCTCCACTCTATTGGTCTATAGACCAGGGGTGGCCAACTTCATTAGACCGAAGATCTCCGGTTTACTAACGAAACCCTGAGCGATCTACGAAATATACTTATTGAAATCTTAAATGAATCAGCATAGTTCAGTAGAAAATCATATTATAATTTTTTTTATTTGTTGTGCAGTCAGGTCTACGTATTTACATTTTTTGCCTTGCCACGATCGACTGGACTAACAGTCGCGATCGACCTGTTGGCCACCCCTAGTATATAGTGGCCATATACAGAATGGTGTCTTCATGAGAGCTCATGTTCACGGGAGTAAGAGAAATGTGAAAGGATTCATGCTCTCGAAATATAAACAATTAATTTTTTTTTATAAATCTTTTTTTTTTGGAGTAAATCTGTAAAATCGGTTGCTGTGGATCTGTTTTACACAAACAATTACAAAAAGTTTCAAACCTAACTTAAGATGCTACTAATTAAATCATTTGTATTTAGTTTTGTTTAATAAATTTATCTTTGTCTATTAGAGCTACCAACTGAGCTGTGACGCCATCTAGTTCCGCTGGTACAGCAGGCTTTGCTTAGTTTTGGAATTGAATGTGATATGTGAAATGTCTATAAATATTTATATTTACTTATTTTACACAGCATCTGTCAAAAGTATTAGTCTTTCTTGCTGATTATGATTAGTTTGACACCAATTCAGTATGTCAATACTTCGTTGCCTGCATTGTAGGAACTCTCCCACGGTAGCACAGGACTTTTTATGATAGGTATATTAGGTAGGAAATATTTAGTAGTAACTTAGGTTTAGGTTTTACAGCTCAGTAGGTAGCTCTGCCTTCCATGCTGGGGGGTCTTGGGTTCGATCCTTATGCCTTGATCACACGTACCGAGTAAACCGGCGAGACAGTGACGTATTAAAGATACACTGCGCGCTAACGCTGCAATGTTCAACAGTAAAACTGATGTCGACGCGCAGTGTATCCCAAATACGTCACTGTCTCGCCGGTTTATTCGGTACGTGTGATCAAGGCATAACGACAGTAATCGTTTGTGTCTAGCACTAATGTTTCTATGTCTGGGTGTTACTAATCTGTGTATGTATCTAAGTATATACTACTCTGTTGATCCTTTATAACAAATAGCCTCAATATTGCCTCCCAACAATAATTGAAATTCTTCGATAAATAACGCTACAACAACCCCCCATTTTCCCCCCACACTCCATATTAGGTATTTATTGCATTAATTTGTGTTAAATGGAGTCTTAAACATGAATGTACCTAGTTTGTCGATAAATAAAGCTAGGTACATCTCGACGCTAAGGGCCCCCGCAGACTGTAGATTTTTTATTGGCCGATAGTTTGGTCGGCTTCTTAATCCGTATGAAGATGTATGCAGATGCGCACATTACAGTGATTCAGTCTTCATACTGATTAAGAAGCCGACCAAACTATCGGCCGATAAAAAGTCCTGCAGTCTGCGGGGAGTCTGACGCTTCGCTCGCTCGCCGAATGTAGGAAAGTATTAAATCTAATCCACATCGTTACTGTACCGAGTGGAATTAACACAACTTTACTTTACCTACTTTATACTTACTTATTATTTCATTTCATTTTGACTTCAGCATTTGATTTACTAACGGCCGGTTTCTGAAAACCCAAATCACGATTGATCCGAGTTTGACACTTAAAGTAGGTAATTATTTGATTTTTTCGTTGATCATCGTTCGAGAAACCGGCCATAAGTGTCTCCGTTTTGAGATTGGCCAAGTTATGCTTTTGTATTTGTTTCTGATATATCTGTTTTCGCTTACAACCTATTTCAACATTCATTTAATTTAATCTACAGTTTTTCAACAGAATGTCGGCATACTAGATCTTTCTATTGCTTAGATATAGTTTTTTGTCGATCGCCACTTTGGATTTGGAAAAGGAGGAACTTTCTTTCTGTGTACAGTAGAACCTCTATAACTCAAATCCGGTAACTTAAAAACCTCTATAACATAAAAAAAATAATGTGTACTTCCCATCAGAGCCCAAAACCTCTACCCTTGTAATAAGTTAAAACTTCGATAACTTACAATATTTTGTGTTTCCGTTGGACTTCTATAGGTTCTACTGTATTTAACTAAGTAACTATTAAAAAATAAAAATAAAACAAGTTTTCGTGATACAAAGTATATTTCCGTCAGTCCTTAGTCTAAGTCTACATTTGACAGGTCTGCTGTAATCTTCTCTACTTCTGCTTCGCTTCGTTTCTTCTGAGTTATTCTGAAACAGACGAATTATCGTTAATTTAAATAAAATATTGTAAATCACTGAAAAAAAAATGTTTATTGCCAAAAGTACCTAGAGCGTACAATTATTACAATTTATGAACTTAAACTAAGAACATTATTTTGTACGTATAAAAAAAGGAACTTACTTAGGAATATCTTCTTTCTTCTCTCCGTAAAGTTTTCTCAGATCTTCAAGTATACTTGCAGGTATGCCAGTGTTCGGCTGATGAATTTCATACTGCCCCTGAAAAATATATTCACGGACATTTCACACATCACGCTCTAGTCCCAAACTAGGCAAAGCTGTACTATGGAAACTAGATCGCTGATAGAATACTTATAAATATTTTGTAAATACATGGAATACATAGTAACATCCAGACACAGAACAAACAGTGTTCATCATACAAACATAGAACCCACGACCCACAATATGGAAGACAATCCCATTGGCTTGCTAAATCAGCATAATTCTACTAATATTATAAACGCGAAAGTTTATATGGATGGATGTTTTTTGTTATTCTTAATCACGCCAAAACTACAGAATATATTTTAATGAAACTTTACAATAATATAGTTTATACATCAAAATAACACATAGACTACAATTTATAATGATATTGTGCGAATTGTTGGTACCAGCTATTTATAAAAATAGCACATAAACTATAATTAATAAAGAAGACGAAGTCGCGGGTACCAGCTACATATAAATAAATATTTTAAATTATGCAAAAGAAACTGCTTCACAAATTTTATAAACACACATTGCCACACATAATCGCATCATCATTCATGATTTTGTTGTTTTTCATCACCGATACCGTACCTTCGAGTTCTTCACCAGCTCCACGACAGAATCTTCCAGGTTCGGAACATCTCCAGGTCTTGGTCGAGGGACTTTGGAGACAGGTTTGGGGTACTTCATCTTCTGTGCCCAATTCTGAAGATATTTACCAGCGTCTGACTGAAGGTACTGTCGACAATTAAGATAGGTAAATAGATAGATAGATGAATAGATAGATAGATAGATAAATAAATATATTGGTAGATAAGTAGATAGATATGTAAATAAATAGTACTTAAACGTAAGTTTGTTTGTTGTTAAATAGTTGAATAGATAGATAGATTTATAGATAGGTAGTTAGATTAATAGATAGATTGATAAAAATATAGATAAATAGATAGATAGATAAATAGATAGTTAGATATGTAGATAGATAAATAAATAGATAATTCTTAATTGCACAACGAAAAAAAAACATAGAACTATCTTAATTTAGAATGTACAATGGGACTTATCGTCGATAGCGATTACTTCCAGGCAACCGTATTTATTCATGATTAGGTAAATTCATACAACTTTATGTAATTCGGTTTAGATAAACATACCTTTTCTCTGTTCTTGTTAATCTTTACTGGCGATAAGGGCGCCTGTCGTTTCGCGTTCGACGCTGGCTGAGAACCGAAAGGCTGCCCAGCTATATATACAAAACAATTTTATAAGTTATTTATTAACACTTGGTTTAACTTTGCAGATAAGCTTATCTTAAACGTTATAAAAACTTAGCAATAAATCATCATCATCTTCCTACCCTTGTCCCACATTATGTGGGGTCGGTACAACACGTCCTCTTCTTCCACTCTCCTCTATCAGACGACATCTCAATGCTCACACCTTTCTTACACATAAAAACTTAGCTATAAATTAATAAAAAAAAATGGTTGTCTGTAAAGTCGGTTTACTGACGATAGTTCAACGTGACAACAAACGCAAAGGCCGATTGTGCTTCTTTGTCGCTCGTTCCGCGCTCTCGCTTGCACTTCATGGAACGCCTCAGAACGCCTCATGAGTCATGTTTTTTCGTGCGTGCAGCCGGCTCTATCGAATTATAAGACGTTGTCACGTCAATAAACACTCACTTAGATTCATGGTGTTGGTTTGAGGTCCCAGTTCGAGGAGAACTTGGAAGTCAGCATGGTTCCCGAATGCGAAGCCGAAGCCGACGCGGGAATCTGTGCCTGGAAGGTTAAGATGGTCTCTTTAATATCTAGAAGTAAGTAATGTCTTTTTTTTTTTAGAAAAGCAAATATTTTATTCACAAACAAACTTACGATTATACAATAATGTCTATAATTAGTTCGCATAAATAAATAAATAATTAGACAATTCACAAATCACATTCTAGTCCCAAACTACATAACTTGTATTAAGAGAACTATATTGCTGATAGTAAATACTTACATAGATTAGGTTCATATTAACAGAACAAATATTTACGTTCATCACACAAAATTTTGCTCTGGGAATCGAACCTACGACCTAAACTTATCTCATAATAATAAAAATAACATTTTGGTAATCTTTATCAAATTAAATCCAATTAAAAACAACACACTAAAAAACATAAAATTAGCAATGCATCGTCAATGTATAAAAACATAATAATAGTCAAATAAAAACTCAAGTCAGCAAAAGCATCATTATAAGTAAGTACAAAAGACGTGTGGCACTACTGCGGTACAGCTATTGTATAGCATATTTTGCTGGATTACGCATGCGCAGTGTTAGGTTATTTTCGTTACGGAATTTCTGGATTCGGTCTCCACGCTCAAGGCCCGCGATAGATGCTATGCAATAGCTTACAAATGTAAATAATTAAAGCTACAAAAATACTTGATTACTTCGCAAGCGCGATCTAGAATTTGTCTGTGACAGATACGTGACAGTGACATCTGTAGAGCGCAGTTTTTCATGTAGCGTGACAGATGGTGCTGTAATAACAAACCTTTTTTGATAGGGGGGATGTTGGAGTAAGCTACTGACAGCAATGACGGCAACTCTTCAGGGATGATGACAGAACATGACACTGAAACAAAAAACGTATTTTATACGTCTATTAGCTCTGCCTTCCATGCTGTGGCTCGTGGGTTCGATTCCCAGCCACAGCAAATGTTTGTGTGATAAACATAAATATTAGTTCTGTCTGAGTGTTACTATGTATTCTAAATATGTAGGTATATTTACAAAAAAAAATGTGTACCTACAAGTATCAGGAATCTAGTCTCAATAGTACGTACGATTTAGTACGTTTAAATTCAATTCAAGTAGGTAAAAATATTTTTTTTAATTGCAGGGTTTGTAAATTTTGCTCTACATATTTAATACTTATATTATTGTTTGTTCATTCTCCAGGTGGTTGCATATGAAGATTAATATCTGACTTACTATTTACCCTTGAAATATAACCGCTTTCGTCACTTTTGTAAAAATATTTGGCACAGTTTTGTTGAATACATACGTAAAATATTAGCATATGTAAAAAAATGTTCTTAGTGAACCAGCATTAAAGGCAGAGCTACTACCAACTAAGCTGTGCCGCCTGTCATCATATTATCTAAGTATTTGAATGTGTGTCAAATGTCACACATGACCCTTGCAACGCTTGCTGGTTGCCTCATGTAGCCGCGAGGTCGTTATGTAACCTCATTGGATCCTTTTTTAAAACCCAAGGAGGTTTGTTCGTTGCAGATTTTATTAGCTATGGACAAATAGGTTGTTGTCGAAATCATTCTATATTTGTAAATTGAACTGTTTTCAATTCAAATGAAGATGTAATTGCGCGCTGTACTGAAATAAAACTTTTTTTTTCGTGAGTGTTTAGTAAAGTTGTGACTTGCTGTCACTTAGATACTTAATTACATTCTAAGTATAATAACGTTAAATTAAGGCATACGTAAGAAATACGTAATTATTTCGCATATATTTTATATTTTCGATAAGGTTTTATAATATATATTTTATTACTGAAAAAGTATTAGTTGTTAGAGCTTTTAGTTTAATTTTTGTATTAAAAAGCTCTTTTTAGCAATATAATAAAAAAAATAAGTAAGATCAAAAATAGGTAGGTACATGTGGAGCGCGTTTATATCTTTTAAATAAAACTATTTTAATTATTTATTTTCAAAATTATGTAAAGTATGTTTTGCTATCTAGAAGAGATCGTTCTTAGCGATATTACCGCCAATAGATTGAATGCTCCAAATATTATCACCTTGTATCGTGTAAGTATTCCTTTGTGTATAAAAAACAAAGACTTTAAAGTAAATATTAAAGTTTTGAATATTTTAATTCAAATAAAAAATGTATACGCATGAAAATGTTTGTAAAGACGTCTTATACCATCGCCACCTCCTCATCAGCTTTGTTGTCAGTTTTTCGTCTGTTATATCCCTTTTTATTTATATTTTAAAACTTATATCAACCTATCAAAGTCTCAACACAAACCCACACTTGCACAACACAGATTATAAATAGATTTAGAAATTCATACTTATTAGTCTATTACCTAAGTGATGGCCACTTAATATATTAACACACTTACCCGAAGAAAGGAGGAAAAGAAACGCACTTGATTTAACATCCATTTTGATAATCTTTATAACATGTTTGATTAAAACCTTCGTGTAAGTATCCTTGTTTTCGATTTAAAAATAAAAAAAATTAAAAAGTATATCTGTCACTGCCACCGATTTTACCGCCAAACTGAGCTCAGTCCACACTCACTATAATATTCGCGAATGTTGCAACTTTCTCTTGTCAACTAAGACTTTAAGTACCAATTATCGTTAGACAAATGACAACCTTAGCAACATCTAATTATGATTGAAGTCTCAGTGGTAATGACGCATGCAGTTGCACACTTTGGAAATGACACGAACAAGGTTCCATGTATTCGAAATTTTAATACTTTTAGAACTATGCGCCCAAGGACTTTCAGTGGAAATACATCGTTATGTCGACGGATTAAGACTTCAAATTGCGAACTGAAATCTCCCGTACATGGAGTAGGAACGTGTGAGTTTCCATTCACTGGGAAATAGTGAAAGTTTTTTAAAATAAATCGAGATTACAACCAAACTAATTTATGTCTTATCATAGAGTGTTGAGATTGAGTTTTGTATGCAGAAATATGAGTTTTAAGACGTTTTGTATGAAGTTGTGTGACCACCACTTTCTCGTTACGACAGAAGTTGAACTGAGATCAAGAGGGGAGTTATGTCTGTGCATAGCTTACACAAGCACTCAAAGAATTAAAAAATACGTAAAAATGTGTTATCGAAACTTAAATAAAATAATAATAAATCTGTATTTTCAAAAATTTGAAATTATTGACATGAGCTAATATTTTTTGTAATAATCTTTAGCACAGAAAAAAACAAAAATACATAAATATTTTACATAAAATAGATACTTATTTAAGTACTTATATAAATGTTATTTCAATAAATTACTAAATAGTTAAAAATAATTTAATCATTCAACTGTCAATAATAGGGTCAAAATGGTAAATAAATTTTCATCAATAATCATTACATTAAGGGGTTTCCATTCAATGTTAATTTTAATGGATTGTTGACTTAAAAAACCGTTGTTGAATAAAATAAATAAATCAAAAGTAAGGACTAAGCAACACTAAAAAGTCACTAATTAAAAAAAAAAATTACAACAGTAATACTAAAAACACATTTAAATCTATAAAATAACTAGTACCTACTAGGTACGTAGTAAACTACTTAAGTATGATCTATCGAACAAAAATATATTATCAAAATCAATTCACAATTTGTAAAATTATATAAGTAGTAAAACTTAGTTGAATTGAGCACCTTCCTTTTTGAAGTTCGTACTTTCTTCGGTACGATATTTTGACATTAATAAATATGAATATACTTATTAATATAAGTAAATACATAAGTACTTATTACTTTATTCACAAACAAAGTTAAGACTATTACAGTAGGTAATTGCAAAATGTACATAGCTATATACCAAATACATAAGAAGAAGAAACAGTTGAGCTATGTATAGACCGTTACAAACGATCTATAGATAGCTCAACTGATCCAAATCAGCAATCGTCGTGTACAAGATACTGAAGCATTGCCGCACTAAATAGCAATTCTGATACGCTGGGCCAGATACTCACCAGGCCTCGGGTCACGCGTCGACAAGACTAGACGTCCAGAACTAATTTTGAATACCCGGAGGGCCTCGGTACCCCACGGACCTAGAGTCTCGACCCCAAGATAAGCAAATGTTAATAAAAAAATTAATTTAAATGTTTAGTGGACACTGACCTTAAGTGATTGTAGTTTTAATTAACACTTCTGCTAGTTAATTCTAGAAATGTACGTCACTATGGTTCGAAAGGTCATATTGAACGCACAAATCAATATACTTGGTATAAAAATAAAAAGTACGTTAAAATAACTATATGTACACCAGAAAATATTTTCAGAATGTATACTCTTTTAATACCAAAAATGAAACTAAAAAAATCATTTCAGGTTCTACATCGTAGACCGCATCGTCACTTAACATCAGGTGAGATCGTGGTCAAACGCTTGCCTATAACTTGTAATAAAAAAAACATTACCCTTCGTAGTTAACAATAGATACGCCTTTATTTTCCGACATAGCAAACATATGATGTACATCGCGAGTGTCTGAGTTCTATCATTTTGTGATTAAACAGCATTTATTATAATAGTTGTTTATTTTATGTTTAGCTTCTATTTTGGAATTTTAACCAACAAATATTATAGAGAAGTGGAACTATTTGGGGGAGGCCTTTGCCCAGCAGTGGAAAAATGTAGGTTAGAATAAAAAAAAAACAACAACAATAATGTAGATGTAATGTATAAACCGTTAAAATATAAGTGTAATAAGAGCTAGCAAGATTTTATGGAACTCATTTCCATAGGTTTAGAAGTAAAGGGGAAATTCTCCATCATTTTCTTTTCTAAACCAACGACAGCCGACTGGATGTTTGAGTGACTTCACTGAGATACTCGTATTCAAAATAAACACTTGATATTGGAGAGTTGCCTGTCGATTTGAGGAGCAGTAGCAATATAAAAAAAAGAATATTTGTGTGATAAACACTGATGCTTATTCTGTGTCTGGGTGTTACTATGTATTCTATATACTTAAAAAACCGAGTAAGTATAGGTACATAATATATTCTAGTCTAGGTCCTTTATTACAAGCTGTGCTTAGTTCGGGACTACATGGGGATGTATGTTTTGTATGAAATCTATTTTTAATATCGATTTATATGACTTTATTATAGTTGTTTAAAATGTTATGTCATGACCATTTTTAAATTTAATTTCATTAAAGTCCATGACACAATTTATTTTCCAAAAACGATACAACTGCAAAACCTGTGTTTACGAATCGTGAGCCAAATCAACATAAGTAATTTTCACCTTATTTTGGAGATACATGGAGTGAACGAAAAAGCCTGTCAATGATCACGCTGCTAAAAATTTTGTATTTTTTGTATCTTTGTATGTTTTTTATGTATACAAACAGGCCTATAGATGACCCTAATACAGGTTTTAGTGTAAATTCTCGTAAGTATAGGAAAGGTGTTCAGTTGCTGGTGCTCAACTTATGTGGAGCCTATAGAGCCCTCTAGCGGAGAAGCATGAGCCTTTCATACAAAAAAAACATTTCAGACTGTTGCTCTAGTCTAGGCAATAATACTTTACACTTACCGTACACTTTAATGCAATACCATAATCTCTCCCTAAACATACATTGAGTACCTAAACATGTTCACCGGTGACGTGCTCTGTGGCATAGATTAGTATAGCATAGCTTAGGATGGCAGTTATCCTTAATTGTTTAAATCAAAAAGAATGGCGTGCCAATTCTACTATTACTTTGGGATATTCAAATATTTGTGACTTTCTCTAAATCCACTTAAAACATAAACTGTTTTTACTAAGTAATATAGTTGTTAATATACTAACAAACAAACTTACGACTATAACAATATTTACAAAATGTACATAGGCATATAAAATACATAGGAAACAGTTGAGCTATCTACAGACCGTTGCAAACGATCTATAGATAGCTCAACTGGTTCATATCAACTTGTTGTGTGACTCCTATACATTCCGAAATGATAAAAAAAGTTAAAGCGTGATCTTGCTTGAGTTTGTTCGTTCGGACCAGTTCATAGTAAATCGCTACAATGCAAATAAATCAGAGATCGTCAACTGTTTATTTTTTACGACCAACTTATTTTTGACAAATTATACAGGGTGTAACAAATGAGGTGGACCAAAAGCAAAAGGGCGATAGGGGAGCTCAATGGCTATCCATATAACCCCCATGTATGTTCAGCGATATTCAGTCGTTCAAAAGTTATTCCCACTTTTATGTTTTTTTTTTTCATTAACATATTTTAGGTTAGATTTCCCAAGTATACCCAAACTATCAAGGCTACAACCGTAATTTTTTTACACCTTGTAGCTTAATAGTAGATCTTTCGTACTGCAATACCAGTTTGAGTCGTTATTTGATTGATTTCCAAATAAAAAATAATCTTTGCAGAAAAATCCGAAACCTGAACTTCCGCGAAAAACTTTAGGAGCAATTTAAAAAAAAAACTTGCTGAATATTTTTTTCCACAACCTATCTTAAAAACTTCCTCCATTTATGGAGAAGTTACCCTGAAAATTTCATAAGGCTAGTACAGAAGGATCATGTTAAAAAGTGAACTCATGTGTTGTAAAAGTGCTGAAATCGACGGTTCAATCGACCAACACGATGGTCCGGGCAAGGCTCAGATTGTATGCCACCCCTTCTAATCAATTGCTCTTGGTATATTCTAGCAGCCTCTCGAACGTTTTCTTGAGCTACAACATGACAATAATACATTTCTGCATATCTACGAGGAGAATATGGCATGATACACTAATCGCAAAGTTTGTACAGTCCGTAAACGCGCAGTTTTCTTTAAAGTAAATTAATCCAAATTCAGACTTCTGAGTGGCCGCACTTTTCACAACCTGACTCCGTAATAAAGATTTAAAAACTAAAACCCGATTAAGGTACCTTTCTAATAATAATATTAGATAGTAGAACTAAAATTTTAAGATGATAGCATAATTAAATCTAGATTTTCATCATCTACATTATTTACATTGACTCCAATGCATATGTTTAATAAATAATAATTATAAATAATTTATAAATGCATTCAAACAAACATCTTTAACCTAAAAAATCTAGATTAAGGATAGGTCATTGCTACAATGAATATGATTCACGGACATTTCACACCTCTCTCTAGTCGCAAACTAAACTTGTACTATGGAACTAGATTCACTAGACATCGACTAGTAATAGTTAGAAAACCACATTTTTGAATTTGAAAGATAAATAAATAATGCTGGACAATCCACACATCATCATCTAGCCCCAAGCTAAGCAGAGCTTGTGTTATGGGTATTAGAAGACTGACATACTTAATACAATATATTATGGATATCTTCATCTTGTGGTGTTGCTAGTTATATCTTAATGTTTGTATGACCACCGTATAATAAATACTAAGTGTGATCTGTCAAACAAAAAAAAAATCATCAAAATCGGTTCATAATTGGCGGCATAAACGCTATAAAAAAACAAAGTCGAATTGGGTTCTTTGAATTCCGTTTAAAATGACTCAAAGGTATGCAACCATTTTTGTTTATTTTTTAAAGGAGGTTGTATGAAAAAGGTTGCGCGCAACTGCAAATTAAATAACATCCTATTATTAGTTTATTTCAAGTTCAGTTACTTTTTATCCTTTCGTGAGGGCAGTCGTGTAGCAAATCATAAAAAATATTAAAATAGTGAAAACTGTGTTCTATCAGGTAAAGTTATATTTTAATGCAAATGCGAAATGTCCTCAATCTTTTAAAAAGTTTTACTTTGAAGCTAAGATCTAAACCTCTTTTCTTGTTATACCGTTTTTGATATCTTTTTTATATTTTTAAGTTGGTATTTCACGTTTAGTCTCATTTAAAAATTAAAATTTGAGTAGATATTTAATTTATAGGTAATTATATGTATTAAGAAATCCTTATGAATGCATATTTTAATAAATATGCATAATATTAAAAAAGTAAAATAATTTAATGCATACATTTGTCAAAGTCGGTCGGAAAGATCGGCTATATTAGCGCTGGTTAGGATCAGTTTTAGCTATCTATAGATAGTTTAAAACAATCTGTAGATAACTAAACTGCTGTATATTTAAAAATACTTTATAAGTCGTATTTTTCTAGTGTTTAAGGATATTAAGCTATTTTATTGTCCAAATAAAGCTCTAAGAGGGTATTCCTAGGCTTTATCGTATTTTTATGTTTGATCCAATTAAAAAAACTCACGATAAGATAATAAAATTAGTCTAAACGTTTTAGACAAATCTTTAGGCTAATAAGCTCAAAAGTATATTTTCATATTTTGACAGGCGTCACAGCTCAGTCGGTAGTAGCTCTGCCTTACATGCTGTGGGACGTGGGTTCGATTCCCACACAGAGCAAATATTTGTGCTAAGAACATAAATATTTCTTCTGTGTATTCTATGTAGGTAAGTAATTACAAAAAAAATGTGTAAGTATAAGTATTTTATCAACAGTAAACTAAGTATTCTATCTAGTTCCCATAGTACAAGTTTTGCTTATTATGGGACTAGAGTGTGATGTGTGAAATGTCCATGAATATTTATTTATCAGCTCAAATTATCAAAGAAACTCTTAGTTAGCAAACTGTTGAATTAGCTTTGCTTAAACTTCGGACATTTATTAATATTTGTTACCATAAAACTGAGAAGAATATAATGGTAGGTACAAATTATTGCATGTCGCAAACACTACTGGTCTATCTTATAAACAGTTAGCGCAAACTTGAAGTATTGATTACCATATGATGACGTAAAGTCAACGCTAACTTTTTATAAGATAGGGGGTACAACTGCAGTTATGAAGGCACTACAACTACGGTACATGACACATAGGTCATTATCAACATCTAATAAACGAAAATTATTTTTATTAAGTTCATTACTTGGGATTATATAAGAATCAAATTCAATATTATGAAAATCAGAATATTCATAACTTCAATATCATTGATGTCCAATAGATTTTAATGAAATTAAAGGGTTATTTAATTCATCAATAATACTTTATTCACAAACAAACTCACGACTATACAGTATTTACAAAATGTACATTGTCATATAAGATACTTATGACAATGTACATCTATAAACGATCTATAGATAGTTCAACTGATCCAAATCAGTACCAATCGGAAGCGTACCCAAGACACTGGCTGCATTGCCGCGCTGAATAGCAATGCTGATACGCTGGGCCAGATACTCACCAGCCCTCGGGTCACGCGTCGCTTCGACTAGACGCCCAGAAATAATTTTGAAAACGCGGTGGGCCTCGGTACCCCTCGGACCTAGATAAATAAAAAAACTAAATTAAACCTACCTAAATATAATTAGATATGTATCTTTCTGTGCCGTACATCCATTGATTACAAATTGACGTCCAATAGGTTTTCGGTACAAGATCTTTGCTCGCTTCTCTCGCTCATTATTGAATCAATAACTTCCTACTAGTATGTATTATCTTGAATAGGTACGACCTTCATGCTTTGGTACGTGGAACCAGTTTTTTTTATTAAAAAAAAACTGGTCTGGAACGCAATATACTAACAAAATTAACTAAAATACCATTCGCGATAAAATACATGTAAGATATTTTATTGTATTCAAATATTTGAAAACTAGTTGCTAATAGAAAAAAATGGAATATCTTCATTAAGAAAACTTTAAAAATATGTATTAATTGCCTTTGATTTTTTACGTTTTATTTTAGAATTCGTATAATTTTTACCTTTTGAACCAAAATAAGTCAAAGTACAATTTAATTTCAGGAATAGTTTTAGAATTAAAATTACCTCACATACATTAGATGCAGTATCATCATTCCCCTGCCCTTATCCCACGTTGATTGATACATTAGATGCAGTAATGAGCATAAAATAATAAAAGGTTTATTTTTTGATTTTCAGTTTACACATTCATTTAAAAAAAGTTTTTAATAAAGAAAACAAACCAACTAGCTCTTATAATACTAAGAAGTCTGATTGAGAACGTAGCCTGCAAGGCGTTGCGCTGCGTCCATCAATAAATGCATATGCGATAGTCAATATGTGGGGATTGTGTTGTGTTTGGTATGAAATACATTCTAGAAATATTAATTTTATATATGTACCTACATTATATAGTTTTTTTACGTAAATAATAGTAAAAATCATTAGGTAATTCAATCAAGATTGAACCCACGACCTTCGAACAAAAAAACTTTATCCACCACACAGTGGTTTGTGTTTACGGATGTATAGTTTACTTGTCACCTTGACAGATGGCAAATTAGTCACTTAAATATAATACTATATATTAAATTATATATAAATGGATTCATCTAGCTAAAATATGAGTATTCTATCAGCCATCTAGTTGCCATAATACAAGCTTTGCTTTAGTTTGGGACTAGAGTGTGATATGTTAAATGTTTGTGAATATTTATTTACTACTTATCCGTTTATGAAAAAATCTCCTACACCCTTCAAATACTGGCCAAAATATCTATCACCAGAACATTTCTCACATCAAACTCTAGTCCCAAACTAAGCAAAGCTTGTACTATGGGAACTAGAGTGTCATTCAATGATCCTTGTTATGTAGCGTATGGCTGCTGTTATGAGAAACTCAAGCTGTAGGTATCTCGTATTACGATCAGAGTTGATCGCAATAAAAAAAACTACATATGGGTGAATATTTGAAATTTGGTTAACTTTTGACCTAATTTTGAAAATGTTTTTTTTAGTTCAAAATCAGTCCAGTTTTTTTCTATGCTATGGGTATAACATCTACTTTGCTGTATCTAAAAGGGCCAGTCACTTTACTTTTTTTTTCATTTTTGTAGGGAATTACGACTAGGGACTTACGGTCTAGGGACTGACAAAACGAAACAAAATCAAATAAAACCTATTATTTAAAATCAACATCAAAACCAATAGGCGGTCAAAATGTCAAAGCAGACTAAACTCATGCTTACAATAAGTAATGAAATCAATTAGTAATTAAATATCTTTAAAACGACCTACCTAGGGCCTGAGAGTTTGACTGGCACAGCTCGTGTTTCCGCAGCAAAGTTGGCGAGTGCTCTAATACCAAAAAGGCTACCGCGGCTTTGGTCGTGTTTCCAACTAACTTCACACCGATGCTATCGTATTGAGTGAGTTATGAAAAAGCCTTATGCTTGAATGCCGCGATTTTTTGAATTTCGTGAATGTCTAGGGACTGATGTTTTTTATCGCTTAAAAAAGTCAAAAAGGACTTGAAATATTGTGATGAAACATACTGTTATTATAAATTAAATCGTAATGACAATGTTAGTAATGTATTAGTAAACTAATTTAAATAGAGTTTATTCAAATTATTCTTATAGAATTATAATTACAGTGAAATGAATACTAAATTCGGGAGATCTTACATGGCTAGGGCCTGACATTTTGAGTAGAAAGTGGCAATTTTTGGAAATAAGGAATATTATGATACATGTCAAAATGAGTGACCGTTTTAAATGGACTTTATAACATAGCTTAGTAGTTTTAAATATTGGATAAAATTAATATAAATATGTGAAAATTGACACTAACACCAATTTAACCAAATTTCAAATATTCACCCATATGTTCAAATATTCTAACATGCAAATTTATTTTCTAGAAACACACATATAAAAAAAACAGTCGAATTGAGAACCACTTTCTTAATAAAAGATTGAATATATTTTTCGAAATCGGTCTAAAGGGTGTTCTAAAAAGAGAGTGCAAAGTGCATTGGTATATCTTCAGAGGTTAATGAACTCGGAGTTCAACCACCTCTGATGAGACCGAGTTATTACCGAACTTATATTTAAATAATTTGATCAATTATTGAAAAAATGATTAACTGTTTGTTTTATTATAAATCCTAGTTCTAAAATTTTTTTATTCAATTAATTGCAAATATTACTAACCTATTTATTTACTTTACATTTAATTTACATAAAAATCGTAAAATATATTTTAAATATAATTAAAGTTACTATGTAGGTACTTATATAAAAATCAGTCTTCTTTTACAGTAAAAAACGAAATTGACAAATAAAAATAAACAAATGATTATCAAAGATTAAATGTAATGCATTTGATTTGATTTTTATTGCAGTTTTTAAATAACCAATTAAATAACATAAATTTTATGTATATTAGTCATTTATTGTTATTGGTTCTTACCAATAAAAACAAAAAAATACAGTAAAACTTATCATGTATCTACTTTTATTATTTTCCTAAAATCAAGTTTATCAATTTATATTTGAGACATTTTAAACGATTAACGATTTGATAAAAAAAACATTAGTTAAGTAGGTACATAAGCAAATGAGAAATAAATGAAATTTTTACTACCTAAGTAAATAGGTTTCGGTAAACTTAAATTAAAATTCTAGATTATCCTTGCGATTTTATTCCATAAAGTGACTGAGAAACGAATTATATTATTAGTAATGGTGCAAAAAAATCCAATTTTTATTTTTATTTTATTTTATTTGGAAAACAAACAGAACAATGGTGCTTACATGACAAAAACTAATTACTAAGGCATAATCCAATAAAGTTTCCACTATTAATTGTTACACACACGTAAAAATTAACACGTTTTAAGAATAAGAATAAGAATGTATTTATTGTTTAACTGTGTACATAGATGTTACAAATAAATAGGTTAGAACCAACAGTTTATCCGTTTCGGACGTACAATAATATGTCTTACTTAAGACTATAGTTATTACTAGGTACTTATATTATTACTTACATTAATTTTTGAGGAACATAACATTTTGTTAAATTTAATTTAACATTATAACCTTTATTTACTTAAATTGTACCTACTAGCTACTAAGATTTACAACATTAAATTATATGAGATCATAATATTCACTTATATTATAATACACCTTCTGAGTCAGCCATTTCCTTAATCTATTTTTAAATACATTTCCATCAAGTTGTTTTAAATCTGTAGGTAAATGGTTATAAACTTTTATAGCAGACACATATGGGCTTTTATGAAACATTGTGTTATTGATCTGAGGTATCCTAATATTAAATTTATGTTTGTTTCTAAGATTTTCAATACGGCTAGACTTAGCATCAAAAAATAATTCCTTATAATTTTTTACAAAAAGACAAATTTCTAAAATATATATTCCGGTTAATGTTAAAATGTGATTTTTCTTAAAAGTACATCGAAGAGATTGAGTGTTTTCCAGATTATAAATTGCCCGAAGACATTTCTTTTGCATTATGAATGCAGATTGAACCTCAACAGAATTACCCCAAAAAATAATGCCATATATTAGATGTGGGTAAACATGACCATAATAAGCATTTAATGCAATCATTTTAGATGAATTATTGCTTAGTGTGGATAGAGCATAACAATATTTAGATAATTTAGAATTTAATTTAACAATGTGGGATTTCCATGACAAGTGTTTGTCTATATTGACACCAAGAAATTTTATTTCATTTATTTCATGCAGATTTATACCGTTATGAGAAATGTTTATATTGATGTTTGGAGTTTTATAATTTTGAAATCGCAAATAATGAGTTTTATCTAAATTAACTTTAAGGTTTACAGATTCAAGCCAGGTAACTACTTTATCTAATGTATTGTTTATATCAAATTCTAGTTCTTGGGTTGTCTTATTCCCTTGAGGTATATATATTGTAGCATCATCCGCATACATAACACACTTTATGTTCAATGATTACAATATATAACAATTACTTAAGGGCTAATAATAAATAAATAAAATAAAATAAAAAAGCCTTTATTATTTCCTTAAAAAATACACTTATTCTAATATGTTTTGTAATATACACTAATTATTTCTTAAGGACCCCTCTAAAGGTGTAGGCCTCCTCCAACAGTTTCCAATACTCTCTTTGTTTAGCTTTCTCCATCCATGCTCTGCCTGCTAACTCCATTATCTCGTCTTGCCATCTTTCCGTAGGTCTCCCTCTTTTCCTTTTGGGAAGGGCTAATAGCTTATCGTAAATCAATAAGCCATGCTATAAGTAAATAGCATTCATCTAGGTTTCGAAAAGTACTTATATGTACCTACTCCCTTCAGAATAACAATAAAATACATAGCCAGGGTGCGTTAAGAGCCAGACTACAATATCTGTATCCCAAACCTTAAACTAAATATCGTTCCTAAGCTTACAACACTGCTCAAGTGGAAAAATAGTGATCGAAGTATTTTTTCGTCTCCTATAAAGTTGTTAAAAATGACATAAGCAGTGAAGTGATGTTAGCTAACTTTTAGCGGACTTTTTATCGGTTGTATGAAGATGTATGCAGATGCGCACATTATAGTGATTCAGTCTTCATACTGATTAAGTAGCCGACCAAACTATCCGATAAAAAGTCTGCAGTTTACGGGGACGATATGATGACTTATTACTCAACTCGCTGGTTTTTACACAAAATTATGATAATATTAGTAATTATTGTAATGTAATAGTAATTTTGATTGCAACATTTTTAAGGTAACATAAGTAACAAAATCAACAACCTTTCAACAGCCATCGCTGGGTTTTTTACGTTTTGCGTCAGCGGAGGCGGACCGGTCTTAATATATTTCCTGTTATTTAAATAAGAATTTGACCACAACACGAGATAATATCAAAACTAAAACTGATCATTTTATAGACTCGCTTCTTCCTGTGACTATTATTGTTTTTTAATTTTACACACAAAACTGTCTAGGCCAAATTATTGAATTATTTTATCAGCAATCTAGTTCCCTCGAGATAATATCAAAACTAAACTGATATTTTTTTAGACTAGCTTATTCCTGTGACTTAACTCGCGTATTTTTATTGAATTTAAGGCTAAATTCACGGACATTTCACACAAACTATCTAGGCTAATAAGTATAAATTATTCTATCAGCAATCTAGTTCCCATAGTGCAGCTTTGCGTAGCTGGGACTAGAGCGTGATGTGTGAAATGACCGTGAATATTTATATATATTTTTTACCGAAGGGAATGGCATAATAAAGAGGAGGCCTATACTCAGCAGTGGGTGCCAACGGGCTGAAATGATGATGATGATGAATGATCATCATCATTATTTCAGCCCGTTGGCTCATCATCATCATTGATGATGATGATTTTTTATAATTAATAACCGGTTATTCTTCTTTAAGTAAAGCGTAATAAAAATCTGTTTACTGAATGGTTGATCCAAAACAAAACACATCAAAAATTACTGTTATGGTAAAAAAAAATTAGTGGGAATTTTAAATTTTTTATTTATTGTAAGGTTTTATTGCAGTTTTTAGTATCGCCATTAATGTTGAAATCATAACAACGGCCTTACTCTTGACTCCAGTAGCTCTACCATGAGTTGTCACAGTAAAATCGCCTGACTTTACTACAGTAGTTACGTCAATATTAGTATTACGAATTTTAGTACCCAACTATCCGCTAGAGGCGCTGTACAAATCTTCATACATTCTTTTAACTACAGACGCTAGCGAGTATAGTAAATATAGTATAGTAAAAACTCATGGTAGAGCTACAGTACCAAAGCGATTTCAATTCAATTGCATTGGCGCGAAGCGAAATACTTCTTCTTCTTCATGTCGATAATATTCCTAATAAAAAGTCGATAGTCTTAGCGAAGTACTAATCAGTAATGGGCAGGCTTCACAGCTCAGTTTTGCTGTGGGTCGTGGGTTCGATTCCCACCCAGAACAAATGTTTGTATGATGAACATAAATATTTGTTAAAATCTATTAGAAAAGAATAATAAAATATCAAACTAAAACATTTCTAAAATGTTTTAGTTTTATATTCCTATAAGCGGTCTTTTTCAATGTATAATCATTTTTTTATTTTGAACTTTGAAACACTTGATAACTTAAATAATTTGATTTTACTAACGACATAGATAATATATTATTAATCGATTATAAACGATTTTGGTACCTATATTATATTAAAAGAAATATTATAAAAATTTTGACATTTTCTTGTAAATCTGGTTTCGTAACCAAATCGGATTCGGTTCCATTACAGATTCAATTTCAATCGATCTGAGCAACAAATAAAGCCCGTTTAATGCCTTTTCGAACCACATACATATTTTGTGTGCCTTTCAAACAATTCTGTGTATTTATAAAAAAAAAATATACCGTTAAAAAAAAATATACCGTTAAAAAAAAATATAACGTTATAAAAAAACTGTTTTTTTCAAAATATCTCACTTTTGGACGGATTTTTTCTATAAAACGAATGAAATGTAGGCTTGTAAAAACCCTATGGCATTCCTGAGATTTTTATTGTCTGCCCCACGTCCCATAGAGAATTGCCCATTCTCCTTTAGTTACCGAGACTTTTGCGTTTTAGTTATCGTGACTCGTTCGAGTATGGTCACAGAGGGCTTAGTCCGAGCCTGCATTTTAAAACTCCCTACTCTCGAGCCGAGAGTCGTCTCTCGGATGTCCTTATATTTTTGTAAGAAGTAGAGAGAGAGATCCGAGAGACGACTCTCGGCTCGAGAGTAGGGAGTTTTAAAATACAAGCTCGGACTAAGGGCTCTAGTCTAAGAATCAGAGTTAGGTTCTAGAAGGATCGCCATCACACGTAGATCATAATATGGTACGGAGACTACAAATAGTCTTATTACAATATAAACAAAGACTATATTTATATTATATAGATTATGTTGATGCACGAATGCGGATGTAGACGATAGAAGCGTTTCCTATCATTTATTTGAGATTTGCAAGGACTTTTACTCTAATAAATTATTTAATTCAAACATTGAGTGTGTCCGCTAAAAAAACTAACAAAAAACACATTGTAGTCCCAAACTAAGCAAAGACCTTTTATTTTTTAGTTTAGTTTAAAATGCATATGTAATGCATTAAATATTTACAAATATTACAGATATACACCAAATAAAATAAAACCCATAGTTCTAGTTGTTTTCCTGGTTTTACTGTAATGAAGATTTAAAGAGTTAAAGACATACTAAAAGTCTTAAAGTTACCTACTTAATATAAATACCAAATAAAGTTTAAAAATACTGGTTAATCAAGTAAGTGAAGCAAAAAGGGCGACTGTCTTAAAAAACTAAAAAAAAAACAAAGTGTAGGTATACGGACCAGGCTGACGTATGACAAAATAACTTAAAAAAAAAAATGGTAGCACTCCGGGAGTGCCGGCAGAAGTGAAAACTTCAATATTAACGTTGTGTTTTCACTTCAAAAATATAACCACAGTCGTCATAATGACAATTGTGATTGGGATTGTGTCATGTCATTGTGTCACATTCGCGCAAGCGCGAATGTGACACAACGACGAAGACAACGAAGACACAGACACATTCGCGCAAGCGCGAATGTGTCTGCGCCACAACACTATTTAATTGTTTGAGTCATACGTCGCGTGACCGCAAGTGTGTTCTTTTGTCGTCTCTTGTTTTACGAGCAATGTATGAAAATTAAATAAGATCTTACGCTTTTTCGACGTCACGTGACCCTGACGCGAGTTTGAAAGTTTTTACCCACCCAGCGCCGCTAAAGAAGTTTTCACTTCAAAAATCGTATGTAAACCTCGGAACACATCCTTTCCTGGTATACTTGTATGGTGTATTGTAATATTTTACAGCAATTTACGCTTCTGATTGGTACTGATTTGGATCAGTTGAGCCATCTACAACATTTGCAACGGTCTGTAGATAGCTCAACTGTTTCTTATTTATTTTATACATACCTGTGTACATTTTGTAAATACTGTAATAGGTTTGTTTGTAAATAAAGTTTAGTAGGATATACTATATATTTAATAGTGGTCTATCTTATAAGAAGAGAAGAATGTCATGTGACGAAAAGAGTGCTAGGTATTAATGTGGATGGATATAGAGGAAGAGGTAGGCCTAAGAAAAGATGGATGGATTGTGTGAAAAATGATATGGATGTGAAAAGAGTGAATTCTGAGATGGCGGATGATAGAGGAGAATGGAAGAAGAGAACATGTTGTGCCGACCCCATCTAATGGGATAAGGGCAGGAAGAAGAAGAAGAAGTGGTCTATCTTATAAAAAGTTTGCGCACACTTGATGTAATGATTACTATACTTACGTGATGATGACATAAAGTCAAGACTAACTTTTTAAAAGATAGGTTAACCTACACGTATAGACAGAGTTCATATGATACCTGCAGTAGTAGGTGGTTTATATATTTTTATTTAGGTACTTATTAATGACTAGGTCTTCGGACGACTATGTAAGTACTTTAGTGTACTTTAGATTACAATTAAAACTATTACGTTAATATATTTATGTATGGACCTGTTCTGAAATGAAGATATTATTTTTATATTTTTTTTTATATGATTACCGTTGTAAAACCAAAACTACCAAGAAAGCAAAAAAAACCGGTCACGGGCTTATGCACGAATAATCCCGTGCCATAAATCACGATTTTGTAAAAAAAGCCCCCTTAAATATTTATTTTATTCTTTTTTACTTACGGTCTATCTTATAAAAAGTAAGCGCAGACTTGAAGTATTGATTACCATACGTAATGATGACATAAAGTCAACGTTAACTTTTTATAAGATAGGGGGTTATATTTTATTTTTTAGTAGTCGTTATTTTATTCAAGCGGCAACATATTAGATTATCTGTTTTTTTATTTATATTACACATAGGTACTCGTTATATATTCCACATAAACATCAAAATACTATAATCAACAAAATGTTAATAAAATAATTTACATAATCGGAAACAATTTTTGACCTTCAGCAAATTGCAATAAAGTGGCTTATAGCATGCCTTTAATTAGTTTTTTTACAATTACGAGGAAAACTACCTTTATGGATTATCGATCTTAATTGACACGCGTCACAGCTTAGTTTAGCTATGCGGCGGGTATCGAACCTACGACAGGTTCGTTCGATCCCCACCGAGAACACACTAGCGGCCGGTTTCTGGAAACCCAAATCACGATTGATCGGAGTTTGACACGTAGTAATTGTTTGTTTTTTTTCGTTGAACCGGCTGTAGGTATATGATGTCTGGCTATTATGTTTTTACACTATATTGGGACTTGAGTGTGATGTGTAAAATGCCGTGTTTTTTTTATTGGAATTTAGTTCTTTATCTCGCGTTGCGAAAGGGGGCTAGACGGAAAAAAATAAGACCAAAAGTTGTAACGACACTTTTTTCTGTAGTTGTAAGCCGTGCGACGTGCGCGTGTTTCTCTGTCTGTCTCTCTAATAGAAAGCGCGCCAGTTTCGTATTGAACCGTGTGGTGTCGCGACGATTTATTTTTGTTGAGTGTATACAGGTTTTTTGTACTAAATATGTATTAAAACTAATTAATGGAAAGAAACTTCGTTCCATCGTGTCCCTTGACACCTCAAGTTTTTTATTTTTATGTAATGTATGAATGACTAGTATCATTATATTTGACGACCGATGTGGCGCGGCGGGCGAAGATCCGCCTGCGACGAAAAGTTGCGGGTTCGATTCCCGCCTTGGGATAAATGTTTGTACGATTTGCAAATATTTATTCCGGGTGTTGCTCTTTTTTATATATATAAAAAAAATATCTATCTATATAATGTATTGTATTAAGTATGTCAGTCTTCTAGTACCCATAACACAAGCTCTGCTTAGCTTGGGGCTAGATGATGTTGTGTGGATTGTCCAGCATTATTTATTTATTAATGCATTTCTACTAAGTTCAGCTGTTTTCAATGTCTGCTTTAATATTCAATGCTAGCACACAAATCTAAATAAATATAACTTAAATGTAACTATTGTGTGTTAATTTTCGTGTCACAAGTTCATTTAATACATAATCAGAAGGTACTGTATTGTTAGTATTGGTAAGTATTGTTTTGAGGTACGTTGAACAAGCTGGTCGTGTTTAATATAGGTAAGATTTATTTATATAGATTTATTATTTTCTTACTGTTTCATGACTTTACAAACTAAACTCTATTTAACGGAATTGCAATTTTATTTTATACAAAAATAAACAAAACAGATTTCAATCGCGTTCGACTAGTCAAAGTCGATATTTCTTTATTCAATAAAATCACTAGGATCATTTAGAATCGTCTTACATACTAGGTGATTCTAGGTGCCAGTTTCACGCGACCAGAGCCTAGAAGAACGGGCAACAAACTTACGGCCTGGTTCCTACCGTTTTTTTATATGAGCCTTCTTACAAAGAAACACAATTAAATTTAATACTGAAGTTCCAGTGCGGTATCAATTCAACTTAGTAATACTACAACCACATTATTATTTATTACTGAAAAAGTACTATTCGAATCTAAATTAAATTAAAAGGGACCTCTCAAAAATTTATCTATCAAACGAAACAATAATTATCATATCGGTTCACTGGCGGAGTAATTGCGTAGCATATAAAAATTACTGTTGAATTGAGAGCCTCCTTTTGTGAAGTCAGTTGAAAGTACCAGTGTTACTTTGGGAACTACATTGCTGATAGAATACTTATAAACATTTTTCTTGTCATAAGGCTTATACTGTTTTGGCCTTTTCAAAGTTTTTAAGCTATTGCATAGCTTCTATCGCGGGCCTTGAGCGTGGAGACCGAATCTAGAAATTCCGTAACGAAATAACCTAACACTGCGCATGCGTAATCCAGCAACAAATGCTATGCAATAGTTTTACCGCGGCATTCCTCGAGTGCCACACGTATTTTTCTTGTATGTATTTGATGTAATGTCTTATGGTGTAAATAAATGTTTACTATTTATATGTGAATGCGCTGGCAACCGCGAAAGCAAAATAAAAATCAATAACAAAATATTTGGTTTTTAAAACACTTTTAGAAAGTTGAAAAGTAGGTATGATGTAGAAAAAGATTGGTGGAATGCCGCCAAGGACCGGGATGAGTGGAAGACTTTGGGGGAGACCTTTGCCCAGCAGTGGGACGATACTTATAGGTTAAGGAAAAAAGATGTTATGTTTAAATTATAAATCATTTTGATTTATAATTTAATTATTATTAAAATCATACGAATCTTAAGTTAAACGCGAAAGTTTGTATGAATGTATGTTTGTTACTTTTTCATGCAACAACTACCTACTGAATGGATTTTAATAAAACTTAACAATAATATAGTTTATACATCAGAATGACACATAGGCTATAATTTATAAAGATTAGTGCGAATTGTAATTTAGTGATTAGTAACAAAGTCGCGGGCTCATACAGTTTTTTACCTCTTTTCTAGAAATTCAGATTAAAAAGTATTTCTAATGTAAGTAGTAGAAAGCGGTGTTATATTATTGTCAGTATATTTACTTATATATTTAGCAGAAACTTATGGAAAAGGCCCAAAGTCAATAATGTTACTAAATGTAATCAAAAATCAATCAAGTAACCGGATTTTTTAAATCCGTCATAGATGATGTCATCGGATTCTTATTTAAATCAGTTTCTTATCTCTAAAAACTAATTTAACAAACAAAATAAACCTTTTCTTAAAGACAAGACGGTACGGACGGAAGTTAAAAATAGTTGATTAAGTATAATATATAATTGACATTGTTTTAATTAAGTAATATAAAATAGTATTTATTTTTTTAGTATTTCTAACATAATTATTGTAAAGTTAAAAACAATAAAATTAAAATTGGGGCTGGTGAGTATCTGGCCCAGCGTATCAGCATTGCTATTCAGCGCGGCAATGCAGCAAGTGTCTTGGGTACGCTTCCGATTGGTACTGATTTGGATCAGTTGAACAGTATCTATAGAAAGTATCTATAGATCGTTTGCAACGGTCTGTAGATAGCTCAACTGTTTCTTATGTATTTTATATGACAATGTGCATTTTGTAAATACTGTATAGTCGTAAGTTTGTTTATGAATAAAGTATAGGTACTTCAGTAGAAAAAAAAATATAAAAAAAATTAAATATTTTATAATGAGTTATACTTTATTCACAAACAAACTTACGACTATACAGTATAATAGTATAGTAATTTTATAATTGAGCGGAGCGACGACGTCACAGTTTTGGTAATATCTCTGCCTTGCGAGTTGTGAGTCGTGGGTTTGATCGCCACTCATTACAAAATCTGTATGGCAAACATTGATGTATGTTCTGTGTCTGTGTGTGTTAACTCAAAAGTACTAAACATCATCTTAATCAAAATATGAGACTATTATTCATTGTTGGCGGAGTATAACATATCATACATATATTGTATGTTTATCGCGTAACATACAAAACATACATTGAGAATCTCCTCATACTTAAGTCGGTTGAAAAATAACAATAACTTTAAATCTATTTTAATGTTTTTCCCTGTGTAATGTTCTGTGTGTACAATAAAGGGTCAATCTATCTATCTATCTTAAATCTACTTGGTGCATGTCCGAAGTATGTTTAAATAAGTATTTAAACATACCTCGGATTTATATTTAATGGTTAGGTATGTATAGCGTAAATGTTATATTTACATAAGTTATTTATTTAAACAGAACACATATCTTGTGTACAGTTAACAATAGTAATGTAGGTATTGAGTAAAATGACCATGAATATATACATATTATATACTTACATATACTCCTAGATAGAAACATGGAGTTCCTCGCTCGAACAAACAAATACCAAATAAATAATTATCAAAATTGGTCCAGCCATGTGTGATGCCGTGACGAAGGAAATATAATATATTTTTTTATGTAAATAAAAATATCATAATATATAGAATTGAATATATTCTATAGAATCTTTTTTTTAATGCTGTACATAACAAATTTTATTCACAAACAAACTTCCGACTATTACAGTATTTACAAAACATAGGATTATATAAATTACATAAGAAACAGTTGAGATATCTACAGACCGTTGCAAACGATCCATAGAATCTATATATACAAGGTCAAAATCTATTGAATTGATTTTTTGTACTCAGTTTAGTTTTGTTTCAATATAATTAAAACTTTATAATTTTTTATAAGAAAAGTTTTATGTATTTTTCACTTAACGCGAATGCGTGTATGGTACTATACTAACTATAGTGCAAACAATGTCAGTACTATCTACCAATATATCTATACAATCATACTTACCTAATATTACTTTTTTCTAATATTAGTTTCTTGCCAGTTCTTCAGATAGGCGAGCTTAACCCTAAAAAGAGTAATTAACTCGTAATAATACTTAGATTTAAACAAGTTTTAGTAATAAATATCTAAATATTTTAATTAGAATAACGCCTGTCATACGATTAAATAAATAAATAAGAAGGATATATTTGTTACAGAACATGAGCTTCGGAAACTTTAATTCGGACCAGACTTCCCAGACCAAGGACAACATGGACAAGTGGGTGGAAGCGCAGAAGAAGGGAGAGAAGATCGAGGTGGATGTGTACGGGAAGGCGAGCGAGAAGCAGCTGCGAGAGCTGGAGAGTGTTAGAAGTCTGAGCAGGGAGTTACAGGATAATTTGCAGGTAAGTGATACTTGTGTAGGTAAGTATTAGGGCCCCTAAAAAACCCGCCCGCCCCTGCTTCGAACGGGTGGACATTGGGTTACGTTACTACACGTTTGAGGATCCCTAATATAGCGTGTGTAAGAGCGTTTTCACATTATCCGATCCGATATCGGTGTCGGACTCCGATGCGATATCGGGGTAAGTAAAATGTATAAAATATGTACCTCCGATATCCAATATCGGGCCGGACAATATGAAAACGCTCTTATTCGGGGTTAATGTAGCTTCCTCATTAGGAAGCTACATTATAAAAAAAATCATTATAAAAAAAATTGTGTAATGCTTATCACATAAGCATTTGTTTGTTCTGAGTCTAGATGTTAATATGTAGGTACGTATGTATAAAAAATTATTGGTTTCATAACAGGAGATTTGATAGAAGTTGCCCGATTATTTTAAGATAAAGTTTTCCTCAAAATTATAAAAAAAAAGGTAGCACTCCGGGAGTGCCGGCAGAAGTGAAAACTTCAATATTAACGTTGTGTTTTCACTTTTAAGTTTTCACTTCAAAAATATAACCACAGACGTCATAATGACAATGACAATCACAATGACACAGACACATTCGCGCAAGCGCGAATGTGTCTGTGTGCCGCCTAAACAGAGCACACTCAGGCACGGTAGAAAGAGTGGGAGATACTATTTCCTCTCCCTTTCCCTCGATCTTACGCTTTTTATCAACGTCACGTGACCTGACGCGAGTTTGAAAGTTTTTACCCACCCAGCGCCGCTAAAGAAGTTTTCACTTCAAAAAACATCTCAATCAGAGAACCAGTTTGTTGGCAACATTAATCATAATAATATGTTCCTACAAACAACAAAATAGGGTCTAATCATATGTAGGTACGTTGTGATTTAAAGCAATTTGTTTCAAGGACTTTATTCACAAACAAACTTACGACTATCACAGTATTCACAAAATGTATACCTATAGGTATATATAAAATTCATAAGAAACAGTTGAGCTATCTACAGACGATCTATTTCAAGATATATGAATCAGATATAGGTAAATGCATAGTTAGAAATATATTATTTATTATTTGAATGTTTTGCTTGTTTTGTATTAAAAAATATTTATTAGATTTTTTATTATAACTAGTAGACTAACACGATTACAGAAACGATAACACGCCATCTTATTTTTGTTGACTTCAAAATATTTATTATGTATTTTATGTATACAGGGTGTAACAGGAGGGGTGGACCAAAAGCAACAAGATGATGGGGGAGCTCAATACCTATCGATATAACCCCCATCGCCCTGTTGCTTTTGGTCCACCCCTCCTGTTACACCCTGTATAAGTGTCAGTATTCTATCAGTAATCAAGTTCCCGTAGCACAAACTTGGCACTAGAGCGCGATGTGTGAATTGTCCATCATCATCATTCCCCTGCCCTTATCCCACGCTATGTGGGGTCGGCACAACTTGTTCTCTTTCTCCACTTGTGCAATGTCCATGATTTTTTTTCTATTGAGCCCACGTGGTCTGAAAGGATTTATATTTATTATTATACATATATATATGTTATTATATATATATATATATATATAAGTTTCTTGCCCGTTCTTCTAGGCTCTGGTCGCGTGGAACTGGCACCTAGAATCACCTAGTATGTAAGACGATTCTAAATGATCATTTTACTGAATAAAGCAATTATGACTTTGACTATATACGTTTCAGGAGCTTGAAAACTCTGTGAGAATCGCCGACGTTGAAAACGAAGCGATGAACCCCACGGCCCCCGTCCTCGACTACTCGGAGGACCACGAGTTCATATCAGCGAATGATATTGACAACTGCTATGCAGCTGAAGACAAGGAAGACGCGAAGGAGGAAGAGAAACGACGTCTGACAAAGGGTAAAGCAGCAAAGACGGAGATTCAGCAATTCTATAAGGATCAGTGTGTTTTTGTGACTGGTGGTACTGGGTTTTTGGGGAAAGGTGAGTACGCATGAGTTTTTTTTTATTCATTGATTCAGACAATGTAAATGTATCGAACATCTAGAACCAAACAAATCTTGTAATAAGACTGTCAACGCTATCTAGTCCCAAACAAATCTTGTAATAAGACTGTCAACGCTATCTAGTCCCAAACAAATCTTGTAATAAGACTGTCAACGCTATCTAGTCCCAAACAAATCTTGTAATAAGACTGTCAACGCTATCTAGTCCCAAACAAATCTTGTAATAAGACTGTCAACGCTATCTTGTCCCAAACAAATCAAATCAAATCAGTATTTATTTGGGAACCAAAACAATGTACCTACCTACCTACTTAAATCTTAAAAACATAAGAACGATGTTACTTGCAGAGTTAAAATATTGTATTATGGGAACTAGATTGCTAATAGAATACTTAAAACATATTTCGTAGATACATAGAATTGTGCATAGAATACATAGCAACACATTAATCTTTGTTTTTGGTGGGAATCGATATCACGTCACAACATGGAAGACAGAGCATCCCTAAGAAATTAGCATAGACAAACTTTTTCTACTATTCCGCCTCTTTTGATAGTCTCAAACACAGTAAAAACAATAAACTACGGAATTTAAATAAGAACTTTGAATATAACCACACAAAAACAGAAAATCGATTTAATTTTTTTTTGTGATGCTTCACATCACTATCATTTTTATTTGCTTTTAGATAAAAAAAACCCGTGTTGTGTTTTGTTTATGGTTTGGGTTTTTTGGTGATTTTTTTCATAAGTATACGGAGTTTGATCGAGTTTTTGCGTTATCTATAGGTATTATATCAATATTTAATCTGTTTTGTATGTATACTTTTTCGTAAGGTTTTCTTGCTTTTTGTGGAGTGTTTTTTTTGTGTTGTTTGTTTTTTTTTTGCTTTTTGTAAGCTTTGGGGTGAGTACTTTCAGATTTTTATATTATTTATATTTAGCTAATGTAGGTGATATAACTGTGAAAAAACATAAAAAATGCTCCATCAGTTGGTCAGGTCAAAACTTTGTGTCTGATCAGTTCGGTCATCGACCCAACGAAGTTCAATGATTTATACCTAAAAATATTATAAAGGATATTGAACCCACGACCTGCCACTTTTCTTGAGTAAGAAACACTAAAATATTTATTTATTTTAATATTTCCGTACCATAAGTAGGTACTGACTACTCATGTACCTGAATGAATCTAGATTAGAGGGTATTATTGAATGTAAAAAAATATTTGGGTAACTATTGTCTTTATATTATTTAATACTTTTAAAAGCTCACGGTTTGTTGTAAAGTTTATTTCAATAAAATAAACCGCAGTTCTAGATTGCAAGCTCCAAGTGCGTCATTCGAAGAACATAACCCTACCTAACATTTTAAACCGGTTATAATTACAACTAGTTTTCTGGATTATACTTATAAACTCTGTCCACTTCAATGTCATTTTAAAAATGGCGGAATGTCGTTGAACCTGTCGTTCGCGCCTTTCACAAGGAAGTTTTTAAAATATAAATGGCAACATTGTACGAACTTTTAACCGTTTTTTCAAGGATATTTACCTTTTTTGTGTGCATCGAGTTTTGTAAAATACCGACTGATGTTTAATATTTTTGAGCAAAACTGTACCTGAACTTTAGACCGCTCTATAAATGAATATACATATATAAAAACACACTTAGCTACTCTTATATTTACATTATATTTTTTTACATTACTTATATTTATTGTGTTGGTATTATTTATTTATTATTATTAAACAAATTGAGTGATCATAGAGAATGGACTGAGCAATAGTCTATGGAACTTGTTTCCTATAGGTTTTGAAGGGATAACTTTCCACCATTTTTTCTTTAAAACAAAAGACCGATTGACGATTAACTGACTTATTTGAGAATCATTTTCAAAAACTTGTCATTGGCAGAATCGCCTGTCATATTCCGGGCAGAAGCCATATAAAAGAAGAAGATTCGCAATAGCCTCACGAATTGTGCGGCCAATACCTGTAGCTCTACCATGAGTTTTTACTATACTACATATACTCGCTAGCGTCTGTAGTTAAAAAAATGTATGAAGATTTGTACAGCGCCTCTAGCGGATAGTTGGGTACTAAAATTCGTCATACTAATATTTACGTAACAACTGTAGTAAAGTCAGGCGATTTCACTGTGACAACTCATGGTAGAGGTACAGTAAGTCTGTAGCAAATAGACAGCTACTGGCCGCACGATTGTTTTGTCTCTCTCACTTTGCCGCCCGTATATATGTTACTTTATACCTGGATACTTATACTATATAATTAATAAAATAAATAAATAATGTTGGACAATCCACACAACATCATCTAGCCCCAAGCTAAGCAGAGCTTGTGTTATGGGTACTGGAAGACTGACATATCTACTTAATACAATACATTACATAGATAAATATTTTTTTATTATACATAATATGTATAATACCCAGAACACCAGGAATAAATATTTGCAGAACATACACAAACATTTATCCCAAGGCGGGAATCGAACCCGCAACCATCCGCGTCGCAGGCGAACCATCGCCCACCGCGCCACATCGGTAGTCATACTTTATACGCTCAGTCTATTTTCTATGCCCTTAGTGTTTGCCAAAATCAGGTCAATTAGGTTATTTTATTTTATGCACAGTTCATTAATATTTTTGTTTTATTTTCAGATGGTCGGATAAGTTTGAAGGCTAGTCGTGTCGTGGAAAAAGTACTTCTGTAAAATTTAAGATTTATCGTATATAAATCGCCTTTTAGCTTAAACACAGTTAAAAATTAAAGTAACGCATAAGATTCTACCTGTCACTATCATAAGATAACATAGATCTTTATTGTTCCGAATTAAAACTAGACATTTCTATTCGAGACTTTAAAAAAATGAGTCGTAGGAACAGGAACAGTCTACAAACAAAAAAAAACGATTTGATGATAGGCACTCAGTTCGAACCATTATTATATTGCCCACAAGGTGTTATTTTTTAAATATGTTTAATTATTTTACGACCCATTGTTTTAGGTTTATAAGCAGTCAGGGTGTTTAAAATTATCTTAGCATAGGTACAAACTTTTTATTTATATGGTTAAAAACCACCAAACATCATTTTCAACGTTACATTAGAAAAACAATAAAAAAATATAAAAAAATATATAATCAAAAGAATATAAAATTAAGTTCACAAAATTATCAAAGGTGTGTAAACCCTTTTGTGTGAATACTTAAAATGTCATATTTAGGAACTTTGTTTGCTAAGATTTTATTGACTGCTTTGATAAATATGAAACAATGAGTAGGTATTTCTGTGTCAAATGCATTCAAAATATTTATTTTGCCAAAAGTGTTTAAAATTAGGAGGCTCTTTGTCCCTTATCATCATCATCATCATCATCGACCTATAGCAGTCCACTGCTGGACGTAGGTCTCTGCAGACGCGCCACTGAGCCCGGTCTTCGGCTCTTCTCATCCAGTGTTTGCCAGCTACACTCCGCAGATCGTCGCTCCGAATCCTTTATCACAAAATATTATTTTCTTATCTCTATTTAAATCTATTCTAATCAAAAAGGTTTACTTTGTAATCTATCTAATTGTTGCTTATATAGTCTATAGAGCGTGAAATCTTGTTTGTTTTAAAAAACATGACATTTGTAAAACTTATTTGTACGTGTCATTTATTTTATAAAGCTGTGTTTAAAATGAAGTTTCGAAGTTTCAGATTGTGGTGAATTAAATTATGTGATTTATTATGTGTTTTAATTTAATATATATATTTATTTATATACTTCATCTGGTATTAATAATACCTACTAGTTATGTATTGTTTATACTTCTTTTATATGAATGTTTTGAACAATGATGGTTAATGTATACTAGGAGATACAACATAATATTTTCGAAATTAAAATCAGCGGGTTCCGTGGTGTAGTGGTTATCACATCTGCTTTACACGCAGAAGGCCGCCAGTTCGATCCTGGCCGGAATCATATCTTTTTGCATTTTCAATAGTTTATAAATGGTATTATGTAACTACAACACTGATTTATGCATTACATTTCACTTCGTATCATTGAAATATTTTTAAGTAAGTATGTATTACCTTATTTTTACCCTCTACCATCTTAACAGCCTGGGATGCTAAATTATGCTATTCGGGTATGAATCTTTTAAAAGGCTTTTATGAGACTTTAAAAGACTTTAAAGCACATGATAAAAAATATTAGGTTATAAAAGGATAAAAAATATTGTGGTGAAAAACTATTTCCTTATTTTAAAATATAGTTTACTTCAAGTTCATAGTTATTATACTTAGTTGTTAAATAGTTGTAGGAAAATTAAAAATAATAAGTAACCTTACTTCGTAGTCAGACTGATCAAGTCAATGTCAAGCGTAGTTATTCCGTTTATATTAAAATCACGCAATACATAGAAACTTCTTCTTCTTTTTTATGTGGTTTTTACTTTACCCGTCATATACTTACGAATACGACAGGCAATTCTGCCAATGTTAAGGGCCCCCGCAAACTGCAGACTTTTTATCGACCGATAGTTTGGTCGGCTTCTTATTTTTTTTTGTCAAACTCGGATCAATCGTGATTTGGGTTTCCAGAAACCGGCCGTAATGTTTGAATATTATTCTCAGTCAAATCAGTCAAGCTTCAAGTCAAGTTTGTTTTAAAAGGTGGAGAATTTCTCCTTCAAAACCTATGAGAAACGAGTTTCATCAAAATCCAATATTACCAGTTCCTCGTTACGAACAGAGGCCTAGTACAAGTATTGGTGTAACCTCGAATCTCGATAGTGTAGACATCGTTAGCACTATACTTACCTACTTACAATTTTAAAATAACAACGTGTTGGTCGCACCACTTTTAACAGAGTGATCTTGGTCGTCATGGCGGGCGTCATGAATTATAAGAATCGTTTTGTTCGAAACTGTATTGTGGGACATGGGTTTGATCCGTATTAAGTACGTATTTATTAAATAAAAGATGTAAGTATTCTATCAGCAATGTAGTTCCTTGGTTTTGGACTAGATGAAGATGACCTGTTAAATGTCCATGAATATTTATTTATATCTGAAAGTTGGTGAAAGCGCCATCTGTTTTCTAACCCTGACAACTCTTGCAGTTCTGATCGAGAAGCTGCTACGATCGTGCGGAGATATAGACACAGTTTATGTGCTCGTTCGAAACAAGAAAGGAAAAGATCCGAGAGCTAGGATTCATGAATTATTAGATGAATATGTAAGTAGCACAAATATTAGATAATGTTATTACTATTAAAGAGAACACTTTCTGCTTCGTCTTATACTTATGAGGGTCTAGTATGAGTTTAAATGTAGATGAACTGTGTAAAGTGCTTGGCGCCAAGCACGACAGACTAGAATGAGTCTTCAGATTTTCCGTTCAAAGTATCCGCTAGGTGTCTATTTAGACCAGGCTCGATAGGTTTTAAAACCAAAGAAATTTATAGTAGGATGAAACCCATTAGAAAAGGAGGAGAATATTATAAAAACATAAGGAAAAATAATTTACGGGCGATCTGAGTTTGGGAAGGGGATGGGGGTGAGCTTTTAAGGGTAAAAAAGGCTTTTTCTCGATTTCCGGCAAAACTAAAAGTCCTATGAGAAAAAGTCAAATAACAAAGTTGTAGTTGATTAAGAGATCTAGAACTTTTGTATATACACTTTTTTCACATAACCTCAAAATTTATGTGAAAATTCAAAAAACCAAGTTTTGGGTTTTCCCTTCCCGAACTCAGATCGCCCGTAAATTATTTTTCCTTATGTTTTTATAATATTCGCCTCCTTTTCTAATGGGTTTCATCCCACAATTTTTTTTTTCACTAACTTTTTTTTGGCATTTTCTGAGAAGATTTTCTATGGTAACATATATATTTTTTTTCACTATCGGAAAGAAGAGATTTCAACGAACAGAAAACATACCACATTTTTGAAGAAAACTGATATTTTGACGGATGAATTTTCGATTGAAAATAAGGACATTTTTTCGATATTTAATCAAAATAAGGTGAAAAAAATAAATATTTCTAATCGAATAAATTACAGCGTATTTGGGACATAAAGAGGTAAGTTTTCAACAAATTTAGTGAAAGAATATAATTGTTTGTAAAAGATATTAATAAAAAACCAAAAACTTGGTTTTTAAAATTTTTCACATACATCTTGAGGTTACGTGAAAAAAGTGTGTACAAAAGTTTTAGATCTTTTAATTACCTACAACTTTGCTATTTGACTTTTTTCCATAGGACTTTTAGTTTTGCCGGAAATCGAGAAAAAGCGTTTTTTACCCTTAAAAGCTCACCCTCATCCCCTTCCCGAACTCAGATTGCCCGTAAATTATTTTTCCTTATGTTTTTATAATATCCTCTTCCTTTTCTAATGGGTTTCATCCTACTATTAATTTCTGTATCTTTTTGTCATTTTTCAAGCTAATTGTACACCTTTGTTGTACCTACAGTCTGCAGCAATTTACAGAATATTGAACTGTCTGATAATCTGAGCAGCTGATGAGTAGACACAGTTTTTTTTTTTTTTTTATGTCTTCTTGTGTTACAGGTTTTCAGTAGAGCACTCGATGAAAATCCTAAAGGTATCCACAAAGTAGTGCCAATTATCGGAGATATGGAGCTTCATGGCCTCGGGATTAGTGATGAAGACAGAAAAACTCTTATTAGCCGGGTAAAGATTAGATCTTGATCTACTTACTAGAAAGTTTGAGTATAACATTCGCTTAAAAATACACACACACATAGTCGAAAAAACAACTCTCAACCAGAAACAAATACATTCATGAAAAGGAGGTATTTATATGACTAAAGATAATAATATAGAGATTAATACCAGAAACTTAATAAACAAGACTTTATGAAATGAGATTAATTGAGTTTGGTATAGTGGAGGTATTGACAGGTCTAATAAATTCGGAAATAGTTCAAACTCTAGCTACAAGTCACCTTCTATGCCCACTATAATTCTGGCTCAAAACACGTCTGACATTTCCTGTCGTTTCTTTTCAGGTAACAATCATCATAAACGCAGCAGCCACAGTGAAGTTCGACGAGAAGTTGTCAGTATCCACAGCCATCAATGTGAAAGGAACTAAAGAAGTGTTGAAACTGGCCAAGGAGTGCCGGCATCTGAAGGCACTCACGCACGTGTCTACCGCGTATTCCAATACGCAAGTGAAGCATATTGAAGAGAAGTTGGTTATTTTTTAAGCTTTTACTGCACTTATTGGTAGAAACCATAATTGTGATCCTAGTAGTTTTGATGTATTATGTAATGCGTAATATCTAGTGCGAAGAGTGGACTGATTTTGTAAGCAGGGTTCAAGTTTCTCAATGAATCCGTTGGAGGCTTCGAAAGTGTGTACAAGTTCAACTCACCAATTAAATACATCAAAACTCTTACTAGGCCATATCCATTGGTAGAATGCCATTAACATCAGCTGTTCATTCGAAATGGCACCATCTAAAAATAATATCAAATTAGGGACAATAAATCTAATAAAAGCGTGGAATAATCAATTGATATATTAATTCATATATTAATAGCGTGATCTAGAACTAAACAGAATGCAAGTTTGAAATATTTCAAAAAGTTCTTAATATAGTATATACTCGTAGCGAGATGAAATTGAATAAAAGTTATTTAAAAATATTAAAAATCAAATTGTTTTTCCAGGTTTTATGAGCCACCTGTTTCAGTGGAAGCGTTAGAAGCTGTTTCTGAATTAGACGAGAAATTGGTCGAAAGCATTTTACCTACGTAAGTGTAAATTAGTGAGTAAGATCATGTGTACTATGAAGACTAAAATAATAACAGCAACAGAAATAGATCTATAAAATTATCAACTCTCTTACTACGATTTATGAGATACAGCCTGGTGACAGACAGCGAAATCTTAGTAATAAGGTCCCGTTTTCCCATTAAAACCCCTAAAAACCCTAAAAACTATATTATGGTTTGTTTCATAGGTTACTTGGACAAAGACCTAACACATACTGCTTCACGAAGGCAGTAGCAGAAGAGGCAATTAGAACGTTTGGAGAGGGGATGCCTATATGCATCGTCAGACCTTCTATTGGTACGTTAATAACTCGACAGATACTTATAGGATAGAGAAGATTTAAACAAGATGAAGAAATTTAGAGTCGAGTTTTTGTTATTTTATATCATAACTTAGTTGGTATTAACTCCTCCTTCCATCAGGTTCGCAGGTTCGCTAAATATTGATGTTTGTTCTGTCTAGGTATCCATTTTAAATGGATATTATTATAGACACAGAATAAATAATTTTAATCTAGTGTTTCACCATTTTTAATCTAGTTACCATAGTGCAAGAGTTTGGGGCTAAATAACGCTGTGTATATTGTCCAAGAATCTTTATTTATTATTTATTTACAGTTGTTTCCTCCTACGAAGAACCAGTAAGAGGATGGACGGACAGCGTCTACGGTCCCACAGGACTGGTGGTTGGAATCGGCACTGGCGTAAGTCTTTGTTACAAAGATAAAGATGGCGTTTATGACAAATATTGTAGTGTGACGGTGTAGACAATTAAATTTTGCAAGCATGGCACGAGCTTTTAAATGAATCCACTAGAGACGCTGCATGTGTCCATAAAAACGCAACTAGGCTCTTTACACTGAACGTACACTTCATAACTTATACTAGGCACCAGGCAACTCTCTCAAACTAGTTTCCTTTCTCAGGTCCTGAGAACAATGTATATGGATAAAAACAAAGTAGCCGACATGGTGCCCGTTGATTTGACTGTGAATGCCATACTCGCGTCTGCTTGGCACACGGCTAAGAACTTCAAGGAGAAGTAAGTGCTCATAAACAAAATATTTGAATAAAAAAGTAAATACACAAACTTTTAGATTTACTTATTACTTAACAGAGTCATGTGAGATCACTTAACACTCAGCTTAGATGTCTGAGTCAGAAAGTCAAAAGAGTAATGACTATCTTGGTAACTTCATTCAAATACTTATCATATTTATTCGATGAGGATCGAACCCAACTTACAGCATGGAATGCAGAGGCTTTACATTAAGCTGAGTTGCGACGACTATCTATAATGGCATCGTAAATATAGGTAAAAAATCATACTAACAGCATTTTTTCTATCATAGCCAAACATGTCACATCCCGATCTACAACTTCGTATCCGGCGCACAAAACCCGATCACATGGGGAGAGTTCATAGATTTGAATAGAAAATACGGACTCGATAAACCTACTACAAAAGCTGTTTGGTAAGTTTTTTCAAGTTCTTAGCGATTCCATAAAAAAAGACTTCTCAATCCTTTATATAATACAACTATATTAATTTCAGGTACTACGGACTGAACCCAACAAATTACTACTACATGTTTGTTTTCTACAACTTCTTCCTTCACTACCTACCGGCTATGTTTGCTGATATATACTGCGTGTTCACTGGCAGACGACGAGTGTAAGTAACTAAATATAGATGGCGCTAAACTTAATCACGGTTAAAATTAGAACTAAGCTAGTATGAACGTTATGCTACAATATTTGCGTGACAGTTTTCGAGAACCCGATTCGAATAAAACTTATGACTACGGTTTCTGACTAGACTTTCCTGTTGAAAATCTTAATCGTGACTCTTTTCGATAAACCAACGAAAAATTGTGTATCAAGATTAGGCCAAATTTAAATTTGGTGTTGATTAAAACGATGTTTAAAGTTACATAAAACTTTACAATAGGATTTTTTTAATTTTCAGAATGTTAAAACTCTACCACAAAGTAATGAAGCTAGCGAACATCCTATTCTACTTCTCAACTCAAGATTGGAAGTTCCAGGACACAGGAGTCAGGTCCATGTGGGGCTCACTCACGGAAGCTGATAAAGCTGTCTTTCCCTTCAGCATGAGTGAGATGAGTTGGGAATATCTGTGTGAGATCTTCTTAGTCGGTAAGGAATTTTTCATTCTAGAAGCTTAGTTTGATTATTTAGTGTATATATGTCCGATATAGTTATTGTATATGTAAATATCAACGTGGATTTAAAAGAGGAGAGAGAGGCCTTTACTCCGCTGTGGGTCAAGTCAGGCTGTGGATGATGATGTTATATTTGGTGTAAAGTACCTGACGTTCAGCACGATAGAGTGCGCTGATTATCTGCAGAGCCCCTAGCGGATTCTTTGAGAAGCTGGGGCTGTGAATACTAAATTAGTTTACACTGACGTGATAGACGCCAAGCTTACATCGGTCGTACCAAAATAACACTTTTACCAATTATCGATTTGTTAAAAGTCATAAGAAACAAAAATAAATAAAAGGCGAGATTTAGCTCCAGGCGTTCTCAGTACTTACTTGTATCTATTTATTATTATTGTATAATATTACAACATTTTTTTTATTTCAGGTCTACGAGTTTACCTTCTGAAAGATGATCTGTCAACCTTACCCGAGGCCAGAAAAAAATGGAACAAGTATAAAACTATGATTACTATCCTATTCTTATTAAGCTCAATAAAGTATATTAATAACTCTTAAAAATAAATGCAAAAAGTATTATCTGTTGTAGAGAATCGAACCCTAGCATATTGACTGGCATTTTTTTATTACGGGTGATAGAGGGATGGTAATGCAACGTATTGACTTAGATAAAAGCATAACTTTACTAGGGGTGATAGAGGGGTCGTAATGCAACGTTCGGCAGTCGAGTTGCAAACAACGCGTAGTGTCGCTCAGAAACGTTTTGATACATTTGCAATTGTCACATTTATTAGTGCTCGGGCTTCAGAGCCTTTCCAACACGATGCTACAACAAAATACAGTTGTAGCATCGACACTATAAGAAGAAGAAGAGCCTGTAGTCTGAGTATTAGTCCTCGCAGACTGCAGACTTTTTATCGGCCGATAGTTTGGTCGGCTTCTTAATCAGTATGAAGACTGAATCACTGTAATGTGCGCATCTGCATAATGGTCAAGAAGCCGACCAAACTATCAGCCGATAAAAGTCTGCAGTTTGCGGGGACTCTAATACTCAGACTACAGGCTCTGAAGCCCATAAACTTTGAGTGGAGCAAAACGATAGTTTGCCTTAAAATTTCTTTTTGCTCCCGAAAAAATATACGTTTTTGTTTTCGAGATTCGTTTGAGTAAAATTCATAAGACAAGCTCAAAACACGCTTAAGTAGTTTTTTAATCTTTGGTAGTCTATCTATTCAATTTTTATGATCAGAAATATATATTTTTTGTTTTTTTTTTTCAGATTGTACTACTGCCATCAAGTGTTGAAGTTGGTCACTATCGCTATAGTACTTAATGTTTTGTATTTAATTTTTAGGCCAGTATATACTGCTATTTTTTAATTAAATTAATTATTTAATAAGTCACGGATGTATATAATTAATAATTATTGGAGGATTCTGATAGATTATAAGGTGTTTTTTTAGAAATGTTTGATGTGTTTAAGAAAATGAAATTTTAATGAGATTTGATCAATTCCGGTTTATATGTATTACGAAAGGTATTATTTTTTTATCACTGAAATTAATTATAATTTAAAATAATAAATAAATCTTATTTCATTGTGATATGCTCGAATAGGATAAGTTAAAATATTAAGTCGATGCTTTACCTACATAAATGCTTCATCAGAAAAAGCAAGTAAAAAAAACCTACATAATTGTTTTATTTACTCAAAAAAACTAGTAGGTAACTACTGTAGAATTAAATGTAAATAAAACTGCAAAAATACACCAAAAACTCTATATGTATTTATTTTCACACCACAAATAATTAAGTTTATTCATTTGAGTCTCAACATAAAAAGATACAATACTTTTATATTTCGGATTGATAGGCACGTCCTAATTAAACGTGTTTAGTGTAGACAGAGGCCACCATTAAACATCAGCAAATAACCAAGAAAAGAGTTTGTGCATAACGTTGTATATTATGGAGATGCAAACAGCGCCCCTAGCGGATTTCTTAAGAAGCTTGGATCTCCATACAAAATCGCTAGCACTCGACGATCGTGTCTTTACGATCCGTATGCGCATAAACTCGTACTTGGTGCACAGGACAATGGTCCACCAAGTACGAGTGCGCAATCTTTTTTTAATACAACTAAATTATGAAATTAGTTGTTTATAAAAAGATACTTACATACTTACATAACTTTGTTCAGAAAACCGGTATGATTTTTTATTCCTAGATTCTAGGAACCATTCTATTAGGACCTAGAATATAATAACAAGACTACAATTTTAAACATTTATCAAGTTAGCTTCTCAAAATTTATAATACATATATAGATGATACATGTCATGAAACACGTAATAAAATGTTACCTACAATCTTAGGTAGAAGCTAAACTAGATTACATTTCGTTTTTCAGACACAACCAAAGATTTAAATATAATAATTATCTTGCACATATATAAAAGGAGAAATAATCTATTTATCTGGTGAGTATCTGGCCCAGCGTATCAGCATTGCTATTCAGCGCGGCAATGCAGCCAGTGTCTTGGGTACGCTTCCGATTGGTACTGATTTGGATCAGTTGAACTATCTATAGATCGTTTGCAACGGTCTGTAGATAGCTCAACTGTTTCTTATGTATTTTATAATATGACAATGTACATTTTGTAAATACTGTAGTCGTAAGTTTGTTTGTTAACCAAAAAATATCTATAGTATCTATATAATAAGTATCTATATTTAAAACGAAAATAAGGAATGATGCGATAAATAGAACTTCAGTAAATGTTTCAACCTCAAGCAAGGTCAAGCATGAACTGAATCGAGATTCATGCACTTCAAAGATGCACTTTGCACGAGTCATGACATGAATTTACCTAATTCGAATTGCATTTCGAAAACGGACAAATAATATTTTGATCCGAAAAATCGTTTGGTCTTCGAAAAACTTGCGTGCTTTGTTCTACACCAAAACTCTTACTAGGCCCAATTATTGTGTAACTATTTGAACGAGTTAATCAAAGCGACGTAGGTATTAAAAAAAACTCGACTAAAGCAAAATTGATTTATATTTATTTGCAGTACATGTACATACGTATATCTACTTCAAGTTCATGCATTCTATGTCTATCACACCTAACCAATGGCCTTAGTGAAAAGATCACTTGTCAGATGCCAAGATAAAATGTATCAATCACACTCACAAACATCTCGTAAAACTACATCAAATCACAAAATAGCTATAATTTACAAAAATGACATAATAATTAACAAAAAATGTCAAACATTATGCGTATCGAATTCAGTGGATATGTACTAAAAATAGGAAAAACACATATCTTTTAAAAATCTCTCATAATATTGGCCACATTTGTTTACTTACAATTATCTTGTAAATCCAATATTATACAAAACTACATTTAAGCCATATAGACTTCAGTTAAGCCATAACACATATCTTCATTCAAGCCATTACACTATATCATTTAAGCCATTGAAAAAATTGATTTAAGCTATATCTTGTAACCAAACCGCTTAGATTTTGTTCAACTTAACTAGGAATAAAAAATATTATTACAAAGTTCAGCAAAATATACAAAGAATACAGAATACATGCCAATTTTATAGAAATATATAAATCTAGATCTCTATATAATGTCTGATTTTTTGAGACGAACGGTAATGGCCAAATCCGAAAGCGACTTAGAGAAAAGTCGAAAAAAGAGTAATACCCTCAATTTATTAAAAATAACTTGAAACCTAATTTTTCTAATCATTCTTATGATCTACCAAACAAACAAAGAATCATCAAAATCGGATCATAATTCGCGAAGTAATCGCGTAACGTATAGGTACCCATAAAAAGAGACAAGTAAAATTGAAAACCCCGAAAAAGTATAAAAGAAATAAAAATAGCCATCAACGTCCTCTTAAAAACCCCACTTCTAATAAAAAGTATGTCAAATTCATATTTTGGCATGTTTTGCATAAACTACAAATGTCTTTTATTTTTTTTATATTAACGGCCGGTTTCTGGAAACCCAAATCACGATTGATCCGAGTTTGACACATAGTTTTGATTTTTTCGTTGATCATCGTTCGAGAAACCGGCCGTATGTATTTATAACTTAAATTATAACAGCTAGAGTATACTTGGGGTAAATGTTCCGTTCCGTTTTATAAATGTACCGATATTTTTATAAAAAAACTGTCATATAATTCTTCATACCTTTTTTCTTATATAAAGTGAAATTATACTTATATCTATAATAAGAATTATTCATCAATCAACAGATTTGACAAGAGGGAATTGTCGACTGAAGAAGAAGAAGAATCATTTTGTGACAGATAGATGCGGTGAATTGAAAAATAGGGTGTTGAAATCTATTTATTCTATTCAAAGTTTCATCAAAATCGGTCCAGCCGCTACGTTTAGTTTGAGCCATGGGAGTATAATTTGCATTTCGCTTTTTAAATTTGAATAATAAGAAATTAAACTATTAAAATTTTGAATATACAATAATTAAGTCCCTGGAATAAAAAATACTTTTAAATAAGTATAAAATGTTTTTTTTGAATATTTATGTACTTAGTATAATTTAGAAATGGAGAACAATCAATAGATAACAACAAAAACACAAAATTTTTATTGTATTTCAACTAAAAGTATTACTTACTTACATCTTTACAGATGTTTAAAAGATCAAATCGCCATTTAAAAAAACTCGTCTATTACAATCTAAAATCAAATATCCTTACAATAAATTCGTAAAATTATTCAACATTTTGGCTTAGATACATAAATAAAATACAAAACTAATGTAAATTTTCATTGTAAACGGGATATTTACCATGATTTGTGAGTTTGATTATTTCCCGATATTTCGGCACAGTTGCATACGCCATGATCACGGTAAAAAATAAAAATCATGAATCATCTCACAAATCATGGTAAATATCCCGTTTACAATGTAAACTATGTTCAAAACCGTGATAGTTTCAAATATTAAAACTAATGATGGTGACCCATTGTCAGTAAAACTGGTAACAAAGCTCCAATAGTTAAAATTATAACCTCAAAAAGTTGGAGCCCGCCAAAACCTTTCGCGACGCCATCTTGCATCGGCAGAAGTGTGTGTGTATTCGAATGCGGGTGTGGATGTGTGAGTTCGGGTAAAACGTGTACCGTAGCAACATATAAAAATGTACCAGCAGAAAATAACATTGCAATACCTGTAAAGATAAGAAAAATATTAAAAAAAAAATATATTTAAAAGAAACAAGTTCACATTGATTTATGACAGGGTTGACAGGCGTCACAGCTTAGTTGGTAGTAGCTCTGTCTCTGTGTTGTGGGTTCGATTCTCACCCAGCGCAAATGTTTGTGTAATGAACATAATTATTTGTTGTGTCTGGGTGTTTCTAGGTATTTCATGTATTTACAAAAATAAAATTAAAGTATTTTATCAGCAATCTAGTTCCCATAGTACAAGCTTTGCTTAGTTTGGGACTAGAGTGTGATGTATGAAATGTCCAGGAATATATATTTATTATTTATTTGGCGTAAATGAAACTACCAAATTATCAAAGTTTCGACAAGCGTTACAACTCAGTTGGTCAGCTCTACCTTGGACCCTGTGGGTCGTAGGTTCGATCATCACCATAATTACACAACCATTTAAGGTGATAAAATATACTTTTCAATATTATGTACTTTCAAAAAAAAGTAATATAATAAAATTGATTTAATGGCTTCAACTGTTTATTAAGATAAAAAGTTGCCTATAATAAATGTATGATATAAAAAACACTCGATTATGAGGGTTAGTTAGTAAAAATGACTAGTGTGGTGATAGGTACCTGTGGCATTGACATCGCTCAATGTTTGCTTGCTATGGTCTCCGATCCCGAAGTAGGTAAGTAACGCCATGACGGGCGCAGCAAATGAAAATATTAGGAGATGCTTCCTTATTCGGTTTCTGAAATGTTCATTAATAAAGTAACATAGGAATATGACCATCGTTTTATTTAATTAGTATGTACATATATAAGAATAATTTATTGTAAAACTGTGTATAAAGATCTTATAATATAAGTGTTTCAACAGCCTACCCATTTCGGGTGTACAATATTTTAGCTTAATCTAAGGACTTACAATTATTATTTAATTATATTATAATCACTGTTAATCTAATAACAGCCCAAAACTTAATAAAAGTAATCTATCAGCAATTTAGTTGCCATAGAAGCTTTGCTTACTTTGGGACTAACGGAGTTCCTTAGGCAGAATTATTAAAATTAATTTATTTGCATGTTTTAAGTCGGTCCGCTCTCCAATTATTGCTACACCCAAACTTGGGTACATTATGTACTTACTATTAAGACCTTGTGTACATAATGAGGACAATAAAATACTGAATACTGACTAGAGCGTAAAATGTCGGTAAATATTTATTTCCTTTACAATAAAATGGTACATACCTCTCCAATCCAGCGTGGAGCAAGAATGTGACGAGACCAAACGCAGCGGGTGCTTTATGCAGCATGATGGCTAGGAAGACAATTAATTCTACGTCCGCATGGGACGTGGTAGCGGCAGCCCCCAACGCAATGCCATCCGCTGTAAAACACATTTATATTACAACAGTAGCTCTACCATGAGTTTTTACTATACTATATTTACTATACTCGCTAGCGTCTGTAGTTAAAAAAATGTATGAAGATTTGTACAGCGCCTCTAGCGGATAGTTGGGTACTAAAATTCGTCATACTAATATTGACGTAACTACTGTAGTAAAGTCAGGCGATTTTACTGTGACAACTCATGGTAGAGGTACAGGTATTCATTTATTTATTAATTTTCCGAAATATTACAAACCTAATTTATTCACAAAAAATCTTACGAATTCTTCTTCTTATCGTGTCGATGCCACAATTGTATTCTGTTTTTGTAATCTTACGACTATTACAGTATTTACAATATGTAGGTACCTATAGGTGACCAAGAAATTGGTTTACCAATTTTGATGACATCTCCCAGTAACATAATTATTCGTTAAGGATTACAGATTGACAGATTCTGACGTAGCAGTTATTAATCTGTCAAGCGAAAATAGCCCTTGATGTTTTGTACGTGCAAATGATATTCAGCCTTAGAGTGGTAAACCAATTTCTTGGTCGCCTATACATAGGCATATGAAATACATAAAAAAATAGTTGAGCTATTTACAGACTGTTGCAAACCAAACAAAAAACTAAATAATTATTGAGTTGAATTTATAACACCCAATAAATTGTATCACATCTCAGATCTTTGCTACGAACTTGTTGCATTTTGTTTAAATTGGAAATTCATTACTTTACTATGGAGCAATAATAATTTTAATATTGTTACTAAAACTCTTATCATAATACCTACTCGCTACTTGATAAGCATATTATGAAAACACTAGATGGAACTAACTGCAACATTGAAAACATATGTAATAGACTGATTAGATAGAACATGTATAGATTGCAGCCCGTTCTTGTAAGATTTTTTCACAAGTTTGAAATCATTATTTGTTTGTCTTAAAAGTTGTTGCATGAATTATATATTTAGTTATAAATCATGTTTATAATCTTGGTACACTACTAACATTGAAATCCACGAGTATCTGGAAGATACAACAGTAGAAGAAGAAATTATACTAAGGGGGCTAAATATCTAGATCGACTTCAGTGTCATGCGAACCCGTTGGCTAGAGCACTGCTCGAAAATCCCACGAAAACAAGGCGGTTGTACAGGAGCCACATCCTGGACAATCTTATCTAACGAGGGCAAAAGGACAGTTGTGTCTGGACCCCAAACATCAACTCTTAACCCACTTGCCCATAGTACACCAACCGATAGCAGATAAAAACAGGAACAAAAAAAAATCATGTTAATAATTCTTACCTGCAGCGTGCACCACTAGTCCGACAGTGGCTGTGACATTCTTCTCCACGGGATTGCTGGCATCATTGTATCTTGATGATACTTGGTCTACCAACAGCATGAAGACAAATCCTGAAAACGAGCATTCATTCAACCTATCTTATGTATCATGTCATGTTAGCTATGGTGTTGGCAGAGCATTTCTTTTTCATTTCATTGTCGGGTTCGATTTCCGCCTTGGGATAAATGTTTGTATGATGTGCATATATTTATTCCGGGTGTTCTGGGTATTGTATAGTTACTTTATTGATCAATTTTTTTTTTTATGTATGTTTTTATGTATGTATATATGAAAGAAGCGAATCTTTTCACGTTCAAGATGAACGTGAAAAGATTAGATAGGAAGAAAAACACAGAAATAAGAAACACTACAAAAGTAATTGATGCCCTAAAACATTGTAAAAAACTTAAATGGAAATGGGCTGGCCATGCCGCGAGAATGGACAATGATAAATGGACTAAAAAGCTTTTAAATTGGGCAGGACCAGGCTTAAAAAGGAAAAGAGGTCGACCTAGAGAAAAATGGTCGGATGAAATTAATGCATTGGCAGGTGAAGACTGGATATACAAGGCAAAAGATAGAGACAGTTGGAGTAAAATGGAGGAGACCTTTACTCGTTGAGAGGTCCTTTTAAAATTAAACAAAATAGCATCTTAGAAATATTAATGTTTATTTTATATTCAATTATTATTACTTAAATTAGATTAATTTATTTTGCATGCTCATAAATAAGTTTAATGTATGTTTGATTTTATTAAGGAAATAAAAAGGTTATAATATAATATAATATATTTTTTTTTATGAAATGTGCAGAACGCTGTGGTCATTTCATTTCATATAATGGACCCCGAACGAAAGTACTGATGGATGGATGTGATTTTTGGCCATTTTTTTATTTATTTAATTAATTAACCTATAATTTGTTTTGTATGCAACTTAAATTTGTATTAAATTGTAAAGTCAAGTAAGTTGGCCTATACACATATAGCAAATGTTTAAATTTCATGTTTATAGGCAAATCCGTTTTAAAGTTATGACATAAAATGTAAACCTGCGTTTTGCACATCAGTCCTTGTTACGATTACGACGAATTGATAAGTAAAATAATACTAACCAAGAACCAAAGATATGCCAATAACGGAATGCAAGTCATCGGTGTGATCCGGTGGTTCAACAGTAAACTCCTTGGCTCCGGCTGTCGGAGATAACCGTTCGCTGAACAACGCTCGCACACCTTCAGGAATGATGACGGCCAGGGCTGTGCCAACCAGTAACCCAGCACCAAACACCGTGACTTTCTTTAACTTATCCTGCAAGATTTGTATCTAATATGACCCTTTATATAATATACTATTTAAATAAAATAAGATTTTATTATGATATATGAATAGCGACAGGATCTTGTCACTATGAAAGGTAGAAAGCATTATTTGATATGTTGATGAATATTTTCTATTTTATTTTAATGTATTACGGAAAAATATAATGTCAAAACTACATAGATTCTATAAATTAATAAGCTTTGTTTTGATAAAAATTACAAAATTAGGAAAGGCGAATGAGCGCGAACTAAAACGGGGCGGTATGTATACTATTTTATTAATAATACAAGGAAGAATACAGTTACATTGTGCTTAGATTAGAATTATATCCAGTTAAAAAAGTTAAAATGAATTGGAAAGTTGGTAAATAGGACAATGCGTGGCGAACAGATGGACTGACTAAAATTGTATTTTCGCTAAAAAGTTGACTTATTTATAAGAAATCATAGCAGGAATACTTACCTCAGACATATTCACGTTTAGTGGAATGCTCCCGGCCACGTATGAACCTACTAACATCACTAGAACCAGCAAAATCAGAATCCATGTACCTTCCATTTTTGCTAAAGATTTCTCTACACAAATCACGAATTTATAACACGTACAGTACTGCTTGAACGGCAAAACAATTATGAATTAATGCTTAGAGTTTTTATTCCATCATTTATTACAGCTATTGTGTCGCAAATTAATTATTTCAACAAATATGCAATTTCGACAAAACTGCAAATTGAAAGTATATACCTAGATATAGTGTAGTTTTGACGGGTGACGTGTGACGTAAACTTTGTAATGAAATGTGACAAAGACATTCATCTACTAGCGTGTCAATGGATAACACAAACAACCTTATACCAAGTTCGAGTAGAATTTCGCCACTTTAATTCCCTCCATAGAGTAACAAATATTGATTCCCTCCTCTGTGGCGTTAACGAGGTCAAGCCCGGTCAGGTGGTAGGGCACAAAGGGCAAACGAGCAAGTGAGACACGTTTGGATGGGGTCTCCACAGTTGCATTGACTAAGCGAGGGAAGGAGTCACGGAAGCCCTATTCGCACATGTTCTCCGTGCTAGGGCCAACTTGAGTTCAGAGTTTAAAAGTCAAAGTCATTGACATTTTGTTTTTTTTTATCTTGCGTTACATAAGTAGAAGCCAAATAAAAGTCGATCTTTCGACTTTTATTTGGCTTCTCTTAATAGGCTCTTGCCTATTATGGGTTTTCTAACCACTGTAGAACTAGGTATCTAGAACTTAACACGAGCCTAAAACTACTGGAAATAGGCCGTTCCTTGGCCTAGCGCGATAGCTAGCGCACGGTGGTTTTGTATCAAGGCTTTAGTTAAAGAAGTTATTTATTTCAGGTACTTTTATTAAGAATTAAGAAGATCCTTCTCATGAAACAAGGGTAGTCCCTCTTCCGTGAGGGTAGTTTCAAGAGGTGTCGTCATGCTACGGTATGTGGGGTTGAGAGGATGAACAGGTCCATATGCTGTCACTGCAGACCTTCCTTCATCAGTACCGTATAAGTAATGTGTACCATCACCAGTTCTGAGGACACGTTTTTCAACCTATAACAAAAAACCTATCTTATTACTCTAAACAAAATATCATTCTGTCCCTGACCTCTAGAATACAGTCGAGGCACGTTGAAAAATATGTCACTTGTCTATAATTGAATGAATTTGAAATTGAATGCACAGATTTAGTCAGCATCGTCACATTTTTTGTGATTGTATCTCAGAGTGACTTACCACGTCGGGAGTAGCAGTTTTCAAGTCCCAAGCCAGACCCAACCTCGCACAAAATCTAATAAAGACCGCGCTGAAATTAAAATGCATGCCCAACTCAGCTGCCTTGTAGTCCCAAGGGTACACGTGATGGTAGTTGTGCCATCCTTCACCAAGAGTTATGAAAGATAACAACCATAGCTCGACCGGCCGGAGGTTTCTACAACAAAGAAGGATAAGCATTCATGAGCGGAAACCTCTCGGAGTGATGCGCGAGTACATGGGCGGATTTACGGGAGGAAGAGGGGGGCACGGGGGCAAACCAGTACCCCAAGTACGAATTTGTGCACACACGGATCGTAGAGACGCAATCGCCGAGCGCCACCGATTTTGTATGGAGATCCAAGCAGCGCCCCTAGCAGATTTCTTGAGAAGCTTGGATCTCCATACAAAATCGGTGGCGCTCGGCGATTGCGTCTCTACGATCCGTGTGTGCACAAACTCGTACTTGAGGTACTGGATCCCCCCTTGCGCGAGTAGAACCTCTCGTCTCTTGAAGCTATCGGGTCTGAATCACATAGTTTTAAATGTCAGCTGTTATTTGTTTTATAGAGAACTAGTAGTACGCCCCGGTTTCGCACGGGTAGCCTTTAAAAAAAATATCATTATAATATAGCCTATATTCAGCGCAGATAATGTAGCTTCACAACAGTGAAAGAATTTTTAAAATCGGTCCAGTAGTTTCGGAGCCTATTCGATGCAAACAAACAAACAATCAAATATTTCCTCTTTATAAGAAACTAGTAGTACGCCCCGGCTTCGCACGGGTAGCCTATATAAAAAAATATCATTATAATATAGCTAATATGTTACTCAGTCTAAATGTATTTTCCAAATGATAAAAAATATAGACCCTATAGTATGTAACCCCCCCGCATATACTCCCGTGACCGGCAGCGGCGCGGCGCCCGCTGACTTTTTTCTAATAAGTACTTACATTTTTGAACTCGTGATATCTTTCGAATGGAATGTCCGAATTCAATAATTTAAAAAGTAATAGAAAGGTATTGAAGCAGTCTTAATTTTAAAGTAATTTATTTAGATAAGGATTAATACCTAAGTACAAATATAGAACGTTTTCTGGCGTCGTCATTTTAATTATATTTTTTTGATATTAAAACACTTATTATGACATATCTATAATAGTTAGACATAAATGTGTTCTACAAAATTGTAGTTCATAATTTCTTTCTATCATCAATAGTTTCCGCAGCGCACGCGATGTAAGGAATTTCTTATACACCTTGGGTTACATAATTGAAGTTTTAGTAAGGATCCCTAATTTTTTTGAAAATAAAATATAGCCTATGTTCAGCACAGATAATGTAGCTTCACAACAGTGAAAGAATTTTTGAAATCGGTCCAGTAGTTTCGGAGCCTATTCGATGCAAACAAACAAACAAACAAACAAACAAACAAACAATCAAATCTTTCCTCTTTATAATATTATATATATAGTTTAGATAGAGACTTGAGAGAGTTTGACAGTTGTAAGCTTTACGGCCTAGTTTGAAGACACTTAGAAGAAGAGTTCATTTTAGTGTCTCTATGTTGATATCGTACCAATGTAGATCTGAATGCTACATACTTATCATAAGGCCGCGTTCCAGTATAGTGTGCAGCGCTGTTAATCAGCCACGTCACATGCAGTCCTAGGATGTAACGGAGAAATCCACAGACGAATATCGCGTTCGTCCAACTTTCCCCGAAGTAAACAGGCAAAGACACGGGAAGGCATACACCGAGTACAAAGAATAACTCGTGGAAATAGCTGAAAACAATGTTTGTAAGTTATTGTCTTTAGCAAAGTTTTTAATTTAAGTACCTACACCTAATTAATCTTTGTCGGTTTGTCGAGTCAAAGATTTATCTGTGCTTTTTGCATTTAATTACCTTTTGGCCAATGGCTCGTTATACAGAGGGCCTAGTATGAGGTTTAGTGTAAGTTTTGGGCTACACGCTTATCGTGATCCCAAAATACGTACCTTAGCTGCTGCTTATACGAACAGTTTACGTTACAATTTAACACAATCAGGCCCTTTACCCCAAGTACGAGTTTGTGTTTAGAAACCACTTTGTAAGTAGTGACTTGCAAAACATTAAATATACTAAACATGGCTACGAAATCAATCTATGCAACAGAAATAAATAAAAATATAATTACTTATACTGCCACATAACCCAAGAATCTGCCTTCAAATCGCTCATGTCAATCTTCCGTCCCAGTTCTATCACAAGAGGATGCTTCTTGGTCATCAGCCATCCTATATGGCTGAAGAATAACCCTCGGTTGGAGTTGTGTGGGTCAGCATCAGTATCGCTGTAGCGGTGGTGGAGTCGATGGTCTCGGGCCCAGATGAAAAGGGAATTCTATAAGCATAACATAGTTCATTTCAAGTACCTCTATAATATAATGTTTAAGCGTCCAATCTCCCCCCCCCCCTTTTCAGTACCCTAACGAGTTTTGTGCACACACTGATCGTAGATACGCAATCGCCGAGCGCGCCCGATTTAGTATGGAAATTCAAGCTTCTCAAGAAATCTGCTAGGGGTGCTGCTTGGATCTCCATACAAAATCGGTGGCGCTCGGCGATTGTGTCTCTGCGATCCGTGTGTGCACAAACCCGTACTTGGGGTACTGGACCACTGACTTCACACACTAATAACGAACATTTTATTAAAAAAATCGTTTACGCACCTGTCCAGCTATCGTGAAGAAAAATAAATAAAACGCTCGCAGTAATGGATGTGCCTTGTAAGATCTGTGCGTAAAGTATCTATGCGCACCTGATGTTACGCTTTCACCGATCGCCAGATACATGAAACAAACTAATATATTTTTTGAAATAAAATATATAATTTAATGTAAAATTTCTCTAGTAACTAACTACAAATTTTTTTTTGACGAAAGTTAAATTTGTTTTGAATTCTATTTAAAATAAGTATTCACAGGCAATTCATACACTACGCTCTAGTCTGAAACTAAGCAAAACTTGTACTTAGTGGACTAGATTGCTGATATACCTACGCATATACATTTTTTTTTATAAATCTAAACTAATATTATAAAGAGGAAAGATTTGATTGTTTGTTTGTTTGTTTGCATCGAATAGGCTCTGAAACTACTGGACCGATTTCAAAAATTATTTCACTGTTGTGAAGTTACATTATCTGCGTTGAACATAGGCTATATTATATATTCATTTTTTATATAGGCTACCCGTGCGAAGCCGGGGCGTGCTACTAGTACATTCATAAAATACATAGTATCGCCCAGACACAAAAGAAACATCTAAATTCATCACACAAATGTTCTCAATGGGAATCAAAACCACGACCCAGAGCATAGAAGGCAGAGCTACTAACTGAGCTGTGACTGTGACGCCTGGCTTGATACTTTACTTACTAACTTCAGCCCTTTAAAAATGATTCAACATCGATTTTAAAGATAAAGATAAGATTTATAATACTATTTATAATTAAATTTATTTATATACCCAAAAACACACAAAATAACACGATCGAAAATAAATGAGCTAATAATAACTAAAACTAATTACAAAAAATTAAAGTAATAGGTACTAATACCTATTATTTGTGCTATTGTGTACTAATTAATTAAGACCGTAACTACCAAATTAATCAGTGAGTACCAAATATTCATATAATTAAAATAAAATACTTACACCAAATGAATGTTGTATACTTTATAGCTCCTGATAAGAGTATAAAAATGCCATAAAGACCGAAGATATGCAAAATTACGAACACGATTAAATTCTTCCAAACTATCTCATGTCGGTATGAATAGTCCGTACCTATACTTTCTCTTTTAGTAAACTTTTCATCATTTTCAGATTTTTTAACCAATATATCACCGTGACACATGTTGAATATAAACTTCGATTCAAAATATGACACAGGAGCTCTACTATTTATCATATCTTTTTTTAAATATTTTTGAATATTTAAAAACATATTATACATGTTGTAAAAATATCACTTTGAAGTTAACGTTGGTTTTATCAGATCATTATTATATTTAGATGTATATAATGTGTTAATCATGTCAAATGGTCTTTTTAGCATCTGAGGGCCTACAAGTAGTACAAGTTTTAGTGTATATAGCAGTGTGGCGTAACTGTCGCTTAGCGAGCTTGGGTCCGGAATACTAGATCAGTACCCCAAGTGCGAGTGTGTGCACACACGGATCGCAGAGACGCAATCGCCGAGCGCCACCGATTTTGTATGGAAATCCAAGCAGCGCCCCTAGCGGATTTCCTGAGAAGCTTGGATCTCCATACAAAATCGGTGGCGCTCGGCGATTGCGTCTCTGCGATCCGTGTGTGCACAAACTCACACTTGGGGTACAGTTGACATTGACAGTAGCGCTGAGCGCCAGCACTTTATAAAATGTTTACGCATCCTGGTATCAAAAGCAAGATCGCGGGTTCTAATTCTGCATAGTCCATAATTTCCAGCGATGAATAAAATCTTTGTAATGCTACGATTATAAAAACGAACCCACAGAATTTTATTTTATAGAATGTTTTTACAACGTGTAGTTGTGTATGGTTACCCTCATTAATTATTTCGTATGGAAATCATTTACAAACAATTGAACATTACCAAATTACAATATTAAAAAAACAGGAAACATGAAAATATACAAAAATAATTGTTGCTTGCGTAATTGGATTGTATGATAATTTATTTTGTATGGTTTTAAGTAGTTATCAAGGGTTAATAATTGTAAATAAAAAATGCTATTTTGATATGAAAATTGAACATGAAATAAAGTATTTTTAACAATTTTATAATGGGAATACATCTTTTTGTATGTAGGTATGTTACGCTATTTGCATTATGAATAAAATGTTTATGATTCTTTATTTTTTGGAAAATCAAATCTTAGAAATCAGATCTTCAATAATATGGGGCATATCATACTGAAAGTCTGATGATTTTCAGATTTTATATTTAAAGGGGCTCTAATTTTTTTTTTTAGTGGAACCTTTCGTGTGCTATTCCAACTCGGACTTGGTCGGTCTTAATCGTTCTATTTAGATTTCCTTAAATATGTTTATTAAGTAGATATTAGCACTAACCGATACAAATTGAAGTCAGTTTTTTTAATTTGTTTTTAGCTACTGTTATGGGTATAGTATGTAAACAACCTCCTAGTACACATATATACAACTACACATCAAGAGCTATAGCCATATCTAATATGAATGAAAAAAAGTACCTATGATCTCTGTTTCTATTTTCGTGGGTTGTAAACAATATTACTACTAAAAAAACAAATTTAATTAAGAGAGACAAGATAGCATTAAAATCGAATTAATTACGTACCCTTCTTGTAGATAATCATATTACTTAAACTATTTTAATTAATTTAAAACAAAAGACTGAAAGAGTTTTGCAGACCTTTGTCCTGCAGTGAGATACAACAGGTTAAATAAAAAAAACAAAACAACACCTTTGCCAAACAACAGACACTACAAACTGCTGACAGTATAAGCTAAAAAAAGAGTAGCTTTTGGAATTTTGAACATAAATGATCTATGACAACAAGAAATAAATTAGATAGATAGATAGAAAATACTTTATTGCACACTACAACTTAAAAATAAACATGTAAAAAATTATAGTTTTCATTATAAACGGGATATTTACCATGATTTGTGAGTTTGATTATTTCCCGATATTCAAACTCACAAATCATGGTAAATATCCCGTTTATAATGAAAACTATGTTCAAAACCATGATAGTTTCAAATATAATATGTAAAAAATTAACTAAAACTAGAGTATGACATACAATGGGCGGCCTTATCGCTAAACAGCGATCTCTACCAGACAACCTAGCATGGACAGGATCATAAAGAACATAACATGGGGCTATTAGTCAAAGTTAAAAGCTAACATAAAAAAGTAATGATTATAAAAAAGTAATATATAATAACAATAAAATATAATGCTGGACAATCCACACAACGTCATCTAGCCCCAAGCTAAGCAGAGCTTGTGTTATGGGAACTAGAAGACTGACATACTTAATACAATACATAACATAGATAGATATTTTTATATTATACATACATATAAATATCATATGTCAGTCTTCTAGTACCCATAACACAAGCTCTGCTTAGCTTGGGACTAGATGATGTTGTGTGGATTGTCCAGCATCATTTATTTATTTATTTATAAAAAATACCCAGAACACCCGAAATAAATATTTGCAGATCGTACAAACATTTATCCCAAGGCGGGAATCGAACCAGCAACCTTCCTAATTACCTAATTATGAATTACGGCATAATGAACAGTATTGCCTTGGATGTCGCTGTTAAAAGTGATATTTGTATTTTCAGTGGAAGGCGAGTTTCTTCGCGGCAATGCTGGCTGATATTTTTTCTTCAAAACTCCTATGATGTTAGCGTAAGGAGTTTCCTGCATGCGCTTTGGAATCGCTCCCTGGTGGCTTAGTTGGATTTCAGCGTACTTAGGTTCCTCCTGGAAAGCACAATAATAAAAAATTCATCATTATTAAAATAAATCAATTTAATGGTATCGGTGAAGTTGGTGGCGTTACATCCGTGTTAGTAATCGAGTTAATAATTTTTGGGATTTTTTTTGACGTAACAACGTCTTATAATTCGATAGAGCCGGCTGCACGCACGAAAAAACATGACTCATGAGGCGTTCTGAGGCGTTCCATGAAGTGACGTTGTCACGTTCAACTATCGTCAGTAAACCGACTTTACAGACAACCATCTTTGACGTGACAACGTCTTATAATTCGATAGGGCTGGCTGCACGCACGAAAAAACATGACTCATGAGGCGTTCTGAGGCGTTCTGAGGCGTTCCATAAAGTGACGTTGTCACGTTCAACTATCGTCAGTAAACCGACTTTACAGACAACCATTTTTTTTTAATATTTTGTGTTCAAGTCATGAGGGACTAGCTCCAAGAGCTAAGAATAGGCACCTTGGGCCATGCCTAAAAAAAATATCCTTTAGGATTGCCAGTTAGTACATTTAAAAGGGCTTTTACAGGTCTACATTTTACTAATCCGTCCTATGGAAATCAAGATATTCTGAAAAACTGTTTTTTGATTATACTTGAAATTCTAAAGGCCCACATAATGGATGGGGTTGGTTTAAGAGGGCATTTGGGAATTGAAATTCCAACCTGTGGGAATCGTGATATTTCCGAAAAACTATTTTTCTTACACGATTTTCAGTAAAAACTCAACTTCTACAGGTTAGATATGTAAACAATTAAACAAAAATTAAACCCCTTTTAATGCCGTTTTAAACGCAATTACAGGCATTTTTGTGGGCCATCAGATTTCCGAGTAATACAACGTTAAATAAACCAAACCTTTTTTATAATAGTATCTCGATTTCCATGGGACGGAATTTTTCAATACAAATTGTCAAAGTTACGCCTGAAAAATTCATTTCAAACGTATTATGCGGCATCCCATAGACGTGGCTCACGCTTCATACAGAATTGCCCATTCGCCTTTGTTTTTGAAGAATTGCGTTGTTACTCATTATTTTCATCTGACCTCTTACTAGACCCTCCAAATTACCTTAAAAAATTACTTTACCCTTTATGTATCTATATATTACTCACATAAACATTTTCGATAAATTTTTGCTTCTTTCTCCTTATTTTATGTATGAATACTATAATACCAATTATCAGTATTATTAATAGTAAGCTGGATATACCAGATACAACCATTTTTAAAAGAAAATGCTCTGAAAAAAAACCAACACTATTCTCTTTCAATTTTTCTTCTTCTTGTTTTTCTTCTTCTTCTACCTCTTCTTCTTCTTCGTCAGTATCATCAGGAAAGCCGACACCAATCGATTTTAAATTACGTTTTACACGTAATAAGTATTTTGTTATGTTCATTTTGTAACTATCTAAAACTATTAGATTATTTCTTGGCTGTAATAAAATAAAAAAATATAATAATAAGGGCAATTAGCAATGAGATTTTGTAATGAAAACTTGACAATCACTATACTTTAGTCTTTGTTAGAGCCCCTGCAAACTGCAGACTTTTTATCGGCCGATAGTTTGGTCGGCTTCTTAATCAGTATGCAGATGCGCACATTACAGTGATTCAGTCTTCATACTGATTAAGAAGCCGACCAAACTATCGGCCGATAAAAAGTCTGCAGTCTGCGGGGACTCTTATGCCTTGATCACACGTACCGAGTAAACCGGCGAGACAGTGACGTATTTAAGATACACTGCGCGCTAACGCTGCAACGTTCAACAGTAAAACTGATGTCGACGTGCAGTGTATCTCAAATACCTCACTGTCTCGCCGGTTTACTCGGTACGTGTGATCAAGGCATTAGTGTTTCATAATTGTATAATGTTGCAAATCGTTGCTTTTTTATGTGACTGACATAACATGTGTTGTGTGACGAATGACAGGAGTAAGTGGAAATGGAAATCATTTGCTCTGCGTAAAATAAGGGTAAATAATTCGAGAAGATTAATGCATTTTCTTCATATATTTTATTCCATACTTTATTACCTTAATCCATACAACATTTGCGTAAAAATGCAATAAGATTTTGGCTAAGTGCAGTAGAAGTAATACAGTTATTTTGCGGCCTCTCCCCATAAGAGGCTTAACACTTAGTAACATAGAACATAGAAACACCAGTAAATAAACAAATAATACTGGACAATCCACACATCATCCAGCCCCAAGCTAAGCAGAGCTTGTGCTATGGGTACTAGAAGACTGACATACTTAATACAATACTACTATTTTTTATTATACATATAAAATACCCAGAACACCCGGAATAAATATTTGCAGATCGTACAAACATTTATCCCAAGACGGAAATCAAACCCGCAACCTCCGCGTCGCAGGCGGAACTTCGCCCGCCGCGCCACATCAGTCGTCAATTTTTGCTATGAGCCTTTACCGAGATGTGATACATGGCATTTTATTAAGAGTTTTTGGAAATGTTTAGACTAAAATACATACCAGTTTAGTGTATTTCATAATGGCACAGTACATTATTAATCCATCATGGTCCATAGTTATTTTATGTATCAAAATACTCGAAGAAATGTGTGTTTTTGTAGAATTCGGATACTCCAATAAACAATTATTTTCATCAACTACAAATATTATTAAAAAAACTGTAATAAAACTCAAGTTCAAGAAAATTCAGATAGTTTTAAAGTGTCAGTTTTGTTTTGACACTTTTAGCGCCCCTGGCGGGTTCTTTAAGAAGTTGAACTTAGTATACGGTGTCACGCTAGGCGCTAGACATTTAACACCGACTGTATTCACGAAAACTCATACTAAACCCTCATCAGGTTGCAAGTAAAGTTTGGTACTTTTATATTTGTTTTTTTTTTAATCGTAAAATTCAAAATAAATAAATTAAAGTAAGTATGTAAAAACTGACTTGCTAGAAGTGTATTCCCTTCATCAAAGCCGATAACATTAGTCGGCGCTGTAAAAAAAAATTACTTATAAATTGAGCTGGAAAAAACCCCGTTAAAAGCGGTTAAATGACAAGGATAGGCAGAAAAGAAATACTTAAGGGCGCACCAAAATTCGATAAAACTTAATAGAGCCAAAAAAATACGACTTTACTAACCACGGCTCATGTATTTCAGCCTGGTAACAGACGGACAGATAGAAAGACACACAGACCTATAGACAACCAGACAGACGGACAGTGCAATGATAGTAATCATATACAATGGGCGGCCTTGGCCCCAATCGCCTTAAATTGTGAGTTTATTGTCGCCTTCAGTAGCAGCTACGGTTCACTAACGTACCTACGTATTTTGGCATCGCGATAAGCGTTTAGCCGAAACCGAAACGTTAGTGAACCGAAGTTGGTGCCATAACCACTGTCACACGAAGGGAAAAAAAAGATGACCGGTTAGGCGTTTACAGCTATACGAATTTGCACACGCTACGTATATGTTACGTTAGTGAACCGAAGCTGCTACTGATACGAACCGTTTACGTTACAATTTAGGGCGATTGGGCCCCTTATCGCAAAATAAAAACCAGGCAACCTTGACAAAAAAATTACAACTGTTAAATAACACTTACTGAAAAATGTTGGTATCCAATATAATAATAAATAAACTTACCTAAATTCAATGCAGTTTCGTATCCTAATGAAGATCTACACAATGTTATGGTTTTTGTCGTCACAACTGCAGGACTGGGCACACAGGACACGCGAATTCCATCATAATTACTAAAAATCGTTAATTATAAGCATTTGTTGACATTAGGACTTAGTACTAGTTTTATTGAAATCTGTTGATAAATAACGCTATAGCAAACTTTGTTTATGAATATTATGTAGGTACCAAAAAGTTGTACATATTTTGAAACTTGAAACTCCGATAATAGGTAGGTATTGTGTATACTTACGAATCAGGCGTAAATACCATATATATGTTTTCATTCGTAGAGTGTATTTCATCAGATTTCAGTTTAAATTGTTCAACTGAAAATACAAGAAAAACACTATATAATTACGCTGTCAGTTTCTCAAAATAATATCCTCAAGGGGTAATCTTCAAAAAGATTGGTCATGATATAATCCAAAAATTATAATATCATTAAGTTACCTACTCTTTAGATTCTATAAAAACAGCAAATTTATTAAGAGATTTTGGTTTTGTGACATTTGTGTGTAATTTTGAATAATGCCAGATTGGAGTAACGAAAGCCCGTATATATAATCTCTGCAGGTGACTCCAGGATAATCCACATTGGTTGAGACGGCACTTTACACCATTTTATAAATCAAAACTTTTACTAGGTGTAGGGTAACACGTTCGGCTTATTCACTAACGAATTTGCCAAAAAAAGATAGAATTATTAACACAATATTAAAAACACAAACAAACTTACGACAGTATTTACAAAATGTACATAGGCATATAAATACATAAGAAACAGTTGAGCTATCTACAGACCATTGCAAACGATCTATAGATAGTTCAACTGGTCCAAATCAGTACCTACCAATCGGAAGCGTACCTACCCAAGATATACTGGCTGCATTGCCGCGCTGAATAGCAATGCTAAGAAGATGGTTTTTTCTTTATTGCAAAATACTTGTGGAAACATATTTCAACAAATCTAATATAAATTTATTTAAAGCCCCATTATATTCACCTTCCCATCGTAGTCTTACATCCGAGTTCTTTATATTCATGGAACAAGCCAATGTTGTTTTGACGCCATCTTCATAATATATACGCTCATTTTCTACCTTAAAGACTGAAAAATAAAATTTCAGTTATGTTACTTATAGCATAAATTAAGTAATTAGCTTAGCACAAACAAATTAGCTAAGAAAATATAATAGCAAAGTCCAAAACCACGAAAGTAAGAGAAATGTCATCTTCTTCTGTTATGTCAAATGTCAAGAAATGTCATGAAAAGATTAATAAAAAAACAGTAACTTTATTTTATACAGAATCAAGTTTTCTCGCGTATCTCTAGATTATATTAATCAAAGTGGCGGAAAAAACACATTCTTCATATTATAAATACGAATGTTTGTTACTCTTTTGCAGAAAAACTACTTGGTACCTACCTACTACTTAGTAATTGGTTTTAATTAATCCCGTTAATCGTTTCGGCGAACGGCCTGATAGCGAAGAGCCTCGACCAACATCTCAAAAGGCTCTCGCTAGCGCGGTTGGCTCAAGGGGCAGATGCATGCGGCATTGATCCTCGACACGGCACGCATTGTCCGGAGGTTCCTCAATCTGTAGCCCTAACCACCGGTAGCTTGGGCCTTTTTATAAAACATTTTGCTAAGATTTTAAATAAATATGTAAATCATTGCAGTGTGCTTATGCATCAGAATAACGCTATAATTTGTATAGATATTGTGTAAATTAATCAAAATATAACGTTAATATGATGTATTCGCGGGCATCAGCTAGTCCACAATGATTTCGCATTTGCAAGAAGCTCTGCAGAAGTGTCCATACCAACTCAATACAATATATATGGCAACATACTTACAATAATATTTGTCTGTTCTATTGCACTTGCTGTGGTACCCTATAATTATGGGAACACTCTTGTCTTACTTCTAAGCATAAGGTGGGTGGACCATGAAAGGCCATGCTCCTTTGAAGGCCAACTATAAAAAAGTCATATTTATAGTCACGTGACGACAAATTCCTTCCACACACATTAAGTCCCATCGAACTCAAGGACACAGACGCGGTGGCGAGTCGCTCGCGTTGCTAGTTTGTCAGTAATTTCTCTCGCTAAGTTGACTTCGGTCAGCGACGTTCAAATTGTAATTTGCGCGCTCAGCTAGAAGTCAGTTTTTATGTGAATAAACTATTATTACCGTATTATTTTTACTGTAAATTGTTATTTAAGGATTTTTCATGATATTAAAGAAAAATATAATAAATTTACTTCGATTGTAGTTAAAATAACGGCAGTGTTCCTTTGAAAGCCGGTGGTTCCCTACAAGGCCAATCAAGGATTTGACGGTTAAATATTTATAATTTATTTGTAAAACGCATTGGAAACTTATTTGTTATCGATGTAATACTCATTACTATATTTTTATATAGTTTCCATTAATATATCTTTGGTTATCGATGGTGTTCAAGAAATGTTCTTTGAATTTTTTTAAAGAAGATTATAATGTGTAAGTGCCAAAATTTTTCATTTAAATGAAAGAGCTTTTTCTGTGGTTTTAGTAAAATCTATTATTACAATTCTAATTTTATGTTAAACGACTGATTTATAATATTGGCCTTGCATGGAGCCCTATTCCCTTACAAGGCCGTTAGGAAGAGCTTTATAAAAGTTAAGTTCAAGGAGTAGTGATTACATCTAGATTAAAAAAAAGTTATTTATATGATACACACTGAAACAAAGTATTTATTAATGATTAGTTTATTTTATTTATCCCGTAAATGAACGAATTACAACCGTTTAATCATTAGCGTGGCCTTCCATGGTCCACCCACCTTACTACTTACTTTAAAATTGTAAACTGTTAACCTGTGTTGGGTATCCTATCTTATAAAATAAAATAAAAATAAATAACATTACTTAAACTTGGGTTGTAGGTACATAAAAAATCAGAGCACGCTGTCGCACTACTTGCCAAGCATTTTACAAAAACTCATACCTACTAGGCTCTCAAACGTTTCGTCACATGATATTCTAAAATACTTACAGCTTGTTGAAAACGTTCTTTCAAAAAAAAACTCTATTTGCAAGGTTTCTTTCTGATCATGCCAACTAGAATCTGGAACCACAAGTATAAGTTTCATAAAATAATAGATACAAATAACAAAAATAATATTAGAGTTAGTGTGACAGTAAAGTATTGTGTAACACAGTGTAAATATGTATATGTAATAATTATAATCTTATATTTATTTAAATAACATGTAAAACGTTACAATTGTTATGTCCTACACGCTACGATTGTCACTACCTTCATGTCTAACACTTTTTTTGATAATTTTATGAAATTCAGGCCGCAACTGCGAACACAAAACATGGTTACAAACAACAAACATAAACAACACAGCCCACATTTTGCACCACAAGTTTCCAATTTGCACTAAATTTACTTGGAATATAGAATATCATAGGGGATGACAAAATAAAGCCGGAAAAGTTGCCGACTTTTTTCCACCGACTTCGAAAAGGTAAATTGCATTTGCAAAACTTCCTACTCCCGAGCCGAGAGTCGTTTCTCGGATATCCATACAAAAATATCATATATATATATATATATATATATATAGACATCCGAGAGACGACTGTCGGCTCGAGAGTAGGGAGTTTTAAAATGCAACCTCGGACTAAGCCCTCAGCTCAGTTGGTAGTAGTTCTGCCTCCCATGCTATGTGTGGGTTGTGGGTTTGATCCCCACCGAGAACTAACATTTATGTAATGAATTGAACTTTTTTTTCTGAGTAATGTGTCTTACAAAAAATGAAGATGTTTATTCGCTTAGTTTGGGATAAGAGTGCGATGTATGAAATGTCCATGAATATTTCATTATTCATATAATGTAGGTGTTTCTCTATCGTCCGTCATTTCGAAAAAAGCCGGATTTAGTCCCAGTCCTGGTCAGGACTACGAGGATAAATAATTATACATTGCAATCAATATACTTAAGTGCTGATATTTTATCCTACTTACATGAAACAATTAAAAATCATGGATAATTTATACAGCGCTATCGAAATCCAAACTAAATACAATTTGTACCAGTAGCCTAGATGCAGAATAGTTTTTTCCGACAAAGAAAGAATGAAACTTTACAATATACTTAAGTTTATACATCAGAATAGCACATAGGCCATAACGTATCTTGTGCGAATTGTCAATATAAAAGCTAGCTAACTAGACAAAGTCTCAGGCACCAGGGGGGCTATCCAGCAAGGGGAACTTGCGTGACCGAATATCCTTTCAGTTGCAGTTCAGTTTTCGATGATTTTACTATAGTAACTCATCAGCTACTGCAATTTGATCAAATAGTTCAAAAACATTTCAGTTGTCAGGATACCCCCCCAGATAGTAAGTATTATAATACGTGACGCTGGCACAAATGTCCGAAACGGACGATTGCCATAAAAAAAAAAAAAAAAAAAAAAAAAAAAAAAAAAAAAAAAAAAAAAGTATTATAATGTAGGGAAAGTTGGGTGTCTCTGTCTATGTGTATTCTATTAATTTAATTAGCATATTAAGCCTCAATATTATTTTGTATAAGTTTAAGAATATTTTTATTATGTACCAAGCCATAAAGGCAATAATATTGTAGACACAGAACAAAAATGTTCATCACAACATTTGCTCTGTGGTGGAAATTGAACCCACAGCATGGAAGGCAGAGCTACTACCAACTGAGCTGTGATACCTGTTATAATAAACCAGACAGACGGGGTAATAGGAACAAATCCTTAAGGAAAAAGTACCCACATATTTTTTTCCTTATACATTATTATTGTACGGTGTGATTTAAATTTATCCTTGAATAATATGAGTAACATAAGTTAGCCATTGATTCATAGTTTCATTTCGTTCTCGTGCCTATGCCTAGTTTTTTTAATAAATCAATTTCAGTACAGAACTAACAATGCATGTGAAATATACATATATTTTGTGCTTAGTATTTTTTAGTTTATGGAAAAGCGCTGCAAGTAAGTTTCAATTTAATTGTTTGTTTAATTAATAGCTCAACTGTTTTTTATGTACTTTAGATGCCTGTACATTTTAGTAAATATGTACTGTAATAGTCGTAAGTTTGTTTGTGATTAAAGTTATGGTAAATATGAATTCGTAAATGTAAAGAGTAGCGTACCTACTAATACAACTTACAACTAAATACGAATACAAAGTGATTTAATTCTGTCAAAATAATAAAAAAAAAAGTTTTTGCGGCCAAGCGTTTGCCTATAATTCACATAAAAAACGAAAAAAAAGAAAATCTACTTTATGTACTTCAATACTTGTTGTTAGATCATTGTATCTAGATTAAAACAGTTGTAAGAGCTAATAAATCAGTACATATCATATTATGTTATTCGATCACTTTTCAAATCAAATTAAATAAAACCTAGAATACCTGCAGATAGATCTAGGCAGTCATATAATTACCTGTAACTTGATTTATTTATTATTTCAGGTTCTGCGATGTTTCTTAAATACATTAAAAACAAAAATGGTTGTAAGTACTTAAGTTATTTGTTTTTATTTTAATTAATTTTTTTTTCGCCCTGTGCCGCCTAAACAGAGCAGCACACTCAGGCACGGTAGAAAGAGTGGGAGATACTAGTTCCTCTCCCTTCCCCTCGATCTTACGTTTTATTCGATCAGCATCACGTGACCCTGACGCGAGTTTGAAAGTTTTTACCCACCCAGCGCCGCTAAAGAAGTTTTCACTTCAATAATAGATGGCAAACCTGTGTTCAGCACACAAAAGTTTGCTCACGGTAAGAATTGAACACACGAACAAGAAAGCAGTCAAGTTGTGATGCTAAATCAAATAAGTGAATTTGTATTTTCTAGCTACGCTGTATCGGGATTCAAAACCAGTGAATATACAATACAAGAATGGTGATGTTATAGAGCTTATTTGTTCCGTCACGTCAGAAACCGTACATAACAACAAACTACCACTGCTAAGCTGGGTAGATAATTATGGTAAGTGTCATCATCCTCATCATCGACCTATATTAGTCCACTGCTGGACGTAGGTCTCTCCCAAGACGCGCCACTGAGCCCGGTCTTCGGCTCCTCTCATCCAGTGTTTGCCAGCTACACTCCGCAGATCGTCGCTCCATCTCGCCGGAGGGCGTCCTACACTACGCGTTTAGGAAAGCGTAGTGTAGGACGCCCTCCACTCCAGTATCCGTTTGCTCCAACGGTTGTCGGTTCTTCGGCAAACATGGCCGGCCCACTGCCACTTCAGCTTGCTAATTCTTTGAGCTATGTCGAACACTTTGGTTTTCTGACGAATAACTTCGTTGCGGATTCTGTCTCGCAAAGAAATTCCGAGCATAGCTCTCTCCATAGCGCGCTGAGCGACTTTCAGCTTGTGGACCAACCCCACTGTCAGTGTCCACGTTTCAGTAATGGTAAGTGTATCAAAAACTAAATAATATTGTTTTGAGTGCCATAAAACCTAGACAACGTGCGCTGATTTTGTGTGCAGAGTCTGAGTATCCGCTACGCTCTGCAGGTGTCTCGATACAAAGTCACAGCACCGAAACTCAAACTAGGCGTCTAAAGGCCTAGTAAGAGTTTCTGAGTTAGTCCAATGCAAAGCGTCTGGCATGACAGTAGAGCTAAGGTTAGGTACTCAAAAAATGCACCAGAGACTTTACAGACCTCATAATAAAACCCGGACGTCATCACGTCACCGTGGTGACGTTTGGGTTTGGTTGGGTTGAATGACGCACGTGTTTTTCCCAGTCTCTATAATACAGATGTTGATATTTTATGTCTTGGTCCGCATTACTCTATTTGTCATCATTTAATTATTGTTCCTGTTTTTTACTAAGTAGGTACTACTCTTTCTACTAAGTTAAAGTTTTATAGTTCCTTACTTTTAGAAACCTGTGATATAGAGTCACTTTACCTTCCATTATTTTTTTGTATCAAGAGAAGAGACCTAATCAAGATATTCTAAAACATGTTTTGTTTTTACAGGTTCAGGATCGTCCCTGCCAACCCGTAATACTTTTATCAAACACACGAAAGTCCTGACGGAAGCAGATGATCAAACTAACTTAATTTGCGAAGCCATTTCAGCTAAGCCGGAACAAAAATGGAGCATTACCGTTAATTTTGTCAGAATCAAGTCTAGAGAAGAGAGGCGAAAATCTGAGCTAAGTAAGTAATCAGGGGGGCTATCCAGCAAGGAAAGCAGAAACTTGCGTGATCGAATATCCTTTCAGTTGCAGTTCAGTTTTCGATGATTTTACTATAGTAACTCATCAGTATTCCGTGGCATTTTTGTTTTCATTGACGTCAATGCCGCGGTTTAACACGTGGCCTACCATACCATTTGAGCATGGCCTACCTGATTTAAGCATGACCAACCAGATTTGAGCATGGCCTACCTGATTTTTTGTTAATTCTATCAAACGGTATAAAAATCGATCATTTAAAATATCAATAAAAGACGAAGAAGAAAACTGAACTGCAATTTGATCAAATAACAGTTCAAAAACATTTCAGTTGTCAGGATTAGTTTCCAGTCCTGTTTAGACCGGATTTTATTTTTGTTTCTAATAATATAACTCGACAATGAAAACATTCTGGATGTAATGGTCAGAGGTTTAAAAAGAAAATTTTGTTTCAATTAATACAACTCGACAATGGCAACATTGTAGATGTACCTAATGGTCAGAGGTACCTATATAAAAAAGAAGACGCATAGGTATAGTCACGAATTCTTTATTCAGTAAAATCACAATTTATAAAAAAAAAAAGACGTGTGGCACTCGGGGACTGCCGCGGTAAAGCTATTGCATAGCATTTTTTGCTGGATTACGCATGCGTAGTGTTAGGTTATATTCGTTACGGAATTTCTGGATTCGGTCTCCACGCCCAAGATAAAAGCTATGCAATAGCTTAATAACAATATACTAGGTGATTCTAGGTGCCAGTGACATGATCAATATTCTTGTTTCAGACTCGTTTACTATACTATTTATATGCTTAGGAGCCATGTTTTTAACAGCAATAGTGTTTTTAATATGTTACGGATCTATTAAGAAATGCAGGCAGAACAAATGTGGGACAGATGCTGGCAATGATGAATCGCCATTGGTAAGATGATTTATGATATGATTCTTTTATATCGACGAGCGATGTGGCGCGGCGGCGGGTTCGATTCCCGCCTTGGGATAAATATTTGTAACGATCTGCAAATATTTATCCCGGGTGTTCTGGGTATTATAATATGTATAATAAAAAATATCTATCTATGTAATATTGTCACTAACCTCAAAAACGAACTCAATTGGAATTGTTTTCCCGGAACCCATGGAAATTGACTCAATTATCACGAACCTCAAATCTGAATCCGCAGCAGGATGGGATAAAATTCCAACGAAGTTTATAAAGATGGCTAAAACTGAATTGGTTCCCATTATCACGCACCTAAGTAATGTATGCTTCCAACAAGGCATATTTCCATGTGACCTCAAACGCTCCATCATTCACCCTGTATATAAGAGTGGGGACAGAGATGATATCAACAATTATAGACCCATATCTGTTCTTCCGGTTCTCTCAAAAATAATAGAAAAATTAATTAATAACCGTTTAGTTAACTACTTAAACAAATTTAATATCTTGTCTAAATTTCAATATGGCTTCCGCGAAGGTATCAGTACCGAAGACGCAATTCTTGACCTCACCAAAAACATAACCAACCATTTAGATAACAACGATAAAACCTTATGTGTATTTCTTGACCTAAAAAAAGCTTTTGATACCATCTCTGTCCCAGGTCTTATACGAAAGCTAGAAAAAATTGGCATAAGAGGTACGTTCCTTGCACTACTCACTAACTATCTACAAGATCGAACACAAAGAGTGAAACTTGGTAAAGACATTTACAGCTCAGATGAACAAACTTCACAATATGGTGTACCGCAAGGTAGTGTTTTAGGCCCTACATTATTTCTTGCCTATATTAATGATCTTACAAACATTTCGCTAACAAATGGAAAAGTATTCTCTTACGCAGATGACACCGCTATACTCTTCTATGGTAAATCCTGGGCGGAAGTTCACTCGCTGGCTGAAACGGGACTTAATAAGGTCATTAAATGGTTGAATGTAAATCTATTATCGCTTAACACTACAAAAACCAACTTTATTACTTTTTCTATTCGTGATTCCACCCAACCCAACCCCAACCTAACAATCGCTGCTCACTTTTGCGTAAATAAAGATTTACATAACTGTGACTGCCCTAAGCTAGAACGTGTAAACTCTACAAAATACCTAGGTATCATTGTAGATAAGAACCTATCATGGTACCCGCAAATTGAACTGGTTTCCAGTCGTGCCAGAAAAATGATATGGATGGAGATAAACACCTACGTAACATTGCTGATAAAAATCTTATTACCTACATATATACAACTCTTGTTCAATCAATTATTTTGTATTGCATACCAATATGGGGAGGGACTTATAAAACTAAGTTCATTAGCATTGAACGTGCACAAAGAAATATATTAAAAATTATGACACATAAGAAAAAAATGTACGACACTACAAAACTTTTCCGAGAAGTTGACGTATTATCGGTTAGACAATTATATATATTACAATGTATTCTAAAAACTCACAAAACTCTTTCCATTGATCCAAAAATTTTAAAGAAACGAAACAAACAGTCCGTAATTACGAACATGGTTCCAAGAACCTCAATGGCTACTAAACAGTTTACTGCTCAATCAATAAAAATATATAACAAAGTAAATAAAAAACTAAACATCTACACTATGCCTTATTACCAATGTAAGAAAAATGTAACAATGTGTCTAAAAACATTAAACTATGAACAAACTGAGGAATTATTCATGACAATAGTCTAGAGCAATTCGACAAAAACCAAATATAAACCTACCTACACCTACATTATTATTTACTAGTATCCTTACACTAACTTAACTTTAACACATAACTTTACTCACAGACAAACTTACGACAATTGCAGCATTGGAATACGTACATATTTATAAAATAATTATGTACATAAGAAATGGTTGAGCTATCTGCAGACCGTTGCAAACGATCTATAGATGGCTCAACTGATCACTTAGATTTAATATGGAGTACTAGATTTAAACCCTTCGATTGTAAAGCCTGACGGACAAACTAAATAATCATTATTATTTTGTTTGTCTGTTTGGTTGCCTTAAAAAAAAAAAAAATTGTACATGTATCTATTTATTACATAAAAGTTGGACCACAGTTAAGAGGGGACTCTTTTAATACAGGTCTCACGACTTAAAAAAAGAGATCCCACACATTACTAAGTCGACACTGTAATTTTGAAATAAAACATTTTGATTTTTTTTGATTTGATTTGATTGTATTAAGTATGTCAGTCTTCTAGTACCCATAACACAAGTTCTGCTTAGCTTGGGGCTAGATGATGTTGTGTGGATTGTCCAGCATTATTTATTTATTTTATTTAACCCTTATACATAAAGAATGGACTGAACGTTCCTTGTCCAGTACCCCAAGTACGAGTTTGTGCATACACCGATTTCATATGGAGATTTTCCTAATATGAGATGATTTATATGATTTAATATTAAATTCAAGAGATCCAAGCCGCGCCTCCAGCTGATTTCTTGAGAAGCTTGAACCCCCATACAAAATCGGTAGCGCTCGGCGATCGCATTTCTACACAGATTAACAGAGACATAATTTTTTTTATGGTATTTGCCGCACATGCCAAGTTCGTAAGGTTATTGCTCAGTCCATTCTCACGGTCTATCTTATAAAAAGTTAGCGTTGACTTTATGTCATCATTACGTATGGTAATACATATTGGTAACTACCTAGCTGTTAGTTTTTCTAAAACTTATAAAATAAAAATAAAATAAATAAATAATCAATACTTCAAGTCTGCGCTTACTTTTTATAAGATAGACCGTTGGTATACAATCATACCTCTGGTGGATTTAAAGAGCTTGAACCATCTTGAATAAGTACCACTGTCTGTCTCATATGCTACCTAAACAATTTATTTATATTTTCATGTCACTACATAATAACTATTTCATTCACAGGCAAACCAACCGGTAATATATTCAGAATTACTGAAGAATATTCAATTAAACGCTACTCTGCCTATTCGGAATGATCCACATGACGTAGAAGTGGGTACTGATAACTTGAGCTGCGTCCACGAGAATCCTGGCTACGTCAAATTTGACAGACCTGACAGCTGTGTAACTGACAGCAAGATCGGCAGTCAGGCTCAAAAAGCTGAAGAAAATAATGTGAATGAAAGTGGTGTAGGACACCGGAAACTTTCTAGCGATTGTTAGAAGAGTTATAAACGTGCATGTACTCAAAACTCAGAAGTGTAAAAAAGTTATGTAAAAATGATGTCATTATGTATTTATTCATTATATTTAAGATCTATGTGTGAGCTTTGTGTTGTGTGTTCGAGAACAAATGAAATCATACATACAGCCAAAACATAAAAAAAATACATATTGTACATAAGATTTATAAATTAAATAAATTCGTTTGTACTTCTATTACATATTTTCTTTTATTTATTACTAGCTGTCTCGGCGATCTCTAGCAGATGTTTGTATTTATATATTTTACTTTATTTAGGGTCTTCAGAATACATTTTAAAAAAAGATGTTATAAACGAAACGCAGTAAAAACCAAAATATGAGAAGATACAACAATCCGACGGAGAAGTTTGCTAGTTTGAACCATTTCAGCTTCTCGACGGCTTTTTTGGTGTTTTTCAGTCCATCTTTTAATATGAATTTCCTTACGCCAAGACACCACATCATGGTGTACCAATTCCAATCTATTGTCTTCATATCAAAGTTGTAAATCTGTCTGTCAGTGTTCGACATTCGATTCCACAAATCATTTAATTTTGTATCATCAAAATTCCATCCTTTTGTTAAGAAATATTGAAAGAGTCTTTGCATCTTGTCATATTTATCGTAGACGTGGATGAATCTGTGAATAATGTTTTTATTTATAATATATGAAGTTAAATAATATAAATCAAGGTTTATGGATATCTCAAAGCAATCTAGACCCAAACTGAGCCTAGTTTGGTAAATGGGAATCAGATTATTTATTGAATTATGTCTGCAAATTTACATAAATAATAATAATTATTAGATCCGAACACAGAACAACCGTCGTCAGTATTTGCCATTGCTTTAACAAACATCCTTGATGTGAAATCGGACTCAGGACCAGAGCGGTAAGTAGCTTCTATCAACTAAGAGAAGGGCTTCAATATTTTTTGTTTCAAAGTTACTTTCCAAGCCATCTTCTTCGGTGGTAGGTACTCACGATTTCATCTGCTTTGGTTTCTTCAAGCCGAACACTTTAATGATCGTATCAACAGTATAAGCTGGAATATAATGCAAGATCCAGGATAGGAACCAGTAAACTGCACGGTTGTTTGTCTCAAACAGGTAGGGGTACCAGATAGTCATAGGTGATGCTATGGTCCAACATTGGTTCCGCATTGGCTCCGAAATGTGCCCTGGTAAATATAAGATTTATTTATTAAAAACAAACTTACGACTATACAGTATTTACAAAATGTACATTGTCATTTAAAATACATAAGAAACAGTTGAGCTATCTACAATATAAGATAAAAACAGTTGATATGAGTTAGAAGATTATGAGCATACGTGGCTTGGTTTCTCTAGTTGCCGCTATGAGGCCTTAAATCTAGAAACCAGTGAATAAAAGTATACAAGCTTCTAAAACAATCCGCTAGGGGCTCTACTGGTGTCTCAATAAAAACCAGCGCTGCTGGCTATCGCGAGAGATACCAAGTAAGCAGCGCCTCTAGCAGATTTCTTTAGAAGCTTGAAAATCCATACAAAATCGGTGGCGCCCGGCGATCGCGCTGCAATTCGTGTGTGCACAAACTCGTACTTGGGGCACAGACGTCTTGACGAGACTACCAGACGAGATACCGATAACGTAGGTCGTATACACTTAATTAAACTCGTGCTAGGCTCTCAGATGACGATAGGATTTATATACACAAAATTATTGTCAAAATTAGAACTCGTGTAAAACTGTCTCATTTTTTACTCACTAAAAGTAACGCCAGAAGAAGTACTGCTTATGTGAAGAATCTCGATGTCATTGTTTTGTTTGACAGCGGTCAACCAGCCGGCTGCTATTGTCGCGTTGTTGACGTAGTCCACGGGAATAAAAGATAGTTTACTTTTATTGTCGACGTAAAATACTCGGATTATGCCTATACCCACGCCCATCACAATCTGAAAAAGCCGAATTTTTTAGTTTAATCAAAGGTTTTTTTTTAATTTGATTAAATTATGCGGGTGACAAAGGCGTTTTACAGAGGAAGACTGACGTTTTACAAATTTTTTTTTATGAATACTGCTATTTGTTTACCCTCGATGCGAAAAGTAATTTATTTAAAGGCTTTGGAATACTTAGAAGAGTAAAAATCTGTTATATTAGATTGACCAAAACTAATTAGGTAATTATCTTAAACCTATGTTTATCATAAGACAACTCGCCCTCAAAGACAACTCGCTATACCACAAAATTAAGTAAATATTTGAAACTTCCGGTATTACAAACACGGGCTTTATCGCATACCTTTTTTTTTCTTTTTACAATAAGTTAAGTATGCAAAAAACCCATAATCTTAAAAAAAAAAATTAACAAAAATAGTTTTTTGTATATTTATCGCAGAACTTACCCCACTGGGTCCATACATACAGCACATGTCTAACCAGCCAGGTGTGGGTTCGATGTATGAACATAACACTGAAAAAAATATAAGACTACTTTTATTAAATATAATTAATTATTAGTCGATGGCGAAGTTATTTCCAATACAAACAAGGAACACATAGTAAGTAGCACCCAGACATAATAAACATTAACATTTTTGCTGTCACGCAATAAATGTTTGGGACAGACAGAGAACTAATATTTATGTTCTTCACGCAAACATTTGCTCTGGGTGGGAAACGAACCCACGACCCACAGCACGGAAGGCAGAGCTACTACCAACTGAGCTGTGACGCCTGTCTAAGATATAACACTTATCGGGATGTTTTTTCTTACCAATAGAAGGTCTGACGATAGTCACCCGCATATCACCACGCTCGGTGCGGACTAGCTCTTCAGCGATTGCTTTCGTGAAAGTGTATGTATTGGGCCACCCCTTTATCCGACTGAAATACGAAAAATATAGGTAATTATAAATAATAATAAATAAATAAGGTATATACTTATGTTAGTTTTATACACTGTATTCAGTAAAACCACGCTGATCATCAAGAATATCTAGTATTTTAAGATAAGAGCCAGTTCCACTAGACCAGGGGGGTATCCTGACAACTGAAATGTTTTTGAACTGTTATTTGATCAAATTACAGTTCAGTTTTCTTCTTCGTTTTTATTGATACTTTGAATGATAAATTTTCATACCGTTTGATAGAATTAACGGAAAATCAGGTAGGCCATGCTCAAATCAGGTAGGTCATGCCATGCTTAAATCAGGTAGGCCATGCTCAAACCGCGGCATTGACGTCATTTTTTAACAGCTCTGTCACAATTTTATAAAGCTCAGTCACGTCAGCCCACAAAAATGCCACGGAATACTGATAAGTTACTATAGTAAAATCATCGAAAACTGAACTGCAACTGATAGGATATTCGGTCACGCAAGTTTCTCCTTGCTAGATAGCCCCTCAGAGCCTACGAGAACGGCCAACATACTTTCTGCCTGATTGCTACCTCTTTGTAATCCTTCATTAAAACATTGAATGCTGAGGTATTGTATGTTTGTGACATACCTAGCAATATACTTGTCTAGCTGGTCGTCGTCCGCGTTGGCCAGTAGGATCATGGTGTCTGGAGATGCAGGACACTCGTAGAACTGCTCCATCAGATCGCCTCCAACTCGACTTGAAGTCGTGTGGCAGTATGCTGTTGACACGTGGATGAATGACCTGCAATATAATTAGGTACTGTATTGTCAGCATTCAGACTATTCATGGATACATCACATACCTAGCCCCAAATTATGCAAAGGTTGTACTATGAGAACTGAATTAACAGCTAATATTTGTAAAGTATATTATATTTGTAGATATACTTGTAAGAGCGTTTTCATATTATCCGATCTGATATCGGTGTCGGACGCCGCCGATCCGATATCGGGGAAAGTAAAATGTAAGCACATAGATAGACTCTACAAAGGTTTGTAACAATGTAGGTACATAAATATTAAGTACATTAAGTAACACTTCTTAAGTGCCTCGCCCTGCTTTGACAACATTTAAAAATAATAATTTTTTTGACGTAAGGTTTAAAATCCCTATGTTTCAGAGTGATGGACGCAATGGCCTCACCGGGAACGTCCTTTAAACGCACTTGGTGTCTATCTGTAATGACTTACTTGAGTTTCTTACAAGCTTTTCCAAGTTTGAGTGTTTCCCTCGTTCCTCTTACGTTGATGAGAGTGGCTTGTCGAATGGCTTCATCGAATCTAATGGTTGCAGCCTCATGGAAAATAATGTCCACCTTAAAAAAAGAAAAAGATTAATCACATAATCTAACACACAAATACAAAAAAGTGTCATCATGTTGGTACAAAACTGGGTCGTTGTGTACACAACCTATATCAGTACACATTTTTGGTACAAACTGACTTCGGAACTTAGTATGAGTTTAGTTATGAGTTATACAAAATGGTGAAGAGTTACAGCGCTTTTTAAAAAGCAAACTAAGAACTTCATTTTGTATTATAATCCTATATTAGTGAATCACCAAAAAGTGTTGCTTATTGCATGGTTATAAGGCTTCGCAAAGTCTGTTGTTCTCACAAATCCACTAGCATATTAGACCATTTAGATCTGATTCCTCCACTTTGAATATATAAATATGTGGTGGGGATTGAACCCACGACCCACAACATGGCAGGCAGAACTACTTCCAACTGAGTTGTGTTTTTTTTTATTTTTTTTAGGCATTATAGTCAAACGCTTGGCCGCAATCACATCTGATGTTAAATGATGATGCGGCCTACGGTGTAACGCGTTTGCCTAGATAGAACATATTCACTCTCCTCTTGAAGCCGTCCAAATTATATGCATCTGGAAACAACGACGCCGGCAACGAATTCCACTCTTAAAACGTGAATGTGAATTAGCACATACCTCGTCAATGAGAATTCTCCAGTCATGTTCGCTAATGCCAAGTCTGACCTCCGCGACATCTCCCTCTACAGCCACTATCCTCTGCTCAAGATCCGGCTTCATCTGATGGACTGTGTCAAATACCTGCAAATCAGTCAACATGTATAGTGAAATTTTATTTTTATTTTATCTCGTTTTGATTAAACCTAAAATAGGAAAAAAGGGCGGAGTTTTCTGTTAACAACGGGATTCAATAACATGCATACTAAGAATGAAATTCTACACACAATATATGTCTGCAGTTCTTACAGAATCACAAGCAATGCAGGAGCTATCGGCAGATATTCAAGTTTCAAATTGTTTCAAATCTTATCTTTAGCATCATCCATGTGAAACATCTAAGTAGCGATTAGATTTTTATGTTCTTTTTAAATTGTATAGCACTTTCTGTTTTCCGAATAAAACAAAATAAATAAGATTGTTGCAAACACGCAAATGATAATTAGTAAAGTATTCGCAAGTATTGTATTGGAGGAACAGATAGGACATTTCATAATTCGCATTCCATTTACAAGTGGAACTTTATGTTTTTAAAAGTAAATAAACAATTCGCGCTCCAGTCACAAGTGTAACCATAATGTTTAAACAAATAAATAATCAACTCGCAGTCTAATCGCAAGCTAAGCAAAAGCGTGCACTGGGTTGTTGCTAGAATATTTGTATTTCTTTGTTCACACATAGGTACGGTCTATCTTATAAAAAGTTGGCGCAGACTTGAAGTATTGAGTACCATACGCAATCATGACATAAAGTCAACGCTAACTTCTTATAAGATAGGGGGTTAGGTTAGTTAGTAGTAGAGATATAATAAATACTTACTGATTGACATTTGAGACCCATTGCGGGACGGTTATCAGTGCAGAACTCATTCCCCCTGCCAGAATTACAATGAGATGGGTCTTTGCATCTAGTTCTAATTCTGGTTGGGGGAATGAAATCTGTACCCTCATATTTTGTATGGAAATCCAAGCAGCGTCCTTAGCAAATTTCTTGAGAAGATTGGATTTCCATACAATATCGGTGGCGCTCGGCGATTGCGTCTCTGCGATCCGTGTGTGCACAAACTCGTACTTGGGGTACTGTACTGATTACCGTTCCGCAATGGGGTGTATTGTGCATTAAAATCCAAAGACCCGTATAACCCAAGTAAATTTCCTTTATATTTACCGTATCACTCAGCATTTCCTGAATTCTCTCCGATGCGGTTTTGCCTCGTTTCGGCCGTATTAAAACGTATACTTTTCGTATCTCGCATGATCTGAGGGGTAAGAACGAATAATTGTGACAATTGTACAGTAAACGTATACAGTTCACATTGCGCGACGACACTGCAACGTTTTGTTGCAAGCTGGCCTTGACACGCAATGTGAATTAAATATCTACGCTGCGTTAACTTTACGATCGTCACACTGAAATAAGAATTGTCAAGTAAGTAATTAGTCCAGTCAAAATAGACATTCCAGTTTGCATTAATTCCCAACAAGCTGGATTTTTATACAGGCCTTGAATACGTCATTACAAATGATATGTCAAAAGTCCCCATCGATCCCGCTTGTGCGTTGTTTTTTATTCGAGGTCAAAGATCATAAATTTGCATTTTTTTGCGTATATCTCTGAAACAACGAAAGCTATCGAAAAGTGGTTCAGGCAAAGTTTGTACATCGTAAAATTGTCTACAAAAATATCTCAACACTTTTCTTCTACAAAGCATCGTTTTCGAGATATAGTGACTTTAGACCGCAGGAAAATCGTCGAAGATGCTGCGTTTTTTTCATTTCAGCCGTTTTATCTGCTTCATTGCCACAGAACAAACAGTATTTCTTAGTAGATTTTCCTGCGGTCTAAAGTCACTATATCTCGTTGTTTCAGAGATATACGCAAAAAATGCAAATTTATGACCTTTGACCTCGAATAAAAAACAACGCACAAGCGGGATCGATGGGGACTTTTGACATATCATTTGTAATGACGTATTCAAGGCCTGTATAAAAATCCAGCTTGTTGGGAATTAATGCAAACTGAAGTCATAATTTTAGTCTATTTTGACTGGACTAAATTACATAAAAAAGTACGGTTCTTCATTACGCAAATAAGATTTTCTTCTTTTTTAAAGCTTTTGTTTAATGATAACTGTCATATGGAGGCCACAAATAAATTATTATATAATTTGACATTTTATTCGTTTATGTCACAGTCAACAGGTTTTTGATAGTTAACCAAAACATAAGAAAGATATTCACTACCGGATAGATAGATAAATAAATAAATTTTAGAAATATCAAACATTACACTCTAGTCCCAAACTAAGCAAAGCTTGTACTATGGGAACTAGATTACTGATAGAATAGATACTTATATACTTTTTTATTTTAAATACATACATAGAATACATATTAACAGATAGTCTATATATCAGTTTAATTATATTATGGATTTGAATGAGAGTCGCAAGGGACCGGAAAGAATGGCAGAGTTAAGAGGAGGCCTATACTCAGCAGTGGGTGCCAACGGGTCGAAATGATGGAAATGATGAAGAATTTGAATAACTAATCAATTTTTGAAGCCATTGTAACAGACTGAAACAGCAACAGTTAAAATATACGAACTCAAAATATCGATTTCAATAAGTCGGTCGGTACCTACTACCTACCTACAAAAAAACCAAAGAGTACCTAATAAGTTATTTCAAAATAAATTATTAAACAATGGATCATTCAATTATGGACAATGATATTCAACTAATAAGTCTTCATATTATAATAAAGCCATACCAATATAAGTAAATACTTTTTACTTTATTATTGACTAGCTGTCTAGTCGAACTTCGTACCGCCTTATAGAGATTTTTTTTTCTGAGAGATGTTCTTAATATTTTTTTCCGTAAGAACCTTGTACAGAGTATTAGAAAACTACAAAAAAAAAATCAGTCAAATCGGTCAAGCCGTTTTCATGCTATGTCGTGACAACGGAAAACGGGTTTCATTTTTATTTATATAGATAAATATGATTATAATTTCCAAAAAGATTCGAGCAGGATTTGAACCCGGAGCCTACCCATAAGCGCATGACGCACTTCAATGTAAAGCTGGATCACCTGAATAGTTTCTCAATAAGATGTTTGCCGATGAAGCCCGAGCCTCCCGTGATGAACAGCGTCGTCCCGCTGTAGAACCTCTGTATGTCAGAGTCTCCGCGTGCCATAGCCTCCTTCATGTCGCGTTGGTATGAGAGCCCTTGCATCTCGGCAGCAACCGCGGGGTCCATCTTCTAATGTGCTGCAAACCATAAGGTTTATGAATTATTAGCCACCTTTTAGGCCTACGGGTGAGGGAAACGACTAAAGACGACGAAAGATGAGGTTATATCAGGGGGGGTATCCTGACAACTGAAATGTTATTTGATCAAATTGCAGTTCAGTTTTCTTCTTCGTCTTTTATTGATATTTGAAATAATCGATTTTCATACCGTTTGATAGAATTAACGAAAAATCAGGTAGGCCGTGCTCAAATCAGGTAGGTCATGCTTAAATCAGGTAGGCCATGCTCTAATAATTTTATAAAGCTCAGTCACGTCAGTCCACAAAAATGCCACGGAATACTGATGAGTTACTATAGTAAAATTATCGAAAACTGAACTACAACTGAAAGGATATTCGGTCACGCAAGTTTCTCCTTGCTGGATAGCCCCCCAGATGCCCTGTTGATAAAAAAAATATTATTGATAAAACGAACTTACCTGTGAAGTTCTATCATAAGTATGCGAGCTGCTCAATTTACAGCGATTAATTGTTGGGTTGCCAGCAGTGAGAAGACGGAAATGGTATGTTTTTTTCAGATTATCATATATTTCTTTAAAACATTCGTGAAATAGCCGGGAAATGCGAAAGCATAATTTACTGATTTTAGGTATTATTCTGGATGAGAAGAGTCAAGTAGACCGGGCTCAGAAGCGCGGCGTGGGAATGACCTACGTCCAGCTGTGGACTGAAATTATTATGTTGATGTGATACCACTTAGAATTATCTTACGTTTTGGATATCTTCTTGTAACGACGTTTTGATCGCGACTGCAAACTGGCTCTGATAATTTAAAAATTAAACAAATAAGTAGTATAATGTTTGGTAATGTATTCTGTCACCTTATTGACTCTTTTGAAATGTTATTTGCGTATGATATATTGCGCCCGGCTTTGCACGAGTAACCTTTATCAAAAACAAGCTCAATAACTTTCATTCTCTAACTGTCATGTTTTCGGAATAGCATACGTTTGATTGTGACTATAATAACAGAACTGTCACCACCATCTGATGACTCTAGCTTTTGGTTAAGAGAGGTCATATGGGAATATACATATACTACTATGTTAATAGACCACTATGTTACAAACTCATACTTGTGTTACTGAGTAACATAGACTACTATGTTACTCAGTAACACAAGTATGAGTTTGTGCACACATTGATTGCATTGTACTTGTACAGGATGCGACGAGTCTGCACAAACTCGTATTTGGGGTACAGATTGAACTTCCTGATGTAGTTTTTAGACCTTTCGATGCAAACAAACAAACAAACAATCAAATACTTTCCCTTAATAATCTAAGTTAAGACTATAGTTCAACCTCAGACCTGCATAGGTATACGTCATTCAGATATGAATAAATCAATACCTGATAATTTAAAACATGTTTGTTATAACATCACAAATAAATTACGGAACAAATTATAAAAAAAAATATACCTACCTACAATTTTTATTTGCTGGATTCCTATAAGACCTCTTTTAACCAAAAGCTAGGGTCATCAGATGGTGGTGACAGTTATTATACTTACAATGAAAAGTATGCTATTCCGAAAACATGACAGTTAGAGAAATGTCATGAAAGGCGTCATGCCCTCGATAACAATATACAAAAATAATAATCAACCTTTTTTGTAAATATACATCATCATCATCAACCTATATGTCCACTGCTGGGCGTGACGTAGGTCTCTTCTAAGTCGCGCCAATGAGTCCGGTATTCTCATCCAGTGTGTGCCAGCTACATTCCGACAAAATAATACCTCCAATTAAAATAAAGTATGTTCTTATTATATTATACAAAAACATAATAACGGCCATACATGTAACAAATCCATGTTATGTCATCACACAAATGTTTGAATTTGGTGGGATAGAACCCATGACCCATGTGGAAGGTAAAGCTAAACTAAGCAGGAATAAATATGACAATCGTAAACGTGTCGTTAATAGTAGTGAACGTATCGTAAACGTAATGTAAATGTACCTTATCGTGTTGCTTCTAAGATCCTCTGAGCGGTGACGTTGTAACTTTTAACAGAGTTGTCGTTGATCGCAGTTTAGATTTGAATACGTTAAAGGACAATGACCATTTTTCTATGGGAATCTGTACCAACTTGCATTAAAGAAAGTCGTGTTGGTTACACTATTTATAACTCAAGAACGGTTGTACCTATATGGCTGAAAATTGGTGAAAATTGGGTAGGTAGCTAAAGCTAAGAAGAAGGGTAAGGAGACAGACATAGGATAATACCTATATAATATGAATTAAGTATGTATTTTCTAATACAAAAAATTACAATTCATTAATCTGCTTATCTATTGCCTTTAAGGTAGAACAGAGTTCGCCGGATCAGCTAGTAACTATTTATATAGATATATAGACATATATATATATATATATATATAGGTATATAAAATTTATATATATATAAATGAAACCCGTTTTCCGTTGTCACGACATAGCATGAAAACGGCTTGACCGATTTTGCTGATTTTTTTTTGTAGTTTTCTAATACTCTGTACAAGGATCTTACGGAAAAAAATTAAGAAAAATTTTCTTCGGTAAAAAAATCTCTCTAAGGCGGTACGAAGTTCGCCGGGACAGCTAGTACTATATAAATATCTATAAAAATATATAAAAATATTAGGTGTCGCACCAACAAGGTCAAGATGTACCAAGTGACATATTGTCCATTACGTAGATACATTTATGTGTAAATAATGTAAAACATACTTACCTACTTATAGGTATTGCTGTATGCTGTTACCTTCAAGATATTTATTGCTTACATTACATTAATAAACTTACTTCTATTGTTAGCGTTATATTATAGGTATTATATGTATAATATTTAGGTATAACGTTTATTCACAAACAAACCTAAGACTATACAGTATTCACAAAATGTACATTGTCATATAAACTAATATTTTAGAGAGGAAAGATTTGATTGTTTGTTTGTTTGTTTGCATCGAATGCTCCGGAACTACTGGACCGATTTAAAAAATTCTTTCACTGTTGTGAAGCTACATTATCTGTGCTGAACATAGGCTATATTATATATAAAAAAAAATAGGGATCTTGACTAAAACTTCAATTATGTAAATGCTACCCGTGCGAAGCCGGGGCGTACTAAGTACTAGTATAAAATAAACAGTTGAGCTATCAACAGACCGTTAGGTATATAAGTTGTTGAATTGAGATCTTTATTTTTTAAGACTCCACCTACCGCCTCAAATAAGGGCAGGTAGATGATAATGATGATGGGTAAAACACCACAATTTAATTCAATGTGCAATTTCGAAAAGGGCACATCTAAAATATTTTGTCAAATACTTTTTTTCATGTCATTGCGTTCTAAATACTTGTATGTTATATTATACTCGTAAAAGGCATATATTCTATATTCATTTTATGGTAGATGTAATGGCGCACACGCAAATATTTTCGAAAAGGGCAAATATATTCGAATTTATTGCTTACACCTAAGACCGTTAACCGCCATAGTCCTATCTATATAGTCCTGTCTATTTTTTGATAAAGTTATCGCAAATATCTATATCATAAATTTATTATATCGAAATATACATATTTTAGTAACGTTAAAATCGAAATCATTCTGTATAATTCGAAAGCTAATATGCCTCAAATTGTAACTCAAAAATATTTTCGCTATATTATACTTAATTAGAAAATACTTATGTATATAGTTTTTTTCATTTCCTGGAATGTTTAAATATTCATGTGCCCTTTTCGAAATTGCATATTCAATTAGAAAATAGGTTTCTACTTTAAATACTAAAAATACATGCTAAAGAAAAGTTTGCCTGTAGGGCTTAGATGTAGACATGTAACATAAAATATGCGTCTGCTCAAAAACTGCTCATCAGATCTTGATCATAATATAAATAACCACAACAAAACAGAAATAAAAACAGCTCAACTAGAAAAAAACGTTTTAATAAGATAAATAATTCTTCACAAAATCCTATTCGTGCCTCTATTTCAAATCTTTCGTTAAATATCGCTACAGCAAACTTCCCCTATTTCTGATGCAAACATTTATTTGATTGAATTAAATAATATATTAATCAAAAAACAAATTTCGTAAGAATCTATTGAAATAAGCTATTTCTGCGAGACCGACAGAGATATTTCGTGAGCTTCAGCTTTTATTGGGCTCTGTTCATTAACCTCGTATAGGTACGTCCGGACTGGACAAACTGTATAAACTTGTAGTTTATGTACAACAGTTAAGAAATCAATTATTTCTGATTTCTGAACAAAATTTTTGGCCGTATTTGAAGCTGAGACGCTTCGCTCAAACCACGAGTAGAGTAGGGCGCATCCAGTAGGTATTATTATAAATTATAAATTATTTATTACATGCAATAATTGTGTGCATATAACCGCAAATCATCGCTAGATCGCGTAGTCTACACAAACAATAAATATAATATACAAAACACTGTAATCTGCGAAACAGGTGAGTACTAGACTACTACTACTAGGGGCCCGTGTCAAAAAAAATATAGGTCATTTGAACTAGTAGGTGACCTATCTAGAATGATGTAACTACATAAAATAATAAGATTCAGTACTATGCCATCACTTGTAAGCTGTCCAACTGAGAATTCAAAAGTACAGGTATAGTACCTACCTATGTACATTATGATCATATACTTATGTACGGCACTCTTACCATCAGTGGAACCAAAAAAATAATAAGAAAAAGCGAAGTTCCGACACAAAGTCGTTTTCTTTTATGTTTCTAAAATTACCAGGGTTTTGGTAATTTTGAAGAAAGAGAAACTGTTTCAATACAGCTTATCCATTATTCAGCAACGCCGAACAAAAATCATGCGACAAGGGAATAAAATCGAGGGTTGCAATTGCAACCCCCTCTCTCTCCGTGGTCCTAATGACCCATATTGGTGTGATTCTCATTAATTAGTTGAAAGAAATATTTGGTGAACACTCGAACGTTGATCATAGTCATTAATAACTAATTAATTCTAATTATTTATTTAATATAGAATTATCTTAACAGCTAAGTCGATAAAAATACATAAGTACACATGAAACATATAAAACATAGATACTAAAAATATGAACAAAAAAATATTCTCCGAGTAATTTTGAGTCGTTACTTAGAATAATTTGGGCTACGGTTGTTTGTTTCATCAAACACCCTCACTTATTCTTCTGTACCCATATACAAAAAGGTACGCGATAAAATCCCGTTTAATATATCTCGTTGCTTTCAGTGATGGAGGAAGCTTTGGCATTTGAGCGTGAAGCTGCATCCCACCTTCAAAGCATCAACAAAGCTATATCCGAAGGAGACTCCGACATTCAGAGCTTCTACCGCGGAGCAGTTGTGCTTATCACGGGAGCTTCGGGGTTTATGGGCAAGCAGTTACTGGAGAAGTTGTTCAGGTAACAGCCTCAAAAGCTCACGAATGATGTGCGCACACTGACGACAAGACTGCAGGAAAACAGTGTAGGTACAACACAAACATATTCAGGACATATTCAGGACTCTCAAGTCCGAGTCAGGCAAGACCGCTGCGTCAATTATGCGTCAATAATGCTCATATCACGTCGAGACTCATGTATGACAGAAACAAGACTCAGCGTAGCTTTAACTCAAATAAGACTGAAACAACCAAAACCGGCCGCGTTTGTTAAATGTTATTCTAGTACCTACCACTATAATATGTACCATTATTCACGCAGCTTACTGAAAATGTGCTCTGATTTACGTTGACCCATTAGTAAAGTATTCTATCAGCAATTTAGTTCCCATAGTACAAACTTTGGGATTAGAGCGCGATGTGTGAAATGTCCGTGAATTATTTCATAGTTTTTCTTTAATATACAGTGTAAACTCTTTATAACGGTATCCTTTATAACGATAAACTCCCTATAACGTTGGTTTTCCCAAAGCGATTAGTGTTGACGAAAATTTTGTTGTTTTTTTGTTCACTCCATATAACGATAACTCTCTAATAACGACAAAAAATGCTCAGTCCCTTGAGTTTCGTTATAAAGAGTTTACACTGTATATGAAGGTTTCGTTACTGCTATGCAGTATGCTTTCAGATTGTATGTTTTCAGATCATGTGAAATAAGAAAAATATATTTGCTGCTGCGCCCAAGTCGTGGCAAGTCCGTCGACAATAGACTCTCTGACATTTTGAAGGACCCTGTAAGTGCCTCGCTTTAAATTCTTCTTCTTTTTGTGATTTTTGTTCCTATAAGAAGCTTTGCTCATATAAACGTTTAAAAGAAGATGAGGTTCTCATTTCTTCTGGATATTTTAGTATGTTACGCGATTATTTCGTCGATTATTACCTAGATATCTTTTAGTTACTAGTCAAGTCGTACTTAATGTAAATAATATGTTACATTATACTTTTCCTTGTTAATATTTGAGCATCATCATCAATCTATATCACCCACTGAGGCCTACCTCTCTCGCAAGACTCACTCACTGAGGTGTTCGGCTCTTCTCACCCAGTGTTAGCGCTACATTCCATCTCACCGGAGTGCCACAGAAGAGGGAATTACAGTGACGAAATTCTACTTAAACTTGGTGTAAAGCTGTTTATGTTATCTATAGACACGATAGAAGAAGAAGAAGACCGGAGCGCCCTACACTTCGGTTACCTATATTTGATGTTAACCTAAATATAGCTAAGTAACAAAAACGGCCGGTTTCTCGAACGATGATTAACGAAAAAATCAAATAATTACTATGTGTCAAACTCGGATCAATCGTGATTTGGGTTTCCAGAAACCGGCCGTTATTTTGTCAAAATAATATGAAGTATTTGACTTTTAAGGCATATAACTACCTGCATGAATACCAGCCAGATTTTAAGCAGCGCATTGTGACGGTGGAAGGAGAGATAGAGAAACTCAAACTTGGAGTTTCTGATGAAAACTGGCAAGATATTACACAAAGCGTAAGTATTATCACAACGCACTTAAACAGAGGGCTTAATAGGTACGAGTTTTGCACATGAATACGAACGTATCGCCTTCGTATCGCAAGCCACCAATTTTGTATGGAAATCCAAGCTTCTCAAGAAATCTGCTTAGGGGCGCTGCTTGGATCTCCATACAAAATCGGTGGCGCTCGGCGATTGCGTCTCTACGATTCGTGTTTGCACAAACTCGTACTTGGGGTAGGTACAGTTATTCTACATACTTTTTAATATTATTCTCAGCTCAGTTGGTATGCTCTGCCATCTATAATGGGTTCGATCTCTGTTGAGGACAAATATTTGTGTTCACACTTAAGGTATAGATAATGTTTGTGCTGTGTCTGGGTATTCTATGTATTCTATCCGTAATCTATTTCCTATTAGAACTCGTGTGAAAAATCCGTAACTTGTTTTTCTAATTATTTTAATATATTTCTGTTTGTATAAAAATATAGGTAACAATAATATTCCATGCAGCAGCTACAGTGAAGTTTGATGAAGCTCTTAAAACAGCTGTTAGAACTAACGTACAAGGCACCCGAGAGGTTTTGCGGTTGGCGAAGCAATGTCCATTGCTGAAGTAAGATTTTCACACTTCATCATCATCATCAACCTATATCAGTCCACTGCTGGACGTAGGTCTCTCCCAAGACGCGCCACTGAGCCCGGTCTTCGGCTCTTCTCAACATATGGGAGGTTTTGCCCTAATCGCTGATTTTCACACTTGATCCCTTATTACTTATTTAAAATGGATTTAATAGATTATGGGGATATTTGGAAACTATACTATATCTATAAAATAGTAGTACAATTTTGCTCGGGGGGCTATCCAGCAAGGGGAAACTTGCGTGACCGAGTATATATTTATTTAAAATCAATCATTCAAAATATCAATAAAAGACGAAGAAAAAAACTGAGCTGAAACTTGATCAAATAACAGTTCAAAAACATTTCAGTTGTCAGGATACCCCCCCAGTTAGGATAAGATAGCTTGAATATTTTTAAATCAACAAAATCTACTACATACTATACAGTATTTACAAAATGTACATTGTCATATAAAATACATAAGAAACAGTTGAGCTATCTACAGACCGTTGCAAACGATCTATAGATAGTTCAACTGATCCAAATCAGTACAAATCGGAAGCGTACCCAAGACACTGGCTGCATTGCCGCGCTGAATAGCAATGCTGATACCCTGGGCCAGATACTCACCAGCCCTCGGGTCACGCGTCGCTTCGACTAGACGCCCAATTGAAATCCCACGCTTGAATTGTTTCTGGATAGATAATATTTACATATTTTTACGTAAATCGCAACATTAGTTCAGTGCGAATCATATATATTTAATTATTTTTTTCTAGATCGTTTGTATATATCTCCACGGCATACTCCAACGTGACACGTGCGCAAATGGGAACCATGATTAAGGAAGAATTCTACACAGCTCCTATATCTCCTGATATGCTCATTGACATCGTAAATAGCGTGTCTGATGATCACTTGAAGGAGATGACACCTAAGTAAGAATCATCATCAACATTATAACAGTCCACTGCTAGACGTAGGTCTCTCCCAATACTCGCCATATAGCCCTTTTCCGTCCTTCTTAGTTTTTTAGTTTGCTAGCTCTATTTTTCATGTATAGGCGATCAAGAAATTGGTTTACCACTCTAAGGCTGACTGAATATCATTTGCACGTACGAAACATCAAGGGCTATTTTCGCTTGACAGATTAATAACTGCTACGTCAGAATCTGTCAATCTGTAATCCTTAGCGAATAATTATGTCATCAAAGTGGCAAACCAATTTCTTGGTCGCCTATACATAGCGAGCTAGATGACTCTACGTATGCTAAACTCCTTTCTGCATTTTAGGCTAACAGATGGATGGTCGTCGACCTATGCGTTTTCAAAAGCAGTAGCAGAAGAAGTAGTACGCATCTACGGCTCTGGTTTACCGGTTTCCATCATCAGACCTGCTATAGGTAACCACCAAACCGACAATCTTATGCAGGTCTCGACAGGGCCATTTGCTCCTCTTGGGGTCGAGACTCTAGGTTCGTGAGGTACCGAGGCCCTCCCGGCATTCAAAATTATTTCTTGACGTCTACACGTAGCGAAACGTGACCCGAGGGCTGGTGAGTATCTGGCCCAGCGTATCAGCATTGCTATTCAGCGCGGCAATGCAGCCAGTATCTTGGGTACGTGACGATTGGTAGGTACTGATTTGTATAATTGAGCTATCTAAAGATCTGTAGATAGCTCGACTGTTTCTTATTTGTGAATAAAGTTTTATATAAGAAAATAAGAAAATAAAACAAAATCTTATGAAGCAAGTAAAGTAACGAAAATATATAAAAATACACGATGTTTGTAATATAGACATTATTATTTGTTTTATACAAGAACTAACAAAACCGTCGTCATTGACAAGTAATCCTAACAACAATACATTTGTGATGATGATAAAGTATTTACTGTAAAAGTACTAGATTTATGAGGAACCTCTGAAGCTGTGATTAAAAGCTTTTGATTTTTTAGTGATTGGGTCTTATGTGGAACCATTACCAGGATGGATAGACCATCACTGCATTAATTCCATCAACGGTGTAAGTATGATGTTCATATTACTAGAGATAAACCAATTTATCTATCTATGTAATGTATTGTATTATGTATGTCAGTTTTCTAGTATAATATAATTTAATAGAATAATGCTGGACAATCCACACAACATCATCTAGCCCCAAGCTAAGCAGAGCTTGTGTTATGGGTACTAGAAGACTGACATACTTAATACAATACTTTACTTATAGATATTTTTTATTATACATATAAAATACCCAGAACACCCGGAATAAACATTAGCAGATCATACAAACATTTATCCCAAGGCGGGAATCGAACCCGCAACCTTCCTCGTCGCAGGCGGACCAGCGCCCACCGCGCTACATAGGTCGTCAAATTGTAACCAGCATGATGCAATAAATGATTCTATTCATCTAATAACTGAAAGCATCTACTACAGATTGGACTCTCCTGCATCATGGGCATTCTCCACGTGATTATCTGCAAGAGTGAGGTTCCTGTTAATCTAGTACCAGTTGATTACGTGAACAATGCGACTATCGCGTCAGCACAGGCTGCTAGCAAGAGATGGCAAGAGGGAAAGAGGGAGATAATGATATACCATGTTACTTCTGAAAGGAGCTTTCGTTGGGGTGAGTGGAGCTCTGATTAAAATAAATAAATAATGCTGGACAATCCACACAACATCATCTAGCCCCAAGCTAAGCAGAGTTTGTGTTATGGGTACTAGAAGACTGACATTCTTAATAGAATACATTACATAGATAGATATTTTTTATTATACATATGAAATACCCAGAACACCCGGAATAAATATTTGCAGATCGTACAAACATTTATCCCAAGGCGGGAATCGAACACGCAACCTCCGCGTCGCAGGCGGACCTTCGCCGGCCACGCCACATCGGTCGTCAAGTGTGTTTTGATCGTTTTTATTCTGATCTACATTTATTTTTGTGTTTTTTAAATATTCATAGACAGTTCAAAACTATTCACCTTTTTATACAAATAAATCTTAGAGCACTATTGATAACTAATATGCTTATTATAAAGATAAATTGGAATAATCTCTATTTTCAGCTGATTGTATAAGAATCTCCAACGAAAAACTAAGTAAATTTCCTTCCCCAAAAATTATTGGTGATTGTTTTACGTTCCTTGTTAGCAACGTGTACTTGTACTACGTCTTGACACTACTACTGCACTTTGTGCCGGCGGCTATCGTCGATGGACTAAGCGTTTTGCTGGGGAAAAAGCCATGGTAAGATTTTTGATACACATTTAACAAGATATAGACTAGCAGCCCGTCCCGGCGTCACACGGGTAGACGGTTAGGTTACTAAAGTTTTAGTCAAAGTCAAAGTCAAAACTACTTTATTCAGTAAAATCACAAGGATCATTTAGAATCGTCTTACATACTAGGTGATTCTAGGTGCCAGTTCCACGCGACCAGTGTTAGTTAAGATCCCTTATCTCTTATAGCAACAATCAGCCGACGAGAGCCGACGTTGCAGCGTCATCACGCAGTGTGAATCGAACGCTGCGTTATGTAGACTTTCCCATTGTCACTTGTATTACTCTCATACGATTAGTTTTCTAAGAAATCATGTACACTTTGATAGTGCACACTCAGCTCAAATGATAAAATAAAATAAGTCTTGGTTAGCAAATCGCTGATTTAACTATGTCATTACATTTCATTCGCTTCTCGATCATTTTAATTTACTTCATGATAGTCCAGTCATTATACCTTACCTCGGAAATCGAGATACCCAGCTCTGTAAGTCTGTAAATACTTGTATATTGACACCCTAAAAGCTGTCTCAAAACCTACATAATATGGTAGGGTGTGCAACTATTAAATTTCAAGGTCAAAGGTCACAAAAATCGCTTTTTTGTAAATATCTCATTTCCTATACTATTTGTATTTATTATATTGTAAAATACAAAAACAAATCTCCACAAGTTTGTTTAAAAATATTTTTATACGGTGAACCGTTTTCGAGATGGAGGGCGAAGAGCTGAGGGCTAAGTCCGAGGTTGCATTTTAAAACTCCCTACTCTCGAGCCGACAGTCGTCTCTCAGATATCTTCATATTTTTGTATGGATATCCGAGAGACGACTCTCGGCTCGAGAGTAGGGAGTTTTAAAATGCAACCTCGAACTAAGCCCTCAGTTTTCAAAAATGATTAATCCGTAAAATAAAAATAATATGCATTTTAATTTATTTACAGGCTAACTCAAATATACAAACGTACACACAAACTACTCATGATATCAAAGTACTGTGCCGTCCACAAGTGGGTTTTCATTGACAAAAACACGCAAGAACTTTTCCACAGCCTGTCAAAATCTGACAAGTTTATCTACAACTTTGACCAATCTGTCGTAGATGTGGCAAAGATGATGATTGTATGGAGCGTTGGAATGAGGAGATACGTTGTCAAAGATGAATTAAAAGGAACTGACATTGGTTTAAGAAACCAGATTATTTTTAAATTATTAGGCTTAAGTCTTTTGATGATTTATGTTTTTATCATTTTATGGTTTGTTAAAGTTATTGTGGGATTATTTTAAAACAATATTACTAACTTATACTATGAATCTATTCATAATACGCTGTTTTATAGATACATTTTATTGTTGATTAAATAATACGTAAATATTTTAAGTACTTATTCTATTGGGTGATTATATAATATAATTATATGTATTTAATACAAAACATCAATATGTATTCACGTAATCAAAACTAATTAATACTGTGGCATGATTATGGAAAACAATAAATAATGTGTGGCTTTGCTGTGTATTTAATTATTTTAATTCAACATAAATTAGTTACCTATAAAAACCGAATAGAAAATATGAAAGTCATGCTATAAGTAAACTATAAAAATTCGAAATTATTAACCAAAATAGGAAACAATACATTCCAAAAAATATATAATTTACTATTCCATACCAAAATTGCTTTCGTATAGCTTGCTTTGTGTCTTTCAATCCATCTTTCAAAATATACTTTCTGACACCAACACACCAGATTTTGACAAATTCCTGCCAATCGAGTGGGGTCATGTCAAAGTTAAATATTTTTCTGTCACTGTCAGATTGTTTTTGCTTTAGTTTTGTTAAGTTTTTATCGTCCATTTCATGCAAATTGTTCATGAAATACGATAAAGAGACTGAGAGTTTGTGAATTTTCTTGTACAGGTTTGTAAATCTGAAAAAAATCATTTCAAGATATATTAGTGCGTTGTCTTGTCATGAACACTGCTATTTCTGTCTGACCCCTACCACATTATACCAATGTGTATAAAATTCTTATTTAAATAATAAATAATTAATTCACGTTTACTTGTTTATCAATATTTTTTTCATTGTTTTCTTTATGCCCTTATATCACTAGATGAGTATATTTTCTGAATATTCAACTGTTCCTTGTTAACACCATCTCTATTTTTCTCTTTATTATATTTTAATAACGCGGCAATAATTGGATATTTTTTTTTTTAGTTTATATCACTTTATTACCTACCTATCTTTTTGTTTATTTGAGTTATGTGTTTAATAAAAATAACATATTTATTCATACATGCAGACTGTGTCACCCTGCCATGCACTGTGGGACGATCCGGAATAAAACTAATATTCATTTGGCTATTTCTGATCCTCCCACCAGTGGGACATTCGGGAATGAACAACATAACTTTAAATAAATAAAAGAGCAGAGAGAGGCCTATACCCAGCAATGGGTCAAGTCAGGCTGTGGATGATGATAAATAAATAAAATAAATAATGCTGAACAATCCACACAACATCATCTAGCCCCAAGCTAAGCAGAGCTTGTGTTATGGGTAATAGAAGACTGACATACTTAATACAATACAATACGTAAATAGTTTTTTTTAATTATACATATAAAATACCCAGAACACCCGAAATAAATATTTGCAGATCGTACAAACATTTATCCCAAGGCGGGAATCGAACCCGAAACCTCCGCGTCGCAGTCGGACCTTCGCCCGCCGCGTTTCGGTCGTCAAACGATGATGATGATAACTTTGCTTTTGCTCCGTCAGAGTAAAACTTACCTCGGCTCTTTACCAACAACGAATAATGCTGCGTCCACAATCAACGCAGGTATAAAATGCAGAAACAAACTCAACAATAAGAACATCGAGTAGTATGGTGTTGTGATCACAAAACTCTTCCACACTGCCTTCGGGGTGGGACACACTTTGCCAGCGTGTAATAAATACTTTTCCAATTCACCTGAAAACAAATTCGTTTGTTTTAGGCTAGTCTGACGGGCGTCACAGCTCAGAGGGCTTAGTCCGAGGTTGCATTTTAAAATTCCCTACTCTCGAGCCGACAGTGGTCTCTCGGAGGGCTTAGTCCGAGGTTGTATTTTAAAACTCCCTACTCTCGAGCTGAGAGTCGTCTCTCGGATATCCATACAAAAATATAAGGACATCCGAGAGACGACTGTCGGCTCGAGAGTAGGGAGTTTAAAAATGAACCCTCGGACTAAACCCTCTGTTGGTACTCTGCCTTTCATGCTGTGGGCCGTGGGTCCGATCTTTAGCAATAAACAAGTTGTATAAAATTTAGGTTTGTTTGCTGGATATTACTTAATCTATGTATAAGCAAAAATACACACTTAGTGAACGATAACTATTCCTAGAGCGAGTACCTACAAATAAACGTGACAACAGCAAACGTATCGAAACGGTGGCGTATTCGAGCGACACAACGCGTTGACGCTCGACAACTGAGGGCTTAGTCCGAGCTTGTATTTTAAAACTCCCTACTCTCGAGCCGAGAGTCGTCTCTCGGATGTCCTTATATTTTGTAAGGAGTAGAGAGAGAGATCCGAGCGACGACTCTCGGCTCGAGAGTAGGGAGTTTTAAAATACAAGCTCGGACTAAGGGCTCTGAACGTTACAGCGTCACCGCGCAGTGTGTCTTGAATGCGCTAACCGATACGTTTTTGATTTTCACATTTATTTGTGCCCATGTTAACGTTGATATATTTACACTTTTCCGGTTACATACCCCAAAGTATCCTGTTCTTCGAAGACGTAACCATGTTGTATATAACTGACTCTTTCAGACCATCATGCTGTCTTGTTCCCACCTCCCATCCAGCGGTAATCAAAGCATTGTTTACAAAATCTACAGGAACTAAACTCATGTCAGTATCTTTGACAGTTTGCATCACGTGGTGCAATCCCAAGCCTGAGCCGATTATGAACTGAAAATACAAAAATATAGGTTTTATAAGACCTAGATGCAGATAGTTGATCTAGAGATTGCTTATAGGGATAAAACTGCCATTCTACTTCAGTGGGAAAATAAACAAATACTTACTTACTAAAGTTTGTGTAATCTAATATTTTTGTGACGTGCAATATTTTTTTTATTTTTCTACGAGTATTTGATAATGGTCTTAGGTAGATAAGTTCTATTTAAATATTACCACTAAGTATCAGTACCCCAAGTACGAGTTTGTGCACACACGGATCGTAGAGACGCAATCACCGAGCGCCACCGATTTTGTATGGATATCCAAGCTTCTCAAGAAATCCGCTAGGGGCGCTGCTTGGATCTCCATACAAAATCAGTGGCGCTCGGCGATTGCGTCTCTACGATCCGTGTGTGCACAAACTCGTACTTGGGGTACAGTTGTACCATAGATCGGCTAACAAAGGTAAAATACTAAAATAATAAATGCAAAATCATAAAATGAGATTATGGAAAATTATACCTATAATGTAAAATTGTACAAGATATGTATAATTTTGTTTAGCTTACCCCGCTAGAAGAAAACGCACAGCTCAAGTCCAGCCAGGCTGGAAACGGTTCGCGATAGGAAGAAATTACTGAAAACAGAACAAGAAACCATTATTATGTCTGTACCTACAGTGTTAAGTTCCTTTTGGTAAATAGTGTTCATCATCTTTTGTAACGTTTGTAATCTTTGATCTAGTGTATGCCATAAAACTTATTAAAACTTTTTTGTGTCACTTCAAACGACAATTAGTGTTCAGCTATTTAAGACTTTTAATCCTAAATGTTTCTTCTTCTTAATGAGGAGCTACTCTCTTATCTGCGTAATGAGTGCAAGTCACACCATTTATTTCTTTCCAAGGCAGCCTCGTTGACCTCCTTATACGACACGAGGGCAACCTTCATCTTTACTTGGCTCATGTAGTTTATCCTCGGCCTTCCTCTTCCTCTCCTACCTTCTACCTTTCCTTCTATGATGTTACTGACGAGGTTGTCGTGTTGTATACGATGGTCAATTTTTCCTCTTCGGATACGTTCAGTCTTTTTTCAAACTGTTGTATTGTGTTTATTTTTCGGATATTATGATAAGTAGCAAAATTAACAAATTAAAAAAAATTGCTTGTACAAAATTTAGTGTATGTTTTTTTGTTTTTAATTCTAGTTTCAGTTAGAACACAGTGTCTAGAGAAGAATTCAGATATTAGTATGTGTTGATGTATTTTTGTCGCTGATTGTACCTACCTATAGATGGTCTGACGACGCAGGCAGGTATCTCAGACGACATCGCGCGGACTAGTTCTTCGGCAACTGCTTTTGTGAACGTGTAAGTATTTGGCCAGTCATTGATAAATCTGAAAATGCAATAATAGTCACTGACATTTGAGGCCAGTAGCTCTACCATGAGTTTTTACTATACTATATTTACTATACTCGCTAGCGTCTGTAGTTAAAAAAATGTATGAAGATTTGTACAGCGCCTCTAGCGGATAGTAACTTAAAGATTGTTAAAACTCATGGTAGAGCTACAGGGCAGATAACCTTAAAAAATTGTAGGATGACACAACTGACTGACATACTTCGAGGTGATGCCATCAAGTCTCCTCCTGTCGATGCTCTCAGCCATCTGGATGAGGGTCTCAGGGGGCAGGGGGCTGTCATGGAACTGTTCCAGGACTTCACCACCTCTCGTCATGGCGGTAGCGTGGGAATACGCAGTGGAGACGTGAACAAAAGATCTGGGAAATAAATATTTTAACAGGCGTCACAGCTCAGTTGGTAGTCGCTCTGCATACTGTGGGTCGTGGGTTCGATCCAATTGTAAATACATAGAGTACATAGTAACACCCAGTCTGGGTGGGAATCGAACCCCCGACCTACAACATGGAAGGCAGAGCTATGTAACAAACAAATTGCCCTCCTTATTATATTAGTTAAGATTAGATTTGAGCAGGGCTGTTCGTTTCTTAGTTGTCAAAGTCCTTACCTTAGGTTTTGGCAAGATTTGCCGAGTAGTAGGGCCTCCCTCGTTCCGCGCACGTTGATGAAGGTAGCGTCTCGAATGTTCTCATCAAACCTGGTGGTGGCAGCCACGTGGAAGATAACAACCACCTGGAAATTAATAAATGTTCACGGAAATTTCATACCTGCTGGTCTATCCTAAAACCTGACTGGTTTTAAATCTCTTTCAGTAGTTCTACCATGAGTTTTTACTATAGGTACTATATATACTATACTCGCTAGTCTGTAGTTAAAAAAATGTATGAAGATTTGTACAGCGCCTCTAGCGGATAGTTAGGTACTAAAATTCGTCATACTAATATTGACGTAACTACTGTAGTAAAGTCAGGCGATTTTACTGTGACAACTCATGGTAGAGGTACTGTTTCTATAGTAATACTAACGTGACGGTACATTTACGTGCGTCACATTTCACATCAATACGAACCTCTTCAGAGAGAACTTTCCAGTCCGTATCTTTGATACCAAGTCTTAAATCCGATATGTCTCCTTCAACTGGTACGATGTTGGCTCCAAAATTTGGTTTAATTTTTTTAACTGGATCGAAAACCTGAAATTTTAATGATTTACTTTAAATTCTTCTTTCTATTTATAAAATATATAATATTTCTCGAAAACAGAAAATAATAGGACAAGGAAAATACGCTAATGTAGTGTTACAGTCTATCTTATAAAAAGTTAGCGAAGTCAACGCTAACTTTTTATAAGATAGGGGTTAGTGTTTTAGACTACTACACAAGTAGAAGTCAAAATATCACTACTGTTTAAAACATCACTATTTCATGTTGGTATCTAGAAATTACCTAGTAGTGGTGATTGATTCAAAATCGAAAATAGAGATCAAATGAAAAATTAATAAAAAGCCAAGTACGAGTTTATGTAGATACAAACGGAGCGCTGCTGCTTGGATCTCCATACAAAATCGATGGCGCTCGGCGATTGCGTCTCTAAGATTCGTGTGTACAAACTTGTAAGTACTTGGGGTACCTACTGTAGGCGAGAACAGGCAGAAAAAAAGATAATAGCATTTTTGGTCAATCTCGAAACTGATACGCTTTGCTCACTCGGTCGTAGTAAGTAAGTAGTGACGACGATAATATGTAGTGGTGATGGTAAATGATAATGATGGTAAGTAAAAAGTGTTATATAATTACCGGGTCTTTGAGCAGCTCTGTCAGTCGTTCCTGGACACCTTTCTCTTTCTTAGCTCGAAGCAGCAAGTACATTCTCTTGATGCTGCATGATCTGTTTACAAAATGGCGTCAGTTTTTTTTCTATTAATAAAACCTTTAGTTACTTATTCACCATAAACAGAGGCCCGAGCACGATTAAATGTGACAATCGTATAGTAAAAGTTACACAATGTGTCGCTAGCTCGACAGCCGAACGTTTACGCGCAGTGTGAATCGAATACGTTACGTTAACTTTACGATTGTCATAGACGTGTTCACTTACAGGGCGCAAGTTTTACAAAATGGCCGTTTTCAGTTTAAAAAAAGAATAAAATACTTAGTCAAAGTCAAAATTTAATATCGAATAATTATGTGGAATACATTTATCAGATTGCAAATGTTAGTTTGTATTAGCTCTACCAACCGTGTGGTATGGGTCGCAAGTTCAGTTCCCGCCGAGGACAAACGTATAGTGCTCATAAGAATTTAAGATTTGTTTTTTAACAGAAACCGTGAAGTACTTAAATAAGTATTCTATCAGCAATTTAGGTCTAACTTTGCTTAATTTGGGACTAGAGCGCGATGTGTGAAATATCCGTAAATATTTTTAGGTATTTAATATTCATTAATGATGGGTACCTGAAGAGTTTTTCTACCAGCTGCTTCCCGATGAACCCAGACCCTCCAGTGAGGAAGACGGTGGAATTGCAGTAGAACTTCTGGATGGCAGAGTCACCATTCGCCGTGGCTGCGTCTATGTCCTGGTTGGACATGGCTGCCTTCTCGAGAAGTTCTACAGGATCCATTGTTACTGGGAAAAAAAATACATACCTACTTAGTATTATAAAGAGGTTAAAGCGAGGTTTTTAGTAGTAGTGAGGAGAAAATGGAAGTCGGCAGGTCACATGCCGTAGATCAGATGACAGATGGGGCAAGAAAGTTTAGAGTGGACACCAAGGACAGGCCACAGAAATGTGGGCTGCCAGAAAATAAGGTGGACCGATGACCTGGTCAAAGTTGTGGGAAAGAGTTAGATGCGGAAAGCTCAAGATAGCTCAGAATGGCGTGCTTTAGAAGAAACCTTTACTCAGCATTGGCAACAGGTTGAAGGAAAAGAGATGCTGTTGGATTTGCAGAACCGATTTTGAAAATTATTTTACCAGTAGAAAGCCTTCTTTTTGTATATGACATGGACTATTATATGTTATATTAACCCGAGTACGAGTATGTTAGATTGTGCGTGAGCCTTATGATGTCAACAAAAATAAAAGAAAAAAAAGAATTCTCACCAGATTTTCAGTTGCAACTTTGACACGTACCTACTCTCCTCACTCACGCAAATCAGATGGTCGACTGTCATCACATCGACAGTTATTTTGTAATGCAGCCAAGATAGAGCTAATGAAAAATTTGCTGAGTTCCGTACATACTTTTTTTTTTTCTAACCTATCTCGTCCCACTGCTGGGCAAAGGTCTCCCCCAAGTCCTTCCACTCGTCCCTATTCTCCCGCCATCGTCGCCTTGGTCGGCCTCGACGCCTTCTTCCGTACCTACATACTAAATACATAAATATGTAAATATATAATGCTGGACAATCCACACAACATCATCTAGCCCCAAGCTAAGCAGAGCTTGTGTTAATGGTAATAGAAGACTGACATACTTAATATAATACATTACCTACATAGATAGATTTTTTTTTATACATGAAATACCCAGACCATCCGGAACAAATATTTGCAGATCGTACAAACATTTATTTTATCTGAATCGAACCCGCAACCTTCCGCGTCGCAGGCGGACCTTCGCCCGCCGCGCCACATCATTCGTCCACACAAAATATACCTAGGTACTTACTTTTATTTTTAAAATTAAGACCAAATGTGATAACGACACGTTACAACTATTGGTCTTCATTTTTTCCGTCTAGCCCCCTTTCGCAACTCGCGTTCAACTTCGTTCCAATAAAATAATCGTATATTATTTTTATGCCGAACTCTGAAAAAGAAAACACCTCGTTGCGTTTTTTTTCTTTTGTCAGCATTTTTATCTGTTTACGTTTCAAATAGTAATATCGATTATAAATCTAGATAGATCACGTGCGTTTATTATTGCCGCTCAAAATTTCGACTTATTCCGAAATATCAGGAAGCATGTATTATCCGTTAAGACGTGCTATGTAAACCGATCACATACGATCAGACATAGATAGGGGACTGAACGTTCTCTATCCAGAGGGGTTGGCACCAATAAATAAATATTTATTTACGAACGAGAATTCACCTAACACACTTAATTTGGGACTAGAGCCCCAAACTAAGCAAAGCTATGTACTATGGGATGAATGAGAGATGTCCTAGATTAGAAGAGAAGTAGACCGAGGTGCGTCCAGCAGTGGACTAACGGCATGATGATGATGATGAAATACCTACACTTTTTAATGAGACTAAACATTTTGGACCACGACTAAAAGACTACTACTTGATGACGATTGAAGTCAGTTTTGTTTATAAATCTTTTGAAATAGAGATTCTTAGTTCATTGTTCATGATCATCATTGATCATGTTCGAGATAGATCATTTACAAAAAAAAATTTCTCCTGAAAAATGATCTATCAAACAAAAATGAATCATCTAAATCGGTACATAGTCGAAGTAATCGACAACAAAATTAGTTGAGTTGGATTATTATTGTTCTTTGATGTACCTAGGTTGAATTATTTTACGCAGTTTTTTCTTGTAAAGAACATAACATGTACTAAGGTTAGTTAGTTTAAGTAAGTACAAATTAAATAAAAATAAATACATATATAAATACTTATTCATAGACATTTCACACACCACACTCTAGTCCAACCAAACTAAGCAAACCTTGTATTATAGGAACTAGATTGCTCATGGAATACCTATATATTATTATAAATATATATTTTGTATTATAGTTGTTGTTTGTTAGTTAGTATATATGTTAATCACACAAAAATTTGCTCTGGGTGGTAATCGAACCCACGATCCACAGCATGGAAGGAAATTAAAACGATACTATATTATTATTTTGTTATTCATAGTGAATTATTATCACAGGGAAAAAGTATTCAAAGTCAAAGGCAAGTCAAAGTCAAAAATTACTTTATTCAGTAAAATCACAAGGATCATTTTAGAATCGATCGAATATTTCTGTAAGTATTTTAATTTTAACAAAATAATCATTCACTTAGTTAAAAATAATACAACATAACTTGTTTTATTATGATTTGTGTTGAATGAATCAATAACTATAAATTGTGAGAACAACAGACATCTTGTGTAGAATGACAACCATTGCGCCTCTCATTTTAGAATTGATTGAAATATCCATTTCTTTATTAACATGACCTAAAAACCATTTTGAATTTTGCGCCACACATTACGTTCTGTGTCAGCAAAGAAAAAGTTATGCTCTGTGCTGTGGCGCGATTTGTCGAGTTACATTGTTACAACTGACATTGACAGTGACATTCAATTCACAACAATAATTCAACAATTTTATTTATTGTTATTTAAATTATTATTATTTTTTTAATTAAGATTCCCAACACTGGACTGGACTACAACTTTACCATTATGTACAAAAGCAAGAACTATTAAGACAGAGTGTTTCCATAATTACAGGGTACCATAGCATGTTAATCGCACGCGGAAGTGATATTTTATCAATTTCCTTTTCCTCTTTCTTTATTTGAAATTAAAAAACTTTTCCAAAACTATAAAGTGTTTACCAATATTGAGGTGGTGAATAACCATGGAGGTGACCGATTTCAGTGATATGTTGAATGTGCGTGGTATAAAAATGGAAGAGAGTGAAGAAGCGTATGAAGAGAATACTGTCGACTCGTCTGATCCATATCCAATAGCAGAATATGTTACAGAAGCTGATCTGGGTATGATCCAACTTATTTTAATACACTCTGTCCTCCTATCCAATATAAACCCAAGCCCATTGAATTAGGTATATGGACTATTTCATTTGATTTACCAGCCAATTAAATTAGTCACTTCCTGTTCTTAAATCAAGGTTTTCTGGACAATAAAACTTTTAATCGATTTATTTAAGCCTTGAAGGAATTGTAAAGATATTTTTTTATACATTTTAACTAATATAGAGTGTTGTTGTAATTTCAAACCAAACAAAACCAGATTACTAAATTGAATATCTACCATTAATATATTATTATGTCAATGCATACATAGAATATAGTAACACCCAGACACAGATCAAACATCAGTTTTCATCTCACAAACATTTGTTCAGTGGAGATTGATTACATAGCCCGCAGAATGGATGGCAAAGCTACTTCTAACTGAGCTGTGACGCCTGTTGATGAACTTTTTTTAATACCGAATTGTGATTTTCATACCTTTTTCAGGTCTTATCCAGTCCAATGAAATATTACACACACCAATGGCTATATTCACTGGAGGTGATGATGATGATACTATGCAGAGTAATGAGAGTGGTGGTGGGTAACATTATTTTAATTAATTAACACAAAAGGCAGGGGAATGATGGTGAATTAATGCACAATATGACGGGCATGTTGAAGAAAAAGATATACTTACTCCATATCTTATATTGTTGACATTATGTCACCATTACATAATAATATGGTAATCAAGACATCAAGTCTGCGCTAACTTTATATAAGATAGACAGGAAACCACTGTATCTCTGATTCTCAGATTTGGTAATCTGTGTGTCAGTTGGTCAGGCAAGACTTTGATTCATTTATATCTTGTTAATTAATTAGTAATAAATATCTTATTAACACACTAACAACTATTAGTATTTACTAAATGTAAGTACATATTTATAAAATACATGAACAGTTGAGAGAACTGCATATTGTTGCAAGTAATTCATAGATAAATCAACTGATCCAAATCAGTACCAAATGATATACAAAATACTGGCTGCATTGCCACATTGAATAGCGATGCTGATATGCTGGGACAGATATTATTCCACTCTTGAGCATTGACAAGACTAGATCCTGTTAGAATTAATTAGTTAATTAATCATTAACAAAAACTATGTATTTTTCAGAAGAAGTATTGGTACAGTTAATGGATATTAGAACAAAGCTGTCAAAACTAAGATCAATGCTGGAACACAGACTTGGCGCAGATCTAACTGACTATACCTTCTGGCTTCAAGACGCTAAATTGGTATTTGTATTGTATTATATTGTTAGCTAAATCAATTCATGCTATTAACTTCATGATATTTTATATTCATGGACATTTCGAACAACACCATCTAAATAAATAAATTAATTAATTTCACTGATGTCTCAGTGTCTGGGTGTTTCTATGTATTCTATATGTGTATTTAAAAAAAAAGTGCATAAAAGTATTCTATCAGCAATCTTCTTCTTCTTATCGTGTCGATGCTACAACTGCATTTTGTTGTAGCATCGTTTTGGAAAGATTAGCCAGACTAGACACTGCTTTACCGTGCCTAGCTGTTACCGGTGTGCGCCACGAGGAGGCTCTTTCCATGCACCCTATCAGCAATCTAGTTCCTATAGTACAAGCTTTGCTTAGTTTGGGACTAGAGTGTGATGTGTGAAATGTCCATGAATATTTATTTATTTATATTTTTTCAGTTAGAGAATCATAAAACTCTTGTAGAACAATGCATAAGAGGCGAGGGTGTGGTCCAAGTTAACATACAAATACGGAACCTCGATAAAAAGATTAATATATTGGATGTGCTCAAACCTGATGAAGAAGGGCAGCAGTCTAAAGTTGATGATGATGATGATGAGGAATGTAAGTACATAAATATACCTGTAATTGTTTAGATAAAAACCTGTCCCCAAGTACGAGATCGCAGAGACGCAATCGCCGAGCACCACCGATTTTGTATGGAAATCCAAGCAGCACCCCTAGCAGATTTCTTGAGAAGCTTGGATTTCCATACAAAATCGGCAGCGCTCGGCGATTGCGTCTCTACGATCCGTGTGTGCACAAACTCGTACTTGGGGTACTGTAGCTTAACTGATTATATATTTCAGATCTGGAACTAGAAGGTGCAATGCCTCCGAGCACGTCCTCGTCACTGTCCGACAAACACGCAGCCACTGTGAAGTGGGTGGTGGACCCTAGTTATGGTGAAGCGAGGCCTAGGACCCCGAGTGACCCAGCACAATGGTGACATTTATTTTATTTGAATATTTATTCTTATGTATTTACTAAAAAATATAAGCAATGATGGGGTTCAGGTTTTATAAATAATTATTCTCGGACATTTTACACATCGCCCTCTAGTCCCAAACTAAGCAAAGCTTGTACGATGGGAACTAGATTGTTGATAGAATACTTATATTTTTTTGTAAATACAAACATAGAATACCTAGACTCAGAACAAATATTTATGTTCATCACACAAACATTTACTCTGCCAAAGTTAGACTATAAAATAATAAAAAAAATAATGCTGGACAATCCACACAAATCATCTAGCCCCAAGCTAAGCGGAGCTTGTGTTATGGGTACTAGAAGACTGACATACTTAATACAATACATTACATAGATAGATATTTTTTTTATTATACATATAAAATACCCAGAACACCCGGAATATTTAATTTGCAGATCATACAATCATTTAACCCAAGGCGGGAATTGAACCCGCAACCTTCCGCGTCGCAGGCGGACCATCGCCCACCGCGCCGCATCGGTCGACTATCACGCCTATCTATCTATAACTGTATTTGCATTACCTCTCAGGTGCGTCCAACACGTAAAATTGTGGATTCAGTGGGCAGTGAGACAGTTCAACCTAACCGGAGTTAAACTGAGTGATTGGAATCTAAAAGGCACGGAATTGTGTGCTTTAACTAACACTGCTTTTAAGTAAGTATTCACGGGATATTATAAATTAATTAAATAATCCTAATTTAATATAATTGCGAAAGTTTGTATGGACAAACGTTGGAGCAAACGGATACTGGAGTGGAGACCGCGTTTAGGCATTGTGTAGTGTAGGACGCACCCATAGAGATGGAGCGACGATCTGAGGAGTGTAGCTGGCAAACACAACATGAGAAGAGACGAAGACCGGGCTCAGTGGCGCGTCTGCAGAGACCTACGTCCAGCTGTGGACTGATATAGGTTGATGATGATGTATGGATGGATGTCTGTATTTTTCACGCTGAAACTGCATTAAATTTTACAGTAATGTAGTTTATACATAAGAATAACTCGCAGGCATTAATAAAGAAATTGTGCGAATTTTCAAATATATAACGAAATCAAAACTATGTGGCGGGCATCAGCTAGTTAATACAATAAATAAATAAAAAAAAGAATATTTATCATAATCTTGCTTAGTTATTTGTTTTTTTTTTCAGAGATAAAGTACCCTCAGATCCTGGTGATATATTTTGGACTCATTTCGAATTACTGAGAAAGTGTAAATTTATAGGTAAGTTTAGTTTTAACTAAAATTCTAAAATGGTAGGTTATACTTCGGATCACACCCAAAACTAATTTAATTTTAATTAAATTGATTTAAGTGTACGTGCCTGTAATTGGTACACATTTCATAGTATTTGTATGAAAACGATTTTTTTTTAATGTGTACTATTGGCGTTGTCTGTTAAATAAATAGTACTACATTTTTATAGAAAATTTTAAGATCTACAACTTGCTCTAAGGTACTTTTAAGATTAAACTTACAGTTTTCGAGAAAATTCTAAAAAACCTAAAATTTTGACCTTGGGCCCCGAATAAGTCCCTAAGCTCACACGGGATTGATGGGGACTTTTGACACTTTATTCCTTGTGGTAAACCTAAGGTCTCTACGAAGATTTGGCTCTGTCGGAATTTTCTTTATTTCAATTGTCTAAATTGACCGGACTATGCTTTCTTCCAGACTTATATATTTTAATTTTTTTACAGCTATTGTCCAATCCGATGATGAAGCCACAGAAACACAAAAAGAAGTTTTGGAAATACCACAATCTGCCATTAAAAAGAAACCAAGACAAGTAAGATTTAACCAATTAAAAAAAATCAACAATTTTTGTATTATGTTACGCGATTACTCCGCCAATAGTAAATAAATAAATAATGCTGGACAATCCACACAACATCATCTAGCCCCAAGCTAAGAAGAGCTTGTGTTATGGGTACTAGAAGACTGACATACTTAATACAATACATTACATATATATATATTTTTTACTATACATATTAAATACCCAGAACACCCGGAATAAATATTTGCAGATCGTACAAACATTTATCATCATAAAAATACAAATAATTATTTGTTTACAGATAATATTGAACCAAAATAATGAAGACTCATTCTTAGCGATTCGGAATGGTAATTCTGGACAAATACAACTTTGGCAGTTTCTTTTAGAACTGCTTACAAGCGCTGAATATTTTAATATTATTCGGTGGTATGGTAAGTTATGTTTGTATGTATATATTTATTTACATAAAATAAAGATAATAACTGTTAAAAAGAACGAGTGATAGGAAACAATGGAAGAAAAGGAGGGAGCACCTTTGCCCAGCAGTGGGAAAGCACAGGTTAAAAAAAAATCGAACCCCAACTTCGGACTTTTCTTGTTTATATTATTCCACTAGTCCACATTTGATACCCATATTGTGGGAGTTTTGAAAAATTATGTGATCCGCCATTTTGTAGCGGCGGCCATCTTGGACAGATTTTCAATAAAATCATAATCGGTTCATTCTTCAGACCTACGATGCTGCAAACAGACACACATACACTAACATATAATAACCGTCGTTGGTCAAACACTTTAAAGCTATAAGAAAATGATTTAAACGTATGCTAACATAGGGTTGCCATCCGTCCGGGTTTCCCCGGATTTGTCCTAGTTTGGAAGAGGTACGGATAGCGTCCGGGCGGGGCTTAGAACCCGGACTACTTCTATCAAGTACAATATATTTTAATATAAAGTAAAATATATTTTAATATAAAGTTGCAGGGATGACCTTGGAGTGTTTGATGTGGATTAGTGGAACACTGCCAAGGACCGGGATAAGTGGAGGGTTTTGGGAGAGGCCATTGCCCAGCAGTGGGACGATTTAGGCTAGAGAAAAAAAAAGTAAAATATATTTTAATATAAAGTTATAATATATTTTAATCAAGAAGTCAGTGAATGAAAAAATGGTTGTCTGTAAAGTCGGTTTACTGACGATAGTTGAACGTGACAACGTCACTTCATGGAACGCCTCAGAACGCCTCATGAGTCACGTTTTTTCGTGCGTGCAGCCGGCTCTATCGAATTATAAGACGTTGTCACGTCAAAAAGTATTGAAATGTCCGGGGTGTGAGTTCCAAAATCCGGGGAACATACGCTTACGGTCATGAGGTGCTGATTATAGAGAATACAGCCCTATGCTAACAGCACATCATTCAAAGTTTACTTATTCCAGGTGTAGAGGGAGAGTTCAAACTGCTTGAACCGGAGCAAGTAGCAGCATTGTGGGGTCAGAGGAAGCACAAACCAGCAATGAACTACGAGAAACTATCGCGTGCTCTTAGATACTATTACGACGGGGATATGATCGCTAAAGTAGCTGGAAGAAGGTACTGAAAATTCTTGTAGTTTTGTCTAACAAAGTTGTAAGGTCGAATATATATATATTGTAATTTCTCTTATCATTTTCCAGATAGGTTGCTTATATAGCCTGAACTGCTTCAAGACAGGCCTTGCTGCTTTCTTGGCCGAATATAATATACTTGTCCATACATTTCAAAGATATATAAGAATAATTTATTATAAAACTATATTTATATTATTATCATTATAAGACAAGTGTCACATCTCAGTTGGTTGTAACTTTGTCTTCCTCTATATCGATGGGTAGTGGACTCCCGTTTCGCCTTGTTGCTTTTGGTCCACCCCTCCTGTTACACCCTGTATATATTTTTTTAAATGTATGTACCTTTTCCCTATTATATGAGATCCTACCATTAGTATGTATAATATATGGCAATAAATGATTTTGCTTTCGTTTTTTTCTTTCTTCCATCCATGGTCGTGGGTTCAATTCCCACCGAGATCAAACATCTTTGTAGTAACACTGGTTTTTGTTTTGTGTCTGGGTGGTTCTCTGAAAAATGGTTAATTTGGGGCTAGCAACAATTTGAACATTTATTTTAATATATTTTTATCAGCAATCTTTGCTTCTTTTCAAAATAGACCGTCATGTGTGAAATGTCTGTGAAGATTATTGTCTTGGTCAAATTTAAATTAAACTGGTTTCGGTAAAAATATTACCTAGTTTGTAGGTAGCTGTATTTTATATATATATAGGTACCTATGTAAGTACATTTTGTAAATATTTTAAATAGTCTTTAGTTGTTGAAATAATGTATTTATGCATATTGTTTGTTTCAGATTTGTGTACAAATTTGTATGCGATTTGCAACAGTTGATAGGGTATGGACCGGAAGAGTTAGCGGAATTAGTTAAAGAAGTTCATGATAATAATGAAATGAAATGAAATTATAAATAATTTATTATGTATTATTATATGAATATGTTATGAAAAGTATATTTACCAATGTTTTTAACAAAAAAATATGTAAACTGACTTAAATCGTGAAGGTATATTTAGTTACAATTTCACCTAGAGATGTGTGTGACGCTACCAGCGCTGACTAGATCGCGCTATCGGAGCGTTTTGCACGTCACGATTTTAGTATATAATGTGTAATGTAAATGTATGTACGTTATGTATTTTAAAATGTGTAAATGAAAATATAAAATGTGTATTAATGGTTTCTACGATGTTAACGAGGTCTGCTGTTCTCATCTCACAGAACTATTTAAATTATTAATTAGGTATTTTACGTATAGGTACTTTAGGTACTTATGTATAGTCTTTATTGTCACATTTATTCGCTCAGCCCTTGATGTATTGTACATCTCTCAAATGTAAAAGTGAAATGTAAGGATGTGTTCCTTCACCGTTTGAGAGCACTAGTAATCACAGAAAAATCCATTGGAGCGCGTTCGGATTTGAACTCTGAAGGTCGTGAGTTTACTACTACTACTAGAACACCGCTGCACTATCTGTGTAGTGCATAGATACTAGTGCGCAACACTAGTGCTCTAAAACGGTGAAGAAAAACATCGTGAGGAAACCCGTGGCTTATTCAGCTCCTTGACGTCTTTCCTGTGGGTAAGGCCGACAAGACAGAGGATGGTGTAGAAGCCTACTCTATCTAAGGTAAGTGTCCCAGCCAAGTCCCGTATATCTCGGAATGGATAAAAATGGCACGCATAAAGCTATATAAAATACATATGCCATTATATGTACCTTATAAAAAGTTAGCGTTGACTTTATGTAATCATCACGTATGGTAATCAATACATCAAGTCTGCGTTAACTTTTTTTAAGATAGACCGATAGATGTTAGTGCCAAAACACTCAAAATAAAATGTAATTATCAAGTTTCACGACTTCAAAAAAAAGATCCTACCTTCCCGAATTGAAATATATTTAATATACGTCATGTAATATGACGTTATTTAATTATAATATTTAAAACTAGCTGTTACACGCGACTTCGTACGCATGCATGTTACGATACGTCTTTATAGACTATATTATAAAAAACCCCCCTATCTTATAAAAAGTTAGCGTTGATTTTATGTCATCATTACGTATGGTAATCAATACATCAAGTCTCCGCTAACTTTTTATAAGATAGACCGTTTGCGTTTACTGTATTTTACTTATAAAATTGTTGAAATAAAATATATATAGGTACTTACTTAATAGCATGTGTTACTCGTTATAGATGTAGCTTAATTGTAAAAGACTTTAAAATCGATCGAGTTTTTGAGTTAAATCGTACAAATGTGTTCTCTTTATATTATTGAAATTATACAAAGTAAAGCGAGCATTACTCCTTCACGGCAGATATAAGTAGTTTTAATTCCAAGCTCTACAACAATAGCTACTACCACTCATAATTAACATATTTTTTTTTTACAAGTTATAGGCAAGCGTTTGACCGCGATCTCACCTGATGTTAAGTGACGATGCGGTCTACGATGTAGCACACTTGCCTAGAAGATACCCATTCACTCGTCTCTTAAAAATATCCAAATTATAGGACTCTGGAAACACAGACGACGGCAACGAGTTCCACTCTTTGGCTGACTGCAATATAAAAGTAATTCAATTATGACGTAAATGTTTAATTAACGCTTAGTTGAATCCTTGTGCAATGTGTACACATCCTTAGCAAATTATTGACACAAATCTATAAAATAACTGTTATATTTCCATATATTTTACTATAAGTATTTTGTAATACCTAATGAGAATTTTATTAAATCATTTTTTTGTTGAAATACGTTTTTTAATTAACCGAACGAGCGAAGCGAGAGATCCCACGAGTCTAATATCGACTTATAGGCAGTTTATATCTAGCTCATATTATTATTAAACTAGCTGACCCGTGCCCACTTCGTTGGGCATAATTTTTATGAAATATAAAAGTTAGACATATGCTGTTATCGTTGACTTTTTTGTAGACATTTTCAAGCTCCACATCTTTTCTCTAGAACACAAAAATATATCTTTCATAGCTAGCAGCGTTCGTAAGAAACGCTTTCATTCGACCGTTTTTTCTCCGATTCACTTTGCAAAACGGGACTACCACGTAAAAGCCTTTTTATTTTTCGGTTTTTTAAATAGCCTATGACACTCAGCAAAATTGTAGTGGTTTTCTATTGCAAATATACAAACACACAAACTTTACTTCTTTATAATATTAGTAGGTAGATATAGATAAATTAACTAATTAGCTTTGTTTAATATCCGGGTGTATTATTCACTCGGTCATTTTATATTATTCCATTAAAGCTTTGCTTTAAGTTTTATAGTCAAATTTTTTTGTGGGTATTCTTTTGTTCTATTTTTTTCTTCCTTTTAATTACTTCATATTTATTTTTTTACTAGCTGCTTCCGCGACTTTGCCTGCGTGCCGTTTTATGTTAAATAGAGAAGTACCTACTTACTTACTTAATTCACATTATGTGCATTTTGCGATAAGCTAATATAATGTTTGTGTAGTCCGGGTGTTACTATACAGGGTGTAACAAATGAGGTGGACCAAAAGCAACAGGGCGATGGGGGAGCTCAATGCCTGTCGATATAACCCCCATGTAGGTATTTTCAGCGATATTCAGTCGTTCAAAAGTAATTCGCACTAGTAGATATGTTTTTTTTTCATTAACATATTTTTGGTTAGATTTCCAAAGTATACTCAAACTATCAAGGCTACAAGAGTAATTTTTTTACACCTTGTAGCTTAATAGTAGATAGATCTTTCGTACCACAATACCAGTTTGAGTCCCTATTTTATTGATTTCCAAATAAAAATAATCTTTGCAGAAAAATCCGAAACCTTAACTTCCGCGAAAAACATTTAAAGTAATTTAAAAAATAAATTGCTAGATTTTTTTTCTACAACCTATCTTAATAACTTTTTCCATATAAGGAGAAGTTACCCTGAAAATTTCAAAAGGCTAGTACAGAAGCATCATGTTAAAAAGTGAACTCAAGAGTTGTAAAAGTGCTGAAATCGACGGTTGAATCGACCAACACGATGGTCCGGACAAGTCTTAGATTGTATGCCAGCTCTTGGTATATTCTAGCAGCCTCTCGAGCAGTTCCTTGAGCTACACCATGACAATAATACATTTCTGCTGCATATCTATAAGGAGAATATGGCATGATACACTAATCGCAAAGTTTGTAGATACTTACAGTCCGTAAACGCACAGTTTTCGTCAAAGTAAAGATAATCCAAATTCAGACTCCTGAGTGGCCGCACTTTTTTCAACCCCTGACTCCAAAATAAAGATTTAAAAACTAAAACCCGACTCAAGAGAGAATCATCAAAATTGCCTTACGATTTGCGGACTAATCGCATAACATACAAAATAAACACTTCTGAATTGCGAACCTCCTGTGTTGATGACGTTTTGATACCGATCCATAGATAAGTATAAACAATTCAAATGACCCCTAGAACCTTATAAATAACTAGCTGTTCCCGCCGCGGCTTCGTCCGCGTGCCGTTTTAAGAGATTTTGCTATAACCCATTACTATCTTCTTAGGAAGGAAATTGATGGTAAAGAGCAGTCTATGACGGAAAACTTAATAGTTTGGTTTGGTGTTTCTATACCGATTGCTGTAATTATTTTTTTATTGAATAGGTAGGTAATAATGTTAACTTTTTAAAATTAGGGATGAATGAGAGTATTATAAATGTAAGAGTAAACAAATATAATCAGAATGCTCCGAACTGCTAAGCTATCAGGAGTTACACGTGTTATTGTGAGACAACCACAAAAGATACGACATATGCTGTAGCGAGATATTTTTTAGACAATTTTATGTAGAATATTTCCGTCATACGTGATTTCTATGTAACCATTAAGGCTGCACACGCGACGGAAGCTTAAAAAATGGAGTAACTGTTAAAGTAGATATAAGTACTGTAGGATCGAATATAACCAGTTACAATAAATAAACGAATATTATTAACGTATACTGTAAAGAATATATTTAGTCAAGTGAAGATAGTGACATTGATGACAATCAACAACGTTTAGGTTGCTATGGTAACATCTAAGGCTGGTGATAGATATTAAAGGAGTATCTATTCCTAACATCCACCTCTCTTTATAATGCCAGCCATCTTCTTGAGACTTTCAATTCTAGGCCCATAAAGTGGTTTGGTGAGCATTACAGCAATCTGCCTGGTTGCTGGCACATGGCAGATGGTAATGCTTCCATCTTGAACACATTCTCGTATAAAGAATGATCGTATCCTTATGTTTTTGGTCATCAACACATAGGGATGCTGGACATTCACCAATGATATCTTTCATGATCTTTCGAAGCCAAATAATTTCTCTAGCAGTTTCACTTGCTGCCACTATTTCTGCCTCGGTGGATGAAATCGCTACTGTGCTCTGGCGTTTACTATTCCAGGATATTAGACCTCCAGCATACATGCAAAGAATGCCTGAGGTAGACCTTCCAGTTTCATGATCACCTCCGTGGTCAGCGTCACTGTAACATTTTAAATTATGACTATTTCCTGACTTGTAAACGATGCCTTCTTCTGTAGTCCCTTTCAAGTAACGCATTATCCTCTTGATATTGATGATGTTCTCCCTTGTAGGTTTATATAAATTTCGAGATACAACACTGACAGTAAAGGCTATGTCAGGCCTCGTGCTTGTCATCAAATAAGCTAGTGATCCAACAGCTTCACGGTACGGGAAGTTCATTGAAACTTGATTAACATCTTGAGCATTATTTGCTTTTAAAATTGGTGTTGGCACTGGCTTACATTTCTCCATGCCAAACCTTTGCAATATGCGAGCGATGTACGATTTCTGATGCAGTAAAATAGAACCATCAGGGTACCTTAACCGCGCTCTGCTACCATGTTAAAGCAGATATAAGTACTGTAGAATCGAATAAAACCGGTTACAATAAATAAACGAATATTATTAACGTATACTGTAAAGAATATATTTTGTCAAGTGAAGATAGTGACATTGATGACAATCAACAACGTTTGGTTGCTATGGTAACATCTAAGGCTGGTTATAGATATTAAAGGAGTATCTATTCCTAACAGTAACTTCTCCCGTTTTCCCAACATTTCCCTTCACTACTCCGCTCCTATTGATTGTAGCGTGATGAAAAGTATCCTATAAGTTGCTCAGGAGTATGAAGAATAATTGTACCAAGTTTCATTAAAATCCGTCGAGTAGTTTTTGTTTCTATAAGGAACATACATACAGACAGACAGACAGACAGACAGACAGACAGACAAAAATTTTACTGATTGCATTTTTGGCATCAGTATCGATCACTAATCACCCCCTGATAGTTTTTTTGAAAATATATTTAATGTACAGAATTGACCTCTCTACAGTTTTATTATAAGTATAGATGAATATGTGAGTGTTAGGTAGATGGGTACCTACCTATATATTATTTTTCTTTACCTTTTTGAAATGTATTTAAAACGATTCGTTTTTTCATTGTGTTAATAAAGTCGATGAATAATTTTTTGCCAGCTACTGTAAATACATAAACTTGTAAGTGAATTAAGTTAAGTTGAGCTAAACATTGATAAGATTGGACGTATTTCGCAAAATACAAAAAAAAATTCAAAGATTCAGGTATGACGTAGATGTTAATTTTAATTAAGTACATAAAGCTTATGTACTAATATTATTCTTTAATAATTATTTATTAGTTTATTGTAAGTATATAAGCGTAAAAGTTTTATATATGTTTTAATATTTTAAAGTTATACTTTATGTACGTGACTAGCTCACCCGTGCCCACTTCGTTGGGCATAATTCGACCGTTTTTTCTCCGATTCACTTTGCGAACGGACTACCACGTAAAAGCCTTTTTATTTTTCGGTTTTATATATAACCTATGACACTCAGCAATAACGTGGCTTTCGATTGGTGAAATAATTTTTAAACTCAGTTCAGTAGATCCCGAGATTACCCCTTACAATTTAACAAATATAATATTAGATATAATATTATATTACTATATAGATATAAGTATGTAAGGACCTATAAAGGCACTTAAAACATTAACCTTTATTTTTTTATTTATTTAATCTATTATGGTTCTAATTCGACTGTTTTTTGTACATGTTTTAATTTTAATTTAAAAGTTGTGTTTTTGTGATGTCTCACTTTTTGCTCTAGATTTGATCGGTCATCCTTTAAAATACGTATTGAAAAAATATATTATCTACTATAGATAATAGGCACCTAACCTAGGTATAAATAATGAGATTAATTCCCACACTTTGTCAGTTCACATTGCATTGTATCGAATTAAATAACTCTTGGTTAGCAAATTGCAAAATCAGCCTTCGGTCATATAACTTCACTTCTCGGTAATTTTAATAAACTCTATTTTAATTGTACTAGCTGAAGCTCGCGACTTCGTCATATTATCGTTATATGTACTTTAAATAATTCATACAATATCTTAATAAATTATAGCCTAGGTATGTGTTATTTTGATGTATAAAGTACATTATTGTAAAGTTTCATTAAAATCCAATCAGTAGTTTTTGCGTGAAAGTGTAACAAACATACATCCATCCATCCATCCACACAAACTTTCGCCTTTATGATATTAGTGGGATGAAAAAACGGCCACATAATCTTCTTAAGATACACATAGCATAACAATTATTTATGTAAAGTGAAGTACGAGGAACCTTAGGCAAAACAATTAGGTATAATGACTATCAAAGATCCTTTCAGAACTAAACAGACCTTAGCCAAGAGTTAATCATGGATCCAGCGATGGCAATAGAAGTAGCGGCGATGTCCCGCCAGAGGGCGTTGGAGGAGGCGACAGAACGAGGAGGCTCCGAGATGCAGAGCTTCTACCGCGACTGCAGCGTGTTCCTCACGGGGGGCTCCGGCTTCATGGGCAAGCAGCTCATCGAGAAACTTCTCAGGTAACCACTGGTGTCTGATGTTACAGCCCTTTGGTTGGTTTTCAATATCGCAGACATAGGCCTCCTCAAGCAGAAACTAATCAGGTAATAAATATTCACGGAAGGCTAGATTATATGACTAGAGGTTTTGTGAGTAGGTACAGCAGATCTTACGAACGTCTCAATTCTTGTTGACATAAATAATGCTATTTTTTTCTCCCCCAATCACAAAACGATGTCGACTATAATCAAGGAACTCCCAAGTATGCCGAGTTCCGTTAAAATAGCCCTGTCTTCCTTGTTCAGGGTTCGATTCCCACCGATAAACAAACATTTAAGTAATGAGCACAAATATTTTGTATTTACGAAACATTTTACAGAACTATAGTGATATTAGTGATAAGTAAAATGTACGTGACTATTTTTGTTTTCAGATCCTGTCAGATATCGAAAATATTTGTGCTTCTGAGATCTAAAAAGGGCAAAGATATACACGAGAGACTCGCTGAAATGCTGAAAGATCCGGTGAATATATACCTCTGTTATAAAATGCTTAGTTTAAGTGCTACGCTAGCTGTTTGCAAAATCCTTTCTAACGCAGCGCGAATTGTGTTCTCTTGAAAGGCTATTTTAGTGCATCGTGGTTTTATTCGACGAACTTTAACTAATTTTACCGAAAGCAAAAAGAAGTTCTCGATTCGAATGTTTTGTTTTATGTTACTTTACAACTTAAGTTCTCGTGTTAAAACTTCCTCTCATATTTATCAAAAGTTGGGTATCTGCTGTAAATGCAAAGAATCATGCCCAAACCCTGTACCAGATTGCATCAAAAGCTAATTATCATCAAAATTAATATTTTATTTATACGTGTACTTTGTTAATTTTTAACCGTCTTTTTTAACCGGGTTTAGAAAATTAAAATTAATTATACATAACATGATTATCAATTTCCTACTTCCGAGTGCTTAGTCCGAGCTTGCATTTTAAAACTCCCTACTCTCGAGTCGAGAGTCGTCTTTCGGATATCCATACAAAAATACAAGGACATCCGAGAGACGACTGTCGGCTCGAGAGTAGGAAGTTTTAAAATGCAAGCTCGGACTAAGCCTTCCGCACGTCAACTATTTTGTTCCGATCCCAGCTGTCACCTATTTTCGTGAGTGGACATTGAGCATAAAAATCTTGTTTGCCAAGTAAGCTTTAGCTGAGAAGGCAAACATGATATAAAATAAAATACATTTTTAAATATATTGAAATGCGGTTAAACATTGAAAAAAATATTGTTGGTAGCGAAAAGGTAAATAAAAATTAGGGCTTTGAGAGTAAATTCAAATTGATGCAAGTTGGTACAGATTCCCATAGCCCATTGGACATTGTCCTTTAGCAGTTTCCAGTTTCCGTTAACATTATGTAACCCTAGCTGTACCCCAAGTACCCGTGTGTGCACAAACTCGTACTTGGGGTAGGTACAGATGCCCGCGACTTCGGCTTATCGTCTATGTATTTTGGACAATCAGTACCCCAAGTAAGGCCAAGTACGAGTCGGTGCACACACGGATCGCAGAGACGCAATCGCCTAGCGCCACCGTTTTTGTATGGAGATCCAAACAGCGCCCCTAGCAGATTTCTTGAGAAGCTTGGATTTCCATACAAAATTGGTGACTTGCGATACGAAGGCGATACGTCCGTAGGCATGTGCAAAACTCGTACTAGGCCCTCAGAACATTATCTCTATAAATTATAGCCTACCTATGTGTTATTCTGATATATAAACTACTTACATTATTTAGAATAAGTTAGATTAAGAAAGTTACATTAAAATCTTTTAACTTTTAACTAACATCTATCCATCCATACAAACTTTCGCATTTAAGATATTATAAGTAGTATGACTAGCGGCAGATCCCGGCTTCGCATGGGTTTCTAGCAATAAATACATAAAACCTGTGCGTTAGCTTTCTAATGGTGACCGACTTTTTGAAATCGGCGCAGTAGTTTTTGAGAGTATTCATTACAAACATGCACACATAAAAAGATATAAATCATTCCCCTGTATATTATTGTGTAGATTAGTATGATATTTTCTGTTCACAAATAAAAAAATCTTGAAAATGTATGTTGTTATTTTCAAGGTATTTGAGCCGGTTAGGAAGAAGCAGCCTGATTTTGAGGCTAAGCTGGTGCCGATCGAGGGAGATGTGGCGGACCTGCGACTCGGGATCAGCGACCAGGACTGGGAAACCATCACCGATCAGGTGAATAATGCAAATGCAAATATTTATGTTCATTACACAAACATTCGCTCTGGGTGGGAATCGAACCCACGACCCACAGCAGAGCTACCAACTGAGCTGTGACGCCTGTCAAATCCTGAAATGCCTGTAAAATCTTTTTCATTTGTGTTTTTGATGGTTATTTTGATTTTATAGATCATACTTCAGTGGACCTAGTTCCCTATAAATGTCGCTAAGATCTGACAAGTGGTTTTTGAGAAATCTTTAAAAATGTATATCTCTATGGCGATTACAGTTGCTTTTGTTTGATTTAACCAGTTTTTCTGTAAGTTGTAAGTATATAGCGTTTGCTTTGAATAATTACGTAACTTTATTTTAATATATTTACATAAGTTTATATTATAGATGATGTTTATGTGCAAAGTGTATGACGATACGTCCTGACCTACAGCTGACCTACTACTTTTGCAAATCATTGTTAGGTATTTTAGTTGTAAATTATTTCTGTTAATGCATAATTCAGCAATTCGCTGAAGACGCAGACTTGATGTAGGTATCTATTGATTACCATACGTGATGATGACATAAAGTCAACGCTAACTTTTTATAAGATGGGAGGTTAGTCTAACGGTTCATTCCAGTGATTATATAATCACTGATATTTTATTCATTTTTGTAAAATAAATAAATACATATTCATGGAGTTACATCACACATGGCGCTCTAGTTCCAAACTAAGTTAAGCTTGTACTATGGGAACTAGATTGCTGATAGAATAATTACGAGTAGGTATATATTTTTTGCAAATAAATACATAGTAACACCCAGACACAGAACAAATATTAATGTTCATCACACAAACATTTGCTCTGGGTGGGGATTGAACCCACGACCCACAGCGACCCAGAGCTACTACCAACTGAGTTGTGACGTTCGTAATTGACACAGGTAAACGTCATCTACCACTTGGCGGCCACCACCAGGTTTGATGAGACTCTTCGTGTAGCGACGCTGATCAACGTGCGGGGGACCAGAGAAGTGGTCATCATGGCCAAGGCTTGCACGAAACTTAAGTAAGAGCAATTCATATTTTTAGAAATCGCTTCGGGCGATAAGACCGCCATTTGTAGGGCTAATTTTAAGAGTTGTTTTTCAATTACTTATTAGTCCTCAATAAAGAATTTTATTATTATCATTAAGTATATTATTTTGACAAGCTTTTAATCTAACCTACCTTATAAAAAGTTAGCGCAGACTTGAATTGAGTATTTATTACCATACGTAATGATGACATAAAGCCAACGCTAACTTTTTATAAGAAAGGGGGTAACGGTCTATCTTATAAAAAGTTAGCGCAGACTTGAAGTACTAATTACCATACGTAATGATGACTTAAAATCAACGCTAACTTTTTATAAGATAGGGGGTAAGTTTAACATGCAAATAATTAAAACTCAACTAAACTATGTACAGATAACATAAATGATTAAATTGTAAGATATTTATTAAATTTTACTTTATAATAAGTTGTTTAAAAAAATATCCATTGGTTTTTATTCGTAATAAATATAAATTATGCAAAAGTTAATTTTAAATTAATAATTCATAAGTAATTCATTTAATAAATTAATTAATAGATAGGTATATGATCTATATTAAATATTTTATGGACATTTCACACATTACACTCTAGGCCCAATCTAAGCAAAGCTTGTACTATGGGAACTAGATTGCTGATAGATTACTTATATATTTTTTTTTGGTAATACATAGATATATATACATAAAATACATAGTACACCCAGACACAGAACAAATATTTATGTTCATCACACAAACATATTGGTCTGAGTGGGAACCGAACCCACGACCCACAGCATGGAAGGTAATTTGCCATGCCGTGATAAAATGATGCCGTGGCATCGAACGTGAACGGAACGTCACTATTTTAAAGCATAGCAATTTATGTCGTATTTCTGGAACAGTACGGTTGAATGTCCATTAGTAAAACTTTAAAATCCCTTGCCATGCCGTCCCGGTCTGCACTGGCCATAAAGCTACTGAGCTGTGACGCCTGTCACAAAATTTGAAAAACGAAAAAAAACAATAATAATGTGTACCTATACATTTATAGGCTAGTGAATTTAAGGTAAAACTATATACCTAATCACAGATGTATTCCTGTTGCCACTATACAATTAATTAAATATTTACGATCTATCTTATCTTTTATAAAGTTAGCACAGTACCATATGTATAATGATGACATAAAGTCAAAGCTAACTTTTTATAAGATAGAGTTAAGGTTTTTAAGAGTACCTACAAGGCACGTGTTTTTGTAGTGTCTTCTGACTCGCATTAAGTCGAGTTTTTATTTTATCTAAACTAATATTATAAAGAGGACAGATTTGATTGTTTGTTTGCATCGAATAGGCTCCGAAACTACTGGACCGATTTTCGAAAATTCTTTCACTGTTGTGAAGCTACATTATCTGCGCTGAACATAGGCTATATTACAATGATATTTTTTATATAGGCTACCCGTGCGAAGCCGGGGCGTACTACTAGTCTTCTATACAATTCTATCATATATCATATCGCACTGAAACTTCAGTACTTAATTTAGTTTAATTGTAATTCTTTGTAATTATGATCATATAAAAAAATGGTAGGAACCAGGCCGTAAGTTTCTTGCCCGTTCTTCTAGGCTCTGGTCGCGTGGAACTGGCACCTAGAATCACCTAGTATGTAAGACGATTCTAAATGATCCTTGTGATTTTACTGAATAAAGTAATTTTTGACTTTGACTTATACATAGGTATATAACTTTCAGATCGTTTGTGCACGTATCAACTGCCTACACCCAAGCCCTTAACAGCAAGATAAACCAGGAGGTCTACGAAGAGTTCCGCCCGAGTCCCATACCGCCCCAGACTCTTATATCCATGGCAGAGAGCATGGAGGAATCACGACTCAACGGAATCACATACAAGTACCTACCTATCTTCTTCTTCGTGTCAATGAACACAACAAACATTCTAAACGCAGTTAAATAAATAAATAACTTTATTCAGTAAATAAGGTCTTACAAAACATGTATCATTTAAAATGTACAAAATTATGTGGACTTATTGTGGACCTGAGTCTAAAATTGAAGCATATCGCTCTAACTAAGCCGAGGCTTGTATTAAGAGACGAAAGGTTACTATTCTCGGCTGGTGCTGTTGTAATACAATGCCATACAGTATTTTATACAATTCAAGGTTTTATTTTATGCGTGAGAGGTATGGTAATGTAGTTCATGTAGAACTTTGCCACATTTATCCCCTTGTCTGTACTACTATATAAATATTGATGACCGATGTGGCGCGGCGGGCGAAGGTCCGCATGCGACGCGGAGGTTGCGGGTTCAATTCCCGCCTTGGGATAAATGTTTGTACGATCTGCAAATATTTATTTCGGGTGTTCTGGGTATTTTATATGTATTATAAAAATATCATTATGTAATGCATTGTATTAAGTATGTCAGTCTTTTAGTAGGTACCCATAACACAAGCTCTGCTTAGCTTGGGGGCTAGATGATGTTGTGTGGTTTGTCCAGCATCATTTTTTTTATAAATATTCAAAGGCATCTCATAATTTTTTTTGATGAAATAGCAGGCGGGCTTGCGGGCCACCTGATGGGAAGATACATTTAATTTAGAGTTGCTATATATTAATAATAATACATTTTTAAATTTACTAAATGTAAATGAACATGTGGAAGCAATAAATAAATACAAATACTAAATATCCCGCATCGCCGAAAACTATGTTTTTGAGTTATCATCTAATAATTTACCGTCTATCATATAAAAAGTTAGCGCATTTGAAGTATTGATTACCATACGTAATGTTAACATAAAGTCAACGCTAGCTTGTTATAAGATAGAGGGCTTGTTTTGTCGAAAATTGAAGTCAGTTTTGTTCATATTTGTTACAAGATCATTTTTTTTTTTTTTATACAAAATATTTTTTTTAGTTTAATAGCTGATTGGCCCAACACATACACGTTTGCCAAAGCAGTGGCCGAGGAGGTCGTGAGGTCCATGAGCGATGGACTACCCATATGTATAGTGAGACCTGGAGTAGGTAAGATAAATATACAAATATATTTTTTTCAAATCATTCATGTCGATTTTCTCTCTAAAAGATTTATAAATAAAACTTTTTACCAAAAAATTCAACTGTTGAACTATCTATAGATCGTTTGCAACGGTCTGTAGATAGTTCAACTGTTTCTTATGTATTTTATATGACTATGTACATTTTGTAAATACTGTATAGTCGTTAGTTTGTTTGTAAATAAAGACTATTACTGTTGAAAAAACTGATAAGCTTAAAATAATGTCTTTTTTATTCTATTATAATTACTAAGTTCTGATAGGTACATACTTATATAAATAAACCGAGTAACTTTACAGTCTAAAATAATCATCGAAATCGGACTAGTCGGAAAAAGTTAAGCTTGTACACACATAAAAAAATTGTGCGCGATAGCGATAGCGAATATTCTGCTGATGTCGATTGAAGTAAATTTTTTTTAATATCTAACTTGTTTAAACTTTTGCAACATCTTGTGTGCCTCTCAAAGGAGAATAGGCAATTTACTAATAAGTGTTAAATTACAATTGTAATATGTTTTATATATACCGACTATGTTTTATATAGACGACCGATGTGGCGCGGCGGGCGATGGTCCGCCTGCGACGCGGATGGTTGCGGGTTCGATTCCCGCCTTGGGATAAATGTTTGTACGATCTGCAAATATTTATTCCGGGTGTTCTGGGTATTATATGTTATAATAAAAAATATCTATCTATTTAATGTATTGTATTAAATATGAGTCTTCTAGTACCCATAACACAAGCTCTGCTTAGCTTGGGGCTAGATGATGTTGTGTGCATTGTCCAGCATTATTTATTTATTTATATAAGTATTTATATATTTCAGTGATTGCTACTCACAGGGAACCAACGCCCGGCTGGCTAGACATCAGCTGTGCCTATGGAGCCAGTGGAGTAAGTATCTAGTGTAATGCGGCTAATATAATATACTAGTAGTACGCCTTCGCACGGGTAGCCTATATAAAAAATATCATTATAATATAACCTATGTTCAGCGCAGATAATGTAGCTTCACAACAGTGAAAGAATTTTTGAAATCGGTCCAGTAGTTACGGAGCCTATTCGATGCAAACAAACAAACAAAAAATCAAATCTTTCCTCTTTATAATATTAGTTTATATGTAACTTACACCTATATGTACAAACAATTAGAGATTGTACAAAACACGATACTTTTCCATGAAGCTTTTAATTATTTATTATTTTGATAGAGTCCAATATAGACTTACGGACTGAGTAATAGCCTCAAAAACTAGACAACGTGACTATCCGGCCAATACCTGGGGGGGTATCCTGACAACTGAAATGTTTCAGGGAGTCAAATCAGGCCATGCTCAAACCGCGGCATTGACGTCATTTTTAACAGCTCAGTCATAATTTTACAAAGCTCAGTCATGGTCACGTCAGTCCACAAAAATGCCACGGAATACTGATGAGTTACTATAGTAAAATCATCGAAAACTGAACTGCAACTGAAAGGATATTCGGTCACGCAAGTTTCCCCTTGCTGGAAAGCCCCCCTGTCTCTTTTTTGTAGGTCCGTTACACAAATATTTGCCTGTGGCTGGGTGTATTTGCCTGTATTATATTACATTATTCAAAATATATATAAAAGTATTCTATCAGTTATCTCGGTCCCATAAGCTTTGTAATAGAGCGCGACGTGAGAAATGTCCGTAAATATTTATATCATTTTCTGGGTGTTCTGGGTATTTTATATGTACTTATAATAAAAATATCTATCTATGTAATGTATTGTAAGTATGTCAGCCGTACTAGAAGGCTGACATACTTAATAAAATATCACGCTCTGTTTAGCCTGGGGCATGATGATGTTGTGTGGATTGTCCAGCATTATTTATTAACCCCCTAACTTATAAAAAATTAGCGTTGACTTTATGTCATCATTACGTATGGTAATCAATACTTCAAGTCTGCGTTTACTTTTTATAAGATAGACCGTTAATATTTATAATACTTCCGATTGGTACTGATTTGGATCAGTTGAACTATCTATAGATCGTTTGCAACGGTCTGTAGATAGCTCAACTGTTTCTTATGTATTTTATATGACAATGTACATTTTGTAAATACTGTATAGTCGTAAGTTCGTTTGTGAATAAAGTAAAAAAAATTACAATATTAATACGTTAATACCTATATTTATTTGCAGTTGATCATAGGCGTGGGTCTTGGTGTCATACATATTGGATTTAACGACAGTAACACACGCATAGGTTTAGTGCCTTGTGACTACGTGAACAATGTCATAATAGCAGCGGGGAGAGAAGCGAGCCGCAGTATCGGAGGCGATAATACAACGATCTATACCGTTAGCAGTTCTACCCGCAATCCTATACTATATGGTACAACTTTAGTAGAAATAACATTTTTTTTTAAATGAGATTTTGAAAATAATCAAATTAATTTTTCAAACGACTTTCTTGCAAAAGACGAAGAAAGTCGGTTGAAAAATTGTTGACAGAAACTTCGGTTTCTTGGCCGTTCTTCTAGGCTCTGGTCGCGTGGAACTGGCACGTAGAATCACCTAGTATGTAAGACGATTCTAAATGATCCTTGTGATTTTATTGAATAAAGAAATATTTGATTTGATTGGACTTCAGAAAAGAAGTTCGACTGTATTTTTTATGTACTTATGTTACGCAATTACTTCGCCAAAATTGAAGCGATTTTGATGATTCTTGTAAGTTCGTATTTTTAAGTTGGTCCCATATAGTCCCTCACTTATTAAAAGTTGAAAGTATTCACTAATTTATGTTTTCAGGTCAAATAATGGAGACAATGATACAAAACAAACCAAAGATAATGACACCTAAAGCTATGTACTACTGCTACGGTTGGGAGACCAACAACAAACTATTGTTCACATTTCTGACGTGGTTTCTACATTTAATACCAGCATACATGGTGGACTTTGTTTGTCTTTTACTTGGAAAGGAGCGCAGGTAATGTCCCCGCAGACTGCACACTTTATCGGCCGATAGTTTGGTCGGCTTCTTAATCAGTATGAAGACTGAATCACTGTAATGTGCGCATCTGCATACATCTTCATACTGATTAAGAAGCCGACCAAACTATAGGCCGATAAAAAGTCTGCAGTTTGCGGGGGCCCTTACTGTTGCTGTTACTTTATTTATATATGCCATTCATCTTCCCAACATATTTTCTGCAGTTTCACATTTAATTTTATTTGTTGGGCGATTGCCCATTTTTGAGCATAGGTCTCCTCCAACCTTTAAGTAAATTTCAGTATTTTCTGAGGTGCTCTATATACTACTATGGGTCTTTTTTTACCAGTTTTTTTTCCGCTCCGACTTACACTTTCTATTTCCCATCTATTGCATGATGCTCTGCCTTCGAAAATTTTCATATCAAAAAATTTCTGAAAGTTTTCATTTCAAATGATTTTTAACAATAAATAACCATTTGTCTAGACTAATAGTAAGAATAAGACGAAGTTAATGGACATTTTAAATTTGTTTCAGATTTGTGAAGATATACAAAAAAGTGTATAATATAACCAATGCTCTAGAATACTTCTCGATAAATACATGGTTCTTTGACGACAAAAACACGGAGAATCTGTATAAAAGCCTCTCTAAATCGGATAAAATCATCTTTGACTTTGATATACCTTCCGTAGATTGGAATGAGTACCTTATGATCTGGTGCATTGGAATCAGAAAATATTTAATTAAAGATGGTCTTAAAAATACAAAAAAAGCATTTAAAAAACAACATTTGTTAAGAATACTGCACTATATACTAACTGTATTGTATTTTTATATATTTTGGATAGTTTTTAGTACTGTTTATAATGTTATAAGCCATTTTTTATTTTAAACCTTTCAAAATAAACCAGTATTTCTTAATATAATCTTATTTTATTTGATGTCCTTTTCTACTTATTGTAGACTAGCTGCTCCCGCGACTTCGTCCGCGTGCAGTTTTATGTTAAACTAGTAGTAGGTACCTACGCCCCGGCTTCGCACGGGTAGCCTAATAATATCTAAACTAATATAATAAAGAGGAAAGATTTGATTGTTTGTTTGTTTGTTTGCATCGAATAGGCTCCGAAACTACTGGACCGATTTCAAAAATTCTTTCACTGCGCTGAATATAGGCTATATTATAATTATATTTTTTATATAGGCTACCCGTGCGAAGCCGGGGCGTACGCGTTAGTTTCATAATCCCCATTGAACAATCCCCATCATGGGGATTATGGTACTTTGAGACTCATCAGAAATTTCGAAATCATGGGGATCATGAGACTCAAAGTACCATAATCCCCATTGAGGCCCATTTACACCGTAATAGCTATAATTATAAATGTACTATACTAGCCTGAAAGTGATAAGATAATACATCATGCGACGTGCTACAACCCCCAAAAAATTGTGTTGCCCTAGAATAAAATAAATGTAAGACAAAAATCAATCAATCAATCATTTTATTTGTAAAACAGGTGAAATAGTGATGGTCAATAACAGGTATGTGCACTGTGATTTGCGCTAGGGCGTACAAAGTTCCTACAAGTTAATACAATATAAATAAAATTAAAAATGTTAAAGTAGGTAAATATATTATCCCTAAAAATAAAATAAAATTGCAAAATGAAAATAATGTTAGTGGTAAAATATTAGTTCTTAAGTTAAATTGTCATTGTAAGTTTAGTTACTGTGGTCAAGGAAGTCCTGAGTGGAATATAATGTCATTTCAATTCAATTCAATTCCAAAAAAATTGTTATTTTTTTTTTATAGAGCGAACCTGTATAATTTAAAGTGTTTTAATTAAATACTTAAGTAAACAAATAATGCTGGAAAATCCACAAAACATCATCTAACCCCAAGCTGAGCAGAAAGCTTGTGTTATGGGTACTAGGAAGAAGACTGATATATTGAATGCAATACATAACATGGATAGATATTTTTTTTATTATACGTATAAAATACCCAGAACACCCGGAATAAATATTTACAGATCGTACAAACATTTATCCTTAGGCTGAAATCAAACCCGTATTTATTTTTTGGAAATACATAGTAACACTCTGACAGAGTAAACGTCAGTGTTCATCACACAAATGTTTAGTCTAGATGGAGGTCGAACCCACGATCCACAGCATGGAAGACAGGCCTACTACCAACTGAGCTGTGACGCCTGTCAAACTACTGACTGACAATGATTACTTATGTAAGTACATATAATTCCGTCAAATTTCTTCACAGAACCTTACTTACCTATAAATAATATTACGCTAATTAACTAGTTACTTAGGAACTAAATAGAGGTACTTACGAATATTTTATTCATTAACTCTAAAATGCGAAATCACGCTCGTACAGTCAGCAACAAAAGTTGTTAATCATGTTAAAAAAATATTAAGTAAGTACCTACTTACCATATCTACATCTACTATCATATTTAGGTACTCATCAGCTAGTGTGATACCCGCAACTTCGTCTTATTATCGTTATATTTTGAAGAATTGGCACAATATCCTTATACATTATAACCTATGTGTTATTCTGATGTATAAACTACGTTATTCAAATTCAAAAATTCAAAATGTTTTATTTGGAACAGAAACAAAGGTACAAGAAACAAGGTGAAAACGTTGACAACTGCAAAAGTTATAAAACTGAGTAGCAGAGTCAGGGCCCTCCTCCAGAATAGAACAGGGATAATGTTCCATGAAAGCTAGGAATTTAATTTATACAGAAAAGAGTATGATTTATGCTAAAACTTATAAAAATAATACAAACATTATTCTGTGCTTCGTAAAATAAAAATATGCATAATGCAAATATGTTGTAAAGTATGTGTATAAGAGGGTGTATAACGCTTTATTATGTATTTAGTATGTCAGGGTGTATTTATGTGAGGGTGAGTGTGGAGTGAGTTTGTGGGTTTACCTGATCCACGCCAGTCTCTTAAGTTTCATTGAAAACCATTCAGTAATTTTTGCGTGAAACAAACATACATCCATCCATCCAAACAAACAAATTGCGCGTTAAGAATATTAGTATAAAACATTATATCAGCAATCTAGTTCCCATAGTACAAGCTTTGCTTAGTTTGGGACTAGTGTACCTAATGTGTGGAGTGTCCATGAATATTTATTTTTTATTTATATTATTTTCAAGTCTTATTCGCACTTGGCCTTGGGTTTTTAGTACATTTTATGGTAAACTATTTTGAATTGACTTAAAAAAACCAATTTTAGTTTATATGAGAAGTTAGGTACCTACACTATTTTTGCATGGAACGTGGATTATTAGAACTTTTGACCCTTATTTTTCTACAGTATATTTTTAAATAATTATTTTTAATTCAAAATTAGACTTAAACGACAATGACTATTTATTATTATTAACTACACTATAAGTCGCTCTATTCATCAACTAACAAGTAATCTTAAAATGAAATAATAAATTATAAACTTGACGATGGTAAACGGCCTGACGGTATGACGGTATGACGCTTGTTCCGTGGGAGGCGGGAAGGCCTTTGGTGTGGGACGCAACTTGTGTCGATACCCTTGCACCTTCTCACCTGTCACAGACATCCTAAATTTACCGATAGATCTACCAAACAAAAAATACTCATCAAAATTGGTTCATAATTGGCGGAGACGATTGCTCCGATTACACAAATTAATTTTGTTATAAATGTTTCTACCAATCTGTATTTTTTGTAATCTTACCTAAAAAGAAAAAGAAACAAATAATATCATGGTACATTTACAAATATATTTCAAAAAGCGTATTTCCAAACAACATCGTACATTCACACTTCAGCGTTTTCAACTCGACTTTTCCGCTTCGCTTTCGTAGCAGCGTCATCAAACGGAGGAAGGCCAAACAGCTCCGGCTTGAAGTCCAGGAGGGTTCTGATGACCAGGGTGGCGTGTCGAGTCTTATCTCTATCCAATTTTGGATCAGGTATCATCACCACCTGGAAACAATCAGTAGCTCTACCATGAGTTTTTACTATACTATATTTACTATACATAGTTCATAGTAGTGGAGGGATTAGTGAATCCCTCTTCTGGACGCCCAGAAGAGGGATTCACTAATCCCTCACATATTAATATGTGTAACGCTTTGGGGGACCTTTGCCCAGCAGTGGGACAGCATAGGCTAAAAAAAATGTAGTCTTTGCTTAGTTTTACTTTTTATTTCCCTTCTCCTTAATAAAAGCGGCGACAAGCTCTATCTTATCAAAAAAAGCTCTACAACTAAAATCGTTCTGATGTCTGTTGTTATTCGCAAAATATCTTTATAAATTATAGCCTATGTGTTAGTCTGGTGTATAAACTTCATTATTTAAAATTTCATTAAAATCCATTCAGTAGTTTTTGCGTGAAAGAGTAATCACATACATCCACAGCACACAATCCATAAGTTTAGTTTTTATAATATTAGCAGGATAGGATAGGATTTAGCTGTTAATAACTGAATTTAACATTACTATTAAATACCTGCATACCAGCCTCTTTCGCTGCCTCCACTCCGATCACCGAGTCTTCAAAAACCAGACACTGGAAAAAAAAACTTTTAAACTTTACTTTATTGGCATGCGAAAGCTATAAAAAGAAATCAGGAGGAACACTTTCTATATAATTTAAGAAACTTATTTTGTAAAATGAAAATGGTTGAGAACAGAAGGAGGAAGATGATTGGCCATCTTATACGACACAACAACTTCATCAGTAACATCATAGAAGGAAGGAAGGAGAGGAAGAGGAAGGCCAAGGATAAACTACATGAGCCAAGTAAATACGAAGGTTGCCCTCGTGTCGTTTAAGGAAGTCGAGGAGGCTGCCCTGGAAAGGAAAAATGGCGTGACTTGCATTGATTACGCAGACAAGAGCGTAGCTCTTTAATAAGAAGAAGAAGACTCATGAGACTTTGACAGTTCACACTCAGCTTAATTTCATTATCATCCCCTGCCCTTATCCCACGGGGGATCCCCAAGTGGGGTCGGCAACATGTTTTTTTATTCCATTCACTTTATCTACATTTATCAAATACTAGATGACCCGTACGGCATAATTCGATCGTTTTTTCTCCGATTCACATTGCAAAACGAACTACCACGTAAAAGCCTTTTTATTTTTCGGTTTTATAAATAACCTATGACACTCAGCAATAATGTGGCTTTCTATAGGTGAAAGATAAAATACTTTGTTAGCAAATTCCTGAATTAGCTTTGTTTACCTTAACTTTATTTAACCTTCGGTTAATTAAAATTAATTAAATTAAAACGGTTAATTCGATGAAAGTATTAGTTCCATCGTTGATGTGGGCTACTAAAAATCTTATCTTTCAAAACTCACCTGCTTAGGTTTGGGTTTTTCAGGAAACCTTGAAGCTGCTACCAAGTATATGTCGGGGTTCGGTTTTCCTCTGTCCACTTCAGGATCTGTGGCGCTGACCTGCAAGAAATATTAAATTAAGTAACTTCTTCTTCTTATCGTGTCGATGCTACAACTGCATTTTGTTGTAGCATTGTGTTGGAAAGATTAGCCAGACTAGACACTGCTTTACCGTGCCTAGCTGTTACCGGTGTGCGCCACGAGGAGGCTCTTTCCATGCACCCTTAAGTAACTAAGGGCAGGGGATATATTTCACACATCACGCTCTAGTCATAAACTAAGCAAAGCTTGAATCAATGAATAAAATATATAATTAATGATCAAAGACATAACGGAACAAGGTTTTCTTTATAGTCGGGATATTTACCATGATTTTGTGAGTTTGATTATTTCCCGATATTCATTTATTCAAACTCTCAAATCATGGTAAATATACCGTTTATAAAGAAAAACTATGTTCAAAACTGTGATAGTTTCAAATATTATTTAACGGAACGAGCCGGGAATCAGTAGATGAGAATCGCGAGGGACCAAAATAATGGCATAACAAAGAGGAGGCCTATACTCAGCAGTGGGAGCAAACGGGCTCAAATGATGATGATGAATAATCACCCATCACACATAAGTCTGTTCTTGAGAATCGAACCCACGACCCACAGCATGGAAGGGACTACCAACTGAGATAGAGACTAAATATATGTTGATAATGATAATGGTGAAGGTGATGATGATGAAGATAGAAACATTGGTCATACTTGACGAGCGATGTGGCGCGGTGGGCGATGGTCCGCCTGCGACGCGGAAGGTTGCGGGTTCGATTCCCGCCTTAGGATAAATGTTTGTATGATCTGCAAATATTTATTCCGGGTGTTCTGGGTATTTTATATGTATACCTAATAAAAAAATATCTATCTATGTAATGTATTGTATTAAGTATGTCAGTCTACTAGTATCCATAACACAAGCACTGCTTAGCTTGGGGCTAGATGATGTTGTGTGGATTGTCCAGCATTATTTAGCTATATAAACGTGTAACAGTAGATAGGAACCTCAGGTACCTTGTGATGGAACAGGCCGAACAGAGTGGGCCGTGCTGATGCATGCAGCCTGACCGCCTGCTCCGTGGAGTTGGTGGCGAGCGCCAGAGGCACATTGTAGTCGTGGAGGTGTTTCAGAAGACGCTCTGCCCCTAGAGAAACCATCTTTTTGAACTAATGGGGCGTCCATAAATTACGTAAGATGTTTAAGGTTCGGTCTACTTTTGGAAAGACGGCGGTGTACAAAAGTACAAAAGTTTTTTTTATTCTCTAGCCTTATCGTCTTCGCTGGGCAAAGGCCTCCAAAACCTTGGACTACTCTCTATCATTGGCAGTGTCCCAACAACCCAATTCAAGGATCATCATCAACCTATAGCAGTCCACTGCTGGACGTAGGTCTCTCTCAAGACGCGCCACTGAGCCCGGTCTTCGGCTCTTCTCATCCAGTTTTTGCCAGCTACACACCGTAGATCGTCGCTCCATCATCGACGTTACAAAGGCCTTATGTTACATGTTTTTTCGGAAAATAAATTTATCTTTAACTCGCCTTAAAAAGGTTTTTTTTTTAATCAACCTACACTGTCCCACTGCTGGGCAAAGGTCTCCCCCTCTTTCCGTTTCTCTCTATCCCCAGCCAACACCGCCCATTCCCGGTCGAATGAGTCCAGGTCGTGGCACCAACGCTTCCTCGGGCGTCCGCGACGTCTTCTACCCTCTGATATAATACCTGAGACTCCCCGAGCCCACCTTTCCGGATCCATACGCATCACGTGATAATTAAAAAGGATATCAAACCCTTTTGCAGTGGAGCGCTAGGCAGCATCTTCTGCGCCATAACAGCCAACTGCAGCTCGAACTCGTCTGCTGAGATAGGTAGCTTCAACTCGCGAACAACCGTCAGGCAAATCTCACGATCAGTCTCACCGTACATCTACAAAAGAGTTATAGCTATAAGAGTCCCCGCAGACTGCAGACTTTTTATCGGCCGATAGTTTGGTCGGCTTCTTAATCAGTATGAAGACTGAATCACTGTAGTGTGCGCATCTGCATACATCTTCATACTGATTAAGAAGCCGACCAAACTATCGGCCGATAAAAAGTAATACTATAAAGGCGAAAGTTTGTATGTATGGATGGATGTGTGGATGTATGTTTGATACTGACAGGCGTCAGAGCTCAGTTGGTAGTACTTAGCTCTGCCTTTCATTATAGACATAGGTATACCTAACATCTATAATACTGTAAGAAACTTGAGAGGTGTCAATGGACACCCGGATGGACTGGCTTGCTTTCTTATGAGAGAGAGAATCAAACAGAGATAGAGAAACACGCGTACGCCGCAGACTTACATTACATACTAGCCAAAAAAATTATGACCAAAAGTGTTAATGACACGTTACAACTTTTGGTCTTAATTTTTTCAGTCTAGCCCCCTTTCGCAACGCGATAAAGAACTTCGTTCCAACAATAACGTATGTGCATACATTATTATTGGAACGTATGTATTGTAATAAATGACAAAACATGTGAAATCAAATAAATGATTATCGTAAGCATTAATTACCCGAAGTTCCAGGTCTTTAGAGTATATCCTTCCGTATTTCTCGCATATATTTTTTATCATTTTATGATACATCACTTCAGAATCTAAAAAATAATCAAAGCCTAAACTTTTGCATAGATTAGAGAACTAAAATGAGAGTTTTTTTTTTAATTATGGCTTTCGTATCACTGTGGCCTCGATGGCCTATTGTGATCGCCATTTGTAGGTTAAGCACCCCAGGGGCTCATAGTTCACCACTAAAGGCCGGTTTCTCGAACGATGATCAACGAAAAAATCAAATAATTACTATCTGTCAAACTCGGATCAATCGTGATTTGGGTTTCCAGAAACCGGCCGTAAGACCTGCAGCTGTTAAAAACCGAAGGATAAAGTAAGATATATAGGTACTTACCTAATTTAAAAACTACTTTATATGTTTTAGTTACTTTAATAAATATCTACTTAGTTTGATATAATTAATACTAAAAGCTTCAAAGGCGTTGGTTAACACTGTAAGTGCAGTAAGAAACTGAAATATATATAAATAGAACAAACCTAGAACAGTGCCATCCAAATCAAATAAACAATGCGTAACTTTTCTAAAGTTCTTCGAGCTGAATAACCTGTGCCCCTGCTTCATGCCAGGGGCACACCGCTTCGATGCAAGGATCTCGCAAAACTCTGACAAAGAACACTCAGATTCATTTTGCGATGTGTTTTGGGTAATTTTAGGTTTTGGAAACGAAAATTAGAAATATTGCGGCAGGGATGTCATTTGTAATGAAGTTTTATTGTGAGCAACGCCATCTGTGTTCTGAGAATAAGACCACTCGCTTAAATTAAAACCTCCTTGGTACAATAAATAGTTTGACATAATTAATCTTGGAAATCTAATAAGTCATTCATGAACATTCACGGACATTTCACACATCACACTCCAGTCCCAAACTAACCAAAGCTTGTAGGAATTAGACTGATAATGGAATACATAAAATATTTTTTTTTGTAAACACTTATGTACCTACATGGAATAGGTACATGGTAACACCCAGACACAACAAATATTTGTGTTCATACAAACATACTCTGGGTGGGAATCAAACCCACGACGCATAGCATGGAAGGAAGAGCTACTAAAGACTGAGTTGTGATGCCTTTTTAATATTCGTAATCACATTTTGCAACTATTAATTGGTTTTAACCAACGAAAAAGTCACCACTTTTTATTGAAACTAGTTTAACACAGCGTCATCTGTGTTAAATTGTACGAACTTCTAGTATTACTAATGTAATAGTTTACTAAAATCTTGCAACTGCTAGAATGTACAAGCAACTTCACTCGTATTAGACACTCAACAATAGATGGCGCTTTTACGAAACCCTCTGTCGGATATAATTTGCCAATTTCTATTATGTAGTAGTAATTTACCTAATAGCCTGTGATTATTACACCAAATGTTATTATTTACGTAAATTACTAATTACCTGAGTAGAATAAAGAATAAAATACTTATGGAAATAAAAATACAAAAATAGTTTGTTCAGTAAAATCACAAGGATTATTTAGAATAGTCTAGTACTAGGTGATTCTAGGAGCCAGTTCCACGCGATCGGAGCCTAGAAGAACGGGCAGGAAACTTAAAAAAAAAGATTTAAAAAAGCGGGTAAACACAAGCGAGCTCATGTTAAAAGATTAAAAAACAAATTACTTTCAGACTTTTATTATCCAAACCCATTTTATTAAAAGTAGTGATATATTACTTTATGTAGTTACTATTTATGAAAAATATACATATTTACAAAAATGTATAACCAAAAATAATTTACTATAAGTAAACAATATATCTTTTAAAAGTTTATTAACAAAAATGCATTTAATATACACATTACAGATACAATATGTACAGGCACATATATTTGGGCGGTATTATTGCTTTTACAGATAACCTATGAAGTGTATGAAATACACAGATAAATAAGTAAGGTCAGTGTGGGCAAGTCCGGCATAGTTTTCTTAAATTGAATTTCAATTTGACTTTAAAAATCGAAATAAAATTTATTAGTTACTTTAAGTAGTCGGAAAATATTGGTATTACATTTATCTTTCTATATCTATCTAAAAGTAGGGTTAATTGTAATTGTCTTCAGATTTATAGCATTTTTTTGTAAAGTAGGCATTTAGACGGACTTCCCAACCAGTTTGAGGCAAGTCCGTCTAGTAGCAATAAAATCGTAACTAGTGAGCCAATATGTATGAAAACCTTATCGATAAATGATGAAAAGCTGCCGTTGAAATAAGTGTTTTAAACGTGTGACTATAAGGTATACTTTTAAAGAAAAATAAAATTATTAAAATCAAGGGCAAGTCCGGCATATATTTGCTGATGATGTACTTTCAGTGGTTGTAAACATTTTCACAAAGTACCCACTTACGATTTTTTTTGTCAATAACATACAAATCAACACACAAGAATCTTTATTTGTAAACAAGTAATCGTTAATAATGTAATGTATGAATTTAGAAATAGTGTGGCAAACTATTGCCGGATCTGTAGCTACATTTATAACACTTTCTGCCAGTACGAAATAAGTGAGTATAGGATAATTTTCTAAACCAGATCTTTGTTAAAACGATAAATGTTCACAAAGTCCGCCATGATGTGCCATGCTACATGAGTCAGGTATAAAAAATCAGAAATTAAAAAAAAGTTTGGATAGTTCCATGCTTTCAAAATATGTATTCACAATTTATAAACTTTTAAAGAATACTTATAGGTGATGCTAGCCCTCTTGCAAACATACCAGTGCATCTTTCACTTAATTATTTATTATACACAAAGTAAATACAGAAAAATAAACGTAAATAGATTAGATTTACAGAGGCAAGCTTAACCCTGAAAAGAGTTCACTTTCGTAGACAGGCGAATAATACTTACAAGTTGAATAAACAGTATAAAATAATTATAAAATTTGAACGACTAAAAAGGTTGACAATATCTGGAATTAAGGCAAGACCGGCATATGACGGACTTGCCCTATGTATAGTAGACGGACTTCCCAACTATAACATTCGAAGCTTGGATTTTTTCTATTTGTTATAATTACGAAACTAATGCGTTATTTTTGAATCGGACACCAGATATAAATTCCCGAATCTGTAAATGGCCTACGTTATCACAGATACTCAGAAAACTCCTTAGATTTCACACCTTTTTTTTTATTTTTAGACGAGACGTCAAACTTCAACTTCAAGTTAAATTCGCGGAAAAAATTGGTTGTCAAATTTTTTCCAACATTAAGATGTTAGCGACATCTATTATCACTAGTTCGAACAAACTCAATTATACTGTTTTACCAACCGAGTTATATGGCTCTAGCTATTCAAAAACGGAAGTTATTGCCACTAGACGGACTTAGGGCCTAGACGGACTTACCCACACTGACCTTAAATTACTTTTTATGATATTTGTATATGAACTTAATAATAAACATTTAAAAACTATTAAAATACGGTTTAAAACACAACTTTTGATGTTAACATAAAATAATAGACATAACATAATAGACAAAACAAAATAAAATTAAATTCAAGTAGCTACTTGAAAGTTAAAAAACTACTGTTTTTTGTGAAATAACTCGTCCGGGAAAGCACTACCTACTACTTATTTCTGGCATAAAACATGCGAAAGACACTTAACACCTATTTATTGACCAAAATAGTTTCGGCTTGTGTGATTTTATAATAATTTAAGCAAAGTACGTAGGATAGCAACCCTCCGAGCAAAAGCCTCGAATTGACCAGTCTGTAGAAAGAGATAGTGAGACTGTGCGGCCAAAACCTGTCTCATTTCTGTAGGTCTGTAAGGGCCTGCGGCCGGGCCTGTTTACTTGATACCGATAGAGAACGCTCAGTCCCTTTCCTACTTTGCTTATTTATACCATTATTTATAAGGATTATGACGTCACCATGCGAAAAAAATTATTTAAAAAAATAATTTCTAATGATGATTGCCATTTTGAAGTATGATCGAGAACAGCGCCATCTAATTATATATTTCACAAACTACATACAATTTTCTTGAATTTTATTTTATAAACTTATTAAATATAGTTGAGCTATCTATAGATAGTTCGCTGTGATCCTTTTTTTACAAATTATATGCAAGTGTTTGGTCCCTATCTCACCTGTACCTCTACCATGAGTTGTCACAGTAAAATCGCCTGACTTTACTACAGTAATTACGTCAATATTTTAGTACCCAACTATCCGCTAGAGGCGCTGTACAAATCTTCATACATTTTCTTAACTACAGACGCTAGCGAGTGTAGTATAAATAGTATAGTAAAAACTCATGGTAGAGCTACTGGGCACGACTAAATGTGACAATCGTTAACGTATCGAAATAGTGACGTATTTGAAATACACTGCGCGTCAACATCAGCTTAACAGTCAAACGTTGCAGCATTAGCGCGCAGTGTAACAAGAGACGATACGGTCTATCTATAGACAGCTCAACTGTTTCATATGGATTTTTTTTTAATATAGCAGTTAAAATATTTCATCAACTATTGCACATAATCTTTATAATTTAAAATATCATGTTAGAAATTTGCCATCCCCATAGATAGATTGAATCGTTGTATTCCGTTATAGATCTTTGTATATTTGACTATCTATTTTAAATTCTACTTGTCTCAATTACTATTGTATGTTTATTTTTAACAGAGGCACTGGAATCACTGTTTTATCTAAGTATCTATCTATCTTATTTTTTTATATTGGGTACGCTACCGATTAGTACTGATTTGGGTCAGTTGAACTATCTATAGATCGTTTGCAACTGTCTGTAGATAGCTCAACTGTTTCTTATGTATTTTATATGCCAATGTACATTTTGTAAATACTGTATAGTCGTAAGTTTGTTTATGAATAAATTCTATAGTATCTATCTAATCATCTTCATGTTTTGTTTTAAAAGTATTCAATTGTTTGTTTGCGTTAGGATACAATTGAGAAATAGTCTCAACTGCAACCAAATTAGTTTCGTTATCATTTGAGACTTTTATATTAGAAACTTCATCTTCAAAATTAGTCTCAGTAGTTTCTAGTTTAGTATCATTGTTGTCTGTGATTGGATACAGTTGAGAATTAGTCTCAGTTGAGAATTTTATATCGTTCTCATTTACATTAGACAAATTATCTTCAGAATTAGCCTTAATAGTGTTATTTGCGACATTTTCATTTGAAACTTTCTTTATAGTATTGATATTCTGTATTTTCTCAACATCAGACAGAACCCTATTTCTCTCTGGTTTCTTACCCTTACCCTTCTTTGCATTCTTTCTCAGTGATTCAAAAAGAAGGAACAGATTCTCTTCTTCTACTCTCTTTTCGTCTTCCTCTCTCTCGTTAATCTTTTTCTCTTCTTCAATTCTCTCTTGTTCTTTAACTCTCTCCGCTTCTTTGAGTCTCTTTTCTTCTGCTTCTTTCTCCTTCTTTTCAGCAAGTTCCTGTCGTTTTTGCTTGTTCCAGAGTGGCATGAACCGTTGGAACATGACTCTTGCACGGTGCTGTGGTTTGAGAACCCAGGATACTGCCATATCAACATCTGCAATTCTGAAAAAGAGATGAATATTTTAATATATACAACGCCATCTAGTCATAGATTTAGCAAAGCTACAGTATAATAACTTGACTCAAGCCAAAAATGCTTGTCTTTCTGTCTGTTCTCGCCTACAGGTCGCATTTTTCACCTTTTTTAACGAAAATGGTAAAATAAGGGGAGAGTAGGTTAGCTGTAATGTTATCTATCAACGGATTTCAAATGTATATAAGGTAGCTCTGTGTAGTAAAAATGATGTTTAGTGAGTGTATAATACCTTCGTTTAAACCTCTCCCGATCCAGCGCGAATCGCTCCCAGTGTCCCGCGCGCGCTTGCCTCGCTGCGAACGTCCACACTCGCATCACGCGTACTGTAGGCGGCTCTGACGAGAAACGGACCTGCAACAAATAAATAAATAAATAATGCTGGACAATCCACACAACATCATCTAGCCCCAAGCTAAGCAGAGCTTGTGTTATGGGTACTAGAAGACTGACATACTCAATACAATACATTACATAGATAGATATTTTTATTATACATATAAAATACCCAAAACACCCAGAATAAATATTTGCAGATCGTACAAACATTTATCCCAAGACGGGAATCGAACCCGCAACCTTCTGTGTCGCAGGCGGACCTTCGCCCACCGCTACACATCGGTCGTCAATAAAAATTATATACAATATCATTTATATAACATCTGGGTTTGTGTTAAAGCACTTTGTGTGAAATAAATAATATTCAATATTCATGGACATTTCAAATATCACATTCTAGTCCCAAACTAAGCAAAGTAGGTACCTACTATGGAAACTGTTAAATATGTTAAGTAATAAATACCAGTGTAATGGCTTTATAGCGTACTTTTTTGTATTTTTTCAATACTTAGTACAATAATAATAGTTACGTGATAAAGCCATATTAGTGACAAAGTTTACAAATTCTAAATCTAAGGAATCATATAACGTTTTGTAAATAGAAATTGTTTTTCCTATCTTTTTCATGTTTTCGTTTAAGTACTCAAGACACGCGTGACGTCACACCGCGTCAAGCCGCCAGTCATCGCAGAGTTTACACATCGCGTCATTAGATGACGCATCGTGACGTCACTCATAAAGTTATCCTCGGGGTATTGTCGGAGTTTTATTTCATTAGCGCTTTTTGGAGTATGCGTCAGCTGGTAATACTACGCGGAGCAAAATAATTATGAGGTAAAATACTATAGTAAAAAAAGTGCTTAAAAAAAGTTAATATACAAATGACAGGCGCCACAGCTCAGTTGGTAGTAGATATGCCTTCCATGCTGCAGGTTCATGGGTTCAATCCCCACCGAGAGCAAATGTTTGTGTGATATAGATATTTGTCCAGGTCTGGGTGTTACTATATACATATGTATACATAATATGTATTTCCAAAAAAAACTGTAAGTACGTAAGTATCCCTTCAGGAATCTAGTTCTCATAGTAATTACAAGTTTTGCTTAGGTTGGGACTAGATCGCGATGTGTGAAAGGTCCATGAATATTTAATTAGCTAAACACAAGTAAAAAAAACCATACAATGGTATTGAGAAACGCTCGACTTATAGTATATATATAGTATATAGTGTTATAGTATAATCTAAAATTTTACATGCATATTAAGTATAATAACCAGCTGTGTCCATAAGAAATGTCTGCCATTTTTATAATTACTTACATGGTCTGATAAAGTTTTAACAATAATACGTTTTAATGAGCTATTTAGTTTTATTGTTCTTTTGTTCATCAAATTGTTATATTGTTTTGAACGACGATTGATTAAATACACAAACATTGTGTTATTATATTATCCTCATAGTTACTATTATTAATATTTTGTTATTAAAGATTGTTTTATACTAAACAGTCTCCTTATAGCTTTTTGATTAAATTATATACAGTCGTATATTTATAATCACTATGCTGGTGATCTAATAAATAAAAAAAATATTTCTGTGTCGATTTAATATAATTCTTAACGAACGCACGCTAAATATATAAACAAGTACGCTATTTAGCAAACGCATTAGAGCGGGGATCAGCGGCGTGTCTTGGGAGAGGCCTACGTTTAGCAATGAAATGTCGCTGCCATCGCTGATTCCTAGAACTCGCTCTCGAAGCGTTTTGCGAGTATAATAAAGACTATTTGCTCAGATCTTAATATGGGATCACAATGAAGTATGTACTTATGACCTACCAAACAATAAAAAAATCAACAAAATCGGTTCTTAATTGGAGGAGTAACCGCGTTATATAAAAAAAAACATTCGTATTGAGAATCGCCTTTTTTGGTCGCAATTTTAAACTCAGTTGATGATACAAATTTACGGTATATCTTATAAAAAGTTAGCGCAGACTTGAAGTATTTGTTACCATACGTAATGATGACATAAAGTCAACGCTAACTTTTTACAAGATAGGGACTTATAATACAAACGGACATACATCTGAAGCTATTATGGTTTTGAACATAGTTTTCATTATAAACGGGATATTTACCATGATTTGTGAGTTTGATTATTTCCCGATATTTTGGCACTGTTGCATGCGCCATGATCACGGGTCGAACTGATCATGGCGCATGCAACTATGCCGTTTATAATGAAAACTATAGACATCTGAAGATCTATGTACTTAATAGGAAATGAAGAAATAAAAAATAGAAACTCATTTGATCAGCTTCAAACACTGGCATGTCCCTCGTCTGTGAAAGCACGGTTTAAACAAACTGGTTTAAACTCCAACACAACAGCTAAGCATTATTTACAATGTTAGCCCACGCTCTGAGATTCGGAGCAAGAATAAAAACAAACAGACAAAGCTGAGTTTCGTTGCCAATGACCGTCCATTCACACTATGCACTCAACAAGTAGAATCTTTGAATTCTTGGCGATTGACGGATGTAGAATCATGCCAAGATATAAACACAGTGTGATAATGATTAAAAGTTACTTGAATATATAAATAAATATTCACAGATATTTTTCACACATCGCGCTCTAATACCAAAGTAAACAAAGCTTGTATTACGGGAACTTAATAAGTACATAGAAATGTACATAGTATTCATCACATCTTGTTCTCAGTGGGGATCAAACCCACGGCATGGACGTAGCAGTGAGGCCTATAAGCCTCTAGTCTAGCTATAAAGCCAGTGGTAGTGATCTCAACGTAAGATTATTAGGGTATTTTGTGAAAGAAATTATCCGGGAAAGTCCCTCGCATTGCTGTGCTCCAGTTTAAATGGTATGGGTGCTATATAAGGCATATTACACTTATTAATCTTTGACCTCCGAGTGATAGGCACAGTGGAATGCACGCAGACATTCCTCTAACAGTTCTGTTTCAACTTACAGTAATAGGAGGTACTGGTCATGTCCTTAGTGAATTGCGTAATTAGCATCTATACTTGGGTGTTCTGGGTATTTTATATGTATAGTAAAAAAAAATCTGTCATTGTAATGTATTGTATTAACTTATTAAGTCATTCAATTAAGTATGTCAGTCTTCTAGTACCCATAACACAAGCTCTGCTTAGCTTGGGGCTAGATGATGTTGTGTGGATTGTCCAGCATTATTTATTTATACTTTTATGTATGTTTGTAAAGAATCATAGGAACTGTAAAGTGGAGTTTCAAAAATCTTTGCCCGATAGACATTCTAAGAAAAGTAGCTAAGTTATTAGGATAAACGTAGATTATTAATGTTTTATCTCAATGTTTGTGAATAAGTCTAACAAGTAGGGGGCAGGGCGAGGCCCACAAGGTCAACTGGCTTCGCTCGATAAAAATGTCACGTTGATTTTACAAATGCTTGATTATTTTTACGAAACAAAGGAAACACAATAGTTATAAAGAAACTATGTAGGTAGTTACTTAATTAATAAAAATACAACCAAACCAAACTTTTATTTAACTTGTAATGATTGTAGCCTAATTTTGTGTTTTTGAATGTTAAAGTTATCCTCAACCAATTAAGATTCAATTTTGTATACGTTTAGTTTAGACTGACGTCATTCTAAATCCAATATGGCGGATGACCCAAGATGGCGTCTTGTTAAATTTGTGCGCTAATGATATGGGGATCAAATGGTTGGATTAAGAGCCTATTTAGAAGTAATGTTTACTATTAAGTTTTAAAAAATAAGTTGTTCTGACCACAATATAAATGGGACAAAAGGCCATGACAAGAAACGAAAGAGGCTACATTTTACTACACACAGGCTATATTTTATCCAAAAAAATAACAAGGCTTGGCCGAAAGCGGAAGTTAGTGCTCCACAATTTTAATACAAGTATCTAACTATTAAACTTCGAAACAATGGTGAAATGTAACTACAGATATAACTATGAGATGTTACGTGTTCTAAGTCACGTAGCTCTGTCAAATGAAGCAATATTTCTCAATTAGAACGGCCCTTCAACACGGAATAATAATTTCACCATATTATAAAACTTTGTTAAAAATTTGGAATATTTGCTCGAATTTGCTACTACTAAATAATCATCATCATACCCTGCCCTTATCCCACGCTAAGTGGAGTCGGCACAATCCGTTATTTTCTTCCACTCACTCCTATCATTCGTCAGCTCTGAATCTACTTCTCTCACATGCATAACATCTTTCACACAATACTTGCACGCCCAGTCACACTTAAATTAAACTATATAAAGCTATAAAACTCTAATTAACTAAATCGATTGATATAAAACTTATCGGTCTACCTTATAAAAAGTTAACCCAGATTTGATGTATTGATTACCATACGTGATGATGACATAAGGGTGAAAATTTGAAATTTGGTTAAATTGGTGTTAGTGTCAATTTTTACATATTTATATTAATTTTATCCAATATTTAAAACTACTAAGCGATGTTATAAAGTCCATTTAAAACGGTCACTCATTTTGACATGTATCATAATATTCCATATTTCCAAAAATTGCTACTTTCTACTCAAAATGTCAGGCCCTAGCCATGTAAGATCTCCCGAATTTAGTATTCATTTCACAGTAATTATAATTCTATAAGAATAATTTGAATAAACTCTATTTAAATTAGTTTACTAATACATTACTAACATTGTCATTACGATTTAATTTATAATAACAGTATGTTTCATCACAATATTTCAAGTCAAAAAGTGTAAGCGATAAAAAACATCAGTCCCTAGACATTTACGAAATTCAAAAAATCGCGGCATTCAAGCATAAGGCTTTTTCATAACTCACTCAATACGATAGTATCGGTGTGAAGTTAGTTGGAAACACGACCAAAGCCGCGGTAGCCTTTTTGTTATTAGAGCACTCGCCGACTTTGCTGCGGAAACACGAGCTGTGCCAGTCAAACTGTCAGGCCCTAGGTAGGTCGTTTTAAAGATATTTAATTACTTATTGATTTCATTACTTATTGTAAGCATGAGTTTAGTCTGCTTTGACATTTTGACCGCCTATTGGTTTTGATTTTGATTTTAAATAAAAGGTTTTATTTGATTTTGTTTCGTTTTGTCAGTCCCTAAACCGTAAGTCCCTAGTCGTAATTCCCTACAAAAATGAAAAAAAAAGTAAAGTGACTGGCCCTTTTAGATACAGCAAAGTAGATGTTATACCCATAGAAAAAAAACTGGACTGATTTTGAACTAAAAAAAACATTTTCAAAATTAGGTCAAAATTTAACCAAATTTCAAATATTCACCCATAAAGTCAACACTAACTTTGTATAAGATAGGGGGATACAATTTAAAGGGATATTCCCTGAGCTGTGTTTTTTTTGCGTTCAAGAGTTCGGTTACGGAATTCAGTTTGACATCTCTAAACTTGTTTAAGGATAAAATGACAAAGCAGGATAAAATGACAAAGCAGGATAAGATCGAAAATGACAGCCAAATACAAAAAAATCATACATGTATGTTATGTACCCACGGATAGGTACATATATTGAAATGCCCATCGAGACAGTCACGGTCAACTCAGTTTGAAATCGATTTAAGTTATTATGCCTGTAATTTGATTTCACACGCACATGTTGGGTTGGTATTTTAACCTTATTTTTAGTAGGTTTGGTATTGCACTATCTACTATAAGTGGGCAATTTACTTAGTGGTTGTGGCGTGACGAAACCGCACAATGAAATATTGATAAAACTGTTTTCTATATTACTCTGAAATCTCGTCCCACAGCTAGGCAAACGTCTTTAAATTCCTCCTTGCTCTACTTTCTTCCGATTTCTTTTAAAAGTATCTATTATTCATCGCTTTATTGGTTGGTCCCGATATTAAATAATATTAATTAATAAAAATTACGTTAAATAGTTACAACACTCAGAAAATAGCTCACAAAGGTAGTTCGTTTCACGACAATATAGTTTTAAATGGCTTGACAGATGGAGCTTTTATCTAGATTTCAAGCACAAGTAGTTTCAAGTGTAAACTGAATGAAGTTCTCAATTCAGTATCAAACAAATAATCAATTCATAGAATAAGGCTTCAATTACATTAGCTGTTAATTAGAACCACTGAAATCCTATCTATGTAAGATGTTATTGTCATTGATTGATAGCCTGATAAGAAATCCTTACGGCCGGTTTCTGGACACCCAAATCACGATTGAACCGAGTTTGACACATAGTAATTATTTGTTTTTTTCGTTGATTATCGTTCGAGCATCGGGCTGTTATGCCTTGACCACACGTACCGAGTAAACCGGCGAGACAGTGACGTATTTGAGATACACTGCGCATCGACATCAGTTTTACTGTTGAACGTTGCAGCGTTAGCGCGCAGTGTATCTCAAATACGTCACTGTCTCGCCGGTTTACTCGGTACGTGTGATCAAGGCATTAGAGTTCCTAGCGCTATCTGGCAGCAAGTGTAGAAACTTCCACATAGCGTAAAGCCCTCATTGATAATTCGGCTTTCATAGTAGATCTAAATTATAAATAGGAATTCGAGGTCGTGGATTTAATATACGAACTTTGCAGGAAATATTATCTAGTGTAGGCGATCAGCCAGTATTACAGTCAGCTACACAGATACATTCAAAAAAAATCTATTGCATGTAAATATGACTTTTTTTTTTATTTTTAATCAATGATCACGAATATTATCTACAGTATTGATAAAATATATGCTTGTATAATAAAAAAAATGTTAGTTTAAAAAGTTGTTACTCAAGTCCAAATAACTTTTGTCGTCAACAGTACCTCCCATTCATATAATTTTTTGATTCAAGATCTGTGTCATTTTTTGCTCTGCATCTACAGTTTGTCGACCTCTGGGTAGAAGACAACGATTATTTTAGACAAATCTTTGCATGTCAGACTTTTCTATTTAAACCAAAAAAAAAAAAAAGCTAGCACTCCGGGAGTGCCGGCAGAAGTGAAAACTTCAATATTAACGTTGTGTTTTCACTTTTAAGTTTTCACTTCAAAAATATAACCACAGTCGTGATTGTGTCATGTCATTGTGTCACATTCGCGCAAGCGCGAATGTGACAAACGACGAAGACACACTGACACAGACACATTCGCGCAAGCGCGAATGTGTCTGTGTCAGTGTGTCTTCTTTCTTCGTCCAAACTCCGGGAGTGCCGGCAGAAGTGAAAACTTCAATATTAACGTTGTGTTTTCACTTTTAAGTTTTCACTTCAAAAATATAACCACAGTCGTGATTGTGTCATGTCATTGTGTCACATTCGCGCAAGCGCGAATGTGACACAACGACGAAGACAACGAAGACACACTGACACAGACACATTCGCGCAAGCGCGAATGTGTCTGTGTCATTGTGATTGTGTCATGTCGTTGTGTCACATTCGCGCAAGCGCGAATGTGACACAACGACGAAGCCAAAGAAGACACAGACACATTCGCGCAAGCGCGAATGTGTCTGTGTCTTCGTTGGCTTCGTCGTCATCGTCACGTCACGTCATGTCGCCACGTCATCGTCACGTGACGATGACGTGGCGACATGACGTGACGATGACGTGGCGACATGACGTGACGTGACGATGACGACGAAGCCAACGAAGACACAGACACATTCGCGCAAGCGCGAATGTGTCTGTGTCATTGTGATTGTGTCATGTCGTTGTGTCACATTCGCGCAAGCGCGAATGTGACACAACGACGAAGCCAACGAAGACAGACACATTCGCGCAAGCGCGAATGTGTCTGTGTCTTCGTTGGCTTCGTCGTCATCGTCACGTCACGTCATGTCGCCACGTCATCGTCACGTCATCGCGCAAGCGCGAATGTGTCTGTGTCTTCGTTGGCTTCGTCGTCATCGTCACGTCACGTCATGTCGCCACGTCATCGTCACGTCATGTCGCCACAACACTATTTAATTGTTTGAGTCATACGTCGCGTGACCGCAAGTGTGTTCTTTTGTCGTCGTCTCTTGTTTTACGAGCAATGTATAAAAATTAAATAAGATCTTACGCTTTTTCGACGTCACGTGACCCTGACGCGAGTTTGAAAGTTTTTACCCACCCAGCGCCGCTAAAGAAGTTTTCACTTCAAAAAAAAGGTGGTTCTCAATTTGACTGTATGTTTTTCTTGTATGTATTGTATTGTTGGTTAGGGTGAAACGATATGATTGCATTATTTTTTGTTTGGATAGATTATATTTTTCAAGTTATTTTCATTAGGTTCTGACTTTTTGAGTAATATTTAAAAAATGTGTTTTGGAATTGTCGATGACGATTGGATTCGATTTTGTTCATTTTTGTAAAAAATATAATATGATAAAGAATCCATACACAAGACCGCGGGATCTTTTCTTCTTTCATCGTAAACAATACACTGCTGAATGTACCTAAGTGCAGTTTGACCCCATCCAGTGTACTGTCATGATGACAAATACAATAATGAAATTGAGTTCTTTGTTGTGTAAACTTAGGAAATTATTTGAGTCATCATAATTGTGGGAATATTGCGTTAGGCAACAAAATACTGATAAACTCAGACTGACAACATATACACACAAATATTTATCTCCATAAATACATTAACTTATATATCTTCTGGGCTAAATCTTCTATACTTTAACAATTAATCATGAGCCGATTTCGACAGATAATAATGACAGATAAACTATTTCACGAAAATTTAATAATGAAGTAGGTAATTAAAATGATCAAGTTATGATTGAAATGACATTTTGGAAAGTTTAACAAAGCAATTTGACAACCTAGAGTTTTATTTCATAATTTGAGCTAAATGTGAACTGTCAAAGTATGCTCATGATTTACGGTCTATCTCATAAAAAGTTAACGCAGACTTGATGTATTGATTACCTGTAATGGTGACATAATGTTTTACTCAAACTAGTCTCAAAAACTATAACGTAAATTTCGTATGGAGCAATATTGCACCTCGAAATTAAATTGTTTATTCACGGAACAAACATTGCAATGAAATGAACAATGATATTTTTTCTGTCTGAGTGTTACTATGTATTCAATGTATGGATGTATGTATTACAAAAATATGTTCTATCAGAAATCTAGTTCGCATAGTACAAGCTTTGTTTAGTTTGGGACTAAAGTGTGATGTGTGAAATGTCCGTGACTATTTATATATTTTATTTATTAGAAGTAATATCAACTATTAGATCTAGATTATTTCTTTGATCAAACTACTAATAAGAGTAGATTAATTTATGTTTTCTAGTACAAATGGAATCAGACGGATATAAAACATGTATAACCAGTTAAATGTGGTATTTGGTCAAGTGACCTTCAAACCTCGTCGCCAATATCGACCTTATAACATAGAGCATAAGGTAATGAATACATAAACAGAGACCTTGGTCACAGTGTATGTAATAGTTAGTGTTGGATGAGGAAATCGTCTGTCCTTGTCTTACTTGTGGTCAATTAGAGTGTTTTGTCTCTTTCTAAAATGATTTCTTTATTTGCTGTGCTGTCAGGTGTTACTATGAAGAACAATTTATTCTAGGTATTTATCAGCCTAGGTTCCTACAAGCTTTGGTTGGTGCAAGAGCCTGTGAGATATGTCCATGAATATTCATTTATCAAAGTGTACCTCATATCGTAATATTATATTAAAAAAAAGTTTCATAAGCATGTGGACATGCCTCTAACTATCCTCTATAGAATCCTTTAATAGTAGATATTCACTGCCACACTCAAAATATGGTAACCAGTAGTTGCCTATGAATTTCTGTGTCATTTGGAAATCATAGAGAGTGAACCAATTTTGATGGAACTTTGAATATATGTACATAGTTTATAACCTGGATGAACAAAGAGACAAATGAGTACAAAAAGGTACAAAATAAAACAAAACTTACCGTTTTTGCTGGCTGATCCTTCTTCAAGTTCTTCCGAGCAGCGTCCACCAGCAAACCTCGGGCTTCAACCGGTTCCACCTTGGCACAATCCACTTCATCACTACTCTCATACAAAGTATCATCTGTCAGATTACTGACAGTTCGCGACAGGGAGTGGGACAGCTTACACGTCATAGTACTGCAGCCAGAGTCGCTGACTTCTGAATCTGAATCGCACTCTCCGAAGACATCGTTGGATGTGTAGCAGTTATCATCTTCAAAAACAATGAAGGAGTCTTCCGATTCGCAGTCAGAAGCTCTTCGAATTGGTTTAGGGCTGTCATTGAAAACAATTTGGAATGAATCCTCACTTTCTGTGGTCGAGGTGGTGCGGAACCGACCTTTGAGCTCATCAAAGTACTCTCCGAGGCTGTTATCACTGGAGTTGATGGTGGATGGTGTAGAAGGTGAATCAGCTGGGCTTTCGAGGTCAATTTCATTGGCAAAGATAACCTCATCTTGGATGCTTCGTTTCATCTTCATTTTTCGTCGTTTGTCGAGCATTCTGTGAGGGTTTTTGTAATGTTTGTCTACCGGTTTGTTGATTGGAATGGTTTTAGGATGTCGGGGCTGCTCACTGGTGGTGTTTGGTAGAGGAGTGATATTTGTGTGCTTCTTACGTTTTTCTTGGAGTAGAGCTTTGAGTTTAGACAGTTTGTCTTCACACGACAACACCAGTTGGTGTTTATCATCACTAGATTCATCTTTGTGTTGTTTAGTATCACTGTTGAGGTGCGCAGTACCTTCTACAGGCTGGGAGTCACTGGACTCCTCTAGTTGATTGTTGTCACTTATTTCATTCACAATTTCAATAGTTTCGATAACAGGGGCCACTTCTATCTTGGTTTTTGGTGTTTCTGTTTGACAGAATTCTGGTTCCTGAAGCTGAGGCAGGCTATAGCACTCCACAAACGGCTCATTTGGGACTGCTACCAAGTCCTCAGAAGATATTGCATCTTCAAAATTATCTTCAATGGATCCGGCCTCGACAAAGACCTTTTTGGGACGTTTTCTGGACCAGACGGGGTTAGAGGGTTTGTTTGGAGCCAGCAAAAACTTCACTTGGTTGATTTTCGCCTCACACGAGCTGATAGCTTTGCAGTTATTCATGTCTGATTGCACGTCATTAGAGTTGGATCCATCAGAGCTCAGCTCGTCGAGTGCTTTTCCATTTTTATCTTGGCCGTCGTTGGCGCTGCGCCAGGTCTGAGGCGCCCCCTGGCGGGCTTCCTCGAAACAATCGTAGTAATGTACTTGCGGCCTCGTCCGGAACACAGCGCCAGAGAGCATATTAAAAACACCAGAAAAAAAACTCGTGATTCCCGCCAGAGTCGATTCTGATCGGACGTCTTCCTGCGGATGCTTCGCCATTATCGGCTCTTCTAGGTTCTGTTTAACCACTTTTTCGGGTTTTTCCGACGTGACGAGGGTGTCGGCGAGATTTTTCATAAGCGGATCGGGGATCAAGTGGAGATTGTTGATAAATATTTCGTTGTCGTAATCCAACTTCATTTCGCTCTTTTTCAACGCTTCTGTGCAGTAATTCCCGAACTGATGATGCATGGGATTGTACATATGCGTTTTACCGCGCTGGTTGCGCCCGTTCACTAGAGAATACATCATTTTTTTCACTTTTTATTATCTATTACAAACTAGAATCACAGTGACTAAGCACTTTAGACAAACATTGTATCACAAGGGTTCAAGTCTTGCAAGTCCGGAGGTGGGGTGTGGAAGAAATCAGGGCTTCTAGACTTCGAACACAGATAATTTGTTGGTCGTGACCAGTCCAAAACACAAGGAATCGAAGCAATAAAACTAGGACACTTTGTAATTTGATTATTTTCGATGTTTTTAATCACAACACGAGAGGAAATAATAGAATTTTGATCAACTTCGAAACAAAGAACGTTTGTAGGCTCCATGATTAGAAAATAGCAGAAATACACGTCTTTACAGTTCAGCCATTTTGTAAAATAATGCGATAAAAATAAACGCAACGCAACAGATAACATATGACTTTGACACATAGTGACGCGCAACATAGGTTTAGTCGATGGTTTTCATCGATGTTATTGATCGAGATTAAAAGATTATGAATCATTTATTGTAAAACTGTAAAGATCTAATGGTATATGGTGTCAACAATTATTTGTGAAACATATAAAAAGTAGTATATAAAAATAGTGTAATTTACACATTCCTCTTGCTCAATGTTATTAATTTAATACTTAGTACCCACAAACAATGGTTTTTACATAGACTGCAAGCTATAAATATAATAGTCGGTCTAGATAGGGTCGATTTTTTAATCGATCAATCTTATCTAGTTACTACGAGCAGCAACAATCATTTCTACAACACTCAACGACTCGATCTTCTCCCAACCCTGCCTTCGTTTCATTTCTGATGCAATAGTACGTTTTTGTACAACGAAAATCGAAACTGCTAGAATTATCTGATTGGACCTAAACATATGTCGTCACTATTCGAAAAATAAAAGCTTTCTTATTTGTTCTCATAAAACAAATCTTTAAAAGCTGTGCTGTATCTGAATAAATACTCCTTCAGAGTATTTAGAAGAGTTTATATCAGATGTCGTAACATTGTGACAGTTGTCATTCTGTGCACAAATTTTAGTTAGATAAAGCCTATATTCTTGGTAATAAATTCGTTTCATTATAACAATTTATCTAACTAATAAAAACGTGATGAACGATGGCCTCTCTTGCGCGTCTTCTTAGACCAGACAAATTTGACGTTGACCCTACAACTCCAAGCGCCGAACTCAATTATAGATATTGGAAGGATACATTCCAAAATTTTCTCGCCGTAGAGACTGAGTCCAATAAAACTATAACTGATGGTACTAAGCTAAAAATTTTGCTGAATAATGTGTCGCCTCAAATATACTCATTTATTCGAGAAGTAAATGAGTATTCTACTGCTTTCAGTGCTCTGGACAATATCTATATAAAAACTAAAAATGAAATCCATGCTCGCTACCTACTTACGTCCACCAAACAAAAACCCGAACAGAACGTTGCTGAATATCTACGAACATTACACCAGCTTGCATTTGATTGCAATTTCAAATCGGTTGATGCCGAAGTCCATAAAAAAGAATACATACGAGATGTTTTTATCGCAGGAATTACATCACAAAAAATAAGGCAACGACTGCTCGAAAACTTACAAATAACCCTGGAGGAGGCGAGTAATCAGGCATTGTCACTGGAAATGGCTGAAAGCAATTCAAAAGATTTTACGAATGATAATATGCAAACAAAGTTGCTTAGCCAAATAGAAAGCAATGAAGAGGGAGATACAAATCATCATAAAGACGATCACAATCTGACTGCGATTCCAGCACGTAGACGTTGTTTTTTCTGTGGAGGAAATATACATCAACGAATTAAATGCCCAGCATTCCGCTCCACTTGCACAATATGTGAAAAAAAGGGTCATTTCGCTAAAGTTTGTAGAAGTCAAGATGTCTCCAAAGCTGTTGCAAGTGCTGTAGTGGAAACAACAAAAAAATAATATTGGAGCAGTATCGGCAGCGTCTCCGAAGAGCTTGAGTAAAACCATAGTTTCCATAAGTATCAACAACTATGTGGCTGATGCCTTAATTGATAGTGGAAGTACCACAAGCTTCATTGACAAAAAAATTGCGCAGATGCTTAACCTAAAACGACATCCATGGAAAGAAAATATAACACTGGCTTCGAAGAATCAAACCACGTCTGTTGATGGATTCTGTTACGTCAATATAAAAATAAACGAGCACACATACGCTCAAAAGGCTCTATACATTTTGGAGGACCTTTGCGCTGATGTAATCATTGGTCATGATATTTTAAATGAACATACATCACTTGAAATTCAATTCGGAGGCAAACAAAAACCGCTCAAGATTTGCAGTGTAATGGAAGCCGCTCTGCCTCCAGTTTCACTTTTCACAAATTTATCTAATAACGTGAAACCCGTTGCCATAAAATCGCGAAAGTATACAGAGCTTGATAATAAATTTATAAGCGATGAAATCAGCAAACTTCTGAAAGATAAAGTCATCGAGCCAAGCAATTCACCTTGGCGTGCCCAAGTACTGGTCACTGGTGGTACCACGCATCGTAAACGTCTGGTCATAGATTACTCCTTAACAATCAATAGATTCACTGAATTGGATGCTTACCCCTTGCCTAGCATAGAATCTATTGTAAGGAAAGTAGCAGAAAACAATTTTTTCAGCCAAATCGATTTAAAAAGTGCTTACCATCAAGTTCCTATAATAAAGACTGAAAGAAAATACACAGCTTTTGAAGCATGCGGCAACTTGTACCAGTTTACTAGAATCCCATTTGGCGTTACTAACGGAGTGGCTGCTTTTCAAAGAACATTGAACTATGTAATTTCTAAAGAAAAACTTACAAGTACTTACGCTTATCTCGATGACATCACCATCTGTGGAAAAACAAAAGAAGAGCATGATCAGAACTTGAAACGATTTATGGAGGCTGTTGCTAAATATAGTTTGACACTGAACAAAGAAAAGAGTCAATTCAGTCAGCAATCTATTAAACTGTTGGGATATACAATTGAAAACAACACGATCCAACCAGATGCAGAACGCCTTAGTCCTCTAGTGAGTCTGCCTATCCCAAATGACCTGCAAGCTTTAAAAAGAGCTCTCGGTATGTTTGCTCATTATTCTAAATGGATAATGAATTTCTCTGAAAAGATTAACCCACTGGCAAGAGTCTCTGAATTCCCTATGAATGAACACGCAGTTAATTGTTTTCAAACTATAAAAACAGATATTATGAAATCGACATTAACTAACATAAATCAAAACGAGACGTTTACCGTGGAGACTGATGCATCAGAGCATTCTATTGCGGCTGCTCTCTCCCAGAATGGGCGTCCGGTAGCATTTTTTTCGCGATCCCTTAGTGACTCGGAGCGCAGACATTCTGCTATTGAAAAAGAAGCAAGTGCTGTGGTTGAATCTCTAAGAAAATGGCGACACTATCTTATTGGTAGACATTTCATATTGATAACTGATCAACGTTCAGTCTCATTCATGTTCAAGCAATCTCATAACAGTAAGATTAAAAACGAGAAGATTGAAAGATGGCGCCTAGAGTTATCAAATTTCAAATATGACATAGTTTATCGCCCTGGTAAAGAAAACGTTACGGCTGATACACTTTCTCGTGTGTGTTCGAATGTAGTAACACAGAATAAATTAGGTGAGCTACATAAAGTCATGGGACATCCGGGGGTCGTACGAATGGCACATTGGGTCCGGTCGAAAAATCTACCTTACTCTCTTGAAGATATCAAGAATATGACTTCTGCGTGTCGTATTTGTGCAGAAATTAAACCAAGATTTGCGAAGATGCAAGGAAATCTCATAAAAGCAACTGCACCATTCGAAAGGCTCAATATCGATTTTAAAGGACCTCTACCTACTAATACACAGAATCGTTACATTTTAACAATCATAGATGAATATTCTAGATTTCCTTTTGCATATCCATGTAAGGATCTCTCTGCTGGCAGCGTTATCAAATGTTTTAAGGATTTATTCACAACTTACGGTGCACCACAGTACATACATTCGGATCGTGGAACCGCTTTTATGTCAACCGAATTACGATGTTTCTTAACATCACATGGAGTGGCTTGCAGTCGGACTACACCGTACAACCCACAAGGAAATGGTCAGGTAGAACGACTTAATGGAACTCTATGGAAAACTATAAGACTGTGTTTAAAGAACATGGAATTAGACACAACGGACTGGGAACAAGTCTTACTACCTGCACTTCATTGTATTCGTTCCTTACTATGTACGTCTACAAATGCTACTCCTCACGAAAGATTTTTTAATCATCCAAGACGAACTGTTAATGGGGAATCCCTGCCAACATGGCTATCTGAGCCAGGTCCAGTACTGATGCGGAACAACCAAAGACGCTCCAAATATGATTCTGAGTGTGAGGAAGTAGAGCTTATAGAGGCAAATCCTTCCTATTCCCATGTCAGGTTAGCAGATGGACGCGAAACTACAATTTCTAACAGACAGCTCGCCCCTCTCCCATCAGCACAGACGGAACGCGAACAAAATGAATTTGAATCAGAGCATGATGAATTTGAGGATGCTTCAGATGCTATTGAAGAACCAATCCCTGATACTTCTCTTCGACGTTCAACCAGAGAACGACGAGCTCCAGTTCGCCTACAAGATTATGATGTTTTTTAAGTGTGGGAGAATGTGCTGTATCTGAATAAATACTCCTTCAGAGTATTTAGAAGAGTTTATATCAGATGTCGTAACATTGTGACAGTTGTCATTCTGTGCACAAATTTTAGTTAGATAAAGCCTATATTCTTGGTAATAAATTCGTTTCATTATAACAAAAGCCATACAAAACCGATGATTTTGTGTTCTGAGCCCGTAGTCCGAAGACGCATTTTAAAACTCCCTACTCTCGAGCCGACAGTCGTCTCTCGGATGTCCATACATTTTTGTATGGCTATTTTTGTCGGACTCAAAGTGATGACAGACTTGTACTCTATTAGATCGTACATGTCGTAATGTAACGTTCATGACCACACATTTTGCTCTTTTTACCAACAGAGTGCTCCTTTTTTCAAAAAAGAACAGACTATAATTTGTTAAGAACGATGGCATGGTAAGAGTGAATGAATAAAAGTGTATATCCAAACATTCGTTTTTTATTCAACTACGATACGATAGAATAAGCCGTTGGCCCGCCTACTGTTATTTATCATTGATTACTGCATAAAGTAACAATGCATTTCCTCATCTAGCAAGTCCACTAAAGACTTGTTCTGTGAAGCAATAAAACACTGCCTTAGGTATATCTTAGGTGTCTATAATAAAATAAAAGTTACTACAGTGGAGCTTGAGTCCTCTGGGCAGCAAATGCCATGCATACCATTTAGTCCAGTACACTGCAAAATACCTTACGGTACTTTTTCGATTGACGTACTTATGTATAAGTTATTATTGATGTTATTCGTAGTTTCAGATAAATGAATTCATTCGTTTAAAAACGAATATATTTTTATTACATTATTCCTTTGCAGCTCGCGCACCTTTAAAATACTAGTTTAAGTATACACTTAGAAGTCGGTCTATGTATTTAGATGAAACTTATATAAGTTTCATAGACATTAACAAACTTATATAGACATTAACAGACACAGACATTAACAAACTTATATAAGTTTCATCTAGATCAAATTTGTTTGTTTGATGTTGCGGCTTAACCACTGGATGGATCTAGATGAAACTTTAATAATATAATTTTATAATGTTTTATAGATGAAACTCATGAAGCAGATCCATCCAGTGACTTAGCCGTGATGTTATAACAAACAAACAGTCAAATTCGATTTTAGGACTCAAAATCGTTTACCTAGTGCATCTGCATATTAACTTTTTCCATATATTCGTTTTTAATTTTCGGCTCTTTTACAGTTTTATAACAGTATAGATAGATGAAAAAAAATATACAAAGACATTCTGTAGTATCAGCATTTGTGCTGCGCGAAGCCAGGGCGGGTCGCTAGTAAATAAAATAAATAATTCACAGACATTCATTATTGAGTTATATACACATTACTCATCATTATTTTGTCCCCGTTACACAAGCAAAGCACTTGGTTTCCCCAATGAGATCACAAGGCGTACCCAGTTGACTGAAGAATGACTATCGTGCATGCCTATGCCTTGCCATCATTCACTCATTATCACTCACATACAAGGAGCATACTGTATTTGACCTTGAGATCCGAATGTCCCAACAATGCTAACAACTTAGCGTAGCTTCCCCGAAATTTAGGAATTTTTGCAAGATAAAAAATTGCTCAGGGTATTTGTTAGGGGTATATATTTAAACAGACATAAAAAAAAAGAGAAATGTAAAACATTTGTTTGTGATAACTTAACGGGAAACCTTTTAACCATTTTTTTAGAAGGAATCTGTGCAAATATGGATAAATTTCGCATATTTTTCACTGAAGTTAGGGAAAATTCTGATTTCAAAGTTGGCAGGACCGAGTCAACTATACAAAAATCGGCCCGTGACGTCATATATTTGTAAATTGAGAGTACGCGTGTGCGGTCGACCATAGAGTTTTCATACAAAATGTATGGAAAGGAGGTGATGAGCGATATTTGATATAGTTCAAATGTGTTACAACCTCAGGCTCCGTTCCAAACTTCCAAGCCTAATAGGTAGGTACCTAACCATATTATAAAGGTGTTCACACACCATTATAATTAACTTAATTCAAACGTTAGTAAGCCGAAGATTGTAACATAACCGCTGTCACACGAAGGGAAAATAGATGAGCGGTTAGCCGTTTACAGCGATACAAAGGTGCTCACGCTACTTACACGTTACGTTTAACAATTTAGCACGATCGGCGCCCTTTCTCTTTTCTTCTAGCGTTTCCCAGTAGTTCAAAATTTAGTAGTGACTCATAATGAGTCAAAGTCGTAAAATAATTGATTTGAACCTTAAATAAAATTCCTAGTTCCCTACTACCTACTATTTTTTTTTGATTATTTACCATTTAAAAAGTTAACATAATTACGTAATTAAATAGTAATAGTATATAATAAGAATACCACAAGGTTTGTAGATTTAACTTCAACTTTCATACAAACAAAAAAAGATTTTTGGTAAAAAAATAGCAAAAGAAATATTTTACGTTTATTTTATTTCTAATTTACCTTTACTTAAACATTAAAAATATGTCTGTCTACCTAAATATAATAATAAGTATACTTACATAATGTATATTTGCAGACTACTTATTATTATAATACAGTCAAACATCTACCAAATAGGCGCAAATTATATAATTTACGAGCAAGTAAGTATGAGGTATTAATGTACTTATGTACTTAATTAATTAATATTTAATTTTATCTATTTGTGAGAACTTAATGTTACTTAGTGCACAAATGTATCACAAATATAAGGTGAAATACACAATAGGTGTAATAGTTATAAATGTTTTGATTAGATTTTGACCCTTGACCTACATGAGAATTTGATAAATCACTTTAATTATATTCTTACATCTAGGGCACATTTCGTCATGATCATAGAACCAAGACGCACGTGATTTTTGGCCATTTTTTTATTTAATTAATTAACCTATTACATATTTATTTAGTATGCAACTTAAATTTGTATCAAATTGTAAAAGCCTATACACGTATAGCAACTTGTCTAAATTTCACGTAGATAGGCGTAACCGTTTTAAAGTTATGACATAAAATGTAAACCTAAAGTTTTGCACATCCATCCTTGTTCTACGATTACGACGATTTATTGATTAAGATTTTTATCAACAAAACCAACTATAAGTAACTCAAGCTTGAACACTTTCATCTGCTTTAACTTTACCAATGGATGGTAAATAATTCTTCAGTGTGTTATCCAAATATTCAAACGAAGACATGAATTTGTCGAAGTTTGAATATAAAAACCATGCGAGAAGGCCTAGAAATAGTAGCTTCACGAGTCTGTCAACCACATAACGTCTGAAAAACAAAAAACCATTCATATATATAATATATGGATTCATATAATATATAATACTAAAACTAAGGTATTTTTTTATTTTATTTATTTATTTATTTATTAATTGTATGGCACAGCATACAATACCAAATTAAGGGTTAACCCTTAATTTGGTATTGTATGCTGTGCCATACAAACTTTAAAAAAATATAAAGTGTTAAAGAAATATTATGATTTCGATATAATTATTAATATTTATTCTCATAAACTAGTAAATCTTTATGAAAAAAAATGTTTTTGAGTGTTAGCGACATTGGTGCTGTCATTTTTTGACATAATGTCTGCTCAAAAGAGGCCGGCTGTGCTCACTAAAGTATTTATTTGTTTTTTAATACATTTCCCTCATAAATTTCTAATAAAACACTTATAATTCAATCGTGACATTATAGTGAAGTGACCACTTATATAATTTTGGCAATATTGTTGAATATTAGTTGTTTTATTTGATAATAAACTTTGTATGCCGTGACATACATTGCCAACTTAGTAATGAATCACTGCACAACAAATCTGTATGCCACAGCATACATTGCCAATTTATTTGATTTCTTTTAGTGATATTTTTTTTTGATATTTATGGGTTTTTGTTTGCTTGGTCGATGGTGACTTATTAGGCGCTCAAGTTTTGCATTCAGACTTATCTTCCCCAGCCCCATCTATCGCGAGATCCTGAATATGTTCGATTCCGATGATGAAACTTCAACCGATGAGAATTTTCGGCTTACGCCTGTATTCCAAGAAGTATACCCGAATCCATCGCTTGAGCCCGATTGCAGCGCTATTCCTATAATAAGCGACATTCCAACAATTCCTGCAACCCATGCCACGCCTGCAACTCCTGCCATTCCTGTTACTCTAAATCCTATATCTCAAGTCGCTTCTGCATCACAAGCTACTGATTTATTGCCAATCACAGTGTTGCAGAGACATTATACCTGGTTCTTTGCTGTCATAATGTATGTCCATCAACTCATTTTTATAAAAAAGTTTGATTTATGTTTGTTTTTAATTAAAGTAACAATACATATTTATGATTTTTATTCTTACTGGTTTTGGCAAGGTATGTCCCAACATACATTCAAATGAATACATATTTCTTTACCCACTTGGCAATGTATGTAGTAGCATACATGGTTTTTCAGGAAAACTGTAATCCCTAGATTTTTTTTTATTATTTTTCTGGGCATCTTTATGCTCTACACATTACAATTTCAATAATAGTTTCATCTAAAAAAAACTTTTTTTTTTGCCAAATAATGGGTTAAGGGTATCCAACGGAAAAAACACATAAAAATACAAAAATACAAACAAAGGACCTTAATCTAGTGTTTCCCCAATTATAGGACACCACAACATGCAAATGCAAATTTATAAATGGTTAAGTCTATCTACCCTTTCATACTGTACCTACCAGAAAAATACTTGTTAGTTTTGCATCCTGCGACCATCCTATGCTATTAATATTATAATAAAGGGGTCATCAGTACCCCAAGTGCGAGTTTGTGCACACACAGATCGTACTTAGAATACAGGTATTTATAATATATATTATATATTGCAAATTTCATCAAAATTGGGCCAGTAACTGCGACATGATTGAAGACCTAACTTCGAAACTTTCATTTTATATATATAGTAAATTCTTTCTTTCAGTGACTTGATCACTAGTCTCCTATAAATCCTATAAATGTATATTTAATTTTATTAAACCATTGATATTGCCAATGATTAACATTTCACTCACATTTTATGCAATTTCCTTGCACGTGGCAAAGTAGATGGATCCTCCTTGCAGCAGAACTCTCGTATTCCCTTCACATAACACTCCAAGTAGTCATCTGGGTGCAATGAAGAGAAGTCAGTGAAGAACACTTCTTCTTCTGCTTTACTTATGCGATTGCGCAAACCCAAAAAGTTTTTATTAATGAAATGCCATTCCTTTATTGTGTAGTGTTGTAGGACTGTGAGACCACGACTGATCCTTTTTTGTAAGTTAACCATGCTGAAAAAAAAATAGATAGTGCACACAACTATTTAATTATAGGTAACCATGTACAGTTCCATCATTTTAACTGTTCAGTTGACGGCGTCGCTAGTATCGCAGGCGTTTCTCTTCTTTCATATAAAATGCAACTTTTAGAATAACTTCATCAGGAAGAGAGATTTCAGCATTTCTTTTTTCATAATTAAATCGAACAATAAGCAATAAGCACTCACATTAGACAGAAACTGACAGCGGAATGTAGTTCCCGTTTTGTCCACCTCAACAGTTAAGTTGGTGGCACTGTAGAAAACTTAGCAACTAGACTCTATGACATAGGTACAATGGGTGGTTTTATCGGTAAACAGACAAACTTGTATGAAATGGGTCGTAAGGTAATATGGAGTGTTGCTGAACAAAGAAAGCTTGGAAAAAAAAAGGTAGCACTCCGGGAGTGCCGGCAGAAGTGAAAACTTCAATATTAACGTTGTGTTTTCACTTCTAAGTTTTCACATAAAAATATAACCACAGACGTCATAATGACAATGACAATCACAATGACACAGACACATTCGCGCAAGCGCCCTGTGCCGCCTAAACAGAGTCAGCACACTCAGGCACGGTAGAAAGAGTGGGAGATACTAGTTCCTCTCCCTTTCCCTCGATCTTACGCTTTCGATCAACGTCACGTGACCCTGACGCGAGTTTGAAAGTTTTTACCCACCCAGCGCCACTAAAGAAGTTTTCACTTCAAAAATAATTCCGTTACGATTATGATTGAGTAGCTAATCAAATCCACAAAGTTCTGCCTATTTGAATGAGCGATCTTATCGATGATACTTATAATAACAATACAATTTTATTTTTATTTTCAGAATGTTTATGAAGCTGATTATAAACATCAATTAATCATTAATGGCGTATCAACCAATATTTGTCTCTGTTATGAAGTGTGTTGCAACCTTTATTACCTCCTTTTTATTATTGAATTCGATATCTGTATATCTCTTTTTAGTCTGTAAAAACGAAGGCATGAGTAAAAATGCCGCTAAATTTTAAACCGATCAAAACAGTTAAAAGTACTTACAATGTTTTCTGTCCTAATAGAAACAGTAGAACATCCACCAAATAGGCTGGTATTATATGGAAGAGAATCACGGATATTTGATGTGTTATCCAATAAGATTTTATAGCTCCACCTGGATACCACAACGCTACAGAATATGGGTATTTATTTACCCATTTCTCTCCTGAAAAAATTGGTAAAACTATTAAAATATAGTGCATAATTTGATTACGGTCGTACCTCAAATAATAATAAGCAATAGTTTGTCATATGATAGTTTAAATTCTGTCATACAAACGAATAGGTACAGCGATGTAAAGACCACCTCATTACGAAGTTAAGTGGTAAGATGAGTTTAAAGATAACAAAATTATATGATTTGATCGGTAAATTAAATCCGGATGTTTGATATAATCCGTATATTAATTGTAGAGTAACATTACCTACCTAATTCAATAATTTCTCTCCATGTGATATCAATCAAACCAGACAGAGTGAGATTATAGACTTGGGTTTTCTTTGGCCTGAAAAAAAAACAATACATTTTATTAAAATTAATATAATACTTGCTTCTACTCGACGATAGATGGGGTTAAAGTAAAACATACTGCAGGTTTAGTATGAGTTTTTGAGTATTAAATAGGTGCAAGGTAAGGCAGAGCTCAATCAAAAAAACTGTAAGTATGTACCTACCTACCAGTGTTGCACCGTTACCATGTCGACATGATTTTAAGGTAAGTAAATAAATAAATGTTTTTCTATTCAATTCTTCTCCAATTAATTTTTCATAAGCTGCACTTCTACTACATGATACTTACTTGTCAAGAGCAGTGACATACGCAATTAATATACACGCGTTCACCACTATATCGACTGAAATAGCGTCGGCTCTGTACGACGGTTCACAATGCATAGTACGAATCACACCTGAAAGAAATATATTTCGTCACTAGTTTGTTAAACTAGATATAGACATTATTCAATTTTTCACAAAAAAAAACGTCTGGAGTCAGGATTTTTCTGGTCGAAAAAATTATTTGCGCAACACCAGTGCGCTCAAACGGTGAAGACGTTGTCTGTCCTGTGGATAAGGCCGACTAGGCTGAGAGGATGGTGTAGATGCGGGGCCTACTCCATCTAAAATAAGTGTCCCAGGCACTATAGCGTCTCGTACATCGGGGAATCGGTAAAAAAAGCTCATAAACATCTAGAAAAATAGTCTAGAGGAGATCCATCTACACACATAGGATAAAAGGTATAAGAAGACTATCAAATGAAATTACTTCGAAATCTAACATGGAAATGCTTTGAAAATTATCTATAGATCGTTTGCAACGGTCTGTAGATAGCTCATTTCTTAAGTATTTTATATACCTATGTACATTTTGTAAATACTGTAATAGTCGTAAGTTTGTTTGTGAATAAAGTAACTTTGAAAATGGTTTACTTTAAGGTTTTACCTTTTCCACCTCCGATAATGATGCCCGTAGGTCCGTTCAGATTGTCCACCCAGCCAGGAATAGGCTCCTTCCAGGCACAGGTCACTGAAATCACATATAATTAGTTTATAATTGGGACACTTAAATTAAATTAATTTAATTATGTATTTGAAACTTAATACTATGTCGATACTTACTAAGTTGTTTACACAATGTGATGACAATGTGATATACCATTACAGGTGTAAACAACTTAGTAAGTATCAACATAGTATTAAGTTATAGTATTATATTATTAAGTGTGAATATGCCGTTGGTGTAACATAAATAAATAAATAATTAACCTTAAGGCCGCGGTACACCACCGGAATTTAAGTCTTTTTTAAAAAAACATAAATAAATTTAAAACAGGCACCCCGCTGTATATGATTAATTAATGTCTTTCAGGGTTTCTAGTCGCAGTGAAGCGTGACTCAAAGAGTAGCGTATCAGCAAGGCTTTTAGGTAGATAGGTGACGTTTGGTACTGATTTCGATCAGATTTTAGATCATTTGGAACGATCAGGAGATATTTTGTATTTGTATTTGTGTTGGACTCCCGTTTCCGCATTTAAACGGTGGTCCATTATGCGTGGGGGGCTGATCTGCCTACGCGTGTAGCCAGCCTAACTCGTCCTAAAGGCACAGAAGCTTCCTAGGGGCTTCGCAGGCTTGGAGGGATCTCAGGAGATAACTCAACTGCTTCTTTGTGTTTGATAAATGAATATTTATGTAAATACTGTAATAATCGTAGTTTTCTGGGTGAATAAATGTTTTAGAATATCTAGATGTCTAGGTCAACTATTTGGTCTGTGTCTATACAAAGCAAACATGAAAATTTGCGGAAAGTACACGAAATATTTGATCTCAATGGGAATCGAACATGTTATAGAAGGCAGAGACTGAGTTGTGATACTTTGACGCACACAGTCCATAACTTTATTCATTTAATTTATTCTTCAATTTAAAATTCATCTCAGGCTTCGCGAAACTATTGGAACTACATCGGAATACTAAACTCATATTGTTAGACATCTCAAAAAAATGTCAACGCCTTTTATTGGCCGTTCTCGAAACATATTTGCCACGTTACGTAAGTCGAATTTCAAGCAAAAATAAATTCCAACAGCACATCTCGACTGTTTTTTTTAATTTGTTTTGCTCGTATATTATGAGAGTTTCAAGACTCAAATCGAATAAAACTGTGACAGGCGTCTCAGCTCAGTTGGTAGTAGCTCCGCCTTCCATGCTGTGGGTCGTGGGTTCGATCCCCACCCCGAGCATATGTTGAATGCTGAACATGATTTGTTCTGTGTCTGGGAGTTACTATGATCTACGTATGTATTAAAAATAATATATAAATAATCTATCAGCAGTCTAGTTCCCATAGTACAAGCTTTACTTAGTTTGGGACTAGAGTATGATGTGTGAAATGTCCATGTACTATACTGATGTAGTGGTTGATATTACGGACAATAACATTTTAGAAACGAAAACAGAACATTATGTATTGTCAAGGACATAAGGACCTTGCAGACGTCCTCTAAAAAAACTTTGTTATTTGTAGTAAAGATTTCACAACTTTGGAGACCACTTCGTTCTTATTCTTTGATTTTGATTGTACAGAGTAACATGCGTCACAGCCACAGCTCAGTTAGTTCCAGTTCTGCTTTCTATGGGGCTGTAGGTTCGAGCCTTATAATATAAAGTTTATTGACCAAAAACTTAAAAGTACTTACTTAAATGTGGGTACAATATCATGGCTAATTACAGTTTAGCTATTAAGGGCCCCCGCAAACTACAGACTTATTATCGGCCGATAGTTTGGTCGGCTTCTTAATCAGTATGGAGATGTATGCAGATTCGCACATTACAGTGATTCAGTCTTCTTTGATTAAGAAGCCGACCAAACTATCGGCCGATAGAAAGTCTGCAGTCTGCGGGGACTCTAATAGTTATCTACTAATTTTAAGCAGATAAATAAGTACATGACATATCATAGGAGCGACAAGAACCGAATTATCTGTATTTCGATCCTTTACTTAACTGCTAAACAATGAGTTATAGAAACTGAACGGGATTTAAAACCTAGCAGGTAGGACAGGCTTGAGGTGATGAACTTACCTATCGAAGGTCTAGCAATGGCAATTGGAAACTTGGACTCATACTCAGCCACCAGGTCTTCAGTGATTGCCTTCGTGTAAGAGTAGGTATTCGGTTCTGAAGATATGATTCTGGAAAAAAAGCCATGGTCTATTACACTATTAAGTTATAGGTAAGTGAAAGAAAGTAAGTACCTTAAATTAGTCAAATTTTCATTCATACCAGAAAACTGGCGCTCTAGGTCTTTTATGAAGATCGGTTTAAGCGGTTCGCAAAGAAAAGATGGATGGACTGTGTGAATGATGACATGTGTAAGAAAGGAGTGAGCACTGAGATGACGTCTGATAAAGGAGAGTAGAGGAGAGTGGAAGAAGAAGACATGTTGTACCGAGCCCACATAACGTGGGACAAGGGTAGGAAGATGATGGTGGTTTAGCGGTTCGAAAGTTTAAGATCAAATAGGCTGTTTGAAAGTTATGCCTGAGATTTTGATATGCAAGCGGGAAATCAGAAATCAGAAATATTTTATTGTTTAACTGTTGTACATAAAAGATCTTAATTATAAGTGGTACAAGTTTATACAGTTTGTCCAATCCGGAGGTACAATAAGAGGGTAATGAACAGAGTCATACCTTTGAAAAAGAACGGAACGAAAGAAGGAACGCCTTTGAATAAGAATAAGCATACATTTAGTGCTTAACTGTGTTTTGTTATTCCAACTTTTACAAACGCAAGCACAGTCCATCCGCATTATACTAAATGCAGCTAGATTAGTTAGATTGAAGCTTTTGTACAGTGTAATAGGCAACTACTCCATACTAAGCCAGCGTGAGCGTGCTAACTCATCTGGCGTAAACAAGTACCTAGGTTTGCTCTTGTTTTAAAGTCCAGCGACTTACTTTGGCTCCACGTAGGCCAGCAGATCATCATCCATCCATTCAGTCATGTCCATGATCTTCCGTGGACTGTGCACTGCTCTGTACACCTTCTCTTCAAGTTCTTCCAGGTCACAGCGGCAGTAGGCTGTTGATAGATGGATGTAGGCCTGGATAAAATGAAAGTTCTTGGTGAATATCTGGTTCAGTATATAAATTTTATAATTATTTAGCAATCAGCATTGCCGTTCAGTATATAAATAAATAATGCTGGACAATCCACACAACATTATCTAGCCCCAAGCTTAGCAGAGCTTGTGTTATGGGTACTAGAAGATTGACATACTTAATACAATAGGTACATTACATAGATATAGATATATTATTGTACATATAAAATACCCAGAAGAATTTCACACATCACACTCTACTCCCAAACTAAGCCAAGCTTGTCTAAGACCTAGATTTGCTGGTACAATACTTTAAACTCATTTTTTTTAATAACATAGGTTCAAACAATACATACTAAACTTAACACTCAAACATAGAACTAACATTATGGTTCATCACATAAACGTTTGCTCTCGATCGGGATCGAACCCGCGACCCGCAGCATGGAAGGCAGAGCTGCTTCCCACTGAGTTGTGACATTTAGCGCTGCAATGCAGCCAGCGTCTTGGGTTGTCTATCCATAGATCATTTGTAACGGTTAGTAGATAGCTTAACTCTTTCATATGCATTTTATATACCCATGCATATTTTGTAAAAACTATAATAGTCGTAAGTTTGCTTATGAATTAAGTTGTGAAATAAATATTAACCTCTAAATTGGTCATAGTTTCAGCTAAAGTTAATATCTTCAATGTTCCTCTGGTGTTCATGTGTACTGCGTCTTTTAGTTTTTGATCAAATCTGAAAAAAATATTAAAAATTAAGTGAATATTATGTGTACTTATGATAGTTGTAGTATGTATTGTAAAAAACTTTTTTTTTTATGCCAAAGCAGGCATACGAGCTTTCGGGCCACCTGATGGGAAGTGGTCACCGCCGCCCATGGACACCTGCAACACCAGAGGCATTGCCGGTGCGCTGCCGGCCTTTTAAGTAGAGATATACCCTTCTTTTGAAGGCCCCCATGTCAAAGCTCCGGGGGAAAACCACGATTCCACGATTTTGTCATTTACCTGACACAAGCGGCACTATGAAACACAATGTTCGTCTCCCTCCTCAGCTCCTCTCTGTCTTCCTCAGAGATCCCGAGACCTTCCTCTGTGACGTCACCAGCTATGAAACGTAGTTTCTTGAACAGGTCAGGGTTTTTGTTTCGGACTAGTTCAAAAACCTGGTAAATAAGGTAAATAAATTTCTTAATAAAAGGAAAGTGTGTAAAAGAAACAGCTACGCCATTTCTACGAAGTAGCTACGCCCTTTCTACGTAGACGCTACGCCCTTTCTACGTAGACGCTACGCCCTTTCTACGTAAACGCTACGCCCTTTCTACATAGATGCTACGCTATTTCTTTGAAGAAGCTACGCTATGGCTACCGTGTAGCTACGCCATCGCTACATGTTAGCGCGTTTATTATAATACATACCTTGTTAGCACATAGTTCCTTAAGTCTATCTTCGCTGCTGACGCCCTTCTTCGACCTCAACAGTAAGTATATGACCTTGATGTTGGAACAGCTCCTAAGTAGCTTCTCTACTAGAGCCTGTGGAATTTAATTATATATAAATTTTCTATAAAGGTTAGTTTTTCAAGACTTACTAAAATATTAAACATTACTTAAATTAGCATATATAGCGTCCTGCGCAGACCAGGACGGCATGGCAAGGGATTTAATTTTTTTACTAATGGACATTCAACCGTACTGTTACAGAAATACGACATAAATTGCTATGCTTTAAATGATGCCGTGGCATTGAACGTAAACGAAACGGCATCATTTAAAAAAATTAAAATCCTTTGCCATGCCGTCCCGGTCTGCGCAGGCCTTAAGCCTAAGTATATAATTCTTCTCTCCGCAACTTACTCCTTGCGACCATTTGCTTACTTCGAGGTATGTAGTCAATAAAATACTCGCACACTCTCTCATCACGAAGCCTATGGTAGGCTGTTTTTTATAAAAGTTTGAAATTATAAGTCTATTTTTATTTTTAATGATTATGTACCTTTCCAACAAATCCAGTGCCTCCAGTTATAAATATAGACTTCCCAGCGTAGAACTCAGCAACAGACGGAGCCATGGTTCTGAGCTAAGAAAAAAAAAGAACATAAAATTATCTAGACTTTTATCGTGACAAGGTGTATTTAATTCTTATTTTACAACTAGATGTCGCTGCCACCACTGTTTCCTAGATCGTGCTATCGAAGCGATTCACGATCAATGTGATGAAATTTAAAACCAAGATTACTCAAAATGTAAAAGACCTTAATATTTTTATGTAACTAGAAGTACGAGTATGATCTACGTTAGTACCTAAAATCGTAAAAATTGCACTAAAAATTTGATACAAAAATAGTAAAACCAATGTAATATTTCTCAAAAATTTACCTCATGGTTTTCAATTCGATTGTGTTTTTTTAAGTGTACGAGCCAATGGTTATTCGATTTTAATGATTCTTTATTTATTTGGTAGATCGTACGACATAGAGCCCCATATAAATATTGATCCAACTCGGTCCTATCCTTTTTGAATTATTCTTTAACGTGTTTTTGTGTAACTCGATTTATACTTATCGATGACGATTGATGTAGGTTTTGTAAAATATATTTGAAAATGTTTAAAAAAGAATAGTTAACATGGATTTAAATAAATTGGTAAAACACTTAACAATAACAACAAGTGTAATTAATGTATGTAAAAATAAACATTATTATTATTAATTGAGCTTCTTTTACAGTCTTTTAAAACCCAAAAAATACCAGTTAATATAACAAATAAAGTCGGTGAAATAAGTACATTATCATCATTCCCCTGCCCTTACCCCACGTTACGTGGGGTCGGCACAACATGTTTTTTTTCCCATTCACTTCTATCATTCGTCAACTCTGAGTCTACTCATCTCACATTCATATCCTCTTTCACACAGTCCACCCACTTCTTTTTCGGTCTTCCTCTACTTGCATATCCAGCCACGCTCACATTCATAACTTTTTTTGTAATATGATAATAGTGAAATAAGTAGGTAGATACAGCTAGTCCTAAAATATGTTGTAAGTATGATTATAAATGTTTGTATACTAACAAGTAGAATCTAGAGTAAACCACCACTTTTGTACCACCTAGATTCACAAACAATAAATGATTTGATTTGATTTGAAAAAAAAATGTTCCATTTAACTTACGGGGTCCACAGCTAACACACATATAATCTTCCGGTTTTTAATAACGCAAGTAACAAAACAGAATAATAATTAGGCTAAAAACAAGTATAAGTAATATAAATTGCTAATATTTGACGAAACGTTGCAAATATCCTCAGTTACGTTTGATTTGCCTGTCGTAATCATAACTCTGCTGTAAAAACTGTAATTGGTCGAACGAGCGAAGCGAGCGAATATCACTAATCTAACAAATAATTTTTGATCATACATAGGCATATAAAATACATAACAAACAGTTGAGCTATCTATAATACATTATATAAAAAGCCCCAAGCTAAGCAGAGCTTGTGTTATGGGTACTAGAAAACTGACATACTTAATACAATACATTACATAGATATTTTTTATTAAGTATACGAATTAAATACCCAGAACACCCGGAATAAATATTTGCAGAGCGTACAAGCATTTATCCCAAGGCGAGAATCGTACCCGTAATCTCCGCGTCGCAGTCGGACCTTCGGCCGCCGCGCCACATCGGTCGACATTATAATATTATTGATACAATAGATATGTGTCACGCACCATATTGTCTAAATACGGTGTTTTTACGTCATGCATCACGTAGAACCATGTAGAACTTAAAGAAGTGCGTTCTACTTCAACTGAGACTTCGAATAAAATACGTGCATGTATATAAATAAATAATGCTGGACAATCCACACAACATCTCTAGCCCCAAACTGAGCAGAGCTTGTGTTATGGGTACTAGAATACTGACAAACTTAATACAATACATTACATAGATAGATATTTTTTAATATACTTACATATAAAATACCCAGAACACCTGGAATAAATATTTGGAGATCGTACAAACATTTATCAATAAAATCATTTAGAATCGTCTTTACATACTAGGTGATTCTAAGTGCCAGCCTCTGAGTCGTAGTCAATATCAATGATATTTTATTCAATAAAAAAACAATTCTTGGATATTTCACACATCGCACTCTAGTCTGAAACTAACAAAAGCTTATAACTAGATTGCTGATAGAATACTTATATATTTTTATTTCTAATAGCCGTATATTTTAAGTATTATGGATTTTATATACAAGTAGGTATTTCAGCAATCTAGTTTCCATAGTACAAGCTTTGCTTAGTTTGGGACTAGAGTGTGATGTGCGAATTGTGCGGGAATATTTATTTATTTATATTTATGCTTCAGATGTGGTTTTAATTTTTATTTAATAGTTCTTTTCGAGTAGGTAATCTTTTAAAGATTTTTAATTATTTCGAGAGCAATCGAAATTGGTTTTGTTAATTTACGCTGCAAATATCATTTATGTATGTATATTAATAATTTTTTGAAGTATGCTAACCTGATTAATGATTAGTTATATCGATTAAAAAAACCTAAATGTCTCGTGGTCCCTCCCAATCACATTATTTGTCGATGTTACGTCGAAGATCACTACTTTTAAAAATAAAAATTAATTTAGAAATAAATATAAAGTTATTCTTATAATTCTATCGCAAACGCATTTTTCTAAATCTAATATACATATAATTCGCTTCACTCATAACAATAAAAAAAATGAAAAAAAAAAAACATTTTAATAGTTACAAAAATCGAAAATAAAACGTCCTTGTCCGATAAGTTTATATAGAAGTTTGAATCAAAAAGGAAGTTCTGAAATTGAATTTAAAAAAAAAAGGTCGTAATAAAAAGTTTCGTTTTAAAATAGAAAAAAAAAACTTACTTGTTAGATAGGTACAATGCACACACAGTCGTCGCTCTCCACTACTTTGTTCTAAATGAAGTGAGCGCCTTTACAATGCTTGCAAACCACACAAACTTACTCACTACCTAATCATTTGTTAGTTTAAAAATATGGTATTTTATCCACCCTTGGTTTTCTAAGGTTCATCAAAATAGCCTTGAAACTGAAATTCTACCAATGTAGAAAGAAAAAAACTTTTCATTTTGACTTTATTATCCTATACAATAAAATGATTATAAATAAATATAAATAATGCTGGACAATCTCTTATTTCGTTATTTGTTGAGTGTGAACTGACAAAGGACAAATAATAATAATAAATAATGCTGTACAATTCACACAACATAATTTAGCCCCAAGCTAAGCTTGTGTTATGGGTACTAGAAGACTGACATACATAATACAATACATTACATAGATAGATATTTTTATTATACATATAAAATACCCAGAACACCCGGAATAAACATTAGCAGATCGTACAAACATTTATCCCAAGGCGGGAATCGAACCCGCAACCTTCTGTGTCGCGGGCGTACCTTCCCACCGAGCCACATCGGTCGTCAAAAGATTTTCGTTGGTCAGCCGTATTACTAAAAGCCCTTCTCAAAAGTCAAAGTCAAAGTCAAAATTGCTTTATTCAATAAAATCACGAGGATCATTTAGAATCGTCTTACATACTAGGTGATTCTAGGTGCCAGTTCCACGCGACCAAACACCCTGGATATGAGTTTGTTTTTAATTGAACCCAATGAATCATAAAACCAATAATAAGAACTTTGGACACCGGATATGGTTCAATCAACATTTAAATAAGTAGGTACATACATATATTAATAACAATGCTTAAACAATGTTATGGGTCATTACAACAACAATTACTTAATCGAAATTCATTATTACATCATAACGTCATACTATGTATTCTACTAACTATTACAATAAATAAATAATGCTAGACAATCCACACAACATCATCTAGCCCCAAGCTAAGCAGAGCTTGTGTTATGGGTACTAGAAGACTGACATACTTAATACTACAATAACATTACATAGATAGATATTTTTTATTATATTATACATATATACTATTAGCTGTCCCGGCGAACTTCGTACCGCCTTAGAGAGATATTGAAATCGGTCCAGCTATTCACGCGTGATGCCGTGACCAAGGAAAACGGGTTTCATTTTTATATATAAGAAGAAGAAGAAGAAAGATGTATTCTATGTATGTATGTACATATTTACAAAAATCTGAGAGGTGTCCGTGAATGTTGACAGGTGTCACAGCTCAGTTGGTATTAGCATTGTCTTCCATGCTGTGGGTCATAAGTTCGTTGGAATTTATTATGTCTATTTGAATACACATAAGTATTCTAATTGAGCGTTAGCGACGCGTGGCGTGACCCGAGGGCTGGTGAGTATCTGGCCCAGCGTATCAGCATTGTTATTCAGCGCGGCAATGCAGCCAGTGTCTTGGGTACGCTTCCGATTGGTACTGATTTGGATCAGTTGAACTATCTATAGATCGTTTGCAACGGTCTGTAGATAACTCAACTGTTTCTTATGTATTTTTTTGTAAATACTGTATAGTCGTAAGTTTGTTTGTGAATAAAGTAATATTTAAAAAAAAAAAAAGTATTCTATCAGCAATCTAGTTCTCAAATCAGCCTCACTTAGTTTACGACTAGATATTTATGCATATATTTTCTATATATTTATTTATTGAATGTCAAACATAAAAGCCACTGTTACGAAAATTTGTAAAATTTTGACACTTTCGCAACGTTTCGTTTAACGTGTTTGTAGTTTCGTGTGCAAATTGCATGACCTATGTGATTTGATTGACGATCAAGGCTCAAGTAAATGTGACTAAAAATAAACGAATCGAAACAATGACGCATTTGAGATACACTGCGCGTCAATATCAGGTTTACTGTGGAACGTTGCAACGTTAGCGAGCATTGCACACCAAATACGCTATATTTACGTATGTTACATTAATATCACAAATCTGTCCCAGCGTATTGGGATATCCTTGATAATTTATTTAATATATTTTGACTATATATTTTTAACTACCATTAGAATTTGTTCACAAACAAACTTACGACTATTACAGTATTTACAAACAGTACATAGGTGTATATAAAATACATAAGAATCAGTTGAGCTATCTACAAATCGTTTCAAACGATTAATAGATAGATAAAGTGATCCAAATCAGTACTAATCGGAAACGTATCCAAGATGGCTGCATTGGCGCGCTGAATAGCAATGCTGATACGCTGGGCATATTATATTAATGACGAAAGTCGAATACCAACTAACCTGATATCAGGAAACCGTCGGGCCAAATAGCCCGACAGCTATAAAAACTTCAAGTGGTGGGAGACCATCGGGAGTTTTAGCCCAATAACACCAGCCGGGTTTCTACCGATGCACTCAGAAAAGGTTAAAAAAATTAATTAAGAAGCGTTTCCACCGGTAATCGGTTTAGTATTTAAATTCTATGACTATGTATATTATCTAGATTTAACGTACTTCATAGAATAATTGTTAAATTAACTATAATAGCTAGTTATTCAGATTACTTACTAATAATGCGTTGCGGTCACAAGGAAATAAAGATGTCAGATAATAATTATATCAGTACTTAATTTAGTTTAATTGTAATTCTTTGTAAGAAGGATCATATAAAAAAACGGTAGAAGTTTCTTGCCCGTTCTTCTAGGCTCTGGTCGCGTGGAACTGGCACCTAGAATCACCTAGTAAGTAAGACGATTTTAAATGATCCTTTTGATTTTATTGAATAAAGAAATGTTTGATTTGATTTAATTAATTAAATAATGATCGTGACAAGATTTATATAATTCCAATTTCACAACTAGATGACTCCTAGATCGCGCTATCGAGCGCTTTGTGTCACGATTTAAGTAATGAGACTTGAAACAAAGATTATTTAAAAAGCACTTGATTGATCCTTATGAAAACCATAAACATAGCAAAAAAAAACACTAATTAGTTATTTAACTAGTTATGTGCGTTTTATAACTCGTATTTTTATCGATTCTTTCTATTCATGTAATAATCGATACGCAGTTGTGTTACAACATGTAATTAGTAACTACATGGTAGAGTGCTTTTAGAGAATAATATTAGGTATTAAAAAAAAACTGCAATCGTCATCGACAATTAATAAATAATTTAAAAAAATAGCTTAGTAAATATTCATAACTAAGTATTAAAGTATTATTAAAATCGATTCTGAATCCAATAATTTAGTCAATTCAATATATTGTCGTATGAAATATAAATTAGGTAAAATTAAAAGAAATTGTTTATATGTAAGTATAATTTTATTCGCAATACAAAATTAAATTAAAAATATCCATCTAATTATTAAGCTAATAAGATTATTATGAGGTATTACTATTTAAAATAATTTGTAGGAGCCATCAAAACCAATAATAATAGTTTAAAAAAAACACAAATAAGTATGAAAAATAGCGCCTCTACCTTTTATAATTATTATATAACTATATATGACGATTATGTTACTTAGGTCTATACAGTATTTACAAAATGTACATTGGTATATAAAATACGTAAGAAACAGTTGAGCTATCCACAGACCGTTGCAAACGATCTATAGATAGTTCAACTGATCCAAATCAGTACCTACCAATCGGAAGCGTACCCAAGATACTGGGTGCATACATATATTACATACGTACATTTTGTAAATACTGTATAGACCTAAAAATAAAGATTTTAGCTACCAAAAATGTCATTTTACTTATAATTATTTAATTTTTGTTTCTGAAAAAGAAGTAGTTGGACATACTCCTGCCAATTTAGCATTTTATCAGAGTTTCGGACGTTTTTAAATGATTTAAAAAAATGAAGTGGATTACAGTTCTGTAATTTTTTGATAGAACATAGCATTTTTCTTTTAATAGTTTTCCTATTGGATTTCTCTGGATAAGCGCTGCAGATCGAGATTAGTGAAAGAGTTTGAGGGAGACCTTTGCCCAGTACCCCAAGTACGAGTTTGTGCACACACGGATCGCTGGGACGCGATTGCCGAGCGCCACCGATTTTGTATGGAAATCCAAGCTTCTCAAGGAATCCGCTAGGGGCGCTGCTTGGATCTTCATACAAAATTGGTAGCGCTCGGCGATCTCGTCTTAGCGATCCGTGTGAGCACAAACTCGTACTTGGGGTACTGATAAACTCACTTCCTATATAGGTTTTCAAAGGACCCACTATTTTCCGTTTCAAACAAAAGACAGCCGACTTGACGATTGACTGACTTGACTGATAAATATAAACACTTTTTGAATAGGCCTTCAAATAGTTGAAAATTTTTTGTGCGCATGCTCCAACTTCCGCCATGTTTTTCGGGCACTTTATTTAAAAATGTATGAGAAATGGACGTTTTTTGAAGAAAATAGTAATAAAACCAGTAATAATATACATAATTTTACAATCAGTTCAATTCAAATTATTGTGCATACATAATAAAATTATATTACAAGTATTTTAATTAAAATATATAATGTTATCTTTAAGGAAAGGTAAAAAAACGTTGTTGATAAGGAGTATGCCGCAGTGATACGCGTAGTAAATCCTTTCAGGAGAATTTATATTACATATTTTATTGACGACCGATGTTGCGCGGCGGGCGAAGGTCCGCCTACGACGCGGAGGTTGCGGGTTTGATTCCCGCCTTGGGATAAATGTTTGTACGATCTGCAAATATTTATTCCAGGTGTTCTGGGTATTTTATATGTATAATAATAATATCTATCTATGTATTGCATTCTATTAAGTATGTCAGTCTTCTAGTACCCATTACACAAGCTGTGCTTATCTTGGGGCTAGATGATGTTGTGTGGATTGTCCAGCATTATATTTATTTATTTGTATATAATTTATTGACGACGGATGTGGCACGGTGGGCGATGGGCCACCTGCGACGCGGAAGGTTGCGGGTTCGATTCCCGCCTTGGGATAAATGTTTGTATGTTCTGCAAATATTTATTCCGGGTGTTCTGGGTATTATAATTATGTATAATAAAAAAATATCTACCTTTGTAATTTGTATTGTATTAAGTATGTCAGTCTTCTAGTACCTACCTACCCATAACACAAGCTCCGCTTATCTTGGGGCTAGATGATGTTGTGTGGATAGTCCAGCATTATTTATTTATTATTTTCATTTCTTTTATATTAAGATATTTATTATTTTTTTGTATTTACTTTTACTCATTATTATTTAATTACTTATTATTATCCTAATCTCTCAACTAGTTCGGCTTTATTTCCTCTTTGAGGACGACCATGGTATTTTAACCATCATTGTAAATGAACACAGTTGTGGGCTTCTACGGTCGGATGCACTAACCAGGCTTCGTCAATTAATTTTTCATATAATTGCACTATTAAAGGTGATAATGTTTGTTGCCCAGCCATTTCTATTAAAAGTGCCCGAAACTTTCATATTACCGCGTTTTTAACATGGCGGACGCGCATGCGCTGAGCATACTGTGGACAGGTCTATTGCTTGTCGTATTGACGGGTAGAAGTCACATAAAAAAGAAGAATAATTGAATGAAATGAGGTTTTTATGGAAGAGAGAGAGATTTAAACGTTTAATTAATAACTCGGCTTTTCATAAACCGATTGTATTATTAATTGTGAAAAACAGAGGCACGTAGAAAAACTAAGTACAGCTTGATAAGTAAATAGTATTTAGAAAAGTCTTTGGCGTAAAAAACAAAATAATATTTTATACATTTTAAAAGTTATCGAAATTAATACACGACGACACTAGGTAGTTCTCGTAGAGCCTAGTCTAAGTTTTAAACGGTTCGATGTTCGAAAAAAAAGGTGATTAACTAATATTTTTGTATACTTACTTAGAGAAAAATCCTCCTTTCAAAATGTGCGAGTGTCAAACCGAATGAAACTGAGTCATACTCTGATTACTTATATTAGTGGTAGAATCTAGCCCAGAGTTTTACTCTTCATTCTAGATGCGGAACCAATCTCGATTTCAAATCCGTTTTCTACCGCGAACTGATATCGAGCCGGTGTTTTTACATCAAGATCCATTTAAACTTGATAACACATTGATAATTTTACTTTAAAAGGTAAAATGATCAATGTTTTATTACATTATTTAGAATGTTAGATCTTTTTTCGTGTCGTCGTTCATGTCGTCTCTTGTACTCATAATTGTCATAAGCCGCAAATTGGTAAAAATACTGAATGTCATCTGTCATTCCAGTGACAGTTCAGCCTTGATTGACAGTTACAAATAAAGGGACTTTGCTTAAAATTAAATATAATTTTAATACTATTTTATATTTACGTATTGATTAATAATTTATACAGTTTTATAATGATTAATTGTATTCAAACATAAAAATACAAACTTATAAAGAGTTTTTGAGGAATACATAGGTTTGACCTTATTAATTAGTTGTATAAGCCTCCACTTGTTAAAATAATGTTTAAATCTGCTATCACATTTCGTTGATAATAGATTAAGGGTGCAAATTAGCACTAAATACTTTATTATTTTCAAAAGAGTATGTTAATTAAAATCGTAGAATAGTAGTAGATGAAATATGCTACTAGAGCACACACCATGACTGTTGTGAATTTGTCTAGGTAGTACAATCTGAAAACAAAAAAAAAACATTAACAAATTAAATCTATCAACACATTTATTGGGATACTAGTAGCAAAATTTCTACTTGAACTTTGTCTAAAATTACTGTTGTTGTGTACAATTGACACATTACAATATCATACATAATATCATATACATAATAGATACAATGCATGTATCTCCGCGCGCCAAAAATAGTAATGGTGGTTACGTAACTTGTCTTGTACAAGCTTTGTGATGTGCAATTTATTTTACTCATATTATGAAACCATTAGGTCCATTGCTCTATTATTTTTCTATGACGTTTGAACCAATCTACAGCAGATCCTACCAATATTATAAATGCGAAAGTTTGTATGGATGGATGTATATTTGTTACTCTTTCATGTAAAAACAACTTAATGGATTTTATGTAAACTTTATAATAATGTAGTTTATACCTCAGAATAACACATAGACTATAATTTATAAAGTTGTTATGTGAGTTATCTAAAAAATAATGATAATAAGACGAAGTCGCGGGCCTCAGCTAGTCTAAATTAATATTTTAAGAGGAAAGATTTGATTGTTTGTTTGTTTGTTTGTTTGTTTGCATCGAATAGGCTCCGAAACTACTGGACCGATTTCAAAAATTCTTTCAAAAAGCTACACTATCTGCGATGAACATAGGCTATATTATATTTAAAAAAAATAGTGATTCCTACTAAAACTTCAATTATGTAAGCCAAGGTGTAAAATATACCTAAAAAATTCCTTACCCGCTACCGCGTGCGAAGCCGGGGCGTACTACTAGTAGAAAATAAAGATACAAGATAGTCTGTGATGAACTTACTGCTTCTGTAGTTTTCTAGCTTGGGGGAGTGTTGAGGGGTCTTCTTTGCAGCAGTACTCACGAGCGCCTTTGATGTAAATTCGGATGTACTGACTCCATTCGATCATCTAAACGTCACAAAGACTTGGTTATTTATGGTTAATCGACGTTGTTTGTTAAAGCATAAATTATCAATCTTTCGTGTATGATATTCTTAAAATTTGGTCAATATTATATGATCATTTTAAGATTTCTTTGTACAGATAATACAGTGAAATTGAAAGAAAAGATATCAGGTTGTTCGATTGTTGATAGTGGTAATGATGATAAAGTGGTACCCTCTGGTGTGTTATTATAATACATATTTATTAGGTATCTATTATTTTTTTTGCTGAAGAAATCTATCAGTTTTTAACTCATGGTAAATCTAAAAGTAAGACAATCGATTACAGGCTTTCGGATCTTCAGGCTTTTATAACATACTTTGACGTCTGTATAGAACGTCTCGTTGTCCTCCTTCGACACCGCCGTCTGCAGAGCCAAGAAGTTGTCGTTCTTGAAATGCCATTCCTTAGTGGTGTAGTACTGGAGTACTTCTAGACCGTAGTTGATTCTCTTCTGCATTTTCACCATGCTGTGGACAGAGAAATCCTTTCATCAAAATTGTTTTGTTTGTTCATATTTGTGTCTATGCTTACAAGCAGGATCTAAAGAATCAGAATATCACCTAACCATCACCTTTTGCTTCCGATCGGTACTGATTTGGATCAGTTGAACTATCTATAGATCGTTTGCAACGGTCTGTAGATAGCTCAACTGTTTCTTATGTATTTTATATGCCTACATTTTGTAAATACTGTAATAGTCGTAAGTTTCTTTGTGAGTAGGTACACCATCACCTTTGTATTACTTAGATTCAGACAATAACAATTAATTAATTTAATTCGTTTTTTTGACACTGGATGAGAAGAGCCGAAGACCGGGCTCAGTGGCGCGTCTGCAGAGACCTACGTCCAGCAGTGGACTGATATAGGTTGATGATGATGATGATGAGCTGTTTTTTTGAAAGTTTTCGCTATATTTTATGGTCAACATACAATGTCTTCTTCCCCATAAGAAACAGCAGCAGATCAACAAAGTAAGCTGGTAGGAGATGGGTGAAGAACAGTGCAATCTGATGCTGCAGCCAGGAGCTCTTCGGAGAGCCGCCAGGGTACCACAGGCAGACGGAGAACGGGAACTCCTGGACGTGGATGCGACCTAGAACAAAACACCAAGGTACAGATACTGCGGAATGATTTACTTCTTGTACCACTATTACTACTACTACTTGTACTACCTCTTTTGCGTAAAATGATCGCATTTCTCTTACAAATCTACTTATTTATTTATTTATTGTGTAACAAAATCCACAGCTCTTAAATTAAAATGAAATAAACTTAATTACAATACAGGTAGCCAAAAACGGATTTACATTTTAAGAATAAAACATGCACTTAACTAAAAAATCAACTTATTTTATCCTATTTTAAACTACATATTACCTACTACTGCTTCTATTACTACTTGTACCTACTACTACCTTTTTTACTGCGTAAAATGATCGCTTCTACAAATCAACATGAGATGGGTCATCGGATTGATGTATCAGTTATTTTTATAAAATAAATGCAAGTTTCAAATAATAACGTACCCATATCTAAGGCTTGCCCCCAACTGACAGGATTGACGTCTGATCGCGTGACGTTACAAATACGAATTTCTTCAGGTCTGTAAAAGTCAATATAATGTGTTATAAATAAAAAATATGCTAAGTTATCTTAATTCTACGCATTTTCTCAAACAAGAATTCTCCTGTGAAATTACAGTAGGTATTTACATTTTTGATAAAAACTACAATTCACAAAACTACTCTATAACAGAAATACGGTATCCATTGATTTAAGACAATATGTATATATATATATATCTATAGATTTAAATATTTTAGGGTTATATTAATTAAATAAAAAAAAAAATATTTTTTGATTTCACGACTTTCGCTGTCGAGCGGATTTGAAATCGAGATTGGTTCCGTGTCCAGAATAGTCTTATTTTTTGCTTTCATTATGTCACAGTTTTCAACTTAACACAATAAAATCGTATGCATTATATTTATTAATTTAAATTAAATACATAATTTATAATATTGTAGGTAATAAAATTAAACATGTAACTAGTGAGGCTGCTCAAAAGTTATTAAGTAAATAAATAATGCTGGACAATCCACACAACATCATCTAGCCCCAAGCTAAACAGAGCTTGTGTTATGGGTACTAGAAGACTGACATACTTAATACAATACATTACATAGATAGATATTTTTTATTATACTTACATATAAAATACCCAGAACACCCGGTATAATTATTTGCAGATCGTACAAACATTTATCCCAAGGCGGAAATGGAACACGCAAACTCCGCGTCGCAGGCGTAGGTATCTTCGCCCGCCGCGGCGCATCGGTCGTCAAATCGTTTAACTTACTTGTCAAGTCCAGTGGTGTAGGCCAGCAGGATGCATCCATTGACTGCTAGGTCCACCGGCACCACGTCCGCCTGGTAGTCCTCGTTGCAGTGCATCGTGCGGATCACACCTGGGGGGATAATATATAATAAATAACAAAATGTTGTAGTTAACACGATCATAGAGAAAAACAGGCAACGAGTTCCACTCTTTGGCTAACCGCATTATAAAAGTAGATTTTATAAAGTACAGTTTAGTAGGGTACCTTTTCCAGCTCCAACCAAAAGACCAGTGGGTCCATTCATGTTGTCTACCCAGCCTGGCATAGGCTCTTTTAGGGCCGCTGTTACTGTAACCAAAACAAAAAAGTATAAGTAGCTACAAAAAATAATAATATTGGAATGCGACAAATTAAATTGATAAACGCCATCTATCAGAAATTTTAATAAACGAATAGTTCGTCTACTCACTGATAGATGACAGTAAACACATTATTATTAGTTTATCGGTTAGATTTTTTAAAAGCGAATGTGTCCATGAAATATATTTTCATCAATAAACTGGATAAATTAGCCCCAATAACATAAAGATATTGAAGTAAAGTATAAAATGAATAACATATTTTCGTAGAGGATATTTAGCGCCATCTATGAAATATTATATCAACTATAAGTTTTTCTACTTACCAATAGATGGCCGCGCAATCACTATGGGGAACTTTCCTTTGTACTGTGAGACGAGGTCCTCGGTTAGATTCTTAGTGTAGGCGTATGTGTTTGGTTGGGGTTCGATTATCCTAGAAAAAAATAGGTTAATTTTTATAATAATAAATGTGAATAGTAGGGTTCTTCGTGAAAGTTCATTACCAACTATCTAGTAATATACATTAGAGGGCTTAGTACAAGTTTATATGTAGATCAACGGCATAAAGCGTCTGGCGCGTAGCACTCCAGCGTTGATTAATTTTATATGTAGGGTCCAAGGGACATAATAAATCCGCTATGCAATTTAAAATTACTCCCTCCTTCCTCCATAAATATCTACTAGCTGTTCCCGCGCCTTCGTCCGCTTGCCGTTTTATCTACACTAACATAATTAAGAGGAAAGAGTTGTAAGTATATGTTAATGAAACACCTAGTATGTAAGACGATTCAAAGTGATCCTTGTGATTTTATTGAATGACTTACATTTAAACAAAACTAAAATTAAATAATGTTATTCGTCAGAAAACTAAGGTGTTCGACATAGCTCAAAGAATTAGCAAGCTGAACTGGCAGTGGGTTGGCCATGTTATCCGGAGAACCGAAAATCGTTGGAGTAAACGGATACTGGAGTGGAGACCGCGTTTAGGCATTGTGTAGTGTAGGACGCACCCATAGAGATGGAGCGACGATCTGCGGAGTGTAGCTGGCAAACACTGGATGAGAAGAGCCGAAGAACGGGCTCAGTGGCGCGTCTTGGGAGAGACCTACGTCCACCAGTGGACTGCTATAGGTTGATGATGATGAAACAAAACTAACCAACTATATACTAACTTTGGCTGTAAATGTTCCAGAAGTTCGTCATCCATCCATCCAGCACAATGCATGACATGCTGCGGCCGGTGCTTCGCAGGGTACAGCACTTCCTCCAGCACTGGCACCTCGCACCTGCAGTACGCGGTGGAGACGTGCATGAACACTTCCAGCTTCTCCATACCCTCGGCCAGGTCCAGCACCTTGTGGGTTCCAGCTGTATTCATCTTTACAGCGTCTCGGAGGAACATGTCGAATCTGAAATGATTAGCCTTTTAGTTATCCTACTACGAAAGTTTGTATGGTTGTGTGGATGGATGTATGTTTGTGCCCTGTTACGCGAAGACTACAGAATGAATTTTAATGAAACTTTACAATAATGTAGTTCATAGGTTATAATTTACAATGATATTGTGCGAATTTTGAAAAATATAACGTGTTTGATGAAGTAGTGGGCACCAGCTGGTCTATAATATATTTTATCCTATCTCTTTATGTTCAGTTATGTTCGACTATAGAACGCCTGGTAAGTATCGCTATAAGCGATAAGCCCATCTATGTTATACTTGATGTTTTTGTATATATAAAAGTATAACCAATGTTACGCTAATAGTCATCCACACAAAGTTATCTACTAACCTAACTACTAATATTCATGAATTTACTTATAAAAACAATAACGATCCAAGTACTTGTAGATTTACCCAAATAAGCAATATTTGGGTAAATCTACAAGTACTTGGATCATTATAATTATGTTAATTACCTGACACAAGCAGCGCAGTGGAATATGATTTGGCATTCCTTTTGCAGTTCCATTCTATCTTCAGCTGATATTCCCAAATCATCAACTAAAATGTCTCCAGGAACTACCCTCAGTTTTTCTAGACATTTCGGACGCTCCTTTTGAAGGCGCTCGAAGATCTGAAAGAGTTTCGAAGAGTTTGATATAGATGGCGCTAAACTGTGTTCAATTTTGTTAGTATGTTTAGATTTGGAAACTATAAAGAAAATATTAAAAATTTAAAATCCATATTTTTAAAAAATACATAAAATAATGTCTAATATTGTTTAGTTTGTACAACTAAAAAAAAATTAAATTTGGAAAGATAGTTCAGGTAGTTTGTACTAGATGGCGCTACTAACCCTAACATTGAAGTAGTCGTCCAATCGTTCTTTGCTGTTATGCCCTTTTTTCGACCGCATCAGCACGTATATCCTTTTTATGTCTGGACATGTCCTCAAAAGTTTTTCCACGAGGACCTTTCCCATAAAACCCGTAGCCCCAGTGATGAAAATTGATTTGTTAGCGTAGTACTCCGCTACGCTAATAGATGGCACCATTTTGAAGCTTTCTGTAAAGATGAAAACTAAAATAATATTTTGATATCTGAGCAACTTACGTTTGTATTATATAATTTAGCCATCGGCGTCCCTCTGCAGGACAAAGGCCCTTTCCCTTCTAACTTACGTACTAAAGTATAATAGTAAAATGTAGAAAATGTATATAAATGTATGTAACAAAATTAAAGAAATAAATCGACAAGTAATATACATTTTTAAACTATACTGCGATATTGGATGGTTCTATTAGGTATTTGTTTTTTTTTTCGATTAAACGGAAAATCTAAATTCTTCAACGAAAAGTTATGTCAAATTATGTCTCACCTTACTATCAAACACCTGACAGATAATATATACATTCTACATCAGCCAATCAGAGTGCTTCTTGGAAAATGATCGTGTTTTCTACTGTCTCTGATTGGTCGAATCTAGGGATGTATTATATTGTGTGAGCAATGTTGTCAGAAACTAACGGCCGGTTTCTGGAAACCCAAATCACGATTAATCCGAGTTTGACACATAGTAATTATTTGATTTTTTCGTTGATCATCGTTCTTGAAACCGGCCGTAATTTATTTTATTTACGTATAAGAACCGATTGATCGATATTATTAAACATGTTTGAATTTGGTGGGGATTTATTTTTAAATGTATGTGACCGGCGTATATGAATGATTATTATTTAAATGAAGTTGAGTCTTGATTTGTCTTGCATGTATATATCCTACTTAACCCTCTTTTAAACCAACTTCAAAACAGGAGGTTCGCAATTTTTTGTTTTGTGAGTTTAAAACACGATAATTCCGTCAATGAGCGACTTTCCAGGGAGTGTTCTTAGAATACACGATAGTTGACGTGGGTTTGATTCCCACCCAAAGCAAATGTTTGTGTGATTAACATATACATTTGTTCTGTGTCTGGGTGTGACTATAAATAAATTCTAAGAATGTATTAAAAAAAAATACGTATATAAGTATTCTATCAGCAGTCTTGTTTCAATAGTACCTACCTACAAGCTTTGCTTAGTTTGGGACTTGAGTGTGATGTGAATTATCCGCGAATATTTATAATTTATTTAATTATGTATCTATTTTGATGATTCTTTTTGTTTTGATATTATTAATTTTGTGTAAAAATATATTGTGTTTACAGAGTTACTTTTATAAATAAAAATGACAGAAAGCGTAACAGTAAAAGCAAACAATCTAACAAACAATCATTTTGCAAAATACGACAAATTGTGGCCTTCTTTTCACGAAAAAATTGATGAAAATGATCAAGAAGTGAATGAAATAACCGAAGTTTAAACAAAGCTTCAGCAATTTGCTAACAAAGCTACTCGGAGGTTGCGGGTTCGATTCCCGCCTTGAGATAAATGTTAGTACGATCTGCAAATATTTATTCCAGGTATTCCGGGTATTTTATATGTATAAAAATATCTATGTAGGTATGTAATGTATTGTATTCAGTATGTCAGTCTTCTAGTACTCATAACACAAGCTCTGCTTAGCTTGGGGCTAGATGTTGTGTGGATGGTCCAGCATTATTTATTTATATTTAAAGCTATTATTGAGCTGAGTGTCAACTGTCAAGTTTGCACGTCACTTCCTAGTTAAAGTGATGATGTCAACAATACAAGGCGGTGCTGAAGTCTGCATTTAATGCAGTTTGTCGGCCTTTCGCCATCACCAAGATGGCGGAAGGACGTTGTAAATAAAATACGAAAGAAAAAAAATAACAAAAATACCGTCCAACGTTGCCCATAAACTTAAAATACGAAAAAAAAGAAAAAAAAATAACAATTTACCGTCCAACGTTGCCCACAAACATAAACAAGCCTTGCAACGTGACATTGGCGAAATTGGCTAACCCCCAGACGCCATTAAATAAAAATTGAATTGAATGCAGTTTGTCCATAATCACACATTTTATATGCCAACCACATCTCAGTTGCTTATAATTTGTAATTTAGTTATCATGTAGGTACTAAACTAAATTGTACCTTTGTATTTCCGCAATAAAATGCCATCGTATCATTGTTCTAGCTATAATGTGACATCACTCACACACTTGTACAAATCTTGGCAAATAAGTCAATAACAACTAACAACTAAAAATAGAGGAAAGTAACCAAATATGGAATACCATTTTGTTTTTGGGATATAAAAGAAAAACTTCGTATAAATTAAAACATTTTAATGTTTTTTCTAATCAGTCATACATTTATAAATAGTAATTAACAGCCTTTAATCAAAAATATTAGTTGTCAAATTAAAATCTAACACAAAAATCAAAATCACAAATGAGTAACCAAATATGGAATAGGTACCCATATATGGAATATAAGCATAAATCAACATAACAATAACAAAAATGGATATTAAAATCTTTTAGATCAATTATATGAATATAACATATTGTGTTAAATGAAAGAAGTTACATAATTACTTACTTGGAAAGCCACAGATTCAAGTATCAAACTCTGGACCAGCATAATCATAATGTGCCCAGAGCCCACACATCAAGCATTTAATCCAGCTTTCTCCACTTTTATCCATGGAAAAAAGCCTTGAACAGAACGTACATTCTGCATCAGCAGAGTCAGGAGGTACTTGGACAATCAACTCATCATGCTCACTACCATTATTAATGTCCCATAATTAGACACCGACGACTGTCCATATTTGGATTTTTATACTAGTTCAAACTTTTCTAAATATTTTTTCAAGTCATAATATTTTAAAGACACAAAATCAAAAAATGGTGAAATAAACATAATACCGATATACTAAATAGTATAACACTTATGTATACAAACATTACAGCTGGTAATACTCATTTATTACTTACTTTTAAAAGTTTCTGCACGACAACAAAACAAAACACGCATGCCACACGTGAAGCGTTCGCGCAACCGACTCGATGGTGTCAGTGCGGTAGTTCGTAGACCGAATGAAACAGAAGATGGTCAAGTGTTGCGTTTCATACTTATAGTCTTAGAGAAATGAAGGGATTCCATATTTGGATACTATTCCATATTTGGTTACTTTCCTCTAATAATTAATATCTACTAACAACGTAACAACTAATGTTAAAGAAGCACAATTTTGTATGTATGGATTTTTGACACTCATTTTCGCGACTACTGAATGTATTTTAATAAAACTTAACAATAATATAGCTATATCAATACACATAGATACGATCTATTGTATAAAAAGTTAGCGCAGACTTGATGTCTTGATTACCATACGTAATGATGACATAAAGTCAACGCGCTAACTTTTTATAACATAACTTTTTACGGGCATCACATATATGAAAATAAATATATTTTTTATTAGGAAGTTTATATCAAAAATCATTTAAAAATACCAATATAATAAGGTGGGAAGATTCAAACAAGTTTTTTCGATAACTGTTGAAGCCAATATTTTCCAATGCTATAGCATATTTATTATGTTAGCTATTAAACATTATAATATAATTATACCTTATGGCGCATGACTTGTAAACCATTAGGTATATTAAAATGACATTGAAATATTATGAAATATCATTCCATAATATTTGTTTATTGCTTGTCCTATACTATACTTGAATAATGATAGGGACAGTTGCGACTTCTATTGCAAAACATTACTATTATACCATAACAATTATATTACACAAAAACATACAATCGAATTGAAAACCTCCTCTGTTGACGTCGGATAAGATTTAGGAACCTCCTTATTATTTGTAGTCGGTTAATATGAACAAATATGACTTTAATCATAAGATATATTTATTCACAAACAAACTTACGACTATACAGTATTTACAAAATGTACATTGTCATATAAAATACATAAGAAACAGTTGAGCTATCTACAGACCGTTGCAAACGATCTATAGATAGTTCAACTGATCCAAATCAGTACCAATCGGAAGCGTGCCCAAGATACTGGCTGTAAGTAAGTAAGTAAGTAGGTACTACTAAAACATATTTTTAATGATAACTTAAAAAGTAATAAACCAGACATTTCACACATCACACTCTAGTCCCAAACTAAGCAAAGCTTGTACTATGGGAACTTGATTGCTAACATAATCGCGTAACATACATACAAATAAAAACACAGTCGTATTGAGAACCTCATTTTTGAATTCAGTTCAAAAGACGCTGTAAACTGAGATGGTTTTTTGATGTTTTCCTTCACCGTTTCTTGAAACGATGAAGGAAATAGATCTTGATCTATTTCCACACACAACGGTCCCTTCTCACGAGATATAAATTGAGTTTAATTACCCATTGAGTAAGATATCAACATTTAATGAGAACCTGGTTAAATTGTAATGTGATTCGCACGTTTTTATTTTATACAATACGGTTACATCTTACAAGCAAACTTACTTACATCTAGCAAACCGTTTTAAAAGGGCATGCGCGTATTGCACCAGTTTTTATGCATAGCTTCTATCGTGCGTGGGCCTTGAGCGTGGAAACCGAATCCAGAAATTCCGTAACGAAACATTGGTTCTCGGTGGGATCAAACTCACTACGCATGAAAGGCAAATCCTACTGAGCTGTCTGTGACGCCTGTCAATAAGGAACATTATTTTATCGTCAGTAAATACGCTGACCACAAAAACATGTTATTTTAAAGCCTTATTACCTTTGAAAATGTGATTTTCGAAGAGATTGAAGTAGACTGTATTGTTTAAAAAATATCAGTCGAAAAGTTGTACGGCCAAAGGTCTAATTAAACAAATATCTTAGGGTAAATATGAACATCATGCAGAAGTCTTTGATATAATAATAAATATTGATTTATAAATCCAAGATGGGTAAAGATGAGCTTTATTGCCATTTATATAAATATTTTAGCCATTTACAGATCAAAGTCCATGAAATAATATAGATATTATAATAAGATCAGGGGAAAAATAAATATTTTGAAGCTTTTGGATGGTCTAGTATTAGTTTTGATTTATAAATCCGGTGTGAAGTGCTTAGGATTTAATTTTATTTTTCAACTACGCTTAGGAATGAAAGAAAAACTATATAAACTATCTAGCCAGTGTCTTGGGTACGCTTCCGATTGGTACTGATTTGGATCAGTTGAACTATTTATAGATCGTTTGCAACGGTCTGTAGATAGCTCAACTGTTTCTTATATGTATTTTATATGACAATGTACATTTTGTAAATACTGTATAGTCGTAAGTTTGTTTGTGAATAAAGTTATCTAAACTGTGGAAAAAAAGATTTTATATCTAAACTGTGGAAATTTACAAATCCATTGAGTACAGCACTACTAGTACAAGTTTTATTCAAAATTATTTCTGGGCGTCTAGTCGAAGCGACGCGTGACCCGAGGGCTGGTGAGTATCTGGCCCAACGTATCAGCATTGCTATTCAGCGCGGCAATGCAGCCAGTGTCTTGGGTACGCTTCCGATTGGTACTGATTTGGATCAGTTGAGCTATCTATAGATCGTTTGCAACGGTCTGTAGATAGCTCAGCTGTTTCTTATGTATTTTATATGTCTATGTACATTTTGTAAATACTGTATAGTCGTAAGTTTGTTTGTGAATAAAGTTTTATTCAATTTGATTCTCAAAAAGTGTTACTAAAAAACGTTTGAGAAACAAAATAGTTTTCGAACGTGACTTGACATTTCTTTTCTTAAATCTTTGCGGGTTGTGATCACACTTATCGAGAATCAACTCGAATGAACCACAAGACTAAATACTGGCTGTTATTAATATCTAAATGTAGTCCAGTCAAAATAGACTAAAATTATGACTTCAGTTTGCATTAATTCCCAACAAGCTGGATTTTTGTGCAGGCCTTGAATACGTCATTACAAATGATATGTCAAAAGTCCCCATCGATCCCGCTTGTGCGTTGTTTTTTATTCGAGGTCAAAGGTCATAAATTTGCGTTTTTTGCATATATCTCTGAAAATACGAGAGCTATCGAAAAGTGGTTCAGGCAAAGTTTGTACATCGTAAAATTGTCTACAAAAATACCTCAACACTTTTCTTCTACAAAGCATCGCTTTCGAGATATAGTGACTTTAGACCGCAGGAAAATCGTCGAAGATGCTGCGTTTTTTTCATTTCAACCGTTTTATCTGCTTTATTGCCACAGAATAAACAGTATTTTTTTAAATTTACTGAACGGGGTGATGGGTTCGATGGGTTAGTCCTCCTCCGAGGTAATGAATCGTCTTTTTGTCTCAAGAAATACTGTTTGTTCTGTGGCAATGAAGCAGATAAAACGGCTGAAATGAAGAAAACGCAACATTTTAGTAGATTTTTCTGCGGTTTTAAGTCACTATATCTCAAAAGCGATGCTTTGTAGAAGAAAGGTGTTGAAATATTTTTGTAGACAATTTTACGTTCTACAAACTTTGTCGGAATCATTTTTCGATAGCTCTCGTTTATGACTTTTAAACGCAAATTTATGACTTTAACCTGGGTATTTGCGTTTTTCGCGTATATCTCTGAAACAACGAGAGCTATCGAAAAATGGTTCCGACAAAGTTTGTAGATCGTAAAATTGTCTACAAAAATATCTCAACACTTTTCTTCTACAAAGCATCGATTTTGAGATAAAGTGATTTTAAACCGCAGGAAAATCTACTAAAATTCTGCGTTTTTTTCATTTCAGCCGTTTTATCTCCTTCATTGCCATAGAACGAACAGTATTTCTTGAAACAAAAAGATGATTCATTACCTCGGAGGAGGACTAACCCATCGAACCCATCACCCCTTTCAGTAAATTTCAAGAAATACTGTTTGTTCTGTGGCAATGAAGCAGATAAAACGGCTGAAATGAAAAAAACGCAGCATCTTCGACGATTTTCCTGCGGTCTAAAGTCACTATATCTCAAAAGCGATGCTTTGTAGAAGAAAAGTGTTGAGGTATTTTTGTAGACAATTTTACGATCTACAAACTTTGCCTGAACCATTTTTCGATAGCTCTCGTTGTTTCAGAGATATACGCAAAAAACGCAAATTTATGACTTTTAACCTGGAATAAAAAACAACGCACAAGCGGGATCGATGGGGACTTTTGACATATCATTTGTTATGACGTATTCAAGGCCTGTACAAAAATCCAGCTTGTTGGGAATTAATGCAAGCTGGAATGTCTATTTTGACTGGACTAATGGGTATTTTTTGGATAAGCTACCACCACATCCTCAATTAACATCAGAAGAGACCTATAGATGGAAAAAAAAACGTGTGGCACTCGGGGACTGCCGCGGTAAATTGCATAGCATTTTTTGCTGGATTACGCATGCGCAGTGTTAGGCTATTTTCGTTCGATTATTTCGTTACGGAATTTCTGGATTCGGTCTCCACGCTCAAGGCCCGTGCCGTGATAAAAGCTATGCAATAGCTTAAAAACATTATTTTGTTATAGATAAACTCTTCTACACTTTAGTTTAGTGTATAGGAAAAATTTACGCTTAAATATAAATCCACTAGAATAGTAAAAAAAAACGTATACTTCATCGTAGCACGCAAGAATTATAATTGAGCAACGTATTGATCGAGTCATAATAAAAAGAGGTAAAAACGAGTGACGTTTAAAATAACATGTTTTCGTGGTCAAAGAGTTATTTACAGAGGTTAAGGAGGGTCAACATTCTTTTATTGACAGACGTCACAGCTCAGTTGTTTTTTCCTTCTATGCGTGGGTGGTGGGTTCGATCCCGACCGATAATAAATGTTTGTGTGATGCATTGATTATTGTTTTGTGTATGCATTTACAAAAAAAAAATATTTAAGTGCATTTCACGTATCACACTCTAGTCACAAACTAAGCAAAGCTTGTACTATGGGAACTAGGCTGCTGATGGAACACTTATATACATTTTTTTGTAAATACATAAGTACATAGAATTATTTACTTATGTATACACATAAGTGTTACATAGCAACACCCAGACACAGAACATATATGTAAGTACATAAGTATTCTATCGGCAATCTAATTACCATAGTACGAGCTTTGCTTAGTTTGGGACTTGAGTGTGATGACATTGCATCACATAAGCACGTGCTTCAAAGTAATTAGATAGATACCTAAACCAGTTAATGATTATATTTCTTGTCTGATGCACGCGTGAATGCATCGTAATGTCAGTGCGTCATTCAACTAGGAAAATCCTATTATCTACTTAAAGTGATTTTAAATGATGATTTTCAACCCACTTAGAAAAAGGATGTTCTCAATTCAACTGGATGTTGTTTTTAAACTCCGTCGATTGTTTAAGTTAGATGATATTTTGTTTGATAGATTAAAATGTTTCTTAGATATCTTTCTAACTGGTTCTTTTAAATCTTTAAAACACTTAGGTACTTTAAATAATTACATTAAAATCGCTATTCCATTGTATTTTTATGTAGGTACATTCACTCATAATGTTTGATTTCAGAATTGAGCCCACAGTGTGGAAAATCACGCAGCACTTTAAATTTACATACGTCAAAACTCATACTAGGTCTTCTGATCATGAATATTTAATAATCCTAGTCTAAAAGAGGCCTTATGTACGCGTCAAATGGAAAATTATCGCATCGCGTAGTTTAATAATCAAATTAATGAATAAATGAGTTGTGACTCGATAATAAGTGACGCCTTTTTTTCTAATAAGTACTTACATTTTTGAACTCATGATATCTTTCGAATGGAATGTCCGAATTCAATAATTTAAAAAGTAATAGAAAGGTATTGAAGCAGTCTTAATTTTAAAGTAATTTATTTAGATAAGGATTAATACCTAAGTACAAATATAGAACGTTTTCTGGCGTCGTCATTTTAATTATATTTTTTTGATATTAAAACACTTATTATGACATATCTATAATAGTTAGACATATGCTGTCGCTGACTTTTTTGTAGATGATGATGTGTTCTACAAAATTGTAGTACATAACTTCTTTCTATCATCAATAGTTTCCGCAGCGCACGCGATGTAAGGAATTTCTTTTACACCTTGGGTTACATAATTGAAGTTTTAGTAAGGATCCCTAATTTTTTTGAAAATATAATATAGCCTATGTTCAGCACAGATAATGTAGCTTCACAACAGTGAAAGAATTTTTGAAATCGGTCCAGTAGTTTCGGAGCCTATTCGATGCAAACAAACAAACAAACAAACAAACAAACAAACAATCAAATCTTTCCTCTTTATAATATTAGTTTAGATAAGTATCTATCTATTCTATCAACAATCTAGTTCCCACAGTTCCCATTACTAGGACAGAAAAGTATCTTATAATCTCTTTAACATCTGTACCCCAAGTGCGAGTTTGTGCACACACGGATCGCAGAGACGTGATCGCCAAGCGCCACCAATTTTGTATGGAAATCCAAGCTTCTCAAGAAATCTGCTAGAGGCGCTGCTTGGATTTCCATACAAAATTGGCAGCGCTTGGCGATCACGTCTCTGCGATCCGTGTGAGCACAAACTCGCACTTAGGGTGCTGTTCATGTGAATGTTGACATTATATTAGAATATGTGTAATAACAGAAAAAAAATATGATTCACGACTTGTCAATATGGCACAATGTGAGCGAAGTCACGTGCAACAGATACTTTTTGCGAAGTCATTATTAAACAGCATGTTTTTTATAAAGTTTAATAAATAAAAATATAATAGTACCTACTGTAAATCTCTTTTGGACTGGATATAGGTACGTACTAAAATGTTTAGAATTAACTTTTAAGCAAGTCATAATTACTTTTTTCTTAACACTTTATCTTCAGAAAGTAAAAAGGCGTGTGGCACTCGGGGACTGCCGCGGTAAAGCTATTGCATAGCATTTTTTGTTATCGCATGCGCAGTGTTAGGTTATTTTGTTACGGAATTCCTGGATTCGGTCTCCACGCTCAAGGCCCGCGATAGAAGCTATGCTTAAATATCTTGTGCTTTTACTTTTATCTTTTAATAAAATCATCTTCATTTATGTTTTTGTTACTTTGACTTTGACATCCCTACGTGGGTTTGACATTGACACTACTTTAGTATCGATTACCTAACAAGCCTGTAGCCATATCGATACAGGTTTATAAAAAAAACCAGTATTCAATGCCAGTCTGGCCCGCTTCCATACTCATGACTCCAGAACCGAAAAAGCTTGATTTGAGATGACGTGCTACGAAACAAAATTCTTGATTAATAACTTTGGTTAGGTATTTTATGATTCTGGGTTTTTGGTTTCATAATCCCCGTGATGGGGTTAATGAAACAATCCCATGATTTAAATAAAACCTAAATCTTTGATAATAATCTTTGGTAAAATAATTAGAATTGACAAGTTTTTTAAATTCTAATTGTAAATATGACAGGTATTTGACACTAATTTATCTATTTCGCTTTCGCTGTGGCAAGTGCATTTGAAATCTGTTGTTTTGTTACTGGAGTCAAGAGTAGCTGAGCCCGTAGTCTGAGTTTTATGATCTCTTACCCAAACTAGTCTCGAAAACTAAAACGCTAATTTCGAAATAAATGCGTCGCGAATATCGTTTTGTTCCATAAAAACGAGACTTAAAACTCAGTTAAAACTCGGACTAGAGGCTCAGAGTGATGTTTTGTAACTTTATGTATAAGTTGCATAAAATGCGAAAATATTAGAATTGATGGGTTTGCGATAACCGCTGATGCAAAAACATGGCATCAATGAACGACCTTCGAGGAATAAAATAAATATTCATGATTATTTCTCGCAACGCTATTCCGAAACCAAGTTAAGCTTACTATGGGAACTAGATTGCTGATACATTATTTAGATCAACTAGCCGGTGCCCGCGACTGCACCTTAAATTTTGAACAATTCGCATTATATTATATCATTATATAATTATAGCCTATGTGTTAATCTGATGTATGAGCTATTCTGTAGTGTCATTAAAATCTTTTCAGTAGTTTTGCGTGAAAGAGTAACAAAAATATATATTATCTATCCATACAATCATATTAGTAGGATGGGATACACTCTTACACGAAAAATATTAATTTGTAACAAAAGAAAGATATAAGTTTTTTTATCTGTCAAAGCTCAGTTTATACAGCCTTTTTCTTTACATTTGACAGACTATATGCAATAGAAACGAAGGTTAGTTCCGAAGGAGCGTTTTTATTTTTTTTGACATTATTAGTAGCTAAGTACCATCTCAACTTGTTATTAGTTTAACATAGTAAATATTTGAACTCAAACAATATAATCTACGTAATTTTTTAAGTATATCTTGATTATTGATCGAGCGAGCAATATTCTAGTGTTTGATTTAGTTTGACAAATAGACAAATTTTATGGAGTTAGAATCGTCATTTGCCAGTCTGTTGTCATAACTGTCGGTTAGTGTCTAAAGCATCTTGTTTATCCGCCGATGTCAAAAAAATTCTACAATATAAAAGCGTTTTTGATCTGACATCTGTCAACTCATAGACAAACATATTTTTATGAACAACTATTGTTTTTATCGGAATTAAATGTCATTAAACCTATTTCGATTTTATAACGTACTTAGTTATATAACCTACTTGCTAAGCACATATAAAGAAGTACCTATTTAAATAACTGGCCTGCATCTAATGATAGATAATTTTGACCACAAATTATTTATTATTCTATCGAAATGTCAATTATCCATGCTTATAAATAAAGGTCACTAAAGTACTGTATCTTATTTCGAGATTCGACCAATCAAAGACTGAGAAAACACGATCATTTTAGATCAAGGTCCCTGATTGGCTGATGTATGGGATGTAATACACATTATATTATGGTTTAGGTGATTGGACACCGATATTTTTTTATGAATACCTACTAGTGGTTTATTAGGTTTCTTTCATAATAGGTTTGAATTATCGCGTAGCAATTAAATTTAACGTAAGATAATTATAAAAAAAGATAATTAAATAAATTAAATTCAAGGACATTTCACACATCAGACTCTAGTTCCAAACTGAGCAAAGCTTGTACTGTAGGAACTAGATTGCCGATATATAGAATAACTAAGTACTTATATGATTTTTAAATACATGCATGCATAATAGATTAATAAATACATACAAGGTACAAAATTGACAGTGTATAATCTTTTTAAAAAATTTCTAACTTTTTAAAAACCTAACCTCTCCTATGAGTATTGAATTTAGCATTTCGAAGTAACGTTGAATTGCCCAATTGGCCTGATGTCAGGAAACCCACATGCATTGATCAGGCCAAACCGACCAACAGCTATCAAAAGCTCAAACTGATGCTAGCCGTCAAGTTTTACCAACTCAGCTAGTATTCAACCAAAACTCTTTAAACAGGAGAAAGGTTATCTATTGCGTAAATTGGCAGTTATTGTATATCACGTGTCACATTTTGACAATTATTAGTCAAATGACAGTTGAAATCGATACAAATCACCTCGAACTATTTAGCCAAAGTTGGTGTACTTACTAGTTTTACTATTTAGAACTTCTATTTTCTGTAATTACAAGGTAATTTAATATCTAAGTTCTTTATAATTAACTTATTAGTGTCTTTTTATGTTTTGGTATAATTTTAGATCATATATTCTGCTATATGTTTATTCTGTGTCTGGATGTTACTATATTTTATTCTGTTTACTTCAAAAAAATATTTTTAGATAATCGAGAAACAATCTAGTGTCCTTAAAAGTCTAAGATAAGCACTTGATCGTGAAGTGTGAAATGTATATACTTATATATAGTCTGGAAGACATTGGTTCGCGCAATAAGACCGCTTTTTATAGTTATTTTTTGTTACTATTATTTTTTATACTATTAAATTGTTACCAATGTTTATAAGGATCACCTTAAATCCATTTAAACCACAAAAAGAAAAGAAAAATCTAAAGAATTTAAATTCGTCGTTCACCGAAAAATATTTTAGAGGTCCAAATATTTGAATCCATCGTTAATTTATTTTGTTTTGCAACCGTAAGGCACCTTGAAATTAATCCTTGTATTATAAACAGAAAGTTGTTTTAATCGTTGCCTCATCGATATCATATTTAAATGTTATTTTATTATAATTTTTACTAATTTCTAGACACGACACGACACTATACGACACGACTTTCATGGTCAAACATGGCCGTCCCTAATCTCCGTAACGATTTTCAATTTAGAATGCATTCGGTATTTCTTTTGTTTATTTTTTTATTTGTGACAGTAAATGTCAATAACATTTAGATTTTAGAATTTTGAATTTATTTTGTTTATATTTTATGGTGAAATGAACGTCAAATTAATTGACGAATTGTAAATTTCAATTTGGAGTGCATTCAGTATTCTTTTGTTTCTTTGATTTATTTTATTGTGAAAGTTAACGTCAAAATTATTCCGTAGTGTAATTGAAACTATTTTGTATTGAAGCATTTAATAGTAAAGTAATCATACAAGGTTTGTTTTATGATTGATTGGAAATAAATATGGCTTATTTTGTTCATTTATTTATTTATTTATTTATTAGCATGGTTATAAAGAGCTTTTATTTAAATTAAACTATTTTAATAAAATATAAATAAACAGTAAAATTCGCTTTGCATCGATCGATAACATAATTGTAAAAACATATTTTGAAATAAATAAAACAAAATTTTAAAAAGGTGTCAAAATAAATTCATAAAACTACGGTACTTAATAAAACTTATTGAAAATCATAGTTTTGTTTTATAAATAGTCAATATTTATAAAATAAAACTGTTTTATAATTATCAATCGATTAAAATGAACAATATTAAAATAAAATCAATTTACGAAATGATTACGCATAGAACTAGTAAAAAAATATCACTTACCCGCAATTCACTCTAAAAAATAACTTCTATGAAACCTTCACCCACAGCACTTTCGAAATTTATTTTATATTTGACATTTGCAAAAACAATATTTCAAAATTTATTAAGATGTGTTACATGCGAGCGCCAAACTTGGAATGACCCAGCCTTCTCACTTGTGGTACACTTCTATACTTCTACTAAAGACGAGCCAACTACTATAGGCTTGTAACGTAACATAATCATGAGTAGCATAGCATGTGACTAATCATTACGATCATACGTCACTCACTGCTACTGTCATATAAATGAATGAATGAATGATAATATCTACTTTATTGTACGCCATGAAACAAAAACTTAAAAACTAGACTGCGTATACAGTATGGTACAATGGGCGGCCTTATCGCTAAAAGCGATCTCTTCCAGGCAACCTTTGACTGGAGACTTGGAGATCTTTCTACTAAAGACGAGTTAAGTACAGGCTTGTAACATAATTGTAACATATGTCTATGCTATTTCTGACAATAATACAAGTATTCTATCACCAATTTAGTTCCTACAGTAAAAGCTTTGCTTAGTTTGGGACTACAGCGTGATGTGAGAAATGTCCGTGAATATTTATTTATATACTGTTTTTAAAAAGTTTTTTTTGTGTTGTTTATAAAACCTGTTTTATTATATATTTGAGTTTGACTTATAATAATTAAATAAATATTGAAATAAATAATAATAAATCTGTATCAATGATTTAAAAGTAGCAATCATTATGATATGATGATTGTATACGTCAGAATAATTATAATTATAATAGCAATCGTATTAAAGATGTTTTTATTCAGTTGAAAGGTCATTATTGTGTTTCTTATGTAAATTAATTGTTTACAAAGGAAAATAACTACTTCTACAATGTTTTCCGTAAGAATAAACTTATCTGCATAATGATTAAAGAGTTTTTTATTAAAAAATCATACGGTTTTATTTATTCACGCCCCGGCTTCGCACGGGTAGCGGGTAAGGAATTTCTTAGGTATTTTTTTACACCTTGGGTTACATAATTGAAATTTTAGTAAGGATCCCTATTTTTTTTAAACTTAATATAGCCTATGTTCATCGCAGATAGTGTAGCTTCACAACGGTGAAAGAATTTTTTAAATCGGTCCAGTAGTTTCGAAGCCTATTCGATGCAAACAAACAAAGAAATAATCAAATCTTTCCTCTTTATAATATTAGTTTAGATAAGTTATATGTCAAGCAGGATTCAAACCTGCTACTTTCTGTTTGATTCTTTGTTAGGAGAAAGAGTTAACAACTGTTTATATAGTTATGGATTAAATAATGTAATTTTTTTGGCATCCACCTTGAAGATACTTGAATATACTATTTTTATTGTAAATACATACATACAATAAATACACAGTAAAACTCAGACACAGAAAAAATATTTATGCTCATAACACAAACATTCGCTCTGGGTGGGAATCGAACCCACGACCATGGAAGGCAGAGCCAGTACCAACTGAGCTGTGACGCCTGTCAAATATATAGGTAATGCCTCATTAAAAAATCGCGATTGACTAACACTTCGCTCGCTCAATTACCAGAACTAAGGTAAGTAGTTAAAAAAACAACTTACCTGAGAAATAGTGACTAATAAATTATAAAAATTACAAAATAATTTAACGATTGATGTAATACAACAAATTATATTATTATCTAATGATAATTATAATAAGACAAAAGTGAAAGTGGTGGATTTCCTACTAATTAATTTATACTAAGTGAATCATTATATTAAAATAATATAATTATAAAAAAATTAAGAGTATTTAAGTATTCATATAGTAAGTATTTTTTAAGCAATCTAGTTCACGTTGTACAAGCTTTGCTTAGTTTGGGACTAGAGATATGTGAATTCATGAATGTATATTTAAATAGATGATATATAAAAACAGTTGAGCTATCGTTTATATCGTATCGTTGCAAATTATCAAGGAATATCTAGATCAAAATCAATAATTTTTTATTTACAAATTTAACGAAATGAAAAAAAAATAAATTAATCGAAACCAAAGTATGTAGTTTAACATTTATTTAACTTTCAGTGTAACTCATTACTAACGTTTACCGTTTTGCAGTGTAAATCCTCTTTGTAACTTGGTTTACAAGGACAATCAACAAACAATGGGAGTGATAAATAATATGGTATCAAGATCTGAGATAACAATAAAATTACTTTTATCAGCATTTTTTTGCATATTGAGTCTTTAAAGTTCGAGCTGTGGGTCGTGGGTTCGATTTCCACCCAGAGCAAATGTTTGTGGGATGAGCATAATTGTTCTGTATCTGGGTGATACTAAGTTTTCTATATAAGTATTTATTTACAAAAATAAAGTTTTTACAACCAGTCGAGTAGTTTTTTAGTTAAAACTAAATATTTCCCCTATTATATATATAGACTAGCGGCCCGTCCCAGCTTCGCACAGATCTAGATATGTAGACAATGGTTTCGTTACTAAAGTTTTCGTAAGGATCCCTAAACTAATTTATTCACAAACAAACTTACGACTATACAGTATTTACAAAATGTACATTTGCATATAAAATACATAAAAAACAGTTGAGCTATCTACAGACCGTTGCAAACGATTTATAGATAGTTCAACTGATCCAAATCAGTACCAATCGGAAACGTGCCCAAGATACTGGCTGCATTGCCGCGCTGAATAGCAAAGCTGATACGCTGGGCCAGATACTCACATATGATCCCTTATATTTTTTATAGCCATATTACTCAGCATAAATGTATCTAAATATGGTGAAAGACTTTTTAAAATCGGCGCAGTAGTTTTATGAATTACAAACATACACACAAGTAATACAAATCTTTCCTCTATACATATAATATTGGTGTAGATTTGGACAACGCGGGTAAATTAATTTTACACAATCATCTCCACGTCAATACACAAAAAACTTGAAAGCCGCAAGTCTTTCATTATTTTTTGCTGAGAGGGGAAGGGAGGATGGAGGAAGGGAGGGAAAGGGTGTACAGAGGGTAAACCCCACACGGGTTTTTTGATGACCTCTTATTATTAGGTTATGACGTTCGTAGTGTTGTTGAACTCATTAGTAAACCACAGTTCAAAGAATTAAAAAAAACAATAATTGATATAAAAACTACCGTGATGATCGTACAATTTCTTACAGATTTTTTTTCTGTTATTTACGTACTAAAGACGTTTTAAGTAGGTAAAGAAAGTATGGAAATACATAGGATTTAATATAATTATTCAGCGCGGCAATGCAGCCAGTATCTTGAGTACGCTTCCGATTGGTACTGATTTGGATCAGTTGAGCTATCTATAGAACGTTAGCAACGGTCTGTAGATAGCTCAACTGTTTCTTATGTATTTTACATGCCTATGTACATTTTGTAAATACTGTTATAGATTTTTTTCTTCTCTAACCTATCTCGTCCCACCGCTGGGCAAAGGTCTCCCCCAAGTCCTACCACTCGTCCCTATTCTCCGCTTTTTCCATCAATTTCTCACGAAAGTGGTCTAGGTCGTCCCGACATCGACTCGTAGATATAATAATAAATAAATAAAAGTATTTTATAAATTGGGGATGATAGAACACTGCTGCTACCCAAAGTCCTTCTCCGTTACTTTCAGGGGTTGTGCTGGCTGGGGTGAGCCGGTGAGGTTAGCAGGGGGACAATGCACAATACACCCCATTGCGGGACGTCAGTGCAGATCTTATTCCCCCATCCAGAATTAGAATTAGAAACCTGACTTAAATCCATATATGTATTTGTCGATGATCAAAATACACATCTTATTTATTTATTCTGCATCCTCATTACCATAGTAATTAAATAAATAAGTTAATAAAAAACATAAGAAGCGGCTCTGTAAATGTTAAAATAAACATGCAGTTGAATTGAGAGCACTCTCTTTATTTATTGTCGGTTTAAAAAAAAAAATAGGTAGGTACCTATTATCTAAAGTGCGGTAAACAAAAGGAAGTTTCATCGTAGCAACGCCATCGTCCATGCTGTGGGTCATAGGTTCGATTCCCACCGATAGCAAATCTTTGTGTGATAAACAAAGATATTCGTTCTGGTGTTTCTGTGTAATCTATTTACAAAAAAGTATATAAATATTCTATTAGCAGTTTAGTTCCCATAGTATGTACAAGCTTTGCTTAGTTTGGGACTAGAGTGTGATGTGTGAAATGTCCGGGAATATTTATAATTTATTTTTAATTGTTTCTTATGTATTTTATATTACAATGTACAATGTAAATATGGTAAATACTGTATAGTCGTAAGTTTGTTTGTGAATAAATACTTTTTTGAATAACATAACAAGACCTTGCGTCTGTCACCTAAACCGATTATAATAATAAAATATCAAAAATAACTAATCATAATGCCTTCCCAATAGATATTTTGATTTATTTAAGACCTTTTATTAAGATTATTTTTGATAGCGCTCTTAGCCTTGACCCACACTGGTTCTGTGTGTCATGGTTGACAAAACACGACAGTCAAAACCTGTTTTGGAAAAGTTACCTATGTCCGACGTTGGCAAACTTGGAAGGTAGGGCTTTAAACAAAAATATCTTACTACTACCAGACTACTACTTACTAATGCCTAGTGTATAGTAACTTACTACTATACACTAGGCATCTACTAGTATATAATGCTCGACAATCCACACAACATCATCTAGCCCCAAACTAAGCAGAGCTTGTGTTATGAGTACTACAAGACTGACATACTTAATACAATACATTACATAGATATTTTTTATTATACTTACTAAAAAATATATAGATATTATAAAAACTATAAAAGACAAGAAGTTAAAAATAATATGGGGAAAACAACTGCAGATTCACTATAACGATTCTAAATAAATTAAGTTTGTTTGTAGACGCCTTCCTTTTCGTACCTACCACTAACATGCGATAGGCGATCGGGAATAAAAAAAAATATTTTGCAATTTAATAATCGGAATAATACCTACTGAACGAATTTAAATGAAAGTTACATTAAAAGCATTTAAAATAATAAATAATAATTTAATTATTATTTATTATATTTATTATTAATAAATAATATTTTAATTATTTATTATTATTATTTAAAATGTACCTATATAAGTATTCTATCAGCAATCTAGTTCCCATAACTTTGCTAAGTTTGGGACTAGAGTGTGATGTGTGTTTTGTCCGTGAATATTAACGGTCTATTATAAAAAAAGTTAGCGCAGACTTGATGTGTTGATTATACGTAATGGTGACATAATGTCAATGCTACATTTTAATTAGCATTGACATTAAAATTTTAATTAGGTACATTTTAAATAATAATAATAAATAATTAAATTATTATTTATGAATGGGTTATTATTTATCTTTTGTAGGAGAGATGCGAGATGGAGCGATGATCTGCGGAGTGTACCTAGCTAGCAAACACAACATGAGAAGAGCCGAAGACCGGGCTCAGTGGCGCGTCTGCAGAGACCTACGTCCAGCAGTGGACTGATATAGGTTGTTGTAGTTGTAGGTACCAGTCAAAATATAGTGATTATTTTAATTTTAATAGTACACCTTTATTCACAAACAAACTTACGACTATACAGTATTTACAAAATTTACATTGTCATATAAAATACATAAGAAACAGGTTGAGCTATCTACAGACCGTTGCAAACGATCTATAGATAGCTCATTATTGTACTGTGTCACCTATTTAGAAGTCGGAAAAAATCCATACTTACTTTAATCATGATGTTATTTGAAAACTACTTAAATACTTTTATACTGATTTGATACGTAAGTTGATTGTTATAACGTTATAACCCACGAATAATTGAAAAAATTGCGCAGATATAAATTTTTTTTTTTTATTTTCTCACAAAAATACTCATGGGAAAAATGGAGTTAATATATTTTTTCTTGTAACTGGAAAAACTTGTGAGAAAACTATTTCGATCCATGCAACTATGATCGTACAAAATGTCGAAAGTGAAAAGTAATTTTAATGATTTGCAACAAACACAATGATTAAACAATTTACGCAGCTAAATCATATTACAAAATATCAAGTCATTGTTATTGGGTAATATTTATGTAACATAATATACAAATTGTACCTACTTAAGAATTTATTATTCGTCCATTGTCCAACATAAGTTATGAATTGCACGCCATCTAGTGACAAATAGCAAAACTTTTGCAATTGGTGAAACCCATTTGGACTTGCAATACATATTTCATTTATATATTTTACTTTAACTGTATAAATATACATTTAAAAAAATATTGTACAACATGTTACTTGAAAAATGTATATTTGTCATATAAAATATTATATTTAAATTTCTAAATAAAATATAAATTTTGTTGTCTTGCCATCTAGCGAGGCAAAGCCAAACTAATTCAAGCAGTAACAAAGCTAAGTAACAAATTGGTACTGACTATTTATCACAGATGGCGCTAAATCAATTAGGTCATTACTCCGCGGAGGTACAAAGGTCAGCAACGCCCTCTTTCAGAATTAGCATGTATATGTAACATACAATGTAGTAGAGCTTTTTCTAACCTAACTTAGGGAAGTACTGATGCATTGCTGTGTTCCAGTGCATTTCATTAAATACGTCTCAGAAAATGTATCTATGTAATACATATTATAAGTAAGTACATATTTAATAAAGATACCTAGATTTTGTTTAATAAAAGAATAAGTAATTGAAGTGGTTGATTTTTTATATTATATTTTTTATGCCATTTTGTAATAAAGTAAAAATCTTTATTACATTATTTTTCGATGTTGACAGTATGTATAATGGCAGCCTTAGCGCCTGCAAACTCTTAAAATAACAAACGTAATCATATTTATAAAAATAAATTTATTCATTACAAAAGTATTGCATTAATAAAAATTATTTACCTAACATCGGCCTACTAATGCAGAGTTTCCTAATTTAACCGACTTAGAAAAATGTAATGTGTAGGTATGGGTCACGATGGTACAAAGCGACGTAACAGTTACCTACATAAACGCAACGTAGACCGGTCTGCGTGTAGGGATGGGACAGTGTCGATGGAATCGTCATCGATAGTCGATAAAAATAAACAGACTAACCTTACTAAATGTTTATTAAAATCCTTACAAAACATCGGTAGGAAGGTTATAAGTTTCTTGTCCGTGCTTCTAATTTCTTTCTTTGTGAATCATTAAATCCTGCTATAATTTTCACAAGCGATATATCACGCAGTGTGCACATGCCTTAGTCCGCATACACAAAACTACACACTGTATGTAACTAAAAATAATATTAGGTCAACTTTGTTTTATAACCTTGTTAATACTTATTCTCACTTACCCTAATTAAGGTAACTAGCAACTTTTAAAATGTTATTCAACTACGCTTTAATGCTAGTTTCTCTCTAAGTGAATTTGTAATTCTTTTGAGAATAAATAAATAAATAATGCTGGACAATCCACACAACATCATCTAGCCCCAAGCTAAGCAGAGCTTGTGTTATGGGTACTAGAAGACTGACATATTTAATACAATACATTACATAAATAGTATTTTTTTATTGTACATATAAACACCCAGAACACCCGGAATAAATATTTGCAGATCGTACAAACACTTATCCCAAGGCGGGAATCGAACCCGCAACCTCCGCGCCGCAGGCGGACCATCGCCCACCGCGCCACGTCGGTCGTCAAAGAAATAAAATATCTTAAGCCATAATTGCCAGAAGTAGGTATAGGTAAGTACCTACTTTTTGATAAAGTTAGATTCTTCATAGTCATTCTTATTTAAAATCATTTAGAATCGTTTTATGGTGAGTATACTAAGTGTTTATAGGTCCCAGTTTCTAACAGCTCCAGAAAAACATCAGTTAGAAATTATTTGACTATTAAAATTGATTTATAATAATACTTACTTACTCCGCTGGCTCAGCGACCCAAAGGGATTCCGAGGTATGCTTTCTGCACGTTGCGATCCCCACCCATAATAATACTTAAGTATAATTATCCTTTGCTACCCTTATTCTCCCGTCCTTAGCGTCGATACGTAGCTATTACCCTTTTACCCTTGTGCAGGTGGTAGGGTGGGTACCTAAAACGGACAAACAAACATTGCTCACCTAGTATTTAAGACGATTCCAAATCCTCATTAGGAATCGTTTTATATACTAGGTTTATATACTTGGTTGTCGAGTAGTCAAAATATATTAGTGATTTTATTTAACTATTTAATTCTTTTAACGATTAGCAATAAGGCCGCCCATTGTACTAAATTAAGTTAATTCTAAGATTTTTTGTATTTTCCGTTGTGCAATAAAGTGTTATTTATCTATTTAATTAACCCTGTTCCCGGGTTGGTTTATGTTTGTGAATGGGTTAATAAAAAAAACACAAAAATCTTTTTTTTTTCATATATCGATAATCCCGCGTCCTTCCCGTGTCCCATCCCTAGTGTAATGAAGCACAACCACTTTCACTCTCCGCTTATACGTTTCCTACTACTTCGTGTATTTAGCATCAAGTTCGGTCTTATCGCTAGATTAGGTAACTTCAGGTTGATTGAAACTTTGTTACCTTTAGCGGATGTATTAATTTTGTACATTTTAGAAATTATCGCTAAGAAACAAACTATTTTATATTGTAAAGAAATAAATGTTCCCGGACATATTACACATCATACTCTAGTCCTAAACTAAACAAAGCTTGTACTTTAAGAACTAGATTGGTACTGATTTGGATCAGTTGAGCTATCTATAGATCGTTTGTAACGGTTTACCAGAAAAATAAATTTCATCAAATTATGATAAATATTAGATTTAAACATCAAGTATTCGCACCACTACGCTACCAGAGCCCCGTTCAATGCGGATCCGGCACATACCCCACAAGTGTATCAGTCGGTCAGTCGGCTGTCAAACAAGTTATTACTTAACATGCCTGATTATTAGTATAATTTATTTAATTTCATTGGTTCCGTATATAATACTTAATCAAATATTTTTTTTTACAAAAATAAACAAAATTTACTTCAATCGACATCGACAAGAAATTCTAAAACACATTTTTATTTTATAGATTTATTAAGTAGGTACTCATCAAATCTTAATGAATATAAAGTTGACCCGTGCCCACTTCGTTGGGCATAATTCGACCGTTTTTTCTCCGATTCACTTTGCAAAACGGACTACCACGTAAAAGCCTTTTGATTTTTCGGTTTTTATATAACATATGACACTCAGGAATAATGTGGCTTTCTATTGGTGAAAGAATTTTTAAAATCGGTTCAGTAGATCCTAAGATTAACCCTTACAATTTAACAAACACACAAACTTTACTTCTTTATAATACATATTAGTATAGACAAACTCTGAAGTATGATCTATCAAGCAACAAATAATCATCAAAATTCGTTACATATTGGCGGAGTAATCGCGTGTTGGAGGCCAAGACTCACTTTGGGTCACTGCTCCATAAAAAATAAATACTGGACAATCCACACAACATCATCTAGCCCCAAGCTAAGCAGAGCTTGTGTTATGGGTACTAGAAGACTGACATACTTAATACAATACATTACATAGATATTTTTTATACATATAAAATACCCAGAACACCCGGAATAAATATTAGCAGATCGTACAAACATTTATTTTATTCCAAAGCGGGAACCGAACCCGCGTCGTAGGCGGACCTTCGCCCGCCGCGCCACATCGGTCGTCAAATCACCATAGGAGTAAACATTTTTTTTCATGTTACGGAACCTTGAATAATTAGTAGTTTTGTGAAATTGTAGCGTTAACGCAAACATTGTCTGATGAAATTACTACTAACTAACTAACGGCCGGTTTCTCGAACGATGATCAACGAAAAAATCAAATAATTACTATGTGTCAAACTCGGATCAATCGTGATTTGGGTTTCCAGAAACCGGCCGTATTGTTTTTTTCCTTCAACATGCATTCCTAGTTTCAAGAACGTATAACCGTTTTAATATTTACATTAAAATGCACTTGTATTAAGAAAAATCACTAAGAGTCCTAAAAGCTCCAGAGACGAGCCGGAATTGAACCGGCCACCCTCCCCTTTGACACGAGGTTGCGATAAACAACTACGCCACCGTTCACTCGTACTGTTTAAAATAATTAAAGAAATATCTAAAATATCACAGTTTATTTAATTAAAATAGCTGTCAAGCTTTGATTAGAAAAACTAGAGAGAAAATCTGAAATAGGATTGTAGAACCCGCTTGACAGGCGTCACAGCTCAGTCGGTAGTAGCTCTGCTTTCCATGCTGTGGGTTTGGTCCCCACCGAAAACAAACGTTTTTGTGAAGAAAACTGACGTTTGTTCTGTGGGTACTTGGAAATCTAGTTCTCATAGCAGCTTTGCTTAGTTTGACACTAGAGCGTGATGTGTGTAATGTCAAATAGCTGTGACACCTGTCAAATAAATGCTATGTTGGCTTATGATATTAAATAAATAAATAATGCTGGACAATCCACACAACATCATCTAGCCCCAAGCTAAGCAGAGCTTGTATTATGGGTACTAGAAGACTGACATACTTAATACAATACATTACATAGATAGATATTTTTTATTATACATATAATACCCAGAACACCCGGAATAAACATTTGCAGAACATACAAACATTTATCCCAAGGCGGGAATCGAACCCGCAACCTTCCGCGTCGCAGGCGGACCATCGCCCACCGCGCCACATCGGTCGTCAAATATTCTATAAATGATATAAACAGTGACCTCTTATCATCGGTGTAAGTTAATAAGATGATGAAACAAGTAATGATGCGCTAACCTGCTGTAAATGTGCGCAAGCTTTTTTAAACATACGTATGGGTATTGCGTACGTTAGCGCTAAACTAGTGGTTTAAATAATACAAGGGTTTAATAAAAACTTTGATAAACCCCCGACTTTGAATAGCGTATTCTACTAGTCCAGCCTTTTTATTTGATACTTATCTATATTGAGAGAGTTGTGAAAATATATGATATCCGCCATTTTGTAGCGGCGGCCATCTTTGACAATAAAATTTTGACAAGTTTTAAATAATACCTCTTTTAGTAAAAATATATTATACTCTTAAAAATAAAGTACGCTATAAAATCCCGCATTTTATATTTTTGTATAGGTTCTGACTGTGAAAGTTTAATAAATTCCAGCTCGTTTGACACATGATAAATAGTTTTTGTTTGTTTAGCGTGTCCGTCTGTACCTCTACCATGAGTTGTCATTGTAAAATCGCCTGACTTTACTACAGTAGTTACGTCAATATTATTATTGCGAATTTTAGTACCCAACTATCCGCTAGAGGCGCTGTACAAATCTTCATACATTTTTTTAACTACAGACGCTAGCGAGTATAGTATATAGATATAGGGTATAGTAAAAACTCATGGTAGAGCTACTGGTACCGGGGTGGGCCCCCGTGTGTTTGGGAGCCCTGTGGTGGCGATGTTACGTGTCGCAGCCAGTGAAAGGTGGTCTGTAGTGGTACTGGTTGGACGTGTGTGAGAAATGATAAAAAAATAAAGTGTTTTTTTTTTCAAAAGCGGCTTTCTGCGGAGTTTCCCTGTATTGACAGTAAGTACTTGTTTTAATATTGCAATGCAGCCAGTGTCTTGGGTACGCTTCCGATTGGTACTGATTTGGATCAGTTGAACTATATATAGATCGTTTGCAACGGTCTGTAGATAGCTCAACTGTTTCTTATGTATTTTATATGACAATGTACATTTTGTAAATACTGTATTAAAAATAGATAAATACTATATAGTATAGAAAAATACAATGAATCTTAGAAGTAACTTAATTTAGTGTATGGGCCTTATTGCTGATTGCGATTTCTTCCTGGCAACGGGAATATTTACAAATGTTGTAATGTTTTTCAGGAGGTAAGAAGGATTTATTGTAGTACTTTTAAGATGTTTTTAGGAAAGTGGAGGGTTGAATATACTTCGTAAATAACTACAGAACACTGATGATTTACCCCCTATCTTATAAAAAGTTAGCGTTGACTTTAAGTCATCATTACGTATGGTAATTAGTACTTCAAGTCTGCGTTAACTTTTTATAAGATAGACCGTATGTATAATTCAATATTATTGATTCTCGAAAAGCGTAAGAAACGAAACATGCGAATTCTTTACTCATTTTTTTTTAAATCAAATAAAACGCCAAGCAAACACCAATAGAGTTGTCAACAGATGAAAAAAAACACTTAACCATATATGGGTTTATTTTTTTTTGCTCTGCCTACCCCGTTGGGGGTAGTCCAATTCTATTAAGAGCAAACATTGTGCTAATATTGATGTTTAGTTTGTGTCTCTGCGTTATTTTTAATTATACATACGTATGTTTATACCATTTACTTATGGTAAATATTAACGGTCTATCTTAAAAAAAGTTTGCTCAGACTTGACGTATTGATTACTATACGTAATGATGACATAAAGTCAACGCTAACTTTTTATAAGATAGGCGTTAGTAAACTAGCACCTACAAGCTATGCTTAGTTACATACATACAAGTCTGACAAAGATATAAAAAAAAACAGTCAAGTGCGAGTCAAACTCACGCACGAAGGGTTCCGTACCACAAGAGTCGCCTGAAATATTTATTTTATTCTGTTTTTAGTTATTTGTTGTTATAGCGGCAACAAAAATTAATTCTTCATGCGTGTGATAAGGAAAACGGGCAATTCACTAAAAAGCGCGGGCTACAACTAAATAAAATGCTCCTAGTTGTCATATAATACGTTTGAAAGGGCTACTACAGGCCTACAATTTATTATGCAAAAAGTCCGTCCCATAGAAATCGAGATATTTGGAAAAAAACAGATTTTTATTTACATTGTGGTCCGAATCTTCTTCTCCAAGTTTTCAAATTTCATCTTTCCTACTATAACAGTTCATGAGATGCAGACAGACAGACATAAATACAGATAGATAGACAGCGGAGTCTCAGTAATAGGGTCCCGCTTTACCCTTTGGGTACGGAACCCTAAAAACAAAGTGAAATTGAGAATTCTAAGAATCCTTTTTCGAAGTTGAAAGCTACTAGTGAAATAAAAGAAAGTAAGAAACTAAACTAAAGGTGCAAAAATAATGTGTAAAATTGCTATTTCAATATTTAACTACACATTGTCTAAGATATTTCAACATAATATCAAGTTAACCAACTTATATCATTTGCCAACACGCACATTTCATAACGAGAACTTGGATTTTAAAAAAGTATTTCCGTCTTATAACGATCGTAAGAGAGGGCTTAGTATGAGTTTTCGTCTATACGATTTGTGTTATGCGATGCCGACAGAGAAACTCATACTAGATCCTCATGTCTCGGGACGATTTTTTGCGCGAAAAATGAAGGGCTGTCTGAAGGCTTAGTAAAAGATTTTGTGCAGCGCAACCCAAGTTTAAATCCAAAAAATAGGCTGTCAAAATGTATATGTTTTATTGAAATTTGCTCAATAATTAAGACATGATATTTGATACTAGCTGGTGCCCGCGACTTAGTCTTGATATCGTTATATTATTGATAGTTTGAACAAAATCTTTATAAATTATAGCCTAAGTGTTATTCTGATGTATAAACTAGAACATTTTTCTAAAGTTTCATTAAAATCTGTTCAGTGGTTTTTGCGAGAAAGAGTAACAAACATACACACATCCACTGTTCCATACAAACTTTCTTAAATTTACACAAACGATAAAGGTATATGTACAAAAGCGAGATTACCTCTGAGTTTTCTTCCAGCAAACCAGCAACAAACTTTTGCATTTATATTTTTGCATTAATATTAGTAGGAAATTAGTAGGATTTTTTCGTAGTATACATAGAAAACATATTCTCAGTCAGCTTTCATACATCGTATCCTAGGCTGATTCAGCAACATGTACAAATAATTTATAAATATTGCGTAATGTTGATTTCGCCGGTTAGTTAAGAATGCAAGTACAGTAGAGCGTCGATTATCCGAACTAATTGGGGGACATGGGTGTTCGGAAAACCAGTTTTTGCGGATAATCGAACAAGCATGGGCAATCGGTGGCTGCCAGTAGAATTAGCGCATACTAAGGCATTGATACGATCCTTGCTTATTTTAGGGCCAGGTGCTGCTAATTCACGATTTAAAGCAAGAGTTTTTCGCGGCAAAGCTTTTCAATTAAGCCCGGTTTCGTCTGCCTTGTAAACGTTTTCCAGAGCGTAATTTTCTATATTAAATCAGCAGATAGTTATTCTTCTGAATTTGAAGCTCACGAATGCCATGTTTTGACTTAAATCGTTTTAAGCAGCATGTGCTTGCTTGAAAATTAGATGTCCCTCCTAGTTTTTCGTTAAATTGAACCCCAGGGAGAGCGTTGCCCGCGCGTTAGTAGTGTTCGGATAAGCGGTCGTTCGGTTGATCGACGTTCGGATAATCGACGCTCTACTGTAATTTTATATACAGGTTTTATAAAGTAACGTGTCTTGGTGTAAATAAATATTTTCTTTCCCTCTAACGCTGTAAGTATCTACGTAAGTACATTTGTTGGTCCCGCCGGGCGAGCCCGTAACGCCAGAAAGGATTTGAGTTACGTCAAAGAAATAGAAGCACTATGTAGGTTAATGCTGTGAGAACAGCAGACCTATTTCTTTACCATTTTAAAAACAAACTTAAAACCTAAATTAATATATAAATCAAGGAACTTGTTTGCCAATTTTTGTTCAAATCATTGAAAATGCATTCTAAATAAATAATAAATAAATAATGCTGGACAATCCACACAATATCATCTAGCCCCAAGCTAAGCAGAGCTTGTGTTATGGGTACTAGAAGACTGACATACTTAATGCAATACATTACATAGATCATAGAGCCACATCGGTCGTCAAACGTTCGTTACCTAGATGAAACCAGACAAAAGCATTTTTGAGCAATCTCGAGTCTAAACCCTTCTCGTCTCTCGCTTCTCGCAAATCTCGTTTCACTCAATGGGTCTTTGAAAGTGGTCCATACAAGTGTTAGCCTATATTAACACTTCCTCCCTTTCCTCGTCCATCTTTTCTTGTACAAATATTACTTCGTAAATCATCGGCCATTGTCAGTCAATATGACAAACAATTTTGCGATTGTCGAGTGCAATTTGAATTTAACTCGGACTACGGCCGTTGCCCACGTTATTGACGCTATGAATACTTGTTATTATGATTCATCCACAAAAGTTCTTAGTTAATAATTAACAAATTCATTGACTATTTTTATATTAGTCATGTCATCTGCCTGTTCTGCAAATAAAAAAAAAGGTGGCGAAAAAAAACGGGAAAATTTAATTTTTAAATATCCTCTGTCCTCCGTCAAAATAACGACTTCAATTTTTTGTTTAAAATGGTTGGAAAGTCTACTCTTTCAAAATCATAAAAACCTTTTTGAATAAGTAGTCTGTTAGAAAATATCATGAGTAATGTACTGACAATTCATTTACTGTCTTTGTTATCAATGTTGTCAAACTGCACTACGTCAAGTCCCCGTGATGTCATATCAAAGGAATAAAAAATATCTTCATGAATATTATTGTTTCAGTAATATTGAGGAAGCAAAACGTAAGAATACCAAATGGAGAAGCCTCCGAAGGTCATCACAGAACTACTGAATGAATACCAGTAAGTAAACTATACCCTGCGCTGTGAGAATAGCAAACCTCGCGAACATCTTGTGTTGAATGTCCTTAGAGTCCCCGCAGACTGCAGACTTTTTATCGGCCGATGGTTTGGTCGGTTTCTTAATCAATTAAAAAATAAATTCAATAAATTGAAGTTCGATAACTTTGAAAATACTATTGATTTCAGTAGTTTTTTATTATAGAATGGTGAATATTATGCTCGATTTGAACCCACAATCAAGTCGTGACCATCTAGTTTTAAACGGCATGATATGACTCAGATGTGACACTCTTTTAATCTTATGTAAAGAATATCGTATGATACAGAAAATAAATATGTAGTTCTCTTCTGAGTTCTTGTGTCGTATGTAAAACTGCAGAGCAAATTTACTATATTACCTAATGACAGGAGCGCTCAACAGGCCAACTAGCCTGTTATCAGGAAACGTTAACCGTTTATCATGCTAAATGGCAGGACAGCTGGCAAAAGTCACTGACCATTATGAACACTACAATAACATTTCAACATCAGCCAGTTTTCTACCGAAACAGGATACATAGGGGCTACGTTATTTTCTTTGTAACTACAGCTGCATGTAAATGTTTATGAAAAATAGGCTGAGCATTCAGCTTAAACAGAACCCAGTATTTCTGTCTCTTTCTACCTTTTAAAAACAACTATCCAAATGCATCAGGGAAAACATGGAGATCCTAAACGGAAACGACCCGGATGCCGTGAACCTGAACCAGGTGAACCTGGAAAACCCTGACGCGACGGAAGCTATAGCTGACTTTTACGATGGATCCATCATCCTTGTTACTGGAGGAACTGGTTTCGTGGGGAAAGGTAAGAGGGAGCTTAATGACAGTTGCTGAATGACGTAATATTTTACAGGTATCACAGTTAGTACCTAGTAGCTCTGCCTTCCATGCTGTGGGTTTGAGCTGCACCGAGAGCAAGCGTTTGTACGATGAGCATTGATGTTTGTTCTGTGTCTGGGTGAAACAAAAAATGTATTTACAGAATTTTTTTTTTGTAATCTATCAAGAATCTAGTACTCATAGTACAAGGTTTGCTTAGTGGAAGGAACACGTGAAATGTCCATGAATATTTATTCCTCTTTGTAGCACTTCTGGAGAAGCTTTTGAGGAGTTGTCCAGGAATTGAAACCATTTATGTGCTGATGCGTCCCAAGCGAGGCCTGAGCGTCGACCAGAGATACAAGGAACTTCTCAAGAACCAAGTAAATATCTTCAATTCATAAACAATCATGGAATAGGTTTATCAGTTTACTTTTGATCACATTGACCCAACTATTCTTCCTGTCTCTATATTAGGTTTATTTTTTCAGTAGTTTTATTGACAGATTGTTAATGAACAGAACTCCACAAGACTGCCTCTTCTTATCTCGTCCAAAAAAAGTCATAACATATACTTAGTTCAAAACCAAAGTAATATCTTAGCAATCTATAACCAGGTATTCGACCGAATCCGCACACGTTGGCCAGACCGCCTTTCCAAGCTCCATGCTATAACCGGCGACGTCTCAGTGCCTCATCTTGGAGTGAACGCTGATCAACGGCTGCTGCTAAAACGTGTGACTGCGCTGTTCCATTCTGCAGCCACTGTGCGGTTCACTGAGCCATTAGCTGCTGCAACTGCACTGAACGTCCAGGGGACTGCTTCGTTACTCCAGCTGGCAGGGGATATGCCACAGTTGAAGGTAGATTTGAGTGTTGAGTGTTAACTCAGGACTCCTAAGTCTTAAGTTAAAACTCTTTATGTCTAGGAATTCAACATGCATCGTCACTTAACATCAGGTGAGATAGCGGTCAAACGCTTGCCTATAACTTGTAAAAAAAAAAAAAAACAAATATTTATGATTATCAACATCTATTCTATTTTTTATGATACCCTACCCTAGGAAAAACAGGATCCTATTGCTTAGACTCTGCTGTTCGTCTATGATTCTCCCCATGTCACGCTAACGAGTATTTATTTTGCTCTGTTCTTTAGTACTTGTTACAGCGGCAACAGAAAAACTTCATCTGTGAACATTTTAACTCTCTATCATGATTCATTAGCTACAGCCTGGTGATAGCCGGACAGCGGAGTCTCATTTCCTCCTTTAGGGACGGAATCCTAAAGAGATTTTTAAACTTCTCGTTCCTCAGGCCTTGGTCCACGTGTCCACGGCCTACAGCAACGCCCCTCGCTTCGACATCGAGGAGCGCGTGTACCCCGCGCCGTACGACCCCGAGTGCATCGTCAGGTGCACCAAGATGCTGCCTCCGGAGACAGTGGAACTCATCTCGGAGACTTTACAGGTGAGAGTTCTCGTAGAATAGTTTTTATCAGAACTTGTAGAAATAGAGACTGAGGAAGTTATTTTGTGTACTTTTTTGGTATGATTCATTTTGGGAGGACTTGAAACAAAAACAATATAGTAGTTATAGTTTTTCAGAGAAGCGTATATCAGAGACTAGGTATGAAAATAGAGACTGGGGAGGGTTTTGGGAGACTTTTCGAAGAGAAGAAAGAGACTGTGGTACTCATCTCGGAGATTGACTTTTTTAAGCTGTAAAAGAGAGACATTTTCATTATTCAGTACATTTAATTGTTTCAGGGTGAACACCCCAACCCCTATACACTGACGAAAGCGTTGGCAGAGTCCATTGTTTACAACCACACCAATCTACCTGTCTGCATCGTTCGACCTTCGATTGGTAAGTAATTATTACCATTTCAATAGGAACTATATATATTTTATCTACGTCTCTACGGTATATGGGCAAAGGTCTCCCCCAAAATTTTATATTTATATGAAAAATAAAATGATTTTACCTTGAAATTTGAAGTTAAATTTATTCTTCAAATCAAGTATTAAAACGTCTTAGAACGACTTTTCATTGTTCAAAGGTATAATGATGTGAAAAAAACCATGTGTTGCCAATCGATAGCCTTTAATAATAAAACAAGTCCATGAGAAAGGTCGAAAGGACACATATGGGTTGAATGATGGATCAATATAGGTTGATTGGAAGGTTTATGGGGTTATACCATACGTAGGGGCACACATTATTTGAAATATTATTTTTACGTTCAATAAAATCGTCAAAATCCACAAGTAATAGGTACATAAACATTTGAAGGACTCTGTACAGTCCCACCATCATATCTGTTCAGTTGACGGTGTCATGAAAAGTGACATAAGTATTAGAGCGTTTTCACATTATCCGATCCATCCGATACCGGTGTCGGATAATGTGAAAACGCTCTTACACTCGAATCTCACTAAAGCTCAGAATTTTAATTTTAATCACTTTGAAATGACTCGCTCCGCTCGTGATTCAATTTTAGATTCCTTCGCTTGCTCGGTCATCAAAATTGAGCACGCGATTTTAAAGCAATTTTGCACTCTTGTATAACAAATACATAACTATCTCTAAAACCTCTGAAGTAAGATCTACCAAATTATCTACCTTATTTACAACTCCTTACCAAAAAACATTGTTGATCTTTCTTAAAAAGTTTTTGTACTGAGTTGGAAAAGTGGTTAATATTAGGTACCTAGAGAGCTTTTATTCGATTTCAAATTTTCTACAAAAATACTACTATTAAAATTATACTAAATTAAAAGTATAAGCATTAGAGACTTAAATTTTTGCACACCATATTAATTTGGTAAAAATAAGTGAACTTACATAAGTACCTACTTTGACATCTATTACGAAATCTACCATGTTTTTTGTAAATAAATGTTTGATTGATTTCATATTAAAAAATAATTAATAAATCAAAATTGATTCATAACTTTGATATCGTGACGTGACTTACGTGTACTTATTAAAGATTTATATAATTATTGAGCGCGATTTTATGAATCAATTAATGTGTTACAGAAACTAGGTTATCTAATTTTTTAAACTTATTTTTGTTTCTACAAATCTTTTGATGTGCGAATTCGTTTGATTTCAGTATTCAATATTTTTATTGTCATTGTAATGTATATATCTAGGTCTTAATAGTACTCACATAATGTACCCAAGTTTGGGTGTAGCAATAATTTAATTATATGTAAGTATGTAATTGGAGAGCGGACCTTAAGCATGCAAATAATTAATTAAAATAATTCTGCTATTTAATTTGATATATTTTTTTTATTTCTGACTGAACACTTATTTTCTAAACACATACATAGAATACATAGTACCTGACACCCCGGCCCAGAACAAACATGTTCAACACTTAATTTAATTTTGTTGTCGATGGGGATCGAACCCACTACGTCAATAATATATATACATATAATTTTGTAATAGAAGATCGCAAAGTAAGCGTAATTTGTTTTTTTTACAGTCACAGCAGCTATACAAGAGCCTTTTCCGGGTTGGATCGATAATGTCTACGGAGTTACTGGTAAGCCTAGAATATAGGTACTCGTATAATATCGCCGCTGCACTTAATCTTTTATACTGAATTTTATTTTTAGACCGTCTTTTTATCGATTTGTTATGTTGGACACAATCGACTATAACTGCTTATGTTATTATTATGAAGTACATATCTTTAAAATACATATAGTAGTGTGGTATAGGAACCTCACCGGTTCGTTCGGCTTATGCTGAGTGTTGATCCATACATCCATACATCCATCCATCCATACACACATCCATACAACAATTCTTACAAACTTTCACGTTTTACATATTAGTAGGATTGTATTGTATAGTTATATTCTCCACCAGGTATAATAATGGAGATATCTCGAGGAACCTATCGATCAGGGTACTGCCGTGAGAGATATGTCGTGGACCTGGTTCCGGTTGACATTGTAGTCAGCTCCTGCATCCTCGCTGCTTGGAGGCAGGGAGTCAAGCAGTGAGTATTTCAACTGCCGATGTAGTCAAGTCATTCATAATTATACCATTGTAATTTAACAGCCGCTGTAGTCAAGTCATAATTATACCATTGTAATTTAACAGTCGATGTAGTCAAGCCATGATTGCCATAGTATTTTAACGGCCGCTGTAGTCAAGTCATAATTATACCATTGTAATTTAACAGTCGATGTAGTCAAGCCATAATTGCCATAGTATTTTAACGGCCGCTGTAGTCAAGTCATAATTATACCATTGTAATTTAACAGTCGATGTAGTCAAGCCATAATTGCCATAGTATTTTAACGGCCGATGTAGTCAAGTCGGACGGCTTGACTGCACTTGCTTGACTAAGTACATTTACTTAGTGTATTAACAATAAAAGTAGTTAAACAGCACTATCATTCATATTTCTATAGTCAGTCAATGGAAATAATTGTATTTCCAGACCCGGTAGATGTCCAGTGTATAATGTTACTTCTGGGACCATCAATCCCCTTCAATGGGGTCAGTTCACGAAGCTCTGCGTCAAGTGGGCTCGCGAGAACCCCACCAAGTAAGTATCTTTTTGATTTTAAATTTGACAGGCGTCACAGCTCAGTAGTCGTAGTAGGTCTGCCTTCGATCTCCATCGAGAGCAAATGTTTGTGTGTAGAACGTATAAATATTTGTTTTGTGTCTGAGTGTTACTATGTATTCTAAATAAGTATTTACAAAAAATGTAAGTATTTAAGTATTCTATCAGCAATCTAGTTCTCATAGTACAAGCTGTGCTTGGTTTAGGGCTAAGCACCATGCGTGAAATGTACATGTATTTATAAAATTTTTTTTAACTTTTTTTAAATGTGTTATTGTCAGATATGTCATGTGGTATCCCAACTTCGCGTTCACCGAGTCGCGGTTCATCAACACATTCTGGGAGGTGACCTGTCACTTCCTGCCCGCCTTCCTCTATGACATGCTGCTGAAGGCGCAAGGGCGGAAGGCTATGTAAGTTATCTCCGGAGATTGTTTTGTTTCGGTAGGAAACCAGCTGATTTTTGTCTGTGATTTCAAAATTCTTGACAGCTTTGAAAGAGCTAGGTATAATATGTTTAGTAGGTACTATTTTAAGTTAAGATAGTACTAAACATATAGCTCTTTCACAAGAAACTCTAAAACGGTTTAAATAGCCCAAAAGTTTTCAAATTTAGCAGTATTCGAACCGGCAACCTCTTTATGGGTTGCAATAATCAACTACCTACGCTGCTGACTCGTATTTCCACACGACATTTAGGTAATACTAATTATTACTATTACTTAATACTAATATAAAAGCAATAATTATACCTACGCAACAAAACTACTCATCATCATCATCAACCCATATCAGTCCACTGCTAGACGTAGGTATCTCCCTAGACGCGTCACTTAGTCTAAAAAAAGATAGAAAAAAATTACTTCTTGTGCAAAATACACTATAGTAAAGAGCCTCCTTTTTTATATCGTAAGTACTTAACTTTATATGAAATTATTCTTACTATAAATTACAGAATGATGAAGCTAGCGCGTCGATTCAAGATGGCTGCTGCGACCGGCGAGTATTTTGCCAATCACGAGTGGCACTTCGGAGTGACAGAACTGACAGCTCTACACGATGACGTTTCAACGACATGTGATGGAAACACATTCCTCCATTGGCCGGAATTCGATTGGGAGTCTTATATCGGAGCGTATATGATGGGAATAAGAAAGTTTATACTGAAAGATAGTGTGGAGTCGCTGCCGACAGCTAGGAATAAGCTGAATAGGTAAGATTTACTTTTATTTGGATAAGTATTCATATTATAAAAAAAATGTATTGTAATTTTACGATTTGACATTGGTTTAGACCCTTTTTTTTTAAATACTTACTGATACAGTTTCTGGTGTTAAGAAATAGCATGGCGGGTCAAAGCTTTTCAAAATATCCACTAGACTAGGCTCTGCAGTGTCACCAAAACTCATACTTAGCTCTGAAAGCTTAGTACGAGTTTTTGAACTTAGTGTGACACTTGTCACATTTATTTTTTCAAACATTTCAATTCAAATTTATTTCTAAACCAATTTTTCTCAGTAATATATAAATTACTTTTACAGATTATACTGGATACATCGAGTATTCCAAGCTGCTACTGGTTACTACATCTTCAGACTGCTAGCCGGACGTCTGCGATAATTTCATAAATAGTTGCATTATAATCAAATATATATAATAATAATCATCTAGGTATCTATCTATCGACCCCTGACATCCGAAACAAAACAAAATGTCATTTTTATTCAAATGGAATATGACCCTATGAGTCTACAAGAGTCGTGTAGAGAACCACTTTAGTTCCACGAGTTTTAAGATTTCAAGTTTTTTCATAAAACAATGATAGGTGTTTATAACACCTATAATATACATTTATCAAAAATAGCCTAGCACGCGTGTTCAATATGTACCGGCAGTTAACGTAAAGTAAAACAACATGTCACAGCACAGTTGTAGAGATAAATCATTTTAAAAATGCACACTTGTGCAAAATTTTGTAATTTCAACGTGTGGAAATAATAGTTATTACTCTACTTTCTATAATATTCTACTTGAAGCTATAACTTAACTGTAGCTCTACCATGAATTTTTACTATACTATATATACTACACTCGCTAGCGTCTGTAGTTAAAAAAATGTATGAAGATTTGTACAGCGCCTTTAGCGAATAGTTGGGTACTAAAATTCGTAATAATGACGTAACTACTGTAGTAAAGTCAGGCGATTTTACTGTGACAACTCATGGTAGAGGTAGAGGTACTGAAGATATGGATTAATTCGCGCGCTGAGTAGTCGAGACGGTGAATAAACAAGCATTTACAGAAACAATACATTAGTATTGTATGTGTACACTATGGCATGTGAGTGTAACTGCGGTGGAGGCGCTTGCATTATCAGAATGGTTTATTTCTAGTCTATTCTTACAGCACCACCAAGTACTAGTTTTGACTATATTTTTGCTTATTTTACAAAATGGGTCAGGGGTGTGCTAGCATTAGATATTATAATTCAAACTTTGCCATTTTTAATTAACTTACTAAGCTTTTGCACATTTTACTATTGTAAATGAGGATTTTAGTGTTAATTCGAATTAATACGGAGCGCGAGATTTAAAGACTTTTATGTCTTTCTGACTTCTTTGTTTACCTGGGTGTGTTAAGGCTAAACCTAGGTATTTTTAAAAATATACATTATATTTTTTTGCAATATTACAAAAAAAGTTATTAACTTGAAAAAAATAATAAAGCAAAAATTTGTAAAATTTTACAAATATTTGTAGAAGTTGTAAATCTTTGCAAGTATTGCAAAAGTGATGTACCTATGATTGCAAAATTGCAGAATTTGTGATTTGTAAATGCTGCAAAGTTGTAATATGTTCGCAAAAATTGTAATATAATTTCAAATTTGCAATATAAAGTAATAAAACTTATTAAATTAAGATTTTGGCACTTTTTGCAAATAGATTTTGGTATTTTCTTTGCTTGTGAATATTTTGATATGTAGGGTAAGTAAAAGTTAAAAGTAATCCAAATTCTTATCTCTAAGTTACACATTAAGATTATTAAAAGTACTGGAACGTTTATGGTTTTTTAATTTCTGCTTGTCGTTACTATATAGATAATTGTTTTATGATTATGACAAACTATTTAAATTTTACCCTGGATCTAAATGACTTGGATTTTAATTCTTAAAGTATAGGTTGAAATTTTTGCTTTTATTATTATTTTTTGTATTTATTGCAGCAAAAACATATTGTGTCGTAACGATAGCAGTAAGAGTTACACTGCGCGATTATGTTTCAACGAACTTTTAACGAACTGTGTGACTCGAATATGTTTTCTGTATAAATGATTTATATTTTTCATATACTCGTTAGTTATATTCGAGAATCGTATTTTTTTGTAATTTGTTTTATTTATAAGTGCTATTTTTAATGTAGGTACCTTCTTGCGTCATATAAAATGGTATTATTTAGATGCACAGAATCATATATCTTAATAAATATATATTAATAAAAAAATGTCTGGAATAATTATTTCGTTTTTTTTAATAAAAAGATAGAAGTGGATTTTATTATGTGTATTTATTCGCTAAAAAATTAATTATGTTTAAGAATACTGTGAAAAAATTTATTCTGACTTACATGAAACATCTACCACCTATAAATAGGAACTTAGTATATAAAAGATTTTGAAAATGACAAAACGTAAAAAAAACTGAATTTCATTAAACTTCCAAAGAATCTTAATTGTCAATTAGCAAAACAAGCAAATAAAAAACCAAACAAAAATCATAATTTTAAAATATCTGGGTACGAACTAACAGAAATAGCAAATTCTTCAATAAACAATTACCTACAAATAGTCATTTTAACTGTTCTGTAATGAACATGACTATTCGTATATTATGTTATACACAAATTTTTTATTTATTTTCATACTTGTCTAAAAAATACCACACCCCACACAGAAACAGCATAATGCCTTTATTTATTATAATTTGTATCAACACTGCGATTATCTCAATAATTAACGATAACATCATTTGAAAGAGTTCTCGATAGCATGAGTTCTTGATTGAATTCCGTTAAATCGAGAAGTTATCTCATAATTGTCGACACATCGCAGTGTAGGCTTAGTATGAGTTTAAGTGCTTCGATCAGTGTAAAGCGCCTGACGTCTATCGCTGATTTTGAGACCTGTACCCCAAGTGCGAGTTTGTGCACACACGGATCGCAGAGACGTGATCGCCAAGCGCCGCCAATTTTGTATGGAGATCCAAGCAGCACCCCTAGCAGATTTCTTGAGAAGCTTAGATTTCACTCGTACTTGGGGTACTGCAGAGTGCAGAAGTTTGGATCCTGGGCCGCGATTGTGTTGAATTGCCATGTCAACAGTTCGTCAAAGCAGCATGTAAGGTTTACCAATGTACGTTTTTTGGGGCCATGATAAGCGTGTAAACAAACACGTTCAACATTTGAACATTAGTGAGCCGAAGATCGTGACATAACCGCTGTAACACGAAGGAAAAAATATGAGCGTTTAGCCGTTTACAGCGATACGAAGTTGCACTCGCTACGTACACATTACGTTGGTGAACCTTAACTGCTGCTTATACGAACCGTTTACGTTACAATTTAGCACGATCGGGGCCCAGAAGTTTGGATCCTGCATAGGATATCAGTCCACGCTATTCCAATAGATGCCAATCACATATCTCGTTCTCGTTCGTAATATCTCAATCGTAAACATCAAAACTCACACTAATCTCAATCCTAATAAAAATTAAACATTTTATATAACTATGAAATAACAGTCTTTAAACTAGATAAACATCGTTATTACCAATACACCAACACATATAGAGTTTGTCTTTTTTCTAAATTTTTTTATAAATTCTGAACTAAGTACAGCTTTCTCACTAATAAGAAATTTAAAAGAGAACATGCTGTAAAATTTATTAAATTATGTATTCTGTCATTATTTGAAGAAACATACATTTTTTTTGTAACATCAGTATTTTTATGTTGAGTTTTGTTGTTTAAATTTGGTGAAATTTTAACCACTTTGATGGTAATTAAACTATGTATCGTACTTTATTGATGACAAGCTATTTATAACAGAAGGAAAAGTAGGAAAATGCACAACTGCCCTTTTCTGGATATAACAATATTATCATTTAATACTAGATATCTTAGGTCCATTTAGCCAAATGCTAGACAGTAGAAAACTTAAAAATATAATGCTATCGTATATAATACCTAGTGAATACTTTCTAAAACTTTATACTTCAGCAGACAAACAGATTCAAACGCTCAGTGTGGCCGCTTTTTCATGAAATGACCAAACGTTGTACAAAGCTAATTCAGAAATTTGATAACCAAGAGTTTTTATTTGATCGTTTAAACTGAGTATGAACTGTCAAGCTAAATCTGATTATCTGTTGGTCATTCTAGCCAAATCGAAAACATTCAAATGCTAGATTAAGAAAAGTAAAAAATTAAACAAATTATTTTTAAGAGTCCATAGCAGCGACCACGGGCATCTCATTAGGACCCATGATGAAGGAATAAAAGGTAGACATCCATCCGCTGAACCAGTACATCATCAGTCCCCAGAACAGGATCCTTGTGATGATATCTACGCACCACATCCTGGAATATATGGCAATAGAATCAGAAACGGTAGACTTACTGACTATTTGGCAACATCCAAAAACTAGTTAGCTTTATTAGGTGAAAGACTGTCTAAGGAAGCACTTGAAACTACTTCAGCCCCTAAGTACTGAATTTTGTTCCAGTTTAAAGGGTAAGGGTGTGTGTCAGTGTTACTACAAGTAAAACATTAGCATCATGTTACAGTAATGGGGCGTCTAAACGGGCTATATTTTACGGCAATTTGTGGCTGCAATTATTGACAAACATTGCCCAGCCATCAATAAAACATTTTTATGGCTGAGCAATCAATTGCAGGCAACATGTTGCAATATGGCTGCAATAGTGTGGCCTTTGATTCAGAACCCTTTAAACCACACAATCCAGCAAAAATGGCCGACGAAATGACGCTCATCGCAGCCGCTTACATTGTTTTGGCAGAAAAACGAAAAAAAAGGACACGAATGTGGATTTGGCAGTATTTTCGATTGCTAGGCGATCGTTCGGCTACACGCTGGCTACACATAAAAACATTGTGACATATCAAAAAATATGTGGCTAGGGTATAATGCCGGGCCATCCTTAAAATATTGCATAGTGTGGCTGGTATTGGTAGCAATGTTGCCGGCCACAGTATTGCAGCCACAAATTGCCGTAAAACATTGCCCGTTTAGACGCCCCATTATGAACATATCACAGTAGATTGCAAAACATAACAGCAATTAGCAATAAATCAATTAAAATCCATAATATAACCTTTAAAAATCCTTGTATCGTAATAGTTTTACTTCCATAACTTTCAAATCAATTTCTTTATTTTATATTCATTTACACAAATAATAACACGGATCATAAGTGTACAAAAACCTGTAAATACTTTTGTACATTGTTTCTTTAGGTCTGATAAACTTACACATTCATGTGTCTCCTGGCTGCTGGCAGAGTATCATCGTACTCCTTGAGGATGTAGATACGAGCGGCTCTGATGCAGTCTTCAAAATAATCGGAGATGTTCAAACCTGGAATATAAATATAAACAAAAATAAAAGTAGATGTGGTGATTTGGGTGATAATTGTTTAGCAGTGAGATCACACATGGCAAACGTAGTTCATATTTTAGTCAAACCATTAATTGTTTTATTATGAGGGATTCGACAGGGCTGAACCCTTGGCCCAACTCTCTTAATTATATTCACAACTGAAAAAATAGCAAATGCTGCATATTATGATTACATACCGATAGCATCAATCTTATAATCTCTTCTTTCTTTGTCATTGAGTTTGGGTCTGAGTGTCTGCGCGATGTCTGACTTGAAATCCCATTGGTTGTTGGTGTAGTACTCGAATACTTCAAAGCCTTTGGCGATACGACGGTGAACTCTCATTAGTCTAAAAAATATGAAAATAAACAGGAAAAAGAACATACATAAGTATATAACTAAGTAATAAAGAGAAAATCAATATGACATAAAGATTAAGATAATGAGAAAGATAAACTTACACAGGCTTGTAACCAAGACAGAACAGCAATATATCGACAAAGAACGCGGGGACCCAATGATACATGAACGCGCAGTAATTGTGGTACAAACGGGAATGCTTCATGGAACCTCCAGGATACCTGATGAAAAAGTTTGTTAAATACTTCTAAAGTTTAAGGTCCTGCATTTGTATTAAAAAAAAAACACTATTCCCTTGCTCGCAAACGTTGAAGAAAAACATCTTAAGAAAACTCGCAGGTTAATCAGCGTAAAAGTGATGTTAAAATTTAGAGTTTAGACTATTTCACTTGACATAATTTTTTGATGCTCGTTGAATTTGAATCTAAGAAATAGAAAAAAACTGACGCAATCAATAAATCATCAAATGTTATTATTTAAGATGATGCCACTCACCACACCACGCCGTTCAACGGCACTCTATGCATGATGATGTCGCGTCCTGCATCAATGAGCTCTGACCAAGAGATTTTGATCTCAGCTGATGAGGTGAAGTTAATGATATTTGATTTCACATCCCTGAAATAGAATAATGTATTTGTTTAAGACAATTAGAGAGCTACGAAGACAAATTATGACACAGCAAACATAGACAGATAGATTCATTAAATGCTTCTTCTTGTTAGTTACAAAAAGTTTTATGCTTTATAATATGATCCGAACATGATCTGATTGATGTACTAAAATATTGTTGTCTATCGTGACGGTAGCGTATCCAAGACACACTGCATTCTTTTGGCGATTGTTGTATCTACTCCTGATTGCTCCTAGAAGGACTGATCTGGCGGTTGATCTACCTCAGCATCAACATACCCGTTCTTCATATAATTCCAAGCCGTGATCATGATCCCGTTGATGAACACGTCCACAGGAAGGTAGTCTGCGTAGCTGTTACTCTTGCAATACATGGAGCGTATCACACCTTTGCCAGCACCTGTAAAAGTTATGTTGTGGTTTAGCATGGATCTTCATGGTCACATCCCTATGGAACTTAGTGAAGACTTACCAATAAGCAGTCCAGTCGGACCATTGATGTTATCAGTCCATCCAGGTACAGGTTCTTGCCAGATCGGTATCACTGTAACAATTTAAGTCGGTTGTGTGTAAGTTTTGTAAAATATGCAAGGATATATCCTAAGGAAACTTGTAATTGGTCTTATGTATCTATTGTTAAGTATTTATTGTGTTTGTAGTACTGTATGTTTTCCAAGAAATAAATTAATTAATTAAAAAAATCTTACCGATGGAAGGTCTGAGTATGATAGCAGGAATGTATTCCATAGCTTCCACTACCAATGCCTCACCCAGAGCTTTAGTAAAAGCGTATGAGTTGGGCAGCTTGTTCAACAATCTGGAATAGTTAAAGTGAATTGATTATATTATAACATAAATATCAAACAATAACATCTGCGTCTATTCGGAAAGTCCGTTAGTATTTTAAAATTTTAGTTATGCTCAGCGTCATCTAGTGAGCTTGTATAGCAACAAATAGTTCTAAAGTCTACTGCTAGATGACACTTACTTGGGAGTGACAGCGGCCACGGTTTCCTCATCCATCCACTCCATAGCCTGAATGATGTAGTGGGGGTTTGCTGGTGGAGGGTAGGCCTTCTCTTCTAGAAGTTTCTCGTGGAGATGACAGTAGGCAGTTGATATGTGAATGAATAGCTGGAAATTAAGTTTTAAGCTGGTTAATGGACAATGTTGGTGCGTGTTGGTTATCGTAATTGTGGGAAATATTCGCTGGATTCAATTGGAAAATTGGCTTAATCTTGAATTTAACATGGAAAGACAGATGTTACCTTTAGCTTCTTGCATTGCTTGGCTAGCTCTAGAACCAGCTTAGTGCCTCTCACGTTCAGAAGAACAGCCTTCTTCAGCTCTTCATCGAACCTACAAAAACAAAATTATTTTGTTTGATACGGTTAAGCTCCTTTGTTAAGCCCCCAAAATAGTATACCATACCTGATAGTAGCAGCAGCATGGACAACAATATCCACTTCCTCAATCACCTTGGTCCTGTCAGCTGAAGATATCGCCAGGTCTGCATGACTGACGTCACCAGACAGGATGGAAACCTTCTCCAGGAGTGGCTGAACTCCTCCTCGCATGGTGCGAAGCTTCTCAAACAGCTGGAATGAAGGAAGATATACTAAACTGTTACTTTGAATTTTATAATTATTTTTAAATAAAACAGTTTCCTACCAAAAAAAACATATTTTTGTATGAGCCCTCTTAAATAGTTTTTTTATCTTGTCTTCTAGTATTCGTTGTTCGATTCATGAGTGACGACTGGTGACAGACGGACAGACAGACAGCGGAGTCTCAGTAATAGGGTCCCGTTTTACCCTTTGGGTCTGGAACCCTAAAAAATATACGATGTATCTACAAAATGCACAATGTCTTATTTGGACGTGATCTATGAAGTAACTGTTATATTGCATCATCTGCTTATTGTATGATGAAACTTTCAGCTTCTTTGAATCCTATTATAAAAAACATTGCCAATTTCATGCAAGGTGGTTACAAAATGGTTAATGTCTCTAATTTCTCATTACAATAATTACAATTAGGAAATGCTGAGAGCACTGTTATTTTTGGATGAAACCCATTGCTTAAAATTATTTTTCTATAAACTGTATGTTGTGTTTAATTGTTTATTTAGACCGACTACAAAAAAAAGGTTAAAATAGTCAAAAATCTGTTAAAAAGATGAAGAAGCGTGACAGGCTGTACCTATTTAAAAGATCGGTTTAAAAAGCCTATCCGTACCACTCCATGCGTCGCGTGTGCGTTGCGTCGACGGTGCGTCACCGCTCAGTCGACGCAGCGTCAACGCAACGATAGTGTGTCACCGCTCCTACTAGGCCAAGGTTGAAGACATGTCATAGCATGAGTGGATTGAATTTCTTCACGCAATGAGCAAACTCTAACTAACTCTTGCGCAACGTTTACCACAAGCACCACAACCTAGTAATATGTACATGCTCTCGAGTTATTTTATGTTCTTCATCATTACAAAGTACAAAACTAAGTCCCACCTACCTGTGCCTATATATGCTTGGATCTTTAAAACTACGCATCGTATCGATGTATCTTTTTAATACATAAGAGTAATTTAAGAGTGAGAATAACTTATGTACAATACCTACATGTTAACAGTTGAAATAGGGATAAACTCTTCCACTACAAGGTTCAATTAAGTAAATATTTTTTACTGAGATTGGCCTATTAAATATTTCATTATTTAGTTACTAAATAATGAAATATTTAATAGGCCAATCATAGAGCTTGAGTTCAAGCTTGAGACGAATTAGCTCTAACAATATACAGGCGAAGAACATCCACCTGTATCTATACTATGTATGTACTAACAAAAAAAAATATTCTAACACCAATCTAGTTCCCATAGTACAAGCAGTGCTTAGTTTGGGACTAGAGCGCGATGTGTGAAATGTCCGTGAATGATTAAAAACCCGTGGCTAAGGACTGCAGCCTATTTCTGTTGACCTAAAGAGCAAGTGATGCATACCATTTCTACATCTTCACTGCAAAATACCTTCTAAGTACATAGCAACATCGCGATTAACCAGATGTGTGCTAAGTTCTTACCCCATTGGAACAACTATCACAAGTTGACCGCATTGCTGACTCCTTTCCTCGTATTAAGACTTATAAAGTGAACGAAACTTTCAGCTTTTTTATAATAACGAAGGTCTGGCGTTCACAGGCTCGTATTTGACTTGTGTTTTTGGTAAATTCAGGCATGGAACCATTTCAAACTCAACATTCGTTCATTCAATAATTGAATTATCATCGGTTTATTTAAGTATCGTAAGATAATATATTAATTTATAATTATACAATATATTATAATTTTACAGATGATCGAGTTCTATATATAAAACAGCATTTATATCTACCTACATACACAAAAAAATAAAGAGCTTACGTATAACTTTAAATCATGTCAAAAAATTCAGATTCCAGATATTTATTTTACCAAAATAAGTTTTACAACCTGGAGTATTAGGTATAGGTTTGTTTTTAATTTCTAACTCTCGACGCATTCAGGCGGAGCTTAAGTTTAACAAGTCTGTCTGTAAACTCTGTAGCTTATTAACAAAAGGGTCAATTATGAATAAATAAATGGTGAAGGTTTTTATGTGTTACTTACGTCTCCATTAAATATTTCTTCAAGCCTTTGTTTTGCATTTTTTCCTTTCTTCTCTCTTACAAGAAGAATGATCTCACCGATATCCGGACATTTTCTGAAAACAAAACAACAAGCAAATTAGATGATTAAATTATTATTTAGTTTAACGTAAAAGTTTATGAAGCAACACGGATACATTAGTCCATAGACATAAGTTTTTGATATAAACGGATAGAAAAATGACCTTAGCAGCTTCTCCACCAGAACCTTTCCCATGAACCCTGTTCCTCCAGTGATGAGCACCTTGAGACCAGAGAACGTCTCCGCGATGCGGTCTGGAAGAGATTCTAGCTCTGACTGGTCTAGAGGCATTTTCTGTGGACAAAACAAATTGTAAATAAAGAGGAAATTTAAAATTCTTAAGTTTTGAATTAGAATTCTCGAGAGAGAATGCGAGAATTCTCGCATTGACCGTGTGCGAAATACAATACCTACTGCGTTCGATGACTGGCATTGCCGACGTAGGCAGCAAATCAGCCAAACTGAAGTGGGAGTGGGCAGGGCACGTTAGTCGGATGCAACCTGAGAAGTGGGCGAGAATAGCGACATCTTGGGTGCCCGAGAATATGAGGCGACGACCGGGCCGGCCGAGAAGATGTTGGAGAGACGATCTCGACTCATACCTACGTGACGGAGTGGTGGATAAACGCAGGATATTGAGATGAGTGGAAGAGTTTGGGGGAGACCTTTGCCCTGCAGTGGGACACAATTAGTTAAATAAAAAAAAAAGGTTTGGATTTCATATTCTACTAAGTAGTAAAGTTCAAGCCCTTTCCTTTTGATTCCTGTTTTGGCGCGAGTTATGAAAATTATGTCTATCCGTCATTTTGTGGCAGTCATATTTAGACTGATTTTCATAAAATGTAGCTAAGAACAATCCCAAATACCTATACGAGTCAGAAAAAAAAACAATCGCGCCTTACTAATTCTATTTTCAAACAAAAAAAAAACAAATTAAATCGGTTCATATCCGCTACAATGCCACAGACACAGAAGCACATTATGTCTGTGCGGTATTGTAATACGTTTGACGTATTGCGATGTATTTTTAGTCTACATTAATTATTAAAAAAAAATAGGATTGTATATTTCTTATTATCAAAAAACAGTATGAAATATTCTATCAGCAATCTATTTCTCATGGTACAAGTTTGTTTTACTTTGAGACTAGATGGCGTCAAATGATCATGAATTTATAAATATCTACCCAAAAATTTAAACTAGTAATTATCCCGTAGACTCGTGTGTGAATTCAAATAAATCTGATAATAAAACCAAATGCAGTGTTTTTATCAACCAAAGTCAAGGTTTTTATATGAACTATTAATTATTAGCTATGCAATTATACATAATTAAGTAGGTAAATAGGAAGGTAGGGGAAGATGGGGTAGCCTCATACAGTTTTTATATTTTGACTCGTAGAATTTTCTCTGGAATCGATATCTGTATCGATTTATCAAAAACGAATAGTCTTACTATCTGCCTTTATATCAAAAGTATGTGATTTGTGTAAATACACTTGTGCGGTTTTCTATTACGGAAATAGAAAAATGATAAAAATGTATGAATGTACCCCACATGCGGGGCAGTCTCATACAGGCTATGGGGCAGATTCATATATGTGAAAAAATACACATTTTGAGCGTGAAATGTTCAATTCAAAATCAAAATAAGTACAACGATTTTGAAAACAAAAGCAATTAGTCCCTATGAGCACACAATACTAAGTGAAAAAAGAATAACATAAAATTTCATTTTATGGCACTGATGGAACTTAACCTAGCAGTTTTTTTGGTCAGTTATATCAGTATTTAAATCTAAGTCCTGTTGCTTAATTCCTATATAGTAATAGTATCAACAATTTACATAAAATATGACAATTAACATGATAAATTTTAATTACATACATTCATATAGTATGAATGTACCCCGCTTACTGCTGTATGAAACTACCCCATCACAACAAAATTATATAAAATTATTAAAAAAAAAAAATAGAAGCATTTAATCATTATTTACGGATGAATTCTCAAACTTGACCCTATTATCATGTAAATAAAATAGTACTGAATAATCTAGAAAACTGCTTTTATCAATAAAAAGATGTTCAAAGTCAGGTTATAAAATTACTTAGGAGTGGCCGAAACACATTATGTGTCACCTAGTCGCGCGTTTCACTTCGACAGCTGTCAAACTCCGTGAGCTAACGCACACATAAATAAGCTATGTATACACGCATAAGTCGTTCAATTGATGTGCGCCTAGCAACAGATATCTTTAGTGAATGTAGGTACCCCTTGTATGAATCTACCCCACTTCCCCCTATATAATAGGTAAACGATGTTCTTAGATTGAGTGAGATACGTAGAAGAAATGAAACCAGTATTTAAATCTAGATCTAGATAGGTAAGTACCTATAACTAAATGAGGCTAACTTTTAAACTACTTTAAGTAATTATTTTTGCAAAAATTAACAAAACTGACTTCAACCGTGACAAGGTACCTTTATTTATTACTAATTTTACAACTACATATATATCACTACAACATCTTGTCGATTCCTATCGAAGCATTTTGCATGTCAATGTCACTCACGATCGTAGATCGAACCGATTTTGATGATTCTTTTGTGTAGGACGTAAGAGGTCTCATGATCTTCTTGAGCAATCGTTAACATATGATGACATTAGGTATGTTACTGACGATAAAAGGAATAACAAGAGAATCAGATATTATGTAATTTCTAACACTTAACCAACTAAATTATCGGATTACAAATGTTAAAGAAGAATAATACATTAAAAGAATAATGAAATCACGAAGAAAGACCACGGACTGTACTTTATGTCGGTACAGTCAACGTCATAAGTCATTTACAAATAGTTAATAAATGTTATCACGAAGTTCTTCTTATTTTATAAATAGTCCCTGTGCATCAATAAATAAATAGATTTATGAACATAGCACATACCTACTGACTACTGTCCCAAACTAAGTAAACCTTGTAAGTATTAGTAAATAGATTACTAGAAACCACTTAGCTGACAAGGCATGTTTGATTTTGGACATGATGGTAGATAGAAAACTCTTTATTGCATATAAGGAGATATGTGGCATCTCTTACTAAAATAAATCTTTATTTAATCTTAAAACTTTGTCTCGGGCAAGACCAATGCATGATTTTCGGTAGTAGGTATTACTAATATAAGAGCTTTATTCACAAACAAACAGTATTTACAATAATGTACATTGGCGTATAAAATACATAAGAAACAGCTGAGCTATCTACAGACCGTTGCAAACGATCTATAAATAGTTCAACTGATCCAAATCAGTACCAATCGGAAGCGTATTACTTATACGTAATAACTTAGATTTAGGATATGCCAGCGCCATCTGTAGCTCTACCATGAGTTTTTACTATAGATACTATATATACTATACTAGATACTAGATACTATATATACTATACTAGCGTCTGTAGTTAAAAAATGTATGAAGATTTGTACAGCGCCTCTAGCGGATAGTTGGGTACTAAAATTCGTAATACTAATATTTACGTAACTACTGTAGTAAAGTCAGGCGATTTTACTGTGACAACTCATGGTAGAGGTACTGTTGACTTAAACGTAGTTTTTGGTGTAGCGTGTTAGATGGCGCTACAGACACAGAAAGGTAGAGCTAACAGCAACTGAGCTGTGTCGTTCAAGTTACGTACCTGATTGTACACAGTGCAGTATGCCAAGGCCGTACATTGCTCGATTGCAGGAGCATTGCGCCAGGGAGTGTGGAACTTGACGAAACGCTCAAGTACTCACTAGACTACATGTGGATATTACTGGAGATTTCATGTGAAATAGGCTTTCTTCTAGGCTCTGGTGGGAACTGGCACTAAGATTCCTACATATTTCTTAAAGACATTAAGAAATCCGACTACTGTCGAAAACGACAAGTTATTCAAACACATTTTTAGGTTTAACTAAAAAAGTACTTAGTAGGTAAGTAGGTCTTAGTTAAATTTAAATAGGATAAAACAAGATGCACCAAAAATAAAAGTCATTAAAATTGCATAAATTGCTCCCTTTTTTAAAAGGTTAAAATATAAAAAAAGAAGGAAAAAATGTGTTCTATAATAGTTAAACCTGGCGTTTAACTATTTTAGAACACATTTGCATTCTTTTCTTGTTATTTTTGTTCGTCTAGATTCTTTGGGTTTGTATGGCTCAATTATACTTAAATGAATAATGAATAAATGCTTTATTGTATACGCATATAGCAGCCCGTCCCGGATTCGCACGGGTATAAGTATAGCCTATGCTACATAGGGGAATGCTTTATTGATATAATAGTAAAAGAGTTTTTGGAATCGGTGCACTAGTTTTTGAGTTTAAATACAAATCTTTCCTCTTTATAATAGTAGTGTAGATTAAAAAAACTCGCTGAATAATATATTTTCCAGGCAACCTTTGAACGACCAACAATTTTTTTATTGTTTTTTACGTTCTTTATTTAGGCGACATTTGTATTCGTCGAAATATAACGGAACAAATAAGAGATACCAAGTAGAGGAAGTCAAAAACTCATTGTTAAAACACATAAAAAATGTTGTTCCAGTCTAGATTTGCATTTATTGAACATTTAAATTGAGTAACTTTGTTAATTTTACATATTTTGGCATTATTTCATTCTTACATCTATGTCGCAATTATTAATACCGGCATATTTAGCTAAGCACGTCATTTGTTTTTCTGTTGATAAGGCCGCCTAGGCTGAGAGGATGGTGTAGTGCTACAAGCCTCCTTAGACATGAGGAATGAGTAAAAAGTGACCCCTGACGATGTAACTTATATTAAATTCAAAGGCGATACGATTGTTATGCTTAAAGGGCCACTGTACTTAGCAAATACATAAATATTCACGGAAATACATCACGCACAACATAAAAAAAGCATAAGTAGCTAGGTAGGTACCTAGGATAATGTGAACTAGATTGCTAATAACATTCTATACATTTTTTTGTTCTATTAAAATGTGCAAAGTTTAATCATTCACACTCTTCTCTTACAAACAAATTAAAAACTCTTGATTATCAAATTCATAATTAGTATAAACTACAGTTATTTCATTTATTTCAATTCTTGATCATTACCTACCTACAATAACCTCACTTATAAATGGTAAAAAAAGGCCACATTAGGTATTTATCAAGTTTGCATAATTTGTTCTAATTAGACTCTACACCCAGACATAGAACAAACAAAATAGTAGATATTATGTAAGACAAAAGTTCAAGGTCCACGGTACACACATGTTACACACGTAAGTACATATGATAGGAATGACAATTTAACTTGACAGGTGATTGAACATTGCGAACGAGGTGCAAACCCACGACTTAATAAAGGTGATAGTTTATGTACTTACTAAATTATAAAAGTGTTTTAAACAGTTTTATAATTAAGTAAGTTAATGTAAAGAACCAATCTCAAAAAATAGTACAGGGTTACACAGAAAATTATTGTTTATGTTCGCAAAGTAGCTTAAACTAGTAAAATATATAACAGTACAGCAAAAATAAACAAAAAACCCTAAAAAATTTGAATTTCCTGCTAGAGCGAGAGCTAATTAAAATAACTTAAATCCCATCAGCCAATCAGGGAGCTGCATGGAAAATGTTCGTGTTTTGTACAGTCTCTGATTGGTTGAATCATCGGGATATAAGTTATATTACTATAGTGTGTTATAATATCTGACTACTACGTCTGACACGTACCTATTTTTAGAAAGATTTATAAATATTTAAGAGTAGTAAAAGTAAGTATTTACAATATTTATTTATCTAATTACCTATATTTATAGAAATATAAACAAAACCAACTTTAATCGACAAGTACCAAAACAAGTAACTGAATATGAGACCTCGGAAGTATGAGCTACCAAGCAAAAAAAGAATCATCTGTTCATTACCTCTACCATGAGTTGTCACAGTAAAATCGCCTGACTTTACTACAGTAGTTACGTCAATATTAGTACTACGAATTTTAGTACCCAACTATCCGCTAGAGGCGCTGTACAAATCTTCATACATTTTTTTTAACTACAGACGCTAGCGAGTGTAGTAAATATAGTATAGTAAAAACTCATGGTAGAGCTACATTATTTATGAAGTAAACACGTAACATACGTAGTATAAGGTCAGGTTTGTTCATATATTCAATGAAATGTAATGAATATCAATAAGTATTACTTAGTATCTAAGTATAATAAATAATGCTGGACAATTCACACAACATCATCTAGCACCAAACTAAGCAGAGCTTGTTCTTCTAGTACCCATATGGGTACTAGAAGACTGACATACTTAATACAATACATTACATAGATAGATATTTTTTATTATCCATATAAAATACCCAGAACACCCGGAATAAATATTTGCAGAACGTTCAAACATTTATCCCAAGGCGGGAATCGAACCCGCAACCTTCCGCGTCGCAGATGTGTAAAAAAGTTGACCCATGGGTACATTTTGTTTTGGATCGTTATAAAACTGGTTTGTACCAACACCTCTTTTGCGGATGCAATGATTCAGCCCTGACCTTAAAATGAATGCAAAAAAAAAACTTCTAACAGCATTAAGTAGGTAGGTACGTCAAACTTACATAACTAAACTAGGTAACTGGTATTACTTATCTAAATACCTTGTTATGTACTAAAAAGTTTTCTATAATGGCCGATGTAATATTTACAGAATTTTGTGTAAATTCATTTTACATATCGCGCTCCAGACCCAAACTAAGCAAGTCTTGTACCTACTAGGCCGGGGAACTAGATTGCTGATAGAATACTTATTATTTTTATTTAATGACTTATAAGTACTCTTAATTATTCTACTTCAAAAAAGGTAGGTCTTCTAGGACTGTATGTTCCGCGATTTCTCCGCTTTAAAATTGTGAACCGATTGTGATGATTATTTTTTTGTTTGATAGATACTTCAGATGTGGGTCATAGATATTTGAATCAAAGAATCAGAATCAGAATCAGAAGCAGAACTTACAACTATACAGTATTTACAAAATGTACCTACATTGGCATATAAAATACATATGAAACAGTTGAGCTATCTACAGACCGTTGCAAACGATCTATAGATAGTTCGACTGATCCAAATCAATACCAATCGTCGCGTACCCAAGATACTGGCTGCATTGCCGCGCTGAATAGCAATGCAGATACGCTGGGCCAGATAATCACCAGTTAATTAAACCTTACCAAGCAAGTATTAATTAATCCTACATATTAACAGAAAATACGCTGTTTCTCGAAAATATCGGGACATAGCTAATAAAAAAATCATTATCTACAATTTACAAATAAACTTCTATCTATTAAATATCTAGTAGTTAGCTATTTTCAGAACCATATTCTCATAGCTTCTATATTGATAAGATTTAATATATAAAAACATCCATTCATCCGAAAACAAAAAATGGATTGTTAGTCAAAAAACTACAGAAAACAACATCATCTTCCGCTATTTGCGCGTTAAAATAATTACTTTGTTCGTGGAATATACCTATCTACGTACATAATTATTTGTACTTTGATAAAAAAATAGGACTCTATAGTCTAGAACTTAGTTTATTCAGCGTCAGAGCCATTTTTTGCCAGTGTCCAATATACGTACCTACCTACAGTACGCGGTTGTGCTTGTGCTATGATGTTTAGCTGCAGTAGTAGTGCTTGCAACATGTTCAACTGTAGTGGTAGAGTCAGCCGAGACCAGCAAACCTAGCAAACATCTGCCGTATGTAAATTTGCATTTACATAAGCAAAGCTCAAATTTTATTGAAATCCGTTTATATAACGGTAAGTAAATATTAAATCAATGAACTGGTTTACAAATTTTCTATTGAAAAATATATCTATTGAAATATATAATTCATTTCGGACAGAACATTTGGCCATTTTCAGTTTTTAGCAAATTTGATCAAAGAATCTTCGCTCGCTTAGCTCGCTCGGTCAATATAATCATAATATTAAGTAAAAACACGATTAAATATTCCATAGTTTACCGGTAAACTAGATGTTTTTATCATCGTCAGTGCTGATCATCATTAAACTGCCTGCAAGACTGTGTAATTTATTCTAGGTACATACTTTTAGATGAAAAACCCAGATATATAACCTAGGTGTCTAGGTAAATAACCAAGCAAGCGAAGCGTCTCAGTTTCGAGTTAGGCCAAAACTTGCTAAATAGTCCGGTCAAATTATAAATACCGTGTGGTGCTGTAGAGCTGACAAAACATCTATCGAAACGAATTTATAATTTATTTATTAGATATAACTATAGCATCGACACGATAAGAAGAAGCAGACGCAAACATTGTCGTGAAGCTACAAAAATTCGCAAAGAGCTATATACAGGTACCTACATCATTATACGTACCTCTATGTATCCTCCGAAAAGTCCCTATCGTTCCGGCACCTAGACTTTATTTATTTTAGGTCAGAGGGTCACAAAAATAGGGTATTTGCGTTTTTTAGTAAGATGGAAAATTGTATCATATGGTCATTCAGACGATAATTGTAGATCTTGAAATTATCTATAAAAAGTAACTCAATACCTTTATTTAGAGTCACTATTTCTAGATATATATATATATATATATATAATATATGGGTAAAACCGTTGTACTTCGCATAACATAGGTAGGTACCTACGTCACGTAAGTAGGTATCTACACCTGTAGGTGTTAGTTGTTGTTTACAGTTTTAGTGATGTATCACTAAAGCGGTAAAAGAAATAAATAATATTATGTTCCGTTAGTGTAACTCAAGTCAAAGTCAAAATTAGATCTACTTTATTCAATAAAATCACAAGGATCATTTAAAATCGGCTTACATACCTATCTACTAGGTGATTCTAGGTGCCAGTTCCACGCGACCAGAGCCTAGAAGAACAGATATTCACAAAATAATATAGTTATAACAATCATCATCATGATCATTTCAGCTAGTTGCCCTTGGCACACACTGCAGTCTTCTAGATACCGAAAATATTGTGAGTACCAAGAGAGCTCTTTATCACACAATTTTTCGGTATTTTGGTCTCATCCTAGATACAAAAGGCCTTGGCAGACCAACAGCCAGATGGATGGACGATTTTGTTGCCGTACAGGGTAGGACCTGGATGCAAAAGGCCCAATTAAGAGTGGCGTTTGAGGGAGGAGGCTTATACCCAGCAGTGGGCTAATACGGGCTGCCGATGATGATGATCCTAGCTATTGTGGACATTTGTGAGATTTCAATCTTCAGACTAACCACTTAATTTATGAAATCCTTTTAACAAAACCACTAGTAGTACCTACCTATATACATGAACGTTTTATACAATGGACTTTGCATTGGGTGTTCAGACTTGACCATATTTATTTGATAATTGGTAATTGATCGCAATAAAGCGAGCGACGATCCTTTTCAAGTTTGTTTTGTGTCTGGGTATTCAGTGTATGGCGCGGCGGGCGAAGGTCCACCTGCGACGCGGAGGTTGCGGGTTCGATACCCGTCTTGGGATAAATGTTTGTACGATCTGCAAATATTTATTCCGGGTGTTCTGGGTATTTTATAAAAATATCTATCAATTTAATGTATTGTATTGAGTGTAGGTATGTCAGTCTTCTAGTACCCATAACACAAGGCTTAGCTTGGGGCTAGATGATGTTGTATGGATTGGCCAACATTATTTATTTATTATTATTTATGTATTTCCAAAAAAAGTAGATACATAATATAAGTATGTATTGTATCAGAAATCTCTCTCATAATAAGCTTTGCTTCGGCTTATAGCGTTTTAATAGCTCCATGAATATTTTATTTAGTGACTAAGTACTTCGACAAATCGGCTATGTTTGTTAGAACATTACTTTCAAACCGCTTATTATTATAAATTATATTTTCATAAAACTGGTTATAAAACTGACCTAGGCGTTCTTCGGAAAAAACAATTAGATAGGTACACTTATGACGTACGATTCTATATGGTCCTTGAAATGTTAGTTAAATAATAGTTTAGGTATTAGATATATATATTTATCGCACGCCAAACTCGGGTTGGCTGGTAGATAATGTTTTAGCATTAAGTCCATTTGTTGTACATAAGTATCTTTGTGCAAAAAATTGTATAAATAAATGTTACGTCTTATGTTATGTCTAGTCTTTTATTTAGCCGTTATCCTAGCAGAAAACAAACACAATACAAAGAAAAATACTTACAGCAAATTATCCTTTTAAATTCGCACAAAACGATGTTGTCTTAGCACTGAACAGAACTCAACTGAACGGACTCGGCTCGACCACTTATGATGAAACAAACTGCAACGACTTGGTGGGCGGTAATTGAGAAACTCAGAATACTGACTTATTCTGTGGCCTGGCTAAGTTTCAGAATTGTGTAAGGTGAAGTGTATTTGCGGATAGGATGTTAGGTCGGCTTAGTTGAAAATAAATCAGTAATTATTAGCTACTTTTAGATGTATACCTAAGTAGATATACTTTTACGGTCTATCGTCTATCGTATAAAAAGTTAGCGCAGACTTGATGTATTGATTACCGAAAAAACGGTCGAATTATGCCCAACGAAGTAGGCACGGGTCAGCTAGTTTTATTATAATTAGGGACTATAATGTATCAACAATTATTAACATTACCACGTAAACAAAGTATTGGAATTTGACATATCTTGTATGATCATTGTAATATAATAATGGCGAAATAAATGAAACATTTTTTGTGCTATTCTTAAAATTCAGTATTTAGCTGGGTTTAAATATTACGGGAAATTATGCAAAAAAAATAATTCTTTAGATTTAACAATTTACTTGTATTTTTATAAAAAAGGAGTATTTTAATTATTTTTTTTTTGGGAATCTGCTGCTTATGTGCCTACCATTTAAAAACTTTTGGTGTTGAATAAATAAACTATGAATATTTATTTTATAAAATAAAACGAAATTTTTATTTTTTCCCATTTATTTTTTTTTATTCATTTATTTTTCCCATTTCTTATTTAATAATCATTTACCTAAATTAATTAATATACAATTAATCTGTAGGTAACTATTTGTGACTATATTTATACATTTAATACTTAATGAAAAATCATACAAAAAAGACTAGTCATTAGTTTTTGCCTATTTATAATATTATTTATCACTGATATTAATATTAAATACATTTTATTAAATATTTTGTTGACAAAGACAATTATAACGTTTACCTACATACAGTATTTACATATTTAAAAAATACACATGTAATAATTGAGAACTGCAGATCGTTGCAAGCGATCTATAGATAGCTCAACTAATCTAAATCAGTACAAAATGACCCACGATACTGGCAGCATTGTCACGCTGTTAACCGACTTACAAAATTTAAACTATAACTTTAAAATAAATGACATGACACTAGGTCTCAGAAATGTTACTAGTTTCTTGCCCGTTCTTCTAGGCTTTGGTCGCGTGGAACTGGCACCTAGAATCACCTAGTAGTGCGATTCTAAATAGCTTAAGAGTATTGTCTCCCTTGTTGGCTCCCCTAGGGGGAACATGGAAATGATCTTCGTAATTTATGGATGCTTGTCGATGGCGATAGACTTTTTTTGTAAAATAGTATACAATTATACGCTGTAACTCATATATTTAGATATGTAAATCAACGCTCGGCGTTACTGTCAACGTTCCATACAAACGGTGCCATGCGTTTCTCTTCAGGTAATAATGCATTGAATTCTTCTATATCTTGAAGTGTCTGTAACAAAATATTTAATTACATACAAAAAAACAGGATAACTTATTATTACGAAAATTATTATTTTTTTGTAAATACATACATTGAATACATAGAAACACCGAGACACAGAACAAAATATTTTTTTATGTTCATCACACAAACATTTGCTCTGGGTGGGAATCGAACCCACGATTAGTAGTAACTCAGTTGTTAGTAAGCTACTACCAACTGAGCTGTGACGCCTGTCTAAAATGGCCCATAACGCTGTATATTAAACATTTAATTATAAAAAAAGCTTGCATTAAATGAGTGCGTAACTTGTAATTAGTTATATTATAAGTACTTACATAAAAAAATAATAATAATAAGAACGACTAACAGACCTACTTTAAATATTTTTTCTCATTTAAGTGACTACGTCTTTTCTAAACTAATATTATAAAGAGGAAAGATTTGATCGTTTGTTTGTTTGTTTGCATCGAATAGGCTCAGAAACTACTGGTCCGATTTCAAAAATTATTTCACTGTTGTGAAGCTACATTATCTGCGCTGATCTTAGGCTATATTATAATGATATTTTTTATATAGGCTACCCGTGCGAAGCCGGGACGTACTATTAGTTGAGAATAAATTTCTTTAAACATACCATTTTTGTATCAATTAAATTTCATTTCCAAAATTAGTTTGCAACGGTCTGTAGATAGCTCAACTGTTTCTTATGTATTTTATATGACAATGTACATTTTGTAAATACTGTATAGTCGTAAGTTTGTTTGTGAATAAAGATGATTAATTAGTTACCTGGTTAAGTATAGAGTTGCACCGCGATAACTGATGCGCCAGGTCATGAACCCGCGCCAGTCGCTCCGCATGCCGCGCGTTACTGCGCTGTCTCTCCACCATGCTGGCATACAACTTACTGATCTCTGAATCACTCTGAAACAAACAACGTATTTTTAACAATCTTACATAACTTAGAAATCTCTGTATCAAAAACAAACATTATAAAATCAATAAAAGTGATACCTCTCGCTCTAGCGGGAAATTCAATTTTTTTATCTTTAACTATAAGCTACTTTGCGAACATAAACAATAATTTTCTGTGTAACCCTGTATCAATTTTTGAGATTGGTTCCTTATACCTATTAACTTACTTAATTAAATTACTGTACAAAACAGTTAAATAATTATGTAAGTTAATATAAAGAACCAATCTCAAAAATAAGGTATATAGGCGAGTATAACCTTAACTTTATTCAGTAAAATCACTAAGATCATTTACGAACAAAATTTTAATTACCTAACTAATTTATTCACAAACTTACGACTATTACATTATTTCCAAAATGTACAAAGGTATAAAAGACATAAAAAACAGTTGAGCTATCTACAGACCGTTGCAAACGATCTATGAATAGCTCAATTGATCCAAATCAGTATCAATCGGAAGCTTACCCAAGATACGGGCTGCATTGCCGCGCTAAATAATAAATATATCAATTTTTTTAAGTTTTTTTTTCGTGTGACTTCTGCCCGTCAGGCAATTGCGCCAATGTCAAGCTAAAATATAATTCTCAGTCAAGTCAGTCAATCGTCAAGTCGGCTGTCTTTTGTTTTAAAGGAAAAGTGGTGGAAACGATTCCCATCAAATCCTCTGTCACTTATGTTGTTACTCCTTGTTATAACAAAATAAAAATAACTTAGTATAAGTTTTTACCCCTCTTGAAATAAATTACCTCTTTTATCTTAGTAGCAAGGTTTATTTCATCAGCTGCTAACGGATGAGCGCAAGCTGCTAAATGGGCTTGAAGTCTAGATGTTAGTCGAACCCAAGGCCTGTAGTCTAGACCTAAAAGAAAAAATATATAACAATTACAAATACTAACATGATGTCCGAACCGATTTAGTTAACTGCGAACATCTGAGGGGTGATCCAACCAATAAATGCGGCAACCGTAAAGTTAGCATAACGCAGCGTATTCGATTCACACTGCGCGTCAACCGCCAGCTCGACAGTCGAACGTTGCACCGTCATCGAGCATTGTGAATCTATACGCTGCGTGACGCTAACTTTACAATTGTCACATTGATTCGTGCTTACCCCTTTGGACAAACATATTTTAATTACTGCCTTTCTCAAAATACCTGTAACGGCCGGTTTCTCGAACGATGATCAACGAAAAAATCAAATACACTCGAGAGCAATGAATCCGGGTCACTTAAAGAATCCTAAAAATCTCGGAAACTAAAAATGCTAGGTTAATGCAATAAATTGTATTTAATAGACAATGTAATACTCCTTAAATGAAGGTATTAAAACTTCTTAGTTATTGTAAAGTTATATCATAAAAAAATCAAATTTGAAAAAGGGCCACTTTCGAAGATGGAACTACGAAATTACAGCATTTGGTTTTGCTTTTGTTTGTAATCTGTCATTTATGTGGGTACATAAACCATGTTGATAGTGCTCTATATTCATTATTCAAGCTGAAATTATGTCGCTTACGCCTGAAGAATGCACCAGAATACTTACAATGCTGGAAACCGGCCGGAGTCAGCGCGATACAGCCAGGACTGTCGGTGTGTCGCTGTCAACAGTACAAAGAGTTCTCCGACGTTACGAAGAAACTGGTTCTAACCTACGCAGACCAGGAACGGGCAGAACCAGGTGTACCACAGCACGAGAAGACCGATACTTGGTGAACACCATGCTTCGAAATCGCTTTCTCACAGGAACTGAACTCACCAATCAGTTTCGACGCCTCGGAGGAAGTAACCCAAGTGCATGGACAGTAAGACGTCGGCTTGCTGATTCTAACTTAAAACCCCTTAGACCTGCAAGCGGTCCTAAACTGGAGCGTGGGCATCGTATTTCGAGACTAAGATATGCCCAGAGCCACGTAAATTGGAGTATTGAAGATTGGTCAAAAGTTATGTTCTCCGACGAATCAAAATTTATGCTCTACAAGCACGATGGAAGACACAGAGTGTATCGAAGACCAGGGGAAAGATTCAAGCAAGCATGCATCGAAGAAAAAGTAGCCTACGGTGGTGGGTCTGTACTTGTGTGGGCCGGAATTTCTTCTGAAAGTCGCACAGAGCTGGTGATCATAGAAAACGGCTCTTTAACTAGCGTAAGATATGTGGAAGAAATCCTCAATGATCACGTTGGTCCATTTATGGTCAATTTAGGTGAGGATGCTATATTTATGCATGACAATGCCCGACCTCATACAGGTAGGATTGTGAATGACTACCTTCAAGAGATGAACATTACTCGTATGGAGTGGCCAGCGCGCAGCCCGGATATCAACCCGATCGAGCATGCTTGGGACGAGCTAGGCAGATGCGTAAAACAACGAAACCCTCCCCCAATCACGCTTCGTGAGCTCAAAATTGCTCTCACAGAGGAATGGGAGAATATTCCCCAAAATCGTATAAGGAACTTGGTGTACAGCATGCCAAACCGCGTAAACGCAGTAATGGAAGCACGAGGAGGCAATACGAAGTATTAAAATTCAAGAAAATCGTAATAAAAGTTCAAAAATTTTTTAGAGATCAGCAGTTTTTTTCTTTATGTAATTTTGTGTTAATAAAATGTATGGTGACTCATATTTTTTTTACTTTCATTTAAGGAGTATTACATTGTCTATTAAATACAATTTATTGCATTAACCTATCATTTTTAGTTTCCGAGATTTTTAACATTCTTTAAGTGACCCGGATTCATTGCTCTCGAGTGTAATTACTATGTGTCAAACTCGGATTAATCGTGATTTGAGTTTCCAGAAACCGGCCCCTTAGTATGTTAGTATGTGTTAAATGTCTATGAATATTTATTTATTAGTTCGTTTATGACTAGTTTCTTACCTTCCATTACTTCGGGATCTCTAGCACCAGGTAAGCCAAGGGTACCTCTCATTATAGGCAGAAACGTGGGTATTTCCTAAAAAATAGGATAAAAACTGCTCAAAAAAAGACGTGTGGCACTCGAGGACTGCTGCGGTAAAGTTATTGCATAGCATTCTTTGCCGCCGGTCGGTGTTAGGTTATTTTGTTACGGAATTTCTGGATTCGGTCTCCACGCTTAAGGCCCGCGATAGAAGCTATGCAATAGCTTAAAAATATAAAAGTAACAGTAATGTATAGTGAGGTAGGTCTGTGCCATCATAAAATGTACTGTTAGTTAGATTATAAAGTCAAAAATGAGCCTACATTAAATCTTGTCCCACTGCTGGGCAAAGGTAGGAATTAGGCATGTTGGCCCAGCATTAGAGTTTTTATTTTAAAGAAAGAAAGCATTACAATTAAAGTCTAGGGTCTCACAAGGATAATTTCTCTCAATAGACAAGTAAGGCAAAGCATAATATAGGCACTTAATGTCAGGTAGACTTTTAGATTTATTCCTTCTATAATACTTAGGCATAATTATGCAAAGCCAGGGTAGAATGCTACTTAAATAAAGATTTTCATATCCCTAAAATTATTGAGATGAGCAGGATTTGAATCCGTAATCCGCTACCTTACATTTGAAACAAGGGAATTATATCTACACCACCTACTTCTATTTTCCTAATAATCTTTGTGAGATTCAGTATAAGAATATTCAATATTTTGTCTAAACTAATATTATAAGAGGAAAGATTTGATTGTTTGTTTGCATTGAATAGGCTCCGAAACCACTGGACCGATTAAAAAAATTCTTTCACCGTTGTGAAGCTACACTATCTGCGATGAACATAGGATATATTATATTTTCAAAAAAAATAGGGATCCTTACTAAAACTTCAATTGTGTAACCCAAGGTGTAAAAAAATACCTAAAATGTTCCTTACCCGCTACCCGTGCGAAGCCAGGACGTACTACTAGTTTGATATAAAGCAGTTCCTCTTACCTGTAACTTCTGAATATCTTCATCCAATGCTTCGGTAGTGGCTGTTTTGACCACCACTATGTCCTTTGATCGTTTCGTTTTCCGTGCTTGCAAGCTCAACTGTCGGCGCTGGAGTAAAGATTTCTTGGTTTGCTGGTTCCTTTGGGAGTTTTTTGGGGAATCTGTAATGTTTATTTTATAATTAGTTAATAAATATGCATTGAGCTTCTTCTTCTTCTTCGTGTCAACAAAAATTTCAAACGCAGTTTATGTAGAACTGTATATAGATAAACAATTCTAAAGTCAGTTTGCAGTAGTTCAAAATGCATGCATTTTCACAGCAGTTACACTCAATAAACTACAAATTAATTAAACTATTTATTATGTATTAATATTATGGCATAAGTTGTTCAGTCACCATCTTGGTATTTTACTATTAATAAAGAATGGCTGGATCTGTTGGGCAACTAGTGCATTAAAAGAAAAAACATAAAATGCATTTTAAAATGGTTTATCTGTACTCTTATACCTAGTATGGTTCTGTTTTTACCTCCTATAGGTCTATCCACAGTATAGGATATGTATGGCAGCTCGGTGTCGGAGCAGACACTGGCTCCGGGTGAGTTGTTGCCACTTGGTGTGGGTTCGGAGCCTGAAGATCCTAAAATAAATTAATATACTGACAAAAAAAACTAAATTTAAAATTTATACTACAGGTTACATATTGTGTATAACTAAATTGTTACAATAAGATACATATTCAATCCCCTACCTTAACCATATTGCAGGAAATTTGAGTCCTAGAACTAGTCTCAATCTAGTTACTAGAATGTGTGATGCGATATGTCCATGACTATTATTTTAACGTACCTGGAATATTAGACACAGCGATGGTATGGCCTCTTCGAACGGGCGGCGGTCGCTGCGCTTGCCTTTTAGGCGGCTGTGAAGACTGCTCCGATCCCATCTCGTCGAAGAGGATTTATCTAAGAATGGCATATAACTTTAGGCATGGCTAATAGACCAAAGAATCCACATTTTCAAGGATCACAAACCTCAAGAAAGAGTTATTTCACTGTAATTTGGATAAACTTACGGTTTTACTATAGGATTAAAAGCAAGATATCAGATTTATTCCGTAATGTTACAGTAGAATTAAAAAACTACATCGATCGATTCCCAAAACTCTGTACACAAGAAAACAAACATTAAGTAAACTGAATGTCATTGTCATGTTAAGCAACAGTCAAAACACGATGTAACTAAATCACATTGCCATTCTCGTACAAACCGTTTAAATTCTGAGTTAATGAAGCTGCACCTCTCATATAAATGTATTCTGTACGATGACACGTTGACATCAAATGTCAAAACCATTGCTGAATGCTGAGCTGGAAATCGTCAACAAATCCTGGAAATTCTTTTATGTTTTACGACTAATATAATGAAATAACTTTTAATATTACGCTAAAAATGGTTGACGAAAGTACGAAAAAGACTCTGAGCAGCATACCGTTGTTGCAGACTAAAGCTGGACCTCGTGAAAAAGAATTATGGACATCTAGACTAAAAGAAGAATATCAAGCTCTTATTAAGGTAATTTTCTATTTAAAACTGGTTCATGGTTCTTTTGATTCGTATAAGTCAAGTGAAATGATGAAACAGGAAGACTCAAATATATATTATAAATTTTTTGTGAAGAATAACTACTAAAAAGATATGCATTGGTAAGTAGGATACTTGTAAAAAGAACAGGGGTATTCAAAGACTTTTGTGTAATAATCCTAACAATTGCTCTTTTCAGTATGTTCAAAACAATAAAGCAGCTGACAATGATTGGTTTCGTCTTGAATCCGACAAGACGGGCACAAAATGGTTTGGCAAATGTTGGTACGTCCACAACTTACTCAAGTACGAGTTTGACTTGGAATTTGATGTGAGTACATACTTTTTAGGCAATTGTAATGTACCCATTTGACATAGCACAAAGAAAACTCAAGTGTTTTTTATCAAAATTGTATTTTGGCTAGCTATGTGAAACTAGTATATGTTAGCTTAAACAAATAAATTATATAACTGACTAACATACAAAATAATAGTTATAATAGACTATGGACATTAGCATAAATACACTAAAAAAAAAAGAAAAACTAGCTTACAAATAAAAATGAGGGTACTTTTTTCATACTCAATCTTAGCTACAAGCTTTAATTCCCATAAATAACAAAATATATTATTTCAGATACCAATAACCTACCCAACAACGGCTCCAGAACTAGCATTACCAGGTCTAGATGGTAAAACTGCTAAAATGTACCGAGGAGGCAAGATCTGCTTGACGGATCATTTCAAACCGCTCTGGGCTAGGAATGTTCCAAGATTTGGAATCGCTCATGCCATGGCACTTGGTGTAAGTATTTATGAATTAATTATATATATCGTCGTAATCGTAGAACAAAGATGGATGTGCAAAACTGCAGGTTTACATTTTATGTCATAACTTTATAATGGTTACACCTATCAACGTGAAATTTAGACAAGTTGCTATATGTGTATAAGCCTTTACAATTGAATACAAAATAAATAATAATAGGTTAATTAATTAAATAAAAAAACGGCCAAAAATCACATCCGTCTTTGTTCTATGATCATGATGATGTAGTTCTTTAAGAGAAAAGAGTGTTGACCGTCTTGATTTGATGTGGGATGACGATATAGCTATGGCCTGCTAGCTAATCATGGCGGGTCGCACATGGACGAGACTAGACAGGACTGTGGAGAGTGGCACAAGAAAAGGGAGGCCTATGCCCAGCTGTGGGTGAAATCTGACTGTGGATGATAATGATGTAATTGTATTGGCTGATGGTCCGGATAAGTGCTCCTAGCTTAAAGGCAGCTAGGTGATGAAGCATACCTTCAGTCAAGATCATTTTGATGTTGTTGCACAGAAACACTTACCAGCTTACTATGTACTTCAATTACTCTCTTGTTTTCTCTCTCTTATGTGATTGTTCGTTTTGTTTCGTAAGAGTACTTTTTGTCTGTTTTTGTGTTACTTTTGATAGCATATTAAAATCTCTATACCTGTCTTCATGTGATTATTCTTTCGATAAGTCTTAGAAATCATTGTGGTTTTAAAGACAATTCTAAATATACCGCGGGATTTTTCTGAGTAAAGTATGTCTGACTATGTCTATAATACAAATTTTAAAGGAGTTGGTGGCGTAGTTTGTTATCGCACCCCCGCATCAAAAGGTAGGTCGCAGGTTCAAATCCTGCTTGTCTCGAATAACTTGGGATTTTTTTAATCTTTTTGACTTTGACTTTGACATAGACTTAATTACTTATACATTAAAAAGGAGGTCTCAAATCGACTTTCTTTTATTTAGTTGTATTTTTCCAGCTTGGACCATGGCTTGCTGTCGAGATTCCAGATTTAATAGAAAAAGGTGTAATAACTTACCAAGAAAAATCAGATGATGTTAAATGAATCATCAAATACCCATGTAAATACAGAAACGTAATTAAATTTATATATGTTTAATTTGTGTTTTATTTTGGTCTAACTATTTAGGTACGTTTAAAAAATCGGCTAAGTTCAAGTCGGACTCGCGCACTAAGGGTTCCGTACCATATCTAACTGTTGCCTTCATCATATCGAGCAATAATTAATAAAAAACAACATTCTGTTTTAGTATGTTTTTTAGTAAGTAGGTACTTATTATTTGTTTTCGGCAACAAAAATACGTCATATCTTATAATCACGTTTCATGATACCTACATCCTGGTGACAATATGACCGACTGAGAGACGGACAGCGGAGTCAGTTAATGATATATAATCGAATAAATAAAGTTGTTTTAGTTTGATAATTTTACTTATATTTATATTCGTAGCCCAGAGTATGTGCATTATGGCAGTTTGTGCAATCGCAAGGAGGACAGACAGTGGTCATCCCTGTAGTAGCCTTCGTCACATAGCCGGGAGTGTTTCTCTGAAAACAACAAGTTACAATCATTACCATAGTTAACCGAGCGAGCGAAGCGATTGTTTACGATATTGCTGATCGAGCGAGCGAATCGATTGTTTACGATATATTTGACCGAGCGAGCGATGCGAATGTTTACAGTATTGCTGACCAAGCGAGCTATGCGATTGTTTACGAAATTGTTGACCGAGCGAGTGAAGCGACTCTAACGAGATTGTTGACCAAGCCAGCGATGCGATTGTTTACGATATTGTTATCCGAGCGAGTGATGCGATTGTTTACGAGATTGTTGACCACGCCAACGATGCGATTGTTTACGATATTGTTGATCGAGCGAGCGAAGCGATTAACGATATTGTTGACAAAGCGAGCGAAGCGATTGAACTATATTGTTGACCGAGCGAGCAAAGCGACTGCTAGGATATCGTGGACCGAGCAAGCAAAGCGATTGTTATGATATTGTTGATCGAGCAAGCGAAGCAACTATTACGATATTGTTGATCGAGCGAGCGTACGATTATTACGATAACGTTGACCGAGCGAGCGAAGCGACTCCGTTTGGAGATTGGCCAAAAAGACATAAGTATTTGTCAGTTTTTGCTTACAAAACGTTGTACCTACATACCTTTATGTATTTAAAGTGAATATTTCCAAACAGTTTCAAGGGAGTGAGTGGCGCTCGGGAAACGCACATGCACTGAAAAATAATTACTTATAATTTAGGAACTTTATTCACAAACAAACTTACGACTATACAGTAATTACAAAATGTACATTGTCAAATAAAATACATAAGAAACAGTTGAACTATCTATAGATCGTTTGCAACGGTCTGTAGATAGTTCAACTGTTTCTTAGAACTTATTAGGAACTTAGTTTTGATACCTACTAGTTTGTGCACACATGGATCGATCGATTTCTACGATCCGTGTGTGCACAAACTCGTACTTGGGGTACTTGTTACCCACCTACACAAATAAATTCAACTTTAAGTAGTAGGTACTTTTACAAGTGAAATTCAATATTTTTGAGAACGATAATCTTTTCATCTACTGGAATACCCTAGCGTTTTTTCAATAACTTTAATATAAGACGATTAAATAACTTAATTAGGCTTACCCCAGGCTGATTGTAAAAATACAAATAGTTAATTATTTTTAATGGTACATATTAGTAAGTTGGTACTAATATATGAAATAATGTTTTTTTTAATTAAACAATACTTTTTTCTTTACATGATACGAAATGCGAACTTTACCTTGTAAGTAGTGTTTACCGTGTAGTATTCTATCAGCAATCTAGTTCTCATAGTACAAGCTCAGCTTAGTTTGGGACTAGAGTGTGTTGTGTGAAATGTCCATGAATATTTATTTAAATGTATATTACTTACAATCTGTAAAGAAAATGAATAATTCATTATAAATTCATTGTAAATTACGATTAAATAATTTATAAAATAATAGCCAAAATATAAAAAAAAAACAAAAAATTAAATTATTATAAAAAAAATGTAGCCTAGTAATATAATAACTTAAAAATAAATAAGCAACTTACGGTCGCAGGCTGTTAAAATAAAAATGAATTTATAATGTTAGATTAATTAAAAGGTAATATTTTGGTACTTATTTATAAATATAGTTATTTAAAATTATGATGAATCAAGTCATTGGCTCATCTGAGGTTTAACTATTGCTCCTAACAATGTGATGCTTCACTGAGCACGTCCTTTGTACACTTAAATTTTACTCTACTTGATAACCGATTTTTGGTTGTAAAGATTTAACTTACTTTTGTATAATACTGGAATAATAAAATATATAAGATTACTTAGTTATAAAATTAGTATTAACTATACAGCTTTAAAGTTATCAATAAATAATAATAAAAACAAACCGTTCTCTGAAAAAAATAAATCGAGTTTAAGTAGGTAGTGTTTATTCGTATTAAAAAATATACTTCAAAAATATTAAGCACAACACCATTTTTAAATTAAATAAAAACCCAAAATATACTTACAAAGCTCTGAAATTTGATTTGATTTATTAAGAATTTGTAATAAGTAAAGTACTGTAAATAAAATAAAAACTATTTCCGACAAATATTTAAGTAAACTGTCACTTACTTCCGTCTGGAAATTAAATAAAATTCATTTTATTTCGGGCGGTACTTTAATATTTTGTTTCGTAACATCTAATAAGTGAATACTTTTTTAAGGGTGTTTCTCGGGCTCAAACCCATTTTCTCATTAACAAATTTATAATGTTGAATTAAACTACATAGGTATTGTTAAAATACTAAAATAGCAACTTACTAAGAGCATCTAAAAACAAAAAATAAACAAATGAATAATTTGATTAACGACTTCATCTTAATAAATCATATCAATTTTATCATATATAGGGGTGTTTTATCATATATATATATATATATATATATATATAGGGGTGCATGGAAAGAGCCTCCTCGTGGCGCACACCGGTAACAGCTAGGCACGGTAAAGCAGTGTCTAGTCTGGCTAATCTTTCCAACACCATGCTACAACAAAATACAGTCGTAGCATCGACACGATAAGAAGAAGAAGATATCAATTTTATTATCTTATATTATTTTCACTCAAGTAAATCTTTAGAAATAATACTTACAACGCCCTATAAATTAAAACATTTATTATCAATAAAAAATAATAATAATAAAAAACTAAATATTTGCACAGTTTAGTTACTTACGCCGCCGTCCTAAAGACAAAAAAATGAACATATTAGATATATTATTAGTTATAAAGATACAATATTTATGACAGTTATTTAAAAAAAAAAATACTCATGGATATTTTGATTGTATGCGAATTTCACTTATTTATTTAAAATATTTTTAATAAAAATTTAGATAACGATAAATACATTTAAAAACTCTCACCGAAAACTGCAATTAATTATTTGATTTAGATTTTGTTTAAAAAAATGCATATAAATATTATGTAATACATTAGATTTTTACACACTTATTTACAATTATATCTTTTTATAATAAATAAGCTCACCGTGAACTGTAAGATGAAAATTTAAAATTAAAATTATTATTTTTCTAATAATTTATTATGACTAAATAAAAAAACAATTTATTCAACATACGTTTAACTGAAAATAAAATGAATCATAGTTATTGTTCTTAATATAGCAATAACATAGGTATAAATAGGTACTTTTTGCTTATGATTGGCGTGTTACTCTCAATCAAACAGACTAATCGATTTTTGGATTCAGTTATTTTACAGTTTCATACCTCATAATAAATACAAAAATATTTATTATAAATATTACTAAGCAGACTTTTATTAATTAATTCATATTTTAACTGTAACTTACCACATCCTAAAATTAATATAAAATAATATATTAATAAGATAACAAAAATGCGAAAACAAGTGCAGGACAGTAAAATATGCGTCACTACTTGACAGATTTTTCCTAGATTGTGATAATATAGGTACAAATAATGTGTGTGCAAAACTAGGAGAAGCAGGAATTAATAATTATAATGGGGTATTTTTTATTTCGGGAACACCTGGGTGAAAAGGCCCAAATTCGAGATCGCTGGCAAGACCTACAGTGGTGTTACCAGGCTAAAATGATCGGACATGATTGCATACAGAATACTTTTATTAATGCATGTAAAAGATGTTATAGAATTTACAATAAACAAGTATTAAAAACATGATTTGTCTCTATAGTATGTATATAAACATTAAGTATTAATATATTCAAAAAAATACTTACGCTCGTCTGAAAATTATAAAGATTCGAAAGTAAATTGACGTGCAAAGTGAAATATTAATATATCTTTTACAAATTCTCTCTGTAAGTTAAGTTAACATACCACTTTCTGTAAAAAGTACCAAATTTAATTAATAAATTATGTACATAAATAATAACTTTTATAATTATCGATTAAGATAATTTATAAAAAAATTGAAATGTACTTACAGGATTCTGTAAAATTAAATTTAATGTAACTTGCGCAGTTTTCTTTTATTTCATTACTTTATCAATGAAAATATTATAGAAGGGAACCAATATTTTAAAAATAAACTTACACCCTGCACCTAAAATAAAAATAAACGTAATTATAATTAAAATCAAATATAAGTTCATAAAAAAATAAATTTAAAAAGTATTTTATTACCGTCATTGTAACAGCATTGATTTTCATGAAAAAAAAATAAGTTATTTTTACCAAGTAATTAAATAAGTAGATAATATTAAAACTTTTATGATATTTTAAAACATTATAATAATAACTACATACGTAAGAATCCTGAAATAAAACCACGTTCTAAATTAATTATCTGTGATGCAATAAATAAGTATAATATTAAATGGAAGAAAAACTTACTGTCACCTGAAAATGAACTGATTTTATTAAAAATGTTAAGAATTAATTAATTTATATTCATACAATAATAATCATGTTAACTTACCACGTTCTGAAAATTCGAAATGTGAAAAATGAAAAATATTGTATAATATCTACTGTAATTTCAATAGATTATCTGGGCACGAAACAGTAAATTAAATACATAATTATTATAAATGTATTTTATATTTAAAATATTTAATATATTCGATTTGAAAAGACAAATAAAAAGTTAGTTGCAATTATATTAAATAATAATTTATTATGTTTAAAAAACTCACCTCTGGCTGTTAGAATTAATAAATATAAATAAACATTTTTTAAACAATAAGTGACTTGATATAAATAATACAAACCACTGTCAAATTTAGAGATAGGACATGCCTGTGACTACAATTTAGACCTCGTATTTTGAAAGAGTACTAATCTATATTATAAAAATGAAACCCGTTTTCCGTTGTCACGACATAGCATGAAATCGGACAGATTTGGCTGATTTTTTTTTGTATTTTCTACTTACTCAACAACAGTACAAGGTTCTTACGGAAAAAAGTTAAGAAAATCTCTCAGAAAAAATACATATTGAAATATAATTTAATATCAATAATAAATAAGTTGTGATGATAGATGATAGATGTGAAGGCAGGGCTACTACCAACTGCGTTGTGACGCCTGTCTATAGGTATAATTAAATTAAATCAGACTGTAATATACATATATTAAGTTAAATAACGCAGTCTTGTAAGATATTTATTTTCAAAGTTAGTCGTTATTATATTAATACATAAAAATAATAAATATGAACTGATTGTGAACTGTGAAATTGTACTTACAGTCATCTAAAAACAAGTACCAAGTATAGAGCCATTAATAAATAAATAATGCGGGACAATCCACACAACATCATCTAGCCCCAAGCTAAACAGAGCTTGTGTTATGGGTACTAGAAGACTAACATACTTAATACAATACATTTTTTAGATAGATAGTTTTCATTATACATATAAAATACCCAGAATGAATATTTGCAGATCGTACAAACATTTATCCCAAGGCGGGAATCGAACCCGCAACCTCCGCGTCGCAGGCGGACCTTCGCCCGCCGCGCCACATCGGTCGACAATGCAATAGAGATTACACTACGCTTGCGACGGATGATCGTCACGTTCTAAATGGGACACTAACTATGATTGCAATCGGTTTGCAATCATTTGACAATTAATATCAATTGCCTTTTGTGCAACAGGTATTTATCTGATTATACTGAGTTGACAAATCAACCCGATACAAGCTATAATTGACCGAGCGAGCGAAGCGTTTCAGTTTTGTAATTGTCCAAAAATACTTGTTCATCTGTCTGCTGGTCCCATTTTGCAGTTAATAATAATAATAAGTTTTCTTTTAAACACTTGTTTTAAAAACTTTTTGCTAAGATTTTTAATAAATGTGTAAGTAAATAATAATAAATATTCACGGACATTTTACACATCACACTCTAGTCTCAAACTGAGCATAGGTTGTACCTACCTATTATGGGAACTAGATTGCTGATATAATATCTACGTATATACTTATTTTTTTTAAACACACAGAATACATAGTATCACAGAACAAATATGTATGTTTATCACACAAACATTTGCCCTGGGTGGGAATCGAACCCACGACTCACCGCATGGAAGGCAGAGCTACTACCAACTGAGCTGTGACGCCTGTTAGTGGGTTATATATATAATTGATTAATCTTTAATAATATATTTATTATGATATCAACTCACGTCATCCGGCTAAAATCAGATATTAATAATATCAATATATAACAATAATACACAAAACTAAGTGTATACAAAATATATATAGATACTTAGTTTAAAAAAAGACAAAACATATTTTTTTAAATTGGCTGATAAACGTACCCCGACCTGAAAATTAAAATCATATTACATAAAGTAGTGATAGTAACTTGTTTACATTATTTTGTAAATAGAAAAATTGATTGAACATTTATGAAAGTTGCATATTAAAGATTAGTCCACAACAGGACAGAGGGAACTGTAGCGAAGGAAGGGAGGCCTTTGCCCTGCAGTGGGACACCACAGGCTGAAAAAAATAATATTGTAGGTAAATAAATAAATAACGCTGCAAAATCTAGTCCCAAGCTAAACAGAGCTTGTGTTAATGGGTAGTAGAAGACTGACATCGTTACATAGATAGATATTTTTTATTATACATATAAAGTGTGAATAGTGAATAAAATTTACCGTTAGCTGTAAATTAATACACAATATTAGTATTAAGAAATAAAGAGATTTGTTGGAGAGATATTGTTTAATATCACACGACAACTGTAAATGCTGCAACTAGCTTAGTGTCTTTATGAATAATTTCATGTCTTAAACTAAGTACCTATATTTATTGTAAAGTTTAATTAAAAACCATTCAGTAGATATTTTTTGCGTGAAAAAGTGACAAACATACATCCATAAAAACAAGCATTTATACCAAATAAGAACGAAGCAGATTTTTTTTTAAACATAGATAATTAAATTTTTTTTTTTTTTATTTAATAAATATATATTTACCATAGCTTGCACCAAGCTCTGAAATAAAAAAAATAACAGTCGCTTTGAATGTCGGACTTACTAAATATTAAAATTAATCAAGATGACAAAATAAATTAGGCACACAAAATTATTTTTTATTTAAACTTACATCATTCGATTGAGCCTAAAAAAAAACAAAAATATTAACGCAATAACAATTATTTATCAAATTCCAAAAAAAAAATATTATATTAATTTACTCAGGATTCATATACATAGCATTCATTAAATAATTCGATAGTTTTGGGAGTAGTTTTTTACTTGATGTATTAGATGGTTTAATACCTAGTTTATTTTTATTATTTATTCACAAACAAACTTACGACTCTACAGAATTTACAAAATGTACATTTACATATAAAATACATAAGAAACAGTTGAGCTATCTACAGACCGTTGCAAACGATCCATAGATAGTTCAACTGATCCAAATCAGTACCGATTGGAAGCGTACCCAAGATATTGGCTGCGTTGCCGCGCTAAATAGCAATGCTGATACGCTGGGCCAGATACTCACCAGCCCTCGGGTCACTTAATTATTTATTAATTTGACATCTAGACATTTAAACTTTTAACTAACTATATGTATAGACCTATATGGTTAGCTAAATATGGTTAAATGAGTGAAGTATACCTGTATACTTCACTCATTTAACCATATCTAGCAATATTTTTTGTAGTTTAATAATTTGTAGACTCAAAATAGCACAAGACAAACCTTAGAGGTTTTTAGATGCTATGTTAAAACTATTTATTATTTTAAATTGTAATTATTATATATAAATAATAAAAAAAGATTACCGATGTTACTGCATCCTTAAAACAAAATAGTTTCCATTACAGCGACAAATAAAATCATTTTAGTTTGTATAACTCAGTACTGAGCTGTGATTTATTAAGGTCATATTTTGACTTTTAAAAATTGCAATAAAATGTAAATACGTTTCCAAAACCGCCACTTTTTTGATTGGAAAATAAAAGAGAAAAGTCTAATCTGAAACCTTGGTTCAAAGCGGCTGAACAAATACTTGTTTTTTTGAATAATTCAGTTTATCTATTAAAAAAAATGACAAACATCTTGAAATAACTTACAAAAGGAGTCTGAAATTTTAAATAATAAAATTGTAACGGTATCTCTCAAAGCTACTCCACAAAACGCAAATACAATCCAAAATAAAGTATTTTTACCGTGGTAATAAGGTTGTCCTCACTGCTTTCTTCTTTTCCGACTGTTGTCTAAATAATTAAAGGCTTTCATTAATATAACTCACATATCTGATTCACTTCGAACTGTATTAGGATGTTCGTAAAAAACTATATCTAAAAGAAAATCACTGTGGGATTTATGTATGTAATAAAATACAGGGTTTCAATAGAACAAGTCAACGAATCAACTGGTTTTATTACCTATATTACCCATTACTACATTTAACATGGGGTACCGCACGCCCCTTTTAAAAGAATAATTAAATAAACAACTACCTAGTTAGCACTAACTAAAATATTATATTAGAATACCAACTCAATAATGACGACCGATGTAGTGCTGCTAGCGAAGGTCCGCCTGCGACGCGGAGGTTGCGGGTTCGATTCCCGCCTTGAGATAAATGTTTGTACGATCTGCAAATATTTATTCCGGGTGTTCTGGGTAGATATTTTATATGTATTTAATAAAAAATATCTATGTATGTAATGTATTGTATTAAGTATGTCAGTCTTAAGCCCATAACACAAGCTCTGCTTAGCTTGGGGCTAGATGATGTTGTGTGGATTGTCCAGCATTATTTATTCATTACTAACCCAGTAATAGGAACATTTCTACTGCAGCGATTATCACTCAGACAGTCTTTGTGTAGTATATAGCTACCTACTTACACGATACATCACCAAAACTACAGATAAGTACAGATAAGGTATTAGGAACAAGTTACCTTACATTATTATTGTTAACAATGAAAACAGAACAGGGCATCTTAAATATAGTTTTTATAACGAATGGAAAGGTTTATGCATTCGCACGCATTACAAAAATCTATAAAACATTAATCAATTGTGAAGCGATTATGCCTGAGTTTCTGTGTAGAAAATTGCCCATATTCCTTTATGAATGAATAAAATTTAATAATTATTTAAATGTAACCTTTAGTCCATTATCATCAAATTATAAATATTATTATCTTACGGGATCATCTCCTGCTTCTAGTGGCTGAAAAATAAACAATTATTAGACAAGGGGCGTTGTGGGCCTCAAGAAAAAAAATGTTCTTCAAGGGTTGCCACGTTTGAAGGGACTTTTACAGGCCTACATTTTACTGTAATCACTACGCAAAAAAGTTAACCCTATGGATATCGAGCCATTTTTTTAAAACTGATTTTAAATTTACATCTTTGTGTGGACCATCAGCATTCTAAGTAAGAATGCTGATGGTCCACACAAACGCCTGTAGTGGCTTTCATAAAGTTTCATTTTATCTTTTTATTGTTTGAAAATCCAACCTGTGGAAATCGAGATATTTCCGAAAACCTGTAATTATTTTTTTACAATACTACTATAATATTATGTATTACAGTACTAACTCAATTTGTAAAGGTTGGATTTGTGTTTTTAAATCGTGGCCATAGAAAATTGCCCATTTTCCTTTGTTAATATACAATTTAATAATTTATTTCATGTAACCTTTTGTCCATTTTCATCAAATTATAAATATTATTATATTATCTTACGGGATCAGTTTCTGCTACTGTTGTTGGCTGAAAAATAAAAAACTACAATAATCACTAGGAACGCAAAAAATCCGTCCCATGGAAATCAAGCCATTTTTTAAAACTGATTTTAAATTTACATCGTTTTACTTAGAATGCTGAAGGTCCACAAAAATGCCTGTAGTGGCTTTCATAAAGCTTCATTTTATCTTTTGATAGTTTGAAAACCCAACCTGTGGAAATCGAGATATTTCCGAAAACCTGTAATTGCTATTTTACAATACTAATATAATATTATGTATTTCAGTAGTACCTAACTCAATTTGTAAAGGTTGGATTTGTGTTTTTAAGTCGTGACCATAGAAATGTGCCCATTTTCCTTTATTATTATATCATCATCATCATCAACCTATGGCAGTCCACTGCTGGACGTAGGTCTCTCCCAAGACGCGCCCCTGAGCCCGGTCTTCGGCTCTCCTCATCCAGTGTTTGCCAGCTACATTACGCAGATCGTCGCTCCATCTCGCCGGAGGGCGTCCTACACTACGCTTGCCTAAACGCGGTCTCCACTCCAGTATCCGTTTGCTCCAACGGTCGGTTCTTCGGCAAACATGGCCGGCTGGCGATAATAATATGAATAAATATGACGATGTCGACGGCAAATCGTAAGTGTTAGATATATTTGTCATTGATGTTTATGCCCATCCCATTCCAACTCAACGTCTTAAACAAATCTTCTAGCGCGCTCGTAAACAATTGGGTATTTGAATATATGTACACCAATATTTTATATATACCAAAAAAAAAAACCTACACTCAGTGTCTGTTACTAATCACATTTCGGCCGTTAAAACTTAAAATAATAATTAATTAAAGAAAATTCCCTTACAAAAACATAATATAGAGTTAACCTTAAACATAATATTGAATTTAATACTCCAGTTGTTATGTGTTTTATAGACTATGCTAAGGCTTTTGATTGCGTTAGATGGGATAAACTCTGGGAGGTTCTTTGTGAAATGGTAGTACCGAAACATCTAGTTTGACTTATCAGCAGCTTGTACATTAACAACCACTCCTTTGTCCGTGTCGACACTAATTGTTCGAATGTATTCAAAACTAGACAAGGTGTGAGACAGGGTTGTATACTTTCACCGTTGCTCTTTAACATCTATGGGGAATACATTGTTCGAAAATCATTAGAACAGTGGCATGGTGGATTTACTGTGGGTGGAAAACGAATATCTAATCTTCGCTATGCTGACGATACTACGTTGATTTCTACATCAGTAGAAGAGATGGTGGTTCTACTACATCGCCTGGAGGTTGAGAGTGAGGCCATGGGACTATCTATCAATAATAGCAAGACAAAGTTGATGATAGTTGACCGAGGAGGCCTCCTTTTCGGCTCAAATAGCTGCCGGGGTATTGAGTCAGTAAACCATTTTATTATATTATATATTTTATATACCTGGGCTCTAAAAACTGCAACGATGGCAGTTGTGTGCCTGAAATTAAGCATCGTATAGCCATGGGACGGGACGCAATGACTCGGTTTAATGGCATCTGGAAAAACCGAAGAATATCATGTAAGACGAAGATGCGCATAGTCTGAGCCCTAGTCTTTCTTATTTTCTTTTACGGCGTCGAGACATGGACTATCTTAGCAAGAGAGAGGAAAAGAATTGATGCGTTTGAGATGTGGTGCTGGAGGCGTATGCTGCGAATATCGTGGACAGCTAAGCGCACCAACGTGTCAATTCTTACGCAGTTAAAAGTGAAAGATAGGTTATCCACAATTTGTCACCGCCGTATACTCTCTTACTTCGGCCATATTGCCAGACGCGGCGACCAAAACTTGGAGAAGCTAGTAATAATTGGTAACGTCGAGGGAAAACGATCGCGCGGTAGATCTCTAACCAGATGGACTGACCAATTAAAAGAGGGTGGACGAAAGTTCTGCGACGTAGTTAGAACGGCCACAGACAGAAACCGCTGGAGGCAGACCGTTCACTCCATGACGACGACAAAGACATCCATTAGTGATCACGATCTTCAGTCATGAAGTGCCGACCACAGAGAGATTATAATCCACTCATGGACAAAATTAGAGGAACGGTACAAAAAAGAGACAGATCGGACGTAAAAAGTTTTTTTTTGTATGAAGTATAAAGATTTTATTAAGGCGACGGGTAGGGTGAAATTTTTCATAATAAATAAAAATGTCAATAACTTCCAAGTTTATTGAAGTGAAAACTTCTTTAGCGGCTCTGGGTGGGTAAAAACTTTCAAACTCGCGTCAGGGTCACGTGACGTCGAAAAAGCGTAAGATCTTATTTAATTTTTATACATTGCTCGTAAAACAAGAGACGACAAAAGAACACACTTGCGGTCACGCGACGTATGACTCAAACAATTAAATAGTGTTGTGGCGACATGACGTGACGATGACGTGGCGACATGACGTGACGTGACGATGACGACGAAGCCACAGACACAAATGTGTCTGTGTCTTCGTTGGCTGACAACATGACAAATGTGTCTGTGTCTTCGTTGGCTGTGACGATGACGACGAAGCCAACGAAGACACAGACACATTCGCGCTTGCGCGAATGTGTCTGTGTCTTCGTTGGCTTCGTCGTTGTGTCACATTCGCGCTTGCGCGAATGTGACACAACGACATGACACAATCACAATGACACAGACACATTCGCGCTTGCGCGAATGTGTCTGTGTCAGTGTGTCTTCGTTGTCTTCGTCGTGTCACATTCGCGCTTGCGCGAATGTGACACAATGACATGACACAATCACGACTGTGGTTATATTTTTGAAGTGAAAACTTAAAAGTGAAAACACAACGTTAATATTGAAGTTTTCACTTCTGCCGGCACTCCCGGAGTGCTAGCTTTTTTTATTTATTTATTATATCTATACACATGTTAAACTTGTAACACGGCATAGTTTTTGCCGTGGTGGTTAAACTCTAAACAGTCAGCGTAGCAACGTCACAATTTCAATTTCAACAAAAATGCTGACAACGGCGCAAAACACATAATGAGCCGCGCACAGTTCGGATAGTCAAACTCTAAAGCAGTGCCTTATGTATATTTGCGAGCACTCAGCAATCAAACACTTATAATTCCTAAGGCGCTACTCTTCTTCTTCTTTAAACACCTTAATGTAGAAATGTTTTCTTTAGAGTCACAAGATACGAACCATAAGAATAGCTGTGCTGAGTTTGGTACCAAACAAATCTGCCAAACCCATAAAAAATGGGATCTTAAACCACACTTTTGCAAAAGGTGTTGGTACTAAACTTACATTTAAAAGTAAACTATATCCAAGAGCACAAATTTTGAGTAACAATACACTAGTTCAATATATGTGTTATAGGAAATAATAAGTTTCACAACTCCACATGCTATCACTTTTTCTGAAAACAGTTTTCGGTTTCCCCAAAAACACGCATTTGGCTATACCCGTCACCTTAAGCACTTTATTCATTATAATATTTCTAATGAAAATAAAACTAACTTCAGTAAAAAAACACAAAACTAATCAATAGAAATCACAAAAATGATGTTTTGAAGAATTAACCCTTCAATCATCACATTGAAAATACCAGGGTTTTATGCCATTATGGGGACTTTTTGTCGAGTGTTTGGGCACATTCAGTATTTAGTGGTACCCCCTCTAGCCGTTAAAACTGCCAGCAATCTTCTCGGCGTGCATTTGATTAAGTTATCAATGAAATTTTGTGGTATTTGGTTCCACGTTTCTTCCAGTGCTCTTTTGAGATCTCCTCTGTTTCTTGGTGATGGATCCCGCTGTTTTTTTTTGTTTTCCGAGCTTATCTCAAACATGTTCGATGGGGTTTAAGTCTGGCGAGCGTGCTGGCCACGGCAAAACGTCAATTTTAACCTCTTGAAGATACCCCCAGTTCAGAGAAATCGCACTTTGACTTCTTCTGAGGTCAAATCTATGCTCCAAGACGTTCGACATGTGACTGTTAGCACTAAAACGATAAGAAGAAGAGTTAAAGAAGCTGGAATAAAGACGTACTTGCCAGCCAGAGGACCGTTACTTACCACAGATCATCGAGTAGCTCGGGCTAACTTTGCTCGCTCATACCAAAACTAGAATGATGATGACTGGGGGAAAAATATTGTTCACTGACGAGTCTAGGTTTTGTCCACAGCCAGATGACAGAAGAATTAAAGTTTAGAGACGACCCGGAGAAAGATACGCTCAGTGTAACATTGTCGGAAGAGAGTCATATGAAGAGGGTCAGTAATGGTATGGGGTGGTATTTGCATAGGGGCACGTACGGAGTTGCACATTGTAGAAAATGGATCCCTGACTGCGGCTTGATACGTAAATGACATCTTAGAACCAATTGTCATGCCCTTTGTCCCGTACATCGGAGAGAATTTTCAATTAATGCAGGACAATGCCCGGCCCCACACTGCAGCGGTAGTTTGGCGGTATCTTCAAGAGGTTGAAATTGACGTTTTGCCGTGGCCAGCACGCTCGCCAGACTTAAACCTCATCGAACATGTTTGAGACAAGCTCGGAAAACAAATAAAACAGCGGGATCCATCACCAAGAAACAGAGGAGATCTCAAAAGAGCACTGGAAGAAACGTGGAACCAAATACCACAAGATTTCATTGATAACTTAATCAAAAGCATGCCGAGAAGATTGCTGGCAGTTTTAACGGCTAGAAGGGGTTCCACTAAATACTGAATGTGCCCAAACACTCGACAAAAAGTCCCCATAATGGCATAAAACCCTGGTATTTTCAATGTGATGATTGAAGGGTTAATTCTTCAAAACATCATTTTTGTGATTTCTATTGATTAGTTTTGTGTTTTTTTACTGAAGTTAGTTTTATTTTCATTAGAAATATTAAAATGAATAAAGTGCTTAATAAAATCTTTATACTTCATACAAAAAAAAACTTTTTACGTCCGATCTGTCTCTTTTTTGTACCGTTCCTCTAATTTTGTCCATGAGTGTATTATGTTTTTCAAAAGGAACTCAATTTCTAAATGTTGGATTTAGAAAACAGTTGAAAATCAACTAAAAGCCGTTTCTTGCTCTTGTAAGCGCAACTACATCCATTTTTTGGGCGTTCAGAACTCGGACTCATAATTCTACGTTAAATAAACAAGTATAAATAAAAAATTAAAAGCATCTGTGACTCTGAAATTTATCAAAGTGTATAGTATTCTTCAACTGAAGCCATTTCATTTGATACCCACATTATGGAAAGTACCCATATTCCTTTATTAATATACAATTTAATAATTAGTTAAATGTAACCTTTTGTCCATTTTCATCAAATTATAAATATTATTATCTTACGGCATTAGGACCTGGTGCTGAAGGCTGAAAAATTAACAATTATTTATATTAGGGGCATTTTGGGCTACAATTAAAAAAAATGGTTTCTTAATCGTGGCCCACGCTCCATAGAGAAATGCTCATTCTCTTTTATTGATGATTAGTTAATAAGTATTGTACTACTAGCTGTCACCCGCTAGTCCGACTCGTACTTGGCCTTGGTGTTTTTATAATAGTATTTATCTCCGGTTTCTAAAAGTCAACTAAAAGCCGTTTCTTGCTCTTGTAAGCGCAACTTCATCCATTTTTTGGGCGTTCAGAACTCGGACTAATAATTCTACGTTAAATAAACAAGTATAAATAAAAAATTAAAAGCATCTGTTACTCTGAAATTCGTCAAAGTATTCTTCAAGTGAAGCCATTTCATTTGATACCCACATTAAGGAAAGAACCCATATTCCTTTATTAATATACAATTTAATAATTATTTAAATGTAACCTTTTGTCCATTTTCATCAAATTATAAATAATATTATCTTACGGCATTAGGATCTAATCCTGGTGGCTGAAAAATTAACAATTATTAGACAAGGGGCATTTTGGGCTAAAGCTAAACAAACTCTTTTAATAGAATAGCCTTATAGTATGTTTGAAAGGACTTTTACAGGCCTACATTTTACTATAATGACTACGCCAAACAATCCGTCCCATGGAAATCCAGACATTAAAAAACAAATGATTTTAATTTTACATTTATTTACTTAAAATGCTGAAGGCCAACAAAAGCGCCTGTAGTGGCTTTCAAAAAGCTTTATATTATCTTTTGATTGTTTGAAAATCTAACCTGTGAAAACGAGATATTTCCGAAAACCTGTATTTGTTTTTTTACAATACTATTATATTAATATGTTATTCAGAAGTAACTCAATTTCTAAAGGTTGGATTTAAAAAACAGTTGAAAGTCAACTAAAAGCCGTTTCTTGCTCTTGTAAGCGCAACTACATGCATATTTTGGGCGTTCAGAACTCGGACTAATAATTCTACGTTAAATAAACAAGTATAAATAAAAAATTAAAAGCATCTGTGACTCTGAAATTTATCAAAGTGTATAGTATTCTTCAAGTGAAGCCATTTCATTTGATACCCACATTATGGAAAGTACCCATATTCCTTTATTAATATACAATTTAATAATTAGTTAAATGTAACCTTTTGTCCATTTTCATCAAATTATAAATATTATTATCTTACGGCATTAGGACCTGGTGCTGAAGGCTGAAAAATTAACAATTATTTATATTAGGGGCATTTTGGGCTACAATTAAAAAAAATGGTTTCTTAATCGTGGCCCACGCTCCATAGAGAAATGCTCATTCTCTTTTATTGATGATTAGTTAATAAGTATTGTACTACTAGCTGTCACCCGCTAGTCCGACTCGTACTTGGCCTTGGTGTTTTTATAATAGTATTTATCTCCGGTTTCTAAAAGTCAACTAAAAGCCGTTTCTTGCTCTTGTAAGCGCAACTTCATCCATTTTTTGGGCGTTCAGAACTCGGACTAATAATTCTACGTTAAATAAACAAGTATAAATAAAAAATTAAAAGCATCTGTTACTCTGAAATTCGTCAAAGTATTCTTCAAGTGAAGCCATTTCATTTGATACCCACATTAAGGAAAGAACCCATATTCCTTTATTAATATACAATTTAATAATTATTTAAATGTAACCTTTTGTCCATTTTCATCAAATTATAAATAATATTATCTTACGGCATTAGGATCTAATCCTGGTGGCTGAAAAATTAACAATTATTAGACAAGGGGCATTTTGGGCTAAAGCTAAACAAACTCTTTTAATAGAATAGCCTTATAGTATGTTTGAAAGGACTTTTACAGGCCTACATTTTACTATAATGACCACGCCAAACAATCCGTCCCATGGAAATCCAGACATTAAAAAACAAATGATTTTAATTTTACATTTATTTACTTAAAATGCTGAAGGCCAACAAAAGCGCCTGTAGTGGCTTTCAAAAAGCTTTATATTATCTTTTGATTGTTTGAAAATCTAACCTGTGAAAACGAGATATTTCCGAAAACCTGTATTTGTTTTTTTACAATACTATTATATTAATATGTTATTCAGAAGTAACTCAATTTCTAAAGGTTGGATTTAAAAAACAGTTGAAAGTCAACTAAAAGCCGTTTCTTGCTCTTGTAAGCGCAACTACATGCATATTTTGGGCGTTCAGAACTCGGACTAATAATTCTACGTTAAATAAACAAGTATAAATAAAAAATTAAAAGCATCTGTGACTCTGAAATTTATCAAAGTGTATAGTATTCTTCAAGTGAAGCCATTTCATTTGATACCCACATTATGGAAAGTACCCATATTCCTTTATTAATATACAATTTAATAATTAGTTAAATGTAACCTTTTGTCCATTTTCATCAAATTATAAATATTATTATCTTACGGCATTAGGACCTGGTGCTGAAGGCTGAAAAATTAACAATTATTTATATTAGGGGCATTTTGGGCTACAATTAAAAAAAATGGTTTCTTAATCGTGGCCCACGCTCCATAGAGAAATGCTCATTCTCTTTTATTGATGATTAGTTAATAAGTATTGTACTACTAGCTGTCACCCGCTAGTCCGACTCGTACTTGGCCTTGGTGTTTTTATAATAGTATTTATCTCCGGTTTCTAAAAGTCAACTAAAAGCCGTTTCTTGCTCTTGTAAGCGCAACTTCATCCATTTTTTGGGCGTTCAGAACTCGGACTAATAATTCTACGTTAAATAAACAAGTATAAATAAAAAATTAAAAGCATCTGTTACTCTGAAATTCGTCAAAGTATTCTTCAAGTGAAGCCATTTCATTTGATACCCACATTATGGAAAGAACCCATATTCCTTTATTAATATACAATTTAATAATTATTTAAATGTAACCTTTTGTCCATTTTCATCAAATTATAAATAATATTATCTTACGGCATTAGGATCTAATCCTGGTGGCTGAAAAATTAACAATTATTAGACAAGGGGCATTTTGGGCTAAAGCTAAACAAACTCTTTTAATAGAATAGCCTTATAGTATGTTTGAAAGGACTTTTACAGGCCTACATTTTACTATAATGACTACGCCAAACAATCCGTCCCATGGAAATCCAGACATTAAAAAACAAATGATTTTAATTTTACATTTATTTACTTAAAATGCTGAAGGCCAACAAAAGCGCCTGTAGTGGCTTTCAAAAAGCTTTATATTATCTTTTGATTGTTTGAAAATCTAACCTGTGAAAACGAGATATTTCCGAAAACCTGTATTTGTTTTTTTACAATACTATTATATTAATATGTTATTCAGAAGTAACTCAATTTCTAAAGGTTGGATTTAAAAAACAGTTGAAAGTCAACTAAAAGCCGTTTCTTGCTCTTGTAAGCGCAACTACATGCATATTTTGGGCGTTCAGAACTCGGACTAATAATTCTACGTTAAATAAACAAGTATAAATAAAAAATTAAAAGCATCTGTGACTCTGAAATTTGTCAAAGTGTATAGTATTCTTCAAGTGAAGCCATTTCATTTGATACCCACATTATGGAAAGTACCCATATTCCTTTATTAATATACAATTTAATAATTAGTTAAATGTAACCTTTTGTCTATTTTCATCAAATTATAAATATTATTATCTTACGGCATTAGAACCTGGTGCTGAAGGCTGAAAAATTAACAATTATTTATATTAGGGGCATTTTGGGCTACAATTAAAAAAAATGGTTTCTTAATCGTGGCCCACGCTCCATAGAGAAATGCTCATTCTCTTTTATTGATGATTAGTTAATAAGTATTGTACTACTAGCTGTCACCCGCTAGTCCGACTCGTATTTGGCCTTGGTGTTTTTATAATAGTATTTATCTCCGGTTTCTAAAAGTCAACTAAAAGCCGTTTCTTGCTCTTGTAAGCGCAACTACATGCATATTTTGGGCGTTCAGAACTCGGACTAATAATTCTACGTTAAATAAACAAGTATAAATAAAAAATTAAAAGCATATGTGACTCTGAAATTTGTAAAAGTGTATAGTATTCTTCAAGTGAAGCCATTTCATTTGATACCCACATTATGGAAAGTACCCATATTCCTTTATTAATATACAATTTAATAATTAGTTAAATGTAACCTTTTGTCCATTTTCATCAAATTATAAATATTATTATCTTACGGCATTAGAACCTGGTGCTGAAGGCTGAAAAATTAACAATTATTTATATTAGGGGCATTTTGGGCTACAATTAAAAAAAATGGTTTCTTAATCGTGGCCCACGCTCCATAGAGAAATGCTCATTCTCTTTTATTGATGATTAGTTAATAAGTATTGTACTACTAGCTGTCACCCGCTAGTCCGACTCGTATTTGGCCTTGGTGTTTTTATAATAGTATTTATCTCCGGTTTCTAAAAGTCAACTAAAAGCCGTTTCTTGCTCTTGTAAGCGCAACTACATCCATATTTTGGGCGTTCAGAACTCGGACTAATAATTCTACGTTAAATAAACAAGTATAAATAAAAAATTAAAAGCATCTGTGACTCTGAAATTTGTCAAAGTGTATAGTATTCTTCAAGTGAAGCCATTTCATTTGATACCCACATTATGGAAAGTACCCATATTCCTTTATTAATATACAATTTAATAATTAGTTAAATGTAACCTTTTGTCTATTTTCATCAAATTATAAATATTATTATCTTACGGCATTAGAACCTGGTGCTGAAGGCTGAAAAATTAACAATTATTTATATTAGGGGCATTTTGGGCTACAATTAAAAAAAATGGTTTCTTAATCGTGGCCCACGCTCCATAGAGAAATGCTCATTCTCTTTTATTGATGATTAGTTAATAAGTATTGTACTACTAGCTGTCACCCGCTAGTCCGACTCGTATTTGGCCTTGGTGTTTTTATAATAGTATTTATCTCCGGTTTCTAAAAGTCAACTAAAAGCCGTTTCTTGCTCTTGTAAGCGCAACTACATCCATATTTTGGGCGTTCAGAACTCGGACTAATAATTCTACGTTAAATAAACAAGTATAAATAAAAAATTAAAAGCATCTGTGACTCTGAAATTTGTCAAAGTGTATAGTATTCTTCAAGTGAAGCCATTTCATTTGATACCCACATTATGGAAAGTACCCATATTCCTTTATTAATATACAATTTAATAATTAGTTAAATGTAACCTTTTGTCTATTTTCATCAAATTATAAATATTATTATCTTACGGCATTAGAACCTGGTGCTGAAGGCTGAAAAATTAACAATTATTTATATTAGGGGCATTTTGGGCTACAATTAAAAAAAATGGTTTCTTAATCGTGGCCCACGCTCCATAGAGAAATGCTCATTCTCTTTTATTGATGATTAGTTAATAAGTATTGTACTACTAGCTGTCACCCGCTAGTCCGACTCGTATTTGGCCTTGGTGTTTTTATAATAGTATTTATCTCCGGTTTCTAAAAGTCAACTAAAAGCCGTTTCTTGCTCTTGTAAGCGCAACTACATCCATATTTTGGGCGTTCAGAACTCGGACTAATAATTCTACGTTAAATAAACAAGTATAAATAAAAAATTAAAAGCATCTGTGACTCTGAAATTTGTCAAAGTGTATTCTTCAAGTGAAGCCATTTCATTTGATACCCACATTATGGAAAGTACCCATATTCCTTTATTAATATACAATTTAATAATTAGTTAAATGTAACCTTTTGTCCATTTTCATCAAATTATAAATATTATTATCTTACGGCATTAGAACCTGGTGCTGAAGGCTGAAAAATTAACAATTATTTATATTAGGGGCATTTTGGGCTACAATTAAAAAAAATGGTTTCTTAATCGTGGCCCACGCTCCATAGAGAAATGCTCATTCTCTTTTATTGATGATTAGTTAATAAGTATTGTACTACTAGCTGTCACCCGCTAGTCCGACTCGTACTTGGCCGTGGTGTTTTTATAATAGTATTTATCTCCGGTTTCTAAAAGTCAACTAAAAGCCGTTTCTTGCTCTTGTAAGCGCAACTACATGCATATTTTGGGCGTTCAGAACTCGGACTAATAATTCTACGTTAAATAAACAAGTATAAATAAAAAATTAAAAGCATCTGTGACTCTGAAATTTGTCAAAGTGTATAGTATTCTTCAAGTGAAGCCATTTCATTTGATACCCACATTATGGAAAGTACCCATATTCCTTTATTAATATACAATTTAATAATTAGTTAAATGTAACCTTTTGTCCATTTTCATCAAATTATAAATATTATTATCTTACGGCATTAGAACCTGGTGCTGAAGGCTGAAAAATTAACAATTATTTATATTAGGGGCATTTTGGGCTACAATTAAAAAAAATGGTTTCTTAATCGTGGCCCACGCTCCATAGAGAAATGCTCATTCTCTTTTATTGATGATTAGTTAATAAGTATTGTACTACTAGCTGTCACCCGCTAGTCCGACTCGTATTTGGCCTTGGTGTTTTTATAATAGTATTTATCTCCGGTTTCTAAAAGTCAACTAAAAGCCGTTTCTTGCTCTTGTAAGCGCAACTACATCCATATTTTGGGCGTTCAGAACTCGGACTAATAATTCTACGTTAAATAAACAAGTATAAATAAAAAATTAAAAGCATCTGTGACTCTGAAATTTGTCAAAGTGTATAGTATTCTTCAAGTGAAGCCATTTCATTTGATACCCACATTATGGAAAGTACCCATATTCCTTTATTAATATACAATTTAATAATTAGTTAAATGTAACCTTTTGTCTATTTTCATCAAATTATAAATATTATTATCTTACGGCATTAGAACCTGGTGCTGAAGGCTGAAAAATTAACAATTATTTATATTAGGGGCATTTTGGGCTACAATTAAAAAAAATGGTTTCTTAATCGTGGCCCACGCTCCATAGAGAAATGCTCATTCTCTTTTATTGATGATTAGTTAATAAGTATTGTACTACTAGCTGTCACCCGCTAGTCCGACTCGTATTTGGCCTTGGTGTTTTTATAATAGTATTTATCTCCGGTTTCTAAAAGTCAACTAAAAGCCGTTTCTTGCTCTTGTAAGCGCAACTACATCCATATTTTGGGCGTTCAGAACTCGGACTAATAATTCTACGTTAAATAAACAAGTATAAATAAAAAATTAAAAGCATCTGTGACTCTGAAATTTGTCAAAGTGTATAGTATTCTTCAAGTGAAGCCATTTCATTTGATACCCACATTATGGAAAGTACCCATATTCCTATAATAATATACAATTTAATAATTAGTTAAATGTAACCTTTTGTCCATTTTCATCAAATTATAAATATTATTATCTTACGGCATTAGAACCTGGTGCTGAAGGCTGAAAAATTAACAATTATTTATATTAGGGGCATTTTGGGCTACAATTAAAAAAAATGGTTTCTTAATCGTGGCCCACGCTCCATAGAGAAATGCTCATTCTCTTTTATTGATGATTAGTTAATAAGTATTGTACTACTAGCTGTCACCCGCTAGTCCGACTCGTACTTGGCCTTGGTGTTTTTATAATAGTATTTATCTCCGGTTTCTAAAAGTCAACTAAAAGCCGTTTCTTGCTCTTGTAAGCGCAACTACATGCATATTTTGGGCGTTCAGAACTCGGACTAATAATTCTACGTTAAATAAACAAGTATAAATAAAAAATTAAAAGCATCTGTGACTCTGAAATTTGTCAAAGTGTATAGTATTCTTCAAGTGAAGCCATTTCATTTGATACCCACATTATGGAAAGTACCCATATTCCTTTATTAATATACAATTTAATAATTAGTTAAATGTAACCTTTTGTCCATTTTCATCAAATTATAAATATTATTATCTTACGGCATTAGAACCTGGTGCTGAAGGCTGAAAAATTAACAATTATTTATATTAGGGGCATTTTGGGCTACAATTAAAAAAAATGGTTTCTTAATCGTGGCCCACGCTCCATAGAGAAATGCTCATTCTCTTTTATTGATGATTAGTTAATAAGTATTGTACTACTAGCTGTCACCCGCTAGTCCGACTCGTATTTGGCCTTGGTGTTTTTATAATAGTATTTATCTCCGGTTTCTAAAAATCAACTAAAAGCCGTTTCTTGCTCTTGTAAGCGCAACTACATCCATATTTTGGGCGTTCAGAACTCGGACTAATAATTCTACGTTAAATAAACAAGTATAAATAAAAAATTAAAAGCATCTGTGACTCTGAAATTTGTCAAAGTGTATAGTATTCTTCAAGTGAAGCCATTTCATTTGATACCCACATTATGGAAAGTACCCATATTCCTTTATTAATATACAATTTAATAATTAGTTAAATGTAACCTTTTGTCTATTTTCATCAAATTATAAATATTATTATCTTACGGCATTAGAACCTGGTGCTGAAGGCTGAAAAATTAACAATTATTTATATTAGGGGCATTTTGGGCTACAATTAAAAAAAATGGTTTCTTAATCGTGGCCCACGCTCCATAGAGAAATGCTCATTCTCTTTTATTGATGATTAGTTAATAAGTATTGTACTACTAGCTGTCACCCGCTAGTCCGACTCGTATTTGGCCTTGGTGTTTTTATAATAGTATTTATCTCCGGTTTCTAAAAGTCAACTAAAAGCCGTTTCTTGCTCTTGTAAGCGCAACTACATCCATATTTTGGGCGTTCAGAACTCGGACTAATAATTCTACGTTAAATAAACAAGTATAAATAAAAAATTAAAAGCATCTGTGACTCTGAAATTTGTCAAAGTGTATAGTATTCTTCAAGTGAAGCCATTTCATTTGATACCCACATTATGGAAAGTACCCATATTCCTTTATTAATATACAATTTAATAATTAGTTAAATGTAACCTTTTGTCTATTTTCATCAAATTATAAATATTATTATCTTACGGCATTAGAACCTGGTGCTGAAGGCTGAAAAATTAACAATTATTTATATTAGGGGCATTTTGGGCTACAATTAAAAAAAATGGTTTCTTAATCGTGGCCCACGCTCCATAGAGAAATGCTCATTCTCTTTTATTGATGATTAGTTAATAAGTATTGTACTACTAGCTGTCACCCGCTAGTCCGACTCGTATTTGGCCTTGGTGTTTTTATAATAGTATTTATCTCCGGTTTCTAAAAGTCAACTAAAAGCCGTTTCTTGCTCTTGTAAGCGCAACTACATCCATATTTTGGGCGTTCAGAACTCGGACTAATAATTCTACGTTAAATAAACAAGTATAAATAAAAAATTAAAAGCATCTGTGACTCTGAAATTTGTCAAAGTGTATAGTATTCTTCAAGTGAAGCCATTTCATTTGATACCCACATTATGGAAAGTACCCATATTCCTTTATTAATATACAATTTAATAATTAGTTAAATGTAACCTTTTGTCCATTTTCATCAAATTATAAATATTATTATCTTACGGCATTAGAACCTGGTGCTGAAGGCTGAAAAATTAACAATTATTTATATTAGGGGCATTTTGGGCTACAATTAAAAAAAATGGTTTCTTAATCGTGGCCCACGCTCCATAGAGAAATGCTCATTCTCTTTTATTGATGATTAGTTAATAAGTATTGTACTACTAGCTGTCACCCGCTAGTCCGACTCGTACTTGGCCTTGGTGTTTTTATAATAGTATTTATCTCCGGTTTCTAAAAGTCAACTAAAAGCCGTTTCTTGCTCTTGTAAGCGCAACTACATGCATATTTTGGGCGTTCAGAACTCGGACTAATAATTCTACGTTAAATAAACAAGTATAAATAAAAAATTAAAAGCATCTGTGACTCTGAAATTTGTCAAAGTGTATAGTATTCTTCAAGTGAAGCCATTTCATTTGATACCCACATTATGGAAAGTACCCATATTCCTTTATTAATATACAATTTAATAATTAGTTAAATGTAACCTTTTGTCCATTTTCATCAAATTATAAATATTATTATCTTACGGCATTAGAACCTGGTGCTGAAGGCTGAAAAATTAACAATTATTTATATTAGGGGCATTTTGGGCTACAATTAAAAAAAATGGTTTCTTAATCGTGGCCCACGCTCCATAGAGAAATGCTCATTCTCTTTTATTGATGATTAGTTAATAAGTATTGTACTACTAGCTGTCACCCGCTAGTCCGACTCGTATTTGGCCTTGGTGTTTTTATAATAGTATTTATCTCCGGTTTCTAAAAGTCAACTAAAAGCCGTTTCTTGCTCTTGTAAGCGCAACTACATCCATATTTTGGGCGTTCAGAACTCGGACTAATAATTCTACGTTAAATAAACAAGTATAAATAAAAAATTAAAAGCATCTGTGACTCTGAAATTTGTCAAAGTGTATAGTATTCTTCAAGTGAAGCCATTTCATTTGATACCCACATTATGGAAAGTACCCATATTCCTTTATTAATATACAATTTAATAATTAGTTAAATGTAACCTTTTGTCTATTTTCATCAAATTATAAATATTATTATCTTACGGCATTAGAACCTGGTGCTGAAGGCTGAAAAATTAACAATTATTTATATTAGGGGCATTTTGGGCTACAATTAAAAAAAATGGTTTCTTAATCGTGGCCCACGCTCCATAGAGAAATGCTCATTCTCTTTTATTGATGATTAGTTAATAAGTATTGTACTACTAGCTGTCACCCGCTAGTCCGACTCGTATTTGGCCTTGGTGTTTTTATAATAGTATTTATCTCCGGTTTCTAAAAGTCAACTAAAAGCCGTTTCTTGCTCTTGTAAGCGCAACTACATCCATATTTTGGGCGTTCAGAACTCGGACTAATAATTCTACGTTAAATAAACAAGTATAAATAAAAAATTAAAAGCATCTGTGACTCTGAAATTTGTCAAAGTGTATAGTATTCTTCAAGTGAAGCCATTTCATTTGATACCCACATTATGGAAAGTACCCATATTCCTTTATTAATATACAATTTAATAATTAGTTAAATGTAACCTTTTGTCCATTTTCATCAAATTATAAATATTATTATCTTACGGCATTAGAACCTGGTGCTGAAGGCTGAAAAATTAACAATTATTTATATTAGGGGCATTTTGGGCTACAATTAAAAAAAATGGTTTCTTAATCGTGGCCCACGCTCCATAGAGAAATGCTCATTCTCTTTTATTGATGATTAGTTAATAAGTATTGTACTACTAGCTGTCACCCGCTAGTCCGACTCGTACTTGGCCGTGGTGTTTTTATAATAGTATTTATCTCCGGTTTCTAAAAGTCAACTAAAAGCCGTTTCTTGCTCTTGTAAGCGCAACTACATGCATATTTTGGGCGTTCAGAACTCGGACTAATAATTCTACGTTAAATAAACAAGTATAAATAAAAAATTAAAAGCATCTGTGACTCTGAAATTTGTCAAAGTGTATAGTATTCTTCAAGTGAAGCCATTTCATTTGATACCCACATTATGGAAAGTACCCATATTCCTTTATTAATATACAATTTAATAATTAGTTAAATGTAACCTTTTGTCCATTTTCATCAAATTATAAATATTATTATCTTACGGCATTAGAACCTGGTGCTGAAGGCTGAAAAATTAACAATTATTTATATTAGGGGCATTTTGGGCTACAATTAAAAAAAATGGTTTCTTAATCGTGGCCCACGCTCCATAGAGAAATGCTCATTCTCTTTTATTGATGATTAGTTAATAAGTATTGTACTACTAGCTGTCACCCGCTAGTCCGACTCGTACTTGGCCGTGGTGTTTTTATAATAGTATTTATCTCCGGTTTCTAAAAGTCAACTAAAAGCCGTTTCTTGCTCTTGTAAGCGCAACTACATGCATATTTTGGGCGTTCAGAACTCGGACTAATAATTCTACGTTAAATAAACAAGTATAAATAAAAAATTAAAAGCATCTGTGACTCTGAAATTTGTCAAAGTGTATAGTATTCTTCAAGTGAAGCCATTTCATTTGATACCCACATTATGGAAAGTACCCATATTCCTTTATTAATATACAATTTAATAATTAGTTAAATGTAACCTTTTGTCTATTTTCATCAAATTATAAATATTATTATCTTACGGCATTAGAACCTGGTGCTGAAGGCTGAAAAATTAACAATTATTTATATTAGGGGCATTTTGGGCTACAATTAAAAAAAATGGTTTCTTAATCGTGGCCCACGCTCCATAGAGAAATGCTCATTCTCTTTTATTGATGATTAGTTAATAAGTATTGTACTACTAGCTGTCACCCGCTAGTCCGACTCGTATTTGGCCTTGGTGTTTTTATAATAGTATTTATCTCCGGTTTCTAAAAGTCAACTAAAAGCCGTTTCTTGCTCTTGTAAGCGCAACTACATCCATATTTTGGGCGTTCAGAACTCGGACTAATAATTCTACGTTAAATAAACAAGTATAAATAAAAAATTAAAAGCATCTGTGACTCTGAAATTTGTCAAAGTGTATAGTATTCTTCAAGTGAAGCCATTTCATTTGATACCCACATTATGGAAAGTACCCATATTCCTTTATTAATATACAATTTAATAATTAGTTAAATGTAACCTTTTGTCCATTTTCATCAAATTATAAATATTATTATCTTACGGCATTAGAACCTGGTGCTGAAGGCTGAAAAATTAACAATTATTTATATTAGGGGCATTTTGGGCTACAATTAAAAAAAATGGTTTCTTAATCGTGGCCCACGCTCCATAGAGAAATGCTCATTCTCTTTTATTGATGATTAGTTAATAAGTATTGTACTACTAGCTGTCACCCGCTAGTCCGACTCGTACTTGGCCTTGGTGTTTTTATAATAGTATTTATCTCCGGTTTCTAAAAGTCAACTAAAAGCCGTTTCTTGCTCTTGTAAGCGCAACTACATGCATATTTTGGGCGTTCAGAACTCGGACTAATAATTCTACGTTAAATAAACAAGTATAAATAAAAAATTAAAAGCATCTGTGACTCTGAAATTTGTCAAAGTGTATAGTATTCTTCAAGTGAAGCCATTTCATTTGATACCCACATTATGGAAAGTACCCATATTCCTTTATTAATATACAATTTAATAATTAGTTAAATGTAACCTTTTGTCCATTTTCATCAAATTATAAATATTATTATCTTACGGCATTAGAACCTGGTGCTGAAGGCTGAAAAATTAACAATTATTTATATTAGGGGCATTTTGGGCTACAATTAAAAAAAATGGTTTCTTAATCGTGGCCCACGCTCCATAGAGAAATGCTCATTCTCTTTTATTGATGATTAGTTAATAAGTATTGTACTACTAGCTGTCACCCGCTAGTCCGACTCGTATTTGGCCTTGGTGTTTTTATAATAGTATTTATCTCCGGTTTCTAAAAGTCAACTAAAAGCCGTTTCTTGCTCTTGTAAGCGCAACTACATCCATATTTTGGGCGTTCAGAACTCGGACTAATAATTCTACGTTAAATAAACAAGTATAAATAAAAAATTAAAAGCATCTGTGACTCTGAAATTTGTCAAAGTGTATAGTATTCTTCAAGTGAAGCCATTTCATTTGATACCCACATTATGGAAAGTACCCATATTCCTTTATTAATATACAATTTAATAATTAGTTAAATGTAACCTTTTGTCCATTTTCATCAAATTATAAATATTATTATCTTACGGCATTAGAACCTGGTGCTGAAGGCTGAAAAATTAACAATTATTTATATTAGGGGCATTTTGGGCTACAATTAAAAAAAATGGTTTCTTAATCGTGGCCCACGCTCCATAGAGAAATGCTCATTCTCTTTTATTGATGATTAGTTAATAAGTATTGTACTACTAGCTGTCACCCGCTAGTCCGACTCGTACTTGGCCTTGGTGTTTTTATAATAGTATTTATCTCCGGTTTCTAAAAGTCAACTAAAAGCCGTTTCTTGCTCTTGTAAGCGCAACTACATGCATATTTTGGGCGTTCAGAACTCGGACTAATAATTCTACGTTAAATAAACAAGTATAAATAAAAAATTAAAAGCATCTGTGACTCTGAAATTTGTCAAAGTGTATAGTATTCTTCAAGTGAAGCCATTTCATTTGATACCCACATTATGGAAAGTACCCATATTCCTTTATTAATATACAATTTAATAATTAGTTAAATGTAACCTTTTGTCCATTTTCATCAAATTATAAATATTATTATCTTACGGCATTAGAACCTGGTGCTGAAGGCTGAAAAATTAACAATTATTTATATTAGGGGCATTTTGGGCTACAATTAAAAAAAATGGTTTCTTAATCGTGGCCCACGCTCCATAGAGAAATGCTCATTCTCTTTTATTGATGATTAGTTAATAAGTATTGTACTACTAGCTGTCACCCGCTAGTCCGACTCGTACTTGGCCTTGGTGTTTTTATAATAGTATTTATCTCCGGTTTCTAAAAGTCAACTAAAAGCCGTTTCTTGCTCTTGTAAGCGCAACTACATGCATATTTTGGGCGTTCAGAACTCGGACTAATAATTCTACGTTAAATAAACAAGTATAAATAAAAAATTAAAAGCATCTGTGACTCTGAAATTTGTCAAAGTGTATAGTATTCTTCAAGTGAAGCCATTTCATTTGATACCCACATTATGGAAAGTACCCATATTCCTTTATTAATATACAATTTAATAATTAGTTAAATGTAACCTTTTGTCCATTTTCATCAAATTATAAATATTATTATCTTACGGCATTAGAACCTGGTGCTGAAGGCTGAAAAATTAACAATTATTTATATTAGGGGCATTTTGGGCTACAATTAAAAAAAATGGTTTCTTAATCGTGGCCCACGCTCCATAGAGAAATGCTCATTCTCTTTTATTGATGATTAGTTAATAAGTATTGTACTACTAGCTGTCACCCGCTAGTCCGACTCGTATTTGGCCTTGGTGTTTTTATAATAGTATTTATCTCCGGTTTCTAAAAGTCAACTAAAAGCCGTTTCTTGCTCTTGTAAGCGCAACTACATCCATATTTTGGGCGTTCAGAACTCGGACTAATAATTCTACGTTAAATAAACAAGTATAAATAAAAAATTAAAAGCATCTGTGACTCTGAAATTTGTCAAAGTGTATAGTATTCTTCAAGTGAAGCCATTTCATTTGATACCCACATTATGGAAAGTACCCATATTCCTTTATTAATATACAATTTAATAATTAGTTAAATGTAACCTTTTGTCTATTTTCATCAAATTATAAATATTATTATCTTACGGCATTAGAACCTGGTGCTGAAGGCTGAAAAATTAACAATTATTTATATTAGGGGCATTTTGGGCTACAATTAAAAAAAATGGTTTCTTAATCGTGGCCCACGCTCCATAGAGAAATGCTCATTCTCTTTTATTGATGATTAGTTAATAAGTATTGTACTACTAGCTGTCACCCGCTAGTCCGACTCGTACTTGGCCTTGGTGTTTTAATAATCGTATTTATCTCCGGTTTCATATGCGGCTGAAGTTGGACTGTTTTACAGTTACATTAGTAAAAAATAATATATTATATAAATATTATCAAATTTTTTTTTTACTCTTCTTTGTTTGAACTTTGGAAATTTGGATATATATATATACATAAACTTACATTCTGACGACGTGCCTGGTAAATATGAAAATTAAATATTAGTTTTGATTATTTTGGTTATCGATGGAGCAAATGGAGCAAAGATTGTATTGACAACATGTACTTAGTTAAAATGTAAGTACTTAGGTAGTAATGATACATCAGAGCGCAGCGATCGCTGCCGTGATTTGGCGGAATTTTGGTCAACATAAATAATAGACTATTTCGTCTCTACTGGGTATCTGCTCTATGTCTGTCGCTGAGCGCCACCGATTTTATAGAGATCCAAGCATACACTCGCTTTTTAAGCTACTCAAAAAATCTGAAACACAATTAGCACTAGTTCGGGAGCATATGGATTCAATAACTTACCTAAGTATATGTATGTCTATACAAAATAAGTGGCGCTTGGCGACAGGCTAGTCAAATTTGTGGAGTCTGGTGTAAAGCATCTGAGGCCACTAGACTATTATAATATTATGTTTTTCAGTAGTAGCTCAATTTCTAGAGGTTGAATTTTAAAACAATTTGAAAATCAACTATAACCCTTTATAGTAATCCGCCATTTAGTAGCGGTGACCATCGTGGACCAATTTTCATACAACATAGCTAATCGGGAGCTACGATGCCACAGACAGACACACGCACGCACACAAATACTTAGACAAACCCTATCGTTTTTGCTTCGGGGGTTTGTTATCGTTGGACGTATATCTTGCATAAAAATAATTAAAGGATGGTCTGTTAAAGCCCTTATAAACTTAATTTGTAATTACACTTAGTAAAGTTTTTTTAAGTCGTGGCCATAGATAATTGCCTATTTTTCTTTATTAATATACAATTTAATAATTTTATTTAGAGGTCCATTTTATCAAGTTATAAATATTATTATCTTACGGGATCATTTCCTGCTCCTGGTGGCTGAAAGATAAATAATTATTATACAAGAGGCATTTTGGGCTAAAACTAAAAAACTCTTTCAATAGGATTTCCTTATATAGTGCGTTTGAAAGGACTTTTACGGCCTGTAAAAGTTTGTGTACTGTTTACTATAATCACTGTACGCAAAAAATCTGTCCTACTGAAATCGAGCCATTTAAAAAAAACTGATTTTAATTTTACATTAATTTACTTAGAATGCTGAAGGCCACCAAAGTGCCTGTAGTGGCTTTCAAAAATCTTCAAATTATCTTTTGATTTTTTGAAAATCTAACCTGTGGAAATCGAGTATATCCGAAAAACTGTATTTGTTTATTTACAATACTATTATAATAATATAATATATTATTTTTTCAGTAGTTACTCATTTCTAAAAGTTGGATTTAAAAAACAGTTGAAAATCAACTTAAAGCCGTTTCTTGCCCTTGAAAACTTAATTCTAACTTATATAAACAAGTATAAATTAAAAAATTAAAAGCACTCGTGACTCTAAAATCTGTTAAGGTGTATAGTATTCTTCAAGTGAAGCAATTTCATTTGATACCCACATTAAGGAAAGTACCCATATTCCTTTATTAATATTATTATTATTTATAAGCCTGAAGTTTCCCACTGAAGGGCAAAGGCTATTATTTATTAATATACAATTTATTAATTATGTATTTAAATGTAACCTTTTGTCCATTTTCATCAAATTATAAATATTATTATCTTACGGAAACAGGATTTCCTCCTGGTGGCTGAAAAATTAACAATTATTAGATTAGGGGCATTTTGGGCTACAATTAAAAAAAATGGTTTCTTAATCGTGGCCCACGCTCCATAGAGAAATGCTCATTCTATTTTATTGATGATTAGTTAATAAGTATTGTACTACTAGCTGTCACCCGCTAGTCCGACTCGTACTTGGCCTTGGTGTTTTTATAATCGTATTTATTTCCGGTTTCTAAAAGTCAACTAAAAGCCGTTTCTTGCTCGTGTAAGCGCAACTACATCCATATTTTGGGCGTTCAGAACTTGGACTAATAATTCTACGTTAAATAAACAAGTATTAATAAAAAATTAAAAGCATCTGTGACTCTGAAATTTATCAAAGTATTCTTCAAGTGAAGTCATTTCATTTGATACCCACATTAAGGAAAGTACCCGTATTCCTTTATTAATATACAATTTATTAATTATTTAAATGTAACCTTTTGTCCATTTTCATCAAATTATAAATATTATTATCTTACGGGAACAGGATTTCCTCCTGGTGGCTGAAAAATTTACAATTATTAGATTAGGGGCATTTTGGGCTACAATTTAAAAAAATGGTTTCTTAATCGTGGCCCACGCTCCATAGAGAAATGCTCATTCTCTTTTATTTATGATTAATTATTGTACTACTAGCTGTCACCCGCTAGTCCGACTCGTACTTGGCCTTGGTGTTTTTATAATCGTATTTATCTCCGGTTTCATAAGCGGCTGAAGTGGACTGTTTTACAGTTACATTAGTAAAAAATAATATATTTTATAAATATTATCAAATTTTTATTTTTCTATTCTTTGTTTGAACTTTGGAAATTCGGATATATATATGACGAAGGAACAGCCCGGAGACTGTTTTTAAAAAGTGTGACCATGACAATCCTCATCCTCAATCAAAGCAGTCACTAATGATGGTAGTTGGAGCAATCAAACGCCGTTGAATTTTTACTGCCTTTTATTTCTTTGATGTAGTTGTGAAGACGTCCGAACGCTCCAACGGCTCGAGCAAGAATGAGCTGCGTTCCGTCGGGCGTTCGTATTTATAGCAAACTGAGGCTCTCACAAGAAATGGACAGAAATTAGTTTAGAGCGCTCTCGTTTGTTTTTTAACAATTAATCAAGTTTGACAAATCATTAATTAATAATTTATGATTTGTTAACTGTTTAACAGTTCTTTTAATTAGTTAATTACATTAATCAACCAGTTATTTTAATTATTATTCGTAAATGTTGAAAATCAGAATAAAATTGTTATCTTATTAGAATCATCTGATTGTTAATTTTAATTATAACCGTCGAACGTCGTTGCGCCGATATATATATACATAAACTTACATTCTGGCGACGTGCCTGGTAAATATAAAAATTAAATATTAGTTTTGATGATTTTGGTTATCGATGGAGCAAATGGAGCAAAGATTGTATTGACAACAGTAGTTATAATGTACCTAAGTTGGGGAATGATACATCTGAAGAAATCTGTTTGGGGCTCTGCTTGGATCGTTGGCGCTCGGGGATCTCGACGTTGCATTCTGACTGTGCACAAACTCGTACTGGACCTACTCTAAACTGGCTTACCACAAAATTTTAACTAAGCTCGGTGGAAACTTCAGATGCATATTTAATATGAAATAATCTTACTATTTTAAAATCGATTGCTCGGTTTGTACGCTCTTGGGCCAACATCTAAAAACAAATTAATAAAAATAATGTAGGATCACTTGTTGGAAACACCAAACTCAACTTAGTACTCCAGAAGACGTCAAGAGTGTCGAATCTTGAACTCTGTTTAAAAAATATTGTTGATCAATTGATACATTTTTTGGGTAATGGGATGGTTCAAAAATAGTTTTAATCTATATATAACATTGCAAGGTACATAAATTTTCACGTTACCACGTTAGTTGATATTCAAAGATTTATAATCATCAAAGTATGATAGGATCTAGTAAGTAGATATTTTACTACCAACGTAGGTACTTAGGTAAGTATACTTACTTGAAGATTTTTCTAAAAATAGTAGTTTAATATAATTAAATTACCATTAAATATGACGAAGTGCAATGTATGCAGTACTTATACAAGAATGTTGACACAAATAAAGCGGATTATTTTATTTATTATTTGACAAGCTTCGACGCTACATAGGTACAACATGTCTCGTCGCTCGCTAGGCTCTATATATAATTATTATTTTTATGGAAATGAATTACTATTGTATATTTGACATTTTTAATTAATTTAATTAATTATATTTATGTTTAAAATTTAATTTAATTTTAATTTACTGAAAATGGTTATTGACGTATCTAAGTTACATGTGACATGTCTAAAGATAAATAAAGATTATGATTATGATTATGCGCATGACATCGATCGATGTTATACACAAAAAGTTTTGAGAGAATCCCTCGAAGAATTCATTAAAAACAATACTTAAAAGTTAAAAGTTGTCAGGCGTCACAGCTCAGTTAGTAGTAGTAGCTCTGCCTTCAATGCTGTGGGTTGAGGGTTCGATTCCCACCCAGTGCAAATATGTTTGTGTGATGAACATAAATATTTGTTCTGTGTCTGGGTTTTACTATGTACTCCATGTGTGTATTTACAAAAAAAAAAATATACTTAGTTATTCTACCAGCCATCTCGTTCCCATAATACAGGCTTTGCTTGGTTAGGGACTAGAGTGTGATGGGTTCCTGAATATTTAAAAATATACTTACACTTCCATCGTCAACCTACAATCATATTAAAAATAATTATTTTGTGTTATATAAGTACACGTCAGGTAAGTACTTAAATGCATGTTTTTTTAAATATTATGAAGCAAGACTGTCTTTGACGAGACATCATATTTCTTCTTCTTTTTTATATGAGCTTTGCCTACAGACAAGTCAGTCAATTGTCAAGTCGGCTGGTATTTGTTTTATATAATGAAGAATTTTCGCTTCAAACCTATCAGAAACGAGTTACAACAAATCCCGGTATTACCAATTTATTACAATGTTATTTCAACGGTTTTCAAATTACGCTATGACCTCAAGTATTGTTGGGGAAAATTCCACCAAAATTAGACAGCAAAACTGAACTAAACATTATAAACGCGATTGAAATAAAAATGCTATGTTTTATCGAAAAATGAGAAAACTCGAATCGACATCATATTTTAGTTTTGCTTATTTTAACTATTATTGGCGGGAGAAGTGCGATATGTTTTTGACATTGGCTTGATTGGAAGACCATCGTTCATCGTTCCATTGGAGTTCCATCTTGTGGCACCTTGACATATACCTATGTATAGCCGCAAAAGTCGATTGGCGGCAGAAATAAATAAGCGGTATTATGAGATTCTTACCAGAGGGTTTGTGTTGACGTTTGCAGCAAATAACGCAAGGGAAATCAGGATTAGTCTTAGCATCTTAGATACTATAACAAGAAAAAATATAATTATATCATCATCATCATCATCAACCTATATCGTAGAACGTAGGTCTCCGCCAAGACGCGCCACTAAACCGGTCTTTTGTCATTAAATTAATTCGTTACTAAGTATTCGTTAATAGTAGTCTTAAGGAAGATATACGTTTACGAAAAATGATTTATCAATACGTTAGTGTGCTGGTGATACGAAGGCACCTTCAGCCTCAAGCGAGCTTCTTGAGCGTTCGGCGTACACTCAATCAATGTACGCTGGTGCGACGCCAAATACCGAAACTTATACTAGGCCAAAACGAAAGTTACAAATAATATTTACCAAGCCTTATCAACGTTATCTGCAACTTGTTTTATTTTAATAATTTAATACACGACTAGAAGCGTGTATATATTTTATTTAAATAAAGTATTGAATAACGCAACTTTATTGCAAGTCGTAAAATAAAAATAAAAATATTTTTATCTTTGCGTTTTTATGCATTTTCATCTATTGAATTATTTCAACTAAAACTTGGATCGACGGATCCATAAAGGCAGTCGTGGACATTTATTTTTATGCACAAAAACAACGTATCGTAACGTTAGCACGTTGCATCCACACTGTGCGGTGACGCTGCAACGTTCGGCAGTCGACCTGCAACGTTCGTCGTACTGTCTCTGCAGTAGCACTGTGTTCGTTTCGATACGTTTGCGATTGCCACATTTATTTGTGCTTCATATTTTATTTAAGTAATGACATCGAACTTCGTTTGTAATGCACTGCCTGCCTACTACAAAACCTTAGACAATTAGCTTCTTCAAGCACCATACTTGTTTATATTTGACAGGCACAGCTCAGTCGGTAGTAGCTCTGCGTACCATGCCGTGAAATGCCCATGAATATTTGTTTATATTTAAATAAAATAAATAACAAGATTAATTTAATTAAAAATATACTCAATAAACCTAAAACGTACTTTTAGAGTCTTTTACCATCTTAATACTCCTAATATTCTTTAGTTCTGAGCTGGTCGAGTACACTGATGCGTGCGATATATGTAGAAACTCCAAATTCTTACTTTTACACTTCTTAGCACCAGGATCTGAGGACGTGCTTTTTCTAGATTTGGATAAATACGAGAGGACGTTTCTTATTATGTTGTTTTTGGAGGTCTTGCTCGTCATTTCCGTTGAACATCTGTCTGATGGTGTTGAGCTGAAGGAGTCTCCTAAGAATATCATTCCACGTTCTGATAGAAGATCGTCGATAGAATCGTTTGAGAAACATGCTTGTGCTCCTTTTTCAGTCGCCATCGATGTATCTTTTACATCTTGATCATTATCTTTAAATTCTTTGTTTGTATCTTTTAGGTTTTGAACATTACCTTTGAAATCTCTATTTGACTGCGTGACGTTATAATCAAGACATGTTATTTCTTTCTCTGAGACGGCACTATTCGTTTCTGTTTTACTTTTGTTAGTATTGATCTTTTCTCGTTCTTTTTTATCATTAATCTCATTCTTTCCTTTGTAAGTTTTGAGATCAATCTCTGTGGTTTCTTTCAACATTTCGGACCTTGGTTGTGAGTTCCAGTCTCGTCTGTTTAAGCATTTTTGCAGGATATCATCTGACATGCTTATTTTAGCTTCTTTTTGACATGCTTTGTAGCATTTGATCTTTTTGTCTATATTAGAAGATTCACTAACATAATCGAGTTCTGTTGTTTCCGTATCCATATTACTTGTTCCAATCAGTGGTGTTGTGACTGACGCATCCTGTCTGTAGTTGAAGAACTTTCTGACTACCTTCTTCTTGTTGCAGCACGATGAGCTGTTTGTGAGACAGTAGACCATCGTTATTATCAGGCAACATTGCACTATCACTACGAGCGCTAACACCAGCATGGTGTATTTGTTTGTGAGGAGGTACTGTACCACCGAATGGCACATCATATTGCTCTTCGCTTTTAGTACTATTGTATCATTTATTTTGTTGCTTTGTTTATAACTCGCCTCTGGTGTATTTGTGAAGTTTTCAAAGGGCTTATTAACTGTTTTTATTATAAGTATATCTTTGGCATGTCTATCTTTAGCTGAGAGAGATTTTATAAACTCTATGTCTTCTTCGTTAATGGATTCTTCATCAACGCATTTGTTGTTTTTCGGATCGTATACCTGAATAAATAAATAAATATAATTGAATATACGTTTCACACAATTATTTCTAGTTCCAAACTAAACAATGCTTGTACTAACCTGATCATCTTGATTCTTTTTTTTATCAAGACAGAGCGGTACTTCCGTACACCTTTTTAAAACTTTATCAAAATAAGACTTTTTGCCATTGTAATAAGTCTCACAGTTGACAGGCTTGCAATCGTTCAGTGGATCTTCATCTATATTCTTACAATGATGTAGAGAATCTTCAGTACTGTTAGTCTCTTTTACTCTTGTGTCAAAGTGAATTTTTAGTGTCTCTCTCATTATCCTCTGCTTTCTATCAACTGGTCTGGAGTCTATGTGGATGGCGCAGTACCCAGATCTTTCGAATAGATCTATTAAAGGAGCCACGAGGTTAAAGGATTTTGCAGTCTCTAAAATGTAAGGATATAAATTTTAGTAAACATTTTGACCAAGCACTAATAGAGATCTACGTCCAGCAGTGGACTGAAATACCTAGACTTATGGACTTGCTTGTAGCGTTGTAGGTACGTTTGTTACAGCATAACTTTTGCACCGTTTATCCGAACTTTATAGAAGTTAGTACGTAGATCGTCAGATAGAAGATAAGTAAGAAGACTAGTAAGTTAATATATGCTACAAAAGGGAATTAAAATCATAATAAAATAAGTGGAAAGACATGTCAATTGCGAATGTTACGTTGCTCTGCAATATTTTCTTTTAGAAACAGCTAGATTGGTTAAAAGTCTACTACCTCTTGGTATAAGTTCAGAACACTCCCCAACAATCTGAAGGCTCTCACAATCCTCTCCATCAGCAACCCTCAAGCAGCATTCATCAGGGATCAGCTCAACATGCAAATCTTCACTCGAAGTGTTATTTAATTCTGTAAAAAACTCCAGCCCGATTTTACAGGTTGAAATCGGTACTAAACCACTTTTGATGATCCTCAGTTCTTTGGTAAATGATAAAACAATGGGTAAAAGTATAAAACTTAAAAAGTTAAATGTATTTTTGTAAAAAATCATCTGAAGACAGTTTAAGTGTCATATTTTGACACGAACTGAGAAACAGATAAGAAACCAATAATCCTTTAAGTAGTAAAGCTTATTGTGAAAACCCTCATTACAGGGTTTAACTCTCTTTAAGTAGCGTACCTACTTAGTTTCCTCAATACGTATCGTCTAAAATATAGAATGATTTTAAGCTAATTCTAAATAAAAGGTATAATTAATCATTTTACTGGGAGAGGCCTCAAGTTAATCAAGCTTTAAAATGGTTTTTTTTTTATACTAGCCTACATTGTTCCAGTGCTGGGCAAAGGTCTCCCCCAAATCCTTCCAGTCATCCCTGCTCTCTACGGTTTAAAATATTCTGTCAAAATGAGTGTTACATAATGTTGGTGTTATATGTAAGAGGTACTTACTTTGAAGCATATTCACCTCATCCGAGTATCGCAAAATAGGTTTAATAAGATTTATAACAGACCTTTGTCCAGCAGTGGGAGAAGATAGGTTGGAAAAAAAAAAAAAACAAGAAAACTCTTCGCAATTTCTTTAATAATCATAGTTAAACAATTAATTGTAACATGTTAAAACATGAAATACTTAAAATATATCTGAGCAATTTTCGTACCACCAGGTTAATTATAATTTATTTTTAAACATTTCCTAAGCTATTTATCACAATATTTTTACATTTAGTACCTACTTATGTTTATATTTGTCACAAAAATTCTAATTATAAACCTTGTTACGAAGAAAATCACCCTTATTATCCCTAATAAAAAGTAAATTATTTTACTATATTATAAATATGATAAAAAATAGCACCACGTAAACGCAGTCTTTTACTATAAAATATAAAATTATAGCTTCATCAAAAAAATTACTACTTTTGCATACTACAGCACAACTAATCTTCTAAATCCACATAATGAGATACATACAAACCAGTCAAACATTTTGATTCCAAAACTAGAAAATAATGTTGCTCTGTAACCTAGGTCACAGAGCACGTACGCTGAGTCTGAGTCCTAATTATCCCTGTTTCCTGATATGTAGCAATTTTATAAAAAAAACCTTTGTTTCTGTTTATAAATATTAATAGGCTTATGCAAAACCCCAAACATGTAAAAAGATAACTTTTTAACAAATAACTTCATCAACTCAAAAAAAATCCAAATTCTGCCATTATAAAAACTAACTAGTGCTTAAAAACCCCTCAGGCCCGTTTGGACTAGTTTCCCGTTTGGTTAAGTCGGTCCGTTACGTCTTATTCCCGGTTAGGCAAATCCTGTTAAGTCTTATTACCGTTAGGTCTAATTACCGTTTAGTCCATTTCCTGATTCGTCAAATTTTTTTTGTCTAATAATATTATAAAGACATTGGTAGTACCTAATTTGACCAATTAAATAAGGATGGGTCGTACAGCCTTTACGAACCTCTTATTTGATTCTGCTTTCCTGGTACTTTTATTCAAAAATCTTCATAAATTCAAAAAACATATAAATGGATGAATCGTACAGCCTTTACGAACCTCTTATTTAATTCTGCTTTCCTGGTACTTTTATTCAAATCTAAACTTATAATATTATAAAGAGGAAAGATTTGATTGTTTGTTTGTTTGTTTGTTTGCATCGAATAGGCTCCGAAACTACTGGACCGATTTCATAAATTCTTTCACTGTTGTGAAGCTACATTATCTGTGCTGAACATAGGCTATATTATATTTTCAAAAAAATTAGGGATCCTTACTAAAACTTCAATTATGTAACCCAAGGTGTATAAGAAATTCCTTACATCGCGTGCGCTGCGGAAACTATTGATGATAGAAAGAAATCATGTACTACAATTTTGTAGAACACATCATCATCCACAAAAAAGTCAGCGACAGCATATGTCTAACTATTATAGATATGTCATAATAAGTGTTTTAATATAAAAAAAATATAATTAAAATGACGACGCCAGAAAACGTTCTATATTTGTACTTTGGTATTAATCCTTATGTAAATAAATTACTTTAAAATTAAGACTGCTTCAATACCTTTATATTACTTTTTAAATTATTTAATTCGGACATTCTATTCGAAAGATATCACGAGTTCAAAAATGTAAGTACTAGAAAAAAGTCAGCGGGCGCCGCGCCGCTGCCGGTCACGGGAGTATATGCGGGGGGTTACATAATATAGGGTCTTTATTTTTTATCATTTGGAAAATACATTTATACTGATTATCATAGGCTATATTATAATGATATTTTTTATATAGGCTACCCGTGCGAAGCCGGGGCGTACTACTAGTATCTTCATAAATTATATATGTATGAATGGATCGTACAGTCTTTACGAACCTCTTATTTAATTCTACTTTCCTGGTACTTGGCTCTCTAAAATTTAGTTAAGTACCATGATTCAAAATTAAAAGAAAAAATAATACACATCAGCTCAAAATGTCGAAACCATTGAGCTCCACATACCCAATGTGGAGCTCAATGGTTTCGACATTTTGCTCCACAACATCAAGTTTAAAATAGTAGGATTCAAGTTATTGTTTTCAAGTTTCAAAATTTTGAGAAGATAATAAGCGTCGTTGTCCTTTTTTTTTTGTTAAGTATATAAATAAATATAAATTTAAAAAAATGTGTTTTGTCCGTTTAGTCTAGTTTACCGTTAGGTCCACTAGACGAAAGAGGAATTGGACTAAAAAGGAAATAGACAAAAGAGGAATAAGACCAACAGGGAAGTTGACGAAACCGGTAACTAGACGCAACTATCAAACTTGACCAAACGGGAAACTAGTCCAAACGGGCCTGAGGGTTAAAAACTTCTATCAAAAATAGCGTCACGAGTCAATAATACCCCAATTTCGTAAGTCGTACCAAAGACATTCAAAAAGGCTTTTTAAAAACCAAACACTGCTTTAAACATCACCCATAACACTCTTAAAGCTATTAAACTTAAAACTAAACTAAAACAGTAGTGAGTTAGTTTTAATTTGTAATGCCTAATCCTCGCAGCGGGGACTGTATCAACTGGGTCTTTCAGTAAGTAAACTCTTATTCCTCTGACATAACTGTAGAAATAATCCGGCCAGTTAATACTTGTCATGTCAAAGTCAAACATATGCTTGTCAGCATCGCACAGCTCTTTGTATAGGTTCTGAGTGTTCTGATTGTGGAATCGCCATTGGCGTGTGGCGAAATATCCAATCACTTCTGAGAATTTGTTGATCTTCGTGTACGCTTTCCGTAGCCTGTCAAAACATAAATTAGTTCAGCTTCACATATTGTATGGTAGAGGAGTTGGGCGTCAAAATAAATAAAAAGCTTTTGTAACAAAATGACAGCTGACTTGACAATAGACTTGACTGAGATATTCAGAATAAACACTTGCAGCCCAATTACCTGTCGTATTGACGGGCAGAATCCATATACAAAAGAAGAAGAGGACCAGTCGAAGAGGAGAACAAGAATCCGATAATTTTTTGATAAGAAATTGGACCTACTTGTATGTTATCACAATTTGGATAGTAAATAAAATAATGTTACGTTACTAAGTTACAAAATAGTTCGTAGATTTAGGTATCTCTACTTTACTAGCCAAATTATATAAATTGAAAATAACTATTTATTGAAAATATATGAGGAATAAGAATACTCACATAGGTTTCTTCCCGATGAGTAGAGCAATCCCGTCTATGATGTATGCAGGTACCCAATGCAAGAAGAAGCAGTACAGCGTATACACAAACCGGGAAGGAGTCAGGTGGAACAGGTAGTAGTAGACCGCTTGGACTGTGGGCACGTCGAATCCGTAGATTTCATTGTATTTCATGAACTTTTCTGTAAAAATGAACATTCGTTAGTAAATTACAGCATTTGCACAATAGACCAGGCTCGATAGCTTTTAAAACCAAAGAAAATAATAGTAGGATGAAACCCATTAGAAAAGAAAAATAATTTACGGGCGATCTGAGCGCGGGAAGGGGATGAGGGTGAGCTTTTAAGGTTAAAAAACGCTTTTTCTCGATTTTCGGCAAAACTAAAAGTCCTATGGAAAAAAGTCAAATGACAGGTAATAAAAAGATCGAAAATTTTTGTATACACACTTTTTTCTATTATTTTAATTATTTCAGTTAGGTATATTATTTGCTTCTTCTTCTTGTATCAATGAAAAACAGTTTTGAAAAAAAAATATTTTGCTATTTATAAGAGAAAGGAGAGATCCATGTTCTGAACATACATTATTACAATAATACTCTGAAATGTTTAGAAACTTACCCCAAGTCAAAGGTCTTTGTTCAGACGATACGTAGTTATAAACAGGTGGGGGCAGGTCTAATGGAGGAGCGTCTTCGTGGTTCCCTGGGTACTCCTTAGCAGTCTTCCAAGCTGTAGCGATGCAGGCATTCACAACCATGTCTCCAGGAACCAGATCAGCCAAGGCTTTGGGGTTGCAATTCAAGACATGAAGGAGTCCTACTGCTGCTCCTACTACCACCTGGCAAGATTGAACTAGTCATTCAAGTTATAGTAAAGTTAGAGGGTAATTTAGGTAGCTAAAGAGTCAAGTTTTAAGCTTTGTAAAGTTTATTTGTAAATCTGGAAAAACTAATAGTTACTGGTACAGTTGAAGGCAAAAAACTGCGTGGCCGTAGCCCAACACGTTGGTCCGATCTGATCCGCACCGCTCTCGAAGTCAAAGTCCATGAAGCCATACAGGTTGCCGGCAATAAAGCACGATGGCGAAACATCGTCAAGGAAAAGGTGATCCACGGAGGGGATCACGACCCTCAGCATTGAGGTACACGAAGCGAGGAGGAGGAAAGTTTATTTGAATACTTACACCAGTAGGGCCGTACACGTTGTCTATCCAGCCAGCGACGGGCTCTTTGGCTGTTCCGATAACTGAAGCAAACAATTATTTTGTTAGATCTACAATACTCTTTAAAATAACAGGACAATAAATAAATAAATAATGCTGGACAATCCACACAACATCATCTAGCCCCAAGCTTAGCAGAGCTTGTGTTATGGGTACTAGAAGACTGACATACTTAATAATCAATAGGCCTTCAAATACTTAGTTGAAATTTTTTTGTGCGCATGCTCCAACTTCCGCCATGTTTTTCGGGCACTTTATTTAAAAATGTATGAGAAGTGCACGTTTTTTGAAGAAAATAGTAATAAAACCAGTAATAATAAACATAATTTTACAATCAGTTCAATTCAAATTATTGTGCATACATAATAAAATTATATTACAAGTATTTTGTTTGTACGATCTGCAAATATTTATTCCAGGTGTTCTGGGTATTTTATATGTATAATAATAATATCTATCTATGTCATGTATTCTATTAAGTATGTCAGTCTTCTAGTACCCATTAGGTAGGTACACAAGCTGTGCTTAGCTTGGGGTTAGATGATGTTGTGTGGATTGTCCAGCATTATTTATTTAAGTATTAAGTATTTTCATTTCTTTTATATTAAGATATTTATTATTTTTTTGTAAGTATTTACGTTTACTCATTATTATTTAATTATTATTATCCTAATCTCTCATCTAGTTCGGCTTTATTTCCTCCTTGAGGACGACCATGGCATTTTAACCATCATTGTAAATGAACACAGTTGTGGGCTTCTACGGTAGGATGCACTAACGAAGCTCCGTCAATTAATTTTTCATTTAATTGCACTATTAAAGGTAATAATGTTTGTTGCCCAGCCATTTCTATAGAAAGTGCCCGAAACTTTCATATTACCGCGTTTATAACATGGCGGACGCGCATGCGCTGAGCATACTGTGGACAGGTCTATAGTCAGCTCCACGTATATTTATCATGTATTTGACTATGCCAAGATAATTCTTGACAGGCGTCACAGCTGACAGTAGCTCTGCCTTCTAAGTTGAGAGCCGTGGGTTCGATCCCCACTGAGAACAAACGTTTGTGTGGGTTTTTTGTGTTACTATGTGGGTTTTTTGTGTTACTATGAGAACATAGTAACACAAAAATATGAGAACATAGTAACACAAAAATATGAGAACATAGTAACACAAAAAACCCACACAAACGTTTGTTCTCAGTGGGGATCGAACCCATATATAGCTAGAAAGCTATGAGTTTATGTTCTGTCCATTCGCATAATTTTTTGTCTAAAATAAATAATCTAGAATAATATTATTTGTAAGTATCGGTATCGATCATCTAGACGCACTAAAAGTGTTTGATTATTTTACACTTTTTCAACAAATCATGTGGAGAAGTGATTCGTAAGATCTAATCTGAAGACTCACCGATGGAAGGTCTGAAGAGTGCCACAGGTAGACCCTTGGAGTACTTCAGCACCACATCCTCAGCTGATGCTTTGGTATATGCGTAGGTATTAGGATAGTCCCCTAATAACCTGGAATTGACATGATACGTAAATGTGACAATTGCAAATGTATCTGCGCAGTGTTGTATTCAAGTGACAGTTAAGGGCGGATCCAGCTTTGGCGCCAGGGGGGGTCACATAGTCGTGGTCAAGTCAAGAACTTATAATTTAATTTTGATAATGTAATAATTATGTTCAATTAGTGGTCCACGTAAGTCCTGGAACCAGCTCAGGGGGGGTCATGACCCCCATGACCCCCCCCTGGATCCACCGCTGGTGACAGTACGCGTCGCTTGCAACTCGAGTGTCGAACGTTGCAGCATCATCAGCATCACCGCGTGGAGTTTGCGCAATGTTCTATCGTGCTCACCCTGGTGTGATGTTGTTGATGACCTTCACGTCCATGGTCTCCACGAGGTCTATCAGCTTGTCTCCTGGCAGAGGGCTCTCGTAAAACTTCTCGTCAATGTCTTTTTGAATGCAGTTACTGAAACAAAACAATTAAGTACAAGCTATATTATTAGGATCATATGATTTACAATTGTTTTATTTACTCATTGATTTTTAATTAACAATTATTAAGAACTAGCTGTCCCGGCGAACTTCGTACCGCCTTAGAGAGATCTTTTTTTCTGAGAGGTTTTCCTAATTTTTTTTTGCGTAAGGAACTTGTACAGAGTATTAGAAAACTACAAAATAAATCAGCCAAATCGGTCAAGCCGTTTTAATGCTATGTCGTGACAACGGAAAACGGGTTTCATTTTTTTATATACATAGATGTTAAGACATATATGATTTAGACTGAATGAAGTTTCTGTAATGAAGCACTCATATTCGAAGAATGACCGTAGATGAAGCTACGGTCGCTCGAACCGTTTTAATAAATTCCTAGAAGTTGTTCGTGGGGGATCAGAAATCGGTGGTGCAGTTAGTTCTCTACTACCTCAGCCAAGCTCTTTCACAATAAAGCTCTACTACTAGGTACGTGGTCTCACATTCGGGTTTAGTTACGAAAATATAATAACCAAATTTGACAATTCTTAGTGAGAGCGCACACCGACAACAAAACGCCTTTTAAAGTCACGTGACTTGGCTTATGACTATGGAAAAATAGGAGGTAAAAAGGGTTGCAGTTTTGTCATCGGTATGCGCATAGTCTTAGTATCTTCGTCTTATTAACAATCTTGTGATGATTTCGGCATGTTATTTCTGATTTAAATCTCCGCAGATAAGAGCTTTTGTACCGAGATATACCTAGTTTAAAAAAATATGCTAGAAAATGCTTGAACAAACGTCGTTTAAATATTTTATTGTTACAGGTTTCTTAGAAATTCAATCATAAAAACTTTTACGTCCAACACTGAACAGAAACAAAGCAAATAAAATATAAGTATTCCACGTTTGCGCACATTATGTACCTACTTGTTGTGGAATACTTTTGCATACACAATTGCTCTTACAACTTGTTACATTGTAAAGGTACAACTAGTTAGATTAAAGATGAACAATCTTAAAAATGAACGCGCTTACTCTTTAATGCTTTTGTTGGGCGACAGTTTCATTTACTTACTCTTGACAGGTGTCACAGCTCAGTTGGTAGCTCTGCCTTCTTGTGGGTTTGATTCTCACCCAGAGCAAACGTTTGTGTGATAAACATAAATATTTATTTTGTGTCTGGGTGTTACTATCTACCCTATGCATGTATTAAAAAAAAGAATACCTATAAGTATTCTATCAGCTATCTAGTTCCCATAGCTTTGTTTAGTTTGGGAGTAGAGTGTGATGTGTGAAATGTCCGTGTATATTTATTTATTTAATTTGAATATAGGTACCTATAAGCAGTAGATATGTGCACCAAAGCCCGTAGTTTGGTACAAGCTCTAGCCAGCTTGCACATCTCCCTGGTCCCTCTCACGTTGATCTCCACAGCTGTCTTCAGTGGCTCATCGAATCGCACTGTTGCTGCTCCATGGAATATTATTTCTACCTAAAACATGCATAAGCAATAAAGGAACACACGGTTTAGCTAATATTAAATACAGCCCGAGGTTCAACCAATCAGAGACTGTAGAAAACACGATCATGTTCCTTAAAGGCCCCTGATTGGCTGATGTATGGTCGCGCATTTAGATTTGAAGATTTATTAGATGAAACATATGTTTTGAATGCTCAAATAAAAGTGCGTGTGTGAATTGGGACTCTTTTATTAAAATCGATCTGTATTCTCCAAGGGTTTGCAGGTTCTCCAATACCGAATGCTCACCTCATTGATGACCTTGGTCCTGTCTTCCGAGCTGATGCCCAGGTCCAACTGTCCAACGTCACCTTCTATTATCTTAATCTTGTCGATAAAGTTGGGATGCTGCTTCCACAGAGATTCGTAGAGCTGAAAAATAAGTAAAGATAAAGATATTTATTGTTTATGAAATATTGTAGGTTCTTAGAAAATTTATCGTTTTTCATTTGTTTTCATTTTTTGTATACGAGTATATCAGAGGAAGTTTGTAAGTGGCGCCTGTTATTGAAAAGTGAGGAGTGCAAGATTAGCATGGTATGGACACGTATTGAGGAGGGATGAATAGCACAATACAAAAAAGTTATGAATGTGGGCGTGGCTGGATATGCAAGTAAAGGAAGGCCGAAAAAGAAGTGACTATGTGGACTGTGTGAAAGAGGATATGAATGTGAAAGGAGTAGACTCAGAGTTGACGAATAATAAGAGTGAGTGGAAGAAAAACACACGATGTGCCGACCACCTAACGTGGGATAAAGGCAGGGAATGATAATTTATATTCATGTTATAATGATTTCAATAACGGTAAGACCCAGGCAAGTTTGTTGTTTGTTAAAGTACTATTATGTTACTTACAGCATCATCGAATTGTTCTTGTAGTCTCTTCGCTATTTCTTTGTTTTTCTTTGGTCTGGCTAGGAGATACAGCTTTTTGATATCAGGGCATGATCTGAAAAAAAATATGTATATCTTAGCGTGGACAATGAAGCAATAGGGAAAACATATGGGATGTGTTTAGTAATACTTGAGGACAAGATATGTAGACAGTTGGCGCGTCTTGGAAGAGATCTACGTCCAGCAGTGGACTGATACTCATAGGATACAGTTTTCAGTGGCGCGTCTTGGGAGAGACCTACGTCCAGCTGATATAGCTCTAGACTGATATAGGACGATGATGATGAGAGAACAAAATAGGATTCAGAATTTTGTGTTTATACAAAAGCGCGAACATATCAATTATTTATACAAGTACGCGAATGATCTTGATCAAAAAATGGATTCATAGAAAACACAAACAACCAAATAACAAAACAATATCCCACAGAAAAAAAGTAACAAATGTAACAACAATACAGTAGGTATATTAAAAGCAAGCAGCTAAAAATAAGTAGATAATTATGCGAACCAAAAAAGAACTAAATTAAATTCAAAGTTCACTTCCGTTTATATAAATATATTTCCTCAGTTCATTGTGTGGTCTCATCAATATTCAATGAATGTCCCAAAAGCAGTTAAATTTAACATACTATAGAATAATTCTAATTATATACTAATTTTAATTTTATTCTGTACTCTATATGAGTCATTATATTTAAAAAGACAATGCACCGTTCACAGAGTACGACCACAATAATTATGCAATTGAATATAAATAGGAATGTTTAAAAAGTTTTATAGGTACGTTTACGTAGTTTATGTAGGTCTTTCAAAGTACAACTTTTTGATTTTAAAACAAATAACTGATCGACTGGACTAGACAATTTCTTTTTGTTTACCTACATGGCCTTTGATCTATTTCTAATCGATTTCAAAAAAAGAGGTCCTCGATTCGACTGTACATTTCATTTTGTATGCATATTACGCGATATATTACGCGATTAGCTACTCGATTTCGATTATTATTTCTTATTTAATATTTCACAAATAATCCCATAATCCTATAATCTTTCAGATACAGATCTGATTTGTACATTTTGAGTAATAATTAAAGATGTATTTATTTTTGAAAAATTTGCCAAAGGTAATAGAAGTTTGTATTGTAAAAAAATATGTGTAAAACAGTATACATACAAAGATATCGTGTATATAATATTAAACCTTAAAAACAAGTTTCAAAAAATTCTGTATTTACGAAACTCGTACTATTCTGTAATAGCTGAAGAGCCTGTGAACGTCAGACCTTCGTCTAAACTTCTACACTAATATTATAAAGAGGAAAGATTTGATTGTTTGTTTGTTTCTTTGCATCGAATAGGCTCCGAAACTACTGGACCGATTTCAAAAAAAATTTCACTGTTGTGAAGCTACATTATCTGTGCTGAACATAGGCTATATTATAATGATATTTTTTATATAGGCTACCCGTGCGAAGCCGGGGCGTACTACTAGTTATTTCATAAAGGCTGAAAGTTTGACAGCGGATGCTCTCAACACAGCCAGAACGATGGTCCATTATGAAGGGTTGGTCATCGTGGCTTTGGTAGACACGGTTCTAAAGTGTGTATAAAAGCGCCCTGATTACGATCACCTATAACTACTCATTTGGTAAGCCCACATGACATAAGCCTGCCATGTTTCTCCAATGGCTTCTTTGACAGTCCTGTCACGTGCTGACAGCTACCGTTGTGACATTGGAATGTGGATTAAGGTCGAGGTATCAAGTTACAAGTTATGTGCGAGCCAGAAAAAAAAAGAAAGAAAAAAAATCAAATTTTAGAGAAAAGGAGATGAAATAAATAAATAATTACGAATTTTATCTTATTTCGTGTTTTAACGAGTTATGTCAAATTATGTTATCGACACATTAATTTATCGATGATAGATCGTAAACTAGAAAAATAATAATTGATTACATTTTTATAAGTAACTTTGATATTAATGCAACTGTTTAAGTCAGTAAAACCAAGTTATCAAAAGATGTAGGTCTTCTTCTTCTTATCGTGTCGATGATAAGATGAAGGTAACAAACAGATAAACTTGATTTCGAATTCAGAATAGTTTACTTAGTGGATCTGCTTAGATCTTACACTTACGGCCGGTTTCTCGAACGATGATCAACGAAAAAATCAAATAATTACTATGTGTCAAACTCGGATCAATCGTGATTTGGGTTTCCAGAAACCGGCCGTAAGACGAATTACCTATTAGGTAACTTTCTTTTAACTGAGACTATATTTTTAAAGGTTATCTAGAATAGATCGCTATTAGCGATAAGACCGCCCATTGTAAATGTAAATATTATTTACTTTTACAATTTCTACATTTTAGATTGATAAATAAACTCATTATTGAACACAAAAAATTAACAAATTGTTACACATGAAGAAACATTACAAAAAATCTTATAAAATGGGCGGTCTAAGCGGTAATAGCGATGTCTTCCAGACATCCTATAGAGTATTTTTTTTTATAGTCTTGTAATAAACATAGATTGTAAAGATTACCTCAGTTAAGAGGTAAATTAAGGTAGAAACCCGTCTTAGTTTAAGTCCAAGGTTTACCTCAGACGTTGTTCAAACAAACGCAATAGGTAATGCGCTGCAAACAAGTCCTAGAACTATTTGCCAGGCTAAGTTTACTTATTATAATTAATATCGCAATGCGCGTGGTATTTATCTAAAGATAAAGCGGAGTTACACTCCTTTATGTGATTTAAATAGGACAGTAGCAAATAACTTAGAAAATAGAATTTTATAAACTTTCGCGATCAGAAGTCCTACATGTTAGCATAGAACTTCTCGTATAATATTATTGATTAACTTAGAAACTAATTATCTCAAAAAATATCAGTTAGATCTAAATGAAATTAAATAGAAATGCCTCTGATGTATGATCTATCAAACAAACGAAATCGGTACGAAATGAGCGCAGTAATGGCATAACATTCAAAAAATAAAAAACTAAACATCCTTTTTTTAAATCTGTTAAAATAGAAAATCTGTAATACAGACTTTAATTCTGTGACATTGAATTTACTAAATAAATTGAAATGAATAAAAATGGTATTTTTAAAACAAAACACGAAAAATCTTTGACTTATTATTTTCAACACTTTTTTGGGGTTTTCAATTGTTCTAAGCATAAAAAGTATATGTACATAATTGACTTAAAAACGCATACAAAAAAAAACAATGTAACGCTAACTAAGAATTAAAGTTGCTTTGTCATCTAATAGGAACGTTGACCTCGCCTACCATTGTGCACTTTGCACCTGCCACAGAAAAAAAAACTATTTATTTAATAGTATTTTTTAAGCTTTAGCCATATTCCAGGGAAAACTTATTATAGACATTTTAAAATCCCAAAAGGGGTAAAATCCTACTCAATTCAATATCTTTTGCAATTTTTTTTTATGATACCTAATACCTATTTAGGTAGCAAAAAGATCGCCCATTGAAATTTCTAGTTTCTTTTTATTAGGATCAGGGGTTATAGCAATGTGACAGCTGCCGATACTTTAATGGCGTTGAATAGCATAATCGACCTGATTTCAGGAGACTTTCAGCGTTGATCATGCCAAATAGTCTGACAGTTAAAGAATCAAAACCAGTCCAGAAGTTTTCTATAGGAATATAGGTACACACCTAACTGTCATCTTCGTCCTTCGTCCACAAAAGCAATCATTTAAAAAATAAACTCTTGACATCGGAAGTATTGACAATCAGAGAAAAAAAAAAGAATAGGAAAAAAAATGCAAAATTCATGGAACCCCAGCCGACAGAAAGCCACAAATAAATTTATCAAAAAGTACTGAAACAATAGATCCTGGTATAACAGCACCAACTAAAGCAGTTATTTGCTATCAGGTATACACGTCCAGCTCAGAGTCTACTCAAACAAGCCTCATTTTGTGTAATATTCCGTTTAGAACAGGTTACAGTATGGATGTAGCTACCACCTACTTAGTTTCCTCATAGCGCTCGCTCGATAGCGGCATTGCGCACATCGCACATCGCGGTCAACTACCTTATACAGGATGTCCCAAGAACAGTGGCAAGCGGAACTCTAAAGATGGAGCACCCCGAGTGGCAAGTCCCTGTATGTTCCGCGTTTTTTGTATTATCTCTACCTAACACCTACTAATCAAACTTAATTAAAAGCCCGAAAGTTTGTATATTTGTATCTTTCTTAAAAACTAGCAATAGTCTAAAGTTTATTTTATTTTTATAAATTGTAATTAAGTATTGTAATTATTACTTAAATTGTAATATAATTAATTTTTGTTACATTGTTTTTAATCATTTCTGTTTTTGTCAGTAACAATAATGGCGAATTTTATTTATGAGGTTTTTTTAGAGTCCATTATTTCTAACAATAATAATTTTGTGAATTGTCTGAAACATGCAATAAAAAACAAAATGTAAACGCGACTAATTAATTTTCATAGTTATTTAAAATTAGTATAATTGGTATTTAAACTAAATTATCATTTTTCCGCACAGATTTGCGCTTGTCCCTAGTCATAGTCATCAATTCTGTCAATGTTATATACTAGGTGATTTTTAGTGCCAGTTCCTCGCTCCACTGCTCTTGAGACACCTTGTACCTAAGTAGATACATATAAATCCGATTACAATGCACTTTCAATTAACATATACTTATATACTTGTCAATGTAACTATTAGACACATGAATAATACAACATAACCAGCGCTTATTTTGTAATTATTGTAATTAATCCAACCTTTGTCGATGTCGGCTTCCGCTTCTCACTAACCAATAAATAAGTATAACACGTGTACCAGTCAAATAGAATGAATAAATAAATAATATTAAAAAGTCGTGGACATTTCACACAACACGCTCTAGTCCTAAATTAAATAAAGCTTGCACTAAAGGAACTAGATTGCTGATAGAATACGTTTTAGTAACGCCCAAATTAAAATACAATGAATAACATAAATGTGGGGTTCGAACCCGCGTTCCATTCATAGAAGCTGTATAGATAAACCATTCTAAAAATGCACGCGCCTCGACTTTTGTTACACTCACATGCATTACATAGATACAATACTAATGTCAGTGGTTGTCAGTTGTCATTGTCACATCACACGTTACATATAGGTAATAGAATGGCTGTATCTGTCGACTAACTAGTGCAATATCGACCAAATTCGCGTGCATTTTGATAATGGCTCAGTATCTTGTGAACATGGAAAATCCAAGATATTAAAACAAGGAAAAACCTCGGTTTAAAGTCCAAACTGTTTCTTAGCAGAACGCTTCGTTTTGTTTTAATCTAATACATCTATTTATAGATTTACTTTGAAACTACAGTAACCATCATTTCGATCATAAAGCAAGATGTGAGCATCTCGAAATATCGTTGTTCTCCGCACTAATCAATTATAATAAGTATTTACATCAACCAGTGCATGGCCACTGTCCGAAGAGTTTAAAATGAACACCTTGAAAAAAATAAATACTTAAAGTAAATAATTGCTTAATTTTGTAATAAATTCATGGTCACATTATACGGGTGTGTTTCGCATTTAAATTATAACATGATATGTTATTCTACGTTAGAGGTGGGCGTTAAATCAATTAACTACTTTTATTAACAGCTTTCTATTCGTCAACGAATTAACAGTTTTTCGTCTATGAAAAAAGCAGTTGAATGTCGTCTAAGATAAAAGCAGTTGAATGTTATACTAATAAATTACGTCAACGTATTCGCAACGAAATCTCAGTAGCTTCATGTTATGTTCCCTCCCACCCATAGTTCCAATCCTTTCGCGCCTAATAATACCTTCTCACTCACACTCTCACTAATACACCTGAATGAAAATACGCGAAAACAGTTCTTATTATTCGTGTCTTAGAATCTAATTTAAATGATTACAGGTGTGGTGCATGTTTTTGTATGTAGTTTCTCATTTTACTCTAAAAAATCGTTAACATTATACATTTTTCATGCTTAGTTAAGAAATTACGAAAACGTTAATATTCAAGTGTTAGCATAACTTTCAATGCATTAACAGGTCGTTAGAACCTGTTGACGAATTAACAGCTTTTTCAACCTGTTCGCCATTGATGAAAAACTGTTACGTTAAATTAATATAAAAACCTTCAATGACACACCTCTATTCTACGTATTATTTCTAAAACCGTTAAATGTAAACATGTCCAGAAATCTGAGGGCCTAGTACGAGTTTTGCGCATGCATACGAACGTATCGCCTTCGTATCGCAAGCCACCAATTTTGTATGGAAATCCAAGCTTCTCAAGAAATCTGCTAGAGGCGCTGTTTGGATCTCCATACAAAAACGGTGGCGCTCGGCGATTGCGTCTCTACGATTCGTGTGTGCACAAACTCGTACTTGGGGTACTGGTTGCACACGGTAGCGTCTACTCTGGATGCGAAGAGACGAAGACCGGGCTCAGTGCAGTAGAGACGACCAGCGGTGGACTGATATACGTTGATGATGATAATGAATGACCTCATGGTCAATAAATAACAGCAAAAACAGAAGGTAGCCTCTCACAAGTACGTAGGTAAGATATATGATGACACTACACAAGTTAAAAATAGATGTTGTTTGCGTTCTTTGCACGTCAAATGTGTAATTTTATTGTAATTTAAGTAGTGTATCAGTATGTTAGTAAAAACTATTGATGGACTTTTTATTCTTGTACTTGAGTACTAGATACCACAAATAAGTACAAAGCACTTTGACAAGACACAAGAAAATGTATCCAAAAAAAAAAGTCCATCTAATGTACCTACCTATACCTACACATAATATAGTTCCTATATAGTATATAATATCATGTGCGATACCGGGAAAGGGCGAATGAGTTGCCTCCCTACTTTTTAAGACATGTTTGTTACACTTATTTTGGCAAAATTAATATCATGTATTGTATTATTATTATATAAGAAGTTATCAGAACTAGTAACACTATTTACTAGAACGGTAAAGGTTACCTACTGGGATCATATAGTAGATAGTAGACCTAGACGATCAAAGTCACGAATATGTAGATATTATTTATATAATCTAAATTAAAATTTACATAAATAAATTTTGCACCGGAAGCTTAGTTCAAACTTCCGTTTAATCAAATGTAGCCAAATTATAATTAAAACTATCAGCCCAACCCAGAGATGTAACATTTAAAATTAATAGAATTTATATAATAACCATTTTTGTTAATAATCCAGTCAAATTATGGCTAAAAACGGGTTAAATAAACATGAGCGAATACAGTTTGGAGATTTTGAGGATCGATAGGAGGGTGTATTCTGAGCATAAATTCCAATTTGAGGGGTTGTACTGAGGTCAGCTCAAGGTCATTTCGATGGAAACGCGTTTAATTCGATATCTCGAGAATGGTTAGTGGTAGGCGAAAAATTGTCGAGACCTTTTCTTTTCCATAAATTTCTTTTTTATAATAGAAAAACTAAAAATTGTCGCTGTATTTTGCATTTGTATTGTACTGAACATGCGTTACAGCTCAGTTGGTAATTTTATAAATACTTACAATGCATAATTACACCTACAACAAACATCAGTACCCCAAGTACGAGTTTGTGCACACACGAATCGTAGAGACGCAATCGCCGAGCGCCACCAATTTTGTATGGAGATCCAAACAGAGCCCCTAGCAGATTTCTTGAGAAGCTCGGATTTCCATACAAAATTGGTGGCTTGCGATACGAAGGCGATACGTTCCTATTCATGTGCAAAACTCGCACTAGCCCTCAGTGCTCAAAACAAACATTTGTTGGTGGGAATCGAGCCCACTACCCGGAGCATGGAAGGCAAAGCTACCAACTGAGCTGTGAGCTGTCATTAATTCGCCAATGCTTTATAACCACCTGTTTATATTACATATTCTAAACACATAGACTACTTTGCGCAATCTCCAAGGCGATGCAAGACGCAACTGACATTTTTATTAGATTTTATCGTTATATTGTCTGACCGCGCTAACTCTGCACATATCATGTGGCATAACATCATGAATGTGCTAAATCTGCAGCGCTGATAGTTTTTAATATAAAATAGCTAGAAGTGACGTCAGTGGACTGATAGACGTCACGGTACCTAATAAACTTTGACACGGTAATTGTTTATTTCTAATAATATCAACTATTTTATTGCTTTCTACAATCATGAGGTTTTATTTGATTTAGGACTGAACCAGTTGTTGAATTGCATATATTTATAATGGGTTTTTAATATAATTTCGGTATTGAAACCAGTCATTTTGAGAAAACTTGTTTCATAACTTATCTAGTCCCTTTTCTCTTGACTTTAGTAAGAAAAAACTACTCAATTTCAAATGTCCTAAAAATTTAAAGTTTACTCCAAAAGGTACGTCAGAATTTAATGAAATGCATACGGGAAATACCTCTAAAAATTATCTATCAATTAAACATAATAATCGTCGAAAACGTATCTTTTTATCTTATTGTTCAAAATTAGCAAAGTAATCGTGTAAAATAAATTACTTAAATCGAAAAGAAAATATATTTTTTGAATCTGATTGCAATTTATGTCTATGACAAACAAACTTACGACTATACAGTATTTACAAAATGTACATTGTCATATAAAATACATAAGAAACAGTTGAGCTATCTACAGACCGTTGCAAACGATCTATAGATAGTTCAACTGATCCAAATCGGAAGCGTACCCAAGACACTGGCTGCATTGCCGCGCTGAATAGCAATGCTGATACGCTGGGCCAGATACTCACCAGCCCTCGGGTCACGCGTCGCTTCGACAATTCGTCGCTTTGTATATGATAGATAATCTGACATAAAACATGACTAACCTCATCAGCTTTTCCACCATCAGCTTCCCCAAGAAACCGGTGCCTCCTGTCAGAAGCACGGTGCTTCCCGCGAAGAACTTCTGTATCTGCGACTCTCCCAGAGCTTCGATTTCATCCTTCATATCCATGTATGTAATGTCACCTCCTTCCTTCAGCTGCGTTTGAGGCGGATCTATATCTGTCATTGTCATCCTGAAAAGAGAAATAATGCCTGTTAGCCTTTTTTGACGTGACAACGTCTTATAATTCGATAGAGCCGGCTGCACGAAAAAACATGACTCATGAGGCGTTCTGAGGCGTTCTGAGGCGTTCTGAGGCGTTCCATGAAGTGCAAGCGAGAGCGCGGATTATTTTGCAGAACCGCTTACAATCCCGTTCGTTGACGTTGTCACGTTCAACTATCGTCAGTAAACCGACTTTACAGACAACCATTTTTTTTTTCCTGGCTGTCACTTCTTGTGCATTGCCTGTAAGCCTTCATCATCTAAGGCTTAGATGACTATATGTGCTTAGCTTAGATTCTAAGCTAAGCACTTATAGATCTAACATAAAAGCAATACTTATATAAAAAAAGAAAATACATTTGTCAAAGTTATTATAAGGCTTTGGGTTGTAATTCTTATAGCTCTTTGTAAGTAGGATCATACAAAGAACGGTAGAAACCAGGCTGTAGTTTCTTGCCCGTTCTTTTAGGCTCTGGTCGCGTAGAACTAGCACCTAGACCCACCTAGTAGGTAGCAGAAAAATCCACCGAAACGGACATCTTCTAATTAGCGCAGACATGATGTCTTGATAACGATATGGAGATTTATTTGATTAAAAAAAATAGGTTGATATTTCAACTGTAGTTTTTCAAATAATCACTCAAATATGTACTAAGTTACAGATACCAAAACACGCAAAGGTTATAGATGTAAATTATTTAACTACAAATGCATTATAAGTTGCGAAATAACTGGTCGCAGTAATAGGAGTTGCAAAATATTTAGCTCAAGAACGTTCGCTCCCAAATCTCGTGTAAATTCTAGAATTTAATACGTAAATATAAAGTTACTTCACTAAAATAATCGATTATATTGAAAAAATATACTTCCCGGTTCGTTAGTCATCGGTCAGAGCTAATCAAGTTTAATTAATAACTACTAATAGATGAATGGGTGAAAGATTAATTCCAACGTCATAAAATGGCACACAGCGAAAGTGGTTTTTAGGGTTCCGTATCCAAAAGGTGGCAAGACCCTTTTGGTGAGACTTCTGTCTGTCTATTTGTATGTCTGTCCGTCTGTCACCAGGTTGTATCTCATGAACATTCAACTCTCTATCACGTGATAGAGTCGGCATTTTCACAGATGATGGTTTTCTGAAGCTGCTTTGGCAACAAATAAAAAACGATATAAATATACTTACAAAGAAACTCGCATAAAAAAGCTTTTTTTGGAACCCCGCGATTCTAGCACTTGGCCGGTTTTATTATATTACAAGAGGTTATTTAAAAAACTATGTCTAAGAATATTTTAATTTATGCAGACGTTACGGTTCCGTTTCTAAATATAATAATAAGTATTTTATCGGTAATCTAGTTGCCATAGTAAGTCCATGAATATTTTTTTATGTAATACAAGCGGCCCGTCCCGGCTTCGCACGGGATATATTCCCGCTTTCCCGCTTTTCTGTTGAATTTTTTCCAGGATTTTCTTTGCTATAAACCTCACGGAGCCCGAGACCTTACCAACGAATACAAAACCGTGCAAATCGATTCGTGCCTTCTGGAGTAATATCGTTAGGAAGGAAAACACGACTTATTTTTATATAGTAGAAGATTATTATATTCATGGCCATTTTAAAATCAGCGCCATATTGGAATGATGTCATGAATGGCAAAGTATTGAAGCCAAATATTAGCAAAACCTTTTATCGCAATAAATATATTCACGGACATTTCATACGTCACACTCTAGTCCCAAACTATGCAAAGCTTGTACTATGCGAACTAGATTGCTGATAGAATACTCATAGCCTAAGAGCCCATGACTCCCAGACCTTAAATTATACATTTACCATGACTGAATACAAAATAATTAAGACTAAATACATTATTAATAAATATAAATAAAGAAGGGAGGCCTTTGCCCTGCAGTGGGACTCCACACCACAGGCTTAAAATGTAATGAAATATAATATTTATAAAAACATCAAATAGATTTCATGGTTGAATTTAAGTTCATTCATTTTTAAAGTTTTTGTTATTTTATTTTTCTGCTCAAGTTTTTTACCTTTTTAATTAACTACGAGAATAGTCGTAAATAAATATAAGTAGGTACTTGTGTAAAATGCGTAAAAAACATGGAAAAACTTCACAGAGGTGAAAAATACAACAATTACAAATAAATGATCATTAACAATGTTTTTGTAAACGAGATTATGTACGTTTTTGTTAAGAAACTAACTAATAACGCGTCATCTTTAACTTTTTTCGTTCACTCCGGCGTTTTTAAGTCGGACTAGTCGGTAAATAACTAACAAGGTTAGCTTTACTCTTAAGGAAGTTGAACAGAAAAATCAATGCTAAGGTTACTTAAGGTCCCTGCTCACGCATTTTTTACCATTTATTCTGTAAATACAAGAATTTAACAAAATGTAAAAATAGGTAGATACAAATACGTAATTGTAGACTCAAAGTCGGCCAAAACACGATAAATATATATTTTAGTATGAAGGTAGTAGGTTACGTAATCACACCGCCAATGATGTATTGATTTTGATGAATCTTCCTTTGCTTGATAGATTATAAAATCTTCGGAAATCTTTCCAGTTTTTGTAATCTGACTAGTTTTTGTGCTGTCGTTAAAAATGTGTATTTATAAAACGATAATGATTAAAGTCTATATTTCATTTTAGTAAGAAATGTATTCATCATCATCATCATCATTTCAGGCCGTTAACTGCTGAGTATAATTAGGTCTCGTAATATTATTTAAACTTTACTATAATGGTTATAAGATTGTTATTTGAATTCGCGCGTCCCAAGATGTTTGTGCTTTGGGCACTCTTTGTAACCACAACATTGACATTGATATAAGCAATCAAGGGTGGATCCAGCTTTGGCTCCAGGGGGGGGTCACGATCAAGTTTTGGCGCCAGGGGGGGGGTCACGATCAAGTTTTGGCGCCAGGGAGGGGTCACGATCATGTTTTGGCGCCAGGGGTGGGTCATACAGTCGTGGTCAAGTCTAGAACTTAAATAAATAAAATAAAAAATATGGTTAATTAGTGGTCCACCTAAGTCCTGGAACCAGCTCAGGGGGGGGGTCATGACCCCCATGACCCCCCCCCCTGGATCCGCCGTTGTAAGCAATAAAGACGACCTACAAACACGCGAAGCTTGTCAAAATGACCTCAGAGGTCGAACACAATAAATGTGACAATTGGCACGGTGTCGTGACGAGTCACACTACGCGTAGACGCCAGCTCGACTGCCGAACGTTGCTGCGTCACCGCGCAGTGTGACGCGAGTTGACGCCAGTGACGGACGCAGTGTTTTGCCTCTGCGTCCGTCACTGGCGTCAACTCTGTTTTTTTTTGCATTTAGCATTATTATAGGCAAAGATTTGTGTTAACAACTAAAGCGAGGTTTTAAATAATGTTTTTTTCTCTTGTTATTGATATCTTCGTCACAAAACAAATTAAGGATGTAAGGAGCTTACTGGCGTAAACAATTTTTTTAAAGCATTATGATATCTGTTAGGTTTAATCCGTACACCCGTTAGTTGACCTCGCGAGCGAAGCGTCTCAGTTTCGAGATTGACCAAAAATGCTTTTTTAATACAGTTGCTCAAAAAGTGGCGTATTGCAGGGACGTGTAGCGTTCGGGAAGTGGGCTATTACACACTAGTGCTTTTTTTTTACCTTTCCCGCACTAGTGCGTTTTCTTTCCCAACTGTCAAAATAATGTCTATTAAAAAGAAAAAGCAACCATGAAGTTTTTACTAAAAAAAAATCAAAGAAGTTTTTATGATTCATGCAAATAGGTACGTATATTTCTAAAAAGAAGCTAGATACTAATTTGTTTCTAAATCAGATTTAATGATTTGATTGAATGAGTTAGGTTGGGTTTCATTTAATTTCATCTCATTAAATTTCATATCAATAAAAAATTCTACTGAAGACTTGGCTGTATGGGCATAGTTCCCTTTGCCTACCAGAATGAATGAAAAAAAAAATCTCTTCTTATATTCTACGGTTGGCGCCATTTTCTAGAAATTGTCTTTGCGAGTGTAGTTGTTTTTATTATTATTATTATTTTATAAAATTGCTTCATTTTTTCGTCGTTCAGTACACGTTCGGAACCGTCATTGCAACTTGTTCCGACTGTCAACCCTCGCCTTCGGCTGCGCCTCGGCTCGTGTAGACATTTGCCGGAACTCGTTGCAATGACAGCCTTTCCGAAATAATGAAACTAGTAATGAAATATACTATTGTCCTTCTGTCAGTTCTCGCCTACAGGTTCCATTTTTCAAAGATTTCAAGAACAAGAAAGTCCTAATCCGTGTGTTTATGTGTAAAACTAGTCGGAAGCATAATTAATTGTTTCCAAAAGGTTACAGTTATGGTACAACGACTCAGTTGATAACGAGGGAATTTGATATAGTACGTTATAGTAAGCAGTTTTTAGCACCTACCTACTATGTTTACTGAAAAATAAAGTAATAGATTTCGCAAGTTAGTACTTGCTATTTGAATCGTATTGCTTTTACGAATTCACACATTCGTACTAAACAAAAATTCGTACATTTCGTATTCGTAAAAACATACAATCATTTATTTTTACAAAAATTACCAAAACCGAATACTTAAAACTCTTTTTGAAAAATAATATTTTCATCTTTTTCGACCCTAAATAACTTAAGTTAAGTTATGAGGGTCCAAAAGGGAGTCTTTCCGCCGATCAACTCCATAATGGTACCAGTAAAACTTAATGCGTCGACCAAATCATATGAAGATCGAGTAGCTCGAAAGCTATAGTGTAAGCGCGTTTTCACATTATCCGATCCGATATCGGTGTCGGACGCCGATCCGATATCGGGGTAAGTAAAATGTATGAAATATGTACCTGTCTTTCATATCGTCCGGCCCGATATCGGATATCGGAGGTACATATTTCATACATTTTACTTACCCCGATATCGGATCGGATAATCTGAAAACGCTCTAAGAAACAAAAATCTATATTTAGGTACATTTTGAAAAACTGTCAAGCTTGTAATATGGCAGCTAGATTGCTGATCGAATACTTAAAATATTTTTTTTAATAATACGTAGTAACTTCCAGACACACATCAATTGTCAGTGCTCATCACAAATCCGTTCGTTGGCGGGGATCGAACCCACTTGAAATGCAGAATTACCAACTTTTTTTTTTTTTTTTTTTTTTTTTACCTACTGAGCTGTAACAGCTGTTAATCTTTAGCACAGTTTTTGAATGACTTGTCTCTGAGTTACGTAAAATAACTTAAATTACTTATACGACCTCGCCCATATTCGCGAGCTGGCGTAAGGTTAAACATAATATACTTACATATATAATCTTGTTTTAAAATATGTATAATCTACAGTATGCTGCTGCATACCTAATCGACGCAATCAAGTACAAATTAATTATCTAAGTTTATGGAGACCTGTGTGTACATTACATATAGGTACCTAAGCAAGATAGCTTTACCATGTAATTATTAAAATCAGCGCTATTTCATGTGGTTATTCATATCATAAACAATGATTTACATTTCATTGATCAATTTTATATTTTAATATAAATTTAATATATATTTAAATAGATAATTTAAATCATATGATTTATTAGCAACTTATAATTTGTTCCATGTCTTGATGTCATAGAAGTGAACACAAAGTTCCTTGAGAAACACGTTGGAATGATCAAGAATAGATGTGATCATGTGACAATCGAATCGATCAATCTGATGCAAAATGATGATGCGGCCTACAGTGTAACGCGTTTGCCTAGATAGAACCTATTCTTATTATTACTTTATTATTTATTCTATGTATGTTTAACTGCAGTTGTCTCATCTAAGTAAGTATTCAATCAGCAATTTAGCTTGGTTCACATTATTATGTAACGCTATCTAGTCCCAAACAGAGAGCCAGCTTATTTCGACCTTAAGTCAGAATAAGCCACTTTGTAGCTTCATAAATAAAGTACGTATTGTAGATACATATGTGTCAATTAATTTCGCATATTCTGCCAATTTACATGCATGTTTCAAGCATTTTTCATGCATACATGCATGCATATAACAAGCTTTTTATGTTGCATATAATCCGGTCTCTATTAATTACAACCACAAGCATCACTTCGAGAATATTTCAAGTTAAAATATAATATTTATTTGGTTGTACAAAGATTACTTCATCGTTTGACAGGCGTCACAGCACAGTTGGTAGTAGCTCTGCCTGCCACGCTGTGCGTCGTGGGTTCGATTACCATTGAGAGCAAACATTTTTGTGGTAAACACTGATTGTTTTTTTTTCAGTGTCTGGGTGTTACTATGTTTGTATTTGCGAAAAATATTTACTTTAGAATGGTGGCCTAGAGGACATACAAGAGGCCTAGGCAGACCTTCAGCCAGATGGATGGACGATATCGTTGCCGTACAGGGTAGGACCTGGATGCAAAAGGCCCAATTAAGGAAAGAGTGGCGTTTGAGGGAGGAGGCTTATACCCAGCAGTGGGCTAGTACGGGCTGCCGATGATAATGATGATTTACTTTATATTGAATTAGCAATCTAGTTCCCATAATCCAAGATTATATAAGACTAGCTGACCCGTGCCCACTTCGTTGGGCATAATTCGACCGTTTTTTCTCCGATTCACTTTGCAAAACGGGCTACCACGTAAAAGCCTTTCTATTTTTCGGTTTTTTTATGTAACCTATGACACTCAGCAATAATGTATCTTTCTATTGGTGAAAGAATTTTTTAAATCGGTTCAGTACATCCCGAGATTAGGTACCCCTTACAATTTAACAAATATACAAACACACAAACTTTACTTCTTTATAATATTAGTATAGATTGGGACTAGAGCGTGATGTGTGGAATCATATCATGTGGATGACGAGTTACCTATTATGTGCCAGAGCGATGGCCGAGACTGTACGTTGTAAAAATGCAGAGATTCGACCATGGCCTTGCACAAGCTGTTGTACTTTCTCAACGATTTCCTGTGTTTACGAGGCTGGGCTTAATAAATATACTTAGATCAAATCTTTGTTGCTTGTGTTGTGTAACTCTTTGAAGGATATTAATTCCGGTAATTACTTACATAAAACTTAACATCCTTACGTATATCATTGTTTTTAATTAATTACTCACACATTCTAAATAAATCTTGAGATTTTACTGATGTTTTAGTGTAGTCAGCTTGGTGGGTAACTCTGATTTCTCTAAGGTGTAGGTTCGATACCACAGGAAGAATAAACATTTGTGTGCTAGCAAATAATTATGATATTCAATTTTTTATTTAATCTAAGATTATTAATTTTGTACTGAAAATATATTATAATTTATTGTCTATTTATTTATTTATTGACTAACCCATGTTTAAAAAGAACGGTACAGTCGGGACCCGTGCAAAACCAAGACGAATCGCTAGTGTAAGTAATATTCTTAATAAACAAATACTAATTATTTAGAAATTAATTCCGCTAGAAACTTCGAAATCCTTGACACGATCGAATGCGAAATTATTTGCGTAATATCTTATATTATTGGCTATATTGAGACCAATTTTAGTTTCATAATAACAACATAATCACAGAGAACATAGTCTGACACTATTGCATACACAAACGAGTTCTATTTTAGCAAATAATAAAAAGATTTATAATTAATAACTTTTCTGTAACATTTATAATAAAATTTATAAACAGTAACTAGTAATTGTTGATACTTTCGTTGATACATTATTATCAACATTTAAACTGACTTTAAAATAAATAAATAATGCTGGACAACATCATCTAGCCCCAAGCTAAGCAGAGCTTGTGTTATGGGTAGGTACTAGAAGACTGACATACATTACATAGATAGATATTTTTTATTATACATATAAAATGCCCAGAACACCCGGAATAAATATTTGCAGATCGTACAAACATTTATCCCAAGGCGGGAATCGAGCCCGCAACCTCCGCGTCGCAGGCGGACCTTCCCCCGCCGCGCCACATCGGTCGTCAAGCAATGCATAAGAAGTAATTTGTTACTGCTAATTAGTTTGTAGTTGGTCTAGAAGATTGTAGCATTATTGTAGTTGTTTAGTGTTGTACCTATTTCCTTGTTTTTCATATTTTATGACACAGGTGTAACAATACATTGTAATTACATATTTTCTTAGAATGTTTTTATAAGATAATAATTTAAAAGACACTCGTATGACTTTTCATTTCACGTTTATTGCTATAATAATATTATTATATTTTCAAAAGTCAAAATTGCTTTATTCAGCAAAATCACAAGGATCATTTAGAATCGTCCTACATAAGTACTAGGTGATTCTATATAGGTGCCAGTTCCACGCGACCAGAGCCTAGAAGAACGGGCAAGAAACTTACGGCCTGGTTCCTACCGTTTTTTTATATGATCCTTCTTACAAAGAATTGATATTAAACTAAATTAAGTACTGAAGTTATATATACAAATCTAATCATTAAAATCGGATAATAATTGACAGAGTAGGTAAACGCGTAACAATAAAACACAGTCGAACGGAGAACCTCTTTCTTATTTGAAATCGGTTAAAAATAGATTTAAATTATTACAGAAACATAAGATCTGCGTTCTTTGTGGGTCGTGGGTTTGATCCCGAGCAAGAACAATGGGTTGTTTTACTATGTATTTGTGAAAATAAATATGTAAGTATTCTATCAATAATCTAGTTCCCATAGTATTGTTCATACCTATGTTCGCCTAGTCTAAACTTCATTAGTTCTTATAGAAAAAAATCTATAGTGACACATAAAACATACTGTTGTTCAACGATCTCCTTATAATTATGGGGCAACATTAGTTTTGAAAGCTTAGTCATCAATAACGTATTTTATGACTAACTTGAGTTGTCTTGCAGAGTTAGCGTGGTCAGATTAATTTGAATTCATAATATTAAATGGTTTACCTGTATAGTACTGGGGTGCACGAATAAATGTGACAATCGTAAACGTATTGAAACAGTGACGTATTTGAGATACATTGCGCGTCAACATCAGCTTTACTGTCAAACGTTGCAGAGTTAGCGCGCAGTGTATTTTAAATACGTTACATTTACGAATGAAATAACTTATTACGCAGAAATGTCCAGCGCATTATCAACACACTGCATTTATATAAATTTAATAATAAATTTGAAAAGATACTAATTACATAAGTAAGTACTTACCTATTATTAATAATGATGTAAGTACATTGTTATGCAATAGTTTCTAGAAAATATTTTAAATTTTCCAGAAATAAAATATTTTAGTATTTTAATAACATTTAAAAATTAAACATTCGCCAAATAAAATATAAATACTTAATAAATAATTAAATAAAATAAATAACGCATTGTTAATTTTTTAAATCCTTAAATAATAATTTTAAAATAAATCACGTATAAACTCACCTGTCAAATTCACAAGCACTCACAAACTGTCAATATAAATGAGATGTCAATACAAATATCACCACCGCGCGTGCTCAGTTCTCGACACAGACTGGTGGACAGCAACTCTTGACTCTTGCAGGACTACCACGTCCGACAAATAAAAACAAAAGCTAGCGCCGTTCACCATTCGCTCTGACGTCACTAGAAATCCCCAGGGCGTCGGTACCATCCCTGGAAAATTTTCAGAAACGTATCTACATGTCCACTGCTGGACGTAGGTCTCTGCTAGACGTCATTGAGACTGGTCTACGGCACTTCGCTTGGATGCGAAGCTACATATTATTATTTACAAACTACATTCCGCAGATCGGCGCTCAAACAAATACGTATGTACTCGTAAATACATAACTAAATAACTAAGATACATATAGGTAAGTACCTACTATGGGTAGTGTACCAAAAATTAATAATGAGTTTTAATTAATTTTTGTTGTGTACAATTGACACGCCAGAAGAAGATAATAATTTATTTAAAAACTTTTTGCTAAGATTTTGAACAATGTGTATAAATTCAGCTCAAATTATCAAAAAACTCTTTGGGCCTAATTAAGAAACCGGAACTAAACTATGGTTTAAACCTAGTCTAGCAAAACCGTGGTCTAAAGTTAGACCACACTTAAATCTCGCCGGACCAAAACTCGGCTCTTAACTCCAGTGTTAAGCTAAATCTCGGTTTTTTCATATTATGAATGATAGTTCGGCCCAACGATAAACCACCGCCGTGGTCTAACCCTACATTTTAGTTAAACCTAGCTGACCCCTAGTTTAAGGTAGGTTTAAGTCAACATTTGATATGAAAATCGATTTTGTCACTCATGTTCTGATTGAATTACCTATTTTATTAGATATTTTTCTGAACTTCCAAATATAATTTTTGTGGAATTGGTCATTGTTTTTCAATCATTTTCTAAAAATTTTAACTCGCTGTGTGCAAGCACATTTTGTGATCTTGTCGTCTTTGTTTTGTAGTTTTATTCGTTTTTATTGCTTGCAATATTACTTTATATTTATATAGGTACCTAATGGATTTTCTGAACATCGTGCTGCTCGATTTGGAGGACCGAGAAGGCATGGAGTTGCTTGGGAGTCGGGAGTCGAACTGGCACCGCTAAAGAATTTAGTAAAGTTTTTGGAATAAAATGTTGGTGTTTTTTTTTGTATACTTTTCTTTGTTTCGTAGGGCTTTAGTGCTCAGATGGTATTAGCTCTGCCTTCCATGCTGTGGGTCGTGTGTTCGATTCCCACCCAGAGCAAATGTGATAAACATAAATATTTGTTCTGTGTCTGAATGTTACTATGTATCCTATGTAAGTACCTACGTATTTACAAAAAAATATATAAGTATTCTATCAGAAATCTAGTTCCCATAGTATAAGCTGTTCTTTGTTTGTGACTAGAGTGTGATGTGTGAAATGTCGTTAATTTTTATTTATTATTTTATAAAAATGTTACCAATTTTTATAAAATAATAAATCTTATGAAATGTGCAATTATGGAGCACATAATTTTACATAATTACCTCTATGTGGATATGAAATTAAGGGCTTGACTAGTAAAATACGATGCGGCGATGTGGCGCGGTGGGCGATGGTCCGCCTGCGACGCGGAAGGTTGCGGGTTCGATTCCCGCCTCGGAATAAATGTTTGTATGTTCTGCAAATATTTATTCCGGGTGTTCTGGGTATTATATGTATAATAAAAAATATCTATCTATGTAATGTATAATATTAAGTATGTCAGTCTTCTAGTACTCATAACACAAGCTCTGCTTAGCTTGGGGCTAGATGATGTTGTGTGGATTGTCCAGCATTATTTATTTATTTTATTTATTTAGGTTTTATAAAGGTACCGTGTACACAAGGTAAATAGGTATATGTATAAATTAGTAGGTACTTTGTACTTACTTTTACGTCCATTATCACTTCTTTTTTATTATTTTCCATTCTGTAGTAGGTACGTATCTTTATTACAAAATGTAAAACATTTTTATTTAAGACCAACTTTTGTGTTTGCTTTGCCACTAAAATCAGAATGACTTTGTTTTCAGACAAACTACTGTTACTCGCTGCTGTTATAAAACGTGTTCTAGGCAAGGTTTCAGTAGATCATGGTTCACAATTGTCAGTAAAATGACCCTCGAAAGAATTTGTATTTTAATGTCCCTAATATTATATGCTATCAAAACATTTTAAATGTAGGTATCTTTGAAAGTTTTAGGCGTCATTTATGATTATTAAATAAAGATCTCACCTACCTATCAAGGAAACTAAATAAGTAAAAATACAAGAAAATTAAGTCGAACACTCGTTTTATTTATTTTCTGATTTTTCTCTGCATCGGTACCCGTAGGTATTTATTGGAAGTTGTTTTCAGGAAAGTATGTACACGTACCTTTTAGATACAAACATTAAATCAGGAATAAGCACAGTTCAAGCCGTGTGTTCAAATATTAAGCCGTGCGATATGATGTCCATTGCGAAAAAAAAGCACAACAATGAGAATCTCCGGCCGCTAGCACATTATCACTAATTTTGATGTTTAGATATTTCCTTCTTTTCTCATCACTTGTTTTAATTTGTAATGCAACATTGCTACACGAATAAATCATTTCTACACATGATTTACATTCGTTTTGTACATTTTTTTCTGCTTTAGGTAGTGCGAGTTTGCCGCGCTTTTCACTTTTCTTCAGTCATTATAAGCAAAGGTCAGGTTACTATTCTACCAAAATAGAAATATTTTTATGAAAATAATTGCAAAACAATTACAAATAATGATATTTGGGAGTTCAGACACATTATGTGAATGAACACAAGTAACTTAATCGATTTTCATACCGTTTGATAGATTTAACGAAAAATAAAGTTGAATTGGAACCTGCTTTAAACACGGTCGGCTTCAATCAGGTAGGCCATGCTCGGATCTGATTGGCCGTATTAAAACAGGTAGGCCATGCTCGGATCTGATTGGCCGTATCAAATCAGGTAGGCCATGGACTTAGACCGTGTTTGATAATATGAAAAACCGAGTTTTATCGTTAAAGTGGACTTTAACTGCAGCGTTAAGAAGGGTTTTTCGATAACACTGAGATAGATCTGGAAAGATAATAACACGGTTTGAATTAAAATAAATAAATAAACTTCATTTCATTCACTTCTTGATCATATTTATTACATCATCAAGAAAGCTTTTAAATTTTATTAGTTTTACCAAAATTATTTCAGTAGTTTAGGCTTAATTTTTTAACAAACATTTACACTTTTAATTGTAGGTGAGCTGGTGCCCGCGACTCTTACCATCGCATCGTTATAATATTTTGGACAATACTCACAATATTTTTTTAATTTATTACTTATGTATTATTCTGGCGCGGTGGGCGAAGGTCTGCGACACGGAAGGTTGCGGGTTCGATTCCCGCCTTGGGATAAATGTTTGTACGATCTGCAAATATTTATTCCGGGTGTTCTGGGTATTCATATGTATAATAAAAAATATCTATCTATGTTAATGTATTGTATTAAGTATGTCAGTCTTCTAGTACCCATAACACAAGCTCTGCTTAGCTTGGGGCTAGATGATGTTGTGTGGATTGTCCAGCATTATTTATTTATTTATTTATTTATTCTGATTTATGTCATCATCATCATCAACCCATATTAGCCCACTGCTGGACGTAGGTCTCTCCCAAGACGCGCCACTGAGCCCGGTCTTCGTCTCTTCTCATGTTGTGTTTGCCAGCTAAACTCCTTGTATCGTCGCTCCATCTCTATGGGTGCGTCCTACACTACACAATGCCTAAACGCGGTCTCCACTCCAGTATCCGTTTGCTCCAACGGTTGTCGGTTCTTCGGCAAACATGGCCGGCCCACTGCTACTTCAGCTTGCTAATTCTTTGAGCTATGTCTTTGATTTATGTGTATACCTTTATATACTTATTATTAGTTCTTATTGACATCCATCGAGTAGTTTTTGCGTGAAAGAGTAACAAACATACACCCATACATACAAACAGTCGCGTTTATAGGTGTACCTAATTAGGAAGTAGAATATTAAGATATAGAATTACTGAGATGCGTCATTTTCATGATAGTCATTCAAATTCCCAGGGATACAATCGGTAATTTTTTTGCTGATCTTGTTTTGATATACATAATTCTGCGTAAGTGTAATTTTGTATAACGCTATTTGCGGTATATTTAATGGGTTTAAGCTGACAGAAACATTAATAATAAATAAACAAAGTTTCCGTATTTGTGGTCAGGAATTATAAGAAATAAGGTTTTAATTTCCATAAAAGCTTGTCTCAAAGATCGTAGCGAGATTGTGAGAGTGAATATAAATAGTTCATCAAATACTGTAATTTAAACTATTACAGTACCTAAAATAATTACCATATTTACAAAATGAGAGGTGACAAAATTTAATGCGACAATCGTAAGAGTGCCGCAGCGTTTTCGATTCACACTGCGCGATGACGCTATAACGTTCAGCTGTCGAGCTGCAAGCAGGTTTACGTGCGTATACGTTTGCGACTGTCACATTTAGGGCCCCCGCAAACTGCAGGCTTTTTATCGGCCGATAGTTTGGTCGGCTTCTTAATCAGTATGAAGATGTATGCAGATGCGCACATTACAGTCATTCAGTCTTCATACTGATTAAGAAGCCGACCAAACTATCGGCCGATAAAAAGCCTGCAGTTTGCGGGGGCCTTTATTCGTACTCGAGCCTCCTGTAAGGAAAGGCTCAGTCGATTCTCTTTGTGTATGGTATGAGCACTGATATTTGTTCTGCCTGGGTGTTACTAAGTATGTACTCTATCCGCGAGCTAGTCTGCCAGCTATGGCAAAAAATAGAATACATACTATTTTTTGCCATAGCTGGCAGGCTAGCTTTGAAAATGCTTTAAAATAAATATTACTTAATTTCACACATCACACTTTAGTCCCAAATACATAGTAGCACCCAGACACTAAATAAATATTAATGTTCATCACACAAACATTTGCTCTGGGTTGGGAGTTTGATTACCACGAGCCACAATCGAACACTTGCTCTGGGTGAGAATCGAACCCACGCACGACCCAGCATGGACGACAGCTACTGAGGTGTGACGCCTGTCACTTAGGTTGTTGGTTGAATGAAATAATCATGAATTCAAATGTATTTTTACAGCTTGTATCTATATATATGAAACGTAGTTAAATATATATTTAGTATATTTAAATTAGGTACTTTTTTCAAAAAAGGATTTAAGTTTTGATTTATTTAGTGTCTGCATGTTTTTCTGTAAATAGAATGAAATGTCGCTTTAAAAGTTGTTTTTAAACTAGTACTATATTTTAGTTATTTTAAACCTTTAAGAATTCATTTTATTTTAATACCTGCGATTCAGCTTTTTATAAATATTTTGAAGATATTATAACAAATAAATCAATTAAATAATCATTTTATTGAAGTATCATTAAAATTTAGATAATTGATCAATTCGAGCATACACAAAAAATCTAGGCTAGCTCGGCGTTAGATACCTAGGTACCCACATAAAGTGGTTGTAATGGATACAAAGTAGGTATCCCGTTAAGTAACGGTGTGCTATAGGAAAAAGAATCATCAAAATCTGTTCACCCAGAAAAAAGCAACACAAAAAAGATCTCATAATTCAAAGATGGTTCATAAGTTAACTGTTTTGATTCTTTTACAAAACTTATTTTGATGAGATACTGCACTGTCCTTGATATTTGTACCATTCGATAATCGCCTAGGAAAATACAATTAAAATACTTTATTACCAAGACGTCACAGCTCAGTTGGTAGTAGCTCTGCCTTCCATGCTCTGGGTCGTGGATTCGATTCTCACCCAGAGCAAATGTTTGTGTGATGAACATAAATATTTATTTTTTTATTTACTTATTTGTTCTGTGTCTAGGTTTTACCATGTTTTCTATGTATGTTTTTTCAAAAAAAAAGTACCTATCTAAGTATTCTATCAGCAATCTAGTTCGCATAGTACAAGTTTTGCTTAGTTTGGGACTAGAGTGTGATATCCGTAAATATTTACTGACCTAAATTAAAATTAAGTAAAAAATATTTATTTATAACTCGAATCTATTTCTATACTTTGAAAATAACAGTTTTTTATAGTGCCGAAGTAATCAATCATCTTTGGTTTGATAAAAACAACTTTAAATATAGACGTCATGATTTGTGAACTATAGTTAAGGTTAGCCGCACACAAAATAACTGTTAGGATGTAAGTAAATCACTTAATCTTTGTTTTTTAGATTTAAATATTGGAAACTTAAATAAATACATAAATACTTATAAAAAGCCAGAGTTGACATTATGTCATCATTACGTATGGTAATCAACACAGTCTGCGCTAACTTTTTATAACACAGATCGCTAAATTCGCTAATTTGTATCTATTATCCCACAAATATTCATGTGCAGCTTTGACAGTTCACATTCAGTTCAATTTATCAATAAAAACTCTGCAAATTACTGAATTAGCTTTCATTAAACCTGTAATAAACTATTTAACTAATTCTCTTCTAGATAATTTTAATTACTTTGCTATATTTTTTTTTAAAGCGGTCATGTTTCAAATTGTAATCTTAAGAATTGGTTGGCGTAGGTACAGTTATTTTTGTCCAAACATACTTTTGATGGATATAAACGACACACGTCTGCGTTCGTCCTTAATTTTTTTCTAAATATTCGTTCATATTTTAAGTTACCTATTGCCAAATATTTATGTGGATATATATAACACAGTTGTAGCATCGACACGAAAAGAAGAAGTTACCTATGAGAATTTATTTATTTATTTATTGTGTAACAAAATCCACAGCTCTTAGATTAAAAAGAAATAAACTAATTTACAATACAGACAGCCAAAAACGGATGTAAATCCGTTTTTTGAATTTTAAGAAAAAATTTTTAGAAAATTTTAGAATTTAACATGCACTTAACTAAAAAATCGACCGACAGTCACTATTTATAGTAATAACAATAAGAATGTAGGTTTTTGAACCGCACATGTAGAACGCCATTTATTTTGCGTGGAATTTTCCATTAAATAATCATTCATAGATTAGTTGTTATAGTTGACCTTAAAAAATCTTGGGATTACAACGAAAACTTCTGCATGCATTTTGTTTATTATTCTTAAAAAATATTTATTTTTCTGAAATCGTCTAAAGTATGAGATTAATTAATAATAATTTGACCTGGGGGGCTATCCAGCAAGGGGAAACTTGCGTGACCGAATATTCTTTCAGTTGCAGTTCAGTTTTCGATGATTTTACTATAGTAACTCATCAGTATTCCGTGGCATTTTTGTGGACTGACGTGACTGAGCTTTATAAAATTATGACTGAGCTGTTAAAAATGACGTCAATGCCGCGGTTTGAGCATGGCCTACCTAATTTTTCGTTAATTCTATCAAACGGTATGAAAATCAATCATTCAAAATATCAATAAAAGACGAAGAAGAAAACTGATTTGCAATTTGATCAAATAACAGTTCAAAAACATTTCAGTTGTCAGGATACCCCCCTGACCTTTTTTAATGTTTTTTATACAGATTCGAACAAAACCGACTTCAATCGTCCTCGACAAATAATGACAACAGGGGCCCTATCCAGAAGGGGCAAACTTGCGTGACGGAATATCCTTTCAGTTGCAGGTCAGTTTTGTAGGCATTTTTTGTGGATTGACGTGGCTGAGCTGTTCAAAATATGACAGAAATGTTTTAAATAATGACTGAAATGTTTTAGATATGACTGAACTGTTAAAAATGACGTCAACGAGCTGGCGCATGCATCTCGCTCGCACTTGCAACGGGGCTTCGCGGGCGCATATTTCTGTACCGCTCTAACATGTCTTCATACTTGTTCGTTTTAGGGGTGTCCATTTTGAAAAATCATCGTTGTTTTTTTAGATTCGATAAATCAGAACTAACATCGATGTAGTCCAATTGAGTTTAAGAGCTCACACAAAGATGAGATTTTATTGTAATGAGTTGGTATATAAATATAATATAATTATACAATACACAATCTACTTCAATTTTATTTCGTCCACAAAACCAAATGTTATTCACAATTCGTTGTTTGTAAACATTGAAGCCCGCCATTTTTTTAGTACACATATTTACATATTTACAGACAATATTTTTATTATATTGTCAGTCCAATAATAAACTTTTCATTTTTAAATAATCAAATAGGAAAAAAATTAGTAAAATTTTAGTGTTCAAACTTGAATTTTTATGAAATTATTTGGATATAATTATTGACTCGATGTTTTTCTACTAAAAACTGAAAAAACATCGATATTTCGAGTATATCAAAAGCATTTCAAAACATCGGATCGATTCGATGTAGGTATCGCATTGTAAATATCGATGTTTTCGATGCATCGAAGTTTATCGAATATTCCGTCCCTATAGTTTGTTTACATTTATTATAAATAACCTAAAGATTTTGCATTTTCATTGTAACTTTCGTGATTGTTGTATCATAATATTGTTATGTGCCATCATAATATTGCTGGCTGCCTTGGACTCGATTGAGCGAAGAGCCTTCAGGATAATAGGTGAGCAACATATGGCGGAGACTAAGATCCAGAGTCTCGAACACCGTCGTAAAGTTGCTTGCCTATCCATTTTCTATAGGATACATTTCGGGGAATGTGCCCAGGAACTGCACGACTTGATACCGCCATCTCCTTTCTATAACCGTACAAGCAGACGCACGGCCCAGTAATATTACCATCCATTCGCACCAAACGTTTTGGTGCGAACTGCCAAGGAATGGAATACGCTGTCTGCGTCTGTTTTTCCCAATCATTACAACCTAGATCAATTCAAGGCCAATATAAATAGGTGTCTTCTAGACCATCCTGCTCCATCGTCGGCTTCATCGGCGCTTTCCATCAGGCGAGATTGAAGCCAAAGGATAGTCTATAGATTATAAAAAAAAAAAAAAATTATGTGAGTATGTGAAAGTTTTTATACATAATTGAGAAAATGGTGAAATCTTTGTAGGTATTTCACGGAGAATAAAAACCTCAGCTTTGGCAAACCAAAGAAAAAAAAAGTATGTCGGGCTTGTCCTGTTTTTCAATACTAGGAGACTGACATACTTAATACAATACATTACTTATATAGATAGGTATTTTTTATTTTACCTACATATAAAATAACCAGAGCACCCGGAATAAATATTTGCAGATCGTACAAACATTTATTTCAAGGCGGTAATCGAACCCACAACCTCCGCGTCGGAGGTGGACATCTGTTGCAGAGTTTCTAACATGTTTGGTCACCACTTATTCATGTTTCAGATGCACACAAGATGCCGGTGCCCAGTATGGGTTAGCAGATCAGAAATCAGAACACAACAATTTAAGACTAAGACATGAATCATTCTATTTAATCGTCCAGGTAGTTGATTACTTCACTTGATAGGTTCATAAATATACCTATAACAAACTAAATCAATCATTGCAATAGGCATCACAGCTCATTTGGTACTAGTTCTGTCTTCTCTGTGGGTTCGATCCCCGCCAAGAATAAATATTTTTTTAAAAGTTCAATAAGTCTTTATTGGTAAAACATTTTTTTATTACTATTAGTAAATATTAATGTATGTTCTGCTTTTGGGTGTCAACATGTTACCTATCTATGAATTTATTCATAAAACAGTATATGAGTATTCTAGTTGCCATACAAGCTTTGTGAAATGTTCATAAACATTTTTTTAACTTGTTTATGTGTAATGAAATAAAAGAAAATTATTTATGTTCAGATTTCAAGACTGTAAAATATTTTAGTATTGAACTCTATGCCTATTAACTCTATTTACAATACACTTCATTTTATTTCAGGTATATCTGGGATGCGACACGAGCAAATTTCGGTTGCCAGGAAGAGATCTCTCTCAGCGATAAGGCCACCCATTCTGATGCCTATTACTACTTGTTTAAGCTCTTTGTTTTTATTTATGTGTGATGAACAATAAAGAGTTATCTATCTATTTAGAAATGTTTTAATAAAATAATACTGAAACATGGTTTTATTGAATTACTATATTATTTCACAAATGAAAACAAAGATTAGTTTAATAGTCATAAACAGATTAGGATAGTGAAGTAGTACCATCATGGTAATTTGCATATTCTGAAACAAAATAATATATACTTAATAATATATATATCTCAGCTCAGTATTGGCATTAGTTCTGGCATCTATGCTAGGATGGTGGGTTCAATCCCCACCACAAACAAACATTTATGTGATTAGTTGTCATTGGTAAAATATTTATTTATTACTATTTGTGAACATAAATATGTGTTCTGCATTTGGGTGTTAATATGTATTAATTTTTAGAATACTTACTTATAAAAGTATTCAAGCAATCTATTTCCCATACAAGTTTTGTTTAGTTTGGTTCAAGTGCATGCCTTGGGAAATAAATAAATATTTTTGGACAATTCACACTTCACACTCTAGTCCCAAACTAAGCAAAGCTCTATATGTATGGGAACTAGATTGCTGATAGAATACTTACATTTTTTTTGTAAACACATACATAGAAACACCCAGATTCAGAAAAAATATTTATATTCATCACACAAACATTAAAATTTGCTCTGGGTGTGAATCGAACCCACGACCCACAGCATGGAAGGCAGAGCTTACTACCAAATACTTACTGTCAAATGTTCATGAATACTTGTTCAAGTCTAATGAAATAAAGGAAAAAAAAATTAGATTATGTACAGATTTTAATATCATATTATAAACTATGTAATCATTCTTTACCACATAAATAAGATATAATAATAATTAAGAATCAAAATGGTTTTATTCCTTGAATTCTAGTCATTTTACAAATTACAACTTGCAGATTAATTTTATATAGTCTTATACTGTCTACTACACAAGTAGAAACTTCATGGTAATCTGCATAGTATTCTGAAACAAAATAATAGGTAAGAAAGTTTTGTAGGTATGTACTATGTGAATGTGAATGATGACGTGTAAGAAAGGTGTGAACATTGAGATGACGTCTGATAGAAGTGAGTGGAAGAAGAGGACATGTTGTACCGACCCACATAATGTGGGACAAGGGTAGGAAGATGATGATGTACTATATTCTTATCTTATGTTATTGTACCTACATTTTAGATGTAACTTTATGCTACTAATCTCAATGATTGTTTATCTTAGCAAAAAATTATTTCAGGATAGGTACTGAAATTATGTTGTCTCTATATAAATTTGCCATAAATATTTTAAATATGATGAGACTAATAGGATTTATAACTACGATTACATACAACTAGTTAGGCATTTATGTTCCTTGTTGTCTTAGACTATTTAAAAACAAGTGTTAAATAAGAATTAGAAGGATGAAGCGATGATATTACCTACTTTGAAGTTATCTTGCCCATACCTACTTAGGTTTTTTTCAGAAAATGTGTAGATGGTAGTCCTGAAAACCTATAAAAATTCACAGGTCAGCATTGAAATCGCAGCTAATTGCGTTTTAATTTTAAAACTACTTTGAAATTGTCACAAAACATTATAATTTTCGTGTTTGAATCCATGAATTCTGCAAAATGAAACCAAAACAAACTTCGGCATGTCACAATTCTGTCAAAGTTAATTTACAGTCAAAATATCAATAAAAGACGAAGAAGAAAACTGAAATGTTATTTGATCAAATAAAAGCTCAAAAACATTTCAGCGGTCTGGATAGGCCCCCAGCACATTTTAAAAGATTACTTAAAAAGTACATCGTCACAAGTCCGTGAATATTTATCACTGCGCGATGACGCTGCGTTCGCCTGTCGAGCTGGCGTTTGACGCGCAGTGTAAATCTAATACGCTGCGTTACGTTTACTATACGATTGTCACGTTTATTCGTACTTACTTACACTCACCCCTCTCCGGATTTTAATCAAATGTCCATGAGTATATTTTCGTTTAATCTATCAGGGCAAAGCACGTCCTTCACAGGTTTATTTCAAGTAAATATAATTTTGTGTAATTATAGATAACTTCAAAATAATTAACGGGTTAAAAATACCTCGCAAAAATGGAAAAAAAAAACATTATTTTATGAATGTTTTTTTTGTCCAACTCCGTTTAATTTATATTTAACAAAAACAGGATTATAAGAATAAGAATAAGAATAAGAATAAGAATGTATTTATTGTTTAACTGTGTACATAGATGTTACAAATAAATAGGTTAGAACCAACAGTTTATCCGTTTCGGACGTACAATAATATGTCTTACTTAAGACTATAGTTATTACTAGGTACTTATATTATTACTTACATTAATTTTTGAGGAACATAACATTTTGTTAAATTTAATTTAACATTATAACCTTTATTTACTTAAATTGTACCTACTAGCTACTAAGATTTACAACATTAAATTATATGAGATCATAATATTCACTTATATTATAATACACCTTCTGAGTCAGCCATTTCCTTAATCTATTTTTAAATACATTTCCATCAAGTTGTTTTAAATCTGTAGGTAAATGGTTATAAACTTTTATAGCAGACACATAAGGGCTTTTATGAAACATTGTGTTATTGATCTGAGGTATCCTAATATTAAATTTATGTTTGTTTCTAAGATTTTCAATACGGCTAGACTTAGCATCAAAAAATAATTCCTTATAATTTTTTACAAAAAGACAAATTTCTAAAATATATATTCCGGTTAATGTTAAAATGTGATTTTTCTTAAAAGTACATCGAAGAGATTGAGTGTTTTCCAGATTATAAATTGCCCGAAGACATTTCTTTTGCATTATGAATGCAGATTGAACCTCAACAGAATTACCCCAAAAAATAATGCCATATATTAGATGTGGGTAAACATGACCATAATAAGCATTTAATGCAATCATTTTAGATGAATTATTGCTTAGTGTGGATAGAGCATAACAATATTTAGATAATTTAGAATTTAATTTAACAATGTGGGATTTCCATGACAAGTGTTTGTCTATATTGACACCAAGAAATTTTATTTCATTTATTTCATGCAGATTTATACCGTTATGAGAAATGTTTATATTGATGTTTGGAGTTTTATAATTTTGAAATCGCAAATAATGAGTTTTATCTAAATTAACTTTAAGGTTTACAGATTCAAGCCAGGTAACTACTTTATCTAATGTATTGTTTATATCAAATTCTAGTTCTTGGGTTGTCTTATTCCCTTGAGGTATATATATTGTAGCATCATCCGCATACATAACACACGAGTGTTCAGTCACCTCAGGTAGATTATTGACGTATATCAAAAATAAGAGAGGACCAAGTATGCTACCCTGAGGCACGCCTAAAATAATATCTTGAAAATCTGATTTGATACGTTTAACAGTTTTGGTTTGTTTGTCATACGTGTCTATAACCACTGACTGCGTTCGCCTATGTAAATATGACTCTAATAGTGTGAGAGCTGTCCCTCTTATTCCAACTTCTTCTAGTTTTTCTATAAGAGTTTTGTGAACTACACAATCAAATGCCCTAGACATATCTAGAAACAACGCTACTCCATGTTTTTTATTATTTATCTCTTCTCCAACCTGTTTAAGTGTTTTGAAAACGGCTAATGTAGTATTTTTTCCTTTTTGAAAACCAAATTGATTTTCATTTAGAACATTATTATAATTTAGGAAGGATGTGATTCTGTTAAAGATTATTTTTTCAAATATTTTGGAGAAGCAAGGAAGAATGGCTATTGGTCTAAAATTACTCATATCATTTTTTCTTCCTTTTTTATGTATAGGAACAATTAGTGCTTTTTTTAGCTCATTAGGAAAACATCCATTTTCAATACATAAATTAATTATATATACCAAAGGTTTGACTAATATGTGTATACTACTTTTGATAACCTGAATTGGTATATCATCATATCCAGCACTTTTTTTATTTTTAAGTTTTTTTACAACATCTATTATTTCTGGACCATCCACTGGCGATAAGAAAATGCTTTTATTACTTTGAGATGCTGACTGTTTATAATGCAAAGAGTTTATAGGACTAGAGTGATTTAAATTGATGTAGTATTTGTTAAAGGAATTTGCTATATCAATGGGGTTGGTCAGTTCTAAATTACTGCTTATTTTGATTTTATCTATCATGGCATGAATATTATTATTATGACTTGTGTATTGCTTAATAACTCCCCATGTGGCCTTACTTTTATTCGTACTATTATTTATATATTTTATATTTGTAATTTTCTTAGATACCCTAATAACTTTTTTCATAGTAATACAATATTTTTTATATATATTATGACTTTTTGAATTTTGATTTAATCTAGACTCTAAATACATTTTTCGTTTATTCTTACTAGCTATTTTTATTCCTTTTGACTTCCAATTATTCTTTTTCTTATATGTAATCTTGCATCTTTCTAAAGGAATACACAATTTAAAAATTAGTTGAAGTATTTCAATGAACATGTGATAAGCTAGGTTAGGATCCGGTTGGTTGTACACTTCAAAGAAGGTTAACTGTGAAATATATTTTATAAAAATGTCTAAATATTTATCTATTTTTCTCTTTTCAGTAAACCAAAACTTTTCTTTAAAACTAAGACTTGTTGGAATCATAAGTATTTGACCTGTATGGTCAGAAATACCAAAATCTAAGACTTCTATTTCATATCTAAGTATGTTAGTAATTATGTTGTCGATACATGTTTCTGAATGACTGGTTGTTCTGGTGGGTTTGTTTACTGTCGGATATAAATTAAACATTTTTAATGTATTGATAAAGAGTTCTGATTCTTTACTTTTAGTTAAGAGATTGATGTTAAAGTCTCCTGCCAGAATAACTTTTTTCTTATTATTCCTTTCTGTTAATGTCAATTTGTATAGAAGAAATTCAAGAGATTTAATAAATAAATCAAAGTTGCTATTTGGTGTCCTGTATATGCATACTATGGTACTGTTTAGCTCAGGCAAATGTATTCCACAGCATTCAAAATGTTTTTCAATTGAAATTTCTGATATCCAGTCTAGTTTTTTGTAATTTATAAGATGTTTTATAAAAATGCTAACTCCCCCACGGGATTTACTTTTTCGTGAATAATTAGATGCTATTTGATAGCCATCTAGCTTTAAAATCTGAATTGCATCATCTTTTATAAATGTTTCAGAAAAACAACAAATTTCTACCTGACGTTCATTTGTAAATAACTCTATTTGGTCTAATTTAGACCTTAACCCTGCACAATTTAGATGCATAACATTTAGATAGTTTTGATTAGTCTCGAAAACATTTTTCAGTATTTTTTTCTGCATTTTTGGGTGAAGCATTATTTATTGTTTCTCTTCCCAAGTAAAATGGTACCTTTGCGAGTGGTGAGCTGTTACCAGATATCTCCAATATCTCCCCAACATTTCGGGGTGATAATTGCTTGGTGGTAGTTATTTTATTAAAGTAATAAGGTATAGTACCCTGTTTTGGTTTTTGAGCAGATGCAACTGTATTCCGACTACCTAATTTAGATATATTACTATGGTTTTTCAAGTGTGCTTTGTTCATTCTTAGAATATTTTTACCTAGAAAGCAGTCTTTGTAATCTTGTGTATTTATGAATACATTTATACTATAAGGTAATTGTTTAGCCAACTGCACAATATTTAAAGATCTCTTGTTGCCTGAAAAAGGTAAATATTCACACCTATGCAATTCACTTGTCACTTTCTTGATTTTATTGTTAAGTCGTTCCTTGTTTAAATATGGATTCCATATTACTTCAGATATCAAAACTCTAGATTTTGTCATTTTCTTTAGACTTGCTGAAAGTTCAATAATAAACTTGGTTGGGTTCTTGTCATTAGACCCAACCAGTAATATGACCCAGTCATCTTCAGTTAAGTTTAGATTTTTTAGATTCATATTTTGTAGTATGATATCTGTCGGGGTGTTCGGGTAGCAGTGATTTACAATCATGTATTCCTTGGCGTTTTTTACTTTTGAGCGCTCAATTATTAATTTTGATGCAAAGTCTTTACTCATTTGATCACCAATAATGACAATCCTAGGTTTAGTGCAGTCATTGCTATGGTTTTTTTGAGCAGCCATTTTAATGTTGTGATCTTCATCCTGCTTGGGGTTTTCCGGCATTGAGTTTGATTTGTCCAGATCGGTATCCTTCTTAGATGTTTTGTTTATAGATATTCTTGGCTGCTGATGTTTTATATTGGTGTTCTGTATTTCATTTTTCTTTAGTTCACTATTTTCCATTTGGAGGCATAGTATTTCTTTTCTAGACTTGATAAGCTGATTAGTAAGCTCTTCAATCTCTTGCTTCAGACCAGTTATTTGTGAGTCTTTGTCATGCTCAACGGATGCATTTTTTGAGCAGTTGCTAGGGGTACAGGGGAATGATATGTCAGAGTTATCAAGAGTTTGAGAAGATAAGTTTTCTAGTGAAAGCTTTCTTATGTTTCTTTTACGATGAGTTACATATTCATCGGCATGTCTTCCAACTGGAGTGTTTGTGTTGTCACCTGCAGGCCTTCGATAACACATCGCACATTCCCAGTTTAGTCTCTTTTCTCCAATTAGTGTATTGATAAAACGTGTCAGGGATACATTTGCACATTCTAGATCATAAGTCAATTTACATTTATTGCATTTCAGAAAAGGTGCGCGTTTTATTTTCTGTGGACATCCAGCACAGTCTCTCTCTTGTAAAGGAGTGTGAATAAGAGACATCTTTACTGCGGGAAGCGGAGTGAAGTTTTTTGTACTTACAATTTTATGGAGGGAAAAACTCTTTACATAAGTTTTTAGTAATATAACCTCAAAAAAACTCTAGATTCTTCGTCTAGGTAATAGCTAGTGAACAGCTGTATTCACTAGCTGCGGAATCTCTAGTCTTCTGTATATTTAATCCAAGATTATATTAACTTGGATTTCACTATTTCAAAATTCTGCGTGCATTCAACGACTTTTCACTAAACATTTTATTCGTTATAACATTCGATTCGTTATAACCATTCACTTCTCACCCAGTATTTGCTAACCAGTAGTTAGTTTTTAACTTACATAGGTATTTAATATATAAATAGATGAAACAAGTTACTAGATCTACCAGAATCTATAAATAATAAATAAATAAATATTCACGGATATTTCACACATCACACTATAGTCCCAAACATAGCAAAGCTTGTATAGGCGACAAAGAAATTGGTTTACCACTCTAAGGCTGAATATCATTTGCACGTACAAAACGTCAAGGGCTATTTTCGCTTGACAGATTAATAACTGCTACGTCAGAATCTGTCAATCTGTAATCCTTAGCGAATAATTATGTTACTGGGAGATGTCATCAAAAGTGGTAAACCAATTTCTTTGTCGCCTATACTATGGCAACTAGATTGCTGATAGAATATACTAATAATATACTTTTTTTTGTAAATATGTACCTACATACATAGAATTCATATTAATACCCTAATTATTCTTACATAAGTACTTATATATACTTCCTACTTACAAATGTTGTAAAGGTGCAATAAAATAGATATAAAATAAAATAAAAAATTCCTACCGTTTTTCAAAATACTTATAGATATGGTTGTGTAAAATAGATGTTAATTTATATGTTGTAATTATAATAGTAAGATAATGGTATAATTTAATTTAATTTTAATATAAATATATAATGTAATATGATCCTAAGTTGGTTGACATAAATAAAAAATAAATAAAAATAAAAAAGTTAAAACAAATATAAATGTTAAGTTTTTGTGGAACTAACGTAGTTTTTGACATTTTAAATACTTACTTAATAAATAGGTTTGGTTCACTGATTTATAACGTGACAGATTTTGTCGTCAAAAACAAGATAATTTATAATATAATTAAAGTAATTTACCAGGTAAATAAACGTGTTATATTATGAAAATTGTTTATTTGAACCGATTTATAATATTTTTATTTATTAGTTGGTTATATAATAAAAATATTTTAGTTGTTTTTTTATTACAAGCTACTGCTCTTTTATAGATTAAGATCTGACCTTTATGAATTATCCTTAATAATTCGTATTCATTAAAAGTCTGTATTAATTTTTGATAAGACATTACTTGTATTAAGTTTTTATTTCGTCTGCCTTACGTAATAATACATAATTACTTAAGACCTTTTCTAGGTAAGTTGTTCTCAGCAAGTTGATAACCTCTCTTTTGTTAAAGTTGGTCAAATAACCACAAAAGGTTTAAAAGTCATGTTAAGTGTGCCGAAATCATTATCGGCATAAGTTGTGTCTTGATTTATCTTTTATACCTACGTAGGTAGGTAGTACCTAGTAGTAGGTAGTACCTATATAACTGGTCAAAAACTTCCAAAGATTTTTGTTTTATTATTTATTTTATAGAGCAGCATAAATGTAACGATGACGGTAGATGTGGCCTGCCCAATCCCATTTCAATTCACCGGCATGTTGACCAACAACATCACAACTTACCTCATTAATAGATACATTAAATGACCTATACCAAAGGTAGGTATCTATTTTTTAGACTTAGTTATCTACCTGCGTATGATGGCTAGTTCGTCTGCGTCATGTTTGTGTTACCTTTATCCTTTGTATTAAAATAGAGGTACATGAACTGAATCGGACTAGTAGCTCTACATTGTATTTTCTGTAGAACTTTACTCTAACAAGTGAAATGGAATAAATGAATTTAGCATTGAAGTCTTAGTAATAGTTTTCGTTTTACCCTTGATGATAAGCCCTTGTGATCGTACCGATCACAAGGGCTAATAGTTTCAGCAGATATTCCTACCCACACCTTCCCAATAAATTTATTTGTTAACCATTTTAATTAATAATACTGTTAATAACTTAAATGATAATTATCAAATTCTAAAACATACGCGACATGAAACTATAAACCTAGTTTTTAAAATGCATGACTCAATAATATGTTGCAGCGCCCTTGCAGGGTACATGTACTTACTTTAGCTATACACTAACGGTCTATCTTATAAAAAGTTAGCGAAGACTTGAAGTACTGATTACCATACGTAATGATGACATAAAGTCAACGCTAACTTTTTATAAGATAGGGGGCTAAGCTGTTTAAAATGTACTTGTGAGCAATGAATAAATGAATATGAATATGAATATGAAAAATGGAGTCGAAATGAACTCCAATGAAGTAAGAAGGCCGAAACAAATATTAGCTGTGTTGATACCTTCGCCTTGACTTTGGTGTTGAATGTTCGTCAAATATTTACTCGCCTACTCGAGTCTACATAATGTTTGCTGATATTGCGAAATATTTCCGTAAAGCTGGATTGTCGGTGACATGACATGACGGTGCTAATCAAGCAGGTATTTACTTAGCTAAGTAGGTAAGTACTTATAGAATAGACAAACAATCGCCAAGTTTAGGATGTAGGTACCAGCACACCAATGGTTAAAAACATATTTTACCTATATCAACCGGTCAAGTGCGAGTGTACTCTGTATGGGTACCGTATTATCCTAGAAATATAATACCGAAAAGATTGTAAAAAGATTGTATGAATGGATGTGTGGATGTCTGTTTGTTACTCATGCACGTAAAAACTACTTACTGAATGAATTTTAATGAAACTTTACAATAATGTAGTTTACACCGGCTATAAATATTTTACAAAGATATTGTGCGAATTTTCTTATTCTTATAGAATATAGAAATGATTCTTATCAATATCGAGCAATAATTCTTGCGCGAGTCCTACTCGCACTTGGCCGTTTAGCGGCAACAGAGATCTGTGCAGATTTAAAATCTTTACCACGGTATCAGATACAGCCTGGTGACGACAGCAAGTCTCAGTCAGGGCCCCCGCAAACTGCAGACTTTTTAACGGCCGATAGTTTGGTCGGCTTCTTAATCAGTATGAAGATGTAAGCAGATGCGCACATTACAGTGATTCAGTCTTCATACTGATTAAGAAGCCGACCAAACTATCGGCCGATAAAAAGTCTGCAGTCTGCGGGGACTGTACCTAATTGTAGTGTCCCGTTTTGTACGGACCCTTTGAGTACGGAACCCTAAAAAACGTAGGTAGTCTATTCTATAAGTATTGGATACTGTGCTTATAGTGTAATCATGGCTATGGTGCGCATTACACCATGCTAGGTGCACTACCCAGTTTGGTGTTGTAACATGCAACCCTTATTTCAGACTAGATGGCAATAATGTCCATGAATATTTATTTTTAATGTAGGTTTAAGCTCAGATTTCCACTGTGCAAAAGTTATGTAAACTACCGAATTAAATAATTATTTGTTGGGGTACATGAACTCAAAAAAGCCCGAGCATTCGAATAAAAAAGCAATACGAACTTTTTGAAAAAAGTACATCGTTTCTTCCTTCGATGTTCCACTCTCTTACGATATACACTGGCCTGCAAAACTAAGTATCACACTTTTAGAATTTATTTTTCTTCTAAACTATACAAGTTAGAGATTTCAAATAAAAAATGTTTTATAGCAAATTTTATCAGCTTTCTTTAAAGCATACTTAAGTAACATTTTTAACTTAAAAAAAAATGATAAAAATTAAATAGCCATTTAGTGTCTAAAAACTCATCAAACATTTTCTAAGTATGTTTTACATGTTATTTCATTTTTAATAACTTGTATTGCCTCCTCGGGCTCTGATTAGAGCTTCAAGCCGGCTTGGCATACTGAACACGAGGATTCGGAGCCGATTTTGGGGACCCATTCTCTTCTATCAGGGCCTGTTTTAGTGCCCTGAGGGTGGTGGGAGGTGGTCTGCGGGTTCTGAATAGCCTTCCTAGCTCGTCCCAGGCGTGCTCAAGTGGGTTGAGATCAAAGTACTTATATCTTGTTTACTTAAAAAGATATTGCAATTTAAAAAGTGTGATACTTAGTTTTGCAGGCCAGTGTAGTATAGTATAGTATGACGATTCTAAGGTAAGTATCTGACCTCATGGCTTCCTATATCCGCAACATGGATCCACATGTATATAGGTATTATATTATTAGGTAGGTATCGGTCCCAAAACGTGGCAATGACCTACACAACCGGTTATTTTCGATTTCAAAAATAGAACAAAAGTGTTCAATAAGTGCTTTCAATCGTGTCGCAGCTACATCACAACTTCAGGAACTTCGCGAAGTGACCATACTTTAGCGCGGCAATGCAGCGTATCGTTTACAACTTGCAACGGTTACCCTATATATATATGTATCTACATAAGTACATTTTGTAAATCTAAACTAATATTTTAATGAGGAAAGATTTGATTGTTTGTTTGTTTGTTTGCATCGAATAGGCTCCAAAACTACTGGACCGATTTCAAAAATTCTTTTACTGTTGTGATTGTGAAGCTACATTATCTGTGCTGAACATAAGCCGGGGCGTAGGTAGATACTACAAGTACTGTAATAAGTTTGTTGTGTGAATAATTAAAACCTTATTTTATAATTCTAATACACGAGTTATATTATTTAATTTCTGTAACGCATTACATAGGTACCTAGATAATTCATTAGCTGTTCCGTACTGTTTTCGTGTATCATGAATAACTAGAACACTTAATTATTTGTATTAAGTAGGTAGGTTAGGTTTCTACGCAGATATCTACTAATCTGCATTTTTACCTAATGTTTAGTCGGGGTTATAACGTAAATAATACCTACTTAGTAACAGAGTTAGACGTAGATAGGTATTATAGGTACAGTGTAGGTAGGTACACTAGGTAACTAACCCATATATTATGTATATTTACATAATAAAATGCATCCTAATCTGAATATCATGAAACATAGCTCCAACTACCAGGCTGTTGAAGTTTTTAATAAATTACCGACAGAATTAAAAGAGACTGTTCATCGACCGATATTGTTTAAGAAAAAATAGATATTTTTTTTAATAAATAAGTGCCTGTACTCTATCGAAGAACTATAGAACAAGTAAATAATAAAATTTATTGTGATTTGTCATTCGCCTACACATATCAGTCGCATACTTTATTGACGTTATTAAATGATAAAAAATTTAATGGCTAATATTATGTATTAATTTATTGTGTTTTAATTTTATTTTTACTTAATTTAATTTATATGTATTTTAATGAATTGAGACATAGAAATTAATTTATATTTATTTTACATTTTGTTATTTTTATTGCATGTCCTATTTTAATTTATGTATTTTGTTCATGGAAATAAATAAACTGAAACTGAAACTTTATCTAAAGATAATTTATAGACCGACGACAGATGTGTCGCGGCCGGCGAAGGTCCGCCTGCGACGCGGAGGTTGCGGGTTCGGTTCCCGCCTCGCCATTCTAGATGATTTTTACAGACCTATACATATAAAAAGAGACAGGTTTTGGCCACATAGTCGCGTTGTCTCTTTCTATAGAGTTGTTAATTTTGTTAGGCTATTGCTCAGTCCACCATTCTTTACATCTATAGTGGGTATGCTAAACATTAGGTACGTCTTGTCTACGTCAAATGTCAGTATCACTCAAACTGTTTTATTTTCTGTATACCTATAATTTTTCAAAAGACCATCCTTAGTTAAGTAGGTACCTATACATAATTTTAAATCATCAGGTATTTCAAACAATGTCGGTATTCAAAGACACACCGCTGCATACTGAATGACCTAAAAAACTTCCACTCGCCATTTCCCCCCCTAAGGTAGATGAACTGGTTGTGTTGTGACGTCAATACGCGCGCAAAAAAAATCAAATTTCTTTTTTATGAAACTGGACATGATAGCTATTTGTGAATCATAATGTTACAATGAATTATAGATTTGATCATTACTTTTTTTATTAATAACACATACCTACCTTTGCCCAGCAGTGGGACAGTATAGGTAAAAAACACATTTAACAAATAGCACTAGTCCCAAACTAAGCAAAGCTGTATCTAATAAGGGAACTAGTTTGTGGATTGGTTATTCACAGTCTAACAAATAATTATGTGTATACCTACTTACTTTGTAAATAAGTAGCTCCTCTATATGTACTTAGGTATATACAGGGTGTAACAGGAGGGGTGGACCAAAAGCAACGGGGGGCGATGGGGGAGCTCAATGCCTATCGATATAACCCCCATGTATGTTCAGCGATGTTTAGTCGTCTAAAAGTTACTTGCACTTGTATTTTTTTTACATAATCCGATTTTAGGTTTGATTTCCCAAGTAGGGGAGACTGGGGTCAATAGAAACGATTTTGAGAAGAACGTCTAGTGTTACTGTAATATACGACTTATCTTTTTGGTGATGGATCTAATTATTTTAATTATTTTTTTTATGAAATGTGCGGACCGCGGTGGTCATTTCATTTCTTAAAATGGACCCCGAGCGAAACTAATTGGTGACCCCTGAGCTAGACTATCTGGCTACATGGTTATCTAATTAATTTTACCTTAAATGTACTCATGAGTATAATGTAAGCTATTCAGTAAACTTCTAAAAATGTTCCAATTGACCCCAAACCAGGGTCAATAGAAACAATGTTGAAACAAAGTTTTTTGCTGGTTTTTTAACTAATTAATATTATTTGAAATTATTCAAAACACTTTATAATATGTTTTTAAATGAAAGATGTTTTTAACCATTAAATTCCATTTATTTTTACTTTTGGGAAATAATAATGTCATGGTTCAATATCTATGCACAACCTTTGATTTACAGCAACGATTATAGCACACTCGCCTCGATTTGTAGACTTGGGGTGGTTCCTAGGCGTCTAAAACAAAATAATAATATAAAAAATATTAAAATAAGAACGTTTCAATTGACCCCGAACTTTTTGTTTCAATTGATCCTACACCCTCTCAACAAATATATTATCACATAGCTAAAAAACTAAAACTTGCAGGTAAGAACTGACAACATAAAACGTAACTCATATAATCATACTAACGATATCACAAAAGTATGCTGAAGACAAAACAATATATTATAAGCAATATGCAAAAAACTAACTGGTAAAATACTTACTTTTCATGGTGAAAAAGTTGTATACCTACTGTTTTAAAAACGTCCAACGCGCTCTGAGCGGCGGTTCAGAATTGCTCTTTCCCCCTCACACACCCCTCTGCGTTCGCTTATCGTTTTTGAGTTATTCTACTTGTTTCTATTGACCCGCGTTTCTATTGACCCCAGGCTCCCCTACACCCAAACTATTAAGGTTACAACCGTAATTTTTTTACACCTTGTAACTTAATAGACCTTTCGTACTACAATACCAGTTTGAATCGTAATTTGATTGATTTCCAAATAAAAAATCATACCACAGGCACAAAATTGTGAAATCATGTGCCTCCAGCACCCAAGCCCATAGAATCGATATTTACCATATCACTTATATAATACCCTTCAAAAAGGGTTTTTAAACCTTCTATTTTTAGTTAATGTTAGCGTTCATATTCAAAAATCTTTTTTATTTTATTAAGGTGTGTTCCGAGTTTCGTCTCTTTCAGGGTCAAACAACTAGCGGAGCTGCCTTCACCTTTAAGAGCTAAATGAAAAGAATACCTACCACAAAATACTCGTTTGAACCAAAAATAGGCTTCCTTCTATAAATAAACAAGGAAATATTTAGGTATATCTACATATATAACCAGCCTCCGGCGTCTGTCTGTAAACTACGTAAAGGATTTTCATGTAAGTAGTTTTTATTAATAGATATTATGTTTCAGACGTAGGTAGGTAGTAGGTAGGCGCCTAACTAATTTTAAATTCATGGATATTGTAGGATAGCACCTCACCACCCCACCCTCTCGATCTCGATCTCGATTATCATTAGCGATTCTGAGGATTTCATCAAAATCTATTAATCACTGTGAGATACTTACCTATAACTTCTTCTTTTCGTGTCGATGCTACAACTGTGTTCTATACCTATGCTTACATAAATATTTAGCCAACTCTACAGAACGACCTGTGGCTGCATTTAAGTATAAAACTTAGTTGCACCCACGCGTACGAAGTCGCAGTACACAGCTAGTGTTGGTATGAATTAAAACAAGATCATTGACACACGGGCGCGACTGACTATTGCACCATATTGCAGTCATCCATATGAATCTACCAGGGTTGAGTAAACCTGCTAACGCCAATGTGGCAGATATCCTGACGTCAGATTGGCTGCACATTTTATTTCATGAACAATTTCTAAACTATTGTGGTAGGTACTTACAAAAATTTCGTTTAGGGGCATCGGCTCCCCTAGGCCCCCCTAGGGGAGCGATTAGGGGAGCCAACATCTCTTTTAGTTTTTGGCCTCACTGAACGATTGAGCCTAATATATATTATAAGTTTTTTTAGTTTCCGTTATTGACGTGAAAGAAGTTTGAAATTTTACTCAAATAGTAGGTACTTCTCAGATCTTAATAGATATGAGATCACCTCAGAAATAGGTAAGTAGATGATTTACCAAACCTAAATAAAACCATCATAAATGTTTTATTGGTTTTAGCTCCCCTGTTCGCTCCTATATGGGAGGCATAACATGTTTTTAAGCGTAGGTACTTGGTTCCTCTGGGACGAGTAGCAAAGTTAATTAAAATACAGAATCATGATTTGTTGGGTGTGATAAATAAAACAAACAATAATATAATACATTTTGTATTTCAAATAACAAAGAATTAAACAAATAATAAATAAAATTATCCACGTTATAATGTTAAACATTTTAGTAAAATTAAAACCCATGTTTTATAAAAGTTGCGCAAAAATCTAAAGTTTTCTACACTTCTCTCACTACCAGTATATAGTACCGAGAGATGTCTACCGTGCCTGGGTATATTTAAATGCTTTAAAAAGCGTCTTTGGCCCTCTATAAATATGAATGATAAATTCTTATAAAGAAAAAGTATTTGCTTTCGATGGTTTACGCAGATGACAGAATTAATGTTAACATAACAATGCATATTCTCAGTGAGCACCTAAGGATGTGCCCTGTGAGGCATTGCACTGCGTCAAACACTAAAACATATCGGTGATAAGTCTTATGTAAGCACCGGCACCCATACCCTGCAAATGGGACACAGCAATGGCGATAGTATTTCCCCTGGGCTTTTAGGGCTATATTTCACAGGGACGCCATGGATGCGCAACCAGTCGACGCCACCAACAAAATGTATACAGTTCTATAGAGAGTTACTCACCTAGTGTCCGTTTGGTTGCGCAACCAAACGTACATTTTGTTGGTAGCGACGACTGGTTGCGCCGCCATGGTGTCTTGGTGAAATATAGCCCTTATGATATCTAGATCTTGTTCGTGCATATACCGCCAGATTATGCGTCTGAAATAAGACACGCGATATACCTCTGATAACTAAATCACATTTAAACATGCTTTTTGTAATTCAATTGTTATTGCGCGGATCATATTTTATACAATAAATTTTGTTTGTGTAAATATGATTAAACATTGTGAGGATATTATTTTAAGGAGTATAAGCACTTCTGGTAATGCCATATTTAAATATTAATTTTGTGACAATTTAAATGAAAAATCTAATTATACAGATAAACCCTAAATAAGTTGATATTGTAAGTAGATGTGTGACTATCATAGATACCTATAATAGAATGGGCTGTGCTATAGTTTTAAATAAAATGAAATAAAATTATGGTCACTATTCAAAGTAGCTTGCCACTAAAAAAATGCTATTGAAGTAGGTAAACTTGTGCAAAGATTTAGTGATTAATGATTATCTATACAAAATCCTAAATATACTTATCAGGGTGTAGTATGGATATACCGTAATTAAAATGCAAGATACTATGATTAAGGTATAAACCATTTTCAAAAAAATACGTGCGTTTCGACATTTTAGCACTAATCGACCGACAGATCCAGCTATTTATTATTATAGGTAAAGACGGCAGTGTACAAACAACACTTTATCTGTACTGTTTTTAGCAAGAAATCGAGGTGGAAACACTTGCATTTTTAGAAAGGTTTATCTATAACTTATTAATCTTAAAAAATTGAGACATTAAATATTAAATGAACAATATTTCTTTATCTTTGCTGCTAAGAGAAAGCTACGAAGTAGAATACAATGATGTCTAAGGTGTAAGGCTTACGGCCGGTTTCTCGAACGATGATCAACGGAAAAATCAAATAATTACTATGTGTCAAACTCGGATCAATCGTGATTTGGGTTTCCAGAAACCGGCCGTGGAACTGGAACCCCCCGGGGATCATCACAGAAGAATTCGCGAGTCACTAGTGCGGATGTCGCTAACGCTACGTCGTGTTCAATTGCTTCCTATATTGTTTCGTTAGACCGGCCTTAGCCAATTACACTAATTAACATATGAAGTATAAAATAGTATATGTGAATTTTATCCTATATCGAAAAGCCATCTAAAATACTGACGTTTTATTCATTGTGGGGCACGAATTTAATAAACGTTTACGCGAATTACCATTATTCTACCACATTAGTTTTTACGCTTTTTTTAATTTAGATATCACTACATAGGCTTTGCTATTGACGAAGGGGGTTAAACGGGTATCTTTGAAAGGAAATTGAATTATACCCAAGCCCTCCAGAGTGTAGGTATGATTCTGCACACATTATGTATGACTTTTGATGAAGTAAGGTACAAGTCTGTTTAATAATAATAACCTAGGTTTGACAGGAACTGAAAAATGAAGAGCTTGATAGCTCAAACTTATTATTTTTTAAATCATTTTGCCTTTATAGACCCCAATCAAACTTCAAATTTTAAAAACTATATTTATATGTTCTCACATAATAAACACTGGTACCCAAAATAAATAGAACCCAAAAAGGTGGTATATCCAAAAAGGATGGAACCCGGTAAAAAGTTGAACTTAATAGTGTAGTTAAAGTACGCAAAACGAGTTCTACTCAAAAGGGGTGGAACCAGAAAGGATACACCCACTCTAATTATTTATAGTTAAGATATACAAGGATCTACCCAAAATGAGTGTAACTCGAAACGGGTTGAACTCAAATAGGGTAAATTGGTGGTGTAATATTTGATTTTACAGAAAAAAAAACACATTTAACTTTGACTTGATAATGTGTGAGGTTTTTACCAATCCTCAACCAACTTCTCCCTGGTATCCCTTACTTAAGACAACCACATCGCTTATTTATTTTACGAACATTCGTTAGTAAATTAGCAGCCATGTATGAAGATATCAATATTTAAGGTATTTTTATGGTATACCTTCAAAAACGTCTTTACAATCTTTGGGATAATCTTTGTCCTCAAGGATTACCAATTTATTTGTTGGTTTTACGAATATCCGTTAGTTAACTAGAAGCCAAATGAAGGTACAATTAAAACTACATAACACAGCATTGTCCCCCTTCATTGACTGGGGGCGCGAACCCCGCGGGCGGCGTCGCTATATCCCCCACCAGTTCTGTGGGGGGCTGGCCGAGGTCTTGCATCTGAAACATAAATCAATTTCAAGTCTGGCCTTACTGAATATCTGGCCCAGCGTATCAGCATTGCTATTCAGCGCGGCAATGCAGCCAGTATCTTGGATACGCTTCCGATTGGTACTGATTTGGATCAGTTGAACTATCTATAGATCGTTTGCAACGGTCTGTAGATAGCTCAACTGTTTCTTATGTATTTTATATGACAATTTACATTTTGTAAATACTGTATAGTCGTAAGTTTGTTTGTGAATAAAGTCAGTGCTTTTGCATCTATTACATTACAATTTAACTTAAGTAATAATTATATTTAAACACACATTATGGACCATACAATGACTGAGCTTTATAACACGCATTTTTTTTCTCTAACCTATCTCGTCCCACAACTGGGCAAAGGTCTCCCTCAAGTCCTTCCAATCATCCCTGCACACTAAAAACATAACACGCATAAACTCTCATATTTACTGATGACGTGAACAGCTTTACTTTTACTAGTTATAAACTGATTCCTCTTATTATTTAAAAATCATTAAAGCATCAAGCATCACTGCATTCAAAAAGCCAGTAAATCTAGACAAGTTCTGCCCACTGGTGGGTATAAGCCTCCCTTAAACGCCACTGTTCTCTTAACCGGGCTTTTTGCATCCAGGTCTTACTCTGTACGGCAACAATGTCATCCATCCATCTGGCTGATGTTCTGCCAAGACTTTTGTTACTAAAAAAAACTCACCCAGCGCAAATGTGTGATGATTAAAAATATTTGTTCAGTGTCTGGTATTTACAAAAATAAAGTACCTTCTGCATGAGTTCAAGCACAACCTCGAACCTCTTCCTCTTCACGTCGTCGGGATCCGAATCCAGTTCCGGCTCTAATTCGGCGCACACTTTCTTCATTAGTTCGTGTTGTTGTTCGAACCTAAAACAAATATATAAATATATTATTACCATTTAAATTAATATCAAAAAGTTTTGAAGTTATACTGGGACTGCTATTATTGGGAGTCTGCTAAATAAATATTGTATACTTAGTTTGTCAATAAACTCAGGAAAGACCATCTTCTTCTTCTATATATATAAAAATCAATGCCACTTTTCGTTGTTATTTTATAACTCAAGAACGGGCTCACCTATCCAAACCAAATTTTTAGGCTTTATTCGGACAAATTAGCAGATGGTTTATGTGAAGTTTGCTTATAATCTGTCGAGTGGTTCTTCATTTATTGCTTTTAAGGCGGAACAGAGTTCGCCAGGTCAGCTAGTAAATTATAAAAATATCATTTATTTATTGTGGAATTTTTGAGTTGTTCTATATGGGTTTACTATGTACTCTATGAATATATTAATAAAAAATCTATAAGTACAAGTATTCTATCAGCAATCTAGTTTCCATAGTACAAGCTTTACTTAGTTTTGGACTAGTGTGATGTGTGAAACAGTTTTTTTTTTAAATTCATTTATTTATTTATTTCAGCATAGAATCTTAGCTACATTAGTATTATACAATTTTCATATTCAATTCTTAAGATAACTATAACATAAGCAGCTACTTTACATATGTCTGTGAATAATTATTAATTCAGTTTATTACCTTTGGTACTCAGCATCATCAATTTTTCCTTTATTCTCTTGTAGCCATGTTGGATATTTTTCTAGAAGCTCCTTTAGAGAGGGATACAGCACTTCTTTGGACAGGAGAGACTGCATCATCCCTTGCATGAACGGGACAAACATATTTTCATCCTGAAACAAAATTAATGTTCATTAAAAGATCTGCAAATATTTATTCCGTGTGTTCTGGGTATTTTATATGTGTAGTAAAAATATCTATCTATGTAATGTATTAAGTATGTCAGTCTTCTAGTACCCATAACAACAGCTCTGCTTAGCTTGGGGCTAGATGATGTTGTGTGGATTGTCCAGTATTATTTATTTATTAAAACAATATTAATACATACATATTATTTATTTATTTAAAATATATGTAGGTATTTTCATGCTGCATAACGAAACCACAAGAACAAGATTAAGTTTAAACTAAAACGAAAGCCTCAACTTTAATCTTGTTGGCTCTGATTGCGTGGAATTGGCACCTAGAATCACCTTATATGTAAGATGATTCTAAATGATATATAACTTTACAATAATATAGCTTATACACACAGGTGTTGTGAAAATAGTCAAAAATATAATTATAATAGCACGAAATAATATATAAAAATGAAACCCGTTTTCCGTTGTCACGACATAGCATGAAAACGGCTTGACCGATTTGGCTGATATTTTTTTGTAGTTTTCTAGTACTCTGTACCTCTACCATGAGTTGTCACAGTAAAATCGCCTGACTTTACTACAGTAGTTACGTCAATATTAGTATGACGAATTTTAGTACCCAACTATCCGCTAGAGGCGCTGTACAAATCTTCATACATTTTTTTTAACTACAGACGCTAGCGAGTATAGTAAATATAGTTAGATTGTATAGATATATCCTTGCGGGATGGATAAATGTATAAACTGTATGAATTGACTTAGTTTTATTTCTTATTAAAAATTACAATGGTTAGGGGGCCAGTATGCGAAGAGAAGGTTATATTTCTTGACAAGCGCGTGGCGAGCGCGTACGTTACCATGACTGACACCTGTCAGTTGACATTGACATGTTGCCCGCGCGCACATCCATCATCGGCCGGAACAATAGTAAAAACTCATGGTAGAGCTACTGTACGGTTCTTAAAAAAATATTAAGAAATTCTTTCAGATAAAAAAATCTCTCTAAGGCGGTACGAAGTTCGCCGGGACAGCTAGTTAATTAATAAATATGATATTACCGGAGCGCCTTCAGCGCCGCCGCCCATGTTGAAGTTGCTGAACATGTTGGCGAGGTCCTGATCTGACAGAGGCTTTTGGAGTCCTTCCGAATTTGTGTTCAAATTCTGCAGCGTTTGAGATATCGCAGCTGAAACCTGGAATTATAACGATCATATTAACTAAAATTACTGTGCAACGCTTACAAAACTTAGCAAACTGTTTAAATCACTTTTATAATTTAGTAAGTTAATATAAAGAACCACTCTCTAAAATTGATACAGGGTTACACAGAAAATTATTGTTTATGTTCGCAAAGTAGCTTAAACTAGTAAAAGATATAACAGTTCAGACACAATTAAAAAAACCCAAAAAAAAAACCCGTAAGAGCGAGACGTATCACCTCAACTTAAAAGAATCAAGAAACTTGTACGAGTATGTAATTTATGTAATTTTTTTATGTGTGCCTCGTTCTTTTCTAATCTTATGTTTCTGTTCATCCAAAGGTTGTCTGGAAAAGATCGCTTATAGCGATAAGTCCGCCCATTGTATGTTTTGTTTTTATTCTCTCTGTACTGTTTCTCTTTTCTGGTGTACAATAAAGATATTTTCTATTCTATTCTATTCTATCCTTCCCTCACTTATTGATGTAAGGTATCTTGAAGAGCTAGTGAACAAAATAAAGTAGGAGACATGTGAATTTATTTAATTTATAATAATTTATTTGATAATAATATTTAATGATGATAATAATTTTTATGATATAAATGTATTTTTTAATTACTATTTAATATTACTTACCTGACCTGTAAAAGAACTTTACAAATAAATTGATTATTCTGATTATTTTGATGGTATAAGTATTCAAGTTTTGATGTCAAATAAGTGTCTTCTTTAGATTTGATTTGAATTTAACAGCAAATTGCAAACACAGATAAAAATAACGTAACAAAAGTCTTGAAAAAGTAACCAGTAAAGAAAAAAAATGTAACACCAGTAGTTTTGAATTATTAGCTCGGTTCAATTTGCTCACGCTTAGTCGGTAAGTTCAAATTGCTTATCAGCTTAACTTATAAATATATTGTATATATACCTCATCAATTTTCTCCTGCATGTTTGGATCAGCCGGCTGGACGGCTGCAGTCTGTGCCGGCTTCATAACCTGAGCGGCTGCCTCTAGATGAAAACAATTATATTTTATTTACAACTCTTAAAACAGAGTCACAAATCTGCCTTCCATGCTGTGTGTGGTTTGCACTTGAACAAATATTTGTGTGATGTGAAATGTTTGTTCTGCTATGCATCGTCCATGTATTCTATGTATACATTGTTTTTATGTATTTTGTATAAACAATACATAGATCATGTTACAACTTACCTGCCATTTTGGAGAATGTTTGTGCTATCTGGTCTTGTGATATTTGATCCTCTGAAAATATAAACATGGTATAAAGTATAGGTACAGGAATTTTATCAGCAATCTAGACTAGAGTGTGAAGTATCACAACTAAAAAAATAGGGCCCACTTGATATTTTTATATTGTCTGACACATTTTTTTTGTGAGTTGTTGGCAAACTGAAGTATGGGGTTGTTGAATATTTATTGATCACAATTGTCAACCTTACCTAAAATGCAAATTTAAGTAAATCATATCCTTATTTTTTATTTAAATAATATTTTATTTAGTGGGCCCTATTTTGTTTTGAGTAGTTTATTTATAACTACTAGACTTCAAGTCTTGTCGGGTACAAAAAATAATTTTAATGTTATATCCACACCCGGTACACCGCTGAAGTTCCCGAGGATGGCTGCCATGTTGCTTTCGAACTGAGCAGCTGCCTCCTTGATGAACTCCTCACTCCAGATGTTCTGGTCGGATCCTTCTACTTTTGTCTCTTCAGGCTTGTCCGCTTTCTTTGTCATGTCTTCCAGAGCACCTGGACACATTTGAGAACTTGAGGATAACTTTATTACTTTTATAGAGAAATATTCATGAAATATGTAGATGATTTTGTTACATTCCGCATCCTGTCATGGCTTTGCATGGGTACATTTTTATCCTGTCGGGTTAGGTTTTCTATATGTAATCTATGTGGTTTTCTATATGTAAATCAGTACAGATCCAGAAAATACTCTACCTACAACCTCACAATCTTTACCTCTTTCAAATATATTAGTATAGAAGCTAAGATATGAAAAACATTATAACATGCTCTCATGAAAATGTAAATTAACTTATCTAGTAACTTAATATGCGTAAAACTAACGAAATAATGAAATAGTTATTAAAAATCAAAGACTGAAAAAAAATGATAGAAAACGGTAATAAATGTATGTCATCATAAATATCTAGATTTAGATAAAGGTAAGATCTAGATTGCAGTTGGTACTATACGGTACGGACTTGGTAATCGCGAAGCCTAGGTAGGTATTAATTTGATGAGACAAAGTTCAACTTTAAAAAAAAATTGGTAGGTACCCTAATATCTTGTTTGATTTCTCAATTGATATATCACACAAGCTAGAAATGAAACTGTGTATGTCGATGGAAGCGACCATTTTACGTAGTTTTTGCCTTCAATTAATAATTTACCTAAATAGGTTATGAGTTGTGTAATCTTCAAATTCTAAAAATGAGTAACTTACTGTCCAATAAGTCTTCCAATTCAGGATCAACATCTTTCTTGGAATCATCCTTGTTTTCCGACATAGTAGTTTATTTAATGTAGATTTCTAAAAATATTGTACAAAGAAAATTATAATAATTTCTTCTAATCGACGGACGACACATTAAATAATCACTGGAGTTCTGTGTTGCCAGGTTATATAAAAAATAAAGTTTACCTATACTTTTATAAGATAATATATAATTTTATTTTGCAATAGTTTTTACATAGTAGGTCAATAAATAGGTAAGTACTTTTATGAAAGTATTTTGTCATGCGAGGTGATCACCGACAATTTCTCTCAACCAATAGCAACATACAAAATATCTTATATGCATAACCTTTACGTAAAACGTGAGACGACTGAAGTATCTAAAATATTTTCTAATGCGATCAATGCATTTTCTGCTCCTCTGAAAAAAACTCGAAAGTCAAAACCTGCTTTTTAGGTAATCGTCTAAACTTAGCAACACTTTCTTGACGGTGTATTTATAAAAATATAAATGTCAATGCCAAATGTGACATTAATTAATTTATGACGTACATGCTGCGGAACACACACACAGATCATAAAAATGATATCACAATAAAAAACGTTATACTCAATAACACAACCTCATTTGAATGCTGGCTGCTGGCCAACTCGAAATTAAAATGAAATAATTATTTCATAAAACTGTCAGACAAAATCAAATAAAACCAGACAGAACAAAAATCTATGGCGACTCGTAACGAAATGTGTGCATTTTCGTAAAAAATAGGAAAATATAAAAAAAAAACTGAAAAATAACGAAAGGTGAGTTTAAATATTAAGTGGTTTTATTGTTCCTATGTATTTAAGGTATGTAAGTGGGTACCTTCATATGTTTGCTCGTGACCTATATGAAACTATCTACCTACCTACTTAAGTATTGGCTGGCACGTTATTATGTAGGTACCTAATAGGTATTTGCTTTGGCTACTTAACCTACTAAGTGGGGCATTTAAATTGGTCTAAATTACTATGTTTAAGTACCTACTACCTAATTAAATCGCCTAGGCCTATTGAGTAGGCCTAAGTAGCACTCACCCTTATAAACTGACTGTATTATCATTGTATTATATTTGTATATGATCTATTTTTATTATTAGAGCTATATATTGTATGAAAAGTACTGAATCTCTACGGACAGTTTTTAAAGAAAACCACATAATTACTTTAACTGGTATATTCATTTTGGAAATATGTCTTAAAAACAATTATACATATTTTAGTAATAAATCTAGTCATTCAGAAAACCTTCGAAATAAGCATAAATATAATATCTTTATTCCTCAAGTTAATAACACAATGTTTTACAAAAGCACATATTATACAGCCATAAAAAATTATAACCACTTGCCAACAGACTTAAAAGAACTTAATGGAAACTTATTTAAACTTAGACTAAAAAAATACCTTGTGAACAATGTGTACTATAATCTGAATGAATATTATAATTCTGGTTCAGATTATATTAATTAGAAACTTTATAAAAGTGGTAATTGTACCTATAATTATGTATATAAATTTTAATCTTAAGATAGATTTTAATAAATAAATACCAGGTACCTATGTTACCTATATTAAGCAAAAATTGTACACCCGAAATGGGTAAACTGTTAAAACAATCACATACTTATAAGTTATAATATAAGATCTCATGTACACAGTTTTACAATAAATTATTTTTATTCTTATTATATTGTACACTCAACATCATTCAGCTATTTATATGGACAAATAAATGGACCTACATTGTCATTGTGGGAATGAGGCTTATGTTATTCATTTGATTTCAGGAGAACACAAAATATTTTTTTAAGAAGACTTAATGAAGTAAAATATTATCTACATTGGGTATCACCCAGTTGATTCAATTTATGAAGATTATGTCTAAGAAGAAAGTGTAAGTAATACTTAGTAGAAAGGTGTCAGCTCAGTTAGTAGTAGCTCTGCCTTCCATGCTGTGGGTTGTGAGTTGTTACAAACATTTGTGCGATGTTTGTTCTGTCTGCTACTGGTACCTACTATGTACCTACTTATATGTTTTACAAAAAAGGTTCTTATGTAGGTATTCTATGAGCAATCTAGGTACCTAGCTCTCATTGCACAAACTAAACTTAGTTTGGGACTAGAATGCGTGAGATTTCTTAGTAATACATTATTTAATTTTTATTTTTGTATTTTTAGGTGAAACTGCTATTGATTTATGTTTTAAACAAAAACCATGAGTCAAAAGAAAGCTACTATTGCGTAAGTTATTTGTTTATTACATTCATAGTAAGGTAAAATTTTACCTATACAAATAGGTAAGTAGGTATTACCTATAGGTACTTAACTAATAAAACATATTAAAAAAAAATTACACTGTTACCGAGGGCATCGGGGCAAGGCCCAAGCTACCGGTGGTCAGGGCTGCAGACTAATGAACCTTCGGACAATGCGTGCCGTGTCGAGGAGCACTGTCTTTTGTTTCTTTTATAAGTACTAACTTTTAACCGAAATGTTGCTCATTTTGAGAAAACTGAGATATAGCTCAAGCTATATCTCAGAATGAGATCTTGATCGCAATAAAACAGTTGTATTCTTGAATATCTAGTATGAAAATGTACCTTATTATCTTAGTAATAAAGGTGTAAGTCCTTTTACCAGGGTGCCGGCGGCCGGCGACGCCCCGCCCGATAAAAAGAAGGACGACAAAAAGGGGAAGGGCAAGGATGTGGAGCCAGAGCCAGAAGAAATACCCAAAACACCCTCGCAGATAGCGCAAGAGTAAGTCCACCATTATCTAGTGTCAACTGTCATCCCCCATGATTTATCTATCTGTTATCTGTTAATTTTTGGAACGATGTTCCTTATCGCGCGATGCGAAAGGCTAGACGGAAAAAATTAAGACCAAAAGTTGTAACGACACTTTTTGCTATAGTTGTAAGCTGTGCGGCGTGCGCGTGTCTCTCTCTCTCTCATAGAAAGCAAGCCAGTTTCGCATTCCAACCGTGTGGTGTCGCGACGATTATTTTTGTTGAGTCTATAGGTACAGGTTTATTAACATATCTAATAAATATTAATATACTAGCTTTTGATTTTTTATCAATTCCCGTCATATTTTATCAATTTCTTTCTTTATTCAATAAAATCACGCGGATAGGTGATTCTAGGTGCCAGTTCCACGCGACCAGAGCCTAGAAGAACGGGCAAGAAACTTACGGCCTGGTTCCTACCGTTTTTTTATATGATCCTTCTTACAAAGAATTACAATTAAATTAACAATTTCCTTCAACCATTATCAACTCGCATCGATCGCTATGTACGCAGAGAAGCGGACATGCGTGCGTTGGCTCGCAAGATGCGCTTCAAGCGGCACTGGCCCGAGATCACGAAGGTGAAGCTCAACACGCGGCCGTGGCGACCGCCGCCGCCGCCGCAGAGAATGCCGCCCGTTGTAAGTAGCCGGTTCGATTCCCACTCACTAGATATATATCACACACAGCTCAGATGTAAGTGGATAAGTAAATTACATTAAAACATATAAAGAGAAGTGTACTCAGCTTAAGCTATAGAAACCATATAATCATAGGGCTAATTTTGTGTGGGGCCAATAACTAATTGGCCCCACTCAAAATTACCCAGTTACAAAGTAAACCTTTCTGAAGTACCTTAATGAATAATGAATATTCTAATGGAGTCACCTCTCCCTAGCCTCAAAGGTTTGCTGGAAGAGAACTCTTCTTAGGGTTAAGCTCGCCTTTGTACATGTCATTTATTTCTGTCTTGTGTAAGTATGTCTTATTTTGTGTACAATAAAGAATAATGAATATTTACCTAGGTGATAGAAAAGCCAGAGATAACGACTCGTCGCTGGGTGCCTCCGTACAAGCGGCGCCGTCGAGCGCGCCCTAGGAGACTAAGGATACCTCTCGAAGAACTCACACAACCTTTGTATGAAAGCGCTAAGTTGAAAAAGGTAAAAATAAACAGTAAAATAAACTATAAACACGGGTAAAAGGGTAATTCATAGGAACTTAGAAACACATTTTTTATATGAAGTCGTTTAGCTAAAAACGAAAAAAAAAACAAGGTAAAACCATTAACTTTTGGGAGTAAAAGTGGTAATTCAGTCCATAATTAGGTAAACATTTAAAAGAGCTAGTTGATCTCATTTATGTACTTAAAAATGTCCAAATGTTATATAAAGGTGAAATAAACTACCCCAAGTTTTTTTTAGTTCAAAGAATAAATAAGTACAACATAACAGTGTTCGAACCTACTCGTACCTATATGTTTATAGTTTAACAAACTTTTAAATCCAGATTTGGCACAACTTTGGTCAAGTGGAGAAGAACAAGATGATGCTTCAAGGAAGTATCGGGTGTAACTCCAAGCGATACTCTTCGACTGCTTGTGGTTAGCTTATATCGAGTTATCATTAACTTTTAATCGAGTTGTCATCAACTTTTAATCGAGTTATCATAGACTAGGTTCAGGTTCGATTTAAAATCTCAGGCATTTTACATTAACATTTTGAATAGTTCGTTGTAATGATATCAGTAGCTCTACCATGAGTTTTTACCATACTATATTTACTATACTCGCTAGCGTCTGTAGTTAAAAAAATGTATGAAGATTTGTACAGCGCCTCTAGCGGATAGTTGGGTACTAAAATTTGTCATACTAATATTTACGTAACTACTGTAGTAAAGTCAGGCGATTTAACTGTGACAACTCATGGTAGAGGTACAGGTAATTTGGTAAGTATGTAGTTGTATGCTCCGGAGGGATTGCGTTACCGGCGACTTTATTCGAGTTATCCCCAATTTTAATCGACAATCATCTTCGAAGAAGTTTATCATATTTATTTGGCTGATGTTTTTTTGTAAGAAATCTCTTAAATAAAAAAATTAAAATAAATAATGCTGGACACCACATCCACACAACATCATCTAGCCCCAAGCTAAGCAGAGCTTGTGTTATGGGTACTAGAAGACTGACATACTTAATACAATACATTACATAGATAGATATTTTTTTATTATACATTTATACACCCAGAACACCCGGAATAAATATTTGTATGAAAGTTTTAATAAATATTGTAGGATCGCAAACGGGTTGCATAGCGGCCGTCTGCCGCGCCCTGTTAGAAGAGAAGTCTCCGGCGCAGTTGGTCAGGAGGGACGTTGACGAGTGCATTGTAGCAGGGGATGCTTACTACAAACGATGTTTAGTCGCTCTTAAGTGTTATAAAGGTAAGTTAATCGTTTTGTAAGCTTTTTGATGATTTTTTATCAACAAAAATCAAATATATAATCTTGCTTTTTTGAAGACAGTTAATTAAATAAGTAGGTAGGTACTTATATTCCATTAACTGTCAAATTGAAGGTAACTTAACTATTAACTTTTAGTACTTAGTTTAGAAAATCTGAAAATAGTGATAAGTAGAGCATTATTTTTCGATCCCTATTTTCACTACTAAAGTTGACTGAAGTTTACAAGATGTACCTACTTTTGATAATAGTGTGATTATAGCTTTTATTTTGTTGTTATATTCAGTTGTACTTCGTGCTGTAAACTTTATTTTATTAAAAAAACTTGAGAGGTGTCAAGGGACACCCGGATGGAGAGAGCCAGACAAAGAAACACGCGCACGCCGCACGGCTTACAATTATAGCCAAAAGTGTCATTACAACTTTTGGTCTTAATTTTTTCCGTCTAGCCCCTTTGTCAACGCGCGATAGGAACTTCGTACCAATAAATAATTTTTAAGTAAATTACAATGTATCCAGGTAAACCACAGCTACAGCTGAACCAGTTGCTGACGTCATTCTTCCTGCACGACACGAAGTATACTATAAAAATGGTAGAAGTGGAGAGAGGCTTGCTAGCCAAGCATCCTGATAATATCCAAGCTGAGCCAGATTTGATGACGTAAGTTTACTTTTGACCTCGACGTTGACTTTTGAACTTTAACAGCAACGTTGACCTTAGGACTTTGACTTCATCTTTCCTCGACTTTGACCTTTGAACAATTCTTAATAATTAAAAACAATTCTTAATTACCTACCTGTACCAGCAAGAACCTAGCTGGGCAAGCGTCTGTTATAATTTACACTTTCCTACCATATATATCTACCTATATCTGATACTGGAGTGGAGACCGCGTTTAGGCAAGCGTAGTGTAGGACGCACCCGGCGAGATGGAGCGACGATCTGCGGCAAACACAACATGAGAAGAGCCGAAGACCGGGCTCAGTGGCGCGTCTTGGGTTGGGAGAGACCTACGTCTAGCAGTGGACTGACATAGGTTGATGATGATGATGGTGGATGATGATACCTATATCATTGATCGAGTTCAACCTAGACACTTATTTAGTTCAATATTTCCAGCTATTTAATTAAAATATAAATATTTCAGCTTGATGGAAAAGCGAATAGGTCAGACCTACACCATGATTCTGAGTATAGGCGGAACTCACCACTTCCTCCTGTGGGGTCACCCCCCCACGGAGGGGGGGACGAGTGTTAAAACTATTGCGTATATTTTGGACCCTAATATGTTGGATGAAGTCGGACGACCTAATAAATTGTGAGGACCTTTCACTAGTGCTACGTAGTTTATTATTTAGTTATTTTAAGTTCTCGTTTACTAACGTAATTGTAGTCATTCACATTTTACAGTATAGGTACTACTGTACGTTATATTTTAAAAAGCTCAATTATTACGTACCTACCTAATGTGGTATTTTGTACATGTACAAGTTGAAGTTGAGTAGGTAGTCTTGTTTTATTTTAAAAAGTAGCAGTATCCTTTTGTATGTATATTCTATTCTACCAATACCAAATGTAGTCAAGTTTTTGAACATAGTCGAGTTCTACTTATCTACGTTCGTAGGTTCGGTGCCGGTGCATTTCTCCGCTACGCCGGCATAACGTCGTTTGTGCTCGACTTTTTGTCGAACTACGGCGATTTAGACGCGGCTAAGAAGGGAACACCCAAACCTCCCATCACTCTTACGAATATTGAAGTTAGTTTTATTTGTTTCTACTAGTATACAGTTTATGTACTTATGTAGGTACGAGGATTGCTGATTTTTCTATAGAGATTATTTTACATGTGGGAATTAATCAAATAACGACTCAAACTGGTGTTGTAGTGCGAAAGATCTACTAGGTGAACAATTACGGTTGTATTGTAGCCCTAATAGTTTGTATACTTGGGACATCTAACCTTAAATGATTGATGATTTTGACCAAAATTTCATTAAAGTGCGAGTAACTTTGGTTCGACCGAATATCGCTGGACATAATATGGGGGTTATATTGTATTGAGGTTCCCCATCGCCTTGCCACTTTTGGTCCACTACTGTTACACCCTGTATAGACGGAGCATACCACATACTCGACTATATTGTTATATGTAGTTATAAATGACTATGTTGAAAAATTAAAAATTAAAATGGATTTTAGGTGGTCCAAAAAGAGCCGCTGCAGCGTATACCTAACTACGAATTGGATATGAAAGCGCTGAAGATACATTGTAGGAGTGAGTGGGATAGCATGAACGTCAATGCTTTGCTAGAGAAAAAGATAAAAGAGGTGCGTTTATCATCAAACCGTGTTGTGTTTATTGATTAAATACTTAAATTAAAGGGCTTTTTTTATCTTATTATAATAAATATTTTTTTGACGACCAATATGGCGCGGTGGGCGATGGTCCGCCTGCGAAGCGGAAGGTAGCGGGTTCGATTCCCGCCTTGGGATAAATGTTTGTACGATCTGCAAATATTTATTCCGGGTGTTCTGGGTATTTTATATGTTAAAAATATCTATATATGTAATGTATTGTATTAAGTAGGAATGTCAGTTTTCTAGTACCCATAACACAAGCTCTGCTTAGCTTGGGGCTAGATGATGTTGTGTGGATTGTCCAGCATTATTTATTTATTTTTATTTATTATTTATATTATTATACTTTTCAGGGTCAATATCCACAATGTTCGTTGTCTGCTGTTAGTTTAGCTACATCCAGAGCCACGTCTAGGAAGAAAGTACGGGACTTCTATCAAAAGTCCCCTAAAGAGGTCAGTCATTATCAAACTCTTTATAAGTTATGGTTGCCTGGTACTGAGTTGTCCATTAGTATGAAATTTATATCAAAAGTCGCCGAAAAATGAAAGCTAATTTTAATATTTATGTACTTAATTACTATTTGTTTATCTTCATAACTATTGAATCGCAAATTTATTCTTTCACTAATACACTTATAAATCATTCCTTTGCTACTCAAGCTTCATTTTAAAGAATCATGCCCAAACCCTGTACCAGATTGCATCAAAAGCTAATTATCATCAAAATTAATATTTTATTTATACGTGTACTTTGTTAATTTTTAACCGTCTTTTTTAACCGGGTTTAGAAAATTAAAATTAATTATACATAACATGATTATCAATTTCCTACTTCCGAGTGCTTAGTCCGAGCTTGCATTTTAAAAATCCCTACTCTCGAGTCGAGAGTCGTCTTTCGAATATCCATACAAAAATACAAGGACATCCGAGAGACGACTGTCGGCTCGAGAGTAGAGAGTTTTAAAATGCAAGCTCGGACTAAGCCTTCCGCACGTCAACTATTTTGTTCCGATCCCAGCTGTCACCTATTTTCGTGAGTGGACATTGAGCATAAAAATCTTGTTTGCCAAGTAAGCTTTAGCTGAGAAGGCAAACATGATATAAAATAAAATACATTTTTAAATATTTTGAAATGCGGTTAAACATTGAAAAAAATATTGTTGGTAGCGAAAAGGTAAATAAAAATTAGGGCTTTGAGAGTAAATTCAAATTGATGCAAGTTGGTACAGATTCCCATAGCCCATTGGGCATTGTCCTTTGGTATATATTCATCACAATTTGCCACTTGCTAATTTTGAGTACAATGAAACTAATAATTATTAATTATTAATAAATAATAAAAAAAATAATAAAATAAACATTTTTGATATGCAATTATAAAAATAAACGGTGTCCATAACCTATTGGAGTATCATTTGCCTTGCGTAAAATAATGAGATTTCTTAAAATTGTACTATCCGGTATCCGGCCGGATATTGTATTTGTATCCGGTATCCGGCCGGATAGTGAAAACAAGGCCGGATAGGCCGGATACCGGATAGTTACCGGATATCCGTTTCATCTCAAGTTATTAGTGTATTAGTGATTGTATATTTCAGCCCGCGCCAACATTACCAGTCGCTCCAGAAAGGCCTCCCCCAGGGCCCACCAATGAGCAGATAATGTCGCTTCGCGGTGAAAACTTCTTTCTGTACTGTCCAAGGATCGATGGACATACATTCGGCAGGTAACTTATCAAGATGTAGATGTTTTGATTTTGATGTTATGTTTAAAGAAGTTTTATTCAGAAAAAGTGCTTAATGAGAATAATTTGTATGTGTGGTGCTTGTTCGGATGTTTAGCGTTTGGGATATTAATATGGTTTTAAACCTTGGATTAAATGTTGGATGTTTTGGTGTGCAGACGGTGATTGGATGTTTTTTAGGTTTTTAGGTTTGTTGATTATGTATTTGGATGCATGGGTGTTAAGATAGTCGTATGCTGGCCACACACCATCCTTCCTATCGTCCAATCGGCATGACGCTACTGATTGGATCAGTTAGAATTGACCGTGTGTGGGAGTGGATTGGCATGACAGTTAGAATGGATAGCAATTGGCAGTTCAATTCTTTTGGCTTGATCACATCGATTGGATACTGCCGATTGGACCGTGTGTGGCTGTGGGCGATTGGCAGTTCAGTTCGTAAGAAGGGCTTTGAAATTGAAAAAAGTAAAAATGCAGATCGACTAAACAAGGGGGGTTAGTACCAGAAAAATCCGAAATCCCCCCTTTTCGTCCCCCCTCTTTGGTTAATCGCCTCCAACTTTTTTTCCAGCAGTCCGATTGAGCTCAAATTAAAAAGCATTGTTATTTGTGCAATTTTCTATCCGAATCCGTCGAAAAATTTTTCAAAATCCGACATGAATCACGCTGTCAAAAGCAAAAAGCCATAATCGTCGTCAAGCCTGCAGTGTCATGCTGATTGGACGATAGATTGGACGATAGATTGGATCGTGTGTGGTGTATATGGACGTACTGCAGATAAGATCCAGCCTGCAGTGTCATGCCGATTGGACGATAGGAAGGATCGTCTGTGGCCACTATAAGATCCGGCTGCAGGATTACTGCGCTCATCTGTTTTTTGCTTAAAACCGATTTTTTATGTATATTTATAATTAGGAGAATATATATTTATCAGGTTGCCTAGCAAAATTTGGCCGCCAGTATGTTTAATTAAATTAATTATTTTTTTGGAAAAACATCGTTCACTTGTTTTTTAAATCAAATAACGTCTACATCATGGCAATTAATATGAAGATTCAAAAAAAACAGCAACCCTTATTTGCGGGTAGATTTTATGAAGCAAACAAATATGATAAAAAATAGAAAAAAATTAGATTTAATTTGATATACAATTAATAAATAAACGTTATGCACGTATAAATATATCGAAATCATACCTGTTTACTGCTGGCTGCGAAGAGGTACGGCCAAGTGCGCAACGGCAACCGTGATTTTTTTGAATCTTTATATAAATTGCCATTACGTAGACGTTATTTAATTTAAAAAACAAGTGAACGATATTTTTTCTCAAAAATCAATTAAAAATAATTTTATTAAACATACTGGCGGCCAAATTTTGCTAGGCAACCTGATAAATATATATTCTCCTAATTATAAATATACATAAAAAATCGGTTTTCAGCAAAAAACAGATGAGCGCAGTAATCCTGCAGCCGGATCTCGTACTAAGATGTTTGGATGTAGATGTTTCGGACACAAGACTTAATTGAACAATTGTATGTTGGTTTTTGAAAATGGTATTGCTTTAAGCATATAAACCTTTACATATTATTAAGTTAAAGTAATAATTTTCAGAGACGACATGATACCGCAGCCGAAATCAGAAACAGTCCTGCACAGTCCGGTTGAAATAGCAGACAAGAACTACCACTCTCAGTACCAACAGTTGGACGCTGAGAAGTGGGTTCTGAGGGGAACCAGGCATATGGCTAGCTTCAGGTAACGTAGACCCAATTTTTGGATGCGGAACCCATAAGTTTCTTATCAGAACCCATGGGGTTTTTTACTGGAACCAAAAGGCTCTGGTAAGGAACTGATAGGTTCTGGTAAGGAACTGATAGGTTCTGGTAAAGAACTGATAGGTTCTGGTAAAGAACTGATAGGTTCTGGTAAAAAACCCATAGGTTAAACAAGAGGAAAATAACATTATTTGCAATTTTAGTTTTAAAGAATCTACAGTTGAAGAGTTAGCGTCTGGTCTGTAGGTATTATAGAATAGGGTTAGGTTATGCACAGAACCCGATAGTTGAGGCGGATTATTTTATTTTAGTCCATTGAAATGATACAACTTTAGGACCTACTTTAAAATATTACATTTATTAGAGGACGCAAATTTATTTTTGGGACATGTGCGGGTCAATAGAAGTTTAAGCTTAACCTCATGTTTGTGGGGTCGCCATTTATAAATAAATATTTGAATTTGTAGCTCTACCATGAGTTGTCACAGTAAAATCGCCTGACTTTATTACAGGAGGTACTGGAAAATAAAATTATATGCAATTTTAATTTTAAAGAATCTACAGTCTAACGGTCTATTTTATAAAAAGTAATCGCAGACTGGAAGTACTAGTTGCCATACGTAATGATGACTTGAAGTCAACGTTAACTTTTTAATAGATAGGGGGTTTATCCTATAGAGTTATATATATTGAGTTGCAAATAATATAGATAGTTGTTATGCGTAGATACCAGACGTTCAAGTGGTTCACGGGCGTGGCGTGCTGCGTGTCGGCGCTGGGCGTGCTGAAGCGGCTACGCGCGCGCGCCTGGAACGAGGACACCCTGGACGAGACGCTCGATCTGGGGTACAACTTGTACAGGGTACGGGCCACCAGTAGCTCTACCATAAGTTTTTACTATACTATATATATACTATACTCGCTAGCGTCTGTAGTTAAAAAATGCATGATGATTTGTACAGCGCCTCTAGCGGATAGTTGGGTGCTAAAATTCGTCATACTAATATTTACGTAACTACTATAGTAAAGTCAGGCGATTTTACTGTGACTACTCATGGTAGAGGTACAGCACTAGCTGGATATAAAAATACTGTAGGGTGTAACATCATTGTCAACATCATCAGCTGTTTTGGAACGTTCTGTGTACATCATCATCATCATCCGCAGCCAGATTTCACCCACGGCTGGGCATAGGCCTCCCTTTTCTTGTGCCACTCTCCACGGTCCTGTGCTAGTCTCAACCATTTGCGACCCGCCACGCTAGCCATATCGCCAGCCCATCTCGCTGCTGGACGGCCAACACTCCTCTTAGTCTAAGATCCGGCTGCAGGATTACTGCGCTCATCTGTTTTTTGCTGAAAACCGAATCTTCATATAAATTGCCATTACGTAGACGTTATTTTATTTAAAAAACAAGTGAACGATATTTTTTCTCAAAAAACAATTAAAAATAATTTAATTAAACATACTGGCGGCCAAATTTTGCTAGGCAACCTGATAAATATATATTCTCCTAATTATAAATATACATAAAAAATCGGTTTTCAGCAAAAAACAGATGAGCGCAGTAATCCTGCAGCCGGATCTCGTACTATCTTTCCTGTCCTTGGTCTCCATTCCGTCACACTCCTACTTCACCTGTCGTCTTGTACAAATCTAGCTAAATGGGAAGATTTAACTAAAACGACGAAATACAATTAATAAATTAAGGAACATGTGTACCAGATTTCGATGAAATTGATTGAAGATTGCGACCTGAATGAGAACAGAAAGACAATTTTTGCATAATAATGTCGAAACTCGCTTCGCTGCGCTCGGTTGATTGGTGTATTTTTGTATTTTTTTACATGTATTTTTCTGTTTTACTAAGTAAAGTTACTAAAATAATTATGTTTAAAGGAATCCCTGTTAGAACGCGGAGGTCCAATTCGAAGGCTAGTGCTGGGAGAGATGAAGGAAAGCTTCAGGATACGAGACCAGGAATACATACATAAGGTGAAGGCACCTTAAGTGGGGCTCAGTTGGTGTGAATAAGTCACAGCTCAGTTGGTAGTAGCTCTGCCTTCCATGCTGTGGGTCGTGGGTTCGATCCCCATCGAGAACAAACGTTTGTGTGCTGAACACTCACTCCGCAGCATGGTAGAGATACCAACTGAGTTTTGACATCTGTCTTTGATATAGCAACATTATCAAAATGAAATTATTGTGTGGTTTTAGGAAAGAGGAATCGCAGTTTGGGGTAAGATGGTGTCGTCAAATCCTAAAGTGTTCGACTTGTGTCGTGGTATCGATACGTTTTTCAAGGAATCCGATTCTGGGCTTCTACAGGTGTGTACCTTGGGACCATATCTGTAAATAGTGGTTGGTAAACTGACACACATAGATAGATATAGATCATTTTTAAAATGCACGTTCGTTTGACTCTTGTTTTTTAAACTTTTTAAGTTCTAGTTTATTTTATGAAGTCAACTAGAATAAAAAAAATAGTTTTAACTTGCCTCTCGCCTTTAGTCACCCACAAAATATGTGACGCATGGTAAACATACACTCATTTTATTAAACCATAAATACCAAACAAGATTACAAGGTTACACAAAATATCAGTGAATGTTTGTATTTTTAGAATAAGTATAGGTTATTAAAATATAAATAAATATATATATTTTTTAATTAAATAGTAATGTATTGTAGATTCCCGGAGAGTTTGAAGCGGCTATTTGGAATGAAGGTGGCAAATATTATCTGTACCATCCGTGGCCGGCGGACAGATACGGAAAGAAGGTTAGTTAGAATAGTTAATTATTACTCTATACCTGCCTTTCAATTATTGAATGACTTCGAAATTATTGTATGCCTTCGAAATAACAAGACATTTTCATAATTATTATTATTCTTATTAAATTTTGCATGCTCTATTAATTGGTCCGCTCTAGTAACACCCTTTCGCAACACTAGGGTACATTATGTATTAGTTCTAAGTAGTCCTAAGATCAGACAAAGTGTTACATAATGATGACAATAAATTAAATATGAAATTACTGTGCCCATTATTTGATTTAGTTTTTTTTTTGTTGTTCACTTTTGTTGTCTTATTGTTTTTGATTTAACACATAAACCTTGTTAGGTGGGTTTGCGCGAAGGCGGTAAGGCGTGCCTGCTGTACTTCACCCGCGTGGCTCACCTCTGCGAACACCTGCTAGAGAGTTGCGCCGACCTGACGCGGAGACCCTTCAGCATCAGCGACGTCGGCGTCTCCAAGAGGAAGGATATCCCGCAGCCGCTAAACAATCTCACGCGTTAGTTTTACTCCTTTATATATACCTGTGTAGGCTATCTATTTATGTCTATTCTTTATATCTTGTAAGTATTTATAATTAACTAGCTGTCCCGGCGAACTTCGTACCGCCTTAGAGATTTTTGTTTTTTTTTCTGAGAGATTTTCTTATTTTTTTTTCCGTAAGAACCTTGTACAGAGTACATATTAGAAAACTACAAAAATCAGCCAAATCGGTCAAGCCGTTTTCATGCTATGTCGTGGCAACGGAAAACGGGTTTCATTTTTATATAAATAGATGACATGTCTTATTTTAATTAGTGTTAATGGTTCAGCCGTAATTCTAAAACCACATTGATGCGCAAAAGTGTCTTTTGTATGGCTCCGTTTGTTTATAATAAACTCCCGCTATCACTGCGCGAATTACCCACTTCGTTGTTTCAGAGAAAGTTGAGAATTATATTGGCCGATAAATGTTATTATACTGTAAACCAATTCTTTACTGATAATCTAACTCAATTTACTTCTTAAAAATACTATTCTAAAATCTATACTTACCTAACTATTACTTTAATTACTGACATTATTATAACTATTTTTCTATTTCCTTAATTATATTTATTAATTAATAACATAAAGACGAAAAATGTTAATTAGCAATAGAATACAATTTAATAATAATTTGTAATTTTTAAAATTTTGCATGCCTTATATAAGGTAGAATTAAATTGAAACAAACTATCTTTTAACATCTATGTACATTTAATTCAAGCAAATAAAATAACTTTGACTTTGACTTCACCGTTCTAATTAAATTATTGATAATATTAAATTATTATTGAGTCGTAAATTATTGAGTCTAGCAAAACTTGAACGTGCGACCTTCCCCGACAATAAATCCCTTTACTTCCAATTTATATTTTCACTATACAGCGGTGGCCCCCGGTCGTTGGGTGGTGAAAGGTAACTTCCACGAGGGTGACAATCGGTTCCCGGAGGAGCACAGATACAAACAAGCCACCCCCATGGCGATCGTAGCACTCGCACTGTCGCACGTGCGAGAGCCGGACGAGTGGACGCCCGCCGATGTTGATGATGTTAGTTTATCTATGTTCTACTTATTAACAGACATTGATAGTTGTAGATCGATGTGGACAGACGTAGACAGACGTAGATAGATGTAGATGCACGTAGACAGATGACGACAAAGGTCGATAGATGTAGAGAGACAGAAACTGACATGGACAGACGTAGATAGACGTAGATAGGTACAGACATTTATTTGTGCACATTTATGAAGGGAACCCACCAATTAGACGTCCGCTGATGTTGAAGGTGTTTTCAATTTGAATCTCCCAAAAAATATCTACTAATTATTGCAAATAAAATAACTGTATATCCCCAAAGTTCACAGCAGCTACTTAATTTTGATTTAGAATCAATCTATATTTTTTAAATAAATTAATGTTCACCAATATCTTCAGATATTAGTCCGCGGAGACATACTGTATCAGAACACGATGGAGCATCTCGAACGTATGGGAATCAGTTTGGAGACCCCCAAGACTGAGGAGGAAACGGGCGAGGAAGAGGAAAGTGGACCTAGCGGCACTCTGGCGGCGGCCGATGTGTTGGGGAAGTTTACTGTTACGGACTGGGACTTTGTCGAAACGGATGTTATCGATAGCGCATATAATGGTGAGATACACTAATAATCAGTTCTATTGTTTTGCAGATAGTTTTGTGATTAGTAATGGAGTAAGATCAGAGTATAGTAGGCACTCTTTGATTAGCAGTCTTATGATATCGTTCTGTATATTTTGTGTACAATAAACAATGAAACTTAAAGCCACGGATTCATTAGTAAACATTGTTGATAAACTGTTTATGACTAGCTTATAAATTAAACTAGATGTTTCGTCTTGCTCTTCACTCGTAGTGGGGAGCACGGCAACATGTACCTATCGTAAACAATGTTTCATCACCTATGTTTATGAACTGTTTATAAACTGTTACAGAGATGATGAATTATTGTTTATGAACAGTTTATAATCAGTGTTTATTACCAAAATGTTTACTAATGAATACGTGGCTTAACATTCCCAGGTTCAATAAACCCCGAGCCCGGCAGTGGAGTGCTGTCCCTGAAGCAGTCCCTGAAGCAGCTGTTCGGCTCGCACTCGCACGCCGTGGTGACGGCGCGCGGCGGCTCCACGGCCGTCTGGAAGGACAAACAGCACGTCTACATGTTCGACCCGCATCCCTGTGATGACAATGGTGAGTGCTACTCAAAATGGTGATGGAAAACAAATTCATGTTGTAAACCTACGGTACCGTGTGCGGAAAGAGTCCGAAAGAGGGTAGATCGGTATGTCTGCCAATTACATTAATCTTCTTCTTCTTATCGTGTCGATGCTAGATAAGTTTTGAGAGGTGTTTTGCAAGCTCTACAGCACCACTTGTAGCTGAACAAAATTACATTAATATCTACTTGCAAAGACTGCAGCTCGACCCGTAATCGTGTTGCATGCAACTGCGCCGTCATCATGTAGCAATTTAGATGGCGCTACACATCCATTGCTCCTTGGATCTCGGCTCTAAGATCTTCCCTGTTCGAGATACCATTTTCCTGAATGCTATTGTATAGGCGACCAAGAAATTGGTTTACCACTCTAAGGCTGAATGTCATTTGCACGTACAAAACATCAAGGGCTATTTTCGCTTGACAGATTAATAGCTGCTACGTCAGAATCTGTCAATCTGTAATTCTTAGCGAATAATTATGTTACTGGGAGATGTCATCAAAAGTGGTAAACAAATTTCTTGGTCGCCTATACATATAAATGATGTATGTTTGTGTAGGCTACCCGTGCAGCGAGCCGCGCTCGGCCGCGGTGGTGGTGCGCCTGTCGGACGGCGTGGCGGCGCTGGCGGACGCCATCATGGCGAACCTGGCGCCCGGCGCGGACGACACCTTCAACATATCCCCCGTCTCCATCTCCACCGCCAGGATGAACCCCGACCTCGCCGCGCCGGAGACCAAACTAGAGGTGACTTCTTCTTCTCCTTAACTTATCGTGTCGATGCTATAATTGTATTTTGTTGTAGCATCGTGTTGGAAAGATTAGCCAGACTAGACACTGTTTTACCGTGCCTAGCTGTTACCGGTGTGCGCCACGAGGAGGCTCTTTCCATGCACCCTGAGAACTAACTAACTAGAGGTGACTGTATATGAGCTTAGATATATTTTATTCAAAACAGGGTAGGTACATAGTGCAACAATTAACAACTTATTATAAGTTTGTAGTTTTATCGTTATTATTTAAAAAACTTAGCTACATAGGTTTTTAATACGTACTAGATAATAAAGGTAACTCGAGAAACAGCATTTTTATTTAATAAAAGCCAAGAGTTTTCCGCCATAAAAACGCATAATGAAAAACATAATGAAAGATAGGAGTCTGGTGCTTTTTTTAAACAAACAGGCTTATACCTTGTCTGTTTGTAGTTATCTTTATAACACTCTTGTTATTAATAAAATTGTTTTTTCCAGAGTCAAGCGTACGAGTGGATATCCAAAGGTACTGCGGCGATAATGATGGGTCCTCGCGGCGAAAACTCTGCCATCGGGAAACCGGCCAAGAGAGCGGGCATCGGAGTGAGTCGCACTATATACTCTGACTACGCTGCGCTGACTATGCACTGTATAGTTTATTCCATTAGGTTTACTCGGCACAACGTTATTTTTCACTCACATCATTTGTTAACTTTAAATTTATAACCCATGTTTTGTCTTATGTATTCTATCAGCAATTTAGTTCTCATAGTTTGTTACTAGATGTCGTTGTGTGATTTATTTATGAATATAGTAAATATCGTATCAGTATTGCTATTTAGCGCGGCAAAATACTTGCCATGCTAGTATCTTGGGTATGCTTCCGATTGGTACTGATTAGGATCTAGTTGAGCAATCTATAGATTGTTTGAACGGGTCTGCAGATAGCTCAACTGTTTCTTTTGTATTTTATCAATACCTATGTACATCTGTAAAAATTTTGATAGTCGTAAGTTTGTTCAATTGATTGATTTATTAGGACGATATGTTAACAATAAATAATGTATTTAGGAGGACGACATGGCGGGTCGGGCGTTAGCGTTGCCGGCTGCGGCAGCGTTCGCGGCCGCTGCAGAGTCAGTACCGCCGCACTATATGCATCAAGATCATATGTACAACTTCCTAGGTAACTATTATATTTAATATAATTTACTTTGTATGTAGGTATACACTTGTGTGCGAAGAAAAAACTGAAAGACATTCGACAAATATATGAATATAAATATAATATGAATATAAACCATTTTAAAATTACTTAAATAAAAATCGGTTCAAGATGGCCGCCGCTACAAAATGGCGGATCAAATAATTTTTCACAACTCGCTCAACATGGGTATCATTTGAAAGGGTATCAACACTGTGACAAAATCGTAGTCGGAGTTTTCTTCAATATTTCATTAATTCTTGTAATAATAGATGCTGGAGCAGATTACTACTTGAACTTTGTCAAGAAAACGGGCAAGAAAGAACTAGTGCCGGAAGATTTGACGGAGAAGTTCCCGATGGGAGCCAACACCTTCTCCATAGAACTGGGGGAACCCATCCGGTTACCTTTGAGACTGCCGGACGAACCGAAAGGGGTTAAAATATTTATATTATATACATATATATACAGGACTAAATAAAATAATATAGGCACTTACTAGTAAAAAATATTTACTAAAATAATACAAAACTGATTTAATTCGTCATCTATAAATAATACTAATATCAGACATTTAGATATTGGTTGGATTGGAACTGGCAAAATAATAATATTTTTAGTTTATAATATCTACAACATATTATAAACCAAAAATATTATTATTTTGAATAATTGAGAACCCAATATTTTTACGAAGACGGTTGATAAATGATTCAAATAACTAAAATAATTCGATTTCTATATTCTTATTTCAATAACAGGAAGGTGCGGAAGAAGCCGCTGAAAAAGAAGGCGGGGAGGGGATTGAAGAAGAAGAAGAGGAAACTATGAAACGTACGTACACAATATAATTCGACAACTCGCTTCTTAAAGCACACTACATTATTTTCTTAAATATACTCACTGAGTGTCATAGGCTATATAAAAAAACCGAAAAATAAAAAGGCTTTTACGTGGTAGTCCGTTTTGCAAAGTGAATCGGAGAAAAAACGGTCGAATTAAAGCGTTTCTTACGAACGCTGCCTTAACTATGAAAGATATTTTTTGTGTTCTAGAGAAAAAATGTGGAGCTGGAAAATGCCTACAAAAAAGTCAACGACAGCATAATAATATAGCTAACATTTATATTTAATAAATATTATGCCCGAAGAAGTGGGCAAGGGTCAGCTAGTTTATTTATTTGAAAATAGATGTCGCCACTGGAAAGATTAGAACGCGCTATCGTTGCGTTTTGATATTTTAGCTGCCTCGCTCTGATGCCGCTGTTCGTTAAACGCGACTCTTTTTCGTCAAGAGAAAAAGGTTGCGGGTTCGATTCTTATATTTTTGACCGGCCTCTGTGTGCGTACTTCGCATAACATGCCACATAATTATTGAAGTATAAATTAGGGTGATACATCTCGCTCTAGCGGGAATTTCAAATATTTTAGGGTTTTTATTTATTGTTGATATTATATCTTTTACTAGTTTAAGCTACTTTGCGAACATAAACTATAATTTTCTGTGTAACCCTGTATCAATTTTTGAGATTGGTTCTTCATTTTAACTTACTAAATTATAAAAGTGTTTTAAACCGTTTTAGAATCAAGTAAGTTAATATGAATAACCAATCTCATATATTGATACATTAAAATCAACTGGAAAATCTTATAAACTTTTAATGCTTCGGCTACATTAGCGGGTGAATATTCGTCTCGTGTTGGCGCGACAAAAACATCGTGTTCGGATAAAGGCGATATACTACGCGATGACACGATGTAACCGGCCACATACATCGCGTTAGCATAGCACGAATATTCGCCGTAGCCCGCTAATGTGGCCCCAGCATAAGACCTAAAGTTCTGACTGCACCTGACCTTTTGACAGTTGAGTCTACTGTCAAAAGTTCAGGTGCCAAGTTGTCTGTCATCTGAGCGTTTAGCTCCTTTCATTAACATAAACATATCCGGTATATCTTATAAAAAGTTAGCGCTGTAGTCCAGTCAAATTATGGCTAAAAACGGGTTAAATAAACATGAGCTAACACAGTTTGAGGATTTTTAGGATCGATAGGGGGGTGCATTTTGAGCCTAAATTCCAATTTGAGGGGTTGTACTGAGGTCAGCTCAAGGTCATTTCGATGGAAACGCGTTTAATTCGATATCTCGAGAATAATATAGATAGGCGAAAAATTGTTGAGACCTTTTCTTTTCCAAACAAAATTTCCAAACTTTTTTATTTGAAACTTTTTTTTATAACATTAATATTTTCCAACTTATTACTCCCGCAAAGCAAAAATTTTACTTTTTTTCCATTTTTCATCGTTTTCTCCCCAACCATTCAATTTCGTTAAATTTTACCGATCATCGAAGTGTAGATCTTTTAATTATGAACAGTTTTGTTCTTAATTTTTTTTCCGTAATGCCAATACCTTCGGAGTTATATATTACTTTACCGAGCGTAAACCGAGTTTTATAACCTATTTTTCTATCAATAAATGTGTGAATCAGTTTTAATTGTTAATTTACTTCTTACCCAAATTAACCCAAAAATTTACCCAAATTAAATACCTAATTTTTAAATAGTTTAATCGATTGACCTTTTTATATTGCGACAGTGGCGCGGATTTCGCTCGGTACAGTGATCTATAACTCCGAAGGTATTGGCATTACGGAAAAAAGTTTAAAAACAAAATTGTTCATAATTGAAAGATCTACACTTCGATGATCGGTAAAATTTAATAAAATTGAATGGTTGGGGAGAAAACGATGAAAAATGGAAAAAAAGTAAAATTTTTGCCTTGCGGGAGTAATAAGTTGGAAAATATTAATGTTATAAAAAAAAGTTTCAAATAAAAAAGTTTGGAAATTTTGTTTGGAAAAGAAAAGGTCTCAACAATTTCTCGCCTAACACTAACCATTCTTGAGATATAGAATTAAACGCGTTTCCATCGAAATGACCTTGAGCTGACCTTAGTACAACCCCTCAAATTGGAATTTATGCTCAGAATGCACCCCCCTATCGATCCTCAAAATCCCCAAACTGTGTTAGCTCATGTTTATTTATTTCGTAATTTGACTGGACTACTGACTTTGAGTAGGTATTGATTACAAGACGTAATGATGACGTGAAGACAACGCTAACTTTTTATAAGATAGGGGTTCAATATACAGAGGTTAGCTCCTAACATGCTCCTAATTTCTAATTTAATCGATACAATTTTATAAACAAACCTCGGTCTGCCTACTATCCTGTTATAATGTAGTGCCCTCAAACAGGGTTTAGATGTTGTACCAAATTGTATTGTAACAACTTAGTTTTAACAATATGAGTGCAATAAATGAATGTATAATGTATCTATATACACAGAGATAAAGGACGCCCTGTTCAAGATCTGGAACGACCACACCAAGCCCCCGCAGACTTACCTCCTGCACGGCGACTACCACCAGCTCGGCGTGTGGCTCTCCCCGGGGGGCAAGGTCGTGGCCTTCGACCCCGCGCCCACCCTGCACAAGGGCATGCTCACGCAGCAGCGGATCGCTAAGGGTCAGCTTGTACTAGATCACTATCACAACCTGTCCCTCACACATTATTCCCCTTAACATCATTCCCCTGCCCTTCACGCTAGGAGCAATCGGCACATGGGGGTCTTTGCCTTGCTTAGTTAAGTTGACTTAGAGGGTTGGATATCTCTATCCAGACCTCTAAGTCAACTTAACTACGTCAGCAGTGGTTATTTACTGTTTATACATATATCAACCCACATAATATTGTCTTGAAAACGATACGCATTATAAAACAAGAGAAGGGAGAGGCAAGGGTCAAAGGGGGTCAATTATTGTAGTAAAGCTGACGTAATTCTAGAACAACTCCAATTAGCTAACCAAGAATCACTTTATTCGAAAATAACTATCATAGCTTGAATCAAATTATTTACTACACTATAGGTGATGAGATTCGTCTACAAAGGATTAAGGACGAGATGGCGGGCGAAGGTGGTGGAGGGGCAGAAGAAGAAGGGGACGAAGAAGCAGGCGCCGGTGAGTTATCTAACACTCACTCAACGTCCATCTTTACATGCTTTTGATACAGATGGATCAGTAGTGCACACTAGAGTAGAGACAATACGATAAAACTGAAACTAAAATAAGCATAATAATGGATCTAGGATTGCTTATGCCATCTGTTGGTCTGTTGCGTAGACTACGATGCAGTTTATGATGTAGCGAAATAGGTGGCGCTACACTTTTACTACTAATCAGCTATTTCTATCGCTTGGATGATACTGTATTACTTACTGATAATAACTTTTTAGTTTAAATTTATATATAATTTATTTTAGATTTCAGAATACTTTAAATTCTGAAATGTTATGTTAAAAGTAAAGGTAACATTTTTAAGATGCTATTTATGATTGTGAATATGTATGATAATAACAATATTAATATTAATGATAATATAACAGAGGGAGAACAACAACCGGAACCGGAACCCCAGTTCGTCCCTCCGGAGTCGTGTCCGGCTCTGATGCTGTTCGCGAGTCCGGGAGAGTTTATCGACAAACTTAGTACGTATATATTTTTAATAATATCTACATTTAAATTAAACTAATTTTTCACAAAATTATATGTTTTAATAAGAGGTAAAAAATCGCGTTTAATCATCATCGACAAGTTGCCTACACATTTTTAAAAGATTACTCAAAGAGTTTGTACTCTAGCCCTGCAAGGTGGTCTAGACCGCAAGCAATGCCTGGCTCCATACAAACTGTACCCGGTGACGGTCATCAACGAACTGACGTCGGTGTTGAAGGACAAGCGACCCTCCCCTCCTAAAGAGGAGGGAGATGCAGCGGGAGGCGATGAAGAGGGTAAGTTATACAAAGGTTTATCAAGTCATACAAAAGCATGTTAAGTAAAAGGAAATTAAACAAAGTCATTCAAAGGCTGATATGAAAAAGGAGTCCCACAAGGCTCGATCCATTCTCCCATTTTCTTCATTATACATTATGTACTCAATTCACAAGCGTCTCCATTATTTCTTTAAAATTATCATTATTAACGGCATTGTGTCTGGTTTTCTGTAGAAGAAGAAGTGCTAGTAGACCCGTTAGACGACGCAGCATTCGGAACGCACTTCAGTCGGTTGGGACGTACCACTGCTTCGGTTCGAGGGAGAGTTGCACAGGATGAGAATTACTTTATGGATTCACAGAGAGATTTACAAGTAAATTATGAAGATACTAGATAGATATTAGATAAAGAACTTTAACATATTTATTTCAAAATCAGGACAATGTTTGACATGCGTCTTACACAGACTTCAGTTTTAACACTAGATTTCATAAAAAAAACAACCAAGTTGTGTCACAGATAAATTTTTTTGAACATGATTTTTTTTTTGCGTGTTTTGTCTATATTAATCATGATAATTATGTATATAACAATAATATATATAATATTACAGGATGCAGCCAACGCCGTTATGGGTATAGTTGTCGATCACATCGAGCCCTATCAATATTGGAAGCCTCAGCTGATCGACGCCATTTTGAAATATGGCGACCGATTGTATACGCTGTCCATACCGCGCGCTAAACTACCGCCCGATCTAACACCCGCGGAGATTGTCGATAGTTTTCACGTCACTAACTTTAATGTGAGTATTAAAAGGACTATTCTTCTTCTTCTTCTTCGTGTCGATGATGCTCTCAAACATTGTTTTCCCAAATCTTGGCCACTTCTATAGCGTTTCTGCGGCATTACAGTATTTAAAAGTAGGTATTTATAAAATACACTAAATAAGTAGTATCTAAATATGTAATGAAATAGGTTGGAACTGTAGCTTCTTTTTTATTGTTAATTAACCTTTAATTAAACATAAATTTCCTGTAAACGAGAACAGACAGACAGAAGGACAAAAACATGTAGCCAGTCTCGAAATTATCTATAGATAGCTCAAGTGTTCCAACTAATCCGCAGGTACGTCTCGAGATAGAAAGTGATGTCGCCAATGGAGATCTAAACGCCGGTGAGACGGGCGCCGTGCTCAATCTTAAACGAGGCATTGACAAGTTTTTTGAAACGGTTCGTATTATTTATTACTATTATAAAGTTATAAATATATTGCTACACCATACAGTTCCAAACTAAGTAAAGTTTGTACAATGGGAACTAGATTTGTTAAATGCAAAAATTATACAAAATATTGAGAAAAGAGCGTGATGTGTTGACCGTGAATATTATTTTATTTTACTTTACAACAAAAACTGGACTTCGCAACCAAGAAATCTCTCACTTAGCGATAAGATCGCTCACTGTACATTTCGACCAATTTCTTGTGCTTTTTGTTGAAGGTGTGCATAAAGAATTTTGATTCTTTCACTCACTTGTTTACTACTATTATGTTATCTCAGTGTAAATACGGAGTACTCTGCGCTAAGTCGTACTGCGTCGCTATATGGCGCGGTTGCGACGACAAGGCCTACGTCCTGTGGGAGCCCCATTCCGCCGGGCCGCAGGGGCGAAGCTCCCCCGTGGGGGGCGCAGCCCTAGTGGTCGTGTCCACTAGCGACCAACTCGCGGAGACCTTTGCGGAGAATGTCAGGGGGCTTGCCAGGCCGGGAGGGAACCGGTGAGTTGAACTGGGGGGGTAAAATGGGAGTAAATGGGGGTAGCGAGAGATAGTGATGGTAAATGAGGTGGGGATAGAGTGGAAATTGTATAGTTTTTTTTTATTTGAGCAAAAATCGCATCTTGGCTGAATTTTTGAGAGCTGTCATATTTTATTCAGCGGATCATTTGCCTCTGCTTGACAGATTCCAGAAAACAAGAGCCTGGGATAGCCCGCTTTGAGCTAATCTACGTTCCTACTATTATGTTTAGTGATACAATTTTAAGATAATGTTAATGTTATTGGCAAAATAAATATCTTGTATTTTGTATTGTTTATGTTCAGGTTTTCGATAAGCAGCGTGAAGGTGTTCTGGGAGTTCTCGAAGACTCCGAACGCTGTCACGCCGCAAGGCGCGGTTCCCGACGAAGGGTACGAGTGGAAGGTAACCATATATATATATTTTTATTTAACCTATTGTGTCCCACTGCAGGGCAAAGGTCTCCCCCAAAACTCTTCCATTCATCTCGATCTCCCGCGTCCATCCACCACTCCGTCGCGTATGAGTAATAACCATATATTATATGCTTATTATTTATTTATTATTTACTTACTTTTAAATAGAGAAGGGAATTAAAGTGGAAAGATACTTCTCAAACTTGGTGTAAGGTGGTTTGTTTTATACATTGACACGCAAATGATTTACTTATTTATGACAGACGTCACAGGTCAGTTGGTAGTAGCTCTGCCTTCCACACATACATTAAGTTCGCCTGTACACTACTTAAAAGTCCCATAAAGAATTTTCTATCCATCTATGTATAAAATTTGTGTGCTTTTAGGTGCTAACTGCGTATGTGGAAACGGCTCGAGGGAGGACTATTCTACGCGGATCCAGACCGCCGGATCTCGTCAAGTAAGAATTAAGATTATTATCAATTACGAATGTCGATGGACTAAAAAAAAATCTAGAGGCTTGTGTGTCTATGTTTGTCAAAATTGGTTGCAAAATGCAACTTGCAGGTGAGAACAGACAGAAGGATAAAAACACGTTCACTTGGTATAAAGCTCGGTTGAAATTGAGTCACACTTTTGTGTAGCTATACAGTACTTATTAGTACTTTTCTCCTTGTTAATTACGGATGACTCACAATTTTTATTTTATTTTACTTTTTTTACCTGTTAATGTACCTACCCATTGTATTTGATTGATATTATTGTGTAAGGGTTAATAAACAGGTTTTCCTATTTCATAATTAGTTTATATTTGGATTAGCAGTTCTATGACAATTAAATAAATAATACACCTTGTTTAGGTTCACTCGCGACGCTCTCCTCCAGTCATCGTGCGGCGCGGTGGTCGCGGCGTGCATGTCGCGGGTTCGACGCCCGCACCTGTGGACACGCGCCACCGTGGACGAGTGTCTCGGCGTCGCGTGCCGACTGTTCGCCGCCTCGCTTGGCTCGCTCGGATACGAGTTCAGGCCGGGCGAGGATGTGCTGTTACCTTTACAGGTTTGTTATTTAACTGGCGCAGCCGGTATGATTTCTCTATATGTATTTTAGGGAATTCTGTGAAAGTATTTTATTATATTTTTTTACAGGTGTTGAAACGTTTCGTTCTCGGAGTGAACTACGTTCGTTACGATCTGGATCAAGTGTTCAGCGGCAAACTGGACCAAAAAACACCAACTGAAATGACTGTCCGGTGAGTGTGTTTTTATTTTTAAATATATATTTATATTTCAAAATGTAATTTTTGTAGGTTCTCAAACAAATTGATAAATATTCTAATGATTTGAACTAAAATATATTTTGATAGTATTTCTAAATTTTATTTATGTCTGGGCTTCCTTAGCGGTATAAACCTCCTCCAAAGATCTTCTATTATAATTTAAATCATAAATAATATAAGTAGTGAAAAATTTATGTTAAGAAATACAGCATTTTTTTAAATACATATAAGGTGTGCACTGGAGCGGTTCTTCGAGAGCCACACCCACGGCATCCTGTGGTCGGTGCCGCACGCGGTGGCGGTGTGGCGCGCGCCCGGCGCTCCGCCCTTCTACATGATGGAGCCCCACGCCTGCGGGCCCACCGGCCTAAGGATCGACGCACAGGCACGCCGCATCAACTCTATTCTACACCACAACCCTCTGCACTACAACATAGCTCTCTACACCACAACATAGCACTCTACACCACAACATAGAGAATTTTGAATATTTATTATGTTTTCCATTATAGGATGACGGTGCAGCTTGTGTTTTGACATTCACATCTGCGAAGCTCATGGCTTTTGCGTAAGTATTGTAGTTTTAGTTGTAATAGTAAAGCTTTTATTTATCGATCTAGCGAGCGTTTGCGTATTTTAGCGCTACTTTTGATTATGGCAGTAAACATTAGAGAGGGGGAGGGAATGGGGGCAAGTTTGCTGTAGTTTTTTTATCGACGGAATTGGAAGAGTTGTTGCAAAAGAATTAGCTATTGCATTGTTGTAAAGGCTCGAGAGGTCTGCTGATCGCACAGAACCACAGTATATTTATTATCTAGTCCCCACAGTAGGTACAAACTAGCGCTAGTTCGCTTAGTTTGGAGCTGTATTTATTAGTATAATTTTGCAGTTACCTTCAAAACATCCCCGTGGTGGAGCGTCCGAAGCACGAGTTCCAGTTGTACGCGATGTCGGTGGTGGTGCAGCCCATCAAGAAGCTGGGCGGAGTCGAACCGCCACTCATCAAGGCACCGCCCGGCGTCAAACTAGTGCCGGCTACTAGCAAAGTTAGTGTTGATATAGGGTAACTAGTTGAAATTATTGAAATGTTTGTCGTTTTGCAAATCAAAAAATATATAGAGATTCACATAAACAACCATTTTAGGTAGTGCTATTCAGTTTTGTTGAAAAGTTGTAAATATTGAGCATTTTTTCTTAAATTTAAGATAGCGATTAACGCTTCGTATTTAGTCCCCATTTTCAATATAAAAGAATAAAAATACTACCTGTGACAGTGTGATAAAGGTTCCAGAAAAAAAATTGTAACTAGGATTTTTTAGATTTCAGGCATTTTTCCTGATTAACCCGACTGGGCTAATACAGCAATTTGCTAACAAAGATATTTTTATTTGATAATTTGAGCCGAGTCTAAACTGTCAACGTAAGCACATAATTTTTTTGTCAGACTATATTCCTGACCATTGGTAACATTTTTCAAGTTTTAATGATAAATTTAGGTTTAAATAAATTTATTCGCATTGTCACTTGCGAATAGTTGTTTATCATAATATAGTAACATTTACCTTATATTGTATTATGATTTGTGTTCAATAAATGTTTAGTGTTACATGTATGTTGGATACCATCAGGTGGGTATAGACGGGTCGAAGCGGCGCGCGTTGGAGAAGGACCGTAAACACCCGCCGGGGTCGGCGACCTGTCTGGACGCGCAGCGAGCCGCCGACCGGAGGGACAAGGAACAGAACAAACTTAAAGGTAACAAGGAACATAATAAATGTTACATGAAGGTCACAACATACTTAATGTAACAGCATACTAAACGTAACACAAACAAAATTGTAACAATATACTAAATGTTACAAAAGGTAACAACATACTATTATGTTCTATAGTCCTAAGATCAGACTTTGTTTAACAAGCATAATGATGCAATAAATAATAAATGAAATGTAGCAAAAAGGTATCATACTAAATTAACAAAAGGCAACAAATCACTAAATGTGTAACAAAAAAGTAACAACATTCGAATTGTAACATTATACAAAAACTTAAGTAGTAATTACATTTTATTAGGTGTACCTAGGTTATAAATTAAGTTAAATTGATATTGTATGTACCTATTCTATATTAATATTAAGTATCCTATCAGCAATCTAGGTCCCATGAAGTGTACTTATATGAATATTTATTGATTTAATAATGTATTATGATGTGTTAGGCCAACGCAACACAAGCGGCTGGTTGATATTGAACGACGGCACTCAGTTCTTATCGGCGCAGCATTCTATGGCGTGTAAGAAATTCCCCTACGCTTCTAGGGGAAACCAGGTAATGTTCACTTAATGATCTTTAGAAATAGTTAAGTTATACAAAATAAAATAGATATGCTTTTAACTAATTCATATCTAGGTTAACCAATATTTTAAAATAAATAAAATAAAATGATAACGATTTGACCTGTAGTTTTTAATCATTGGGTATCTAATAACTCTAATTTATTAACTATGTGTTTTACAAATGAGACTTCCAGGTTCGATACTTCGCCAATTCTTCTTCTTTTCGCGTTGCTGAAAACCAATTGATGACAAATGGAGAAATGGATTCCCTAGTTTTCAAAAGTCAGACCACCCTTGAAGAATAGTTAGCGAACTATGAACCGATTTCGATTATTATTTTGTGTGTCAAATTAATAAATTAATTACTTCAGAGAAGGGCCAATCTAATAATTTAGAGTAATGTTTCAAAGTTTGTTTTTGGTATAATTTGTCGATCCTAAGTGGATCGACATGAATAAATAAATACATAAATAAATAATGCTGGACAATCCACACAACATCATCTAGTCCCAAGCTAAGCAGAGCTTGTGTTATGGGTACTAGAAGACACTTAACACATTACATTACATAGATAGATATTTTATGAATAAATGAATTGAATTGTTGATTAAGTATTCCATCATCAATCTAGTTTGTATACATATAAAAAGTGTTGTTTATTTGCAGGCTGTGTCTTGTTGTGTGATGGCGATAGCCATGTCTCGAGTGCAAGATGTCTGTAGATGGTGCAGTTCTACCTTAGATCAGGTATAGTATTGCATTAATTTAGTATTATATTATTTTTACGACCGATGTGGCGCGGTGGGCGATGGTCCGCCTGCGACGCGGAAGGTTGCGGGTTCGATTCCCGCCTCGGGATAAATGTTTGTATGTTCTGCAAATATTTATTCCGGGTGTTCTGGGTATTATATGTATAATAAAAAATATCTATCTATGTAATTTATTATATTAAGTATGTCAGTCTTCTAGTACCCATAACACAAGCTCTGCTTAGCTTGGGGCTAGATGATGTTGTGTGGATTGTCCAGCATTATTTATTTATTTGTTTTTTATTATTTATTTATTTACTCATGTAATAATAATAAACCTTTTTTATTTCATTAAAAATAGATACTGACAGTATCTTAAATATATTATTTACATTAATTTAATTAAATATGAAATCGATATTTGAATAATGATTTTAAAGAAAAATAATTTTACATAGCATTTATAAATTAATAAAGATCAACATGCATTGAGTTCTATCACAATTTTTTCTTTTCTGTTAATTGTTAAGGACCCCTCCACGAGTAAAGGAACACAGATTTACTCATGTATTCTCAAATAATTCATATGATCCATTCATTATTTTACATCCATTTACAAATAGGCATTATATTATATCTATAGAACCAGTAAAATAACACAAAAACATTATTTTTTTTTAGATTTTAGAGTCCGGGGATCAGTTGCATCAGGACAGCTATCTGCACTTCAAGCCGCCCGAGCCGATACTCACCATAGAACAGGTATATACACGGGACTACTACTAGCGCTACTACTACTAGATACTATATAGTAGGGTCTGCTATTGGCGAATTCAAAAAAATCGTTGGTTGCATCCTAATAAAATAGTATTTTATAAAATACCAAAAACTAAACACCATAATATAAATTAATATTCATGTGACTTTTATTAATTAATATAATATTACAGGTTCTTCGCAAATTTTATACTCCAGGCAACTGTGTGTGTCGAGTGGTGGTTTATAAGGCACGGCATGGCGGGGTCGTGGATTCTGATCTGCTCAATCAGGTATGACATTACAAGCTTTGCTTAGTTTGGGACAGAAAGCGTGATGTGAGAAATATCCGTGAATATTTTGATAAAATAGTACAACGCCATCTAGTGGTCACCATCTGAACAAATTAGAGAACAAGTTGTTTAAACAATCTTAGAAATTGTTGTGTATTTAGTTGCAGTCGTTAAACAAAGATGGCGCTGTACTACACAATTCCTAGTAATTTAAATGTGTGTAACCTACAAACTTGATTGATGATTAAATAAATTTTGTTAATAATTATATTTTCTGGTGGAAAGGTGACTGAATTCTTCCGTGAGGAAAGGTCAGGTGTGTTCGTCGCTGGGAAGGGAGATTTTGCGGTCGCTTTGTTCAGATCGCCGAGAGGTAAAAATTACATGGTTTTTTCAATTAAGTACATAAACATAATGTACCCCAATTTCTTACTGGTTTATACCATTTATTTTGTATTTTGTTACTTTACTTTTGTTTCTTTCTTAATAAGAATTAACTTACCTATTCATATACAATTTTTTTATCTGGAGGGGGGCGTTGTTATCTGCGACACAGTTATTTTAACTTCTGCAGATGTCATCGTTTTCCATGATGTTTTTTTTTACCTTAAGTTATGGTTTCAAATAAACGCATTATTATAATTAGGGTATTGAAACAGGTTTTTATATATGTAGGGTAGTTATTTATTAAGATAAATGTGTGAATGGTATACAAATGCATGCAGGGTACTACATGTGGGACCCCGCGGACCGGGACCGCTACGGGCGCGCCGTGGCGCCGCCATGCACCGGCCGCGCGCGCGCCTGCTTCTCGCAGTACCCCAATGTGAGCACTACAGCGCCATACCACCATAGTACCAAGGGCGGATCCAGCTTTGGCGCCAGGGGGGGGTCACGATCAAGCTTTGGCGCCAGGGGGGGGGGTCACATAGTCGTGGTCAAGTCAAGAACTTATAATTTATTTTTCATAATGTGATAATTATGTTCAATTACTGGTCCATCTAAGTTCTGGAACCCGCTCAGGGGGGGGGTCATGACCCCCATGACCCCCCCCCCCTGGATCCGCCGTTGCATAGTACAGTGCATAATTCATAGTACACAGCATATAGTATAGGCGACCAAGAAATTGGTTTACCACTCTAAGGCTGAATATCATTTGCACGTACAAAACATCAGGAGCTATTTTCGCTTGACAGATTAATAACTGCTACGTCAGAATCTGTCAATCTGTAATCCTTAGCGAATAATTATGTTACTGGGAGATGTCATCAAAAGTGGTAAACCAATTTCTTGGTCGCCTATACATACAAGGGCGGTCATTCATTCATTCATTCATTCATTCATAGTACATACAAGGGCGGATTCAGCTTTGGCGCCAGGGGTGGGGGGGGGGGGGCACAAAGTCGCGGTCAAGTCAAGAACTTATAATTTAATTTTGATAATATAATTCCCAAACGTTTGCCATCATACAAAGTTAAATATTACAAATGTAGTTATATTAGTTTTGTATGGTGAAAAAATATATAAATAAAATAATTAAGTATGTTCAATTAGTGGTCCACCTAAGTCCTGGAACCAGCTCCCATGACCCCATGACCTCCTTCGCCCTGGATCCGCCGTTGAGTCCATAGTTCATAGTAGGTACACAACATATAGTACATAGTGTGTAGTTAAAGGGGAAGTCAGTAGCTCTACCATGAGTTTTTACAATCTATACTCGCTAGCGTCTGTATTAAAAAAAAATGTATGAAGATTTGTACAGCGCTAGCGGATAGTTGGGTACTAAAATTCGTAATACTAATATTTACGTAACTACTGTAGTACCTAAACTCAGGCGATTTTACTGTGATAACTCATGGTAGAGGTACAGAAATTATGGGTACTTCACACCCTTAACGAATCTAGCACGATGTTTCCTGTAACCATGTATATTTTTACTTATAGATACAAACTCTAGTTGAAAAACTGGGTCCGAATATCCCGCCGATAATAAAGGAATCACAGGATGACGCGGTTAGCGATAAAGAGGTGATTATTGTAATACCTTATCATATAATAAACAAATATTTGTAAATGAAATGAAATATATTTATTTGACAACACAGACAACACAGAGAATACAGAGCATAAAAAAAAACAACACAAGTCAGTACAAATAAATACAGTAAAATAATTAAAAATGTAGCTAATTGTAGCTAAGATATATTCATTATTCACCAAAAAAAATGGGTCGAAAAGACTATTTTATGATAATACTCATACGCGACGGAGTGGTGGATGGACGCAGGGGATCGAGATGAATGGAAGAGTTAGGGGGAGACCTTTGCCCTGCAGTGGGACACGATAGGTTAAATATAAAAAAAAAAAAAAAAAAGGTATCACTCCGGGATTGCCGGCAGAAGTGAAAACTTCAATATTAACGTTGTGTTTTCACTTCTAAGTTTTCACATAAAAATATAACCACAGACGTCATAATGACAATGACAATCACAATGACACAGACACATTCGCGCAAGCGCCCTGTGCCGCCTAAACAGAGTCAGCACACTCAGGCACGGTAGAAAGAGTGGGAGATACTAGTTCCTCTCCCTTTCCCTCGATCTTACGCTTTCGATCAACGTCACGTGACCCTGACGCGAGTTTGAAAGTTTTTACCCACCCAGCGCCGCTAAAGAAGTTTTCACTTCAAAAAAAAAAAACATAAAATGGTCTCTTTGACCAATTTTTTGTATTTCTGTATGTATCATACCTCCTGGGTTGTATGTAAGACTAAATTGTATGTAGGTTGGTTCTAAATGATCCTAGTGATTGTGATTGTATTGAATAAAGTTTTTTGATTTTGTGACATAAAAATATTATTGTATTTTTTGATGTTAAGTTACGTTACGTTGTATAGGTACCACATAACATCAGGTGCGCCAATGTTAATCGCATCTTAACTGATATAAATTATCACCTAACTAATATTTAACTCAATTTTAATTTAACAGGTCAAAGTGATTGCGGACAAGAGCAAAGGAGAAGTTAATAAAGAGGAAGAAGAAGAAAAAGAGGTAAATAATCAGAATTGATAGATTATTACGCCCCGTATTCATGGTAAACATCTATTTAGGAACAGTTGATCAACATTGTTTGTGAGCGGCGAGAATGTTGCTAGCAACATGTTTAACAAGACGCTATCAACTCTGCAACACGCAGAGTTGCCAGCAACATGTTGACAGCAATTCCGCAACACGTTGATTCAACTATGTTGCTACAAATGTTTACTATGACTACGGGGCTTTTAAGTTAAAGCACGGTATTCATACCTTCTTACTAAACGAGTGGTTATTTGACATTACCAATATGACAGGCGTCAAAGTCATAAATTCTATGATAAGTAAATTTTTGGTTTTGAAACTTTTGCAATTATGCTGATAGATTTTTTTAAATTTTTTTTGTTAATAGGTACATAAAATATCTATATAGTATCATCCAAACTAGAACAAATATTTGAACATAACATTTCTTCCCGGTGAAGATCGAACCTACGACCCACAGCATCGAAAGCAGAGCTACCAACTGAACTGTGACGCCTGTCGTTATTTAATTGATTTTTGTAATACTATCATCATCCACAGCCTGACTTGACTTGACCCACTGCTGGGTATAGGCCTCTCTTTGATACTATATTATGGTATAATATAATGGTTAATTTAAGTTGTCTATAATAATTATTTATTTGGCAGGTGAGATTTGAAGAGCCGGCTCCGTTTGCAATATACGGTATGGACGTGACAAGTCTGCGTAGATTGAATCAACATGAAAAATAACTTATTTATCTACGAATATCCGTTAGTAGCATTATTGTGTACTAGATAATTCAAATATTACACAATTACATTTTATTTTGGCTTCTTCTTCTTCTTCTTATCGTGTCGATGCTACAACTGTAGGTATTCTGTTGTAGCATCCTGTTGGAAAGATTAGCCAGACTAGACACTGCTTTACCGTGCCTAGCTGTTACCAGTGTGCGCCACGAGGAGGCTCTTTCCATGCACCCTTTTTTTGGCTGCCATAACGCAAGAACAATGTTAGATTTTAAAATTTAGTAGAAATAAGACATTTAGGCAAAAATTAGATAAATCAATTGAATTTTGGTATAAAATGTTTATGTACTTTTAAACTTTTACCAATTATGCTACTAACGATTAGTAATATTCGTAGATAACAATACAAAATGTCTTTTAACACACTGTTTTTAACATATAATCTAATTACATAGTAATACTTATATACATAGTTATATATAAAAGTGATCGTGAAAAATTACGTTAAAATTCACGCGCTTTCAGATATAACTATTAAAGTATAAGTTTTTGTTATAAATAATGTTACTTTCACACTTTGTAGTGAAAAATATTGAAGATATACCGGCTCAAATATCTCATTTTCTTGAACATTTTGTAGTTATATTTATAGAAAGTTATTTTGACATGAAATAACGATATTTTAAGAATTTGCAAGTATTTTATAATAATTGTAAAATAGTTTCCGTGTTTACTTATATAATTCATTATTAACATTGATGTTGCATTATTGATATGTTTTAATAGTTTAAATAGAAATATATATAATAATTTAATTAATTAACGAAATACCGTTATTTATTTAACGGGACGTTAGATCATATTATGTATGCTTTTTCTAATGTTTAAATTGTAAAATATATGCAAATGATTTTAAATAAATATTTTGTAATAGTTTAGTGTGAAAGTGACTGATTAGTGAATCCCACGAGCTCGGCGAACAAAATGTGATGAAATTGTAAGTGTACTGTAACCGCATTTCGTTAAAAAAATTGTAAAACTTTGAAATTTTGTAATAAAATTTGTTATAAATATTTTTTCATTTTATTTTACTCCTACATCAATACTGCCTCATTACCTCATAAAATAGGGGTCTTGGCTGTTTGCTCCCCTAAGGCTGGGGGTGGAAATTAAGTCGATTGATGACGTAGAAGAAGCATAATATATAATAATTATATATAAAAAATGTGTATACAAAAGTTTTAGATCTTTTAATTAACTACAACTTTGCCATGTGACTTTTTTCCATAGGACTTTTAGTTTTGCCGGAAATCGAGAAAAAGCGTTTTTTACTCTTAAAAGCTCACCCCCATCCCCTTCCCGAACTCAGATCGCCCGTAAATTATTTTTCCTTATGTTTTTATAATATTCTCCTCCTTTTCTAATGGGTTTCATCCTACTATTAATTTCTTTGGTTTTAAAACCTATCGAGCCTGGTCTAAAATGGCTTGGGGCCTTGTCTCCCCTGTTCGCTTCTCTAGGGGGACTAAGATTGATCAGTTTTTTATGAACCGTTAACTAAACTACTGGCAATCTTCACCCAGTTTTTGTAACATTGTCATTTGTATCTCAGGTAGTGGGTTCGATCCGAATCCCATAAATCAAGGGCTTACAAGCTGTTTGATACAACACGTATTCTAAAGGATTATTTGCGACACTCGCTGGATTCCGAACATACCTAGTATTTTTAGAGAGTTATTTAGAGATTTTTAGGATATGTGTAAGTAATCTAATTTATAAATAAAATAGATAGGGGTGTAAGTACCTACTTAAATATAGGATAATATGCGACACTACCGTAAATTGTAATTTCCATTACCCACGGGCTATCTGGTAGATAATGATGTTGTGGCATTAAGTTCGCCTGTACCTACCTACACTAATTTGAAGTGCTTTATAGAATTTTCTATATGAACGTCAAAATAACTTTAAAAATAAAAATTTCGGATTTCTTACTTTTTCTGTACCTCAATAGGTACAACGTACGTAGTTTTAGAACGTAAGTTTTTATGTAAAATTATTTTAGAATTGTTTATCCATTTCCCGACGGAACCCTAATAATAGTGCTCCATCATTGTACTGTACATCCATCCATCAGTAGTGATGTCATTGTGTCGAGGGATGGGGTGACCATCCGTTACAAATTCAAATGATACATCCCTAGCGGTTCCGATTCATGCACGTCAGATTCGGCAAATGTTTGTGTGATGAATATAAGTATTTGCTCTGTGTCTGGGTGTTACTATGTATTCTATGTTTGTATTTACAGTAAAAAGTATTTCTATCAACACTCTTGATCACACTCTAGTCCCAAAACAAGCAAAGCTTGTACTTCGACTAGAGTGTGATGTGCGAAATATCCATGAATATTTATTGAAGTGAAAACTTCTTTAGCGGCGCTGGGTGGGTAAAAACTTTCAAACTCGCGTCAGGGTCACGTGACGTCGAAAAAGCGTAAGATCTTATTTAATTTTTATACATTGCTCGTAAAACAAGAGACGACAAAAGAACACACTTGAGGTCACGCGACGTATGACTCAAACAATTAAATAGTGTTGTGGCGACATGACGTGACGATGACGTGGCGACATGACGTGACGTGACGATGACGACGAAGCCAACGAAGACACAGACACATTCGCGCTTGCGCGAATGTGTCTGTGTCTTCGTTGGCTTCGTCGTTGTGTCACATTCGCGCTTGCGCGAATGTGACACAACGACATGACACAATCACAATGACACAGACACATTCGCGCTTGCGCGAATGTGTCTGTGTCAGTGTGTCTTCGTTGTCTTCGTCGTTTTGATTGTGACACAATGACATGACACAATCACGACTGTGGTTATATTTTTGAAGTGAAAACTTAAAAGTGAAAACACAACGTTAATATTGAAGTTTTCACTTCTGCCGGCACTCCCGGAGTGCTAGCTTTTTTATTTATTTATGTTCAGACTTCAAAAGGCGGCGTCTAGAATCATCTAGTATGTAAGACGTTTCAGTGATCCTTGTGATTTTATTGAATAAATGCAATTGAAGTTTGAAATATAATAAGCTAGCCGAATCGAATAAGTATAACCGAATCAGAGAGCTTGTTAGTTAGCCTTACCGACTGCGAATCGAAGAGGGATTGTGTTTGCATTTAGTGCACACCGGGACGCTGCCCTCTGTCGTGTCATGCACATCAGTAGCAAATTACAATCATCTTGTAGTCATGGCGTTACTATGTATTCTATGTACAATATGTACTATGTATTTACAAAAAAAAACAAATGAAAACTAGTTCCCATAGTACAAGCTTTGCTTAGTTTGGGACTAGAGCGTGATAAGTGTATTGTCCGTGAATATTTATTTATTTATGTAGTCAATATCACCGGTGGTCTAGTGGTAGCAACTCCGCCATTTTACTATTCGAATTAAATAGATACTCATTGCTAGTGCACAAACGGTAAAGAAAACATCGAGAAAAACCCCGCATAAGTTTTTCCTGTGGATAAGGCTGACTAGGCAGATGAGGGTAAGATTCTAACTTGCGTTCTTTTATCTGGCTTCCACTTCGGAGAGCACTGTCTCCGAGTCAAGGGGTATGGCCCTGATTTGCAGTTGAGCCTATCAGTGGCGTTGTGTGGGCCTCTGTGGGTCCGTTGGTACAAGGAGATCGCGAGGGAGTGGTCGCCATGGTCCAAGGTTTTCGGGTGGTCTTGCATGAAGCGGGGCGCTAGGGCGTTGAGATGTGCGTGGTAATTTGAATGTGAGCTGTCAAAGTTTGACTCTATTTTTGAGACGTTTTTATATTGCATCTGTCATATTGCGCAACTGTCAGATTTCCATGACACTGCCCTTGAACTGTCATAAAGTTGCTCTTAAAGTTCGACGCGCAAATTGGCGGCAAAAACAGAAGGCGAGCCTCTACATAATAAACAGGGGACCGTGTCTGCAATGGGACATAGCGGACACTTGTGGGTAGGTGATGCCGACATACCGGATTCAGTCGGGAGAGTGCAACGAAGAGAATCTTTCGACTTATTAATGAGAGGAGCGTTGAATATCCCAATTGGCGTCATAGACCCCCTCAAGGGTTGAGTCCCAATGTTAGTCCCGTTTGGACTCAACCCTTGAGGGTTTCCTGAGGGTTTCCCGCTGTCAAAAGCGTAGGTGCTGACTGTCGAGATTTTACTCAAAAACATTCAATTCCAGCCGGTATTTCATCACACTCGACACACACTGTAGGTTATTTTTGTGCACTTGATTACCTATGCAATGAAGAATTGCACAAAAATAATCTACACTCTACTAGTATTAATAAGAGCAAAGATTTGTTTGTTTGTGTGTTGTATTGTAACAAATAAACTGCATTACAACTGTTACCATTAGAAAGCTACATTCAACTTGAATAATATACCTAATAGGCTTTAGCACCCTTCTGATACTGTGACGGGCCGCTGCTATTTTATCAAACGGGAGGACTATTTTTAAGCATTCCTACCCAGTGTCTCTCTAATCTCCATAGCTGTGTTGGTTGGTTATAAACTTATTAGTTTAACTTAACCGTGAAGTGTCCGCTTAACTCGAATGTGACTCGGCCGCCATTTTGTTAATTACACTTCTTGTTGTCAAATCGCCCGCCATCTGCTTCTTACAATACTTTCTTAGAACTGAATTAACTAAATATATTTGATTTGAACATTTCAATTCCTAAATGCGATGGTATGATTACTTGGGAATTTTGATACACACTGCTTGTACATATTTTTGTGACAATGTAACAGGTTCGACTCCCGACGTTGCAGAATTAGCTCGTAGTCTGAGTTTTACTCGCTCGAGTCTTGAGAACTAAAACGCAATTTTTGTAAAATTTTGTATAAGTACTTAGAGCAAAGCGTTTCGTCAACATATCGTTTGTTTTATCAAAAAATTGCTTACTTATGTGTTTTTTTGCCTATAGATACATACGTGATTGCTGGTAAGTGTTGCCAGAAAAATCTACCAAAAAAATACAATTAAGTATCTAATAGAACTTATGAGTCAATACTAAACGCCTATTTAGTATTATGGTATCTACCTACTCTCAAATACAAACTCAAATATTCTTACTCCGTAAAATAACAAGGATCGAGATCTCAGTTGGAATATTAGTATTAATAACTTAGAACTAGTTTAATGAGAATTTGAATATAGTAAGTTAATATTCAAATTCTCATTAAACTAGTTCAGAAAATTAAGTAAATTGAAGTGAGTTGAGCGCGCGAAGGCGTGTTTGCTCAAATTTCAATAAATAATCTTTAAAACTATGACGAATGCCTTCTCGGAACCCACAGCGCTTTGTGAGCACACCTTACTGCTAGGGATGGGACATTGTCGATACATTCTTCTGTAATATTTGACAGATGTCATAGCTCAGTTGGCAGCTCTGCCTTTTTTCTTGTAACTTCGATCCGCCCCTATCCCTAAAATCTCGCCTTCGATTATGTCATACGAGATTGGCATAAGACTTATCGCTAGGCGATCATTGCTTTGAAATTCTTCTTCCGCAAGGCAATTGTCGCCCAAGGCAACGAGCGAGGAGAGCGATTGTTAAGACGAAATATTGTCTGGGTGTTACTATTTATGTAGTTACAAAGACAAATATTTATATGTACTTAGTCTATCAGCAATCTAGTTCCCATGGTACCCTTGCTTATTTTGGATGTATCTAGAGCATGATATGTTACCTAATTATCCGTACTTATATATATATTTATTTAAGCAAAAAATACAAATGGAGAAGCTAGTTTTAAATTAATAAAAATACCTTAAAGATAAACCGCGTCGATTATATAGAAAAAAATATGAATATCGATAAATGAATTCTATCTATCCCCTGCCTAGCCTCCATGACCAAAGAGCTAAGCCACAATACCATTGTGTACCAGAATAAACGTTAACTGGAAGAAACGCAGCGATAAGTCTCCCTTTTTTCAAAAGCCTTAATTAAGTATGTCCCAGTTTTAATAGCCTTTCGGTATTTATGAGTTTTTGCTTTAATTTACTTGACTTTTGTAGTGGTGTGAGTTTGATTCTCATGACTGGACAAATGTTATATTTCAAATTGACTGAGGTTTATTTGAAATAAAAAATGGTTCATTGATTTTTTTAAAGATCGTTTAAAAAATATTTATTTGTGTGTATAATTTCTGCTACTATTTGAGAACAAAAATGCTTTTTTTTTAATTGATTTAAGTTGAACAAATAATCTTGTGCAAACTTTGAAAGATGGTGTGACATATCGAAAATGTACCTAATAGCTTACGGCCGGTTTCTCGAATGATGATCAACGAAAAAATGAAATCATTACTATGTGTCAAACTCGGATCAATCGTGATTTGGGTTTCCAGAAACCGGCCGTTACTCATTAAAATAATCAAGTAGGTATTCAATCTAATTAAATCACCGAAGGTTAAACAAGTCTAATTCAGCGATTTGCTAAAGATTTTAATTTGACAATTTGAGCTGAGTGTGAACTGTCATAGTTTGCACGTCATTATTTGTATCATATCGAATGAAAAAATCGATTTGCCGGACATATCGAAGCCATATGAGAAAAAGGAAAATCTTTATTTTCCATGCTGTGGGTTGTGAGTTCGATTCCCACTAACAAACGTTTGTGTGATGAACCATCTTTATTCTGTGACTGAGTAGGTACCCATTTGTAATAAAATATATTAGTATTTTTATAGTTCCCATACCCATAGTATACAAGCATTGCTTAGTTTGAAACTAGATAGCGTCGAAGAATTTCTAAAATACGCAGTCTAATACAAAACTCAGGTAGCTAGTAAGCAAACTACGCGATTCATTTCAAATTCTGTGACAAAAGAATCAAGTTTCACTCGATGTTTAAGCCACATAGTAATATTATTATGATTAGTTCCAAATTTGCAACTAGATTTCGCCACCGTAGAGTATTTATTCCTGAATCGCGCTATCGATGCGTTTTGCGTGTATTAGACTAACTTGTCTATTATTTGAATAAATTAGCTACCTAGATCAAGGATTTGGTTGTTTTACTATTTCCTCCTAGTACTGTAAGGTCAGCTCAAAACATTGGTCCTTCGAGCCGGATTTGAACCAGCGACCTATGGATGAGTTTGTCGAACCTTCAAAGGTACAGCGTAGTAGTTCAAATTATAAGTCCACACCAAAATCATTTGTAGCGACAGAAGAAAGCTCAGCTCAGAGTTCACCAATGCCTTGCGAGTATTGTGAAGAAAACCATAAACTCACATTTTGTAAGAAGTTCCAAGATAAAGACATAAATAGCCGAAAAGAGTTCGTAGTAAAACACAGAATGTGCTTCAACTGTTTAGGAAGTAACCACAGTGTTTATAATTGCAAAAAGCCCACTACTTGTCGGATATGTCATAGAAGACACCATACATTGTTGCATGTTTCGATGGATGTCAACGCTAAAGAAAAGGAAGTGCCAAATGATTTTGAAGTCAAGGATAGTTCAGATGTTACTTCAACTCCGATAGTATCATGCCTTTCTACCGGTCAAGTGGCCATCAATAAGCAGGTTTTATTAGCTACTGCGTTAGTAAAAGCCGAAGCGAAATATGGTGCGTACCAGACTGTAAGAGCATTGTTAGATCAAGGATCGCAAGCTTGCTTTATTACCGAAGATACAGTTCAGCGATTGCGATTGACTAAAATTCCTGTGGATGGAAAAATATCAGGATTAGGAAACGAACAGACCAACATAAAGGCAAGTCACGTAGTACACACAACCATTAAGTCTCGTGTCAATCCACAGTTCCAGATGAAGATTACGGCATACGTTTTGAAAAACATTACATCTTATCAGCCAAAACGAGAGATCAACTTATTGAAGTGGATCGAGTTAGAAAAATTAAGCTTAGCAGACCCTACGTACAACTCGCCACAAAGGATTGACATGCTCTTAGGAGCAGACGTTTATGGTTACATCATCAATGAAGGAGTTAAGAAGAGTCCAAATGGAACACTTGTAGCGCAGAACACCTCACTAGGATGGATCTTGTCAGGAACAGTCCAAGCCCCGTGTCCTGAAAATAGTACAACAAATATTACATTTGCATTCCATGCGCATTGCACTGATACTAGCTTACAGAAAAAGTTTGAGAACATAAAAGAACAGATGCATAGTCAATCAAGAAAGGAAGAAGAAAGGAATGAAGCATATAGAATAAAGACCAAGACTAAAAGTAATAGTAGAAAATGTGAAGTAAACTTACCCTGTCCAGAGCAAGCAGCACTATGCAATAACGAGAACTCCAACAGCGCAGCTGTAAACAGATCAAAGTTATTAGAAAAGAGTATGAAAAAAAGCAGCACATTCCAGTCTAAAGAAACACAATATAAACAAATTATAAATAAGTACATACTATCAGATGAGATGAGACAAGTAGAAGAGAACGATGAGACCAGACATGAAAACCTTTTAGAGCAACCAACTGTTGGGAAAAACAATGAAAAGAACACACGGAGAACTGTTGAACTGAAACGGAAATGTAAGAATAAGAACAAAGTCAAACTAAGTCAGAACAAAATAGGACAAAACCAGATCAAAGAAAAACAGAACAATGTAGAACAAAGTAAGAACGAAAGAAAACAGAGCAAAATAGAATAGATCAAGAATAAAATAAGTCAGAACAGAATAGAAGAAGAGAATCGAAAATGCGAAATAGTACAAGATGTAGATGAAAAAGGAAAATACAAAAGACAACAGAATGACATAAAAGAAGAATTTGAAATTACTAAAACAAGAGTAAAAATAAAAGAGTAAACCATTAAGTACTTACCTGGAATCGCGAAACTCAGCGCAGCTTTCATTGAATGAAGACCTCTAAACCTGTAATAAAAAGAACACAAAATAAATTGATTAAGCTAAATATTATTGCATTGAAGAAAATAGGAGAATAAGAAGGTACTTACCATTATGAAAAATATATTACCAGCGTGGGCGGATGTTTCCGCAATTATATATTTCAAAAGTACTCAGAGACTCATGTCGCTGAGGTAGACGAGTACAAAACACTTTCAAACACTTTACTAACTTTTCAAGTACAAGTTCTAGGACAATTTGATCATTATTTTCATCTAATTATTATTTGACCTACATGTAGTCGTGTAGTGCAGAATCATCCAAGTCAAGACAACGTAATCCGTATGGTATTCTATAGACCGGGAAAAGTGTAATTATAAAGATCAACATCAAGGTTATCTGTATTACTAGTTCATACATAAAGTAAGTAGAAGTGTTAGTTCATAAGATAGTTAAAATTAAAAGTGTTAGTTCATAAGAAAGTTCAAATTAAAAAGAATTCATAAAGAATGATAAAAAATGTTAATAATAAGATTAGATTATTTCAGTGAAGAGATTAGATTACAAGTCACATAATTTATAAAGTTCATGTCTCAAGGCAAAAATTGTAATGGCGACTATTTAGTAAAGTTCTACCCCAATTAGCTTAAAGTTTAAATTTGTCAGATCAAAATGTATTGTTGTCAGTAAATAAGGACATTTCACTAGATGTCCTTCGTGGGCGGAATGTTTAAGCCACATAGTAATATTATTATGATTAGTTCCAAATTTGCAACTAGATTTCGCCACCGTAGAGTATTTATTCCTGAATCGCGCTATCGATGCGTTTTGCGTGTATTAGACTAACTTGTCTATTATTTGAATAAATTAGCTACCTAGATCAAGGATTTGGTTGTTTTACTATTTCCTCCTAGTACTGTAAGGTCAGCTCAAAACACTCGATGTATCACTTTTTGTATCATTTAGAATCACACCTTTTGGTTCAATCACCGATGACGGTGGAAAAGAGTCTTTATTGTAGCACAATGTAGTTTTGTCAATGGTTTGCAAAAACTTAGCTATTTCCTGTGTTTTTAGCTTAGGATTGTTATTCAGTAGAAGATATAATACATAATATATTTATGTATTCGTATAAATACTTAGCACTTGTATTATATAGATTGATAGGTACGGATATTTCACACATCACGCTCTAATCCCATACTATACCTACAATGCAAAGCTGGGAACTAGATTGCTGATAGAATAAATTACTTAAATATTTTTTTGTAATTAGGGACACAACTCCCTACAGATAGACTGAAGTTGCTTCTGTGTGTGTATTATAATTTATTTTATGAATTAATGAATTATTCTATCAGCAATCTCGCAAGCTTTGCTTATTTCGGGCCTAAATAGCGTTGTGATTTGTCTATAAATATGTATAAGTAAGTAATAATTGTTTTTATCATGTACATAAATAGTATAGTAATATAAATTATATCCTAGCATCGCTTAGCTATATCTATCTACATACAGCATCACCTTTACCTGTGACTAATAAGATTTATAACAGCTGTGTCACCCGGATGCGTTTGCATCTTTTAACAAGAGTAGGTACCTACCTTTATTATGAATAGGTATAATAATAACTTAATTCGGTAAGGTCAAACATGAAATAGTAACAGGCGTCACAGCTCTGTTGGTAGTAGCTCTGCCTTCCATGCTGTGGGTCGTGGGTTCGATTCCCACCCAGAGGAAATGTTTATGTGATGCACATAAATATTGGTTCCGTCTCTAGATGTTACTATGTATTCTATGTATGTATTCACAAAAAAATAGATGTAAGTAGGTACTTATATAAGTATTCTATCAGCTATCTAGTTTCCATAGTACTTACCTACAAGCTTTGCTTAGTTTGGGACTAGAGTGGGATGTGTGAAATATCCATGAATATTTATTTTTAATGTACATACTTACTTATAAAATATTGTAATAACGGCCCCGTGTCTAAAAGTTGAGAAAAAGCAATGAAAATCCTTCTTGTAATCATCGTGTTGCGATAGAAGCCTGCCGCAGGCTTCGTGTTCAACGGTTTGAGCTGAATTACCCGAGAGCATCTCAACTTTTGACAACTGTCAAGCATTAGATAGTATTTGGCTTTGACAGCTTGTGTGAAGGTCTTGCTAACTGAGCCACAAATGGCCACAACTGCTCCAAAAAACTGCTGTTTTACAAAACTTGGTGGAAGCACTGCCTTGCCCAGATTTCGACCTGCAATATCGTTGCACCGATATTTCGGGTTGGTTTATCGAATAAAACGCATACTACAGCTATATTCTATTTTTTTGCATTTCCTTAATTCCATTCGATTCCCTGTGAATCTTATTCATGGTAATATGACTACCACATACTTTTTTCAAAGTAACTGACAATTCTCGAAGGAATAAATCAATTTTGAATGCATTCTTACAAAGCAATTGAATATTGGAATTTCAAAGTTTTGAATTACGAACGCCGGCAAAATAAAAAAAAAAAAATTCTCGTTGGATTAGTGTTGACAATGGAATACGCGCCAAATGAACGTACAAACTTCTTAGCATTTACCAAAACAAGTATCATGTGATTTTGTACCTTATTACTTGGTAATAAGGTTTATGTTATTTTTTGTATAGTTTCAGCATTTTTGCTTGTTAATTTGAAAAGACTCGCCTGCTTTTGTAATTATAAGCTTTATTTCTCTAGATATAAGATCGTAATTCAGTTGAAACTCGATGTAATTCGGTAGAGATCTTTATAGTTAATTTTGGATGCCGAAAAGCTGCGTCCAAACAAAGATTTTCGAATTTGGAAGATCCTTTGTTGATAAATTCACACGAAATTCGAAACTAACGTGTAGAATTATTTTTGATAATAGATCAGTAGCTCTACCATGAGTTTTTACTATACTCTAAATACTATACTCGCTAGCGTCTGTAGTTAAAAAAATGTAAGTATGAAGATTTGTACAGCGCCTCTAGCGGATAGTTGGGTACTAAAATTCGTCATACTAATATTGACGTAAGTACTGTAGTAAAGTCAGGCGATTTTACTGTGACAACTCATGGTAGACGTACTGAGTAACTACGTTGTGTAAAACCTTTTTGGATTAAAATAAGATTTGAACGGTTTTTTTTAATCTTTTCGAAATATTTGGGTCACATTCGTTGTTTTGAACACTTTTACAACTATTTTGCAAAATAAACCATAATCTGTGCTTTTCATATTCTTAACTAGGTAAGTAGAATTACTTATAAGTAGGTACATATAGCATTTTTTTTAAAACAAATTATTTTCTTTAGCTAGTAGGTTTACCACTGACGAAAAAGAAAGTACCTACCTACTTAATAAATCTAAAAATAATTTTCAAAAATAGTGTTTACTAATATTTAAAAACTCCCTAAGCATAACAAACCGGTCATTGACTCATAGACAAGGACAGAACCAGTGTGCTGAGTTCTTAGTATCACATTATAATTCAGTGAGAAACCCACGAACCGACAAACAAACAAACAAACACACAAGTTTTGTTTTATCATGTTATTAGTGGTTGTGAGTTCGGGCGAGTGCACACTGACTGTTTGATGACGAATGTCGCACGTCAGTGTAAACACGGCTTTATTATACAGGATGGGTTTTTTACATTTAAGTAAGTATATAAATTGTTATTCTCATTACACAGCTAACTTTTGTGTAGCTGATAATGATATTTACTTAAACATTAAGTTGGCTTAAGTAATGTTTAATTTTTAAGTAAGTACCTTTCCTAATAATTAATTATATATTCAACAATTATACAATTACTGAGCTGTAACGCCTGTTAGTTAGTATAGCTCTGCCTTCCATGCTGTGGATCGTGGGTTCGATCGCCATCAAGAACTAATTATAATGTTTGTGTTATAATACTGGTGTTTATTTTGTATTTGGATGTTACTATTCTATGTATGTATTTACGAAACATGTAAGAATATAAGTATTCTACCAGCAATCAAGTGCCCGATGAACGAGCTTTGCTTAGGTATTAGAGTGTATTGTATGAAATATCCGTGAATATTTATTATTTATTTATAGTTACTAGTACATGTGGTCCACCACATAACATCAGGTGAATCATCATTTCTAACAATAAAAAATAACAACCCCTATATTTCCATCACCCTGTATAACATAACACTTAAGTGTGGGGTGGTCGTTTGTTTTATAAACAGTTTTAATCTAATCTATTACTTTTTAAATCCCGCCTCAAACACTAACAATGTAATTAAAAAAAACTAAACAAATATCTGGTATTTGTATAGGTTTTCAAAAAAAAACTTGTAAAAACTTTAGGGTATTATATAACTTGCATACATTTATTAAGATAAATAAATATTCGGATACCTCTCATAATTTCTTGCCTGTCCCCCCTTGCGTAAGGGATCTTGAAGTGTTTTCCCAAAATCCCCTAAGTGTTTGGAGAGGGAATTTTCCACATCATATATTCCCAAAATTCCCAGACTGATACAATTTACAACGTTTTATATGAACAAATAATTATACATAAAATAAATACTTACTTAACTAAAATATTTTTAAGGTTTAAATATTTAATTTATTAATATTATGTAAGTATGTATGTACTTACTTACGTATGTTAAAAATTAACGAAACACAAAATACTTGGAGCCCATATAAGATGGAGTTTTATTAATTTGAAATTACTGTAAGTAAATAATTACAAGATGCTTATTATGTCCATTCGTCCATTTTATAAGTTTTGACTGAAAGCGAGCAAAGTCAAAGTCAAAAATTACTTTATTCAGTGAAATCACAAGGATCATTTAGAATCGTCTTACATACTAGGTGATTCTAGGTGCCAGTTCCACGCGACCAGAGCCTAGAAGAACGGGCAAGAAACTTACGGCCTGGTTCCTACCGTTTTTTTATATGATCCTTCTTACAAAGACTAAATTAAATTAAAAGCATTATTGATAAATAAATAAATATTCGGACATTTCACACATCACGCTCTAGTCTCAGTTACTTACTACAAGTAAGTACGATCTAGTAAGTTACAAGATTGATGATAAAATCTTACATACTTAAGTAAGTACTTACATATTTTTGTTGTAAAATACATAGGTTCCTACATAGAATACATAGTACACCAATGCACAGAACAAATATCAGTGTTCATCACACAAAATGTTTGTTCTCGGTGGGGATCGAACCCACGATACCCACATTGAAGCAAACCAAGATGGGACCTATTTGTCTAATCCATGGTTCCTGTACCTACTTGATATTTTATTTTCGTACTTTTTTACTTAGCATGTTTATAAAAAAATCTTTTAATTTACAAGTTACACAACACTGTAAAATCGTTAGTGTAACTCATGTTCGTTGTCTTCAGAACAGCGACTTAACTCTTTTTGTTCACTGGATTTTTTTAATTGCTAAAATGACAAGTTATTCCTTGAACATCACTTCACTCACAGAAAAACCAACCTTATTACATGTGTTATAAGAGTTTTCCTTCTGTGCAACAGTGTTGTCAGTTTCACCGTTTTGTGTATGTAATCGGCGGCCATTTTTAAAAATTCCCGCCCTTTTGGTTTTCCCGCCATGATTGTCTATTCTCGGGATCGATTTTTTAAAAATGTCGTTTTAATTAGGACTTCTCGGCCAAATGTAGTAGTAGCTCTTTGTACCACCGTGCTTCATATTTACATGATTTAAGCTGATGACCTACCAGATAGAGATAAGAAAAAGATTTAGAAGCTTCATTGGACAAATATATAGACATACAATTATACAAAACTTATAGTTTTATCTGTGCGTAAGTATGATACATATTTAATTACTTACCTATGTACCTACTTACTTACTTTTATTATAATTTTGTAAGTACTTACTTACTATGATGTATTTTAGTTGTAATGTAAGGTATTTTAATACGGTAAGTAAGTACTTGTATTTTTACTGTAGTTGCCAGTTTTTTTTTTTTATTAAGTGATACTACAATTACGAGATTCTAATAGTACAGAGATGCGAGTTTTTTTTAAATAATTTACAATAACAACCTTTTAACATCATATTAATTCAGGTACGTACTTACAGTTAAAATATATCAACGCTTGTACAAAAAATTCAATAAATAATCAAATATATTAGTAGAGAAGCCTTAATTTCAATCTTAACCCTACAAGGCTCAATTTTTTGTTAGTGCGTGACAAAAATATATAGGTTGTAATTAGTGATAAGAAGATAGGAAACACTTATAAAAATAAAAATAGACCCATAATATACTGAAAAATCAACTTTTTATTTTAGTTCCACATACGGTACATTGAGCCTTAACTATACTTTTTTGTATTAAACTCGAAATAGTTTCTTATTAATAATTATTGAAAAAATTAATTAACTTTTAATATATTTTACTTCTTTTTATATTGTAATTTATAATAAACAAAATCATACAACGAATATCATAAATTTGACATTTTCTGGGCTTAATTTTTATTTTATATTAGGAACGAATCTAGGAAGTCCACACCATCTAAATGCTGGATATTATTTTGGGGCAATCCACTTGCAAATACTCTTTCTGTTTCTTGCAGTGTCTTCTTGCTGTTTCTATTGGCTCTTGATCCACAAAAGACGATGATAAAACAACCGGTTTGCTATCGTACTACCTAACGGTGACAATATCTGTATTATCGCAATTTGCTACCCATTGCTCTGAATAATCTCTCTGAACCTCTTCCATTTATAGGTCTTTTATGTAAGGTATTTTGAGATATTTTTCTAAACGACCCTTGTTGACAGTTCCCAGCGACTGTATGACCAAATAAGCAATAAACTCTGGCGACGTATAAAATCAAAGAATAATTTGTGATTTTGATTCTTTGGTATGGAACTAGCTAAGCGATTACGATATTTGAACTTACTTCTAAGTCTGAATCACTTGAATATCTTAGATCGGGATCTTTCTCCATTACAGAGTAAATTAATAAGGAATAATATTGAAGGGGAGTTTCAAAGTCTATAATCGGTGACTGTAAATTTGTGTTTCCAGTAAATGTAAAAGAAGGTGATTGAAAAGACGTTTTCTGCCAAATAAATCTTCTCTTTTTTCTTTGGGTGACTGTCACAGAGCCAGAGATTCTAGATCTATGACTGATTACGTTATTCATAGTCGATGATAGTCTAGGTGCCCAAGATTGTGTAATGGTACCTGTAGTTGTCCCTGAAAACATTCCCGATGTACTAGGCTGAGGGTCTGATATTTGTGGCTGACAATTTTCGATATTCCTAACAACCTCGTTGACGGGAGACGAACACTGATGTCTCTGCGGAGATAAGAAAGTTTCCAGGTCACCAAGTGTCCCTGATGAAAGTTTTGGATGGACTGAATTTTTTCGATGTCTTGATCACTTTCAGCATCAGAAAAATCTTGTTCATCTTCACTCCCATAAGGAATATTCAAGAAAACCTTCAATATCTCCATCACACAATCTTCTTCGCGACATTATCTGCAATAAAATCTGAATATTCATAAGGAAAGAAATCGTGAAAACTATAAGTAAAAACTGACACTAAAGCTCAACGTACCGTATGTGGAACTCAAATAAAAATGTGATTTACTAATATATTTACTATAATAATATTAAAAAAAAACTTACCGTTGCAAAATATACACTTTGGTATAACAGAAACTATTTTTTTTCTACTCAAAACTGTTCTATAACTATTTTTTATTTATTTTTGAAATCAGAAAAACGACTCACTTATCACTTTCATACAAATTTTGCACTTAGTGTACTAAAACAAAAATACGAACGACATCTTTAGATAAAGTTTCGTATTACTACATTGCTAAATGTCAGTAGCTTCTATCAAGATGCAAGAGATGACGCTACTAACAGTTTTATAGCAATAGGAACGATTTAAGTCGATGTTCCACTTATGGAACTGGGTGCCTTGTAGGGTTAAATACGTTCAAAATGGCGCCAACGTATTCAAATTCTAAAAGAGTGTTCTGAAATTCCGAAATCAAATTCAAAAAGAGTGTTCTAAAATTAAATAAAAAGATTCTTTAGAACCATAGAGCAGGTTTGTAGGTAGAGGCGTGTGACAGGCACTACCGGCCGGTAACAATGTCATAATCACGATGTACAAACATGCGCCAGTCGAGCGAAGCGGACGCATCTAAGTATTTATTACATACTAGTAGTACGCCCCGGTTTCGCACGGGTAACCTAAGTATATAAAAAAATTAAAGAACGTTTTCTAGCGGCCTCATTTTAATTATATTTTTTCGATATTAAAACACTTATAGTGACATATCTGTTATAGTTAGACACATGCTGACGCTGACTTTTTTGTGGATGATGATGTGTTCTACAAAATCGTAGTACATAATTTCTTTCTATCATCAATAGTTTTCGCAGCGCACGCGATGTAAGAAATTTCTTAGGTATTTTTTTACATCTTGGGTTACATAATTGAAGTTTTAGTAAGGATACCTATTTTTATTGAAAATATAATAGAGCCTATGTTCATCGCAGATAGTGTAGCTTCACAACGGTGAAAGAATTTTTGAAATCGGTCCAGTGGTTTCGAAGCCTATTCGATGCAAACAAACTAACAAGCAATCAAATCTTTCCTCTTTATAATATTAGTTTAGATTTAGATATTAAAACTTTGACTCTCAGTAAGTATATATATTTAATAGATTAGTTAATTAACTATTTAATGTCTGCTATTTACAAAATGTACATAGGCAAATAAAATACCTAAGAAACAGTTGAGCTATCTACAGACCGTTGCAAACGAACTTTTGTTAATTTGTTTGTTACAGTAAATACCTAACATATTTACTTACACAAATAAAATAAATTGATCGTTATTGTATATGTTTCATTTAATATTGAAATTTACTTTTTGAATACTTAGGTTATCTATGTCACTTTATTTCTGTATTTGATGTTACGCATGTACATATGTATTTATATGTCATTGATTAAATCGGTTTATATCTATAGATCGCTTGCAAGGACCTGCAGTTTCCTCAACTGTTTCTTTATTAATATGTACGTTTATAAAAACGTTATATTATAGTCGTAATTTTTATTGTAACTAAAAAAAATAGTTAAATATATAAAATTCTTAGTAATGTCCGTTTAACTCTAATGCACCACAAAACAAGCATGGCGTTCAACAATACAGCGCAAATGAGGCGGCATATTTAAAAAAAAACAAGTAAAGGTTGTATTCGTTCGCCCCCACATTCTTGCCCTAAGTTATTTTACTAAACTTATAACTAAACTAAATTCTCTACTAATATATTAACTATTATATTAATAACTATTATATTTGAGCAATATTATCCTTTGATAACAAATCAACATTATCTTTTTTTTAATTTAAAAAAAACCTAACTAAAAATATATCATAGATACAGAATGTCAGTTTTTAATCTGTGATATAAAAATAAATAACATAGACGCATGTTTTTCAGTAGACGAAAGACAAAATGGCGGATTAGCATAAAAAAAGTTTTCTGAAAATTAATTGGTTTGTGAAGATAACGTAAGACTAGGCGGTATGATTCTAAACAAACTGCTCCGAGGAGCGAAAAAAAAAATTACATCAAAATACGATTATTTTGATGTAAACCTTAAAAATGTGTATTTATTAGGTACTTGTGGATGACGATTGAAGGTTTTGTTCAGTTTTGTAAAAATATTGTTTAGATTTATTACCTGCATGGTTTTTTTGTTTGTTTTAAAAGTATCCATAATAAACAGAACCCGCTGGCTTTAGCAATCCGAGTCGATTTTATACTTTCTAATTAGTCAAAACAAAATAAAAGGCGTCACAGCTCAGTTGGTCTAGGCTCTGCCTTCCATGCTGTGGGTCGTGGTTTCGATTCCCACCCAGAGAAAATGTTTGTGTGATGAACATAAATATTTGTTCTTTACTGGGTGTTTACATGTATTCTATGTATGTATTTACAAAAAAAAATGTATAAGTATTCTAACAGCAATCATGTTCCCAGATTGCAAGCTTTGCTTTGTATTTAGGTATTTCTTCTTTCATCTCGTCTTGATATTTTAAGAATTCAAAAATAAATATGATAAAACCGCTTTGTTATTGACATAGAACTTTAATAATCCAACAATATCAAAAAATCAACTGTCAAAAGTTTCTTAGAAATTTATCTGAATCCCACGGCTTGTCAAATAAAAATAAATAAAACCAGTCAAGTGCGAGTCGAACTCGCGCACGAAGGGTTCCATGCTAAAAAATCACCTAATATTTGTATCCAACCTATATCAGTCCACTGCTGGACGTAGGGGTCTCTGCAGACGCGCCACTGAGCCCGGTCTTCGGCTCTTCTCATGTTGTGTTTGCCGCAGATCGTCGCTCCATCTCGCCGGGTGCGTCCTACACTACGCTTACCTAAACACGGTCTCCACTCCACTATCCGTTTGCTCCAACGAACATAGATAGATGATATGAGATGAAAGCGGCAACAGAAATACATCATTTGTGAAAATGTCAACTACCTCGGTTCATTAGATACATAATTTACGCATAATTTGCGCATCTGCATACATCTTTATACTGATTAAGAAGCCGACCAAACTATCGGCCGATAAAAAGTTTGCAGTTTGCGGGGCCCTTACTGAGACAGGACCCTCTTAGGGTCCCCTAAGAGGGTCCTGTTTTACCTCTTGAGTGCGGAACCCTAAAAGCTTCAAGACTGTCAGTCCGCACACATTCATGTCAAGTTATTGAAGCATATTATAACGGGTGGCGCAAAAGTAATGGCACTAAAGAAAACACTGTTTTTTTTTTTATATGACATCTCCTGTCATTCTATTGTTGAAAATTGTGTAGTGAACAAATGTAAAATACACTGAAAATAAACATGGGACGTTTTACTCCCCAAGAACGTGGAATAATCGAGTTAATGTCCTTACGAAAAAATTCATCAGTGATAAAAACACAACGTGAATTTCGTAAAAACACTTATTTTATAAAACAATAAAGACTTAGTGAGGGACGCTTTTCCAGGCCGAGTTATCTCTCGTTTTGGCGATTTGCCTTGGCCTGCAAGATCACCCGATCTGACCAGTGCAGACTTCTTTCTTTGGGGTTTTTTGAAATCTCGCGTGTATGTGAACAAGCCACAGACTCTCGCAGCTCTAAAAGCAATCATTCATCAAGAAATAAGGAACATATCGCATGAAGTGTTACGGCAAGTTATGCAAAATGTCATAAATAGGGCTCAAACGTGCATCAACTCTGGAGGTCACCATTTAAAAGATATCATCTTTAAATCCTAATGGTACGAAACTTAATGACACATATATACATTTAAAAAAACCCAAATCTAGTTTTCTAATTTAGAAAAAAAGTTATAGCTGAACCAAATAGGGCCTTTTCTTTTGCGCCACCCTGTACTTTGTTTCTAAAAAACATACATTTTTATTTATATATTATGTACTTATGTATAAAAAATAAATACAGTAGGTAGTGCTACCTAAATTAACGTAGGTTAATATTAACTTTAATTTAATTGTTTTTTATTATTATTCTGACCTTTGTTTTATTTTATTTCTATTTTGTGTGATATGGGTGTATGTGTAGATTTACCATTTATACCTGAAATAAAACAATTTTATTTATTATGTAATCCAAGTAGGTACATATGTACATTTTATGTACTTATACATTCATTAATAGTCGTTAGTTTGTTTGTGAATAAAATAACATATGTATAGGTACCTACAGTATATCTTCAGTGACGATGTGTCGAGCCATCTTCTTATTTAATAAATAAAAAAGTTATAGGTAATGTAAGTAACTCAAACTTTACCATTCTCTGTAATCTTAGTAAACTATAAAATATCAATAAAAATATGATAAATATAATCCGAACCAATGAACTAGTCCATAACTAACAGGCTTATTATAAAAACATAACTAATTTATTATTATTTAATATTTTATTTATAAACAGTAGCTAAAAATTATCGTAAATTAGCCTTTCTCGTGCGCATCGAGTTTTGGCAGAAAACCGGCTGATGTTGAACGTTTTTGTATAATTTTCCCTTTATTTGTGATTTTACTGAATAAAGTCTCATTTATTTTGATTTTCACAGCATCTGAAGTTTTGCGATGTCGTCGGGCCATTTGGCCTGATCAACGCTCAAGAGGTTTCCTGAAATCAGGCCGATTGGGCTATTAAACGCTCCTGTCACTAATAATTAGTTGTCATATTGACGTAGTCGTTGACAGATTGCTAATATGCGTAATTTAATTTAATTAGTATATTTTTATGACACACTTTTTTAATAAAGTTTTTATATACAAAAAGTAAAAATAAATAAACAGGAAACGATGATTTTTCAAAGGTTAACAAACTGTCATAAGTGGAAAAACTAGTTTTTAGTTTTATGTTCTAAAATCATGTTTCAAACACGTCGTTAAGTTTTAAATCTAAAAAAACTACCAATAAAATTGAGTTAGGTATATATTTTAGTTAATTTTGATAGTACCGTGCGGAGACTCGGTGGGGATCGAACCCACGACCCACAGCAAGGGAGGCAGTGCTATTACCAACTGAGCTGTGACGTCTGTCAATCTTAATCTACTCTTCTCAGAAGACGCAGTGCGTTGCCTCATTAAGGACGTTCCTAATAATTTTCTACAATTATAATAAATGCTAGTTTATATTTTCAAATTGTTTCATATTTACTAAGATAATATAATAAATAAATAAAATAATAAACCTAAAAATACAATTTCTTTGTTAATTTCATTTTTTACATAAATTAATCGATAAGTATACAAAAAAGTATCATCAAAATGGGTTCATATTTAGCAGAGAAATCGCTAACATACAAAACAAAAGATCTTAGTCGAACTGAGAACTCACTATTTGAAAATGTACGTACATTTTTTAGATTATTATTTTAGTAATTCGTTATTTGATACATGCTCCAAGATATATTATAAATTATATGTTATCTAAACGTATGGTTTTAAGATTATATACACATTAGTGCAAAAAATAGATTGATATACGATTTTTGGACAATATCATGCAAAAGTGAGGCAGTCGTTCCGAAAGTCTAAATACCTTAATTAATATAAACACACGCGAGTAGCGTAATGAACCCGATTTCATCAAACTTTACTCCGTTGATGGTTTGTTTGACAAATGGCCCAACAGCTGTCATTCAATTAATTACATTCCTTTTTCAATTGTCATGTTTATCAAACCGTTACATTACATTCTATTCACAATGTTGGTGTACTAAGCCAGTCCTGAAATTCATAAAATTATTTAGTAACCTACATTGTACCTATCAGATTTACAAACGATGAAAATGATATAATTTTGATTTTATTTTAAAGTCGGATGCTGGATTTTAACCGGTTTTCTGTCGATAACGATCACTGGAAAAGATAAGCTGTGTTTTACTAGAAATGAACTTAGGATAACATAGTTATTATATCTAAGCTGGTGTAGGCACAGACACACACAGTTTTTTAGTTTGTTATCTATCTTGGTGCTGTATTGCTTGTAAAATCGATGTATAGTGAAAGTTACAATAAAGTATTCTTCGCTATATATAAAGAGGATTCGTTTGTTACGATTTAACTCAAGTTTAGAAAGCTACTTTTTTATCAAGTAACATAAGTGTTTAAAAATACTAATAAGTAAAATACAGTAAACGCAAAGTTTACCTTACGCTGTTGTGCAGAAACTTGTAAATATAAGATGAATATAAGAAGATTTTAAGTGATATCTGTGATTTTACAGAATAAAGTGTTGACTTTGATTTTAATAAATTATATAACGCCATCTCGCAGAACACCATCCACTTAAAACACACAACGAGGCCTCTCAATAAATTATTCTTAATTTGAATAATTCTTCGCTCAGACTGACACTCTCCTAATAAATGGTACGCTGATGTACGTTCACATGGATGAGGTATTATTTTATTTCTAACCTATTGGATACCTATTGATAGACTAGTTATGTTGAACAGCAGACAAAAAGTCACAAATCTCAAAGATTTAAATTCGCTACAGGAAACTTCTACTGTCCTATTCCTCCTTAACCAAAAATTAATATAAATCAAGAAACTTTGTTGTCAACTTTCGTCAAAATTGATTAAAAAATGCGGCGTGCAGACAAGAGAAATGTCTAATCTCGAAACTGATAGGTACGCTTATTAGCTCGTTTGGTCAATCAATAATAATAAATACCCACGGATCATTTCACACATTGAAAAATAGAATGCCGCATCCAATTTTAAAAATGCAATAATAATATGCCGCATCCATTTTTCAATGTACATTGGTTAATATCTCTCGGGTCATTTTTAAATGAGGAATGCAAAAAACGGCCAGTTTTGACCATTTCAATTGATTAAATTACATAAAAACTATTTACATAATATCCGAATTAGATTTTAAACCGTAACGCGTTGATAATAAGAATCATAATTCTGGAGTTGGTGAGTGAAAATATTAGTCGAGTATATACGACCTTTTTAAAACATATTTTTACTTTTTTTCATGAAAGAGATAAGACAATGGCTTTAATTCGTACTTTGTTGGGTTCCGTTCAACAACAGAATATAGTAAATATCGAAGGGGGCTCTCATAAAAAGATTTTGGTACGAAATCCTTCGGGTGCGAGTTCGGTTCGCATTTGGCTGGTTTTATATTTTTATTTACTTTCGCGATCAGAATTCATAGTAAAGAGACAAATCACACAAAACCACGGATATTGCAACTACTAAATAACAATAAGGTACGCGATATTATCTCTCTCTTAGAGAGATCTCTATCTCTTAAAAGTTTGCTTACGCTTTATGTCGAGTTCATACACACAAGCGCTGTTTAGATTCATTTCTCTGCCCCAATAGTTTGTCACGGCTTAATTTGAAAAATAGGTCCGCCATTATGAATATTTTTGTATTCAAAAGAATGAAGTTATATTTTTAGGTTATGCTTGAACTTTCTGTCACAAACGGTGAAGAAAAACATCAATATAGAATTAGAAGAATAATTAAGGTGACGGGTATAGCCAAATGCGTGTTTTTGGGGAAACTGAAAACTGTTTTCAGAAAAAGTGATAGCATGTGGAGTTGTGAAACTTATTATTTCCTATAACACATATATTGAACTAGTATGTTATTAATCAAAATGTGTGCTCTTGGATATAGTTTACTTTTAAATGTAAGTTTAGTACCAACACCTTTTGCAAAAGTGTGGTTTTAGATCCCATTTTTTATGGGTTTGGCAGATTTGTTTGGTACCAAACTCAGCACAGCTATTCTTATGGTTCGTATCTTGTATGTTGCTAAAAAAATATTCTACATTAAGGTGTTTAAAGAAGAAGAAGAGTAGCGCCTTAGGAATTATAAGTGTTTGATTGCTGTGTGCTCGCAAATATTCATAAGGCGCTGCTTTAGAGTTTGACTATCCGAACTGTGCGCGGCTCATTATGTGTTTTGCGTCGTTGTCAGCATTTTTGCTGAAGTTGAAATTGCGACGTTGCCACGCTGACTGTCTAAAGTTTAACCACCACGGCAAAAACTATGCCGTGTTACAAGTTTAACGTGTGTGTAGATATAATAAATAAATAATAAAGTTGGAAGTTATTGACATTTTTATTTATTAAGAAAAATTTCACCCGACCCGTCGCCTTAAAGGAAATTGTAGAGAATTCTTTAAGCTAGACTTAAAAACAAACTCTTGACATAAAGAATAGACTTAGCAGTAGCCTCGCAAGATTAACCACTCTCTAGAATGAGACAACTCGACTGTGCGGCCAACACCTGTCTCTTTTCTGTAGATCTGTAATTAATAATCATCTAGATAGAGACAACTACTGGCCGCACGATTGTTTTATCTCTCTCACGCTTCGCTGTATTTACTTGACTAGAGGGCTTAGTCCGTGTTGCATTTGCAAAACTCCGACAGTCGTCTCTCGGATGTCCATACAAAAATGTATGGACATCCGAGAGACGACTCTAGGCTCGAGAGTAGGGAGTTTTAAAATGCAACCTCGGACTAAGCCCTCTGGATAGAGAACGCTCAGTCCATTCTCTTTGTCTATGATACCTACTGAGCTGTGACGCCTGTCAAAAATGACCATATAAGTACAAACTGTTAAAAAAATAACTATTTCCCTCTGGTGTTGCAGGTGTCCATGGGCGGCGGTGACCACTTCCCATCAGGTGGCCCGCAAGATCGTCTGCCTGCTTTGGCATAAATAAAAAAAAAACTCTTGCTATGGGTAGGAAAATGAGGGTATATGAATGTTTAGTTGTTAGACATTTATGACTAAGTTATCTGGATGTGAGGGACGCACGTCAAAGAGACCTCCCGGGGATGCGAGGTCATAGACAACACTACAGATAGGACATGTTATAAGAATGTATTTAAAACCGACCTCAAAAAGATTTTATTCGACGCTGACTTCAAAAAAGGAGGCTTTCAAATCTGCGGGGCTATCCAGCAAGGGAAACTTGCATGACCGAATATCCTTTCAACTTCGGCATGTCAATTCTGTCAAAGTAAATCAGTCAAAATATCAATAAAAGACGAAGAAGAAAACTGAACTGCGATTTGATCAAATAACATTTTAAATATGTGGAGATAGGTGTGGTATCTCCAACGTAAAGGGAAGATCTTCCACGCCGAGCGACCTTTGGCTCGGGGTCCGAGGACCGATGGATAGTCATCGGTTCTATTACTTATGTTCAAACTCCGTGATAACTTCGTAAGCGCGATCTAGGATTTGTTTCTGCCATCTGTTGGTCTGTTGCGTAGACTACGATGTAGTTTACCATGTAGCGATATAGATGGCGCTACATCACTCCCTTTCCAGACCGGAGGTCGATCCGTCGATAGCAGCGTCGTTGATGTCCAAGTTGTGCCAGTAGTGTTGCCCATTGTCTACGGTGAGTCGAGACGCGGAGGGCAGGATGCGATGCGAGCGAGGCGTTCATTGTCTACGGTGAGTCGAGACGGAACGAGATGCGCTGGTTGTGGCTGCAATCCAGGAGGCGTGAATCTGGCGGGTCTGCGGTGAGTCGAGACAGGTGCTGTGATTCATGTGATGGATGCAACGATGAAGATGTCGCGGTAGCCTGCAGGTCCAGGAAGCTGACAGTTGCGGCTGCGATGGAACTGCGGAGGCTGCTGGCTGATGGATGCTGATGCTGCTGCTGCATGGCTGATAGAAGCTGGGAGGATGAGAGAAGGTAGACGAGATGATGCGTAGCTAGATCGGCTTGATTGTTGAAGAAGGTTGTGCGTGTTCAGGAAACTCCAGTCGTCGGGCTTCGGCAGCTGTTCCGTAGCTGTGGACGGCTGGATAACGTCGGGTTGTCACCACTGTGGAGATAGGGGTGGTATCTCCACTGAAAAGGGAAGATCTTCCACGCCGAGCGACCTTTGGCTCGGGGTCCGAGGACCGATGGATAGTCATCGGTTCTATTACTTATGTTCAAACTCCGTGATAACTTCGTAAGCGCGATCTAGGATTTGTTTCTGCCATCTGTTGGTCTGTTGCGTAGACTACGATGTAGTTTACCATGTAGCGATATAGATGGCGCTACAAATACATTTTCATTTCAGTTGTCAGGATACCCCCCTGAGGTTTTTTTAACAGCTTGCAACACCTATTAATGGGCACATTACCTATGTACAAATCTTTAGTTATAAGAACTGACTATGTACTACAATGCTATAAATTACCTACTGCATACTGTAATCGATAGAAAAGATGGATTTTCAACATTTCTTCAAAATGTGATTTAATGATTCTTTTTAATTTGAAAGATAAAAATATAGTCAAAAATAATATATACATATATATATATATATCAGTCCACTAGAGCTGGCTCTATGTTTGACTTTATGTTTTTGTAGTACTACGTAGGTATGGGTCGTGGACTGATGAATTGTTTGTACCTACTTATATTCAAATTCTAAAATAATCTAAGATATAAGTATATTTTTTTTTCAATATTTTTTATCTTTCAAATTAAAAAGAATCATTAAATCACATTCAGCCAAGTTTTCCCGTAACATTAATCAGTAAAGTGTAAAAAAACAGAGTCGAATTAAGAATCTCATTTTCAAATTGGTTGAATCCGTACTAGATATAACTAAATTAAGTACTTATGAAATACTTACCCCCAAAAAAAAGTTTATGTCATCATTACGTATGGTAATCATTACTTCAAGTCTGCGCTATTTTTTTATAAGATCCGTAACTATTCTTTTCGTCACCATTTCTGTAGGCATTCTTCCAGAGATGTGTCCCATCTGCGCGTGCTCCGTGGCCATTCCCCGCTTATCGCTGCGCCGATAGTCGCGATGATTCATTCGAGGACCATCCTTTTACCTGCCATTAGGAGAGTCCTAGCTGTGCTGTGACAACACGCTTAGGGATCCCGCGGCCGATGGGAAACCACTGCGGAAGGATTCCGTACAACTTCAGATGATGATGATTATGCTTTGATTGATAACTGATTGGCGAATATACGAAATGACGGTCATTTGTTTCATTAACATTTTTCTTTTTTGACTTTTATTATATGTAAGTTACATTTGAATAGATTAAACAAACTGTTTAAATGGACAAAAACATTTTATTATAAATAAATTATATAAATTTTTAATAAAATGTTTTTGCTGCAAATGGCTTCATCATAAAACATGCCTTAATATCCTGAAAATTAACGAGTTTGCATACCAGCTAGTAGTAGAGCTTTCTGTAATTGCAGTCGAGTTCTACTGTATATATCTCCTACAAACCAGTACCTATACGAAAAGTCCCGAAAAGTGACGAACAAGCCCCGAACCACATCGAGAATACCGAAAAGTTACGAACGAGCCGCGAGCGAAGAGGGGACTAGAAATCAGTAAAAATATCACGGAGAATGCCGAAGAAACCCAAAGAGACACGAACATAGTACTTACGATGAAAAATAGTGTTCAAAATAATGTACCTACAGAACTTAACGAAATCTTCCGACTCGCGCTTGGCTGAACAACATAATCGGTCGACGGCAGGGTCAGCTCGCTTTAAGTGCACCATATTATGTGTGTCACATACAACATATAATAATATGTTAGTAGGGGTGGCACTTATACAACTCACTAGACATTAGTTTCCTTATTCAATACAGTCACGGATCGTTTTAAATTCCTTTATTAAATAGATTTTTAGGGATCACTTTGAATATAGTGTTGTATATATTTATTGAGTATAGTAGGTACCTACATTAGTGATATATTTACAATTGTTTACTAAAGTTGGTGTTTGTTAGCGATAGGAGTCGCAACTCAGATGGTAACTCTGCTGTGGGTCGTGGGTTCAATCTCTCCCAACTGCCCCCAAGAACAAACATTTCGGTGATGGACACTAATGTTTGTTTTCTGGGTGTTAATATGTATTTACAAAAAAAGTGTTTATAAGTATTTTATCAGCATTCTAGTTTCCGAAGTACAAGCTGTGCTTAGGTATTATTATAGGTTTTATTTATTGATATTGGCACAAAGCTATCAAGCACCAAACTATGCCATGCTTGTACTATGGGAACTAGATAGCTGCTTATATTTTTTGTGATTGTGTGTCACCCCTAACTTGCTATCTGTCAAAATAAGTGCAAAAGTGGTTGTCACTAAGTAAAATAAGTCAGTTCCGATGGCTTTTAAAATACCTTTAAAATAACTTGCAGACAGGTTTAAATGCTAACATGCATGTAAAATACATACGAGTGGTTCCGTGAGAATAGCAATCTTGCGAACATCTTGTGTAGAATGTACTACATTATTAAAATCTGTCTATAACACTACAAACATCCCCTATACCATACAAGCGAAAAAAACTAATTTTGTATGCTAATTATTATTCAAATCAATTGAAAAATGCGACTTGTAGGCGAAGAGGACAAAATCATTTTTGACTAAATTCGAAATTGAGTCGCTTCGCTCGCTCGGTTAATAAAGATTATTCTGTCTTACAAAACAGTCAAAGTAGTAGCTTGTGAAAGAGCTCATTACAGGAAGTATTACCGTACCTATTTCTGCCGCTAAGCATGCATTTCTGTCTAGTTAGAAGGGTACCTATACAAATACAAAATTATTTATTTTAAGAATAAGAATGTATTTATTGCACACTAGCTGACCCGTGCCCACTTCGTTGGGCATAATTTGACCGTTTTTTCTCCGATTCACTTTGCAAAACGGACTACCACGTAAAAGCCTTTTTATTTTTCGGTTTTGTATATCAGACACTCAGCAATAATGTGGCTTTCTAATGGTGAAAGAATTTTTAAAATCGGTTCAGTAGATCCCGAGATTACCCTTACAATTTAACAAATAAACAAACTTATAATACTTACATTTTTGAACTCGTGATATCTTTTGAATGGAATGACCAAATTGAATAATTTAAAAAGTCATTTATAGGTATTGAAACAGTCTTAATTATGTAGTATTTTTTTTAGATAAGGATTCATACCAAAGCACAAATAAAGAACGTTTTCTAGCGGCGTCATTTTAATTATATTTTTTCGATATTAAAACACTTATAGTGACATATCTGTAATAGTTAGACATATGCTGTCGCTGACTTTTTTGTGGGTGATGATGTGTTCTACAAAATTGTACTTAGTACATGATTTCTTTCTATCATCAATAGTTTTCGCAGCGCACGCGATGTAAGGAATTTCTTAGGTATTTCTTTTACACCTTGGGTTACATAATTGAAGTTTTAGTAAGGATCCCTAATTTTTTTGAATATATAATATAGCCTATGACACTCAGCAACAGCGGTATTGTCCCCTGTCATGTACACCTATTTTGTAGGAATAAATGATTTTGTATTGTATTGTATAATCTACAGACAATAGGCATACCATGATCGACAGGGTTTACCCCTTATCATCAGATGGGCTGTGTGGGCTGTGCTCCATCACTTACTAAAACAAAATTATTTAAAACACCCCAGACATTGAAAGTTGCCATAGTGCATAGTATTCGACAAGTGAAGCCCATTTGATTTTCCATAATTATTAGATTATCATAGATTTTCATAGATTATCCATAAAAATAACATTTTGAGGCAAACTGTCGTTTTTGCGTCGGTTGTTATGCAGATGAAAAGAATTGATTTATTGTGTATCCTAAGAGAATATCTTGAAGTTGATGGAAAATTAAATAAAATAAAATGATTTATCAAAAGTTATTTTATTCCATTAATAATTATATTTTTACATTTGTTTACATCTTATTTCGATATACAAAAAAAAAGACATTTAATGTTACAGTCAGTCGCAAGAAAATAGGCAAAAAATAATAAATCAGGATTATAATAAATAATGAGTATTAAAATAATATGAAATATCTACAAAATCAAATTAAAAAAAAAAAATATAAAACATATATTTGTTTCAATGTTCGATGACAATTTATAATTTAAATTATACAAAGAAACACAACTAGTTTTTAATAATATCCCTAATGATTATAAATTAAAACATACTATAATTACAATATTTTACAAATTCCAGTTTTTTTTATACAATCTTTTTCACATTAAATTTGAATTATATTTACAATAAATATTTTATTTGGTATCAAAAATGCTCAAAATATCACGACCTACACTGAAAAGATATGCAAATATTTAATGTTGAAATATAAGTGACTTAAAAATTATGTCACAGCCAATGTGATAAACTAGAATTATTAATAAATAGTGAAAAAACTATTAGAAAGTCGATAAATAAATTACTAATTTTAAACAAAAATATCTCTTCAATGTAAGTCAAACCCCAAAGCTATCTAAAAGTCTGCTCGCACTTTTCAATTTGACTTAAAACTTTACCTATTCTTTCGTGTAATATTTTGGCATTTTTATCCGGAAGGGGTGGCAAAATATCCCTTATCACAGCGCCATTTTTCTTATGAAATATGTCACTCAACTTAGTCCCGACGGACTGCGATTCGTACAAACTCTTCAAACTGTCCACAGTCGTCTTTCTAAACACACACAAGTTGTCCAACATCAAGCTGTGATACACGTTGTACTTTTTCAACAATCTGTAACCATGGAGCAGGCCAGACTCATTGTCTAAAAACACCAATAAGCCACTATCCATTTTTCTAGCCAAGTTATGCGCAGGTCCATCCATGATATTTATATTCCATTGAAAATTAAATAGATTATTCACGATTCTATCTAAATTAGCTGTGAGATAGTCGAATACGATCAGATCTGACCATTGAGCTAGCTCCAAAAATTCATTTACAGTCTTCTTGCTAAGTCTCATGTCAATGTGATCAAAATTTTCAACTCCCTTATCTTTCTTAACTTTTTTAGGTTTGAGTTTATCGAGAAGGATCTTTTTAGGGGTGTCTGTAATGTTTTCTTTTTGCGACATCTTCAGAACATCGTACTTATTCAGGTGTCTGTTAGATGGTTTGAAAATGTCAGGAATCGTTGCTGATTCTAGACTTGGTATGTACTGAGTGAGTACCACAGCTCTATTAGTGTTCCACTGAGCTATGCCTATTTCATTCGCTACATTTCTCCACAGCTTATCCTTCAAATCAACTACTTTTACTACCGAAGGTGCAAGATTAGTAAGATTGAGTAGTCTCCCGACGTAGAAACTGAAGATCTCTCCTTGTATTTGATCCGTGTTCTGTCTGTACCTCACACAAGCTTGAATACCATCTCTGAAAGTAACCAATCGGTTTTGCATCCTTCCGCAGCCCGACTCCATCTTTACAATCTCGCTCTGTGAGACGTAACTCTCCCAAATCTCCGCAGTGTTCTCCCCGTATCCTTGAGGCATTGCATTTTCCACTTCATCTCCCCAGTATATGTTATTGTACAACACAGTCATACCATTAGGAACGTACGATATATTAACATTAGATATACTGTGTCTGTGGTGGGAATCTTTGTTATCTTTTAAGATTTCTTTCATGTCTTCTGTTAGACTTTTAGGATACACTTCTTTATCATACTTGTGTTCTCCAGTAAAAGATACAGCAGTATAACTTTCTTTTACTTTCACTTCAGTCTTTATTGAGTTGAGATTATTGAAATTTCTAGTTTTAACTTTATGTGTATCTACAGTATTTGAACCCATTAGAATAATTCCGATGGATAAACCTAATATAAAACTAAGGATAACGCTGAGACAGCAGTAAGTGTAAAGTCCAGAATCTCTTCGAAGAGTCCTTTTAATTTCGTTTCTATGGATATTATCGTAAGCATCGTATATTACATAGTTAGACTTCTTGCAAAATCTTTTCAAATCAACTTGGGTCATCCTTTCTTTACTTTTCGCTTTATCGACTTCTTGAATAGTGGGAATTCTATTATTTTTCGTATCATGAAGCCTTTCTTCTAAAGACTCCATTTTGTGAACGTGGTTTCACTCAGCGGCGGCCATTTTGAATTCCTGAAACAAAGAATGGTCTAATTTAATAATCTTCATTCATAAATGAATAAATTCATGATAACCTATTAAAAGATCTAATATATCAGAACTTGTTTAGTAAATATTACATATACTTAGTGCATGTGCTTTCTAGACTGAAGGTTTTTAGTTATAGAGTGGTACAAAACATATTAGTGTGTTTGCAAACATTGTTAGGTACCTAGGTAAACCTGAAAACAAAATGTTAATATTTTATGAGAAATAGTTTTCATAGTTTTGCTTATTTTGGAGCTTGATGGCGTTCTGATATTTCCATAAATACTTATTTAAAATGTACATTTCTTAACCTTAACTTCACTTCCTTTTGAAGTCCAAAAGGGCCCAAAATAATAATATTAATAATGCATAATTAAAAATATGTTAATGAAATCGTGAGAAGCGACACATAATAACATTATTTGTGACAGATATCGACGCTAATTCCCCGCTTCCGGTTGTGTTGAGTCAGTTGAGTGCCTAAATGACTTCTTAATTAACAGATTAAACTGTTAAAATATGTTTTGTTTGAGAAAATTATGTAAACTGACACTCTCTAAATAAAACCAGAATTTTCTCTACGGTTTTCTAATTGAAGAAATTAATAAGCATATATATAAATAAATTTGTGTTTTAGGCTCTTAAGCTTAAAACGAAATTCTTAACTAATTGTTTCATATTCTACTTTAATTACTTTTGTGGTTAATTGTCACAATTCTGACAATGTCAGAACTATTTGTTCTAAAATTGCCAGAAGAATAGAAAATATACTACATATGTAAGTAAGTAATCTGTTAAACAATTCGTTTCTAAGTAATCTTTACTAAAATTTCTATTAAAACCGCGGTGAAATCTGAGTGGACATTACTCTATTCAAAACATAAGAGCAATCAATCATAAAATAATTTCAATCACACGAAAGTAATTTGATAACATAACCTAAAAACAACACTTCTCAATTTGGCGCCAAAACTCTCGATGTAGGTACTGTCATGGCGTGAGAGCCGCCATCTTGGAATTATTGTTTTCTAAAGAACCGTTGATATTTTGACAGTTGACTCTCGATTATGTACAATGACAAATCATTTTTGTGTGCGTATCTCACAGTTAGAAAGTCTGGCTGAGAGTACTTCAACTAGAGAAAATATAGTTTGAGAGGCAAAAGAATAAATGTTTTCATATTACTTTTTATGTTGCGTTGAGATTATAAAAAGATGTATCAACTTATTTACTACGTCTATGTTACTGGTTTAATACTTATTTACTGCTCTAAAAATCTATATTTTGACATAAGTGACAGAGGTAGCATAATCATTATCTTTAATAAGCTTAGGTAAGTATTTATAATAATAAAAAAACTTAAATAAAACACAATAATAACAACGAGGATAAATTAATTTTCACGCGTGTTAAATATGTATTTCGAACCCACACTAAACAATAACTACATTAAGCGTAACTGAGCGTAACCTATCATTACAGTTTTTTCGAATCTCATTCCCATCAGACTAGAGTCGTCACAGAATTTCGAAAAACCGGACACATTCCGAAATATTTAAGTAATTTAGTTCAGCTACGTGTTCAATAATCGGTATATTATTTTCGGTTACACAACTCAAGTACAACGGAAACGGAAGAAATGGAAGAATGTGAAGAAATGCTATCTTTATTAGTCGTTTTTTTAGGATTAAAAACAATAATTTTTGTTCCTAATTTTTATTTGCAAACATATCAAGATCTTAGTTTTAATGAATAACAAACTTATTTGCAGCGGTTGGAATTTGCGTAAATAAAGTGTTGCTAGCTATAAAAATAAAAACTCAAGCAATAGTGTTAATCAGAAAAGATGTAGCTTTCTAATATTTTTTTTTTATATAATCCGTTGAGTAAAATCAAATATTTTCTCTTAGTTTAGAAAAAAATTATGCCGGTTCTCTTACCGGATAATAAATATTTGATCCCGTCCCTAGTGAGCACGAGCGGTAGGCGTGGCCCGGCTTCAGTAATGACAGTGTCCAAACAGACCACGCTAATTGAAATATTAGCTAGGGATACCGAATAATTGTTGCTTTAAGGATTAAATTGATAACCTCCTTCGTGTGGGAAGTTAACCTTTTTATTACAATTATTTTGAGTGAGTCGGGTTTTTTTTGGCGTATACTACCTAACTTTGTTTATAATGATCACAAATTAGTGAAAATAAAATGTATTTGTTGTTGCTAGTTTTATATAATAAGTAAAATTTATTATATTAAAATCAAACTCCTTTGTGCTGAAATTCTAACTTCTTCTTCTTTTCGTGTCGATGCTGCAACTGTGTTCTGATATTTTGTTGTAGCAACGTATTGGAAAGATTAGCCAGACTAGACACTGCTTTACCGTGCCTATATTTTTTATAGCTGTTACCGGTGTGCGCCACGAGGAGGCTCTTCTAACTGAAACCTTAAACACACCAATAAATACATAATTTTATAAATAAACTAATAACAATGTGGATAACTATGAATATTATTAGGTAATAATAGGTATTAAAAACTTATAAGTTTTTAATACCTATATTTATATTCAATAAGTACTTATAAGTTTTTAATAGGTATTAAAAACTTATAAGTTTTTAATACCTATATGGTACGAGGGGAATTGGTGGAAAAAAGCGGAGAATAGGGACGAGTGGAAGGACTTGGGCGAGAACTTTGCCCAGCAGTGGGACGAGATAGGTTAGAGAAAAAAAAATAAAAAATGGTACAAAGGGTACAAAAATAATAGTGGAAATCAATATTAATAAAACTTCTAAGGACTATAGCCCCTAGAATACTGGATCCTAAGACGTCCCGTCCATGCTGCGCCGGCTCGTGGGCGGACAGACAGACAGACAAGACACATTTATTATATCAACTATTTCTACAATATTGACTTTATTGATTTTCGCAAACACTGACGCCGTTGTGGGTAGTACAGGGAGTAAAAATTATCTTTAACAATCCAAAACTGGATATTACAAATACAATTTATTAATTACAATATTACAAAAGTAGATTTTCAGATATTAAATGTAGCAAAAATTTATCTCTGATGTTATATACAGTAGAAATATAAATTGATGCTATAATAAAACAGCTAACAATTAAAAATAAAGATATGGAAAAGTGAATAAAGCAGAACCAGAGAAAGATGTATTTATATAAAACGAACAGGACACTTCTACCGTAATCGACAATTAATATCTACTAAATACACATTATTAAAGATTCCTCAAAATGTATCAATATTATAATCCTCTAAAACCTCTTAAGTATAGGTAATCTACCAAACCAAAAACACATGAAAATTAATTAATAATTGGCGGCATAATAGTGTAGCATACATAAATCGTATACAATAAAACAATTGGTTATCATTAATTTCCCGATCATTTTTATAAAATCACCAAGATACTTTTCTAATACATAAATATTGGCAAGTACTTATATTTCTGGGCGTCTAGTCGAAGCGACGCGTGACCCGAGGGCTGGTGAGTATCTGGCCCAGCGTATCAGCATTGCTATTCAGCGCGGCAATGCAGCCAGTGTCTTGGGTACGCTTCCGATTGGTACTGATTTGGATCAGTTGAACTATCTATAGATCGTTTGCAACGGTCTGTAGATAGCTCAACTGTTTCTTATGTATTTTATATGACAATGTACATTTTGTAAATACTGTATAGTCGTAAGTTTGTTTGTGAATAAAGATATGTCTTCCAACACCGGACGAAGTACTTATTCAAATATTTTTTGAAGTGAAAACTTCTTTAGCGGCGCTGGGTGGGTAAAAACTTTCAAACTCGCGTCAGGGTCACGTGACGTTGATCGAAAGCGTAAGATCGAGGGAAAGGGAGAGGAACTAGTATCTCCCACTCTTTCTACCGTGCCTGAGTGTGCTGACTCTGTTTAGGCGGCACAGGGCGCTTGCGCGAATGTGTCTGTGTCATTGTGATTGTCATTGTCATTATGACGTCTGTGGTTATATTTTTATGTGAAAACTTAGAAGTGAAAACACAACGTTAATATTGTTGTTTTCACTTCTGCCGGCACTCCCGGAGTGCTACCTTTTTTTAATTTTTTTAAAGCGGCCACTCTGTCAACCTTAGGATCAGATTATTTGTTGGAGTACCTACCTATAGGCTGATCTCAAGATCAGATTGATACGAAGAGGTCAAATGACAATCGTGTCTGCTTTGTGTACCCGACTGCGAGACGAAGGTATTACATGTTCAAAGGTCTAGCGAATTAGAACGATCTGAGAAATCACATTATTTAGTTTATGTTATGCTATAAAAAGGTCGTCTATTTCGCCGACTTAGGCTTTGGTTGCCTGGAAGAGATTGCTTTTAACTATAAGGATTATTGTGTAACTATTTTTGATGCTTAAGTTTTTTATTCTGTGTTTCTTCGTGTGGTGTACCAATGTACCTACATATAATCAGTTTACAAAAACCAATAATTCGTTTTCGAAAAGCGTCATAGCTCAGTTAATAATACTATTTCTGATTTTTGTTATCAAATTAATGTAAGTGCTTACTTATTTTTTTTATTTTCATAGAATTAAGTAGTTTAGTCAAAAAAATATTATATTATTTTATCCTGTGGCATATTAAGCTTTCTACCAAAAGCTTTCTATGCTTTTTACTCAACTTCGCAAATAAAAAGTGAGTTTGATTCTCTCTTTTAATGCTTAAATTATTTTATAGTTAAATTATATAATGATATTAACGTACATCTCGGAACTTGTTCGTCAATCTCAAAACAGATTTAAATGCGATCGTAAAGTTCAGCTCTATAGAGGAACAATGAGAATTAATGTGATCTGTCACTGTCAACTGTCATTTACACATCCGACACGATATTTATACGATATCGGAGGGTTAATCTGGATTTACAACTAACTGTAAATAAATAATTTATGAAAATAACACACATGACTGACTCTCTAGTTCTAAATTAAGCAAAGCTTGTACCTACTATGGGAATTAGATTGCTGATATTTTACTTAGGTATTTTTTTTGTAAATACTTACATACAATACAGCCAGTATCTTGGATGCACGTCCGATTGCTACTAATTTGGACCAGTTAAGCTATCTATAGATCGTTTACAGTTGCAAACAAAAACCTTGGGATGGACTGGACTTACAAGAACTTTAAAGGACTGTGGTGTAGACGAAGAGATAATACATAAGAAACGGTTCAGCTATCTACAGACAGTTGTCTGTAGATAGCTGAACCGGTTCTTATGTATTTTATATATACCTATGTACATTTTGTAAATACTGTAATAGTCGTAAGTTTGTTTGTGAATACATACCTATAAATAATAAATAAATAAAATAATTTTAAGATATTAATTGTTTATTAAAATTATTGTTTAAAACTTGTCCGGAAGGAATCACTTATTTAACAATATTATAGCGAAAATATTTATAGTTCCTATCCTATATTGTCTGAGAGGAATGCTTTTTTATTAGTTTTTAAGTTGTGTAATAAATAGTTTGCATTCATTTGTTAATGTGATGCTCATAGTATTAACACAAGAAACAAAAATAAATTATACATCCCTAAATTTAGACTTCAAAAGGTAAATGCGTCATATATGGGAAATACCGTACGTTTTTATAATAAGCTTCCCGAAAATGCAACAAAACTCTCAGTTAGGAAATTTAAAACATACATCTTATAAAAAAGGCGTATTATACCTTAGACAGCTATATGATAAAACTGCATGGCCTGATGTCGCTCCACCCGTCAACAGCAAATGTGTCGATTAACGATTTTAGTAATGTTCTCTTGATCTGCTTATGTACCTACTTGTTAGTCAATAGATTGTAGTATACTTGTATCTGAAGCGAAGCGTGTGCTGTCTCTTTGATTTACGTATAGCTTTTTTATTCTATTTTTTTTTTAATCATTAACATGTCCTGACATGACTATTATTTGTATTATAACTAAATTAAATTGACACCGCACTGTAACTTCAGTACTTAATTTAGTTTAATAGTAATTCTTTGTAAGAAGGATCATATAAAAAAACGGTAGGAACCAGGCCGTAAGTTTCTTGCCCGTTCTTCTAGGCTCTGGTCGCGTGGAACTGGCACCTAGAATCACCCAGTATGTAAGACGATTCTAAATGATCCTTGTGATTTTACTGAATAAAGTAGTTTTGACTTTGACTTAATTCACTCAATATTTATAAAGAACGCATTGGACTACGAAATTAAACAAATAAACTAAATTATCGTAAAAACAACACGTATTTTGTCAAAAACCTTGTTTTTGACATGTTCGTATGAAAAAGATTCAAACACCAAATGGATTGGAAAAAAATAAAAAATAAAAGTAATTTTACTAAAATGAACAATATTCCTTTACAATAAGGATCATTCACATTGACTTGATCGCAAACCAATCTTCAATCTAAACAGAATACTGAACCATAAACCAAGGCATTAAAGTACATTTTCCATTAACAAAGTACCAATCTGTCAAGCGTGATAGATTAAGAGAAGTTGTTTTTTTTTTATTTTTCACATGACATGTGACATTATGTATGAGATTTTTTATTTTTGTTTAACTTTGATTTTGATGGATACGCTTTTGATGGTCACAAGAATTCCAAAATGGCGGATGTTATAATTATTGTAATACCTACTTGTATATACATATACAACACCTTAATTTTGAAAGAAATTGAGATTTACATTATTATACAGAACAGTGGGTAGGTTTTTACTTTTTAGTGATAAAGGTCACTCAGGTCCTTTTGAAGCACAGATTGTAATTTTTTGTTGTAAAATATATTTTATTTCTCTTTGAGTTTTGATTCGCAGTAGCGCCTTCCTTAACTCTGCTTCTTTACTGGCGTCAGGAAAGGGGGCTGATTTTGATAAAACTTTGTAATTGGTCATATTTTTGTCAACAATAGGTATTATTTGACTGAACGCAAGTACCTAAATAATACTACTTACATGTGAAAGTTTGGATGGATGTGTGGATGTATGTTTGTTACTCTTTCAATCAAAACATACTGGGGCCTTATTCTCTATTGTATTGCAAACCACGCGCGTTACTTGGCTTAGGCAAGACAACGGGCGTGGAATCTGAAAAAAATGTATGGCGTAAGCCTTAGTTGTCATTCCCTACCGCGACACGGTACGGTTTGAACTGTCAACTAAACGTGTCGAAGTCTGCCGCGTTATGAAAACTATTCGTTTCAAAACGTGTCATGCGCGATTCGAATAATTTAGATACAAATCAATCATTTTTGAAGTTTGCGTTTTGAGGGCTTAGTCCTATATTGCATTTTAAAACTTCCTACTCTCGAGCCGACAGTCGTCTCTCGGATGTCCATATATTTTTGTATGGATATCCGAGAGACGACTCTCGGCTCGAAGGTAGGAAGTTTTAAAATGCAACCTCGGACTAAGCCCTCTGGAACGCGTTGTGACGTAGCACGGTTTGGGGAAGGAATATAGAGAATAAGGCCCCTGAACGGATCTGGATGTTTGTCACAAGGTTTTTTTTTTTATGCATTATAGGTAAACTCTTGTTTATAGTAGAGATAGAATATAGTCTGGAATAGCACATAGGCTTCTCATTAAACCGCTAAAATGTATGATTTCCGTGGGATAGATTTGTTTTCATATTCCATAGAGCAAAGTATCGACATGTTTTTTTTTTTCGTAGGGTTTTTTCATATAAATATAATTTTAGTAAAATAATATAGCCTCGAAGTACTAATCCAGTGCAGTCAAAGTCGCGGGCACCAGCTAGTGAAATATAAATGGAGCCTGCTTCAACCCTCAGCCATCCGTCAGTCTGTCATCGATATCGTTAAAGATTTATTTGCAAACACTAACACTTATAGGATTTCTGTACAAAGCGAACGGCCGCAAACTAACCACCATGCCACCGGAGTCACAGCTCGGCCGCATAACAGCTAGGCAACTTTTACAGAAATAATACGCTTGCGTACTGATTTGGATCAGTTAAATTATCTATAGATCGTTTGCAACGGTATGTGGATAAATAAATAATACATTATTTACTTCCCAAAACATAAAAAATATAAATACAAATAAAGTTACAATAAGTGTCGAGCACTCAAATTTGACATTTGTATTTGTTATTGAGAATAGATAGCTCAACTGTTTCTTATGTATTTTATATATACCTATGTACATTTTGTAAATCCTTAAATTGTGTATAATTAGATAGAAGATACAAGACACTTGCACACCACTTAATTTTAAATTACAAATTGAACAAGAAAACAAAATCGAGATATACAATGGGCGGTCCTATCACTATAAGCGATCTCTTCGGAAAATCGGACTCCAGGTGAGTAACTCTCTATAGAGCTGTATACATTTTGTTGGTGTCGGCGACTGGTTGCGCCGCCATGGCGTCCCGGTGAAATATAGCCCTTTTAGGATAGACAGTAAATAATTTGTTGGAGTATTGTCTTGACTCATGAGTGATGTAGCTGTACTGCTTCAGCTATGCAGCCATCCGATAGGCCAGGTCAGGTTACCTACTCATTGTTAGAAGTACTTTACGATCTTTTCTTAGTACAATATGTACTTACTTTATTAAACCCTTCGTCATCTAAATATTACTTTCTTTGATTAAAAATTAGAAGTTTATGAATCCATAATGTTTATTAAGCTGTTTTAATTATTTAACTAATTTGTAAGAATTTTAAGTTATCTAATAGCTTTATCTTAAACAATATTTATTAATAAGTTATTGTCACTTTGACATTGACATTTCAGTAATTGGATTTAAAACTATTCTATTTTTTAATTAAAATAAACAATAATTATAATATAAAATACTTCATGCAATTTTATTACAAAACCACAATAAATTTTTGTTTTTCTGTTCATTTGTAATTTTGGAGGAACTTTTGTTGGCGCTCAGTGGGGTTTCTTGTTTGCATATTTATTTACAAATAAACTGTCTTAGTTATTGATTATAGTGTGAGAAATATTAATATTAATGTAAGTTTATATCAGATAAATTAAATATAATAATACAATATTTACAAAAATGAACAAAACCTTTTTGAATCGTCATCGACAAGTACCTAATACATTTAATACATTATAATATATTTTCGTAACCTTTTACTAAGTTTAGATAATTGGTCCAATTTTGATTTTGAAAAACCTTAATATAATTCTTATATGTAAATAATATGTAGGTATTTATATGTAAATGTGGTATCATGTTAAAAAAGAAATTGTTTAAAAACAGGGCGACACAAAATGAAAATGTGTGTCAGAAGTCATAATATGTGACAGTACATTCGGCTATCCAAGTTATTTGACAATAACATAATATGTTAAACTCAAAAGCTAGTGGGGAATCCAAACCCGTAATTCTTGTAACCATCACATTTTCCATCAATATCACTCTTATTTTAAGTAGGCTACGGTTCAAAGTACATCAACTGTTATCAAAACAAAATGGTTTCCCTCACAACATCAACATCCACACTAAAGAACTCTAACAGTATCAATATAAGGTTCAAAATGTCACCGACAATGGCGCTATAACTTGGTATTCAAGATGGCGGACGCGCGGTCTTTTGTAGGTTAGAAAATAGAGGTTATTTTTGACTGTTCTAAGTTGAATATTATATTTGTTGTTGAACAGTCGGTAACAAGGAATGGTATGCATAATATCTCATATACTATAAGGTCAGTGTGGGCAAGTCCGGCATAGTTTTCTTAAATTGAATTTCAATTTAACTTTAAAAATCGAAATAAAATTTATTAGTTACTTTAAGTAGTCGGAAAATATTGGTATTACATTTTTCTTTCTATATCTATCTAAAAGTAGGGTTAATTGTAATTGTCTTCAGATTTATAGCATTTTTTTGTAAAGTAGGCATTTAGACGGACTTCCCAAGCAGTTTGAGGCAAGTCCGTCTAGTAGCAATAAAATCGTAACTAGTGAGCCAATATGTATGAAAACCTTATCGATAAATGATGAAAAGCTGCCGTTGAAATACGTGTTTTAAACGTGTGACTATAAGGTATACTTTTAAAGAAAAATAAAATTATTAAAATCAAGGGCAAGTCCGGCATATCTTTGCTGATGATGTACTTTCAGTGGTTGTAAACATTTTCACAAAGTACCCACTTACGATTTTTTTTGTCAATAACATACAACTCAATACACAAGAATCTTTATTTGTAAACAAGTAATCGTTAATAATGTAATGTATGAATTTTGAAATGGTGTGGCAAACTATTGCCAGATCTGTAGCTACATTTATAACACTTTCTGCCAGTACGAAATAAATGAGTATGGGATAATTTTCTAAATCAGATCTTTGTTAAAACGATAAATGTTCACAAAGTCTGACATGATGTGCCATGCATGCTACATGAGTCAGTTATAAAAAAACAGAAACTAAAAAAAAGGTTGGATAGTTCCATGCTTTCAAAATATATTCAAAATTTATAAACTTTTAAAGAATACTTATAGGTGATGCTAGTCCTCTTGCAAACATACCAGCGCATCTTTCACTTATTTATTTATTATACAAAAAGTAAATACAGAAAAATAAACTTAAATAGATTAGATTTACAGAGGCAAGCTTAATCCTGAAAAGAGTTCACTTTCGTAGACAGGCGAATAATACTTACGAGTTGAATAAACAGTATCTATAAAATATTTATAAAATTTGAACTACTAAAAAGGTTGACAATATCTGAAATTAAGGTAAGTCCGGCATATGACGGACTTGCCTTATGTATAGTAGACGGACTTCCCAACTATAAAATTCGAATCTTGGATTTTTCTATTTGTTATAATTACGAAACTAATGCGTTATTTTTGAATCGGACAACAGATATACATTCCCGAATCTGTAAATGGCCTACGTTATCACAGATACTCAGAAAACTCCTTAGATTTCACGCCTTTTTTTTCATTTTTCGACGAGACGTCAAACTTCAACTTCAAGTTAAATTCGCGGAAAAAATTGGTTGTCAAATTTTTTCCAACATTAAGATGTTAGCGACATCTATTATCACTAGTTCGAACAAACTCAATGATACTGTTTTACCAACCGAGTTATATGGCTCTAGCTATTCAAAAACGGAAGTTATTGCCACTAGACGGACTTAGGGCCTAGACGGACTTACCCACACTGACCTTACTCGATTTGAGGGTGAGTTACAAGAGTTGGATACAAGGAACTATTTTGTTTGGAATTAGTGAACGATGTTAGACACTTAGTTATATTAGTTCAATCTGTTTGTTTTTAATGCTTTTATTTATCTATTTAAAATGTTATTATTATACAATATTACGTCAGCCAATTAGATTAGTATAGTTTTTTAAGTTTTCAAACGATTTAAAATACAATCGATAAAAAGATAATGCTACCTTTCGATCGGTAGGTACTTTTTGGATCAGTTGAGCTATCTTCAGGTCTCTTGCAACGGTCTGCAGATAGATAGACTACTGTATTTTGTACGTAGATATTATGAATAGGTACTGTCATTTCATTTTATTTATGTCGCCATAATTATCACTATCAATGTCATACAAGGAATGTCAAATTTTATATTTAGTTATAGTCGTACTACTATTTGTTTTTTTGTAAAATAAATGTGTAGCATTATATAGAAATAAGGATTTCGTGTAATAATATTAAGTTATTACCGAAGCAATAACAAAATACTAGTTAATTAATTATCATGGTACAATAAACAGTGGCACCACAGCCTGAAAAAAAAAAACTACCATAGACAAGTCCAACAGGTGACTTTTTAAATTAGCGATGTCTGCTCCCAGACACTTTTCAATTTAGTCGTGACGTCATAAAAACATTTATTAAAATAGAGTCGTCTATCCTAACCGGTCCTTGTCCGAGAATCGAACCCGGAGAGATAGCATCAGCCGTTCAGTGGTATTCCAAAAATTTTTTGACCGAGATCTTGTAGAGTTGGTGAAAAAGTAGGTTTATGTTTTAAGAAGGCTTGTTTATAAAATGGTATTTAGTTTTTTACGATCGGGATGGAATTTGTTTTGGGTTCCAAAACAAAATGGGTGGCATTATTCTTGTTTCCGTTTTTATGACATTTAAGTCGTGTTTTGTATTCAGAAAATTTGTTTTTTAACATTTACTTAACTGTTTTTAAGCGTGGTTGTGTTTTAGTGTTTATTTGTTATTTGTGTGACTATTAACTAATGTATTTTGAGTTTGATCAGCCAACTTATACAATATCTTTAAACAGGTACTTTATTACCGAAAGTATATAAGTTCATATTTTCTATTTAACCTATTATTTATGTAATCATGTGCAAACGTTGACAGATATTGTGGCAGCCTTTTGTAGATTATGAAAAAAAAAGCTTCCAAATTAATAAATGTCTAAATTATATCCTGTTTATTCCAAAAAAAAAAGTTTTGACACTCTGTCCACAGACAAATTACCATAAACCATTTCTCATCTAGAAATGGTTTTTTTTTTTAATTCAAAATTATATTTGTATATGCTAACGGTGATCGGCAGGCTCATATCATTCATGTTCGTGTTTCCTTTGGCTCTTTTTTTTTTTTTTGAACCGCCACGAGGCATAACCGATAATGTGCATACGTATTTTATTTTATATTTTAATAAGAAGCCTTTTTTATCGATTGAAGTTGGCCAATTCGTTTTTTTATGCGTTTTGCTCGATTTTTCCAAGTCCGCGGAATTTTGTTATGATTTTTGTATAAGTTTTAAGATGATTTTACAGAACTTATTATAAACATACTTTTTATACCGAGTGGTGCCTTTTTACACATAGTATAGCATGTGTTTTGTTTTAATGTATGTATGTGTGATGGTGTAAGTATATAAATATTTTCTATTTCTATAATAGATTTTAATGGAGAATGTTGAATGTTCAGAACCATAGCCCACCACGAGGTCTATTACATTTCAAATAACCCGTAGTTTCGATTTATAGTCATAATAAAGATACTAAAACCAATAAATACTAAAGTTATTGGTGTATCAACTACTTACAACCACATCAAAAAGGTTATGCTTTAACTGAGTTATAGGACCTACTGCAGAAGCTCATTTTATAATATTTATAATATACCTACATATACTTAAGGTATATTTATACGTAAGTTACTTTTTTCTAGTTTCTAAAATGTCTATGATATCTAAATAAAAATATATTTATACTAAGTATAGACATTTTGTTATGAAATAAGATTTAAGTATATAATTTACAGTTATGTATGTGTACCAACACCTAAATACCAACCCTTAGCGTCTACATAAAATAATTACGAACAATTAGCAACATAACAAAACCAACAAATAATTGTCGTTTCGCCGAACGAATATTCGACCACAAAGAGATTCCTTCGTCATTAAAGTCTTTAGTCTGTGCTTTTTGTGTGACGGCAAGCAGGATTCCAATTTTGAAATACGCTCCCGAATGTCATCTAGTTGGGAAAGATTTGACATTTTGTCGATTCGAAATTTAAAATTATATTCGAATCGCGCACTCTTTTCAAAGCCTACTTTGGAGCTCAAGTTTCAGTCATCAGTCATTTTTAAATTTTATAACCTTTAAATAGTTATAGATTAGTATTGAATATTTCTGAGGTCAAATTCAGGACAGCATCTGAACTTTTGGCATTGAAGCCATTTTGGCTGATCAACGTTCCTGAAATCAAAGCTCTTGGCAATATAATCAATGTGACATTTTGCATATAAAACGTTCTTTCGATGTGTAACTTATTTGAAAGGTATCTATAGATAGATGCCGGTGCAATCACAAACAAATGACACTAAACTTTGTCTTACATTTAAATATGTAAGCATACATGTGAGTAAAAGTAAGTAAAGTTTTTATTCAATAAAATCACAAGGATCATTTAGAATCGTCTTACATACAGGTGATGATTATACATACTGTGCAGTGGATTATAGGGCACATCCGCGGACGTGCTAAGTGAGACAACGCATTATCACCATTCCATGGTAGATCAATCATCCGCTTGTATTGTAAGTAGTACTATAATCTATTTAGGTTGTAAGTACTTACTTATATAAAAAAAGGAAAACATTTTGATCAAACAATTGGTTTAGGTATTGTAAGGTACCTGGGTCGAATATGGCCACCTTAAGGTTTGTTATCCTTTTTTAATAATAATAACGCAAAAAAAAACAAGTTTTAGCACTCTTTCATAAAGAGTGGCTATTTATCTTTAAAACAAAGGCAAAAAAATATAAAGACTTTAAACGGTAAAAAAGTATTACCAACATTTATAAAAAAATAGAAATTGGCCATATTTACGAGGGGGGAGGTAAATATGCCCATACATGTGGCCATATTTATTGTATGAATTTACTTGTTTAAAAATATCCAAAATAAAATGAAAGAAAAATAAATATTATGTTTTAATAGAGTATTTATTTAAAAGATATTCTTTGGGCTACATTCAGTACAAATTAAGAACTATCTTAACAAGAAATATAAATTGAATGATATAAAAATCAACAATGAGATTCAACAAGTTTTTCTTAATTTTAAACTTAAAATGCTACGCATAGTTATACCTTTTTATAATCAACAACAAAATTACCTCGAATCCCTTCAGTTTTATAGCGTGCCATGGTCTAAAACAAACAAAAAAGTTTATAATTTCCTACCGGAAATATGGCCAATCGGTGGCCATATTTGCAGTCATGGATTTTTTACGTTTTTATATTTACGAAAGAAATACACACTATTACTTTGATAATTAGACAAAGAAATATCAAATTACAATCGTCACACAACACCGTAATGTGATTTACAAAGATTCTTATTTAAAAAATAACAAAATATAGGACAATACTTACCAAATGTTTTTATAACCTCAACAACGTGTTTCACTTTAATTGACACTGGGCGACTAGCGGGTGCGCGGGAAGGGTGACAGGTACGCCGTTCGGATACATGCGACACTAGCGACAATATATGGTCGCATTCAGGTTATTACAATATTTCGTCTTTGGAATAATGGTATGTGGCCATATTTTTCGGCTGGCCATATTCGACCCAGGTACCTTATATTTCTTATGAATAAATTATAAAGCTTGTCTACTTTATTTGTCACAGCTTTAGCTGTCAAATTTATTATTTTGATAGTTTGAACTGTCAAAAGAGTATTATCTAAAAAAATATTTTGACAGATAAAATCACTTAATGCACTTTGACGTTCCGTATATTGACATTTTATTGTAATTTGTCGATGAATGTCACAAGTCACAACCCACACCTTATTGGTCTCTATTCCAACCTACGATTTAAAAAAAACATCACAAATATTCACTTTGGTGTCAAAAAATGGTCAATAATCTATGTGAAAGAAACTTTTAGAATTTCTATTAATATTTATCAATGAATTTGAATTAAATTCGAATTTGCGTCAGAGATATGTGTCTTTCAAGATCATATCTTATTTTCTTGGGTTCTTTTAAAGACTCACTACGTTTTCCAGCTAGCTCCGTCATTTCCGACTTCTGTCAGTTCTAACATCTTTAATAAAGAACAATAGTGAACTCATGATTTGTAAACTTCCCGCACTTAAATACAAAATATGTCCACATAGCTGTTCGAAGGAGGGCGCTGGGTGTCGGGATACAGATTTTCTCGTCCGACCCCAACACATCTCACCACTTGTGGAGTAGGTTTTCAAAAACTAATTTTCCATTATTTTTGTATAACATACTTAGCTAAGAATTAAGCTTAGTTTAGTTTTGTTAAGATTTATAATATTGATGTATTGTAACCTACAAACTTGATTGAAATAAATAAATTATTATTATTATTATAGTTGGATGTCAAAATGACAGTTGACATTTCCTCAAATAAATTAAGCAACGGATATTAGATGTTACTAACAAAATGGCATGTTATATGGATAATGTTTATGTTTATTTCTATTAGGTTCCATGTTTGTTGTCGGTTGGCAAAACTCACATGAATTGATAACCTATTTTTTTACGTATTATAGGCATACGCTTGACCACAACCGCATGTGATGTCAACGAAGTCAGTTAAATATTACAAAAGACGGCGGCCGGTTTGAAAAAACTTATCTTATTTGAACCGAAAATCAAAGTTTGGAGGTTTCCCAACGTGTTCCGATTGAGACATTCAGATATCGAGTTTAGTTTATAACTAGTTTAATTCAACTAACTGACTTTATTATTTGACAAAATTTTAATTTTTTGACACGTCTTGTATGTAAACTACATATATTATTTTTAGATTATTTGTTTTAACGTTAATTTTTGACACCTTTTATCAACAACTTTGTGAAAAATAAACAAAACGTTTGCTGTTTTAGGGTTTATGAGGCATTTACATTTTTAATACAGACATAGTAGGTACCTATGACTGAATTAATTATGAATAAGTAATTGAAAAACCTTTCTTGTTTTTTATTATGAACATAATTTCAAAAGTTACGTTTCTAAATATCTAAATTTAATATTTCTAAGAATCTGTCGTAAGTATTAAATTCCTAACATCCTTTGTATTAGTTTACATCAAAAAACCATTTTAATGGTAGGTATTTATTGAAATGCGATAATTTTATATATTACTAAGTCACTTTGACAACCCGTTTGACAAGTTGTCACGGCACCTTATCGAGAAATAAATTTAGATTTAGAAAATGGACGCAAATTTGTCTCTTTTTATCTATTATTTAATTCTAAGAGGAGATTGGGGTAAAATGGCCTTTGAAAACAAAATTAAATTTATATAAGTAGGTTATATAGGTTATGGTGTATTGGTATGTTTAATATAGGTATTTGGGTATTTACTAAAATTAGATTTTACCTCACAACTTCTTATCCTAAAAACTATAACTAAAAGTAACTTATTTCAACATCTTTATTTAAATGTGTCTTTTACATAATAAATTGTATATTATTTTATTAAAAAAATATTTATTTATATAATTACATTTAAACAAACATTGTATGAAAATACTTAAATTTTTATTAAACTTTCATTAATATATTGAATTTCCAAGGTAACAATTACGTTCCTCTTAAAAAAAACAAATAATTTATTACAACTATCCTCGTATCGCCTAGAGTCATCTTAAAAGTATACAGATAACTAATGTCAAAGCACGTTTAAGGATGCTTTATTTTAAATAAATTATTAAATTAATATAAATTATTGACTTTTTTCAACTTCCTTCGTATATTTTATAAATTCCAATATATTATTTACCTATTCCTAATATCAGGTTTCAGATTTTAAACAATAATTGAGATAAGATTATCTATAAACATCTAAAATTATATTTAAATCGATTTAATCTTTTAGGTATCAAAGAATCTAATTTTGTAGCTTGAATATCTTCTATACAAAAAAGTGTTTAAATATTAAATACAAAAATACAAATTGTTGTATTAATGATAATAGATACATACCTACCAAATTATATAGTCATGAATGGCAAAATCAAATAAAAATTAAAAAATATTAACCACTTAGTATTTGATAGTGTTCAAATGAACCACATAGATAGGACATATTTAAATAATTTATTGATTTCAAAATATAATCACCTACATAATAAAGTGTAAAAGTAAACTTGAACAAGAATGCAAAAAAAATTGCTGGTTGAATGCCTACTAGATAAACACTTTTAATCATAACGTAAAAAAAACTAGTGTTTATATTTTTAAAGCCAAACTGATGGGTAGTTTATGACAAACAGGCACTTTATTTTTATTATATGTATTGATGTCAAATTACACTCAAAGGATTCATTATAGAATGTATTAATACTAAGCATCGAATTATAAATATAATTATATTTAATATCGACTAGCGTGAAATTGGTTTGATATGTTAATAAGTAATATTAGCCCACCTTTTAAAACATTATTAATTTATCATGTAGAAAAGTGTTATGTATGTTATATTTATGCAGTTTTTAAGCTAGTGGGTTTGAATCCGCTTCAATGGATTATTGAACTAAATTTATTTTATGTCAAAGATTGAGTTGCTTTGACTTTATGATATCGTTTTGGGTTTGATGTTTGGAAATAGCTAAAAGTGCTTAGAATAAAGCAATGATATCAATAACCTAAGTAGATAGGTACATAGATATTTTATACGAATTTTATTACCATAGACAAGTCACTAAAACATTTATTTTTAATTACTAAAAAAGTATTATTCATATATTAATGTAATTTATATGGGATCACTAATTTATGATCTTTCTAACAAAAACCATCGTCAAAATACAGAGTAATCAAACATACAAAAAATACAGACCAATTGAGAAGCTAATTTCTAGAAGTCAGTTAAAATGAATAAATAACATTAATTAAACAAACGGATAAATAAACTATTCTACAAATGCTCGCCCCTCCATCGTAGTCCAGTCAAAATAGACTAAAATTATGACTTCAGTTTGCATTAATTCCCAACAAGCTGGATTTTTGTACAGGCCTTGAATACGTCATTATAAATGATATGTCAAAAGTCCCCATCGATCCCGCTTGTGCGTTGTTTTTTATTCGAGGTCAAAGGTCATAAATTTGCGTTTTTTGCATATATCTCTGAAACAACGAAAGCTATCGAAAAATGGTTCAGGCAAAGTTTGTAGATCGTAAAATTGTCTACAAAAATACCTCAACACTTTTCATCTACAAAGCATCGCTTTTGAGATTTAGTGACTTTAGACCGCAGAAAAATCGTCGAAGATGCTGCGTTTTTTTCATTTCAACCGTTTTATCTGCCTTATTGCCACAGAATAAACAGTATTTTTTTAAATTTACTGAACGGGGTGATGGGTTCGATGGGTTAGTCCTCCTCCGAGGTAATGAATCGTCTTTTTGTCTCAAGAAATACTGTTTGTTCTGTGGCAATGAAGCAGATAAAACGGCTGAATTGAAAAAAACGCAACATTTTAGTAGATTTTTCTGCGGTTTTAAGTCACTATATCTCAAAAGCGATGCTTTGCAGAAGAAAGGTGTTGAGATATTTTTGTACACAATTTTACGATCTACAAACTTTGTCGGAATCATTTTTCGATAGCTCTTGTTTATGACTTTTAAACGCAAATTTATGACTTTAACCTGGGTATTTGCGTTTTTCGCGTATATCTCTGAAACAACGAGAGCTATCGAAAAATGGTTCCGACAAAGTTTGTAGATCGTAAAATTGTCTACAAAAATATCTCAACACTTTTCTTCTACAAAGCATCGCTTTTGAGATATAGTGACTTAAAACCGCAGAAAAATCTACTAAAATGTTGCGTTTTTTTCAATTCAGCCGTTTTATCTGCTTCATTGCCACAGAACAAACAGTATTTCTTGAGACAAAAAGACGATTCATTACCTCGGAGGAGGACTAACCCATCGAACCCATCACCCCGTTCAGTAAATTTAAAAAAATACTGTTTATTCTAAAGTTATAAAACGGCTGAAATGAAAAAAACGCAGCATCTTCGACGATTTTTCTGCGGTCTAAAGTCACTAAATCTCAAAAGCGATGCTTTGTAGATGAAAAGTGTTGAGGTATTTTTGTAGACAATTTTACGATCTACAAACTTTGCCTGAACCATTTTTCGATAGCTTTCGTTGTTTCAGAGATATACGCAAAAAACGCATTTTTATGACTTTTAACCTGGAATAAAAAACAACGCACAAGCGGGATCGATGGGGACTTTTGACATATCATTTGTAATGACGTATTCAAGGCCTGTACAAAAATCCAGCTTGTTGGGAATTAATGCAAGCTGGAATGTCTATTTTGACTGGACTATCGCGGTTACACTCACAAGCAATAGTGAACAGATACAATATTTTGTTGGTTGTTTTTGTTTAGTCAGTCTTGACACGTTACCATTAATAAAAAATAGCTGGACCGGTCAACTGGCTGGCCAACTAGTGCAGTAAAGAGGCGAACCCACGTTCATTTTTGAAATGGTCACCTCTATCTGCGTAAGGGTACCAGGTTGACTGTCCGGGCTCCAGAGTAGGAATGGTCCTATACGTCCAGTAATGTTTTTATTAAAAGTCGGTATATTTGTGGGTAAAATGTATATATATATATTATAACTGTGGACTGGTAGGGAAGTCGCTCTAAAGACCATATGTGGTCTCTGGACTGTACCCTTACGCACACCTACCTCGTGCTTTTCGAAGCACGATGCGAAGTGCTAGATTTTTATGCTGAACAGGTACCGCATTGCTGCGTTCCGGTTTACAATCTAGATATTTTATATAACCCCAAACACAGGAAACAAATAAATTAAAAATGAATAAAGTAGATAATAAAATAAGGGGGCCTTATCGTTGAGAGATCTTTATGGATTGCGGTACGGTAGAACTGCACATGATGTAAAGAGGATTGTCTCAGCGGTGGACGCAGGGTTGCCTCTCAGGGTACTTCCTCAATGAACATACTGTGAGATGACACTGCTATAAATATCCATTCCGATTGGGACATTTTGTTAATTTTTTGATTGCAGTTTTTATTCTTTTTTATTTTTATTATTTTGTGAAATAACGACTTTGATTGAAGTTTTGAGGATGATAATTTAGGTACCTTTTTAATTATTTATGTTAAATTAAATTAGGTACCTACTTATAATATACAGGGTTACATGGAAAGTCGTGCTAGATCCGTTAAGGGCGTGGAGTACCCATCATTTCTGACTTATTTTACAAAGAAACACCTTACCCTAAACTTAACCCATTTCGAGATATTCGACTTTTAAATTTTTATTGAAAATTGCAGACTTTTAGGCTACTAAATTTATTATTGTTTTTTCTGTGCATCTTATTATTATTATTATTGCATTTTTACATGGGTAATAAGATGCTTTAGGACATCAATCATTAAAATAGTGCATAAGTTAATTGAATAGATCGTAGTAGACAAGTGAAACTTATGAAATAAAAAAATATTTTAGAAGGTTTATTTTTCTCTAAGGGATATCTAAAAAAAATATTATGGCACCCGTTCGGCGGATGTTATAATAAATATCTACGTTTCAACAGCTATCTAACGACGTATAATAATCTAGGGTTTGTATTACATTTCGTGGAAAAAAAGTAGTTGGGACGCTCCAGGTTGCAGTTCTAACGGTCCCGCGCGAGCAAGACAAGTGAAGATTTATGTAGATGCGAATGAAAGAAAAAATGTGTAGAGACCGGCTAGGGCTGGGAATACAACAGGGGAAATTGTTTTGGTTGTCAGTCTTCTTTTGTGCTTCGTACATAGTGAATGTGATATCGTTTTGCTCTTTTCTCGACTTGGCTGTGATTCTGAACTATTTCTTCTGATTTTGGCTACTGTGCTGAAGAAATAGTTCAGAATCACAGCCAAGTGGAGAAAAGAGCAAAACGATATCACATTCACTATGTACGAAGCACAAAAGCAGACTGACAACCAAAACAATTTCCCCTGTTGTATTCCCAGCCCTAGCCGGTCTCTACACATTTTTTCTTTCATTCGCATCTACATAAATCTTCACTTGTCTTGCTCGCGCGGGACCGTTAGAACTGCAACCTGGAGCGTCCCAACTACTTTTTTTCCACGAAATGTAATACAAACCCTAGATTATTATACGTCGTTAGATAGCTGTTGAAACGTAGATATTTATTATAACATCCGCCGAACGAGTGCCATAATATTTTTTTTAGATATCCCTTATAGAAAAATAAACCTTCTAAAATATTTTTTTATTTCATAAGTTTCACTTGTCTACTACGATCTATTCAATTAACTTATGCACTATTTTAATGGTTGATGTCCTAAAGCATTTTATTACCCATGTAAAAATGCAATAATAATAATAATAAGATGCACAGAAAAAACAATAATAAATTTAGTAGCCTAAAAGTCTGCAATTTTCAATAAAAATTTAAAAGTCGAATATCTCGAAATGGGTTAAGTTTAGGGTAAGGTGTTTCTTAGTAAAATAAGTCAGAAATGATAGGTACTCCACGCCCTTAACGGATCTAGCACGACTTTCCATGTAACCCTGTATATAGACGTTAAGATTATTATGTTTAGATTGACCCACCTTTTTGCTTTAATTACCTAATAGGTTTTTGGTTTTGGAAATGCACTTTAAAAACAACACAAGTTCTTAATTTACCAAAGAAATAGCTCTCTGTCAAATCCGTGAGAAAAGTCACGTCAGAAAACGTGAAAAAAGCGTAACATCGTGACATTTGACCCTAACGTCAGTGTCACGGGTAATTTTTGACACAATAGTTAGACGTGACGGATTACGTGACATTTGTACAGAATGTCCACTTTGACATCGACGTCGTGAGGGTTAAGAAATGGATAAAAGTTGTTCAGAAAAAAATGAGGTATGTTACTTATCACGACTGTATTTCTTGGTACAGTAAGCACCATAAATTGTTTGTTTTTTAATTATTGCTTTTTAATCAACTTAATTAGTTGTTCTTACTAAGTACAGATATGTATTAATTAGTTTATAAAATATTTAGTTTACATACAAACATAGCTGTTTTTTTATTATCTATTTATTAAATGAAAGATTAATAAGCTCAAATTTCTCAAATACCTAATTATTTTATGCAAAGCAAAATTGCTTAAGTAAATATAAAGATACACAAATGTTTAAAACAATGGTTACAATCGAACTCACAATACTGTCAAAGCTATACCAACTAAGCTGGGATGGACACCTGTCAAACTTTTTGATATTATTTTATTCAAAAATTTCCCCACGGTGATAATATGCTCAACAGATTGCATACAAATTGTTAATTCATCTAAACAGCTTACAATTACTAAATTTTACATTATAAGGAGACTTATTATCAAAAACGTTCGATAAAATGGAAACGATATCTCAAACGAAAACGATACAACGTACAGAAAATTTTGTTGAAAATGTGCAATTCAGCCATGCCAGTTAAAATCACCAATTTTAACTGTGTCGAGTCAATTGTCATTCAGTTTTAAAGGAAAATTGGTGGAAATTAAACTAAGAAGCGAATTTCATCTATAAATTAAATATATTTACTTAATACAAGTACATATATTAAAATTATCAAAATTCTAACAGTCAATATTGCAATGTTTTCAAATGTTTTGGTTACAAAACAACAAACTATTCCATAATTAAAATTAAATTGCTACTATTATACAAATTTCTATCCACATTCAAGATAAAATTTCAAAACGTCAAAAATGTTTACATGCTATTCAAAAACATGATAACTATATTCGATTATTTACCTATTCTATTTCTAAATATTATTTCCATAAATCAATCATTTTCGTTAACTCTATCAACTTTTGAATGCCAAGTAGATGACCAACTTGAAATAATCTCATATAATGACATTTTTCGAATGTTTTCGACCATAGTCCCCCGATCGAAGATAAGGGCCATACTAGTAAGACATGTTGTCCAATTAAGATATTTGTTTTTTGGAATAATAATGCATACGTTTGTTAACACTTTACTGAGTGTGTTGGGGCCTTAATGTGTAATAATGTATCTTATTTGATTGGTGTGTAGTGTGTACGTACTTTATATTCTACTAGTTGTTTTCCTCAGCTTTACTTGCTTGGGACCTAATTAGACGATACAAAAGGAACGATTTGTAAAAAAGTGTGTAATATAAGAATTCTAACAATCTAGTTCTCATAGCTGTTTCCGTAGACAGGCGTCACAGTTCAGTTGCTAGCTATGCCTTCTATGCTGGCGGTCGTGGGTTCAATTCCCACCAATAACTTCTCTGCCTTTTCTGAACATTTTCGTTGTGTCTTGGTCATACTGTATGTATTTACCAAAAAATGCTTCAATCAGCAATCCAGTTAATCTACAAACAGGGCTGGATAATTGAAATGAACTTGTCCTATCTAAAAGTAAGAGAGCTAATTCTAGCCTAGATTTTAGTCACTATTGTCTCAGTATTAGTCATAACATGAACCTGTTTAGGAACTGCATTCTCAGAGTATGAAAGTCCATTCAACTGAGCAACTGCTTGACCTAAAACTGAACGTCCAATTACATAGTATATATGCTATGTATGTTATTGTAAACTAAAATAAGTATTCTACCTGATTCAAACTTTACAAACAATCATGTACAAACGTTGATAGAGGGTGTGGGCGCTATTTTTACAAAAAAATATGTGAAAAAATTTATAAAATGAAATGGAAATAAATGTATTATCTATAAAGACTTTCGTTAGCATTTCTAAAACTAGTGTTTTTGTTATTCTATTATTGATGTATCACGTAACTTTTACAATAATAAACCCTTTGTTAAATTAATTATTAATATCTTTTAAGTAAATATTGTGGAGCAGAAGCCATGAAATAATAAAAGTTGAATTATTCAAAGTCTATAGAATGTTTTTGCAAATAAATAAATAACTAAAGGTAAGTAATAAAAGCCCCGGACACATGTTTCAGTTTAAATTACGATCTGATCCTATGGTAACAATTTAAAATGATTGGTAACAATAAAATTGAATCAAGGATAAAATGAATTATAATAAGAAAGGCTTTTTATCACCTATTCACATAGTAAATCTTATTTATTAGATACTTCATCTATTTTTAATCAAACGACCGAAACGACTTACGGCCGGTTTCTGGAAACCCAAATCACGATTGATCCGAGTTTGACACATAGTAATTACCTACATATTTGATTTTTTCGTTGATCATCGTTCGAGAAACCGGCCGTTAGCTTCGAAATTAGCTAAAAATGTGTCCTGTCTGTCTGTTCTTTTACAGCACTTTCGATGGAATTAACACATATATTCCTTGATAAATGATAAATGGTTTAGTGAATTTTTGAAAATATGAGAGAAAAAGGGGGAAAGTATGTTGTAGTGTTATTAATTGTCAGATTATAATGAAAGGAGAATGTGCAATTCACTAAAGAGCGTGGGCCACGACAAGAGATATATAAATAATATAAAATAACTTATTCAACAAAACATCTATTATTGTAAAAAAAAGTGTTTTTCGGGATCTTAATTCCCACAAGATTTAAAAGAATCTGAGATTCATGTGAAGCTTTTTGATGGCGTTTTTAACGCTACCGCAGCTTTTTTTGAGGGCATTCAGAATTTTCATACATTAATTACTTTATCAAAAAAGATAATATGTAGGTATTTTAAATAATAGTTTTTATATTACAATTTTTATTTACTTACTGAGAATTATTATTTTGTAAAGACTGTTTAGTCGTAAGTTTGTTTGTGAATATATATATTATTTGTTAAATTATTTTATTATTTATTTATTAATAAACCTTTCTTTTTAACGCATCGATTACGATCTTACTTTTTAAGTGCTTCTTTTTTAGTTTTAAACAAATTATCAATTTTTATTGTGTTTCTGTTTTACTCATTTAGTGATATTATCTTATATGTACCTACTTACTTAAAAGATTGATACATGCTGTCGCTGGCTTTTTAGGTCTATTTAAGGTAGATATTTCTCATATACATTATATCGGTCTATCTTATAAAAAGTTAGCGCAGACTTGAAGTACTGATTACCATACGTAATGATGACTTAAAGTCAACGCTAACTTTTTATAAGATAGTGGGTATACGTCTAATTTTTGCAGCGCATGCCAGAAAAGCTCGCAGATAGCAACAATATAGAAATAGCTCGCAGTTAGCAACATTTTTACAACTTATTTGACATTTATTGTAATATTTTAGGTAATCCACAAAATATCTTTATAAATTATAGAAAATGTGTAATTCTGATGTTGTAAAATGTTACAAAAACTACTGAATTGACGTTATTCCATTCAGTATTTTTTGCGTGAAAGAAGTAACATCTATACGTCCACATCCATCCATTTATACAAACTTCGCATTTATAATATTAGTAGTAGGGATCATTTCGTAAACACTGTAATATTCTTAAATAAAATCAAATCTTTCTTTATTCAATATAATCACAAGGATCATTTAGAATCGTCTTACATACTAGGTGATTCTAGGTGGTCTTAAGTTGGTTTATGTAAAGTTAATAATAATGTATGTTACTATTCATCCCAAAACAGAGAAAGGGGAAGACGAACAAAATGTGATCAAAATGGCAAGCAAAAGCTAGTTGCAGCATTTACATGAAATTTAGAAACGAATATTACAAATTACAGTATTGTCTGGTATTTTAATCGTTTTGTTTGTTTCTCGGAATAGAGTATTTTTATGTGATTTAATTATTGAAATCCTTTAAAGGGCTGTTATATCTAGATGTTCAACTAGGCTGCTCTAGTCCTGATCGAGATAGATATTTGTTTTTATAAAGTACTTTTGCAATATAAACCTGTTTTTATTCACATACATTTTAATTTCTAGTTAAAATATTACAGTAGGTAGGTATACTTATTTACTGTAGGGTTGCTAATAATAGACATAATATACCTAATAACATTAGTAACCCTACAGTAAATATTTTTTTGTTAGTAATATTTAAATATGATAGAAAACACTTGCACACTATACAAATTTAAACAAACAAAAGAACAGTATTGATAAATAAAATGGGCGGTTTTATCACTTGAAGCGATCTCTTCCAGATAACCTTGAGTTTTGACAGTATTTAAATAAATACTTACATAGAAAGTGGGATCTATATTTTTTACCAACTATATATAACCGTTTATTATTATTAATTTTAATATATTTATTAGTAATTACTATTTAAATAAATATATCGTAACAGAAAATTATAGACTTATACATATTTTAAGTAAATAACAAAATAGCTACCATTTATCTAAAGTTTGTGTCAATGACAATAATATAATGTCAAGTTGTCATAGTTTTGCTCGTTCTAAGGTTGACATTATTTGACAGGTCACCGGGTACAGTTATGACCGGTAATGTTTTCAAAGTATTTATCACTGTTATTTCATTGTAAGTATACTTATAATAAAGAAAATAAGTACAAATACGACTATATTTATCTAAAAACAGATCTAATATCAATAAAAACACAAACCTTAGATGAAAAATCCCAGTGATGATCCAATACTGCACAGTCACTATCGTTATTATGAACTTTTAGCACTAAATGTCACAATATTGTTTGTGTGGAAGACAGACGTGTGCTCTCGACTGAGGTCGTAACAAGACTGGATGTATAAACTCGGTTAACTTGAATAAAAGTTCGGTGCGTCTCTCTCCCACGCTTCGCTGGTGCCCAGAGAAAGAGAGACCGGTATAATGGTATGCATTATAGCAGTGTTCAAGTGGACCTTTTTTCTGATTCTTTGAACGATCTAAGGGATCTCGAAATGATCTATAGATCTTTATGGCACCGTGAATTATGCCTCATCCATTGACTGGTGCGGGTATAAAATTATAGTATTTCTTGAATTTTTAACAATTTGAAATCGTTTTTTATTCGGAGACTAACTTATTTTATGTTTATGTTTAACTTAAAGATGGAGTTATAGAAGCATTTTAAAGGGTTTTTAGTTTTTTTATTAGTAGATGTCGTTAAGTTGTCAAAATAGTTTGAATAAAGATTATTTTAATGTTTTTGATTCTGAAATAAGGTTTCTGGTGCTTAACATAAACTAACAATTTTGGAAATATTTTTATAACATTATAAAGTTATTGACTAGCTGGATATCGAACCTACGACCTACTTTATGCTACACGATCATCTAAGTCTCTCGTTTTCTATTTTCTTTCCTCTTCTCTTCTTTGTTAATATAAAAAAATATGAACAAGTTGTAACATGAACAAAAAAGTATGGAATTCGAGTTTCGTAGAACTTTGTCCTAAAAGTGACCGTGACCTTAATCAATGTCAAAATGTGTTAATTTAAATAGATATTTAGATACTTATAGAAAATACTTAAACGGCTCAGCTAGTATTAGCTCTGCTTTCTGCACTGTAGGTTCGATTCTCAGAAATAACAAACATTCTGACAAAAATATGTCTAGTGGCTAACTAATGTGTAAGAATTCTTCTAGGATATTTCTAATGTATGTTCTTTAAGATTATCGTTAGTACCTACGATTCAAATAATCTTATTAACAATTTATTTTATATTTATTAGTGTAACTTTCATAAATTGCCGTATAGCCTTAACAGAAGGATGTCTACCGCGCCGGGATTAACCGTGAGGCTTCAACCGCCTGTCAAATCTTAAAAACTGATTAAAAATTGCATTTTCAAGTCATTAGACGTACCTCATTAACAGACAATCCGACATCAGCTCAATGATGAGTAATTACTCACTCCTCCGTATCCTAAGCGATTAACTCAACTCTTGTTTGAGGAAAATCTTTTTTATTAACGTATGTGTAGGGACCCCTACATTATTCATTACATTTACAATATATTAACTTTCATTATTTCATTTATCTATTTACACATCACGCATAGGTACTATGTACAATTATAATTTACAACACTCATTTTACTCAAATAATAATCTACAAGGCAAAGTCAGGTGAGACCCGTAGTATGCAGTGGCGTCGTGTTACCTACCTCATTTTGTTAGCAAAAAGACTCGCGCGAGCTTCACACCTCTGCGTATGCGCTGTGGGCTCGAACGGTCGCTACCCGCTCGCTAGTCGGATTTTGATTGCTACGACGCGAAGCTTATGTCACTTGCTTGTGCTCTCGTTTCGCATTGTTTTGTAACTGTTTTTGCTTATTTGTTTACGGTTAGAATCAACGAACTTAGTACCAGTACCTAATCTATCTACTGTGCTTGCGTTTCTATCCGCTGACTCTTTAACCTATGTGCTTTGCGTTCTGTGAACTTTTCCCTGTGTACGTTTTCAATAAACATTTGTGATTAACAATAGTGTGGACTTATTTACGCCGCCAATCTACATTCAGGTGAACGAACACAATATAGCCATAACTGGTGACCTACGAGTTTGTACACGCCAAAAAAAAAAATTATATATATATAAAAAAATGGGCAGTGGCAGTGAGCGCAGCGATAGTGATAGTGACTCAGCTGCCACGCAGGTGAACACACTTCCACGCAAGCCTATCAAAATGGCCCAACGAGTCTCAACCCCAACTAACACTACTGCTACTACTAGCTCGCCGACTTCTTCTTCTGTCCACCACATAAAAATTCCTCCATTTTGGCCAGAAAAACCCGCAATTTGGTTTGCTCAAATAGAAGGTCAATTCGCTATATACAAGATAACCGACGATACTACGAAATTTTATCACATTTTGGGAAACCTTGATAGACAGTACGCTACTGAGGTCGAGGACATCCTAGTTGGCCCACCCGATTACGATCGATTAAAAGCAGAACTAATCAAAAGATTATCAGTATCTCGTGAAAATAAAGTTAAGCAACTGCTCATGCACGAAGAATTAGGCAGCCGCAAGCCTTCACAATTTCTTCGACATCTGCAGCATTTGGCAGGACCGCAAGTACCGGAAGATTTTATAAAAACCATTTGGACCAGCCGATTACCCTCAGGGATACAACCAATCATAGCGTCTCAAACCTCTCTATCTCTGGAGGCACTTGCAGAACTGTCCGACCGGATCAATGATATCGCGCCGTCCTCATCAACACACCAGGTCGCTGCAACATCATCATCATCCCCGATCGACGAGCTGACTCGTCAAGTAGCGGAACTAACTAAACAAGTTAGTGCTCTGACCGCTCAGAACAACAATCGATCTCGCTCCAGGGAACGTGGACAAGGAAACCGCAACCGTTCCTTATCACGTCGATCTGACTCAAGCTACCGACAATCGCCGGTCTGTTGGTACCATTCCAACTTTGGATCTCAAGCCCGAAGGTGCTGGAAGCCGTGCGACTTCAAAGCGGGAAACGCACTGGGCAATCAATAATGGCGACAAGCGATTGCCGGAACTCAACGGGTCGCCTATTCATCACCGATCGACACTTGAACGAAAAATTTTTAGTGGACACTGGTAGTGATATTTGTGTATATCCCGTATCGGCATTTCGAGAACGCCGTAGCAAAACAGCATATCAACTAAGCGCTGCTAATGGTTCCGCTATCGATACCTACGGTTACTTAACGCTTAACCTTAACTTAGGATTACGTCGGAATTTTCCATGGCGTTTCGTTATTGCTGACGTCACCAAAGCCATTATTGGAGTGGATTTCTTGTCGCACTATCGTCTCATAGTCGACGTTAGCAACCAAAGGCTCATTGATAGCTTAACCAATATCAGTACGATAGCCACCGTCGCCGGATCGCATAATCTAGTTTTAAGTGTTAAAGTATCTTCTGGTGGGGACGACAATTACCACGCAATTTTAGCTCAATACCCGGAAATAACACGACCAGCTGGTACTCCGGGTATCATCACAACATCACACAAACAAAAAAGTCTTCGTCTACAAAGACCTTACCACTTGTAGTCACGTATTTCTCAGGGAAGACGCACTCCGAGGATCACTTCAGCCCGCCTATACTGGGCCTTACAAGGTCATAGAACGAGAAAATAAATATTTCAAAATTGTTATTAAGGGTAAAAATATCACTGTCTCAGTAGACCGCCTTAAACCGGCCTTCATACTGTCCGATGATCTATCCACGCCTTCACAATCACCGTCACCAAGTGAAACTACTCCGTCTCAAGTTGAACCGCCCTTGAACGCCCCACGAACAACACGATCGGGAAGGCGTGTCCACTTTCCTGATTATTATCGACCTTAGACATGGCCTCTGGGGGGGAGTGATGTAGGGACCCCTACATTATTCATTACATTTACAATATATTAACTTTCATTATTTCATTTATCTATTTACACATCACGCATAGGTACTATGTACAATTATAATTTACAACACTCATTTTACTCAAATAATAATCTACAAGGCAAAGTCAGGTGAGACCCGTAGTATGCAGTGGCGTCGTGTTACCTACCTCATTTTGTTAGCAAAAAGACTCGCGCGAGCTTCACACCTCTGCGTATGCGCTGTGGGCTCGAACGGTCGCTACCCGCTCGCTAGTCGGATTTTGATTGCTACGACGCGAAGCTTATGTCACTTGCTTGTGCTCTCGTTTCGCATTGTTTTGTAACTGTTTTTGCTTATTTGTTTACGGTTAGAATCAACGAACTTAGTACCAGTACCTAATCTATCTACTGTGCTTGCGTTTCTATCCGCTGACTCTTTAACCTATGTGCTTTGTGTTCTGTGAACTTTTCCCTGTGTACGTTTTCAATAAACATTTGTGATTAACAATAGTGTGGACTTATTTACGCCGCCAATCTACATTCAGGTGAACGAACACAATATAGCCATATATGTATTTACTAAATCACGCTACGGCCTACGCCGCCGAGGCGACTACTGTTGATAGTTTTTAATATAAGTTTGTACTCTCGTATAGTTTTATAATATTATGAGTAAAGTAGATTTCAAATAAAACCGGACTTAAAATACTGATTCAACAATTGCACATTAATAAAAGGAATTTGATTATTTCCCAAAATTAAAAATCGAAATTGTAAGACCGTCATCTTGTTTTGTTTTATTTATTTTGTAATCTAATTATGACAATGAATCGGAAATTCGCGATAATGATTGATGGCGTAAAGGGTTCTCACACTGGAATCACACTGTACAAATAAAAAAAACTAAAAACTGAAACTTCAGTACTTATTTTAGTTTAATAGTAATTCTTTGTAAGAAGGATCATATAAAAGACGGTAGGAACCAGGCCGTTAGTTTCTTGCCCGTTCTTCTATGATCCGGTCGCGTGGAACTGGCACCTAGAATCACCTAGTATGTAAGACGATTCTAAATGATCCTTGTGATTTTATTGAATAAAGAAATATTTGATTGATTGATTAAAACACGACTAAGTATTTAAAACAAGATAAGTAAGTACTAGAAATTATATAATATTTCATAAATATCATATTATATATAATATCATAATATTTATTAAATTATATATAAGTAATCCAATTAATTTTGTCATAAATAATAATTAAGAAAATATTATTTATCATCAGACTATATAATACGTAAAAGTGTCAAATGTTTATACATATAGGTACCTATGTATTATTAAACGATTACAAAAACGGGAGAGGTTCTCAATTCAGCAAATTTTTTAGTGTGTAGGTATGTTACGCGATTGCTCCACCAATTATAAATCGATTTTGATAACTTTTTATTTGATAGATTAAATGTACTTTAGAAAAAAATCTTATATAAATTCTATTAAGATCCGACGAATACTTTTTGGGTTATACTTAAATATAAATGTGTACTTATCTAGTATTAACAGTGACTATTTTTTATGTATGTAAGTATGTAAAGTAATATATTAATACAAACTATGCTATATATATATTACCTACTACTACTAGCTTACCCGTGCCCACTTCGGTGGGCATAATTCGACCGTTTTTTCTCCGATTCACTTTGCAAAACGGAATATCACGTAAAAGCCTTTTTATTTTTCGGTTTTTTATATAACCTATGACACTCAGCAATAATGTGGCTTTCTATTGGTGAAAGAATTTTTAAAATCGTTTCAGTAGATCCCGACTTTACCCTTTACAATTTAACAAACACATAAACTTTAATTCTTAATAATATTAGTATAGATTTAAAGTGCATAGTAGGTACATAAACTTTGTAGAAAATATGATAAGTGTGATTTTCGCTTGTTTTTTTTAAATTCCCTATGAGCGCGCCCTTATTCCCCAGGTGTCAAGCCCATCAGATGGAAGATGATTACAGAGTTTGAGCAATCTGCAAATATCTGCGAGGGCAATGACCTACAAATACTTTCAAACTGACGCTGGACAGCGGTAGTGTTTTTTTTTTTTTAATTAATATTACATTTTTTTTTTATAGTAGATAAAGACATTTATTCGTGATTTTATTGCGTACCTTATTATCTATTAATAATCCCGACGTTTCGGGTAAAATTCCATGTAATATATCTCATTACAATGAATTCAGATCGCAAAAGTTTATAAATAAACAATTTTTTGTATAATATGCATGTTTCAATATCTATTCAACTTTGTAAAAATCTTTGAGATCGAAACATCTGCCAAAGACACACCAAGATGATAAAAAATATCAATGTTTGCTATCTATCATATACATTTTTATATTTTTTTGTTGTGGGATTCGAGCCCACGACCCGCAGAAGGTAGATCACTAAAACTACCTTTTTCTCGTGTATTAGTGTTACTTTCAATAAGTATTTATTTAATTGATTACACCCGTAGACATAGACAGGACTAAGCAATAGCCTCAAAACTTACTACTTGCTAGAAAGAGACAACGCGATCGTGCGGCCAATACCTGTCTCTTTTCTGTAGGTCTGTAAGTCCGTAGAAATAGACTACTGGCCGCACGATAGTTTTGTCTCTTTATTTACTTCATACCTCGAAAGGAAATGCTCAGTCTATTTCTCTATGTCTATGGTGAAGGCCACCTGCTTTTAAAATCCCAAGAACGCTTTACAAAAACATCAAAGTCTTGACTTTGACATTATAAAAATAGAAAAGTAAATGAAAAAATACAAAATTGAATCATAAGACCTACCCTCTCGTTATCTTTAACGTGTTTTGTAGTAGGTTCGAGGTTTGTGTGGTTCCGTACAGAAAAAATATTTAAAAAAGGGTTTTTAACATATTAGCGCGAGTATCTGGCACTGTTTATTTGTCCATGTCATATAACCTAATAGCATTGTTCAACACACAAATGTTTGTTCTTAGTGGAAATCGAACCCAAAACCCACAGCATGAAATAAATTAATAAATATTCACGGACTTTTCACATACCACACTCTAGCCCCAAACTAAGCAGAGCTTGTACTATGGGAACTAGATTACTGATAGAATACTTACCTAAGTATATATATTTATTTGTTGTTTAAAATAGTTGTACTTAGTTGGTATTAGCTCTGCCTTCCACGTTGTGGGTCGTGGGTTCGATTCCCACCCAGAACAATTGTTTATGCGATGAACATAAATATTTGTTCTATGTTTGGGTGTTACTATATATGTATTTACAAAAATAAAGTACTTAAATAAATAGGTATCTAAGTATTACTTATATTAGCAATCTAGTTCTCATAGTACAAGCTTTGCTTAGTTTTGGACTAGAGTGTGATGTGTGAAATGTCCATGAATATTTATTTATTTATATATTGACCAAAATATTTTAATCGCAATAAAAAAAAACAGAAAACTATTTAGGCTTATATATTTTCCACGGAGCCCTAATCGGACCCAAAGCTTGGAGCTACAAATAGATACCACTATTATGACACACAACCAAACAAAAAATTATGTAGTCTGTAGTTGACACTGTGGGTGAGGCCGCCACTGAGTCTCAGCGGAGAGAGTAGCGGAGAGAGTAGCGATTCTAAAACAAATATCGATTTACCCTTACAACGACTCGATTAGTATACAGTAGAACCTCGTTAAGACGATCACGTTTAATACGATTTCTCGCATAATACGCCACTTTACGCCGGTCCCTGCAACTCGAGACATATGAGATGATAACAATGTAGACTATGTAGAACGTTTTATTTTGTCTATCCCGCATAATACGCTTTCACGCTTAAGACGCGTTTTTGGTAGGGTCCCTGAGAAATCGTCTTAACGGGGTTTTACTGTATATTCAACCGGCTTCAGGTTGTTGAAGGCGGTTGTCATTTTGCCTATTTGTTTGTTGCTTGATTACCTCCTCCAGTTGTAATTCGATTTTGATGATTCTATTTTCTTTTGAAAGATTATTAGTACTTTCAAAGAGATACATAAATTTCACAAAAAGTATCTACTAAGTACTATACTATTAGATATTTTTTGAGTACTTAATTCTTTAAAAATGTGTTTTTGTAGTACTAACGACCGGTTTCTCGAACGATGATCAACGAAAAAATCAAATAATTACTATGTGTCACTCGGACCGGACTCGGATCAACCGTGATTTGGGTTTCCAGAAACCGGCCGTTACTTGTCGGTGACGATTGAAGGCAGTTTTGTTATTTTTTTTTACTATTTTGTTAGAGCATCTTACGCTTATACCCGTTCGGTCCCTCACTATGCGCACACCCTTACCAACAGACAGACATTCAATAAATCTATGAGATAGTGAGTCAAAGAACCACCGAACAAAAGAAAGATACTTAAAAAAAAGAAAAAAATATCTAAGTTAGTCATAAACGTAAAAATGTTTAAATACCGGTCAGGGTTTTTATATGTAAAGAAGCCAGTGGCCCACCTGATGCGGACCAATCTGTAACAATCAATACTTTGCTTAGTTCGGAACTAGTGCGATATACCAAATGTATCTCTCAATATTTTGTTAAAAATACCGCAAATAAAAATTGAATGGAAAAAGGTCAAATACGTGAATATCACACACGAACTCAAAAATACAGGAAATATTAATGGAACAGAATGTCATAAAAGATCCCCGAATGTACAATTTTGAATTCATAAAAGTGTTTACCAAAATCTTGTATGAACTAAAATCCACCTCCGCAGACAAAACTGTATCGAAGTTAGCGATAATGAAATCACAGCTCGAAATATATGAAAAAGGCTTACATAAAATAATAAATATCGAAATGAAAAACACAAAACAGTATTTGTACTTACAATAAATACTAAAAAATTAAATAAAAAGGTAGCACTCCGGGAGTGCCGGCAGAAGTGAAAACTTCAATTTTAACGTTGTGTTTAATTATAAGTATAAAAGTACCTACTAAGTAAGGTAGAATACAATGTTTATGTTTTTATTTTTTATTATTTTTTATTTTTCGCCCTGTGCCGCCTAAACAGAGCAGCACACTCAGGCACGGTAGAAAGAGTGGGAGATACTAGTTCCTCTCCCTTCCCCTCAATCTTACGCTTTTTCGATCAGCATCACGTGACCCTGACTCGAGTTTGAAAGTTTTTACCCACCCAGCGCCGCAAAAGAAGTTTTCACTTCAAAATAAATCTTTCAAAATTCATGCTTATCTATTCTATTCTTCAATATGTCTCTAAAACCGGCTGTGTTTGTACGTTTTTGAGCTAAAATGCTCGACAGCAGCTAAACTTTTGACAGCTGTCGGGCCATTTGGACTGATCAATGCCTGAGAGTTACCTGAAATCAGGTAATTTGGGCAAATAAAAGATTCTGTCATTATATAGAAGTGTCAAGTTTCCAACGCTTAAAACTGAGCTACGGCTAAAGTATTAGCGATTTCGCTTACACTCAAATTAATTTGTCTAAATTCTCAAATGTCTCTCAAAATGACTCAAAATACTCGGACTGACACAAATGTGTCAAATTATTAGCAATTTTTAAACTTTGGCTTAACTTTTACGCACCTTTTGAGTATTTTGTCGCCTTATTATGTGCTTGTAAAAAGTTATTTATTTTATTGGCAGGGATCAACTTGCAAAATAAAATAATATTCACGGACATTCACCTAAAGCCTAGTCCCAAATTAAGTAAAACTTGTGCTATGGGTACTAATCTAGTTTGTATCTTGCTGATAAAATATTACTTTTTAAATATGTACATATTATCATCAAAACACAATTATTTTTATTTTTAAATTAATAAAGATGCATATGACCTATATACATATATACCTATATACACATAATAGTTTAATAACCTATGATAAAAATTAAATGATTTTTAATAAACTTAATAAATAAAGTTACCTATTTGAACAAACACAGACGGAAATCCAAAAGATTTTGCCGCCAATATTAATCACTATAGATACGATCCGAGATCCGAGATAACACGAACGCGGAGTCCTTCACCGACTTCAAAAAATGAGGTTATTGTTCAACATTCTATGGATGGCCGACAGTCATCAATAATACGAGCTATTTTATTTACCTGCGCTCTTTATAGGATCCGACACGATTACGACACATCACGATACGATTTCGTTAAAAAAAACAGCAACATTTGATAATATTAAATAATGATTAAGACATATTATTTACAAAAAACAAAATCTACTTCAATCGCCTCTCACAAAACACTTCGTTATCGTGATCTAGGATCTGCAGAAATTTGATGGCGCCATCTAGTTGTAAACAGTGTAAAAACACATTTTTAAAGATAACTCAATAAGTAGGTACTTTTCAGATTTATTTATTATTTATATTATGGAACTATAACTTACCTAACTAAAACGAATCACCAAAATCGGTTCATAATTGGCAGAGTAACCTCCTTTATTAAAATTCCTTTAAGTCAGTTGAAAATAACTCATGAATTTGGTTGGCAATATCTAAGCTTGGCCTTTGGTTAATTCATTCACTACTTTTTTATCAAATATATAATAATTTAATTTGTCGTAGCGCATCGTATTGTGACCTCTAAAAGTCCTTATCCTCTTAAACGTCAATATCGGTTAAGTATTTCGGAGTGAGTAATAGCTTTCTGTTCTTGTCTCAGACTACCCCTTTGTACTTATGGGAAGAAATGCACCACTCTTCTTTTTATTTAATTTTTGTCAGTGACCTTCTATGTTTTGTACGTTACAGTGTTTTTAACATTTCACACGCTCTACTCCTAAATAAGCAAAACTTGTACCACGGGAACTAGATTGCTAATAAATACTTGCCTATATTATACATATTTTGTTAAAACATAGATTATAAAAAAACAAGACAGCAACACAGACGAAGTCATAAAAAATAAACAAAAACATCATCTTTTGTTTTTTCCATAGTAATGGCTAATGTAATGCATAAAATCAGAATACATGAATTATTTGACAGAACGGGTAGAATGCAAACCTGCGCGATGCCATTACGGAGAAAAAAAGAAAACGATTCATATTTACAAAAAACCCTTATTTGTTTTACAAGTGTACAACCCGGAGGATTATTTACGGCTTTTTATTCATAAAATGTGTTTCGTAAGTTGCTTGACAACCATAAATACACGACATAAAGTTAAAAACAAACATTACATTAAATTCTGTGCGCCAATTCCAACGCTTTTGTTTCTTTTTTATTTTAAATGATTGTCTGTGGTGCGACGTAAATTTATTTTTTAATTAATTTAAGTTGATTTCAATTATCTCTGTCAGTAGTTAAATTAATTCAACTATAGAAGTCACAGTTATTGCTATTGTAATTTTTTAAGGTTTTTTTTAAGTTTAATTTTATTTTGCCGAGACAATCATAAAAACGTACAGAAAATATAATAACTCTACCGTTGTGATTATACTACAGGTAGTGGTTGGATCTCTATCAAAAATAAACCTTTCTTGACAGGCACCACAGCTCTATCTTCCATAGTGTGGGTCGTGAGTTCGATCCCCATCGAGAGCAAATGTTTGTGAGACCAGCATTTATGTTTGTTTTGTCTGGGTGTTCTATGTACGTGTTAACAAAAAAAATGTATACCTATAAGTATTCTATCAGCAATCTAGTTCCGCTGTGCTTAGTTTGGGAGCAGAGCGCGACGATACTATGTAAAGGTAGTTTTGTCTACCATGGTGTGCAGGTCCATTTGCCAAAGGACGTGACAGTCCAACTTTGTTTCTCGGCTCACCTTCCCGCTGGTAGGATTGGTAAAAATCTTAAAAACACTTTTATATATAAGTACTTTATCATAAATTATATGTTTTTTTGAAATGTGACTTAGTCATTCGCGTATACGCTAAAAGACGGTGCAAATAAGTTAAACCGGGCAAGTACGAGTCAGACTCGAGCGCGAAAGGTTCCATACTAAATAATTACGTTTTTGTAGAGCCCTATTAAATATTCATTTTATTCTATTTTTCAGTATTTGTTGTTATAGCGGCAACATAAATAAGTACATCATCTGTGCAAATTCCAGAGAGACAGACAGATAAACATACAGACGGACATCGAGCGGAGTCTCAGTAATAGGGTTCCGTTTTACTCCTTGGGTGCGGAACCCTCAAGGTCTCACAGGACTTGTACACTCAGCACGTCCTCAGTGGACGTGCAGTGTACCTACTGCTACGTTTACAGTCATTTACATGATATGAATCGATTTTGATGATTCGTTTTTTGTTTGGTAGAGCTTCGAAAGAGGTCCCTTCAAGAGATGTCAGATCTTAACAATAATACTCTAGTTATTGAGTTTCCTTAAAAATGTGTATTTACAATTACTTACTACGACGGGTTTCTTTATTTGTGTTAGTAGTATCTAGGATTGTTTTTAGGAGACACGCAGTTTTGTTAATTTTTTTTGTAAAAAATTCTATTATTCAAATCTTGGGCAACACATTAAGAGATAATTTTATGTTAAAACGTACGGTAATTAACAAATTAATAGATACAATACTGCACTTTTATTTAGCGTGCATTTACAACAATATTATTTATCGCTAACCAAGAAAACTGATTTCAATTATATCGTCCTGTGCTCGGACATTACCCGGACATGTCCGACTTTACGTCCGGATATTTTAAACTTAAAAAATCTTACAACTTCGCTAAAGTTAACGCATTATGATTAATTAAATGTCCGGAAATTTCTGACTTTTGTCCGAAATTTTATTGTGAAGCTAACACACATTATTTCATTTTTGTTCACAGCTAAGCCAAATTACGGAAACACTAAAAGGTAGAATAAGTTTTTGAAATTACTAAAGTTTATGTAAAATACTTCATACTACTTAAATGTCCGGACAGTCCGGATTTTAAAATGTCCGACTTTTTTAGGACATTTCAGATCTTCAAATGGTAACCCTAATCTGGTAATGCGACGAGAGCTTAGTGTGGACCCACCTTTATAACGAATTCATTAATAAGTATTCACGGACAATTCGCACATCGCGCTCGTCCCAAACTAAGCAAAGCTTGTACTATGGGAACTAGATAGCACATAGAATACTTATATACTTTTTATTTTAGTTAATACATACATAGAATTCATAGTAACACCCAGACACAGAGCAAATATTTATGTTCATCGCACAAGCAGTTGCTCTGGGTGGGAATCGAACCCACGACCCACAGCTCAGTTGATACTTTACATCCGTCACTAACATCAACTTCTCATCACTAACAGAAACACATTAAACAAGCAAGTCGAATAAAGTTTGAATACTAAACACGATTTTCTAGAAAAAAAAATGTAACTGTCATTATTTACTATGTTAGTGCATAGAATGCAACTGTTTTCTAGATCCGCGTTTAGATTTTGTGAACACTAAGAGGATGTTATATTATGTCCGCTGCGTCGCGGATAAATAACGGAAAGGAATTTTAGAAAAAAAATGCTTATTACAGATCAAATGTGGAGAGCACTAAGAAGTTTATTTTACACAGAGTGCAAAAAGATTGGCTATTGCATGGTTATATGCAATAACCGCAATGCGAGGTCTGCTGTTCTCACACCACCACTGATTGTCAGTTCTACACAGGACATACTTACATATTTTGTTTTCAGTATAAAAATGAAATTAGAAAAACTAATATTCAGTTTTATGCTACGTTCACCAATTCGTTTCAAATTACGCCCATGCGTACGAAGTTGTGAGTACCACCCAGTTTGATAATAGAATGCCTTTATCTTAGTGTTTCACAGCGGATCTGGGCAGCGGCTATTTGTTACGTCCGCTTCATATGCGTAGGCTTAAATATAAAAACTAGTTTTCACCTATAAGGAGTATTCTCAGCGGGTACGTTTACAGGAATAGCTGCTAATTAACTTGTACCTTATTAATGTGCGCGCGCGACTTGTTACATTTATATATACTTTATTTTCTATAGATCTTAATATAAACAGTAATTGAAATTAACAAAAAAGTTAGAATTAATCTTAATAATAAGGGCTTTACTAGAAAAACAAACGAGATTATTATAAAAAACCCTCTATTATCAAAACTTATAACAAAATAAAGTGATAACTTCAGTCAGACACAAAAATCTAGGTCAGTAGTAATATTAAATATTAATGATTTCTATAAAAAACCGAAGATTACAATCAGTCAGTAAGAAGTAAGTTATTTTATATATATCTACGAACGTGAGGATATTAATATAATCTTTACAAGAAATAGTGAAATATTTAACTCTAAAGATGGCGCTGTATACGCTTACTTTTTATCAAATAGTTCGTCAAGAACTCTGTGGCCTAGTAGTTTCGCTGTTGGTTCGAAATAATAGATTGTGGGTTCAAAATAGGCATGGCGTGTTCTTATTTATTAAACTTTTATTTATTATTATTTATTTATTTCTTAAAATTGTAAGGCTTTGAGTCGCTTAGCGACTATGTCAGCCCGTTATGTATCTATCTTATTAAACTTTTATTTAAGGTGGGTGGACCATTTAAGGCCATGCTCCTTTGAAGGCCAACTTTAAAAAAATCATATTTATAGTCACGTGATGACAAATTCCTTCCACTCACAATAAGCCCCATCGAACTCAAGGACACAGACGCGGCGGCGAGTCGCTCGCGTTGCTAGTTTGTCAGTAATTTCCCTCGCTAAGTTGACTTCGGTCAGCGACGTTCAAATCGTAATTTGCTAGCTAGCGTTGCTAGCAGCTAGAAGTCAGTTTTATGTAAATAAACTATTATTACCGTATTTTTTTTACTGTGATTTGTTACTTATGGATTTTTTATGATATTAAAGAAAAAATATAATAATTTTGCTTCGATTATAGTTAAAATAAAGGTAGTGTTCCTATGAAAGCTGGTGGTTCCTTACAAGGCCAATCAAAGATTTGACGGTTAAATATTTATAATTTCATTGTAAAACTTATCGGAAACTTATTTGTTATCGATGTAATAACCATTACTATATTATTTATATAGTTTCCATTAATATATCCTTGGTTATCGATGGTGTTCAAGAAATGTTCTTTGAATTTTTTTAAAGAAGATTATAATGTTTAAGGACCACAATTATTCATTTAAATGAAAGAGCTTTTTCTGTGGTTTTAGTAAAATCGGATATTTTGATTATTACAATTCTAATTTTAAGTTAAACGACTGATTTATAATATTGGCCTTGTATAGAGCCCTATTCCCTTACAAGGCCGTTAGGAACAGCTTTATAAAAGTTAAGTTCAAGAAGTAGTGATTACATCTAGATTAAAAAAAAGTTATTTATATGATACACACTGAAACAAAGCGTTTATTAATGATTCGTTTCTTTTATTTATCCCGTAAATGAACTAATTACAAATGTTTAATCGTTAGGGTGGCCTTTCATGGTCCACCCACCTTATTATATTTCTTTAATTATATTGGACCGAATCAATATCAATAATATCTAATATTCAACAATGAAAACTGACTTCAATCGTCATCTTTGTATGTCATTGTTTTTTAAATTAGTTAATTTATACGTTATAATACTAGATTATAACGTATTAGATTAGCTTATCTGTAAAATTACTATAAAATAAGTCTTATCCACATAAACATTTCTTAACAATTCTTTATTAGCATCATTATTTACAAACAATAATGATCATTATAAGTCAAGCATAAAGTTCAAATTCCAACGGAACAGAACCTCATCAAAATAAAAGGTGTAAATTCGCAAATTCAACTGTTTTTTAAGATATTGAAAGTCGTAAAAAATTATGTAGGTATGCGGGTACCTCGTAAAGTACGAGCCAAGCTGAGTGCGGGCGTATGTAGATACACTTTGTATAGAGTGCTGGGCCCGAGTTACAGCGACTTTTGTGTATATCATCATCATCATCATCATCGACCCATATCAGTCCACTGCTGGACGTAGGTCTCTCTGCAGACGCGCCACTGAGCCCGGTCTTCGGCTCCTCTCATCCAGTGTTTGCCAGCTACACTCCGCAGATCGTCGCTCCATCTCGCCGGAGGGCGTCCTACACTACGCTTTCCTAAACGCGTAGTGTAGGACGCCCTACACTACGCTTTCCTAAACGCGTAGTGTAGGACGCCCTACACTACGCTATCCTAAACGCGTAGTGTAGGGCTTCCTACACTACGCGTTTAGGAACAGCTACTAACTGAGATGTGACGTCATTTTATTAAACTAATGGCTGTTGCTGATTAAGTTAATAACTACTATAAACCGTAATATTTATAATCAAAATAAAATCAAACATATTTTATTAAAGAGTACAATAATTTTTAATATTTCAACCGAATTTACTAAGAATCTATTATTTGCACAATGCAATCTCGCTAAACGCTCGCAGTATGACCGCACCGCATGGTCAAATAGTCATCTCGATAAAATAGAAACAAAATATCTTGTTTTTCCACTCAAAAGTTACTAGTAAATAACATATATACGTAAATAATGTACAACGACGTTGTTACACGCGACTTCGTACGCGCTTCAAGTTCCGAGGCAGCGTTTGGCAGACTTTGGGCTCACTGAACTTTAATTAATATAGTTTTATAATACATACATTTAATATAACTAACAAACATTTAATTGATATACATTTACAAACTATTTTATTGGATAAAGAAGTAGTTTTCAAGTGGTAAAATAAAATGGGTTAAATAGTGTTTTTACATCATAACAAAGAAACACATCTTTTCTTTTGTAAAATTAGTTTTTACAAACATACATATTGTAAAGAGTACCTAATTCGATCAGTACCTATTCTACTGGTCAGATCTTATTCAATATGGGACCACCTTTGAAGTATGAACAATTAAAAAAATGATCAGAATCAATCAATCAATCTATGCTGTCTATAGGTATAATTATAAACATAAAATGCAATTGATTATTTCTCTCAATCCCATATTATTTTGTCCTAAATACTGCAAATAAATGTCAATATATCTAAAAGCCCCACTTAGCTTGCCCATAGATTATAAGAACCTTTTAAATTACCCACTTTTTACACAGATTACCTAAGTACCGACCTACCCATTAAAAACCAATTGATATTTGAGATTAAGTACTTAAATTCGTTTTATTTTGCCAATACTATCTGTGACATATCGAAAACAAATGTATGAAAAAGTTTACATGTAACAAAAAAAGGTTAAACCTCAGATGAACTAAAATGTAGAGTCGACCATTTGACAAAAATGTATACCTACAAGTCAAAATTGAAGTACATTCATTAGAAATGTTTATCTAATAATAATTACAATTTTAGTTATACGATACATAAACAGCTATAACAATATGTTGCCTACCATTCCGCATTGTGACTACACTAGAACATACATTTGAATAATTCAAAGCTTCGTATGTTGACTTATATAAATAAACTATGTTGAACGTTAGAAGTCAATTGACTCAATCGAATCGACCAACTCTATGAGATTGAAAAGTCTTTGCATAAAAAATATTAAAAAAGGCGAAACCTCACTTTATTTGGGTCAGGAGTAAGAAAAAAAAGTGTTTGGGAACAACTGAATACGGACGAACGAATGTTAGCGTTTTGTCTCCCAGTGAGCGGTCGTTGTACTTATAGCATTCACATCTGTTTGTTTGTTTGAATGTAAGTTGCTGCATCTTAAAATAAGTATTGTTACAAAAAATGAAACTAATTTCAATCGGCTAATAATAAGAACAACACATTTATAAAGATTTAAAAAAATAATAATAAATAATATTTTAATGAAATTGATTGTAGATCTATCAAACAATAAAAATACTCAAAAAAAAAACTCCACGAAATAAAAACAATTACTATGGGTTTATTAAGTCCAGGAGTGATAGCTCCAAACTAAGCAAAGCTCGTACTCTAGAGCCAGATACAAACTTTTGTCTAAATGCTCTAGCCACCCAATAATAAAATTAATTAGACATAACTAACATAATTAAAAGATTTTTGATTCAACTAGTGTAATATGAAACATAATCAAGTTCTCGAACAAAGCCGCGGGCCACCGCAAGTGTACAAAAAAGAACAAAACGAGTGCTCGATAAGTTGCAGCTATTTCCAAAAACCGAGATGCGATCGAATGCCCGGGGCGGGCGTAACTCCGCTTATTGCACGCTGCTTCGCTCGCGTTCAAATTTTAACGGTAAGGAATTTTCTATTATTTTACTAGTCAGAATTTCTGAGATAGATCGATAAATACAGATTTATTTGGTAAACACACGAGAAAATAAATAAACAAAATGATATAATATAATAATGTAGGTACTTACTTTTTTTAACTTGAGAAGGTTCTCATTTCAACCTAAGTAATTTCTAAATTTGTTAATCTGAGTGTGGAAATATTAACGTTTTTTATAATTTATAGATGGAGAAAGGAAGTTTATTATATACATATATGTGTATTTATTTAATATTATTAGTAGGTAGACGTCAAACTTTGTTTTTTCTATACTTACATTAATTAGATATCATTTCACACGTCATTTGGCAATTTAAGCATTGTTTATGGAAAATAGTTTTTTTTCTGGTAGATAAATTATTAACCACCGTATAACATCCAGACAAACAGACATTTATATATTAGTAATATTATATAATAATATGAGATAGCAAGAAAATTAGCGGTGAATTTTTATATTTGAGATAACTTAAAATTCGCCGGAGAATTTTGAAAGATTTTTCCCAAGCGTGTAATTATTAGATCCAAGTCTGTAAGTTTAATGTTCTTAAAGTGGCGTATGGAATTGACTTTTCAGTTTTTACATATTTTTTATTGGCTAAAGATAAGATAAATTAACCTTTCCCGTGATTGTCATGTTTTGATACCAAACCGGCTAATGTTGGACGCTTTATGGCTAATTCTCTTGAGGGCCGGCCTGCACTGCACCTCTACTTGTGACAGTGACAGATGTCAGGACAGTTAATTTAACGCCTAAGATTTCGTTGGTCTATTGAACGCTCCAAAAACGCCGGCTAGCCGGTTTTGTACTGAATCACGGAGTTTAATTTCAAATTTAAATTGAGTTGGGATGTTTACCAAAAAGTCTACTTTACAAAATGGACTCAAACATCACAACCAAAAAAGGACACCCGGTTTTTTACCAGTTATGGAGCAACATCATAAAGTATTTTAAAATTGATATTACCGAGGATATTTTAAATGTTTGTCTTTGGTTAAGTTTTATTTTATTGTTAGACATGGGTTTCATAGCCGGATGCCAGAGATATCTTTAAAAGATACAAAATTATTAAAGATACAATCTTTGTCTATAAATAACTATCTTTGTCTGCGTTCTGCTTGTCTACTGATGATTTTTGGGATAAAAAGTAGCCTATAGGTATGCTTATTTGGGTTACGACCTATTTATTTTAGGTAGGCCTACCTATTCTATTAGCATTCTAGTTTTATTGCAATGCATTCCCATTTTTGCTTAGTTTGAGACTAGAGAGCGATGTGTGAAATGTGAATATTAATTTATTCTAAGTTTCAACAATATCAAAGCAGAATTTTCTACGTGGTTTAGAAACAAAATTAAATTTTTATAGAGATATAATACCTAGGAAAAGGATTTGAAGTTATGACAAAGAAAACGCAATATTCTGTCAAAGTTTACAAGAGCCTGTACAACGAAATCTTCAGAAGAATAAATTCCTAAGTATAAAATATAATTATGAAAAGATACGGGTGAATATTTGAAATTTGGTTTTGACCTAATTTTGAAAATGTTTTTTTTAGTTCAAAATCAGTTCAGTTTTTTTTCTATGCTATGGGTATAACATCTACTTTGCTGTATCTAAAAGGGCCAGTCACTTTACTTTTTTTTTCATTTTTGTAGGGAATTACGACTAGGGACTTACGGTCTAGGGACTGACAAAACGAAACAAAATCAAATAAAACCTATTATTTAAAATCAACATCAAAACCAATAGGCGGTCAAAATGTCAAAGCAGACTAAACTCATGCTTACAATAAGTAATGAAATCAATTAGTAATTAAATATCTTTAAAACGACCTACCTAGGGCCTGAGAGTTTGACTGGCACAGCTCGTGTTTCCGCAGCAAAGTCGGCGAGTGCTCCTATATCAAAAAGGCTACCGCGGCTTTGGCGTGTTTCCAACTAACTTCACACCGATACTATCGTATTGAGTGAGTTATGAAAAAGCCTTATGCTTGAATGCCGCGATTTTTTGAATTTCGTAAATGTCTAGGGACTGATGTTTTTTATCGCTTACACTTTTTGACTTGAAATATTGTGATGAAACATACTGTTATTATAAATTAAATCGTAATGACAATGTTAGTAATGTATTAGTAAACTAATTTAAATAGAGTTTATTCAAATTATTCTTATAGAATTATAATTACAGTGAAATGAATACTAAATTCGGGAGATCTTACATGGCTAGGGCCTGACATTTTGAGTAGAAAGTGGCAATTTTTGGAAATATGGAATATTATGATACATGTCAAAATGAGTGACCGTTTTAAATGGACTTTTTATCATCGCTTACAAAAAAATAGTAGTTTTAAATATTGGATAAAATTAATATAAATATGTGAAAATTGACACTAACACCAATTTAACCAAATTTCAAATATTCACCCATACCTACCTACATTACAAAGGATCAGCTGACCTGGGGGTCGTCCTGATGTAATTTCGCATTACCTTAACAAAATTGTAATTATGTCAGCCCTTCATTAATAATCCTTTGAATATTTTTCATTAATAATTTATAAATTATGATTTATAAGCAATATTGCAGTGTTGATGAAGACATTTTGACAGGTGAACATTGAGGCCTGGCTAATGATCCTTTTTGAATGTGAACCACTTCGGTTGTCTGATGCCAATATAAAAATAGATTATGCATTTCAAATGAAGCGTACGAGGTTTTAAAAGCGTAGACTAAATTCGGTGCAAAAAAAATCAACAACATACTGGATGGATTTATAGAAAAATTTGCTTATTAATTTCATTGACTAAGAAGGATTCGAGTTCTGTAATTTTTTGGTAAAAGCATTTTCATTTGAATTGTTTTTCTTACTTATATTTTGTAGAGTTTTGCTGTTTCATTTTGGTGGAACTTCACCAACAATAGGTACCTACCTATGTACTTAGCAAATTTACTTTGGCGATTGACTGACTTGACTGAGATATACATATTAGAAAAACACCAAGAAGTTCGCGCAAGAAGTAGGTAGGTATATAGGTACGTAGGTAGGTAGCTAAGCGCATTCAAGAAATTGTTGCAGATATTCAACTCCAATGAAGAATTTAAAATATTGAAAAAAATTAACACCATGTTGAAGAATTGCTAATTACTCCATAATTAGTTTGTTAGGTAGGTTTAGGCACTCATTAAGTTTTAATTTGCTTAAGTAGCTACATCGCCCACCATACGTATCCCAAAAACAAGATTTTTTCAAACGTATGTCCAAATAACTCGTCTTGTTGGTCAAAGAATGTATTTAAGGTCTGGATCTTTTCTCTGAAAAACGATCCCTTTTTACAAAGTAATACGGACCCCTAAAAACTCGAGACGTCGTAGAACCGTTAAATACACTGTACATTTATTTAACAGCGATTTAAAAAAAGGTAGCGTGCTGTCGGATACGGCATTATGAGTTGTTTTATGTAAGCAGGTAGGTATAATTTGACTATTATTTTTTGATTTAACAAGATCGTTCAATAGGTACGTCATGGCGGATTTCTTTTGTAAGTCCTAATGTAAGTTAGTAAGTACTTAGATACATAACTATGTACTTACTTTAGATTATTTTACTAAAATAAAATGCAAGAAGGTTAGGTGGGTAGGTACCTACACACTTATCATTAAATGAAAACTTTATCGAGGGTTTTTACAGTGGTAGGTACGTACTTTTATAATTTTGCATGATAAGATTAGATCTCTTACATCTTCCTGGATTGCGCGGACTTATCGTGTTTTGATTATTAACAGACAATCCGTTTCAACGTTTCTAACTGTGGACCTGCTTACTATATAGACTCTTGTACACAGTAGCAACTGTGTATCACCATACACATAGGTACCTAATCATAATATTTTTTGTGATCCTATTCTGACCTTGGGGAAAGTGTAAGTACCATATCCAAACTACACCCTCAAACTTTTCCTACTTCTTAGCACGCAGCCTTCCAAATATTTTATCCAACATAAAAACCCAGCAAACTGAACCAAAACATCCGTCAAAAAAGCTCCAAATACCGACACGACGAAGAAAATTATCTTTAATTATTACAATTGTACCAAACGGATCCGCTGCCAATATCATTAGCAATATTTCGGTTGAAAAAAAAATTTTAGCGGAAAATCGGACCTTATTCTGTCAGTTGTAGAGCTGTCAAACTTTTGACGGATTCGAGGTTATGTTTGCAAGATGGCGGGAGGAGTTGGTTTTTGTTTTTTGTGTGAAAATTACTCATTTTCGGGTGTGGCCTCGGAAACCACGCCTCATAAGTGCGGCCAACGATGGGGAGTACCTTCTACGTGCTTTCTTATAAGTTTTGAGAAAAGTGCCGAGAACAATCTTATTATTACGTTGGCATTATTTTAATTGTCGCTGAACCTATAGCCTCTTTCGTTAGGAATACTTAGGTAGGTACCTACTCCATTTTTCAAATAACTCCATCCTTTAAACATATTTTATTACATTATTTATATAAGTACCTAAGCATTTACTTTTAGTTGAGTAGAACCAGCCTATTTCTCCAGGCTTTTTATTTAAAAAAGATTATCAGTTCATATTAGTCAACAGAATATTTCAGTGCTTTTGCCAAGGTTTGTTTAGACAAAGCCAATGGTGGTAATACTCGACGGTCAGCATCTGAACTTTTGACAGCTGTCAATTAGGTCAACGCTCCAGATCCCCTGAAAATAGGTCAATCAACGCTCCTGTCATCATTAGGTACATCTCCTTCGTTGCCATTGATAAGCAAACTAACCTCAGAAAGTTCGCTTGCGGAAATTGCAACACAATATGAAATCTTTTTACCTACAGATTTAGGAGGCGTAATTAATGGATGTCACTTTAGGGAAATAAAACGCAGTATTATGTAAAAGCATATTTTAATCTTACAATATAGTCCAGTCAAATTACGAAATAAATAAACATGAGCGAATACAGTTTGGGGACTTTGAGGATCGATAGGGCGGTGTATTCTGAGCATACATTCCAATTTGAGGGGTTGTACTGAGGTCAGCTCAAGGTCATTTCGATGGAAACGCGTTTCATTCGATATCTCGAGAATGGTTAAAGTTAGGCGAAAAATTGTTGAGACCTTTTCTTTTCCAAACAAAATTTACAAACTTTTTTATTTGAAACTTTTTTTTATAACATTAATATTTTTCAACTTATTACTCCCGCAAGGCAAAAATTTTACTTTTTTTTCCATTTTTCGTCGTTTTACTCCCCAACCATTCAATTTTATTAAATTTTACCGATCATCAAAGTGTAGATCTTTTAATTATGAACAGTTTTGTCCTTAAACTTTTTTCCGTAGTGCCAATACCTTCGGAGTTATATATTACTTTACCGATATATTATTATTTTTATACATTATTTTTCTATCAATAAATGTGTAAAACAGTTTTAATTGTTAATTTACTTCTTACCAAAATTAACCCAAAAATTTACCCAAATTAAATACTTAATTTTTAAATAGTTTAATCGATTGACCTTTTTATATTGCGACAGTGGCGCGGATTTCGCTCGGTAAAGTAATATATAACTCCGAAGGTATTGGCACTACGGAAAAAAGTTTAAGGACAAAACTGTTCATAATTAAAAGATCTACACTTTGATGATCGGTAAAATTTAATCAAATTGAATGGTTGGGGAGAAAACGACGAAAAATGGAAAAAAAAGTAAAATTTTTGACTTGCGGGAGTAATAAGTTGAAAAATATTAATGTTATAAAAAAAAGTTTCAAATAAAAAAGTTTGTAAATTTTGTTTGGAAAAGAAAAGGTCTCAACAATTTTTCACCTAAATCTAACCATTCTCGAGATATCGAATGAAACGCGTTTCCATCGAAATGACCTTGAGCTGACCTCAGTACAACCCCTCAAATTGGAATTTATGCTCAGAATACACCGCCCTATCGATCCTCAAAGTCCCCAAACTGTGTTCGCTCATGTTTATTTAACTCGTTTTTAGCCATAATTTGACTGGACTAATAACAATCTTTACATCATATTCACAGCTTTGGTCTAAAGAGCGTACTATTTAAAAAATAATCTTTTTAATTTTATAATCTATTCCAAAGATAACCTCCAAAAGTTTTTTTAATACGAAGTTGGCTCAGCATTGCACATGCTGGTAGTCAATTATTTTTTATTTGTAGGTATATTTAAAAAATAAAATATTGTGCAATTTTCAACCAATTTCAAATAACAAACTATATAAAGTAATTTTGTACGCTCTATCATCCTAACACCTACGTTTCCCGCATTCCTCTTACACTAAGTATGGTAAATATTTTGATTTAAACTACAAAAAGAATTAAAAAACTCTAGCGTTCTGACACTAGTGTGCGCTATCAAATTGTACTCTTAAAAAAAACAAAAATGCAAAGAATTCGGATGATCGAGCACCAAAATCTAAAACCACGGTTTTTAAATAACTGTCACATACGTTACGAATTATTGCTTAAAGTAGGCTGTTCTTGTCCAAAGTTGAGCTAATAGCCCAGTCATATTAGGTAAAAAAAGGGGTCAACCTCGGAATGAAAGATAATAAGCTGCAAATTGGTATGAACCTTCATTTTGTCATTCTAAATGTTGTCTCAAAAGTCACAATCGTTATCGTGTCCGCGTCTCAAGATATTCAAGGTCAAAGGTCACAAAAATCGGTTTTTCGCGAATATCTGGCTTCCTATCGGTTAAATGAGATTTGCATATTATAAAAGTTGTAGGCTATAAAATTCCCTACAACTTTTGTTTAAACTTTTTTTTCATACGACCAACCGTTTTGAAGGTAGAGCGAAAAAACTTACAAACAAAAAAAATGTGGGTAGTTGGTAAAATGAACGCCTTAAAGCAAATGCTGGTCTAAGACAAGCAGATACTGGTCCCGGACATGTGCTTAACTCATTTTGAACAAGTGTGGGTACTTGTAAAGTCAACTAAAAACATCGCCCTTCAAGAATCGAACTGTCCGGGACCAGTATCTGCTTGTCTTAGACCAGCATTTGCTTTAAGGCGTTCATTTTACCAACTACCCACATTTTTTTTGTTTGTAAGTTTTTTCGCTCTACCTTCAAAACGGTTGGTCGTATGAAAAAAAAGTTTAAACAAAAGTTGTAGGGAATTTTATAGCCTACAACTTTTATAATATGCAAATCTCATTTAACCGATAGGAAGCCAGATATTCGCGAAAAACCGATTTTTGTGACCTTTGACCTTGAATATCTTGAGACGCGGACACGATAACGATTGTGACTTTTGAGACAACATTTAGAATGACAAAATGAAGGTTCATACCAATTTGCAGCTTATTATCTTTCATTCCGAGGTGAAAGCCCTAATATGACTGGGCTATAATGACGCCATTGTGTAGAGGATGCGATCCCGGGATCCCAAAAACCGGGATCCCGGTCATATTTTAGTCCCGAAAATCCCGGGATTTAATTCAATGAATCCCGGGATTTTCGGGATTTATATATTTTTTAATAAAATCAACAAAAATGAGCGTGAAACAAAACGCACTCACATACTTTCGTCATTTGACGTTAAAAGTCATATTTGTGCAATACATTAAGAAGTTTGCTTTCGGATGAGACGTTGGATGCGTTGTTATTTCATCTATACTAGTCTATACTAATATTATAAAGTTTGTGTATTTGTTAAATTGTAAGGGGTAATCTTGGGATCTACTGAACTGATTTTAAAAATTCATCATTGCTTAAAAAACATCATGGCTTCAGCAAGACATCATTGCTAAGTGTCGTAGGTTATATAAAAAAAAACGAAAAATAAAAAGGCTTTAGGCTTAATCCGTTTTGAAAAGTGAATCGGAGAAAAAACGGTCGAATTATGCCCAACGAAGTGGGCGCGAGTCAGCTAGTAGATTTTATTTTCGTGGCTTACATAAGTGAATAATAGTTTGCTGTCTTTTTTAATTAAAATATGAGTCCTATTAACATTGATTTCTTTAGACAAATTTTAAGAAGTTGTTTTTTTTAAGTTTATTACAAAATAAAATAAACTAAATATGCAATAATTCACTAAACTATTTTATAAGAGCCTACTTTGTCAATTTTATTAGAAGAAATTATAATTTAGTTTTGTTTTGAAGATTTAAGTAAAGATATAAAATAAAAAGTTTGATTGGGATATGTTTTACTTTTATTTTGCTACCACTGTCTATTACCAATACAATCCCGGGATTATCCCGGGATCCCGGTATTAATTGTTGAAAATCCCGAATCCCGGGATTAGAAAAAATCGACCGGGATCGAATCCTCTAATTGTGATCCACCATTTTTAATTTCCAATAATTTCAATACTCAAAAAAAAAGAGTCAGTTTGTTGAATGGACTAAATCTCCAAAGATTCGTTGATAAACAGTCGAATGTCTTTAATAAACCTTTTAATTTATTTTTCTTTGTTTTTGATGGCTTTTGTAGCTGCAGTCTAGGACAATGGCTGATTTTTTTTTTGAAGTACAATGATGTTTGTAATTGACCGTTTACAAAGGATATAGCGTTTAAAAATCCGTGGACGCCATGACGCCTCTTTCACACGACTTTGACAAAAAATATGATGGTTATTTTTGACAATATGAAGTTAATGAGGCGACACCATAATTGTTAGCTATTCATGAATAGACTTGAAATCTGCTGTCAACACTTACAAGGTCGCCTAATCTAATCTTAATTAAAAAATATATTGTATTACATTTTATATCTTTATGGTAATCCAGAACTTTGGCAAGATTTTTTGAAAAAATCAACAAAAATATTTGTTAGATTGTGACAAAAAAAAACAATATACCTTATTCTATTCCCATTTAAATAATTGCCAAGTAAATTCGATAGTATCACTTTTAAAAAACTGTTTTTTCAACTTCTTGCGTAATGTTCCCCTTTTTAGGGCCTGCTTCATACCAAAAAAGAAGTAAAAAATTGTCATAAGTGCTCTTAATGTCTCAAATTTTGTTTTTCCAACAAAGAGATGTACTTTTAACTGAAAATGATTAAATAATGAAAACAAGCCCTCTCATACAAGTAAGATAGGATCGAACATTGGCAATATAAATTATCGGTAACGTTTCATTACTATTTTCACATTTATATGCAGAATATTTGAAAAATCTTCATTTTTCTCTTGGTTTTATCATAAGTTTGAAAATTAAGATTTTTCAAGCAGTACGCTTACAGAAAATGGATAAATATATTATTTAACTAAAACATAAAAACGTAAAGACTAAACAACAGACAATATCAGAATTTCCAAAATCTTATTGAGAGAAGTTTAAGTGTAAGTTTAAGTCTTAAATTACAAAAAATATATTGAAAATGGCAACAACACACCTTTATATCATAGAAAACTCAGTGAAAAAAATTACTTTAAACATGATAATGATTTAAGATACCTCTACCGCGTGGTGACATCTTGTATAACACCATCCATTTTAAATTCACATTATGGATGATGGTATTCAATATGTTTCTATGTAGTAGAATTTTTCAAAATAATATTATATTGAATTGTTTTATCGGAAGCTGTTCATGGCTTTTTGTATACACTTTTTTATTGATTGTGTGAAATCACACGATTGTTTCAATAATGGTAGTGGCAAATGTACGTCATAAACAAATGTTTGAGAGAATATGAGAATAAGACACCGTAAATCAGGAAACTATTGTGTACAAATGAAGAATAACAAAACACCGCGCATACCCAAAACTAAATTTTGTATAAAAAACATATTTTCAAAAATGTTGGTTTGCATTAACCTGAGATACAAAGAGGCATAGCTAATAACATTTATTTTAAAACATTAAGTTAATAAAGAAAATATGTTTTTCACTAAAATTATGTATAACAGAAGCAAACAAAAATATTTTTTTAAACTATTAATCTTATAATAACTCACACTTATGTGTTAATCCGGTGCCGAGAGTATAAAAATATGAATTAATAAAAACTAATAAACTTCACAGCATCAAAATAGGGCAAGCGTTTTTTGGTGAAGGGTGCCGTTCCTATAAAATATACTAGATACTAATCAAAACTACACAAAAATATTAATCAAATTATCAAACAGCTAATGGAGTCATTTTATAAATTATAAAAAAAAACTATCAGCCCGTATTGATGAAAAGTAATAATTATATTTAAACATAGTAAAAAAACTTGATGTTTATAGAAACTTATTGTTTATTGGTAACATCCTGAACGACACCATCCATTTTGCCCAGCACTGGGATAATCCCAACCTTCAAAAAACTAGCATTTTTATTAAAAAAAATGTTTTTCTGTACATTTATAGACATTTCGTTTGTACAAACAAGTTGCTGTGTTTTTGTATATTTTTAAATATTATAGTTAATATTGCTATTCATATTTATACATAATTTACATTTTAAATGTTTTTTTGACTAGAAATCGACCTATCATGATTTATGGAAAAATCTTTCAAAATATAGATTAGATCTGAATTTCCAAAAAAACTATACTAATATAGAAAAATATATAAACTTTGGGTTTTCGACTTAGGCCATTTTCGATAAAAATATTCACATTTCAAAACAATTTTTAAATATTTGATTTATATAATATTTTAATATAAAAAATAAAAATAAAAACACAGCAAACAATTCATTTTGAAGTACAGCGCAGACCCCTTTATTTATTTGTTTAAACTATAAAGTCATATACTTACTTTAGACATGAGTATGTCAATAAAACGGTCTCTGCGCATATTTAATATATAATATTGAACTTATATTAATGAAAAAATAAACATAATCAAGGAGAGATTATCGTCATCAAAAGATATTGAATTTTTGAATCTGGAATGTCTCTTCATTGGAGAATTCGCGTTAAATCCTGCAACAATTATTATATTATATAAATATATATCAAAAATAAATCATTAAAAAAAACAACAACCACATAAATCCTTAATAAAATGAACACCAGACATGCAATTTTTTGATAAGTATTTTAACAGAAAAGTTAAAACTTTACGTATAATCATAAAAAAACTATTTATACAAAAAATAACATCTATGTGAATAACAAAAATGAAACGCCAAAAAAGTATAGTGCAAAAAATAACTTGCATTAAAGGGATTCGAACCAATGACCTTATTAAAAAGCTGTGATTTAATTCCGCACTTCCCTTTAAAACAAATGACAGCCGACTTGACGATTCACTGACTTGACTGAGATAATATACTTTTTTATTTTTTTTTTATTTAAAAAATATACTATATAATATAATATATGTACTTCAAAATGACATCTTAACACTGACAGAATTTCCTGTCGTATCGACAGACAGAGACCATATGAACAAGAAGAAGAGAAATTGCTGTTTTTTACAGTTTTTGACCATTTATTTTTGATAATAAATATGCAAAATATAAAAAAAATTAAGGTGGTAATTTTTCCTATTTGGACGCCACAGCTCTTTACAAAAATATATAAACTTCAAACATTAAACATATCATACAAATAATTATATTTAAGAAGGAATACTACACAGATATTTACCAACACATAATACACAAAGCTATCTTCGGATCAATGCAAACGATCTATAATCGATAATTCAAAATATAGAAATCTACCACTACATCTACTGCATTCCAATGAAAATAATTAAAAATATGTACAAATGTTTAAATAGGCTCACGATTTTGTCGGCACGGTAGACACCGTAGATCACTTGGTACTTAGTACCTACTCAAGCCCCTTTGAAGATGCCTAGAAATGTAAAGTTTTTCATCAACTAATTCAGTAAAAGTTTTGTTAAGGCGAAGACCGTGGGTTCGAATCCCAGCGAACATACTTTTTGTATTTTTAAACATTGTTTTAATCATTTTTAAGTGTGAAAAAATTAATATTAGTTAAAACAAACTTTTATTTAAGAAATCTGTAGCGTCCAAAAAGAAACTTACCTCATATCTATGTAATAACTGAGGTCCGTTATATGGAGGGTTTTCACTATAGAAAAATGGTCGTTTCATAGTATTCTGCCCTAGAACAAAAACACTACTATTAGAAGTTACAATTTATTACTTAGTTAGGTAGAAATTATAAAAAAAATATCAGCTTATTTATTTAACTTATTGGGATTTGGGATTTATTTATGTACTGACGAGATCGTTATTTTTATTTTATTGTATTTACTAAAAAATAAATCGTTTGTTATTATATTTAGTTTCTAGATTATTTTACTAATGTCTTATTAGGACACTATTATTCATTTTATATATTATTTTGTAGTATTTAAAATCTTAAATTATTTTTTTATTTTAGTAATGTACTTTTAGAAACATATTATATTTTTGATCGATGTATTTATTTTATTAGAGTTTTTGTGTTTATTACGAGATGGCTCTTTTTACTCTGATTAAATATAACTTTAGACTAAATTTTACTGACTATGAATAAATATTTTGGCTATATGTGCCTATTTTAACTATATATTTTGTTATGTAACTATACTGACTTTTTTTTTCGATTATGAGTTACTATGAGTAATTTTTTTTTATTTGTGACAATGTTTTAATATGACTACTTGGGTATACGTGATTATATTGATGATTTGTAACATTAATGACTATGTGGGTGATGATTATGTTGATGTATGACTATCAGTGACCATAAGTGACTATTTGGTTATACATATTCGATTATGGATATAAATATGTTAATATTTAATTATGTATGAATATGAGTGATTGACTATTTTGGTTTTATATGACTATTTGTGACTATGAGTGACTATTCGTAGGTACTTACATAGTTGCGTGTGTGCGGCTAAAGCATTTTGTTTGGCTATCAGTAGTTCCGGCCCTGGTCTGGTCAACGGATCGTAGTAACCTAAAAATATTAATATAATTCAATAAATATTCACGAACATTTAACACTAGTCTCAAACTAAATAAACCTTGTACTAAGAGAACTTTGCATTGATTGAGAATAATTAAATAGAATTTTGTGATATGAATATATATTTATTTAATATGTTTATATATTACCTGGTATATTATTGTGGCTGGTAGGCGGATAGTATGGACTGCCTTGTGGCTGCATAATATTACATGCTGAAACAATTTTGACTCTCAATCGTAAAGTATGTTAAGGGACATAAACTGTAGCGTTATTTATCGACGAATTTCAATGAAACGAAATGCTAGTCTCACAAATAACTTGTGCACAAGATGTTCGCGAGTTGCTGTTCTCACAAAGCCGTACTTTTCAATAGAAGGCATGATGAGAACACATTCATTTATGTATTATTACAAAAATTATCAAAACCAAGCGTATTAACCGATGTATACAATTAAACTTGTACTCGCTAGATCGCACTATCAAAGTGTCACAGAATAGTCACATTATTGTCAGAGTTATCGCCTAAAATACATACAACCGAATTGAGAATCTTCTTTTTTGGTTTAAAAGCTCTATTTCACATAAAAAAGTTCCTCATTCAAATCAGTTTATATAATTTACAGGAATATTTTGAAAGGTGTGAGAAAAATCCCTAGAGCTGAAGTCTATGTACTTACATAATATAGGTAATGAAAATAAAGCCTCATAATTGATCTGTTTCATTTTAAGAATATTTCTTTAATGTAAGTTCCAAAAAGTTGCCTTAAAGGCAATAATATAGTAGTGCCCCAGCGGGGTCGTGTTCGGCTCTAATCTTAATTTAAGACCTATAATTGTAAGCAACATGATGCAATAAATGAATCTATCTATCTCGACAAAATCTTCAGTCACACATACCATTAGCGTCTGGCTCCAGTTTCACTGGCAAATGATCCAGAAAACGTTGGTGCTGTACTCTTCTTTCATTGTACGGATTCGTATCTGCGAATAAAGTCACTGGTAAATATTCACCGACATTCCGCACATAACGCTCTTGTCTCGATACAAGCTTGTACTAGATTGTTATAGGTTTGGAAATAACGCGCGTCGACTCATTAAAGCACTAGTTGGGCAAATCCAGCCATTTTTTATTAATGGTACATCACATGACAAGAGGTGATCAACCAATTGATTTGTATTGTATCTGTACACCACCTATCCGCGTGTGAGCAAGGGTGGAGACCGCGTGCATTTTTAGGATGGTTCATCTAATTTATAAACTCACCCAATTGCTCCTTGGCTCTCTCGTACAAATATTTATCATCATCAGTTATATCTATTTCTTGTTTGATATGGTTCTCATTGAAAACGCCTGGATTGTCTGTCCTATGATCCTGCGCGACGTATTGGTTCCGCGGGTCCACGCTGTCCGCGTAGTTCTGGTACAAGTAGGGGTTCAGGTCCCTCGGGTAAGTTTTATCATAGTAAACATTGGGTAACTTTGTGTAGTTTTCAAGTTTGTTCGGATATACTTCCTTTAAATCATAACCGTTGTGAGATTTTCTTTCTAGAGCATACTTTTCGGCTGCTTTGTTGTACTCCTCGTTTGTTTGTGGGATGTAGTCGTCTGGCTTCGAATAGTTTTTGGGTTTAAATGGTTCCTTGTCGTATGATTCTTTTGAGTAATCTTTGCTATATCCTTCTTTTGGGTTCGAGTAATCCTTGTATCCCTCTTTTGGGTAATCTTTGTACCCATCTTTGCTGAATCCTTCTTTCGGGTAACTTTCTTTAATGAATCCCTCTTTAGGGTATTCTTTCGGATAATCCTTGTATGCATCTTTGGGGTAATCCTTGCTGAATCCCTCTTTGGGGTAATCTTTGTATCCATCCTTGGGGTAACTTTCGTTTTCTTTCATGGGGTAGTCGGCATCTTTGGGGTAGCCATACTGATCTATTTCCGAGCTGTAAGATTTCTCCGAGACTTCGCTGTAGCTGTTATTAGGTTGCGTGTCATCGTCTTCGTTTTGGACGGGGTCTGTTTGCATTATAGCGTCCTGTTTCTTGGGTTTTACATGAGATATGGGATGGGGGGTCGACATGTTGCCACTCACATTGCTAGCCATGTGACCTAGGGTTTGCAGACGGTAGGCAAGCTGAAATAGAAAAAATATATAAATACAATTGATTTGAATTTGTTTGTTTGTTTGGATGGTACCTGTGACTATTAGCAATCTAGTTCCCATAGTACAAGCATTATTAGTTTATTATTATTATTAGTTTGGGACTAGAGCATGATGTGTGAAATGATCGTGTCGTATTAATTTATTTTTTACTAGTAATTTAAGGGTTTGGATAAAATAATCTCACTTTCGGCTTCTTTAATTAAATAGTATGATTCACATATTTTTAACAAATTTATCCTATTTTATAGGTACTCGCTGTTAGTGTAGCAAGCCATTAGTATGTATCGACTAGTCATTCTATTGTTTAGTACAAGGTGTAAAAGAATTATCGTATTTTGTATTTGTGAGCGATACAGGCGTCACACCTCAATATGTATTAACTGTCTGTGCTGTGGGTCGTGGGATCGATTCCAATGAAAAATAAACATTGATGTTTGTTTTATTACTGGGTGTTACTATATTTACAAGAATTTTATCAGCAATCTAGATCCCATAGTACAAATGTTTGTTTTTGATGGGAATCGAACCAACGACCCACAGAGTGGAAGGCAGTAGGTACATATAGATGCCAGGCGTCAAAAAGTTTTTTGTTTCACCTTGTATTTGTGTGAGGAAAAAATATATTATTTAAATTGTATTTTCCTCGTTGAAATACACATTTTATGCAGTGAACAGTTGATCAAATATTTGATTAAATTCTTAAGAATCTTTTATGAAACTCGGCACTGACTTGTTGCTAGACAAGACATTATTAGTACATTTATTTCGAACTAGATGGCGCTGCGTGAAATATCATTAAAATCACAGACATTTCACACATCACGCTCTAGTCTTAAACTAAGCGAAGCTTGTACTATGGGAACTTGATTGCCGATAGAATACTTGTATACTTTTTTTTGTAAATACATAGTAAAGTAACACCCACACAGAACCAACTTCAGTGCTCATCACATATTTTTTTCTTGGTGGGGATCGAACCCACGACTCACAACATGAAAGGCAAAGTTACTAACAACTGAGCTGTGACGTCTGTCAAACATTATCTGTCAGGTACGCACCTGACAGATAATGTTTGAACCCTTTTATTGGTTAAGTTTTGATCTTTATTGGTTCAGGGGCCTTATTCTCTATTGTATTGCAAACCACGCGCGTTACTTGGCTTAGGCAAGACAACGGGCGTGGAATCTGAAAAAAATGTATGGCGTAAGCCTTAGTTGTCATTCCCTACCGCGACACGGTACGGTTTGAACTGTCAACTAAACGTGTCGAAGTCTGCCGCGTTATGAAAACTATTCGTTTCAAAACGTGTCATGCGCGATTCGAATAATATAGATACAAATCAATCATTTTTGAAGTTTGCGTTTTGAGGGCTTAGTCCTATATTGCATTTTAAAACTCCCTACTCTCGAGCCGACAGTCGTCTCTCGGATGTCCATATATTTTTGTATGGATATCCGAGAGACGACTCTCGACTCGAGAGTAGGAAGTTTTAAAATGCAACCTCGGACTAAGCCCTCTGGAACGCGTTGTGACGTAGCACGGTTTGGGGAAGGAATATAGAGAATAAGGCCCCAGTTGTGGCTTAATGTCTCAGTTTCGCCCTACCTGGTTTCCTGTCCAAATTTGACATAAGACCTGGTTGTGAATGAAGAGTTTTTATGAGTTAAAATTGGATAACAGTAAATTTACAGTACGCGGCTATTTACATGGCACGTAGAGCTTACGACTCAGAGAGTGTATTATGTGCTTATTAATTGCCGTGTACTGTATGTAATGACATATAAATTATGGGTTTAAATGAGTATAATTTAATAATAAAGTAAGTATACATATATGTATTTGTAATAAATTGAATTATCATATATATTGGATAATAAAACGTAATAACGAAAATATAATATCTCAGTAAAATCTGACAGCCCCTCTATGAAAAGCATGTTTCTTATAAATGAACGAATAAAACATTTCAAACTTATACAATAAAGCAAACAACAGAATAAAAAAGTATATATAGGTATAGATAAATGGGCGGTCTTATCGCTGAAAGCTCGCTTAGCTATCTCTACTAGACCTTTGCATGTGCTTTCGCAATTATGCACAACCGGTTATTATGAGTTTATAAGTTAGTAGTAATAGATACTTACAACGTTGTCATGCTCGTGGGTTCCGACCACATCGGGGGTAGGCAGCGGCAAGGGTTGGTGTGTCATCGGTAGCTGCCATTTGTCGCTCTTATCGCTGCAATATACATAAGACAACTGTTTAGACATCTACGTAAATATGAATAAATAAATAAATGAAATGAAATTTTTGAGGGTAACAAAATTTCAAAATGCACTGATCTTGAAAAATTGATCAACATCAATTAAACTTTATTCAGTAAAATCACGCGGATCATTTAGAATCGTCTCATAAACTAGGTGCCAGTTCCATACGACCAGAGTCTAGAAGAACAGGCAACAAACTACGGCTTGGTTCCTACCGTTTTTTTGTATGATCCGTCTTACCAAGAAATAGATATACTGAAGTATCAATTCAACTTTAGTATGAAATCACTTTTGAAGTGTGAACTACCAAATGTGTTAGAGTCCCCACAGACTGCAGACTTTTTATCGGCCGATAGTTTGGTCGGCTTCTTACACAGTATGAAGATGTATGCAGATGCGCACATTACAGTGATTCAGTCTTCATACTGATTAAGAAGCCGACCAAACTATCGGCTGATAAAAATTCTGCAGTTTGTGGGGGCCCTTAGTATTACTAGTCTATAATAACTTCAAAATATCTTGTACTAACGTATCATCCTTCTTGCCATCACGGTATTTAACAGTTCGGCTCTTGCGGATCATCATGACAGTGCCGTCGGGGTTCAGCTTCGGCAGGTTCTGGGAAGGGATGGCATCCTTGCTCAAGGTTTTCCATTGACCTAGGGAATATATAAATATAAATATAAATATACATAATATATAATGCTGGACAATCCACACAACATCATCTAACCCCAAGGTAAGCAGAGCTTGTGTTATGAGTACCGGAAGACTGACATACATAATACAATACATTACATAGATAGATAATTCAATAAACACGGACATAACACATTCCACTTCCAATCTATTCAAAGCTTTGTAGGTACTATGGGAATTAGATTGTTTGTAGAATACACATACTTATTTTTTTGTAAATACATACATAGAATACATTAGTACCACCCAGGCACTGGACAAACATTAGTGCTCATCAAACCAACATTTGTTTTTTGTAGGTATTGAACCCAAGACCCACAGCATGGAAGGTGGAGCTACTACCAACTGAGCTGTAACGCCTGCCAAAATCTTTGTATGTATTTACAAAAAAAATATCTAGCTTTGCTTAGTTTAGGACAAAGCTTGCATATGATTATTAGTTAGATTAAAGATGGCGTTGTAATTCAATGAATACAATAATTAATTACATTCGCGATATCAAGTTCATACAATAAAGTTCGCTTATAAGTGTAGGTATGTTTATAGAATAGATAGAGAAATTTCTCGTGATATTAAGAGGAGGTACATTTCACAATATTTCATCGAGAATTGAGGGGTCCAAAAATTGACACCATTCGAGTAATGATTGCCCCTAATCTATCTGTATCTTAATATATTTTCGTAGATCGACAGATACCATTACTTTTACTGGTGAGATTATGAAGAAAATCGATTGAAGTCAAAGCGAAAAAATATATTAAACAATAAAAAGATTTAAGTGAAACCCGTTTTATTTTTTGTTTTATTTTATAGCTTATATTGAAATTGAGATATGAATAATCACCGAATATAATTTACAAAACGAAACCTAATTATTTATTCACGGACATTGCACACATGACACTCAACTCCCATATCCCAATAATCCAAACTAATATTTTTTTCAGAAGACCTTAAAAAAGGTATGTCATATGTCGCCCCCTAAAAGTGTATTGGTGTGTTTGATAATGTTTTCCTCCCTATTCGATCCCGATAACTTTACTTCATGACCTCTTTACCTCATAATCTTGCCAGCAAAACTAAATGTTGTGTCGACCAATTTCTATGCAGATCGGATAAGGGGTTCAAAGGGTATGAACTTATATCTCTTACGGAATCACAAGAAATTAAGTTATTTTAATGATTGCGAATATTATTTCAAATATAAATTTATTTGAATTCGTAAATTACAATAGACAAGCGTTACAGTTGGCAGCTCTGCCTTCCATCGTGGGTCGTGAGATCGATTCCTTCAAGAAAAACATTGGTGTTATGGCAAATATTGATGTTTGTTCTGTGTTTATATAAGTACATGTATTCCTTATAGGTGTAAAAATGTATCAGTATTCTATCAGCAATTTGGTTTCCATAGCTTTGCTTAGATTGGGCCGAAATGGCGTTGAAAATGGATGAACTGTATCAACAACATGAGTTAGAACGGACTGAACGAGACGGACGATAGAAGAGAGTGGAAAAAGACGCATTGTACCGACCAAAGACACAGATAATGGACTGAGCGTTCTCTATCAGGTATGAAGTAAATAGGGGCCGCAAAGCGTAAGAGAGACGTAACTATCGTGCGGCCAGTAGTTGCCTATTTCTAAATGACTCTTACAGACCTACAGAAAAATAATTAAAGAGTAACTTTGTGAGGCTATTGATCAGTTTAACATTTTCTTCTCTCCATGTGTAAGGTACCGAGCGCACAGCGTGGGATAGAGGAAGGAACATGATGGCGAGAGGGCGTTCCGTGTCCATGAATATTTATTTTATTACAAATTCATCTATCCTGTTCATTTCGTTCGGAGCTGGGATTCCCCATGACGCAATTCAATGCGCAATAAAGCGATAAGGAAGACCACATTTGTGATATTCGTAATAAGTTTCAATAATAATGTTTTACCTACAAAATTATAATTGTATATTATTTTATTTAGTATCGAACATATTATATGATAATACTGTTAAAAAACATTCTACTACAACGGGAGCCTTTTTTTTTTTTTTTTTTTAATTCTAGCCTATATTGTCCCACTGCTGGGCAAAGGCCTCCCCCAAACAGGAGCCTAGGGGAGTAAAACTTCACTAATATAATAAAGAGGAAAGATTTCATGTTCTAACGAATAAACTCTTGCCCCCTATCTTATAAAAAGTTAGCGTTGACTTTAAGTCATCATTACGTATGGTAATCAATACATCAAGTCTGCGCTAACTTTTTATAAGATAGGGGGTTAGTTTCAAAAATAATATAACGTTGCATTATCCCTGGCTATATCTATCACTAGAATAGAATATCCAGCCGTGCTGAGACGGGCCGCTAGTTAAATATAATGTGCTAAATATATTGAACTGCAAAGCCAAAAGTGACATAAGTTTAGTGTGCTTTTAAAATATCACATTTTCATGCTTGAAGATCTATGCTGCGACAAGTTAGAACATAAAGTTATGTGTATGCTACGTCCGAACATAAAATTAGAACATAAAGTTATTTGTATGCTACGTTCGAACATGAAGTTAGAACATAAAGTTATGTGTATGCTACGTTCGAACATAGTTATGTTTATGCTACGTTCGAACATAAAATTAGAACATAAAGTTATTTGTACGCTACGTTCGAACATGAAGTTAGAACATAAAGTTATGTGTATGCTACGTTCGAACATAGTTATGTTTATGCTACGTTCGAACATAAAATTAGAACATAAAGTTATTTGTATGCTAAGTTCGAACATGAAGTTGAACATAAAGTTATGTGTATGCTACGTTCGAACATAAAATTAGAACATAAAGTTATTTGTATGCTACGTTGGAACATAAAGTTATTTGCATGAGACGTTCGCAATGCAGAGGTTTTCCACGTTCGGAGTAAGAAGTGGGTACCAGCTAATTGTTATAATATTTTGTGTATTCTTTTCATTTTTATACAAATAGAAAATGGTTGCATTCAACTTTATAGCTAGAAACAACTATTACAAAAATCATTGAATACAATCTTTCGCCAAAAGTAATTTTTTGCACTGACATACAAATACAATCAATTGACAAAAAAGCTGTAGTTAAGTTATTTGCAGACTCTGAGAGTAAAAAAACGACAAAAAACCAGTGTGATGAACATTTTACCCACTCTCTTATATACAAGGAAGGAAAATCATAATGCATGAGGAAGGACGTAGCATGGTTGGGGAGTATAGCGTGACGTATGACATGTATATATATTTCACTCGTGACTCGTTATGATTTACATTTTAAAGCGACTTCCGAAATCATAAATATTTAACAAAAGTATGTTGCTCCGAATGTTTTTTTTTATGTATCTTACGCAATTACTCCGCAAATAGTGAAACGATTTTGATGGTGTTTCTTTTGTTTGATAGGTAATATTTCAGAGATGGTCCTATATAAATTTCATAAAGTTCTAGCGTTAGAACTTAGAACCTAATGTAATTTATGAGAATCTTTAAAATTTGTTTATATTATTACATTTCAATGGTGATTGAAGTCAGTTTGGTTAATTATTGTAAATATTTTTAATTATAGTTATATGCGCCACAGATCTGTTGATATTAGCTCTGCCTTTCGTGCTGTGGGTTCGATTACCACCGAGATTAATATTTATATGATTATAAACGTATCTATTGTGCACGTATCGCATAACACTATCCAGCTTCAAACTTTGCATAGATTGTACGATGAGAGCTTGATTGATGATAAATACATAAATACTTTTTCCTAGTACCTACATACAATACGCAGTGTTAGCGACGCGAATTAGATATAAGTACTTAACTTAAATATAATGTTTGCCTAGGTGTACCTACCTATTTAAATTGCAATGTTTGTGCATCCTAGAACCTGTTAAGGTGCGAGAGGGGTGCGCGGGCGCGCGGGGTAGCTTTGAAATATGGTTCAAAATCTGCACTAACTAGTCACAAATTAACCGTCGATAATACGAGTCCCGCGCATGGCTCACGCGCCTTCGCAGCATTTAGTTTTTTCTTTTACCACGAATATAAGTTCATTTAAAGTTTAAATCTTCGTTTTGATTTGCTTCCTCTTCTTGCTAGGCCTAGGACCGTTTACATTGATCCGGCTCGAAGGACCAATGTAAGCGGTCCTAGGCCTAGCAAGAAGAGGAAGCAAATCAAAACGAAGATTTAAACTTTAAATGAACTTATATTCGTGGTAAAAGAAAAAACTAAATGCTGCGAAGGCGCGTGAGCCATGCGCGGGACTCGTATTATCGACGGTTAATTTGTGACTAGTTAGTGCAGCATTTAGTTTTTTCTTTTACCACGAATATAAGTTCATTTAAAGTTTAAATCTTCGTTTTGATTTGCTTCCTCTTCTTGCTAGGCCTAGGACCGCTTACACGTAGTACTTGAACAACTCTAAATCCATCCTAATTTATAGTGTTTTAATGGTTGATTATCGTGTTAGCATCGTAAATAAACTTTAAGGGTGCGTAATTTTTATTGTTAATTTATTTTTTTCCCTATTTCCCATATAACATTGGTATTTTCTTGAAGAGTTTACTTTGATTTTAAATAAAATAGTTTGCAATAAATAACGCTGTCGGCCATTTTGTGTCGTCGAGAAACGTAACCTGTCATTGGTCAAGAAACAGCAAACATTATACGTATAAGTACTTCAAAATCGATATTTCTGTAATTACGTACTCAATGAATGAAATAGATAAGTGCCAGGATAAATCGTAAAATTACCTGGTTGATTCACAATAAATCTTAAACCTCTTAGATTTATTTGAATCGACAATTTGTCTTTGATGACGTCAGTTTAATTCATTTTAGTAAATAAATATAATTTTTCGAGATTAAAATACAAAAAAACTTCGGCTACGGGCTCAGTTTGATGTAGATCATGAAAAATATTTTTTCATTTGCAAATTTTTCAGACATTTTGCACGGCTTGATGGTAAATAAGTAAAAAACAAAATGTATTTGCCTGCATTAACATACAAGCAAGGTCGCCAAGTATTACCGAAACAATAAGATTTCACACAAATATATATTTTGTTTTCTCAAAATAATTCCTTGTGACCGTACCCGACATAAATTATGAATTTAAATTTTGTGCATATTGCGTCCGCATTTTTAATATATTAAATAATTGTTGTATTATTAACTAGCCGTGACTTCGCCGGGTTCTTTAACGATTCTAAATTATTATTTTAAATGTTACTGTATATTTCTTAACAAAAAGAATACTGACATCGACAAGTAATATTAAATTAGCATTTTTAAGGATAACTCGGAGACTACTGGTCTGATCTTGATCAAATTCACATTACATAAGAAACGCCCGTTTTTAAATATCAATAGAATCGTCTAAAACGATACACTTAAAATATGAGACACATAACACATAGGGTTGATTTTAAACCACCTGTTTTTGAAGCATGATATTGGATAATGGAGTAGTCTCGTTTCCGCATTTAGACATAGACTCAAAGTTAGTCCATTGTGATTCTACACGTCATTTGGAAGTCAGTTAAAAATAATTTCGAATTTGAGGTTAGTTTTTTTATACTGGCAGACGGCACGCGGACCACCGCCACTGGAAAGTAGTAACCACCAGCCTAAGCGAGTTCGCGAGCGAAGCGTCTCAGTTTCAATATCGGCAAAAAATGCTTTTGTCCTTATATCTGTCTGTTTTTTATTTCGTCTGTCGCATTTTCCAACCAATTTTAACGAAATTTAGCATGCTTCAAATGTACACAAGATATTGGCGAGGTCCGCTGTTCTCACAGAACCACTAATAGTTGCAGTTTTAGAAGGTAATTTTTAGTTTAATACTAGATGGCGCTGTGTGGAAAATCGCTAAAATAGCCTTCACATATTGTAATTTTAATATCAGGCGTGATTTCAGGAACTCAAGCGTCCGTTAGATCAAATTTTCCGAACAGAATCAAAAATTCAACAGCTTATCTATAATTTTACTATCTCGAAAAAAAAACTCAACACGAGGCTGTTTCCTGCCCTCAATACCCGCGGGAAGATATAAACATTTTCAGTTTATAAAACACTAAACTAAAGATCTATAAGCTCCTTATAACAAAAACAGATTGTAAATAAAGTCATCTAAAAACTTCGTATAATTATATCAGTTTTATAATTGAGAAAAATGTCAAGGTTAAAGTCAGCTTGGGGAACTAGTTGTTGAATTTGTGATAATATTTTGAGGAAAATGTTCAATTTACAGACACTATTAAATTCTAAAAGATTCAGAAAAGGCCAAATTCAAACAGTTACATATATAAGATGGCTGCACTCTGATCCATGCACTTATCACATTTTAAGAGTTTATTTACAATTTTTCATGTATTTTATCATTAATATAATACACACACAAATCTATTGGTAGGAAGCTATCTAATAAAAGAATTTTCAAAATCAGTTTAGTTCATCTAGAGAATCCCTACAATCTCTGAAACTCAAAGCTTACTTTAAAATGTTTGATTTTAAGAATCCTTGAAGGTTCAATCAATTAGTTACTAAGTTGAGTGGATTTTGTGCAAACAAATAAATAAACTATATGAATATTAATCTTCAATGAGCATAACAATAATTATCTTTTATTATGATAACATGATTCATATAGAGATTTGACAGTTGACCCCTGTCTCTGTCACATCCTATGACAGTTTAACCTAAGCAATACGTTTCGGACTTATCACATTGGGAAATAACAAATACTTAATTAAATATTCTACTTTAGACCCAAACCAAGGAAAGCTGGTACTATAGGAACTTCATTACTGTTGTTATACTTATATACTTTTCTTTTTGTAAATACATAAATAGAACACATAGTAACACCCAGACATGGAACAAACATTAGTGTTCATCACACAAACATGGATTCTCGGCGGGGATCGAACCCTCGACCCACGGCATGGAAAGTAAAGCTACTTCCAACGGCATGCAGGAACCGGTCGGTACCAATTCCAGTACCGGTAATTTTCGGCCAGTACACTAGGGTACCTGTGATGGTAATTACTGATACTGGCACTAGTACCCGTAATTACCATTATTGGTAAAAATATAAGTAGTGAGTGCGCTTGCTACAAAAAAAAGTCTATAAATAACAGAAAAATAGAGTATCGAGATCCTCACGAAGCCAATATCGGTAATCGCCGGTACTTTCGATACCGAGAATTACCGGTTTCATGCCGTACTACCAACTTCTCTGTGACGCCTGTCATTTATCCCGCTATTATTCTAGAACTAATCTTAAACTACACCCCTTGGCCATATTTTTTCTTAACTTCAATAAACCCCAGATGCTTTAAGCTGATGATTCTATTTTTCAGAACTGAGATTACTTGATTGATAGATAATGTTCTTAGCAATAAGTCTTCCTATAACTAGTTATTTAGGCTTTACCATGTGTTATGTATCAAGTATTCTGTTATCAGCAATCAAGTTCCTATAGTTTCAAAATTGCAAATCAACTATTTTTTGTTTTAGTAAGTAATGTTGGATGCCCCCGATGGTATGTAGGAATCAGCACAAACCAATTGATGCAGTTTTGGCAGTTATTACTTTAAAACTCAATGATTGAAATCAGTTTTATTAAATTGAATAAGACTGACATAGTATTTTTTTACAGCAATCTAGATATCTATTTTGATTTGTGCTTTACAATTGAGCAAGTCCTAGTTACTAATAGGTTCTAATTTGACACTAATGAGGATTGGGTTGGATTGGATAGGATTGGATACTAATGATGTTACTAGGACCTAGTAATATCATAGTATAATAACCAGTGATTTTACAAACCAACTGCTTTCTATGGCATATGCTGAATGCTTATATAAATATATTTAAGCAGCTGGGGCCTGTTGCTTCATACTTTTATTATATTTTTGACAATTTGCACAATATCTTTGTAAGTTATAGCATGAGTGTTATTCTGATGTATAATCTACATTATTGTAAAGTTGCATTAAAATCCATTCAGTTTTTGATAGAGTAACAATCTACACATACATACAAACTTTTGCATTTATAATATTAGTAGGATAATTTATTCACTAATATTTGATAAGATGTTATTAAAAAACAACTATTTAATGAACTCACATGTGGGGAGTTGAGATCCAGGTCGAATAAGTTTTTGGAACAGCAACAAATCGATTAATCTGACATTTATACATTCAAATCTCAAAAAGTCCCAAAGTGTGGAGATTATACTAAATAGTTTATATGCAAAAGACTTCTGAATTGGTGAGTCAAATTATATAATTTTATGGTGCTTTGTTTTAACTAGATTTTAAACAGTGACATGAGTCCAAATGAATGAAAACCAGTGTGGTGAGAGGCTAAAGTGTCAAGGTTAAACAATACTGGCCTTACTTTGTGAAAGTGCAAAACATAAGTGTTGAAAACAAATATAAATGTATGAGTCATACTATAAAAGAATGAACATGGAAAATCCAAAATACCTTTATGCTTACCCATTGTAGTGACGTTGTAATCAGCCTGGGTGAAGTGAAGACTGCACACTTTGGAGTACTTGGTGTAAGGCTTGCCGCGTTTCAGAATCAAGTTCCATTTGTCCGCCATCGTAGAATCGCGGGGGAACCTGTGAAATTTCACGTTCTTCGTCTTGCCGGCGAGCGAAGTGCATTGCGGAACTGTGCAATAATAACCCATCTTTGATATTTCAACGTTTTTGTATTTCACAACATCAGGAACGTCAAAGTGCTCGCGCGACACATCAAAACTCGCTCGTGCCTCCGGCGTGTTACATAAAAACCTTAGTGATTGCTTTTATTTGTTGCAATTCTTATCACGTTGGTAAAAAATGGAATCATCACACAATAGCCTTGAATTATTTGACATGTATCACCTCCTTTTCCCTTTCCCACTTTTAGAAAAAAAATGGCCACTTTTGTACCACAGACAAATTAAGTTATTTCTTTTTTTTTTGCTCGATGGAATTAAATAAATCGACTAAAATCGAGATTCAACTAAACAACACTATCAGTCACTGCGTGTTTTCATAAACAATATTTTCCCTGCTACTTTGAGAAAAGAAAGGCTACTTCTGTACCACGAACAAATGGAACTATTTATTTATTAACTTTTGCTTAGTAGAATATGTACAATAAATTGATTAAAAACTTGATTTAACTAATCAACACTATCAGTCAGTGCGTTTTACATCCAAAATTATTTTGCCGACTTTTCTCATAAAAAATGTCTCCTTTTATACCACAGACAAATTGATGTATATATTTATATGTGTGTTGCTGGATAGCATACCATATATCGACTAAAACCGAGATTTAACTAAACAACACCATCAGTCACTGCAATTTTCATCAAAAAATACTGTTATGCTATTTTAGTGTTTTAATCATTTGTATAAGATTGTTTATTGTTCGATAAACATATTGTAAATACGCTATGAACATGTTCACGTTTTTTTATTAATACGCTTCGGACGGTATGGCAACTAAACCATAGACAATTTTGCTTTTTTTTTCATTAGGCAACATCCATCTTTTTTGTGTTTTGGTAAATGTCGGCGCTTGGTGTTTATGCACCAAGATTTGTTTGTTTTTATTAAATTCCGCATGTACACCTCTAAAACTATTGTGTTTTATGTTTAATTATGTTATTTTATGTGATACTTAGTGAGCGGTGTTAACAAAATGCCGTATTACTGCACTGTGCCGCGATGCACCTCAATGGCAGGCAAAGCTAAAAACGTATCCTTCCACCAATTTCCACGGGACGAGGAGCTAGCCAGATTATGGAACGATATTTTAAAACGAGGCAAACCATACACAAAGTACTCTAAAGTGTGCAGCTTACACTTTAGGCCAGAGGATTACACAATTACAAGCGTTGGGAAAAATAAGGGTACGTGCACGTTTATTTTTTATCCCAGCAGGTAGCGTATACCTTTATCTATAGCTATTCTATTCAGGTGCCTATTACCTGCCTGCTAATTACGGTAGATAGCGGCCGAGGTTCAAGACTTGTGTCGGCTCGAAAATAGGCTTCTAGGCGCCAAAAATACCACAACAAATAGTTTATTTATATCCGCGTAGGTATAGGTATTACGTGTTGTTGTGAGGTTAAATTATACCTATTTCGATAGACATTACATGTGATGTGGGTTACCTATTACCTACACATTGCATAATTACCTATTCTTTATATTGTTATACCTACACCTTCATTGATAATTCGCTTTATACACCTGGTTATATTTCCGCGCCGTTTTTGCTGTGCATTTATTATTGTTGCTCAAACCTGTCTGTCTCTATAATGTTTCAAACAGATCAATTGAATGTTTGTATGGATGTGTAGATATGTTTTTTACTCTTTCACACAAAAACTTCTTTACACAAAAATTATCCAAAATATAATGATAAGTGTCAAATAAGTTGTAATAATACTGCTGTCTGCGAGCTGTTCTGGTGTGTGTTGTAAAACTGTTAGAGTTAGATGTATTTAATGTACTTATATTGGAAATATGTTCCTTAATAGTCTTACAAAAAAGCATATATCCATCTTTTATGTATTAGATACTATGGCAAAAATAGTTAATTAGAAATACATGAATTAACAATATAAATTGATAATTCATTTCAAATTTTACTAGATGGCAGCACTTAAATTAGAACACTATCAATGTGTTTCAAAACACATTGATAGTGGACATGATAGACTTTTAGTATAATTTCTCCAGATATTAAATAAATAAATATTCACAGACTATTCACATCCCATTCTAGTCCTAAACTAAGCAAAGCTTGTACTATGGGAACTAGATTGCTTATAGAATACTTGAATTCATTTTTTTAAATACCTATGTATTTAAAAAAATGAATTAGTAACACCCATTTTAGCAATTGACCTAAGAATATTTTAATGATGCTCTTTGAGAGTAGCAAAGCGAATTGATTTTTATTGTCCCACTAATACAATACAATCTACTCAATGGAATGTAATGTTTTACAATTATGTATATCAAAATAACACTATATAGGCTATTATTTACGAAAATATTGACAAGACAAAGTACACAGCTAGTTAACAAATACAATACATTGGTGCAGTCTGGCAGTGGGGTTATAAATCCTGTCTGTCTTTTTCGCTTTCACACCTAAATTACAGAACCGATTTTGATGATATTTGGTATAGAAATAAAACAAAGCTTGAGGAAAGATATATGCAAATTTTTATTGTGCAAATATAACTTGAAATTATATACGGAAGTTCGTTATTTTCTAAAGTAAACCTAAGAAATATTGCTTAGTTTATTCATAAAAATCACAAGGATCTTTTAGAATCATCTTAAGAATGAATGGAATGGTGCATAACAGGTCATTAAGTGGTTCTGCCTTCCATGCTGTGGGTCGTGAGTTCAATGCCCAAAGGCAGGCACTGATGTTCTATTTCCTGTCAATTTGGATCCCATAATACAAGCTGTGCTTAGTTCGGGACTAAATGGTGGTTTATGTGAAAATGTGTTTATTGCTTCTGCCTTCCTGCGAATGAAACTGCAACAACAAAGATAAATTTTATTAAGAAATAAACTTTTTTTCTAAGATTTAAAATAAATATGTGAATAATATTGATGTTGCTCAGTTGGTAGAAGCTCTGCCTTCCATGCTGTGGGTTTGTTTCCCAACTAGAGCAAATGTTTGTGTGATGAACATAAATATTTGTTCTGTGTCTGGGTGTTACTATTTATTCTGTGTATGTATTTACAAATAAAAATGTATCATAAGCATTCTATTCAGCAATCTAGTTCCCATAGTACAAGCTTTGCTTAGTTTGGGACTCAAACTCAAATAAAGTTTATTCAATAAAAGGATCACTTTGAAATGTCTTACATACTATATGATTTTAGGCGCCAGTTCGTCGCGACCAGAGTCTAGAAGAACTGGCAAGAAAATAGACATGGATCCTAGCGTTATTTTAATGATCCTTATGAATTGTTTAGTAAAGAGGTTGAGATTAGAATGTGATGTGTGAAATGCCCACGAATATGTATTTATAATGAATGTTATAGGACAATGGAGGACTCTACGCAAGGATGCTATTCCGTCTCAGAACTTGCCGTCGGAATCGCCGGCCCCGTACGCCAGGAAGCACTGGGAGTCTTGGGGACAGAACGCGTGCAGCCCGAGCGTCATGGACCCCACTGTGAGTGACCAACAACATTATTAAACTATTATTTTTTTCTTTTATTCGGATTCCGTACCTATTTTATTTAACACTTATTTTTAGTAGGTTAGTTAGGCAACAGAAATACATCATCTGTGAAAATGTCAACTTTACTGGTGAGCTACTACCAACTGAGCTGTGATATGACACATGTCACAGACCCACAGTCGGCAGTTGCCGTTTTGTCTGTCTGTTGTCTGTTGATTTGTTAAACCAGTAAAAATGTACCAAAATCTGTTATAACATATACCTGATACGTCATAAAGCAGTTCTTGGTATAATTGTACTAGTCACATAAACAGGATGAGAAATAACTCTAAAAAAATATTAGTTCTTGTTTATGGGATCAGTCGTAAAAATAAAAATTAAATGTCGAAAATAAACAAAATTAGTTAGCTAGTATGTAAAATGATTGTAAATGTATTGAATGATGCTAGATCCAGCAGCAGATGGCTCAAGCTATCTACATGCAGACGATGCTCGCCATGCAAGCTTCTGGAACAACAGAAAATCATCAAAACGGTAAGATCTGTTCCTCTGTATACAATACTAGCGACCCGCCCCGGCTTCGCTCGGGTGCAATGCAGATACACGCATGTAATATACACGAAAGCGTTCCTCTCAAAGCAGTCTATCTAATAATAAAAAAACCGTACTAAAATCCGTTGCGTACTTTGAAACATACAAGCATACAAAGAAACAGACTGACAGCGAGAAGCGATTTTGTTGTATACTATGAAAAAAAAATTCAATTTAAATTAGTTTTACTATGTGACAGGTCCACCTATCCCAGAAATGGCTCAAACATCAACACAAGACAAAGAAACGAGCTCGGACAGCATATCATACAAATGTGAAGAATGCACCAAATGCTTCAAAGACCCCGACGTGTTCATCTTGCACAAACGGAGCCACGCGAGAGACAACAGTAACGGTGAAAAAGAAAACTTCAACATGAATCTAACACTGCGCTCTAACCCCATACTAGCTAATTTACTTAAACCAAACATTGACTCTACTTTTGACCCGAACTTAATCACGATGGAAAATCTTCTTATGACTGCATTAGCTGCTAATATGGATTATATTAGAAACTTTTCTATGACCAAGGAGAGGGATACAAGCGATTTGAATGATTCAAATCAATTGAACCGTGATTTAAATGAAAGGGATAGTGATTCAGATCATATAAGTGATAGTAATGATGCTCTTAAAGCTCTTGATAAACGAGTTTTAAGTTACACACAGTGCTTAAAGAATTCTAGGAATGAACATGATTTAAACGATGATAAGTATAATCTAAACCACTTTAATGATTCAACAGATGATCAAAACATCATAAATCACACAAAAAGCGATCTTAATAATCAGGTTCTAAGAAAAAGTGAAGTAAACTATCAAATAAGCGATGCAAATCACGAAAAAAGTGATGCAAATTATAAAAAAAGTGATGTATATCAAAAAAGTGATCAAATCGTAAGTTACGCAATGAATTTTTCTACTAAACTTTCTGAATCAGAAAGTGTTAAATACAGTGGTAATTATTATAGGGAAAGATGTTCAGAATACGAGAGAGACAATTCTGATGCAGATAAAAACATGAAAAATGTTAGATCTCATTGTGATAACGATTTGAACGAATCTTTGGATTCTAACAGCCTGGTTATAGATGAAAATGCATAGGAATATTCACCCAAATAGCCTGCGACGCCGTCATCAAAGACCGATTATATTTCAAAACTAGCGGCACGCGCCGTCTTCGCACTGGTAGCCTATATAATAAAAATGCGTCTATTTTAGTTACAGTTTTAATTACAGTTTTTGCAATGCATATTTTAATTTTATTTACTTATATATATTTATTTATACATATAAAACAGTTGACTATCGGTAAAACATTACAAACGATCTATGATCCAAATCAGTATCAATCATAAGTTGGGTACATTTTTTTTTTAAACCATTTTTCTATAATTTATCTTTGATAATGCAATTGATGGTGAATGACCCCATAAGATGAAGTTATAAATACTTTTTTATGCGTAAACAAATATTATTAGCTACTTCGTCTTCTTTGATAATCACAATTTAAAAAAAAACAATTACTAAACTTAAATACAAATGTTTATTGTATCCAATAATATAAATAAATAAATAATAAATAAAAGTTTATTGCCAAAAGTATATATATAATCTATCTACCAGTAAAAATATTCAACTTTGCGCATATTAGAATCGGTTCTCAATGTTATTTAATGCAACTGTATGATGGAAAGTAGGTAAATAGCCCACCTGATGTCAAATGTTAACATAATCTCACATATCACTTAATGGCATTAATATACGAATCGCGAAATAATGTTATAGTATTTAATTAATAATGATAGTGTTATAATGATTTCATTTAAATCACTACTACCAAATAATAGTGCCTGCTAAGATATTTCAACTAAAGGTTCAGACACCGCTAAAGTAATATAACTACATCCCGGAGTTTCAACCAATCAGAGGCAGTAGAAATCACGATCATTTTTAGCGAAGCTCCCTGATTGGCTGAAGTATGGGATGTCATATATGTACTTATTATCTATCAGAAATGTGGACACCTTGTGCGTTATTATCTGTAATTTACGTCGTTGAGTGTGGCTTGCGAGTTATTTTAAAATCAATTTATCAAAATGTTTTTATAGTCACGGACTTATACAATATTCTAACAAACCTACTGTTTATAAAAACTTTTTGCATACATTGCTTTGTACATAAATAAGAATAAATATATTTAAGAACTGTTCAACTTACGCTCGCAAAACTTATTCCGCGTAATACCACAATTTTAATAACTAATGTTTATTTTACCGATTGTGCATCTAAAACTATTTCTCCGTCAAACATAAAAGGATCTATAAAAATATATTCAAAACACCGTATATAGATGATACATAAATATAATTCGAATCAAATCGAATGAAATAATTGGACATAACTTTTAGTAAAACCTATTTTTGTAACCCAGTGTTGGTACTGTGATAGAACCATGTTTTATTGAAAATTTATGTCAAATTATGTATCAACGCTTTTATTAATAAATTTTTAGAAGTTTATCTTATTTTACCTCGAAAATGATATTATATTTGTGTCTTATTCATAACCGCATGTACTTAAAAAATGTTTTCAAAGTCTTTTTAAAATTATCAAGATATACCCCCTATCTTATAAAAAGCTAGCGTTAGTCATCATTACGTATGGTAACCAATACTTCAAGTCTGCGCTAACTTTTTATAAGATAGACCGGACTATACAGCTCAACGAACCATTCATATTATTTGCCGTCCACGAACTGACAGATTAAAAATACAGACTTGATGTACTAAAGACATGGTAATTTGCATATCTATGTATGTTGATGTATAATAAAATCTTCCAGAAAGGTAGAATAAAATCATTCACAGCCAGCATTCATATTAAAAAAAACTTGCCATGCAGGAAATTTCAATAACAATACAGTTAAATAACTAATAACCATCATAAAGCTGCGAGAATAATTAAAATCATTTTAAAATCTACAAATAACGTGTTTCTACAGTTTAGTGTCAAAGTCTATTATTTATTCCGTAAAATCACAAAGATCATTTTTGTTTTATACACTATACTTGCAATATATATAATGTTGTTATCATATGTTGCGTCAAAATAACAATTAAACTTTTTTATGATTTACATTGCTATATAAAATTGTATAGTACAAAAATACGATCTCAAAGTATTATCCATTTAAAATATGATCAGAGTAAAAACTCAGCTCAAATTATCAAATTAACTCTTGGTTAGCAAATTGCTGAATTTGCTTTGTACCTTCGATTTCATTTAATTGTTGATCATTTTATTTACAACACAAATAAATGCGGCACATTATCTGTCAACGTTTGCGCATATTAGATTATTTGCCTAATATTTGTTGGCCTATGTCTAGTAGAAAGGCGGATTTGATGACGAGTACTTGATTATCCCACCATTTAAACTATACAATGAAATATAATATATATATTTTTGTATTGTAATAGCTTTTATTAAAAAGTATTATATAATCGAATATTTAGAGATTTAAATATGTATAAATGTTTTGGATTTGTTTTTTTATAGTGCTTACAAATATACTTAAAATGTATAAGTATCTTAAATACTGAAGCCACATGAATTGACAATGATGTTTGTATATATTGTTATATTATAACAATTTAATGAACGCACAAAGCACGTCCATCAGGACTTGCCATGTGTGGCTTTGGCTTTAATCTGAGGTATTTATGTGTGAATCATATACATAATAATCTTTAAAAATATTTCTAAAACCTATATATGCAGTTGACTGTAATACTTAAAATTTGTCTTAATATATGTAAATATTGGTTGAATTTAGTTATAAATGGCTATATTGTTTACTTTTAATTTAAGTGGCACATTATATGTGTAATACCAGTGTATTTTCATTATTTTAAGTTTTGTCAACTATTATTTAGCTGAACTGTCTGATAACTTTTTATTTTAAGTTTTTTTCCGGTTCAGTGAGGCTCTGGAACTAGATCAAACGAGAATTACCAATATTTGATTATTTAATCATTCATGAGTACCTCACTAAATGCAGAATGGCCCAATATTTAATTAATTAATCATCGATTAGTTCCTTACTACATGAAGAATGGCCTAAAATTTGATTATACAATGATTGATGAGGATCGCCGAATGGGGCGTGAACAAGCTTTGGTAAAAGAGGCCCTAAATAGTAATAATGTGTTATTTAAGAGTTATTTGAACTCTGACCTTAAAAAAAGACTGTTAATATAATCCACCGATATCTCTCAAATAAACTACTGATAACATTTTTAGAAAACCTACTTTATATAGTATTTTTTATACAATATATGTGACGCCATATCAATTTTGAAAAATAGTTTTCAGAGTAGTAATAGGTTAGTTTAGGGTGTGCGCACACCGGCGACAAGGCTGGAGTAAGACAGCTTATTGTACGTCAATTTCTACCTGATACCCAGCAAAGCGTCAAGCCACGTGACTCTACAAGACGTTTCGTCGTCGGTGAGCGCTTTCACTAAGAACAATATTTTGAAAGATATTGCAGCTCAGTTAGTGTTAGATCTTCTTTTAGTGATGTAATAGATCCCAACACAATACATATTTGTGTGTTGAAAAAGGTTTGTTTTGTGAACAGTGGATAAATCAATCATATCATTTATTCATAAAACAATTTCCTTACAAATCGTTAAATATCTTTTTAGCAATCTAGTTCCCATAATGCTTTGTTTGGTTTGGGACTAGAAAGCATATGTTATGTTCATAATATTTAATTAATAACATGTATGAAATATAATATAAAATTAATTACTACTCTGGAATTACCCAGCAAAGCGTCAAGCCACGTGACTCTACAAGACGTTTCGTCGTCGGTGAGCGCTTTCACTAAGAACAATATTTTGAAAGATATTGCAGCTCAGTTAGTGTTAGATCTTCTTTTAGTGATGTAATAGATCCCAACACAATACATATTTGTGTGTTGAAAAAGGTTTGTTTTGTGAACAGTGGATAAATCAATCATATCATTTATTCATAAAACAATTTCCTTACAAATCGTTAAATATCTTTTTAGCAATCTAGTTCCCATAATGCTTTGTTTGGTTTGGGACTAGAAAGCATATGTTATGTTCATAATATTTAATTAATAACATGTATGAAATATAATATAAAATTAATTACTACTCTGGAATTATTGTTATATATAATTTTTGTTTTTAAGGACTATTAACTATTGTAGCTATAGATATTTAGTGCCTTAGATAATATTGTATTAGTGTATAATTTTTACAATGTACTTAATTGTGTACTTATTGTTTAGTTATCTGTATTGAATTTTGACATTTAATAAAAATACTGTCAGATGAGTAACTTACATATTAAGATTTGTTAGTAAGGTATGTCTACCATGCCTGTATATACACAACCTCACGCGATAGATGGCGCTGTGTTCGTGGTTTACTGAGGGCTTAGTCCGAGCCTGCATTTTAAAACTCCCTACTCTCGAGCCGAGAGTCGTCTCTCGGATGTCCTTATATTTTTGTAAGAAGTAGAGAGAGATCCGAGAGACGACTCTCGGCTCGAGAGTAGGGAGTTTTAAAATGCAAGCTCGGACTAAGCCCTCTGGTGTACGCGAACACAATAATATAAGACAAGTTCAAATTCTTTATCACATTTATTTTATGTATTTTTTCGTTATAATCAAACTCAATATTTTTTATACAATCAATTTTCATGGTCCTCGTTTATGTTATTATTATAACAATTGTTTATTGAGAAGTTGTATCTAGTTATATTATATATAATCTAAATCAAGTTCTCATAGATTTATGGTCCTTCTTTAAAAGAAATGCAATTATTTTATATAAGTAGCGCCATCTAGCGTAATAAATAAACAGTCTCATTGCGTGCTGAATAAAATATCACGTAGAAAAAATGTATGTAGATTTTGTATTAATTAGCACTAAATACTTTCAGTATTATATTTTTAGAATACTATCTACTTGTACCACTGATTACACGATCTAGATTTGTGTGTTGACGTATTTTTATAGTTCTAAGTATGGTTTAGTAGCCTCTCGAGGGTTCAAGGCCTATAGTGCATAATTTGTATCTTATGAACCAGTTTTAGCGCAAAATAAGCTTATGAATAAGGATGTGCGCACACCGACTAAGCTGCAGTATGACAGTTGGTTCGAACTACTAAAGTTACGTCAAGTGACGTATCTTTTTAATTTTAAAGACGTTTTGTCTTCGGTGTGCGCTTTCACTAAGTGGTATAATTTAGAAATGTTTATTTGTTATTATTAATTTAAATTATTACGCAAGAGCGTAACTTCTTTAATTAAGTTGTAGTATTTACATGCAATTTTGATGATAGAACATTATAATATTTTACAAGTACTTAACAGTTGAAAACATTCGATATTAAAATATTTAAAAATGTCTGGACGTGACGAACTACCCTTTAAATACATACACAAAGTATTTCGAGAAGGTACAAAAAATCAGAGTGCTTCGTCCGAGGTAGCATTTTAAAACTCCCTACTCTCGAGCCGACAGTCATCTCTCGCATGTCCTTATATTTTTGTATGGATATCCGAGAGACGACGACTGTCGGCTCGAGAGTATGGAGTTTTAAAATGCAACCTCGGACTAAGCCCTCTGAGTGTCTACCATGCCTGTGAATTAAGAGATCCTTATTCACTGTTCTTTATTTCAGTTACCTAGTACTTGAAAAATACTGTGTACACGACTGAAGGATAGTCAAAAGCAAGTCCAAACATGTAGACAATTTGCAAGTTCATTTTCTATCACAAGTTGCATGCAACCCATACATTTACACGTAGTAGTTTCAAAAAAATGTCACAAATAAAATCATATTGTAATTGTGCTTTTTGTAGTGCAAAATGTTCCTCTATGGACGAGGAGGCACATTAATTATTTTTAATTTGTGTTTGATTAAGTCCTAGCTTCAAAAATAACAGTTAAAGTATGAATTATTGTATACGTTAGTACTCATAAATTAACGAGACTGCCCATTGTGTATTGATCTCTATAACTATTGAAATAAAGTGTAATTTAGACTGTTTTAGGCTTTTTATTTCATACCTCGCGTATAAGTGTACTTTGAAATAAAGTCCTTATAGTACGCCCCTTGTAAGGAATGCCCCTCCATGTTGGTTGAAATCTATCGCTACATACAGCAACGTTCCCCCGTTTTTTAACTTCATTTTTTCCCTTCAACATAAATCGCGATCGCTAAAAATCAAATTGAATAAAACCTGTCTTGCTCGACAGTTTCTATAATTAACGAAAAATGATAAAAAATATCATTTTTTTTTGCTTCAAATCGTATTCTAAATAATATATTTATTCTAGTTGTAAACAACAGTTTAAAATAACACTGATAACCTCATCTATGCGAGATATATTTGGCAAAAGAAGTACCTACCTATTATTATTATTATTATTAATAGCCTGTAGTGTCCCACTGCAGGGCAAAGGCCTCCCTTCCTTCTCTATACTAATAGTAAATCATAATAATAGTACTAAAAGTAGGTACCTACCTACGGTAGGTAACCTACCTCATCAAGTTTCACAAGCATCTGTGAATACCCGACCATAGACAAGGTCAATCTGTACGTAATATATTTATTATATTTGAAGCTCCATAATTATGTGTCTGACGTATGGGGATGTAATATACGTATGTGTCAGGTTACATGATGTATATTACAACCCATACTGCCTCAGGTTAGTATTAGTAGGTTATCGAAGAGAAACGTTTGTATTCTAAGAAGTATGTACCTAAAAGTACCCAACTATTTCTTTAATATTAATATAGCGACATAAAGGACAACGCTAGCAAACAAAAAGGCTTGTAATTTATTTTTGGCAAAATGAGTCCAAACTCGACCAAATAAGGTATAGATATTCGGCCTGATTCGGCTTAGTCTCTTTTAGGGATGGGCAAAAAATATCGATATATCAAAATATCGATATTGTTTCTGAAAAATATCGATATATATCGGCGATATTTTTTCCAGCGATATATCGATTATCGATATTTATTTTCGGATATCAAAATCGATATACTTTTAAAGCTCTAAACAACGAGTGCTCCTGATGTCAATATCAGACAAATTCTGTTTTGAGTAATGTTATGTTAAAATTGTTTTTTTTTAAGTCAAGCAATGAAAAACCTGTTTTTTTTTATAAAAAAAACTGATGTCAAAACAGCCAGATGTGTATATGCTTTAAAATTTCTAATATTTTGGCATTTTTTATAAATAATTGCATATTGGGCAAAAAATATCGATATATCGAAATATCGATATTTCTTGGACGATATAATCGATATATTTGAAATATATCGATACGATAAATATCGATATTTTTTTTCGGTTTGCCCATCCCTAGTCTCTTTGTGTGCCAAGGTGATACCCGAGCATGCTACGTTCCGTTTCACGTTGTTTTTCATATAGATTACGAATGATAAATAATGAGAAACGGGACGCAATTTAATGACTTTACACACAACTGACACGATCTTACGATTCGCTTTATTAATTTTATTATTATTATTTTAGAATGCAGCGGAATTGTTGAGCAATGATTCACATTAGTTTTGTTTTTTTTATTTAAATACAAATTTTTGTTTTGACATTATTGTATTCTTACGTAACAACTAACTAAAAGCAATTAATGATGATGATGAATATGATCATGTTAACATGTCGTGTCGTGAGACTGTAAATTTCTTTGTTCAATGTCACAAACACAATGTGTGATGCCTGCGTCGTCGTACCGAACCTGTCAAATGAAATGTCAAAATTATTGCAAGAAAACGGGGGAACCCCAATTTATTCATTCACTTCATTCAGTCTTCTTGTTCAGTATTCGCGAAATGAACTTGTGAGGGACTTTTATGCTATTATTTCACCAAGTGATTAAGTGTGAATTTGAGAGGCAGTTTTGTGATGGTGGTTATATAGTGCTGTTTTTACCTAAGTTGTGTTAGGTTAGCTCCAACATGTCTGTAAACAACGGGAAAAGACCAATAATTTTGAAGAGAATGGTCCTTAAAACTCCCATTCTGAACAAAAACAAGCCCAGTGCTCTCGCAAACCTCAGGAACGTTAACAACAAGCTGATAAAACTCGCGACGATACCCCTCTACAGAGAAGATGTGATATTTGATTCGAACAATGATTCGTTCTTGCCAGGGGAATACCGCTCCATAACCATAACAAACAAGTTGAACAATCTCAGCAATAACAGCACGACTATAGCTAAATGTATAACTCATGACGATGAAATTATTGAAAAAACATCTGACAATCTCACCGAACTCATCGGCCAAGAAGGTTACAACACAGTTTTCTATGCTCTGTGCTCGGTTATTAACCAAGAATACAAGATAAAAGCTATACTATCCCTGCTCACTGATAAAAAAGTAACAACTAAAGCCACCTCTGAAGTTTCCTGTCAAGTTTCCTCCAAAGTTACCTCGGAAGATTACACGACAAGCATGAGGGTGCATGACAAATCATGCCAGACAAATGAAACTCGACTGGAAAAGAAGAGAAAGCCACGGAGACGTGTCAGAAAAGTGTTAATGCCTTTTGTTATGAAGCCAGAAGAGGTTTCATTGAAAAAGGTCACGGTCGACCCATTCGCTAGACCTCCTAGAGGCTATGAACCAAAAGATAAAAGTTTGAGCTTCAAATCTGAATCTGATGATCAAAATCAAGTTCAACTTCCAGACCTCGGGTATCTTCAAGATGAGTCAAATGAAAGCATCAAGTCCTATTCGTCATTGCATTCCTTCAACACTTTGCCAAATTTGCTTATCAATCCGATATCTTTAGTAGATGATGTAGTTAAGCATACCTGGAAGGTGTTACCTAAATACTCCATCATGCTTTCAAACAAAAAGATCATCCAAGTCCCGTACAAGCCTGAAGATGAGTTGCATATCGCTACACGGGAGAATTTACTGCACTTAAATGATATTGATCGAAAGAACTTGATTTTACATCAATTGACCATTGATCGTAGACTATGCTTGTGTCCTATGGATGAAGACGGGAACTTGTAAGTATAGTCATTTACTTTTTTATTAGTTTAAATAGTAAATAAGTTGTTGTCAAATATCAATGCATATTTCTTTTGTTTTTTACTGTACTCACAAATTACTATTACAGTATTTATACATAATTATGTAAACAATACATACAGCGATGAGCTATCTTCAGACAATTGCAGTTGATCTACAGATAGCACAACTGATCCCAGTACCATCAACAAACAATAGCAATTTCATTTTGTGTATTTTTTATCACTTCTAGCAGTATTTTGTGGCAATAGTAAATATGTTATAATAGTCCTTTTTGTATGTTAATTAACAATACTGTGTACATAATAGTCAATTTCGTTGGGGGAAACCCTTGGTTAAGTAGATTACTTGACTGAGTAATATTCCATTAATTGAACATTGAAGGAGGTAAACTATTACGGGCCATGCAATGCGTATTTAGATAAGGTTATCTTAGCTATCAAATAACAATGGCGAATAATATATAATCATTCCTGCTATTTATTTACCTACTAGCTGTACCTACTAGCTGCCCGCGACGAATACCGAAAATAAACTTCCCTTAAAACAAAATGTTGCGAACGTATTACTTTCGTTAATAGACAAAATAAAAAATAAATAAAAAACAATTGATTTAACTGTATAAAAAAACGAAGTACAATACTATACGACGAGGATGGGATTCGAACCCACGCGTGCAGAGCACATTGGATTAGCAGTCCAACGCCTTAACCACTCGGCCACCTCGTCCTGTGGGCCCGGCGCGAAATTGCATCATATTAGCATTGTACCTCCTCTGATGAAACTACGAAACAAATAGAGAATCGTCGAAATCGATTGATTATTGTTTGATACATCATATATTAGAGGTTGTCCCATACATTTTATGAACATCAGGGGCATTATTCTCTATTAGTTTTGCAAACCACGCGCGTTACTTGGCTACGACAAGACAACGGCGTGGAATCTGAAAAAAATGTATGGCGTAAGCCTTAGTTGTCATTCCCAACCGCGACACGGTACGGTTTGGCCACGGTTTGAACTGTCAACTAATCGTGCCGACGTCTGCCGTGTTATTAAAACTACTTATTCGTTTCAAAACGTGCCATGCGCGATTAGAATAATATAGATACAAATCAATCATTTTTGTTGTTTGCGTTTGGGACGCGTTGTGACGTAGCACGGTTTGGGAAAGGAATCTCCTATTTCATAGAGAATAAGGCCCCTGACTAGTCTTTGCGTAATCTTTAGAAATGTGTTTTAGTATTACTTGACGCTGGCGATTGAAGCTGTATGTACAAATATAATTATTGTAATAAAATATATTTTGTCCAGGCCTATCCATCTAGCAGTGATAAATGATGACCTGGAATTGCTGAACAGGCAATGTGCGGTCATGAAGATCAGACACCAGTCGGTAGATCTACCAGCTAAGAACGGCTTGGTAAGTTCATTTGTCAGAGAATGAAGTGAGCGTTCCCTATCCAGAGTGCTTAGTCCGAGGTTGCATTCTAAAACTCCCTACTCTCGAGCCTAGAGTCGTCTCGGATATCCATATAAAAATATAAGGATATCCGAGAGACCACTGTCGGCTCGAGAGTAGGGAGTTTTAAAATGCAACCTCTCGACCGATGTGGCGCGGCGGGCGAAGGTCCGTCTGCGACGCGGAAGGTTGCGGGTTCGATTCCCGCCTTGGAATAAATGTTTGTACGATCTGCAAATATTTATTCCGGGTGTTCTGGGTATTAAATATGTATAATAAAAAATATCTATCTATGTAATGTATTGTATTAAGTATATATCAGTCTTCTAGTACCCATAACATAACACAAGCTCTGCTTAGCTTGGGGCTAGATGATGTTGTGTGGATTGTCCAGCATTATTTATTATTTTATTATTTATTTATAATTAAATATTTCTTAACGACCGATGTGGCGCGGCCTGCGAAGGTCCGCCTGCGACGCGGAAGGTACCGGGTTCGATTCCCGCCTTGGAATAAATGTTTGTACGATCTGCAAATATTTATGGTGTTTAATATGTATAATAAAAAAATATCTATCTATTTAATGTACATATTGTATTAAGTATGTCAGTCTTCTAGTACCCATAACACAAGCTCTGCTTAGCTTGGGGCTAGATGATGTTGTGTGGATTGTCCAGCATTATTTATTTATTTAAGTTCCCATAGTACAAGTTTTGCTTGGTTTGAGACTATAGCGTGATTTGTGAAATGTCTGTATACATATATATATATATATATTTCCTAATAATAATATTTTGCAACTTATTGTGAAGTTAAAGTTTGCGTTCATAGCGTTTAGAAACGAGTTCGGGGAACTCCCCGAATAACATTTTACGTAAGAAGCATTTTTATTCGACCGAAAAATTATTTTATTTATTTATTTATTTTAACATAAGTACATACATATTTTTTGTTAATAATGCCTTTAAGCCTATGTTAGGTTTGTCTAGGCACTAAGTTCTCATATAATTAAACAGAGCAATAAATAAAAAAATGCGGAGATTGCAAACGCTCTAGTCCCAAACTGCAAAGCTTGTACTATGGGAACTAGATGCTGATAGAATACTTATATACTTATATTTTTCATATTTTTTGGTAAACGAAATATATGAAATTCATATAATACATAGTAACACTCAGACACAGGCAGCAGTGTCCAGTGGCGTAGCTAGGTAACCAAGGGCCCTGGGGCAAATTAAAAAATGGGGCCCCACTGCTATGTAAACTGATTTAGACTAGTCAACAAGTTCAAAAACTTAAAAATATGAGCGATGGCTCATTCGATTCGGAATCACCTATAGAAAAATTTTTTGAAGGATCTTGGTGCAGGTTAAAAATTGCAATAGTTATTAACAAAAAAAAATGATATACCATTTTTTGTTAATAACTTGAAAAATATGAACATTTAAGCAATTTTGCTCGTTAAAGAAGAGGAAATTTCCAATAAAAAAGTCCTAACTTTCGGAACTCTATCTCCATTATTTATAACTTTAATCAGACGTTGAAAATAGAGCTCCGCGCGGCTGTTACAGCAAGCTGCTAAAGAGAGTTCAGCAATAAAAATAATATTTTATTACATAAAATATGATTTTAAAAATTTGAAAAAAATCTTGTATCTTCTTAACACTTGAAAGAACCGAGCCCTGAAGAAAAAAAAGCTATTCAATTTTTAACTGACAATTTGTTTCGTAATTTCCATTGGTTTAAACAATGGAATTAAAGGTATAAATAATTGGCCTAAAAATCTCAAACTTCGTAGAGCCCCGCTGATGTATGTACTTTATAAGATCCTGCGGTAAATTTTCATAAAAGTTAATTAACTTGTTAATTATGATTTTTTATAACTATTGAAAAATTATAACTATTGAAAATAAAACGGTTGAAATGAAAAAAAAACTCAGCATCTTCGACGATTTTTCTGCGGTCTAAAGTCACGATATCTCGAAAGCGATGCTTTGTAGAAGAAAAGTGTTTCTATATTTTTGTAGACAATTTTACGATCTACAAGCTTTGTCTGAATCATTTTTCGATAGCTCTCGTTGTTTCAGAGATATACGCAAAAAACGCAAATGACCTTTGATCTCGAATAAAAAACAACGCACAAGCGGGATCGATGGGGATTTTTGGCATATCGTTTGTAATGACGTATTCAAGGCCTGCACAAAAATCCAGCTTGTTGGTTGGGAATTAATGCAAACTGGAATGTCTATTTTGACTGGACTATGTCACTTCTGCAGCAGCTAAAAGATCATTTAAGAAATGGTATGGGCCAAACTCGACTCCGACATTTATCGCTAATAGCAATTGAAAACAAAACCGCATCAAACCTGGATTTTAACGAAGTTATTGCAAAAACTAAAGCTAGGAAAAAATTGTAAATTTAATTGTTATTTGGTCAGTTGGTAGGCCCGACCTTTATACAATAAACCCTTAAATCTTCTCTTTTAACAGGCCAATATTTTACTATATTTACGGAAAAAATCCGTCCCATGTAAATCGAGATATTCCGAAAAAATAGTTTTTCAATAAATACATCATATTACTTAGAATTCTAAAGGCCCACAAGGATAACTGTTGTGTTGTGGCGTATAATTAACATTAAACGGGCTTTATTAATTTCTCGGATTGTTTGAAAATCCAACCGTGGAAAGTGAGTTGTTACTGAAAAGCATGTGGTATTGTACAAAAGAAATACAGTTATTCGGAAGTATCTCGATTCCCACTGGTTGGATTTTCAAACAGTCTGAAAAGCAAATAAAGTACGCTTAATTTTTCACGCGAGAAATTTTTCAAATTTTTCGATTTCAATGGGACCGATTTTATTATAAAAATAGTAAGAAATAGGCCTGTAAAAGCCCTTTAATATGTATTATGTGGCAACCTTGAGGGACGAGTTTTTAAATCGTGGCCCACGCTCCGTAGAGGATTGCCCTATCTCCTTTCCAAAAGTTCAGTTCGATCGAGATTTCTAGTAATAGAGCTCAGGGGGCCCCCCTGAGCTCGAGGGCCCCGGGGCACTGCCCCGCCTCGCCCCTTGGTAGCTACGCCACTGGCAGTGTCACAATCGTTTGTTCTCGGTGGGGATCGAACCCACGACCCGCAGCATGTAAGGTACAGCTACTATCAACTGAACTGTGACATCTGTCATCACAAAAACTAATTCGTACAATTAAGAAGAAAAATTCAGTTTATCTTTCCATTTTCTAAACCATAAGTAAAATACTCTAATTCACAAACCAACTTACGACTATTAATGTACAGTACAAATTAGTACGGATTTTGATAAGTTGAGCTATCTATAGATCGTTTGCAATGGTCTGTAGACAGCTCAAATGTTTCTAATGTATTTTTATAAAACACTAGCTGTCCCGGCGAACTTCGTACCGCCTTAGAGAGTTTTTTTTTCTGAAAGTTTTTCTTAATTTTATTTTCCGTAACAACCTTGTACAGAGTGTTAGAAAAAAAAAACTACAAAAAAAAATCCGCCAAATCGGTCAAGCCGTTCTCATGCTATGTCGTGACAACGGAAAACGGGTTTCATTTTTATATATGTATAGATTGAGTAAATTGTTAATATTTGCAGACAGCACTAAAGCTGTCGATATTCAGCAAGTGTCCGACTTCCACCGGCATGCTCCTGCAAGCCGGCGCGGACCCCTTCCTCGCCGACTCAGATCATAGCGCGTGCGTACACCTCGCCGCCGAACTCAGAACGGATCATCTACAAGTTATAATACACCATTGTAGGAAAAATGCTAGGTGAGATAGCTGTTTATTATTGTTCTGTATTTATAATAATATGATATGTATTACTTTATTTCAGAATATAATAATACTTTATAATAGTTCTTTATTTCAGACACAAGATCCATACATAGTTTAAAATACATAGGTACACAGTTTAAAATAAAATATACGTTACAGTAAAAAGAAACAGTAATACTTAAAAATAAGGATATAAAGGAAACACCACAAATCACATGAACTCGTGTAATGGCTGACAACCAAACTAAACTAAACATAACTACCCGCGCATAATGTATTTACATATGTATTTACAAAAAAGTATCAAACAATGTGCATTATGTACTTACCTACTACTTTTGCACACTAATATACAAGATATGTAATCAAGATTAAAATAAAATTTAATAAACATGATACAGTATTTTATATTGTGGTATTCTACTTGTAAGTTTAATTTGATACCCATATTGAGAAAGTTGTGAAAAATATGTAATCGGCCATTTTGTTGCGGCGGCCATTTTAAACGATTTCATCAAATATCCCAACGAATTCACCCTTTATTCAAATAGAAACAGACCGCATCGCTACACAAACAACAAGTCCAGACCACTTCAAACTGACCGCTTCGAGTTAGAGTCCCCGCAGACTGCAGACTTTTTATCAGCCGATAGTTTGGTCGGCTTTTTAATCAGTATGAAGACTGAATCACTGGCATGTGCGCATCTGCATACATCTTCAAACTGATTAAGAAGCCGACCAAATTATCGGCCGATAAAAAGTCTGCAGTTTGTGGGGTCCCTTAATGGAACCGATATCTTAATATTCCAGGAATATCTTCGCCTACCACACTGATGAGTTGCAGACCCCTGGATGGGAGACCAAGACTGACAAGGAACTTGGAGATATAGTGATCAATCACCTGTGTTCACTATTTGACAAGCAAGGTACTTACAATACTTACCCCTCTCCCTATTTACCCACCAATACAGAAATTGATCCAATTTAATAAATAAAAATAATAAATATTCACGGACATTTCACACATCAACCTCTAGTTCCAAACTAAGCAGAGCTTGTACTATGGGAACTAGATTGCTGATGGAATACTTATATACATTTTTTTTATCATACAAAGAATAAGTACATAGTAACACCCATACACAGAACAAATATTTATGTTCATCAAACAAACATTTGCTCTGGGTGGGTATCGAACCCACGACACAGCATGGAAGGTAGAGCTACTAACCAACTACCAACTGAGCTGTGACGTCTACCATGTATTAGTATAAATAAATAAATATTCATGGACATTTCACACATCACACTCTAGTCCCAAACTAAGCAAAGGTTGTTATAACTACATATATTATTTTCTTTACTTATATTATATGTATCTGGCCCAACGTATCAGCATTGCTATTCAGCGCGGCAATGCAGCCAGTGTCTTGGGTACGCTTCCGATTGGTACTGATTTGGATCAGTTGAGCTATCTATAGATCGTTTGCAACGGTCTGTAGATAGCTCAGCTGTTTCTTATGTATTTTATATGTAAATGTACATTTTGTAAATACTGTATAGTATCATTGTATTCAATTATAATTAAAATATTTATTATATGTAATATTCATTATCTTCCCCAGGTCATACCCCGGTGATGTTGGCCAGTAAACTCGGTATGTACGAGAACGTGCGCCTTTTGATAGAACACGCGCCCAAATGTGTGTCGATCACGATGCCCACAAGTGGGAATACAGCATTGTTCCTCGCAGTCGGGGCGGCGTGCACCGTGGCCACTGGTAAATACATTCGTTAATCATTAACATTTTGTATTAACCTTTGCCCAGCAGTGGGTCGATTCAGGGGAAAAAATACCTTTATTGTCCCACTGGGCTAAGGTCTCCCTCAAATTCCTCTATTTGTGGTTGAGAAAATACCATCACGCTCTAGTCTAGAGCCGAACTAAGCAAAGCTATGGGTACCTGATTGCTACTGCAGTTCTTTTGTTGTGAATACTTTCATACGTACATAGACTCGGACACAGAACAAATGTCAATTACATACAAACGTTTGATCTCAGTCAGAATCGATCCACAACCCCGTGGAAGAGCTACTACTACCAGGCAATTCTTCTTCTTTTTCATATATAGCTTCTAACCATTCAAAAATATAAAATTGCTTCTTGTATATAAAAGGAATTGTATATTTCATTATTTTAAACAAAGCCTTTATTACTAATATTCCAGTAATTAACACAATGTTTTGTTTCTAGAACGCGGTAACAAATCGAAAGTTGTAGATCATTTCCGAAAAACCATAGAGATCCTTCTAGAAAACGGAGCCGATCCAGCCATAGACAATCACAACGGAGTCAACGTCAACACTCTGCTGCAAGAATTCAACTCTTCGGAATTGTCTATGCTTATCGCCAGCAGAGTTACTTGTATGAAATACTTCAACGGGGAAGAAGAATTCAAAGATTTCAATAAATACCTACTTATGAAACACGGCGACACGGTCAGTCTCCAAGATATTAAATGCACACAGAAAACAATGAACCAAGAAGAAATAGTAAAAGACAACTCTAAACCGGACCCGAAAGCCAGGACTGAAAGTATTGTCTTTGATCTGAGAAGTATTATTAAAGATTCAAAAAAACCGGTCATAACAGGAAATATACTTCTTAAACCACCGAATAAAATGAAACCAAGAGTTACTAAAAGCTGTGTTGATACCAAAATCAAGGCAAATTCCAAAGATTTTGTCGTAAACCCTAAAATAAATACAATTCCAACTGTTAAAAAAGCTATTTGGTATCCTACTGTGAAGCGCAAGATAGATGGTGACACGAAAGATACAAAGAAAGTTAAGAAAACTTAGAATTTCATAGCAAATTTGGAGCAAAACAAAAAAATATTTGAAAGATTAAGAATTCAAATGAATTGTGAAAGATATCTTAAATCCGATCGTCGGAGCATTTCGGCGTTCACTCGTTGGACGACAGATATATCGTTAAGATTTATAATTTAAGTATAAAACATCTGATTATTATAACTTATAAACTATATTTAATCTACACTAATTTCTATCATTAATTTGTCACTAAGGCGTTTAAATATATGATTTATTGTTTAGAGTCCCCGCAGACTGCAGACTTTTTATCGACCGATAGTTTGGTCGGCTTCTTAATCAGTATGAAGACTGAATCACTGTAATGTGCGCATCTGCATACATCTTCATACTGATTAAGAAGCCGACCAACCTATCGGCCGATAAAAAGTCTGCTGTTTGCGGGGGCCCTTATGGATATGGTGTTTAGGTAATTATTACAGGTCATCCATATTTTAGTTGACACGAATGTCATTTTTTTTGGCCCCGCCGCCTTCCTCGTCACATATTTGTGTAACCTTCCCTCCCTAACTCTAGGCTCTGGTCGCGTGGAACTGGCACCTAGAATCACCTAGTATATATGACGATTCTAAACGATCCTTGTGATTTAACTGAATGAGCTTTTATTGATTTTATATGTACATGCTAATTCAGCTGATTTTGATTTTGAAATGTTTGTCGTATTCCAATGAAGGTTAAAATGATAGAAAATTAAAAAAAAGGCCGTTGGTTTAGCTATTTATTAAATATTTTCATAAATGTAATGTCACAAATTTGGCTCCCCTCCCTCCCTTTGTCACACAATGTCACATTTCGTGTCCCCTCCCCTAACGTGTAGCGTCATTTACAAATGGCCTCTCATAAGTTGTAATAAAGACATTAATTTACATTAGTTATGGGGCGTCTAAACGGGCAATATTTTACGGCAATTTGTGGCTGCAATTATTGGCAAACATTGCCCAGCCATCAATAAAACATTTGAGTACATTTTATGGCTGAGCAATCAATTGCAGGCAACATGTTGCAATATGTTGTATTTTGTCGTGGCTACACATTAAAAACATTTTGACATATCAAAAAATATGTGGCTATAATGCCGGGCCATCCTTAAAATATTGCATAGTGTGGCTGGTATTGGTAGCAATGTTGCCGGCCACAGTATTGCAGCCACAAATTGCCGTAAAATATAGCCCGTTTAGACGCCCCATTACATATCTAGAATGCTAATGTCAGTTATTGTTTTCATATTTACTATAAATTACTATAAAATGTCAAAGCTGAAAAAATATGTTTACAAGCAAAATAAAGTAAAAAAGATGTATCAGATTAACTGTTCTTAATAAGCTAATTATTGTAAGTTAATTATGAATAAGTATATTTGTTCAAAACGTTTTCGTGGCATTATTTTTACTTTTATTTCCCTTTTTTTTGTTTTACTGCGTGTTCGTGATAAATAAATGAAATATGCTTAAAATTGTTTTATTATTTAACAAAACCCCCAAAGAACAGGAAAATATATTCTTAGTAGCTCATATATTATTATTACTTTCGTATTATAGTAATATAAAATAATAACAATTACAAACATCGTTTATGTATAGATCTTTAAGTTTCGGAGAAAATCGAGCCGAATGATTTGGAAAAAAATACATTTTTAGTGAATTCTGCATGAAATCGGTGTTTTTTTGGTAAGTACCTATGTTTTGATCTAGATTTTCAGATCGCAACTATTCGGCACTGAATGCCTGCATACCCAAAAATCAAGAATCTTTAATGTGTTTGCTGTGGATATGCACATCAATCTTTTCAGCAGTAAGGCATCTCTCGTGCTCGGCTCGGACCCACGTCTCAAGCGTGGGTTCACAGCTCGGTGAGGACAAACGGCTGAATGTACTACACACTACAGTATAGTAGACTGTAGCTACAGTCGCTAAATGCCTCTACATTTGTATGTTGTCGGCGCCTGTGCCTGAGGTACCCAAAGGAGAACGGCATTTTGGGCCACGATAAAGTCTCTCAAGGTTGCCACTTAGTACGTTTGTAAAGGCTTTTATAGGGCTACATTTTACTTTAATAAATTATCGAAATATTCTAAAAAAACTATTTTTATTTAACATCATATAATAGTATTTACTTAGAATTTATATTATTAAGTACATATACCTACCTACTTACTGTGTGTCGACGCGAAGAGAAGGAAGAGTAGGGAAATAATAATAAAACACATTATAAAACTTACACCATTACTTTATTTACAAATTACGAACAATTTAAGTGTAATTAAAACCGTTTTCTAATTAAAAACTAAATAATAATTAATGAGCAAATCCATTTTGAGATTTCTGCCTCGTCAGTGCGTATTTATTGATTTTATTTTTATCTCTTTAAATTGATTTAATTTACCTTTTTGTGTAAGAAAATCTTAAACATTTGAAGCTTTAATTTGCCAAATTAAAAGAAACATGAATTGGACGGCAGCACCATTTGAATTCAAAATATTTTATTTGAATAAGTATAGAAATACATTTTGTAAAAAACTTATATAAATTTTAGAAAAAATATGAAATTTTAGGGTGATGTTGTGTAGGAAGACATTTATAAAAATAGTTATATATTATTCAGCTAAAATATAGAAAAATCTAGAGTATTTGGTACCTAAAAACCATTTTAACCTACGGACGGACCCAATTAGTATTAGACTAGTTTGCTAATTAACTATTTAGTAACAATAACTATAGGAAGTGAATCCATAAAACCAAATCTTTTTAATGGCATACCCTAAGCCCAAAAATTCATAATTATTTACAGAAATACAGTCAAATAAATGTCAAATTCTTACAAATTCATGTCAAAAAATAAATTCAATCACGACGCAAACAAATAAAAATACAAATATTTAATATTATTTGGTGATACATATTTCAAATAATGATTATTATTAAAATGTATTTGCTTACGTTAATATAATTGCTTTTATTTATGTATTAACGTCATGAACATCTACATAATGTCAAGTTTAAACCCTTAAATAAAATTGTTCGATTAGTATGAAAATAATAAAAAATGATATAAAATAATAATAATCACGTTTTATTTCGTGATTCGGGATTATTTATCACAATAGTTATAGTTGATAATATAAAAAGAAAAAATATAAATTCTAATAATATTAAGCAGCAAAAAATGTAAAAATTTGTTTTTTCATAGTGCTAGTTCTACACATATCGTAGTTCTAAACGAGCCTCTTTTATCCACAAGATGGCAGATTTTATTTACATTTATTGATGCCTTATATTTTTATTATTTCTTGTAAATATTATTTTAAAATAGTAAAAAAATATTTTTAAAAATCTGTTAAAATATATAAAAAACAAAATTATAAATACAATTTTAGAAATACATGGTTTATTGCAGTTACTTAATTCGTATTATTTCGATTCTGTTTTTATATTTATAATAATTAATTAGAACATCACCCAGTAATACATTGGTGGTATTTCTTCAATTATAAGAAATTATATTAATTGTATCATTAATAAGCACTTTCACACATTTTCTATAAAAGAGAATTCACATTTTCCATAATGATTATTGATGTGACAACTTCGAATGTTCATTTAAATTACTGATTGTATTACATTTCAATATCCATATTATCTTTTTAATTTAATTGATTTAACAACTATTAACTATATTTAATGATAATTCAATTTCCACATGCTGTGTGATAAACAAGTAAATAAGTACATTCAATCATAAAATACGATTTCTTTTGAAAATGACTTGAGAAAATTATATTTTTTTACTTTTCAAAATCAAAATTAAGTCAAAATCAAAATAATATAAGTTGTGATTTATTTAATTAATTCTTTATAATATACAATTTAATATCATATACCTTCGGTCTTCGGAAATAAGTAATTTTTACGTAAAAATAATGTAGTAGTATTTTAAAAGCCATTTTTAATTAAATTCGTAAAAAATACTTTTATTCCAAATTAAAAAAAAAACGGCTTGTCATGAAATCGTCCGTAAAATAGGTTAAAAAGCTGTTTCAATCTGTATTTAAGAGTTAAATGTATATATCAAAGGTCAAATGTACTTTGTATTGAATCGCTTTAAGGTCACAATTAGTCTTATAGCAGCAGCTATAGGTATTTTGGACCTTTGACCCCAAGTTTGACACATGACCTTTATTTCACCTTTACTTCAGCTTAGGTACAGAGTGAATCTGACCTCTATTTTAGCATCAGTCTGTATTGAAGATCTCAAGAACCTAGACCTCAAGGTCACAGAATATATTTGACCTCTAATTTAGCTCAAGTTTATAAGAGTGTACCTGACATCTAACACGGAAGTTATAAATGTTGTATTAAATACCGGACCTCAAGGTCACACAGTGTATCTGACCTCTATTTCAGCAATAGCATACTACATCAATGTTTTACTTTATCGTTCACTTAAGCAAAGTTATACAGGGTGTATTAAGTCCTACAGCTCAAGGTCACAGAGCGTGTGTGACCTCTGACCTTAGACCGAAGGCAAGCTACGCGGTATTACCGTCTACTATTCAGTTCGTAGCCGTTCTCTTTGCTCGGGGTTTTGGGGGGAGGTGGTTTCGCGACCACGTGACCTTCCAGTCTTAAAGTACTTTGTCGGTGAGATGAGCTGAAAGTTACATTATTAAATTAAATACATATTTATAATATATAAAATAAATAATAAATAAATATTTTACTTGGTGGTTGGGTCGTAGGTTCGATACTCACTGATCATGTAGTACGTACACAAATAGGTATACCTACTTATAAAACCTCACATAATTATAGGTAGTACCAATTATAGTCTACAAACAACATGGAGCCAACCTATCAATATAAGTCCCCCTCCTGCCTTGGAGACGCAAGCAAGAAGCAGACAGCCCCTTTCGTAGTTGAGAGGTACTTTAGTTCCATGTTTAAGTGGTACTTAAGTCCCACATATCCATCAAAATGAGGGGTACCTAATAGTAAATGCAACTCACCGTATCAGGCAGGTGACAGCCAGGAGTATGAGCAGGGCCCCCAGAGCCGAAAGCCCCCACGAAAGCGCGCCCCGCGCTATGGGGGGCACCTTGGTCGCCAGCCGGAGCAGCGACGACACTTGCTCTGGCAACTCATCGATACCCTTTAGCACACAATCAATAATTATATGTTAGCGAATTTTTGAACAAATAATACTCTTGAAACACTTCAGTCTCAAACTAAGCAATGCTTGCACCTACTACGGGAACTAGCTTGCTGTTAGATAAGAACACTTATAAACATATTTTATTTGTAGGTATTTACATATTAGTTATAATATGTAGAATAGTAACATTCAAACACGGATTAAATTCATGTTCATCACACATACATTTGCTATGGGTGGGGATCGAACCCCAGACTCACAGAATGGAACGCAGAGCTACCAACTGAGTTGTAACGCATTCAATGTTCATCACAGATGCATTTGCTCTGGATGGTAATAGAACCCACGACCTTGGAAAGAAGAAGTGAGATGTGCCGCGTGTGAAATAGCTAGTAGACAGTCAAGGGCGGATCCAGCTTTGGCGCCAGGGGGGGTCACATAGTCGTGGTCAAGTCAAGAACTTATAATTTTATGTTCAACTAGTAGTACGCCCCGGCTTCGCACGGGTAGCCTATATAAAAAATATCATTATAATATAGCCTATGTTCAGCACAGATAATGTAGCTTCACAACAGTAAAAGAATTTTTAAAATCGGTCCAGTAGTTTCGGAGCCTATTCGATGCAAACAAACTAACAGTCAAATCTTTCCTCTTTCAAATATTAGTTTAGATTAGTGGTCCACCTAAGTTACCAACTCAGGGGGGGTTTCATGGGGGTCATGACCCAGGACGGATCCAGGGGGGGGGGGGGGGGCTGGAGCCGCCGTTGTAGACAGTAGCAGTTACCTCTTCGAACCAGAGAATGGGGAACACGATGTCGGGGAAGTTGGCGACCTGCTTGATGTCAACCACCTGCGAGACCGCCAGGTTGATCTGGATCCGCGCGCGCGCTCGCATCGCTATACCCATTTCCTGGCGACACATTAAGTCAATATACTTATTAGACATAGACTTAGACATATTTTATTTGCAACCATAACACACAATAATTACAATTCACACACATAATAAATAATAGGCAAGTACATACAATATAAATTAAATTAAATAAAAATTACTAACTAAATTAATTAATTAAGTACATTTATAAAAATAGAAAACAATAATAAAAATTGAAACAAAAAATATTTAAAAATACAAACAAATTATTTTTAGCTACAATGAATGTGTGTGCTACAGCAGCAAAATGGCTTCGACTCAGCATTGTGTCTTACTGTTTTAGCAGCAGACGCTGGTATTCTGCCGAAGCCATCATTATTCTTTTTTTTTTTTTTACAAGTTATAGGCAAGCGTTTGACCGCGATCTCACCTGATGTTAAGTGACGATGCGGTCTACGATGTAGCACACTTGCCTAGAAGATACCCATTCACTCGTCTCTTAAAAATATCCAAATCATAGGACTCTGGAAACACAGTCGCCGGCAACGAGTTCCACTCTTTGGCTGACCGCATTATAAAAGTAGATTATAAGGGTTCATCAATTTCAAATCAAAATTATCAATGACTAGCTGACCCGTGCCCACTTCGTTGGTCATAATAAGACCGTTTTTTCTCCGATTCACTTTGCAAAACGGACTACCACGTAAAAGCCTTTTTATATTTCGGTTTTTTATATCTATGATACTCAGCAATAATGTGGCTTTCTATTGGTGAACGAATTTTTAAAATCGGTTCAGCAGATCCCGAGATTACCCCTTACAATTTAACAAACACACAAACTTTACTTCTTTATACTTAATATTAGTATAGATAACGTCTGCAAATAGCTCAACATCTTATGTATTTTAAAAATTAATAAAAAAAATTGTGTAAGATCAGTATGTTTGTTTGTGCATATACTCACAGGTTGGACGTCGATGTATAACCGATGGTCCTCTGCGTTGGGAGGGGAGATGCCTTCCACTGCTTCGAGTAGACTCGGGTCCGCCAGGTAGAAGTGAGGGAATGATAGCATTACTGGCGAATCTGTTATTAAAAAATATATATTTAGAAAAATAACATTTTAGAATAACAACGGGCAGTCTCATTTTATAATTCTTTATGTCACTACTTTTATATTAATTAGTATTATTCTAGACTCATAATGCCATTTTCTAGACTAACAACACTATTTTATAGACCCATGCAATTTTCTGATGCTATAATGCTATTTTGCAGACCCACCATATAATTTTTTAAACATAACACAGTATTTTCTAAACCAACCTCTATTTTCTAGACCCACCATACTAATTTCTGGACCCACCACTATTTTCTTAACCCACCATACAATTTTCTAGACCCAACACCCAATTTTCTAGACCCAACACCCAATTTTCTAGACCCAACACACTATTAGGTAGAGCCCTTCGCTCTCGCGTCTAGCACACGGGTTGTCTCACCGTATTGGCACAGCGAGACGTTGAAGAGGCCGTTGGGCGCGCAGGGCGGGCCGGCCGGGCAGTAGCACTTGTTGTGCTCGTCGTCCGCGAACACGTCCTCCGGGGGACTGAACCGGTAGCCCGATATACCCGCCTTTGACTGCACCTCCTCTACGAACCTGGAGGGTAGCGACTGTTTACCAATCTCTAAACGAACAACGTGCATACTAACTAGTTTAAATAACTTTATTCACAAACAAACTTACGACTATACAGTATTTACAAAATGTACATTGTCATATAAAATACATAAAAAACAGTTGAGCTATGTACAGACCGTTGCAAACGATCTATAAATAGTTCAACTGATCCAAATCAGTACCAATCGGAAGCGTACCCAAGACAAGTTTAAATTATATAAGCACACGTTCCCTCTACTTTTCTTATGTACTTACTTTCGCTAAAGGATGCTAGAGAACTCTTTTCAGGGTTAAGTTCGCCTCTATACATCTAGTCTATGTAATTTTTTCTATTTCCGTTCGGGCTACGATGCCACAGACAGATAAACCGACACCCCAAACTTATAACACCCCATTTAGCATCGTTTTTGTGTCTGGGGTTAAAAGTAAATAAAATAAAAAGTAATAAACAATAGTTAAACGTTAACGTTACTTCCAGCTAAATCTTCCACTAGATCCTAGTGGACGATTTAGCTAACCAGCTAACTAGAACTTCAGTATTTAATTGTAAATTATCCGCAAAGAATATTTGACTTTGCTGCATTTTGACACAAATAAAATAACAGAAATAATGCAGGAGGAAAAAACCTTTACAATAAGAAATATAACTTTTTTTATATTATATTATACAAAGATATTAATTGTAGAGGTCAACCGCAATACAATAGGTACTTCGATCACGAGAAAGGTTCATAAAGTAAAGAATATTATACAAGTATTCTTTATGCTATCTAGTTCGCATAGTACAAGCTTTGCTTTTGATACTAGAGCGCGATGTATGAAATGTCCGTGAATACTAATAAAATAAATAAATATTGCCAAAAGTAGAGCGTACAATTTTTACAATTTATGAACTAAAAATTAAAGACATTATTTTGTACATATAAAAAACAATATGGGCTCATTGGTTTCCAAACTAAGTAATAACTTGTATTTTGGTAACCAGTGGTCCTCCTATAGTACAGTTACTTATAGTTGATTGTTTTACATTTAAAGGTTTACTAACATAAATTAGAGTTGTACACAATATATGCGGTGTGTGTGTAAGGGTGTGAGGTAGGGTGCGTAGGGGGTGTATGTGTAAGTGAGGGTGTGTAGTATGATAAGGGTGAGAGTATGTGTGTGGGGAGGGTGTGTGGAGGGGGTGAGGGTGTGCAAGTGACTGTGTATGGTAAGTGAGTTTGAGCGTTAGTCAGCGATTTTTACTTTAGATTTATCATGAGTTTTTCAGAGTCATCATATGTAAGACCCTGTAACCATTTTTGGAGCTTATTTTGAACTTCATGTTTACATAGGGGATAGATAGAAAGTATTCGATGAGCTTTATTATAAAGAAAGCAACTCATAAACTCGACCTGACGTGAAGCAAAAGACGTTCGACAGTTTGGGAGAGTGCAGACAGGAATGTTCTGTCGTCTCGAAACGATAATGGGGTCAAGTGGGATGTTGCAGTGTTTAAAAAGCACAGTTTTCATAATAAATAGTTGACGAATCGTAAGGACGCCACAATCCTAATACTAATGTATACTTAGATGTAATGATGATCTAAAGGGGGTAGTCAGTAGCGGGAAGTCTATTCAAGTTTCGTGTTCAATGTCAATATTTCCAAGTAATCGAGTATAGTCTTCATTCGCATATTGTTTGATGTTTATGGATTCTGGTGTGTTTTGATAACAAGAATCGTGTAGGTTTGAATCCGAGATTCACGGTGTAGGTACCTTAAAATATTCATAGACATTTCAACACGATGTAGTCTTAAAAGTAAAGCTTGTATGTGAACTACATTTCTGATAGAATAGTTATTTATAAGTATACATACTTATATTGAAATTGAAATACAAACAGAATACTAATACACAGACACAGAACAAACATCAATATTTGCCATCACATAAAACATATGTAGACGTATGTTTAGACGTAGAATAGGCGATAAGATAACCTATGTAGACGGTACCTTTAATATTCGATAAATATTTCGTTCTAACACAAGCTTTGTTTAATTATGAACTAAAAAATATCTAATTAAATGATAGCAAATAAAAGAAACAAAAACATTTTATAACACTGTCATTTCCAGAAGTTTAAATAACATAATAATTATATAAAACTTACTTGAGAGGCAGCAGCCTGCACAAATCTTTATCATAAATGGCGAGCGAGTCGTTCTTGGAGATGTGCGGTGGGAAGATGGACCCGTCGGAACCCGCGATGGAGTTGCAAGCGTCCGTGGTCCAGTGCGGCAGTCTCTCGCGCATGTTGTACCGCTCGATGATGCCGTACTGGGACATCGAATTCGCACCCGTGAACATCGTCACTACGTCGGGGGAGGTGCCGTTTTTCTGGAAGGGAGGAGGGAGAAATTACTTACATAGATTGTTATGATTTGACAGGCGTCACAGCTCAGTTGGTAGCTCTGCCTTCCATGCTATGGGTCGTGGGTTCGACTCCCACCCAGAACAAATGTTTGTGTAATAAACATATATGTATTGGTTCTGTGTCTGGGTCTTATTAGGTATGTATATATTTACAAAAAAATGTAAGTATATAAGTATTATATCAGCAGTCTAGTTAGACGTTTCAAAGTGATCCTTGTGATTTTTTTGAATAAATGCAATTGAAGTTTGAAGTACCCATAGCACAAGCTCTAGGCACTTAGTTTGGGACATGAGTGTGATGTGTGAAATGTTTATGTAACTTACTCCATAGAAAAGTCCGAACTCCTCATAGGGTAGTTTCTGCTCCTTCGGCACCACGTCCTTGGCGAGCTTCAGCAGCGGGTCCTCGTAGCCCCAGAGCAGCTGCCCCACGGACACCTCCACGAACGGCTTGATCTTCAGGATGTCCATGATGGACGCCATCGCCAGCCGGAGGAACCGCGCCGCGTGCTTCGATTGCGATGTTGCACTCTATCAATACAAAGTTATTAAACTTTATTTATAGGCAACGCCAACAGCACACACAGTAAACATTTATAATTATCACTTGCATTGCAGGCTAACTTATACTATAAAATGTTTGCCAATTACAGGCATGCACAACACTCATAATAAAAAAAACACGGACAGCAGGAAATAAGAATACACTTTAAACTTAAAACGAAGATAAAAGATATCTTACATACCTACTCACATTAGTATTAAAATTAAATATATTAAAGTGAACCAAGTACACAGTTTTACAATAAACTATATAATAGTTATGTATATAACAAAAATGTATATTCAATTAATTCGTCATCAACAATAAATATAAATTTGTATGTGTACTTTTTTACCTTTACTCTAAAAGTAGGTAAGTACTAAAAGTAAGTAATCGCAATACATGCAAACAAAAGAAAATACAAAAACACAATACATATTTACATAATCCACTGCTTGAGTTTGAAAAAAAAGAGATTAATTTCCTAATTAAACTTCACGCTATAAATTACCGATATTAGATGCAAAGCCTCATTCATTTAACATAAAAAGTTAAATCTATTTTGGAATTCGATCTACCACTTCCAGTAACAGCTAAATCTTCGTGAACTAACTGTTATATGCAAATATTAAGAACCGTTACTTGTTACTGATTGGCCTCGCCTTACTCCGTGTTAGTATTGACCTGTTTGTGTATATCTTAATTATGGCTTCCATACATAGTTTTATCAAAATCAGCGTGATAACTGCGTTAAATATCCTTATTGGCCTGATTTGTAACATAGACAACGGACTGAGCGTTCCCTATCCAGAGGGCTTAGTCCGAGGTTGCATTTGCAAAACTCCCTACTCTCGAGCCGAGAGTCGTCTCTCGGATATCCATACAAAAATATAAGGACATCCGAGAGACGACTGTCGGCTCGAGAGTAGGGAGTTTTAAAATGCAACCTCGGACTAAGCCCTCTGGTACGAAGTACCTAAATACGGGCAACGCGTGAGAGATAAACAATCGTGCAGCCAGTAGTTGTCAATCTATCTAGATGATTATTACAGACCTACAGAAAAAAGACAGGTGTTGGCCGCACAGTCGAGTTGTCTCTTTTGAGAGGGATACATTTTGTGGGGCAGTGCACCATTTTCTATGTCTAGGTACAGCTAGATTCTAGGAAACCTTAACCGTTGAAGACAAGCAGCCCGACTTCTGACAAAAGTACAGGTACTGTCGGGAATTATACTCGTAGCTCAGAAATGTTTAACATCATACGGTTTTTTTCAAAACATTACAGGACTAGAACACTGACAGATGTCATAGCTCATTATTAGCTCTGCCTTCCACGCTGTGGGTCGCGGGTACGATCCCCAAGAGCAAACATTTGCGATAGCATTCACTGGGGTTGGTTCTGTCTGAGTCGGAGTGTTTCTATGTATTCTATGTAGTATTTACAAAAATGTATAAGTATTCTATTAGCAATCAAGTTCATATACAATTTGCTAGATGGCATAATGTCTAGGAATATGAAGCAGGCCAAAAGTTTCTTGTCCGTTCTAGGTCGCGTGGAACTGGCACCTAGAACCACCTAGTATAGACCGTTCTAAATATCCTTGAATACATAAAGTAGGTACCTATATTTAACTTGAAGTGGTTCGCCAGGAGAAGTCATGTTCGTGATTAGTTAATTAGCGTGGTTTATCTAGTTTAATGTATTTTGTACGCGGTTTGAATATCTACTTTATTGTAAGTTTCATGGAATATCTATTTATTTAGATTTTATGTATTCATTTCTACATAGTCCAAGTCGTTATTGTTTCGTGATTATCAATTAGAATAAGAAATCGTGATTATTTTATTTGCTCATACAAGCGTGTCAAACTACTGTAGTTTGAAGGCACAGTGGATATAGATGTGCAATTACAGTTATTGGCACCTAGCATCGCCCAGCAGGTATAAGACACCTAGATTCTAAATGATCGGAGGAGCCTCATACCCAGCAGTGGGCTGATACGGGCTGCCTATGATGATGATGATGATGATGAATGAATTACTATGAGTAACGGTTGCTTGAAAGAAATCACTGTCAGCGGTAAGGTCTACGGCACATTACTAAGTTGTAACATGTTTTTTAAATAAGTTCCTTTAGGAATAGTTTAGGCGTCAATCAGTATTCAGTTTTTACGAAATTATGTGAAAAAATGCAAATTTTAATGATTATTATTTAATAAAGTTTGCGGATTTCACTAATTACCATTGTTGTGTAAGTAGTTGAAGCATATGAACTTTCTCTCAGTAATAAGACTATCTTTTTCATTTTACTAGCGGGTTACTTACATTTCACTTTTATTTTGACTTTTTTATAAATTGGTTACTACCGACGCGAAATCAATGTGTTATAACTTTGATACGTAATATGTATGTCTGTTTGTGACACCATCCATAGAATAGATTATCTCGATTGTGTAAGTATCAAACTGAACAAATGGCATTATAATCGGTCCATTAGTTTAGTACAATGCCACCGACAAACATTATAGGTAACACATTTGCGTCGCTGGTTAAAAAAATATATCAATTTGTGTCGCTGACTGTCCACAACTGCATTGTACATAAATATTAATACATTACATTAAATTAAAAGACAAATAATTAATAATTCTCGTTAATTAATGTCCTGATAAGTAAGCTATAATTATCTGGGAAATCTAGTCTCATTAAAACTCGAGGAAATATTTATAAGTAAGTATGTATTCTATTAAAGTGTTTCCAGCACTTATGAAACATATAAAGGGGAGGCCGCGGGTTCAAATCCGGCTTCACTCAATATCTTTTAGGATATTAAAAACTTCAAGGAAATATGATTTATAATTTTATCACTGAAAACTGATATTTCTGTTTTCTACAAACTTCTAAATGAGTTAGTTTCAGTACTCCCATTATGAGGATTATTGGGGATTTTGAGTCTAGAGATCCCATCAAAGTAGGAGGTTCTCAATTGGACTGTATGTATGTTTTTTTTGTAAACACCTCTGTAGAATGGTCTATTTACGATAACGTAAAATCTATTCATAAAATTGGCGAAATAATCACGACACATGCATACAAAAAATAAAAAGAGATGTGTCGAACCTCCTCCTATTTGGAAGTCGGAGGATCTATGGGGAATGTCAACAAAAGTGCTAGGTTCTATTATATTAGATATCGCACCGTGCTTCGCCTATGTTTTTAATAGATGCGTTGACGAAGGTGTTTTTCCCGACTTAATGAAACATAGTAAACTCATTCCTCTTTACAAGTCGGGAAGTGAAAAAGATCCTGCCAATTACAGGCCAATCTCGGTATTGCCTACGCTAAGTAAAATATTTGAAAAGGTTATTCTTAATCAACTGTTAGCTCATTTTAACTCCAACCAGCTGCTACATGTTAATCAGTTTGGATTTACTAAAGGTCGATCTACAACTGATGCCGGCTCGGTGCTCTTAAAGCACATATATGATGCCTGGGAAAATTCAAAAGACGCAATCGGTATTTTTTGCGATTTATCCAAGGCTTTTGATTGTGTTAGTCATGCAACTCTCATTTATAAACTTAAACATTACGGAGTTCAGAACCGGGCTATTGATCTTATTCAGTCTTACTTAACCAATAGAGTACAAAAAGTTGACGTTAGTGGTGAGAGGTCTTCTGGGTCAATCATTGATATGGGAGTGCCACAAGGCTCGATATTGGGACCTTTCTTATTCTTAGTCTACGTAAATGACCTCGCCTCTTATGTTCAAAAGCTATGTAACATAGTACAGTTTGCAGATGACACCTCCTTAATTTTTAAAGTAGATAGACAAAAGACTGACTACGATGACGTAAATGTATCTCTTTCGCAAGTACTTAACTGGTTTACTGTTAATAATCTGTTACTTAATGCTAAGAAAACGAAATGCATGAAATTCACTCTGCCGAATGTTGTTCAAAGACCAACCAATATTTTATTGAATGGAGAGTCACTTAATCTTGTTGATTCAACTGTCTTCTTAGGCCTTAATATAGATTCGAAATTGCAATGGGCTCCACATATTGGAACGCTTGCTGGTAGGCTGAGCTCAGCTGCTTATGCTGTTCGTACGATAAGATGGCTCACCGATGAAACGACAGCTAGGTTGGTTTATTTCAGTTACTTCCATAGTGTGATGTCATATGGTATACTTCTCTGGGGTAAAGCAGCTGATATACAAACTATATTTGTTTTGCAAAAAAGGGCTATACGTGCCATTTATAAAATGAAACCGCGGGACTCGTTGAGGGAGCGGTTTGGGGAGATTGGTATTCTAACAGTAATTTCACAATATATTTATGAAGTCTTATTGTACACTCATAAAAATAAAGATAGCTTTTTGAAAAAGTGTGAGGTTCATGGTGTGAACACTAGGGGCAATTATAAATTGTGCGTCCCTGGGTTCCGGCTTTGGAGGGTGAGTGGGTCGTTTGTGGGGGGTGCCGTGCGTTTTTATAATAAACTCCCCGAAAATGCAACAAAACTCTCAGTTAGAAAATTTAAAACATACATTAAAAATAATCTTATAAAAAAGGCGTATTATACCTTAGACAGCTATATTAATGACAAAACTGCATGGCCTGATGTCGCTCCACCCGTCAACAGCAACTTTGTCGATTTGTGATGTTAGTAATGTTCTCCTGCCTTGCTTATGTACTTTGTAGTATATTTGTATCTGAAGCGAAGCGTGTGCTGTCTTTTTGATTTACGTATAGCTTTATTATACTTCTTTTTTTTAAACTCATTAGTGTATCATTACTAAGTTAAATTGACACCGCACTGAAACTTCAGTACTTAATTTAGTTTAATTGTAATTCTTTGTAAGAAGGATCATATAAAAAAACGGTAGGAACCAGGCCGTAAGTTTCTTGCCCGTTCTTCTAGGCTCTGGTCGCGTGGAACTGGCACCTAGAATCACCTAGTATGTAAGACGATTCTAAATGATCCTTGTGATTTTACTGAATAAAGTAATTTTTGACTTTGACTTTGACTTTGAGTCGGTTAAAAATGAAGGAAATAACCTCAAGTTAACCTTGTGTAAGAAGGAACTCATTTGAGATAATATTATAGTCACCTCTTTAGCTAAGAGGTAAAGATTAAAATTAATTTCGGTAAAAAACTTAGGTCATGTTCAACATCCGCGATTTTTAAAAAATACATAGGTACATATATACAAGGATGTTGTAGAATGTAGAAGTATTATCTATTATATTGATATGAAAACATATTGTAGCTAGGCCCATAACCTACTCATCAGAAAAAAATCATCATGTAATGCAACTAGGTAAGTACATCGTGTGAAATAAATCACTTACGTCATACATCGATGGTATTATGTGAACAATAAGTATTTCATAAGAGTAAACGTCATATTATGTGGTTAGAGGGATTCAGATGTACCTACTTAAAGCACTCCAAAGTAATTTAATTTCACACACATCGTATTCTAGTCCTAAACTAAGCAAAGCTTGTACTATGGGAAATAGATTGCTGATATACTTGTAAATATATTTTGTAAATAAGTACATACACTTAAACGAATTTCTGAGATCCATTGTTTGTTGTTGGAAGTAGGTAATCTTAAGAGCATTAATCGCAAATCGTTCTGTGAAGTGTGAAGGAGGTACTCAATTCGACTACGTTTTTGTATGTTACGCCAATTTTGAACCGATTTTGATGATTATTTTTGTGGTAGGTCAGAGGTAAGTCACAAAAGGTAAAACAATTCATTATGATTTGACTGTTTTTGAGTAATCTTAAAAAATATGGTTTTAGTAGGTATTGCAAGTCAATCTTCTTCTTATCGTGTCGATGCTACAACTGTAAGTATTTTGTTGTAGCATCGTGTTGGAAAGATTAGCCAGACTAGACACTTATTATATTGCTAATATAATAAGTGTCTAGTCAATGACGATTAACGTCGATTTTTTAGTTCTTTATTAGTTCATTTCTGAATAAATTGATAAAAAAAACTGGTTTTGCGTAGGTACAAGTTTAACTATGCGTGACAATATCACCACGGCTGACCTACCATGGTGTTACCATACCACTGGTTAGAAATGTGATGGTCAACGCGGGCACCCATTCACGCGAATAATAGTCGAAAACTAGTATTTATCTATTTATGTTAAACTAGCCGTTAACCGTGATTTCGTACGCGATTTCACGTTCTGTTGGATGTGTAATGTATTGCATGTATTTACAAAATTATTTGCTTAGTTCTTACTAGAGTCTTTTATTTGAGAAACGTAAGCAAAGTGCTGTATATTGCTCACGTTTCTCTATACCTCTGTCTGTGTATTATTTCAAAAGTTTACAACTAGAACGTGTATATGTGTAACATATACAGGTTGGTCCCAGAAAATGGAGCCCATTTCGAGCAATTAATTAGTTAGTTTACCATTTTTGTAAATAATTTAAGATTTCATTGCTTTCCTTTCATCTTTCATCATATGAAGTTTGTTATAAAGATTTCATCCTTATTGACCCTAACGATCGATGCAATAAAAGGGTGAAACTTTTACAGATTTTAGTCGGTTCGATTACCGTGTGCGGCAAGCGAATTTTTAAAAATCTTAAATGTCGTTTTCGTTATTTTCAAAAATAAAGGAATGTTTTCTTTGAGTAAAATTTTCTATCTAAAGTATAAAGAAGAAGAGAAGTATACTTCCCCTTCAGGTGGCATTACAAAATTCCACCCTGTATATGTGTAACGGCCATGAGCTTTATTTTTTCTCCAGACGGATCAGTTTTCAGTGAGTAGGTAGTGTTAGTGTGGAATGGTCATTCGGGGTAATGAACTGTGTAGCGTTACCATAACAGTATGGTCACGCTGCACTGACCAGTTCCGATCCAAGAGCTGTTCTAGGGCTGGCTTCAAACTCCTTTATCTCAGTACATATTTATTTTATAGAACCCATCTCAAAGTTGGCTAAAGGTCCCAAGTCCTTCCACTCATCCCTGTTTTCCACCTTCGTCCAGCAATTTCTCACATCAGAGTTTTTATTTAGAAAACTGTACATATTTTACCTACAAGAATAAAAGTATATAAATATAAAAATCGTAAGCGCACTCCAGCCGCAATTTAAGCAATGCTATTTATATAGGTATTATGACAACTAAAACTAAATAAGGTGGGTGGACCATGGAAGGCCACGCTAACGAATATACAGTTGTAATTAGTTCATTTACGGGATAAATAAAATAAACTAATCATTAATAAACACTTTGTTTCAGTGTGTATCATATAAATAGCTTTTTTTAATCTAGATGTAATCACTACTTCTTGAACTTAACTTTTATAAAGCTGTTCCTAACGGCCTTGTAAGGGAATATGGCTCCATGCAAGGCCAATATTATAAATCAGTCGTTTAACTTAAAATTAGAATTGTAATAATCAAAACATCCGATTTTACTAAAACCACAGAAAAAGCTCTTTCATTTAAATGAAAAATTGAGGCCCTTATACATTAAAATCTTCTTTAAAAAAATTCAAAGAATATTTCTTGAACACCATCGATAACCAAAGATATATTAATGGAAACTACATAAAAATATAGTAATGAGTATTACATCGATAACAAATAAGTTTCCAATGCGTTTTACAATGAAATTATAAATATTTAACCGTCAAATCTTTGATTGGCCTTGTAAGGAACCACCGGCTTTCAAAGGAACACTGCCGTTATTTTAACTACAATCGAAGTAAATTTTTTTTTTTTTTTAATAAAAAAATTTTTTTTTCATAAAAAATCCTTATGTAACAATTTACAGTAAAAAGAATACGGTAATAATAGTTTATTCACATAAAAACTGACTTCTAGCTGAGCGCGCAAATTACAATTTGGACGTCGCTGACCGAAGTCAACTTAGCGAGGGAAATTACTGACAAACTAGCAACGCGAGCGACTCGCCGCCGCGTCTGTGTCCTTGAGTTCGATGGGCCTTATTGTGAGTGGAAGGAATTTGTCATCACGTCACTATAAATATGACTTTTTTATAGTTGGCCTTCAAAGGAGCATGGCCTTCCATGGTCCACCTTAATTCACTAAGTTACGTCATAAGCCTAATTAATTAAAACATATTAATTTACTGTAAAAAGTGCATACTCTAAAATCTTTTACTGCATCTAATTGTTCCTGCTAATAATAAAAATAGTTTTAAACCAACCTTCAAAAAGGGGGTTCTCGATTCGAGTTTACCTATACTATAATATATAAGACGTATGTAGGCATGTACCTGTTTAAAAATATTTTAAAGTATTACTTGTCAATAACGAACAAAATAGGTTTTGGTAATTTTTGTCAAAAATGTTGATTATATGTTGGTTATAATGAGAAAATCTTTTGAGATTATTTATAAAATAAAATCTTTTTCAAATATATATCTATCTTTTGTTTTGGTTGTGTTGTGGTTCACATATTACACGTATTTATAATGTGTGTAAGACACGACAACCCTAGTGAGTTCCAACAAATCTAGGTGTTGTACTGAACGCATCATTGCATCCGTCTGCGGCTGCGTGGACTGAAAATAGTGATTGTTTCCATCTATCTGTATTATTATAAAACTGATCAAATGTTAAAAAAAAAAAAAAGTTATAGTAAGAGTAAGCAGATTCACTAAGTGAACGATTCTGAATCATAACATCTAATTTAATCTAGCAAATATTATTATGACGATAATAATTTAATCTAGCAGATATTATCAAACAGATTTTTATGTGTCTTTTTTAATATTTTCATTTATAAAGTGAGCGTTTCATTTTGGAGATTGGTCAAAAATACTCTTGTCTTTCTGTCTGTTCTCGTCTACATGTCGTTTGCATTGTTCTACCGATTTTCACGAAAGTTGGCTCACAAGTTCCTTGATTTATTAAACTTTTTACTCAATCGCGATATTCGATTGGAGTCAAAAATAGGAAAGAAATGGGGAAAAGTTTCCAGTAGCTTTATTTATCGACGGATTTCAATCAAATTTGAAAGTCACTCCAAGGAGTTTACAATACACAAAACGAAACACGAAATGGGTTGTGGAGAGGAGAAAAAGAGGAAAGTTTGTGTATCGACCGAATTCAATCAAAGTTGAGAGGCACACTAAGGATTCTATTCCCGATGTTCGCAAGATCTGGTCTCACAAGTCCAGCAGACCTCGCGAACATCTGGAACTACTAGGTATACCTACCTAATACTTCACTATTTAATTGTAATTCTTTGTAAGAAGGATCTAACAAAAAACGGTAGGAACAAGGCCGTAGTTTCTTGCCCGTTCTTCCAGGCTCGCGTGGAGTTGGCACCATGATCTCTGCGATTTTACAGAGTAAAGATTAATTGTCTTGAGTGAGTTGACTTTAAGTAGTATAGGTAGATAGAACGTGGAACGTGCTTCCTCGTCGCGTCGACGCGTCTCAAGTGAAAGTCGACCTACTTACTGTTGTTAGTCACACATCGGACGCACTGACGCTACTACACGAATACTTTCAGCAAATATTTCTTAACCTATTATTTCCTAACCTATCTGTTCCCCTACTTCCCACCAAAGGTCTCCCCTTCTTTTCCATTCTCCTTCCATACAGCCCTGGTCTCCGCTTCCGTCCACAAAACCCACAATAAATACATTTGTACAAAAGTGTATTTCACAAACAAAAAACGAATCATCCAAATCGATAACGTAACATTCTCGTACATACATAAAAACGGGTTGGTTCGAGTCGGACTCGCGAAAGAAGGGTTCCGTAGAATCTACCAAATCCCGTTTTTGTATGAAAGTCTCTTTAAATATTGATTTTATTCTGTTTCTAATGCTTCGGCTACATTAGCGGGCGAATATTCGTATCGTGTTGGCGCGACAAAAACATCGTGTTCGGATAAAGGCGATATACCACGCGATGACACGATGTACCCGGCCACATACATCGCGTTAACACGAATATTCGCCGTAGCCCGCTAGTGTGGCCCCAGCATAAGTAAGATATAGCGTCATGTTTACATCATCTGTAAAAATGACAGGTCTCCAACTATCACAGTTAAAGTTATACAGCGTACTGACAGACAGCAGACGGACAGTAAAGTGTTAGTAATAGGGTCTCGTTTTACGCTTTGAGTACGGTATCCTACAAAATAATCGCAATTCGGTTCACAGTTGGCGAAGTAGGTAATAGCGTAACCTAGATACTCGTGCATAGGTACATGAAAATTGAAGTAACATAGAATGGGTAAACAAAACAGACACATAAATATTTTTTATAGATATCGCAATCGCAACGCTTTCTACGTTAAAAACTAATAAACTAGAAAATATATTTAATTGTGAATATTAAATTAATATAGATAACTCGAAAAAAAATTATTATAAAAGCAACTACTTGTCAGTAACGAAATTTATATATTAATCTCTAAAGTATGATCTACCAAACAAATAATAATTATCAAAATAGATTCATTATCGCATAGCATAGGTACTAGTCATACAAGATTTTTTTTATATAAGTCTTGCAGTTGCAGTCTTAAATTAAGATGACTTCAAAAAAGAGGATTTTTTAAATCAAAAACTCTTCTTATTTGAAGTCGGTAAAATAGTATCTAGGATGTTGTACATAATGACTTAAACATTAGCCATTAGCCATAACGTATGCAAATGTATTATTAAAATAATAAGTGTAATTATGGCCATTATGTACAAAGTATTTTTATAAATAATGACAATGATATTACTTCCCATTATATTTCATAGGTACCATAAGGTAAAATATTGCTTGTAAAGAACAATATTTAACACATTGGATTTTGTTTTAATGATCTTGAATATGGAATAGTAAAAGTGTGCTTAAATGTGCGATGATTTTTTAGTTTGTCTAGTCTCTTTATTTTTAAACTATGTATATACAAGCATCATTTTATAAACCAGACCTAGCATCGATGTATCGAAAATGGAACGATTAAATTGTGCTTATTGGTATGAGAGAGTACTTTGTCTTTTTTAGATCTCTCGTTAGATCTTTCGATCGAGCGAAGCGTTTCAGTTTCGATATTGGCAAAAAATGCTATTGTTCTTCTGTCTGTTCTCGCTTACCTAGGTTGCATTTTTCCACCGATTTGAACGAAAATTCGCATTTTTTTTATTGATTCCAACTTTGATCAAGGGGGCAATAGGGGAAACCCTTTCCCCCTATTGCCCTGAGATGTTTGCTTTAGCGTTATTTACCGATAAAGGAGAATGGGCATAATAGGACTATTTTTACAAAATTTTTAGGATTGGAGAAAATTGTTTAGTCGATGAAGAGAATTCCCATTTTCCTTTCAATAACATTCGAGAGGCATAATAAGCAAGAACTTAATTTTACACAAGATACAAAGCGGCTATTGCAAGGTTAAAAAATCTCGCGAACGCTGTTCACATATCACTAGTAAATACTTACATATACTATATATAGACTTACCTTTACAAGGAAAATAAAAGAGGAAAATGAAAAAAGAGGGAGGAGACCTTTACCCAGCAAAGGGACAACACAGGTTGGAAAAAAAACAACATAGTTATGGCGAAGGCTGTTTACACAAAAGTACAAGTTATATAAGTACTCACCAGCATAGGTATGTTGGGTACGACGACCGCGTCGTCATCGGCGCCCGCGCTGAGCTCCGGCTGGAACGTGTAGGTCCTCTTGTAGTGGAACGACAGGGTGCCGTTCTCGTTGTCAGTGATGTTCACCTTCTCCCATTCCTCGCTGCAACCACATAATGTATCATCACAAGCGCTAGTTTATCACATTCGCCATCCACAACACCATCGGGGACGGAACACTCTTCTCCGTTACTTTAAGGAGTTGGGCCGGCTGGGGTGAGGTTAGCAGGGGGACAATGCACAATACACCCCATTGCGGGACGTCAGTGCAGGGGGCTTAGTCTGAGTGTGCATTTTAAAATTCCCTACTCTCGAGCCGACAATCGTCTCTCGGATGTCCATACATTTTTGTATGGCTATCCGAGAGACGACTGTCGGCTCGAGAGTAGGTAGTTTTAAAATGCACACTCGGACTAAGCCCCCAGATCTCTTTCCCCCATCCAGAATTAGAAGCGTCAGTTCAGTTGGTAATAGCTCTCTTTTCTGATTTGATTCTGTTGTGGGTCGTTGCTTCGATTCTTACTAAGAGCAAATGTTTGTGTGATGAACATGCATATTGGTTCTATGTCTGGGTAAGCAAAATATTGTGCTTTAGGAACTAGATTGCTGAGAGAATACTTACTATATACGTTTTATTTTGTTAATAGATACAAATACATCTAGACATAGAACCAAACATATACGTGTTCATCATACAAATGTTTGTTCTCTGTGGAGTTCGAACCCACTGCTCACATGGAAGGTAGAGCTGCTATCAACTGAGCCGTGGCCCCCGATGTTGCCTATTATTTTCCCATTATGAAATGTTAAAACAAACACGTTTTATTATTATTTATATTCTCTATCTTCAACACAGAGAACAGGTTCCAAGAACTCGAATTAATTCGATTACAAATTGTTATATTAATTAAAATTCTTAGATAAAATTAAATACTTTTCGAAGGCTAATGAGTTTAATAACACAGTTTAAATAACCATTCAAATTGGGCTTAAAATAACCATTTTTGATTGAGAACTAGCTGGTGCCCGCGACTTTGTTTTGCTATTGTTATATATTTTTTGACAATTCGCACAATATTTGTATATTTTTAGCATGTGTGTTATTCTGATGTTTCACTAAAATCCTTTCAGTAGTTTTTGCGTGAAAGAGTAACAATAATACAACCATCAATCTACACATCCATACAAACTTTCGCATTTATATTATTAGTAGGAGTAGGTAAGAAATGTACAATTACAGGGGAATAGCATTGCTTCCTACAGCTCACAAAATCCTGTCATATGTACTGCTACAAAAGCTGGAACCATACGCGGAAAGAATCCTTGGTGATTATCAGTGTGGTTTTCGTCGAAACCGCAGCACAGTAGATCAGATTTTTCTACTAAAGCAACAGATGGAAAAGAAATGGGAATATGCCCAGAGTATTCACGCGCTGCTTATAGATTTTAGGAAAGCTTATAGCTGATAGTATAGACCGACAAGTATCGCTGGATCGATAGAGTGGAAGCTGACCTTCACGAGCTTCAAGCCTATAACTGGCGGGAATCCGTGCTGGACAGAGACAAGTGGCGAGCTCTCGTGTCGGAGGCCAAGACTCATTTTGGGTCACTGCGCCATAGGAGTAAGTAAGTAAGGAGTAAGTAGAACTAGATGGCGCGACCATAGATGTGCCTTATTTTTTTTTATGTGCCTTTTCTGATTGCCTAACAAGGCACCTGTCAAAAAAACAAAAATGTGACGTGATTATGATAGTAAGTAGGTACTCACGAGTAGACGTAGGGTCCCAGCTCGTCCAGCACGGGCTTGGAGCCGTTGTTGAGGAACTCGTCCGCGTTGGTGACGTTGTACACGTACACCTTGACGAAGGGTCGCACGGGGGGTCGCGCCCACCACTCGAATGTCATCGAGCCGGGCCGAAGCACCAGTTCCTGACCAATCATATTCATCAGCATACACATTATACTTGTAGACTAAAGTTAAACTTCAAAGTTTATTTAGAAAACTTTCCGCAACCAGACCGCAGGACCCTTATTGCGTGAAGGAAAAATAAATTAATATTAGATACCTAATAAAAGTTTACATTGAGATTTCTAATTTAAGATCAAAACTATTTTTGTTATCCCTAGATAACTAGATTTAACATAAAAAAATAAGGTATAAGTATTTTTAGCGGATGCCCTCTCTCCGTGTTTTACAAATGGTTCAAACAGATGGGTATCTTTCTCCATCCATCACGGCTGGCAGTGTTGCCAGAATCCAGTTAATTTGTACACTATTCTTAAAGTTTCGCACTACAGCAATTCTATTTCCCCAACTATGTGTGTCAAGGCAGCGCCAGCGTGGAACTCTCACGAGCTTGCGCAAACTTCGGCGCGGGCGCAAGCCTCAAGTACTGCGACCAATAAACCAAACAATTGTAAACGTACTCCAATACGACACCGAGCAGGGTCGTATTGGAGTGACAGTACGCGTTGCTTGCAGCTCGACTGCCGAACGTTGCAGAGTCACCGCTGTGGCGCGCAATATGTTAACAACACGATACGTGTACATGCGTCACGTTTATTGGAGCTTACCCTGGATTTAATTTTTAAACTAGTCAGTACGTGTAAGGCTTTTAATTAGAATATGGAGGAGATTCTCGATTCACTAGCTTTACAAAAGCAAAGAAACCCCACTTCGACAAATACTCAAAAAACTAGTCAGATCAGACCAAAATTGTTTATTATTGGTGGAGTAATCTTAACTACATACAGTTGAATTGAGAATATCATCTTATTTTGAAGTCGTTTTGAAAATATAATTTTATTGTCTGTTAAAAAAGAGAAAGAATTAGGTACGATCACTTAAGAATTTCCGTTCGAATTCAGTTGAAAGAAGATTGTAGTAGATACTCACATGGTCTATGAACATTCGCACCCAGCTGCCGAAGAATATGGCACAGATGATGCCCAGCAGAAGAAGCACCACAGCGGAAGCCAGCACGAACCCTGGGGACGAAGCATACATACTCATTATAGCACCATTATTGTGGAAACCAGCCTGTCCTGTTGCCTTTCACCAACGGTACTTGATGGTAAATGAAAACAAACTGGAAGTTTTTTGACAATTTCGAGGTTACATTACAGGCATCACAGTTCTTGATAGCTCTGTCTGTGGGTTGTGGGTTCGATCCTCACCAAGAAGTTTTTATGATGAACTGGGTGTTACTATATATTTACAAAAAAAATAGTATATTATGTATTGTATGCAAACTAGTTTTAATAGTACAAGCTCTGCTTAGTTCGGGGCTAGAGCGTGATGTGTGTAAATTATCCGTGAATATTTATTTATTACATCACATTTAATTCAGTTCTGTGACCAAGGCTACTTTGCATTCACTTAGTTTTAAAAGAGAATGATGCTTATTTATAACCAAGTACTAAGAATACTTTAGAAGTCAGTGCATGGCAACACAACACGAAATCAAACTACACATAGGTATGTACTATAGCACCTCTGTATAGGGCTGCCAATTAACCCTTCGACTGTCGAAAACACAGGTCCTGATAATAAAATCTAAATCTGGTAAATCTAGTAACGAAACAATCGTTGTATATATATATTTACAATAAATTTTAGGAAAGTATGAAACCAAGCAAAGCTTGTACAATGGGAACTAGAATGCTGATAGAATACTTATATACATTTTTTTTACTCTGGGCGGGAATCGAACCCACGACCCACGTCATGGAAGGCAAAGGTACTACCAACTGAGCTGTGACGCCTGTAGCAGATATACCCAGAGTTGTGTTCAAGCTTGTCAGGAAATACCGAGAGTCTACCATAATATGATCTTGATATTGCGATTTATAAGGGCGATTCTGCGCAATTAATAGTTTGATTTAAAGCCTTAGCTAGCAGACGAGTATGTGGGCCACCTCATCTCGCACCTTAGGTGAATTTCTAAATGATAAATGATATTTATTGTTCGTAGAAACTAGGTAATTACATTGGTCTTAATTTAATCTTCATACCTCTAGTTCAACCTGAGGTTTACAAACGTCATGTATAATAATAATAATGAATTGATAGAACACAAAATTAATATACAATAAAAATGATAATATAAATTTCAAATTAATAATGTCAACAAACTAATGTCCAATAAAAAAAAATATCCTAAAACCGCAGAATCGATTATTTATCCGATTAATAGATATAACATCGCCATCCCTACGTCAGTAAATAACATCCTACGTCGTGATGTATGGTGTCATGTCATTGCTATTTGACATAACAATGGTGTGCTATGTATTATACATCGTGCTGTTACCATGGATTTATGTTTGTTTTCTGACTTAAGTATGAGTAATCTGACTTTCTGACTTGCCAAAATTATTGATTAAATTTACGAGGGGAGATTTCCTTTATTTTTTTTTTATAGAATACAAACAGTTAAATATAAAATTGACTAAAGAACAAAATAACCACATAAAGTGAAGTTTAGGTAAGTAGTATATGCTTTGAATTTTACAGGAGTCATAGGCATAGCTCAATTGGTAGTAAGTAGCTCTGCTGTGTGTCGCGGGTACGATACCCATTGCGAACAATCGTTTGCGCGATATTTGAACTGTGCTTGTGAGTTACATTGTTTGAATTTACAAAAACAAACAAGTATTCTATCAGTCATCTAGTACAAGCATTATTTAATTTGGGAGCGTGATGTGTTAAATGTCCGTGACTATTTATTTGCTAAAACTTGACGGCATCACCAGTTGGGTATTTCTCGAGAAACAACATACATATATCTATGTACGCTATTGTAAAACAGAGCAGTAGATATTACACTATTGTAAAACATAAGTATTACAATGTTTTAATTCAGTTATTAGCTGAACAATGGCGACGGATGACATTTATTGTGGTAACATCCGTTATTAACTCGAAGACTGGTGAAGGTTGTTCTGAAGACAACTTAGCCTTTTAACCTTTTTAGCAGACTTCAAAAGAGGAGATTCTTTAATCGACTGTAGTTTTTTGTATATGTGTTTCTGCTAGTTATATTATTATAATTATTTATTTATTAAATTCTAATAGGTACCAGATATCATGGATGTAATAAATCGTTTTGAATAAGTTTTTTTAGTTTTTTTACACCATAGAATTGTCAGAAATGTTTATTGAGTTTTCTCGGAAATTGGCTTTAATCTGTGAAAGTGTTAGCTTTTCATTAGCGGATATTATTGTAATAACCTAATTTAGTTCAACTTTACATCATTTAGGAAAACGATCGATACCTACACATTTTTAACAATACACAAACAAGTAAGTACCTACACATTTATAATAATTACTCAAAAAGTACTCATCAGATTTGAATCATATTTATATTGGACCAACTCTGAAATATGTTCTACCACACAAAAGAATCACCAAAATGGATTCTTACTGTTACCGAAATGATGGCGTAACATTCCTATAAGAAAACACATAGGTATTGCCGAATTGAAAACGATTTGCCGTCGGTTCATAACAGTCGAATTGAAAACCTCTCTTTTGAAGTCGATTAAAAACCAACGTTAGCACATAAATTCTTCCGCATTGTAGGTAATTAAACAAAAACCGGTTGACGAGCGTCATTGTAATGAAAATTGTTTTATAAATAATCATTCAAAACATGTGAGAGCTGACGAGCCAAGGTTTCAGCCGTGTTTGCTAAATATTGTCACGTACCGTTTCCGTACTTGGGACGTATATTTAGTATTTGTATCATTCGCACCTTTCCCGCGATCATCACGTTCTCTACAGAACCCGCTGCTATTGAATACTTTTGAGATGGGAAAATTCACGTCGGCTATATGCAACCCAATATACCTGCTATTTTAATGAAAAACAAAACTCAAACTTCCAGATCCTTTATTTGATAAAATCACTAGTATTATTTTAAATCGTCTTACATATACCTACTAGGTGCTACTTCTTCGCGGCCAGACCTAAAACAAACTGGAGCTACCAGTTTTTTATTTTTGTATCAAAGAATTTTGAGGCTCACTATTTTACTATACTGGCTCACTATACTGGTTAGTAAAATAAACGTCTTTGCCTTCTTGAACAATAATGTAATTTATAAAAAATATAATAAACATACTTCCGGTTAAGCTAGGCTTAAGGTTGACTAGTCTACTTCCGGTCAATTGCATGTCTAGAATGAACTTTACTGACCTCAATTTGCAATTTAAAAGTGGAGGGACTGGTTTCGAAATGATTTTTTGAATATTTATTGATATTTTTACAGTTAAGTTGAATTTATCACAATTAAATAACCGTTGTGATGTGACTGAAGGATGTCTTAAATATCAGGTTTTAGGAATCAGTGCTACGGTGATTAAAGAATCGTTAGCAAACCTACATAATTAAAATAATTTCTAAGTCAGTTATAGTCCAGTCAAAATAGACATTCCAGCTTGCATTAATTCCCAACAAGCTGGATTTTTGTACAGGCCTTACATACGTCATTACAAATGATATGTCAAAAGTCCCCATCGATCCCGCTTGTGCGTTGTTTTTTATTCCAGGTTAAAAGTCATAAATTTGCGTTTTTTGCGTATATCTCTGAAACAACGAAAGCTATCGAAAAATGGTTCAGGCAAAGTTTGTAGATCGTAAAATTGTCTACAAAAATACTTCAACACTTTTCTTCTACAAAGCATCGCTTTTGAGATATAGTGACTTTAGACCGCAGGAAAATCGTCGAAGATGCTGCGTTTTTTTCATTTCAGCCGTTTTATCTGCTTCATTGCCACAGAACAAACAGTATTTCTTGAAATTTACTGAAAGGGGTGATGGGTTCGATGGGTTAGTCCTCCTCCGAGGTAATGAATCATCTTTTTGTTTCAAGAAATACTGTTCGTTCTATGGCAATGAATTAGATAAAACGGCTGAAATGAAAAAAACGCAGAATTTTAGTAGATTTTCCTGCGGTTTAAAATCACTTTATCTCAAAAGCGATGCTTTGTAGAAGAATAGTGTTGAAATATTTTTGTAGACAATTTTACGATCTACAAACTTTGTCGGAACCATTTTTCGATAGCTCTCGTTGTTTCAGAGATATACGTGAAAAACGCAAATACCCAGGTTAAAGTCATAAATTTGCGTTTAAAAGTCATAAACGAGAGCTATCGAAAAATGATTCCGACAAAGTTTGTAGATCGTAAAATTGTCTACAAAAATATCTCAACACTTTTCTTCTACAAAGCATCGCTTTTGAGATAAAGTGATTTTAAACCGCAGGAAAATCTACTAAAATTCTGCGTTTTTTTCATTTCAGCCGTTTTATCTGCTTCATTGCCACAGAACAAACAGTATTTCTTGAGACAAAAAGACGATTCATTACCTCGGAGGAGGACTAACCCATCGAACCCATCACCCCTTTCAGTAAATTTCAAAAAATACTGTTTATTCTGTGGCAATAAAGCAGATAAAACGATTGAAATGAAAAAAACGCAGCATCTTCGACGATTTTCCTGCGGTCTAAAGTCACTATATCTCGAAAGCGATGCTTTGTAGAAGAAAAGTGTTGAGGTATTTTTGTAGACAATTTTACGATGTACAAACTTTGCCTGAACCACTTTTCGATAGCTCTCGTATTTTCAGAGATATATGCAAAAAACGCAAATTTATGACCTTTGACCTCGAATAAAAAACAACGCACAAGCGGGATCGATGGGGACTTTTGACATATCATTTATAATGACGTATTCAAGGCCTGCACAAAAATCCAGCTTGTTGGGAATTAATGCAAACTGAAGTCATAATTTTAGTCTATTTTGACTGGACTATTAGTGTTAGCTCTGTGTTCTGCGATCCTCATCTAGAACAAACCTTATTGTATAAGTTGTATATTTTCTGTTCTTTTCAATACCAATAAAGATATATCTTTGCATGTATTTACAACAAAATAAATACTTTTCAGTCCAAAATATGAAACGAGACCATTATTCTAAGGTTATTTCTCAAGAGAGAGAGAAGTATTTTTATACGTTTGGTTAAAATTGAACTATACAGAGACACGCAATAAAAAGTGAAACGCACTCAAAACCATTATAAAATTCAACGTAACGGTTTACATAACAACACTTTAATTCACATTTTTTCTTATGATAATAGATATAATATTGTGCAATGAAGAAAATTGTAACTACACATGTTTTGAGTCGGTTAAAATGGGTAAACAAATGATTAAACATCCGATTAGATTAGCCAAAACTCATTGTCTCAGTTCTTCCTACTTATCTCATGTCAAATTATCAACCATTGTCCTTGTCACGTGCTGTTAAGATGTCAAGGCGACATGAAAAAATGTCAAGATTGAGATATCTCAGTACCTCTACCATGAGCTGTCACAGTAAAATCGCCTGACTTTACTACAGTAGTTACGTCAATATTAGTATGACGAATTTTAGTACCCAACTATCCGCCAGAGGCGCTGTACAAATCTTCATACATTTTTTTAACTACAGACGCTAGCGAGTATAGTAAAAACTCATGGTAGACCTACAGTCATCTGAATCATAGACATCATCATATTTTTTTTTATATAAAATAAAGTCTAATAAATGAACTACATAAAACGACCCATCAGGTGGGCAGCAAACATTGCATGCTATGGCATATAAATCTATATAAAGCCTAGAAATATGCAATTCTACAACCGGTTAGGTTACGATCTAAAAAAAAAAAGGTTTGTGTACAGTCAGCTTAAACATATGATAAAAAGTTACCTACCACCTACACACAAAAAGGATAAAAAGCAAAAACTTCCATCAGCAATAAGACAACAAATTAGGTATATAAACAATATATTTTCAAGTAAGTTAGGTTAGCACCTGTAGTTTCTAAGTGAAAAGTAGCGATACAAAAAAAACAACGTTCAAATTGAGGACCTTCTTTCGTCAGTTTAAATAACTTCTTGGTTAATCAAACAGCGTGGTATTCATGAATATTTCCATAAGACTTTAAGTGATTTTGATGCGGACTGTACGTAGGCAGGTGCAGTACTGCAGTACTACATATTGAAATACCTCAGCAGATGTGTTAGCAATCGCATAACTTAGTATATTTACAGTTGCAAAGCGTTGCGTTCATCGACCTTGAATTTATTTCAAGCCAATTAAATTGTAACAATTACTTTTGTAACGAATTATGTCTCTTTGTAACTATCTCAATAAAACAAAGCCTTATAGAATCCTTTTTTTTCAAGTTGGTTTAATATTATTCGATTTATTATAATTTACTTACCATAAACTCTTTATTTAGTACTCTTTACTCTTTATGGATGTAATGTGTGAATGATGACATGTGTAAGAAAGGTGTGAGCACTGAGATGACGTCTGATAGAAGTGAGTGGAAGAAGAGGACGTGTTGTACCGACCCCATATAATGTGGGACAAGGGTAGGAAGATGATGATGATGAAACTCTTTATTTAGTAAAATAAAGCAGATCTTTCAGAAAAAGTTATATAGATATATTAACCTTGTTATATCTAAATGAGGTGATTCGCGAGGGAGTCTGATCTGCCGTAAATGGGGGTTGAAGCCCTTGGCCTAGTCGGGTACATTTTGGATTTGTGGTTCTTGGGTTTTTATTTTTTTGATGACTTAACTATTCCATCTTACGTTTTTTTCTAGTTACTTCGATTATGTATTTAGAGATACTAGATTTTAATACTAAATACTGTTGATAGAATACATGTAGCTATTTTTTTTGTAAATACACGAAAATACATGGTAAAACATGTTATTTAACTTAGGACTTGAGTTTTCGTGTTTGGAGACTTGAAGACATTGAGTATATTTATAAATCAAGTGGTTCTTTATAACAATATTTATTTGATTTTTATTTTTGAAGGGCGAGTTTAAAAACACTTAAGTTGCCTTTGAGTGGAAAATTTAGTTAATTTATTTACTTAATTTACGTGCTTTTCTTCCAAAAGAAAGTTAAAATGCAAATAAGTGACCTTCATTCAACATTAACAACATAAATATGTATACAAACATACAATAGTATCATCAAATCGTCTTTTTTATCATATAAATGCATTTTTATGACATTAACTATTAAAAGATGTATTTTTTAAGCACCTATCGTTAGTAAAGTAAGACTTAGAAAGTGAATTCATTACTTTTATAGTAATTTGCTAAATATTTCTAAGTATTACCTACACATCATCATCAACATCAACATCTATTTACAAACAAACTTACGACTATACAGTATTTACAAAATGTACATAGTCATATAAAATACATAAGAAACAGTTGAACTATCTACAGACCGTTGCAAACGATCTATAGATAGTTCAACTGATCCAAATCAGTACCAATCGGAAGCGTACCCAAGACACTGGCTGCATTGCCGCGCTGAATAGCAATGCTGATACGTTGGGCCAGATACTCACCAGCCCTCGGGTCACGCGTCGCTTCGACTAGACGCCCAGAAATAATTTTGAAAACGCGGTGGGCCTCGGTACCCCACGGACCTAGAGTCTCGACCCCAAGAGGAGCAAATATGTATGCCCTGTCGAGACCTGCATATTTGCGTCTCTTGAGATCCTCGGCCATAAACATCTATTACATATTTAGATCAGACATATTTAAATCTACATAAGTATTGTATTACAAATATATTTGTGTGTTTTAGATGTTTTATGAAGTTTATTGTTAACTAGCTGTTCCCGCCGCGACTTCGTCCACGTGCCGTTTTAAGAGATTTTGCTATAACCCATTACTATCTTCTTATGAAGAAAATTGATGGTAAAGAGCAGTCTATGACGGAAAACTGAATAGTTTGGTTTGGTGTTTCTATACCGATTTATTCTGTGATTATTTTTTTATTGAATAGGTAGGTAATAATGTTAACTTTTAAAAATTAACTTTAAAATTAGGGATGAGTGAGAGTATTATAAATGTAAGAGTAAACAAATATAATCAGAATGCTCCGAACTGCTAAGCTATCAGGAGTTACACGTGTTATTGTGAGACAACCACAAAAGATAGACATATGCTGTTGCGGGATATTTTTTAGACAATTTTATGTAGAATATTTCCGTCATACGTGATTTCTATGAAACTTGAACCATTAAGGCTGCACACGCGACGGAAGCTTAAAAAATGGAGTAACTGTTAAAACTGTTAGATATAAGTACCTACTGTAGGATCGAATAAAACCAGTTACAATAAATAAACGAATATTAGTAAAGAATATATTTAGTCAGGTGAAGATAGTGACATTGATGACAATCAACAACGTTTAGGTTGCTATGGTAACATCTAAGGCTGGTGATAGATATTAAAGGAGTATCTATTCCTAACATCCACCTCTTTTATAATGCCAGCCATCTTCTTGAGACTTTCAATTCTAGGCCCATAAAGTGGTTTGGTGAGCATATCAGCAATCTGCCTGGTTGCTGGCACATGGCAGATGGTAATGCTTCCATCTTGAACACATTCTCGTATAAAGAATGATCGTATGTTTTTGGTCATTTGGTGGAATTCTGGCGGATTCTTAGCCATCTTAATTGCTGATATCTTTCATGATCTTTTGAAGCCAAATAATTTCGCTAGCAGTTTAACTTGCTGCCACTATTTCTGCCTCGGTGGATGAAATCGCTACTGTGCTCTGGCGTTTACTATTCCAAGATATTAGACCTCCAGCATACATACAAAGAATGCCTGAGGTAGACCTTCCAGTTTCATGATCACCTCCGTGGTCAGCGTCACATTCTAAACTATGATTATTTCCTGGCTTGTAAACGATGCCTTCTTCTATAGTCCCTTTCAAGTATCGCATTATCCTCTTGATATTGATGATGTTCTCCCTTGTAGGTTTATCTAAATTTCGAGATACAACACTGATAGCAAAGGCTATGTCAGGCCTCGTGCTTGTCATCAAATAAGCTAGTGATCCATCAAATAAGCTAGTGATCCAACAGCTTCACGGTACGGGAAGTTCACAGAAACTTCATTAACATCTTGAGCATTATTTGCTTTTAAAATTGGTGTTGGCACTGGCTTACATTTCTCCATGACAAACCTTTGCAATATGCGAGCGATATACGATTTCTGATGCAGTAAAGTAGAACCATCAGGGTACCTTAACCACGCTCTGCTACCATGTTAAAGCAGATATAAATACTGTAGAATCGAATAAAACGGTTACAATAAATAAACGAATATTATTAACGTATACTGTAAAGAATATATTTAGTCAAGTGAAGATAGTGACATTGATGACAATCAACAACGTTTGGTTGCTATGGTAACATCTAAGGCTGGTTATAGATATTAAAGGAGTATCTATTCCTAACAGTAACTTCTCCCGTTTTCCCAACATTTCCCTTCACTACTCCGCTCCTATTGATTGTAGCGTGATGAAAAGTATCCTATAAGTTGCTCAGGAGTATGAAGAATAATTGTATTAAGTTTCGTTAAAATCCGTCCAGTAGTTTTTGTTTCTATAAGGAACATACATACAGACAGACAGACAGACAGACAGACAGACAGACAAAAATTTTACTGATTGCATTTTTGGCATCAGTATCGATCACTAATCAACCCCTGATAGTTTTTTTGAAAATATATTTAATGTACAGAATTGACCTCTCTACAGTTTTATTATAAGTATAGATAATTTAAGTAAGTCAGTATAATTAGAAATAATATTCTGATATATCACTTTTATATGGGTTCTCAAAAAGTAAATAATATATTATATGTTATAAATAAATCTTGAATATATCCAATAAATATTAAGTAATAATAAGTAAGTCCAATTTCGGAAGCAACCCATTCACCAAAAGGTAAATATCAAGTCGATATAGTGCACATTACGTACTAAACCGAAACTAGGTTAGTAAAAGGAGGGCGAGTGCCTAGCGGAGCGTACCCGCCGCCGGTGGATGTTAAAAAATGAGCCTTGACACGCCCGACTTAGGACATCATTTCGAAAAGCAACCTGTTTGACCAGTATACCAACTAATCTGGACTTGCCAAAAATTCATCACTAAATTGAAATTTTAAATGTATTTGATAGTTAAATTGAAAAAAAAAGAAATAACAACATTGAAATATTCCGATAATTAAAATACCTATTTAGGGTATTAATTTAAATTCATGATAAAACGATTTATATTGTTATTAAAATGAATCCGTACGAAATAATTGTTTGTTACATAATATTTAATTTTATCATCAAAACTTTAATAATAATATTTATAAATTGTTTTAAATTGAGTTTTATGTATTTAATTATATTCGTAATAGTATCGTGCGTAAACATTGACTAAGCAAATATTGATACAGTTTTATCCAAGAGCAGTAATTACTGTGAAATGCAAAATAGAGATGTTCAGAAATAACTTGAAAACAGGATCCTGGTCGTAAGCGCCACGGGAAACCTGATTTTGATGCGGTTTTCACTGTTAGTAGGTCATTACCACGAGATGAGTCAAATGATCTACTCTTTCTTGAAATAAAATGAAGAAAACGTTCGTTAAGATTATCGTATTTTATGATTTGAGAGAAAGTTGAAAATCCCGGCGCGTAGCAAATTATAAATTACTAACATTTGTTTTTTTTACTGAACGTATAAGGTAACATTGCAATTGACCATATAATATCTAGAAATAGTGTTAAGAGTAATCTTATAACTTAAAGTTTTGGCAATATTTAAAAAAGCATTGTTTTACGTTACAAGTTACTTGGGTAGAACGGTGTTTTTCCAAACAATTTACATACTTTCACAAGAACCATGAAACAATCTTTAGATCCACTATTACAACACTGTAAAGGTCACAACACAATTACGAAAAACAATAAACCATATCGCACAATACCTTTGAAATATTACAAATAACCACAATACAATTACTTATAATATTTTTAAAATAAACATAATAAACTTAAATTAAATAAAAAAGGCACTCACTGATTTTTCTATTTCCTTTCACATATTCCAACATTCGCGCGAAATTCACCGCCATTTTGAAAAAGAAATTCGATTTAAAATTGGAACACGAATTAAGCGAACATTTCGTATCGCCACGGTTGCGCGAGAGTGACTGGCGATCGCGCCAGTAAGTAATCGAGGTTTTAGTCGAAAAACTGTTTTTTTTAAATCGCATGCGTTGTTGGCGGTTATCTTATGATGAATTGTTAAAATTTAATGATTTTTTTACTGCACGGTTGTAGGAATGGTTGTGGCGTCAAACTATTTACTAAACACACACATACAAGTAATATATTCAACACATCTAAACGTTAGGAAGTTTCCCTTACATATTTCTGTTGAACCTTACACCACGCTTGTTTATTTTATTATATTATGAAGGTTTTAGTTAACGTATTTACGGACATTGAACTCTTATAAAAATACACTAGGAAGTTATAATTACTTGTTTTCTATTTTCGTATTTAATTAATTATGTATAAAATATCACAACTGTAGATATTTATGTACAGGCTCCGCTTTCCGCATTGGGTCGTGGGTTTGATCCCCACTGAGAACGAATGTTTGTGTGATATACGTACACTACTATTAGTTCTGTGTCAGGTTACTATGTATTCTGTCTTTGTATGAATTTTAAAAAAAATTATATGTATTCTTTCAGCAGTCTAGTTCCCATAGTACAAGCTCTGCTTAGTTTGGGACTAGAGCGTGATGTGTGAAATGTCCGTGAATATTTATTTATGTTAAAAACTTTGCTATTTTCTTACATCAAGCAAAACAGTTACAAAATAGCGTAATCTAACTATGACCGACGCGGACCGTGAAATCAAATGATGATGTGTGAAAACACTCGGAGCCTTGGACACTTACGAAATGTTGCATGCAGTCAGGTAATATATACTATTGTAAAGGTTCTATATAATACGATGTGATTGATCTATGACCTCAAATTAATACACCGAAATTCGCACATTAGGTTGAGCCTCGTTTAGAAGATCGCTAATAATCGGTCAGCGGGTCAAAATTAAAGGTATTTTTTTACCCTTGCAACATAGAAACAAAAACTTCAGGTGTTTTTTGACCTCACCGAGATTTTCGTTTTTTTTTTGTCTTTATTAATGCAAAAAGGTTGTCGATTATAATATAGAAGGTCAACCCGGCCACGATAATTTACTAATAATAAAAAATAATAATAATAAGGCTTAGCTGCACGATCAATCATCTTGTTTTTTGGTAGATAATACTTAAAATCATTATTTAAATACTTAAATAAAATAAATTATTCACAGACATTACACACATTGCACATTGCATTGGGTGGGACTAGTCCCAAACTAAGCAAAGCTATATAATCGAACATTGTACAGGGGTATAGAAACAAGATTGTTGATGGAATAAGTACGTTTTTTTGTAAATATCTTCATAGTAACTCCCATTTTTGTTTATCACAATCAGAGACTAGTAATATAAATAGACTGCCAATCTCATACAAAAAAACGTGACTCGGAAAAAGGTGAAATCCGAGAGTTGTAGTGGCTTATTTCTTGATGGCGCTGAAAAATTATCGTAAAAATTATCCTAACAGCACTAAAAGCCAAAAAATCTGTATTATTTCTGTGTTAGTGCACACCAAAATTTTTATTTTATTTTTAGGTGATCGTAAACAATGATTTTATACCATAGGTTTGATCGGAATACAGCGCCATCTAGAAATAAGCCACTACAACTCTCGGATTTCACCTTTTTCCGAGTCACGTTTTTTTGTACGAGATTGGCAGTCTATTTATATTACTAGTCTCTGATCACAATTAAACATTTGTTCTCGATGAAGATCGAGCCCACGTTCACAGCATGGAAGGCAGAGCTACTACGAACTAAGCGATGACGCCTGCCAAATGAATAAAATATTCATGGACAATTTACGTCCCGCTATAGACGTGTCTCGCAGGGGATGTTTTTAATTTACAAAAATGAACAAAACCGTTATCGACAAGTTTACACAATTTTCAAAATTACCTACTCAAAAAGTACTAGTCATGAAAAATGATGTACAAAACAGAAGAAGAATGATTGTTGACGAAGTAATAATGTACCTAACATTTGACTTGACCACCTTCTTTTGAAGTAGCTCGGTAACATGAGAAGCTATCCCTGACTTTTCCAAATTTCTCCGCACATCCGGTTAACAGTTCTGTGATTTCATTTCCAAGGGCCTTCGAGTTCAGCGAATGTCACGCCGTACATGGTGCTACACTTCTGATAAATAATTGTTTATTTTGACCAATTTCCGCATAACCTTCACGGTTTCCGGTGCACTTTTAAGATGTTTTAAGTGTGGATTATCATTTATACAAAAATTAAAAATTAAGTTGTAATAAATGAGGAAAAAGTGGCGTGACCCGAGGGCTGGTGAGTATCTGGCCCAACGTATCAGCATTGCTATTCAGCGCGGCAATGCAGCCAGTATCTAGGGTACGCGACGATTGATTTGGATCAGTTGAGCTATCTATAGATCGTTTGCAGATAGCTCGTCTGTAAATAGCTGAACTGTTTCTTATGTATTTTATTTATACCTATGTACATTTTGTAAACACTGTAATAGTGGCAGGTAAGTTTGTTTGTTAATAAAGGAAAAGTAAACATATGTAGATCCATTACGTTATCACGCCTAAACGGCTCGACAAAACAATTTAGAAGTTACTTAGACTAGAGAGACAATATTACATAAATATTTTTTTAAATTTGTCTATTTTCATAATTAAGATTTTTCCTAGCTTTAACAAAACGCGTACGGAGTCGCGGGTAACAGCTAGTCACTAACATGTTCGGTCACACGACCAATAGCTAGTTTTTTTAAATATTTGTTTATTACTATGATAATATATTATGAATAAATTATTTTGTCTTTAGGATACTTATTAATTAATAGCATATTTTTTATTCTGTTATTTTAAAGGATTTGTGTTACCTACTCCTATTTACATAACTAGGTTTAGCAACAATTATAATTTAGGTACAGTCAGCTGTAGAAATTTAATCTATATACTAATATTATAAAGAGGAATGATTTGATTGTTTGTTTGTTTGTTTGCATCGAATAGGCTCCGAAACTACTGGACCGATTTCAAAACTTCTTTCACTGTTGTGAAGCTACATTATCTGCGCTACACTATACTATATTATATTACTATGTTACTACACTATATAATATATTCAAAAAAAATAGGGATCCTTACTAAAACTTCAATTATGTAACCCAAGGTGTATAAAAAATACCTGAGAAATTCCTTACATCGCGTGCGCTGAGGAAACTATTGATGATAGAAAGAAATTATGTACTACAATTTTGTAGAACACATCATCATCCACAAAAAAGTCAGCGACAGCATATGTCTAACTATTATAGATATGTCATAATAAGTGTTTACCCGTAGGCTTAGGCTACCCGTGCGAAGCCGGGGCGTACTATAGTAAATAAATAATGCTGGACTATCCACACAACATCATCTAGCCCCAAGCTAAGCAGAGCTTGTGTTATGGGAAGGGAACTAGAAGACTAACATACTTAATACAATACATTACGTAGATAGATATTTTTTTATTATACATATAAAATATCCAGAACACCCGGAATAAATATTTGCAGATCGTACAAACATTTATATGTATACACATCGGTCGTCAAAAATTAAGTTTTTATTTTGGAAAAAAATATTAAGTTGTGGTTGTCGAACCCACAACTTAATTTGGCACAACACAGTTTTCTTGTTTTCCAGGAAAATTATAGAATAGAATAGCATATAACTTTATTGTACACTAAACACAAAGAAACTAACAATTAAAAATAGGACGTACAACGGGCGGTCTTTTCGTTATAAGCGATCTCTTCCAGACAACATATTATATTAAATAATCTAAAACAAAATGGGCGGTTCCATCGCTATATGCGATTTATTTCAGACAACATTTGGATGGAGTGTGAAATATTCATTTTAAAAATAATGTATCATCATCTGATCACGCTGACTGTACGTTGATGGCCTCTGGAAAACCTGTAACTTGGATACCTCATTATACTATATTTTAATAAATCATTATTTTATTTTATTTACGTAGTATATTATTTATTACTTCCTCAGATTAACAATGTTAATTTATTAAACAGGTCCCTATACTCATACCTACTTATTTTTTTTACTTGGATTGGTGGGACATTGCCAAGGACAGAGAGAAGTGGAAGTGTTTGGGGGAGGCATTTGCCCAGCAGTGGGACAATGTTTTATTTTTATTTTATTTTTTATTTTATTTTATTTGGGAAACAAACAGTACAATAAACTTTAATATAGAAACATACAAAAACACATAAACCAGTGAAGTTTCCACCATTAAGTGGCACAGAAGCAGTGAACAGCATTAAACAAAGAAAAAAACTAAATTAAAGTAAGTGAGCAAACTACTATCAGATCAAAATCATAATCATACATAGGCATAATTGAAATCTGACAATTGATTGTTTTAAATTATAAAGATAGTTATGGAATACATTTTACTTCAAATCTATCCATTTTGTTGGCAATGCTTAACGTAACTTCTCTTCGGTATTTGGGCAATCTAACATTAAAAATATCAATATGCAGCAAAATATCATTATAAACCTCGCACACTCTATTCAAAAACATATTCTTTTTATAATTTTTACTGGATGTAGGAGTCCAAAAAGTTTTCTTTTTCCGGGAAGATAAGCGGGGGCAGTAGAGATGTATATTTTCAAGTAAGAATGATGAATCAATTTCATTAGATATAATTTTAAACAGGAACATTTGATCTCTGACAGTGCGACGGTTCAGAAGGCTAATTAGGTTGTCAGTAGAAATCATTGGATATCGATATTTACAATGCTTAAGGAACTTATTCTGTATTCTTTCAATATCCTGTATATGAATGTTGTATTGCGGATTCCAAACAGTTGATGCATACTCTAGAATAGGTCTCACAAAACTATTGTAAAGAAGTAAAAATGTAGAAGGATTCTTAAATTCTCTACCAACTCTCAAAATAAAGCCAAGCATACGATATGCCTTGGTTGTGATTGTATCAAAATGTTCATTAAAGGTTAGTTTATTATCAAGATAAACCCCCAGGTCTCTGACAACAGATTGTCTTGAAATAATAATGTTGTCTAATTTATAGTCATACAGGATTGGTTTGAGCTTACGAGAAAAAGTTATAATATTACATTTTTTTGTATTTAAAAATAAAGAATTGGAAATACAATAATTTTCCAATCTACACAAATCACTTTGAAGAAGATCACAATCTGATTGAGAGTCAATTTTCATAAGAATCTTAGTGTCATCTGCATAAATTAAACAATTGGAATGTATAAAATTTTTCGTGACGTCATTAATGAATATGAGAAATAACAGAGGACCTAAATGAGAGCCCTGAGGTACGCCCGAAGTAATAGGCACAAACGAGGAACAGTAGCCCTTAATCGTAACAGCTTGGCTTCGAGCACGAAGATAAGAATCAAGCCATCTTAAGAGATCGCCATGGATTCCAACCCATGAGAGCTTTCGTATTAATAATGAATGCGACACTTTATCGAAGGCCTTTGAATAGTCAGTATAAACAACATCCATCTGAAAGCCTTGATCCATTGCGTCAGAGACTAAATGAGTGAATTCACACAAGTTTGTTTCAGTAGAACGTTTACTTATGAACCCATGTTGTTCTTTAACTATGATAGGTCGTAATACTGGAAACATAACATCGTATACAATTTTTTCAAACATCTTTGCGATTGTACAAAGTTTAGAAATTGGTCGATAATTTTGAATATCGTGTTTATTAGCAGACTTGAAGACTGGTGTAACAAAAGATTGTTTCCACAGTTTAGGTAAAAGTCCAGTGCGAATGGACAGATTAAATAAATGGGTAATGGGGATACACAGAGCTTCATAATATTGCTTCAGGAAAACTGGAGGAATACCATCAGGACCACCTCCTTTATTAATATTCAGGTTTTTGAGATATTTTCTAACAAGGGGGACTGAAATGTTAATTGTACTTATAGAAGAAACTGAGTTATGTTTGCCAAGATCATCAGAGTTGTCGCGATTATAAGACGAATTATTAGGCGGTTCAAAGACAGACTGAAAATACATGTTAAACATTTCAGAAATTTCAGAAACATTTCGCTAGGCTAGAAAAAAAAATTTAGTAAAAATCCGCTATGACAATGACAAATAAAAATCCTCGAGTACCTATTGTTAGGACCGAAAGATCAGCAAGAAAATATCTATTTTATATTAATGCAGAGACCGTTATATAGTCCAAGTAGGATCCCTTTAATCGTTTATCTTGCTAAATAGCCCGACAGTCATCAAACGTTCAAATCATCGAGAATTTTTTCTCGAAAACGTTTAACAACAGCAAATAAAATCAGGAAAATCACGAACATTTAATAGAGGTAAATATAATATAATGAAATGAAATTAATACCAAGTTTTTTGATAAAATGAGCCGGGTGTGAGCTTTCATAGCTTGCACATGATTATTTGTTAGACTAGGTATAGACCCTTAGGGTGTGCGCACACTAACTACAAGACTGCAGTAAGACAGTTTATTTTACATCACTATGATAGTTGAACGTCTAGTCACGTGCGTGACTTTCAAAGACGTTTCGTCTTTATTTATTATTATTTTTATTTATAATAATTAAAGTTTGAACAACACAAAACACAAATAGTTATTATTATAGCATCTAAAAACCACTAAGGTTTACTAAGGTCACTAAGGTCATCGGTGTGCGCTCTCACTTGGTTGAAGATACTGACGTGCGCCGGATGTTTTTGCAATGCCAAAGTCCAAGAAACCAGTTTGCAATGCAAACAGAGTAAAAACAAGTAAATGTTCTTAGAATTGTATGATAAGTATGTAGTCGTTGAATAGCAAGAAAACGAAGGGAAGTTATGTACCTACATTCATGGACGTTCTACAACGCCATCTAGTACCAGACTAAGCAAAGATGTACTATGAATACTAGATTGCTGAAAGATTTTGTTTTATTAAAATATTTGATAAATATCCACGAACATTTCACACTTAACTAGAACGTTAAGTGTGGAAGTAAGTAGTCTCAAACTAAGTAAACCTTGTACAATGGAAACTAGATAGGTGATAGAACACTTATTGTTTTTGTAAACACATACAGAGAATCCGTAGAAACACCCAGACACAAAACAAACGTCAATATTCACTAATAAGTCAAACGCGCGTGCATTTTTATAATGGTTTATCAAATACTAGCTAATACCCGTGACTTCGTCTTGTTATCGTTATATTTTTAATAATTTTTCACAATATCTCTATCAATTATAGCCTATGTGTTATTGTGACGTACAAAGTACATTATCCATCGACAAACTTTCGTGTTTATAATATTAGTAGGATAGTTAAAGTATGATTTTGGATTAATAGTTATATGAGTAACCTATCTTCATCTTCTTATCTTGTCGATATAATGAGTAACCTATGACACTGAGGCTCTGAGCGGCAGAAGGCACAACGCATTCCCGCAGAGCGGCGCGATGGCGGACTGCGTCATTGAACCCCACGTACACTCACTACATTAACTTAAAGATCAAATAACAAAAAAACATACGTGTCAAAATCTTTGCATGTTTGTTCTTAGTCACATGTCACATTTACCAATCTAACTAACTATTACCAATTTAGTAAAAACTATACTTTAATATTTTCTGGATGTAAACATTATTTTATTACGATCTTTTTCTTATTGTCTTTTTTAAAAGAAAAAGTCGTCCGTGGTCACAAACTCACGATGGAAAGTGATGTGGTTGCCGATAAAGCAGTTTATGAAAAATATATTTATTTGGTACGATCTAGTCTGGACACAGCTTGACTTCTGACAGGGCCGCGGTAGAATCTTACCGGGACCCCGTGACCCTGTCAAGTGTTGGTGTGGCGCCGAACAGTTCGTCTATTGACGAGTTCGACGACGCACTAGCTCTGAGGTGATAGCGGGAAGATCGATGGGTTTTTAGTCGGTATGCCTCCGCTGGCTAGTGTCTCATTAGCATTAGTCAGTGGAGGAGAGTCCGACATACCCCTGCGACTCTCCTCGGGTTGTAGGGGATGCGTCAAGCATTTTCCCATCGTAAAAAAAAAAAAAAAAAAAAAAAAGGACACAGCTTGACTTATCTTAAACAAAACTTCAAAGATCATCAAATGATGATGACAGTCAATTTGGTCAGTGAACGCTAAAAAAAATAGATCGTCATAATTTGCAAAGACAAATAAAAATGCATGTGAATATTGTATCAGCATTTCGGTATTTATACTTATAGCACAAGCTTTACTTTGTGTAGGACTAGACGTAGTGGTCCATGAAAAATTAATATTTTTTATTTCTTAACGGTTTTAGTCGTTGCCTGTACCTAAACCTGTCTAATGTATGAAACGAGGTATAGCTTTATGTAAGCACCTATTTACTATGCGAACCTTATCCTGCCATTTGCATATTAAGTAGATAAGCTATAGATAGTAATGCAGTACTTACTATTAACGTGCGAATATATGCGCGGTTTGACGTCAGCTAACTAGTAAAATAAAATTAAATTTTTTTGTATTACCTATACAAGGTGGGTTTTTAAAAAGAACGGTGGTCGGTGTCCGAAACCACAATTCCAAGAAAAATGTCGGGAAGGGACACTTCTTGAATATTTTTCTTGCTATTGCTAGGCAAGGTAAGGTAGTAAGTAGGTATATACTAATAATTTAAATATTGTTAAGTATTTGCTGTAAATATCTGAAAAATAGAAAATATGCATAAATATTCCTTCTTCTAAGCATCAATATAAATTTGTGAACATTCGCAAACACAGAATTCGCAGAGACATCAGTGTTTTGTATATCCTAAAATACTATATAATTAGAAACTAAAATACAACATACGTTAAGAAAATATCAAGTACACTGTAAGCAAGGTTCTTTCCATATCGGTACGTATCAACTTGACAGTTGTGGTCAATGCTAGATATATTAAGGTCTAGGATAACCCTGACCACACGACCACTTGCGTTATAGATATCCGTGACTTTGTTTTTACGCGACCCAACTCACGCAACTTAGACTAGACCTAATTGCATTTTTTTTTATTAGTGATGGAAATAGCTGGTATCCCACCTCACCGAGCATGTCCTTTGAACGTGCTCTGTAAGGTCGCACGGCGTCCACTCGAGACTAGAGGATGTTAAGTGCCATGTGCCTGTAATGACACCCTTCAAACCGGAACCCAGCAATGCTGCCTCACTGCTCAGCGGCAGACAGAGGCAGTAATTTTACTAGTAAGTACATTTATTATATAGTTTAAAAACTTCCATTTACCTAGATGTATTTACAACTTAGCCCTATAACTAAGCTTTGCATATTATTTTACGATACTTACGACAGCAGAGTCCACAGTCTGAGTAAAACTCGGGCTCGACTACGGGCTCTGGTAAGAATATGTACACGTAGCCTAAAATCCTTGTTTTAGTCGTCAACGTAAAGGCAAGGCTCTAGGTACAATTAAATAGGAATTCAAAAAGAGTACTTACACCATTTTCTCAGAAACGCGCTGGTCAGCTTAGCGCACAACTTGTCACGGCCTTGCATTTTGTTGTCAATTTAATTCCACTATTTCACCAAATTTTCATCACACACACACTTTGACTCCACGAGCGCCGTGCGTTTTTTATTCCATTTATTTGTGAGCTTACGGGACGTGTGGCCTCCGCGGAGGTCTGTCTTCGACTGGTAAAGTTTCTTAAGAACTTGCGCGTGCGCCGATCCTGCGGACAAAAAGCTTATAAACTTTGAGGTAAACTGCTTTTAGAGTTCCTGAGCATGTGTGGTAGAGAACTAGCGCTTGTGTTGGGTTCAATGGCAACACCAGCATAAGCTAAGTGTAAGTGGCGCGGGGACCACAACATTACAATATTATTTAAATCCCATGTGTTGAATAAGTTTTTGTTGTTTTTATGTGATGATAGCTAAAATAAGGTTTTATTGTATTCTGTAATGGGTTTACAAATCTACGTACAATTAGTAGAGGAATATAGACAGGAGCGTCGAAAGGTCAATTGGCCTGGCTTGAAGTAACCCTCCAGTGCTTTTCAGGCCAAATAGCCTTACATTGGTTCAGTAGTTTTAAACGTGATGTTCTAACTAACATTACACTTTTACACCTTAATAATACTTAGTGTACATGGATGATTCCGATTAGGTAAATAGGTTTAGGTATATTTAACGTAATCGGTGCATTCTCAACCGCATCATTATATACGTAGTGCTTATAAAATGAATTCATTATTATAGCTTCAATTATTTGATATGTCTTGATGCGGTTATTTTTATATTCAAGTATGGACTTGAATATAAAAATAACCTATGAAGGGTCTAAAATTGTTAACCGTTTTTTATTTCAAACTATTTTGTCGTATTTAATAGTTGGGAACACTGAAACTAACAATGTGACTCACACTAGACGTTTGTTCTCCTTGAAGTTGAATGTGTGAGAAAATATTTCAATGGATATTGAAACTATTATCTTAATCGAGATTGGAATATATTTGAGTGTATTGAAATACACTACTTACTTAGCTAGATTTCAAACGCTTACAATCGCTTAGGGAGAGCGCACAACCACGTCTAAAAGTCTTTTTTATGTCACGTGACTTTAAACGTCAACCCTGACTGCGGTAAAGAGTAACGTAAAGAAACTGTCTTACCGCAGTCTCGTCGTCGGTATGCGCACACCCTAAGGGCAGTTTTATTTATTTTGCGTAGATATTCAGGCTGTTAGTACACACACATGCGCGCTCCTATCGCACCCACACAAGGATATTAACGCGTGTAAGGTATTTTGTAGTAAAGTATGAAAGGTTTATGAATGAAAAGCGAAACGCCGCAATTTCTAAGTTGGTGTAAAATAATTTTATCTTTCTGTATGTCTGTTCTCGCTTACGGGACACGTTATTTATCCAATTTAAAAAAAAGGAAGTTAAGTTAGTTCAAATAATATTCACAAGTCCGATAATAAAATATCTAGATTACAATATCAATCAAGAAATAATGAACTAATACATTAAATAATATTTTTTCCTTGACATTTAGAACGAGATTTACAGTAACCGCCTGTTGGTCTGGCACTTTGTGCCTTATTCAACACTTTTAGCTTTTATTCACCAACATCCTGCCCTAAACCACGCTCATGTACTTCCACTAACATCTATCACTTTTAGCTTCTCTTTTATATGTTTTTAATATCTAATTGAATGTAGTATGGGCAGAAAATCTTAATTTAATCATTGAAGTCAAAAATTACACATAAGCACATAACTATAGAGCAGGTTAAGAATAACATATTCATTACGAGGATTCTAAATAATTACTTCAGCTTAATTATTGATAACCTGATTGAGTTTTAATGTTATAAAGTTTATACAGCATTTGGTCCTGCGACAATTTTACTGTTCCATTTTCAAATACAAATTGAATGACGTTGTCAAAATATGTAAAAATTATTTAAATGTGCCATGGCAACACTCGTACACTGTAGAACTAGTTTAACTAGATTAAATACCTACAACAACGAACATTTAAATTTTACTACTTTATTTACATCCAAAACGGCTGAACAGATTTAAATACGGTTTTGGTGTTGGTTTTTCATTAGTAGAAGGATTTATAAACGAAATGCTTGGCAAAAACGGGATTGAATGTTGCGTTTCTACACGATGTTTTCCATCACCGTTTTAGGATTTAGTAGGTTTGTATGTACATTGTTTTTAACCGACATCCAAAAAGGAGGTTATCGATCTTCTAGTACCCATAACACAAGCTCTGCTTATATAGCTTGGGTTGGGGCTAGATGATGTTGTGTGGATTGTCCAGCATTATTAATTATTATAATTCGATCCGAATTTGAGGATCTAGGTGCCAGTTCCAGGCGACCAGAGCCTTGAAGAACTAGCAAAAACTACGGCCTGGTTCCTACCGTTGTTTTGTATGATCTCTTTTTACAAAGAATTACAATTAAAAGTTCCAGTGTGGTGACAATTCAAGTTGTTCCATAACTAAATAAAAAAACTTTAAGATTTCCGTAAGTGGTCCATAGGAACGTATTTACATAATTACTTGCGTAACTCGAGAAAGTTTCACATGCATGCAATAACCGACCTTATTGGATAGACCTGAGAGTTCCTAACTATAACTACTTAAGTATAACGTAATGTCATTTAGTTGTGACGTCATTGTGCTATTCAAGGTGAAGACTCCAAATAAAGTCGGATAAAAATTTGGTTGATTGATCCATTGAATTTTATGAATATTTTTAAATTTAATTTTTTTGCAAAACAAATCAAAGAAAAAGTTATTCCTTTAAAAATGTTTTTATCAAATTTTTTTTTTTTCAGAAAATCTTAGTCGGAGTTTTATTAGGTTTGATTTTGGAAAAGTACGATCACAAATTTTGCATAAAATAATATTTGAGTAACATTCAAGTCCACAACTGTACCATACACTTGCATAAACAATGTGTGTAAGAAGCAAACGAAATAAAAAATAACAGATATTATAAACAAATGTTAATTTTTATTACGAAATGTGACAAAAAACTAAATTTCGAGTTAACCACTAAGTATTCAATAACTAGCCACATTTGTGTCGCTTCGAGAATTAAACCTAATATATCCACCACGAATAAAGCTCGTGCAGTTCATAAACTTCAATAAATAAATAATGATGTATAAACTCCTCAAAACCTTGAAATAACTTTCGGTCATTAACTCTTCATCTCCAGTTCTCCACACAAAGGCACAACAAATAAAACTTCACTAAAAACCTATCCTTTTTATAAATACACTAGCTGTACCCGTGACTTTGTTCGCAATTCCCGTAAGTGCAGGCTGCAGCATGTTAATTATCTTCGTCAACATTTTATTGTTTCAACTATCACATAGAAAATGGTAGGAACCAGGTCGTAAGTTTTTTTCTTGTTATTCTAGTCTAGGTCTAGGTTGTTATGGAACAAAACGAAATGTCGGAAATTTACGTGCCTCGAAATATCATTTTGCATCATCTCATACGCAATTTACGTGTCAGTTGTCGAGAAGCGATTCGAATAAAGTGTACAACAATCTAAGCTCAAATCAAATCAAATATTTCTTTATTCAATAAAATCACAAGGATCATTTAGAATCGTCTTACATACTAGGTGATAGCTCTAGGACACTTCAAGCGCCAAACCAATTTTCGTACCTACATGTACTTAAGTAATTGATTTATTAAAAAATCTCTCAACTTACAAGATGTTTATTATTCACACTTACATTTTACTTACGAAATTAAAGTTTTTTTTATTTATACCTCACTTGTTGTTTGTGTATGAGTGTATAAAAACTGTAGGTATTTCTGAGAAGAATACTGCCGTGTCGTTTGTCATACAAAAACAAAGATGGCAAAAGTTGAGGCGAGGTATACTTATTGAACAAAAAACTTAATAATATATTCTTGTCTTGTCTGAGAGCCTCTTGACCAACCTCTGTTGACCTAATGTGTTAGCAGACGGCTTATGACGTATGTACTTTAATATATTTTGCCCCTGATGCTAACCTAGATAATTATTTTTTTTACAATTAACCGACTTCAATCACAATCGACAAGCAATACCACCAGTGGTTCTATGAGTACAGCATCGCTTGCTTCGCTCGCTCGATCGCAAAACAGTTTTAAAGATAACTCTAAAAGTACTAGTAAAATAAATCGGTTCATAATTGACAGAGTAATCGTAAATATATACCTACGTACTTACAAAAAAAATATCTGGCGAATTGAGAACCTCCTTTTTTGAAGTCGATTGAAAATCCCTGTTCACATATTATCGAGTTTTCCATAGATTAGTGCTCACACTCATCTGAGTTACCTGTTGCGACCTCAACGTCAATTCAACCATAAAATATTGCAAAACCACAGGAAAGTCGACCTTCTCGTACAGGAAATAAGAAACATTACAATTACAACACGCAAATAACGCAGGGAATAATTATTGATTAACCTTCCGTTATCGGAATTGGACTTCCAAGATTGCTTATGTATGCACACCATCTATTCTTTCATCATTGACCGAGCGAGCGAAGCGTGGAAGGAAAATAGAGGAGGCAAGGGAGAAGTTTACTGTAGCGTTATTAAGCGACGGACTTCAATTGAATTTGAGAGGCGCACTTAGAACATGCTTGTAAAGGCTCGCAAGGGCTGCTGTTCTCACAGAAACACTATTAATTATGAGGTTTTCTTTAAAAATGTGCATAATATGAAAAGTAAGTAAACAGTCTTCGTAGGTAGTCAGTTAATCTGAGCGCAGCGCATGTAATGAAAGAAGACAGTCTATTGTCTCGCTCCAACGCTCGCGATTCAAACGCGTGCGCGTGCTCGCCATTGGTCCACTTCCGTTAGCGTTCCGTGGAGTGAACTAACAGAATAACTTTGCCTTGCTTATTATATTGTTTTTGCTGAAACAGTCTGTATTTTTTAGATTATTGTAAGTTCAAAATAACAAAGGACATTATAAAATGAGTGTACCTAGGTAAAAAAGTTTTTTAATTATTATTTATTGAATTATGAGATGAAAGAGGCCTGTAAGTTACCGGGCTAACTGATGATGATGATGACCGCAATCAGAGCGCATAGTTAAAGTTAAAAGTGTAAAGCATAAGTGTAAGGTGTACCGCGACGATCTCAACGTGACAAAAACTCGTACTAGGCCCTTAAAACTGACCAAAAGGTACTAAGTAAATGAGTTTAAAATTATCTGCCTATCAAAACAAACCAAAACATAATGCAAATAAATATAATCTTAAAAAACATAAATACTACGTACCAAGTACCTGCTAACAATATTAGCTGTCATGTCAGCCATCTTGTTTTTGTTTTTAAGTTCTCAATTTGACTGTATGTTTTTTGTGTAAGTATGTATATGTTATGGGGCGTCTAAACGGGCTATATTTTACGACAATTTGTGGCTGCAATTATTGGCAAACATTGCCCAGCCATCAATAAAACATTTTAGTGCAAACATTATTGCTGAGCAATGTTGCAATATGGCTGCATTCAGAACCCTTTAATGAGCCACACAATCCAGCAATAATGGCCGACGAAATGACGCTCATCGCAGCCGCTTACGTTGTTTTGGCAGAAAAACGAAAAAAAAGGACACGAATGTGGATTCGACCCAAGATTAGCAAGAACTCAACGGTATTTAGCGACTGCGACCTAGCGACGTCGCAGGGAGAAAGGGACGCGCATATACAGTAAAACAGAACAACAATATAGATGGCCCAGATATATTGCAGTATTTTCGATTGCGAGGCGATCGTTCGGCCACACGCTGGCTACACATAAAAACATTTTGACAAAGCAAAAGATATGTGGCTATAATGCCGGGCCATCCTTAAAATATTGCATAGTGTGGCTGGTATTGGTAGCAATGTTGCCGGCCACAGTATTGCAGCCACAAATTATCGTAAAATATAGCCCGTTTAGACGCCCCATTACGCAAATACTCTGCCAATTATGAATTGATTTCAATTTTTTTTTTATTTTTTTTTAGATTAAACTTCAAAGATTTTAATTAAGATCCGACCAGTAGGTACCTTTTAAATGTTTATTTATCCTTGTCGGTGACGATTGAATAGAATTTTTTTTATTTTTGTAAAAATATAATATATATTAATTTGTATAGCATTTGAGTGTCACGTCACCTGATGTTTAGTTGTTACCTAGACAATACCTACTTGTCGCTCAAAGTATCAACATAAATGTACAGGGTACCTACCTATGGAACCTAAAGTTGTGGTTTAATGTTTGATCAGCCTTTTGGCTTAGCCTATAGCTAACTGAAGGTTTTTTGTAAGTACTTATATGATTTTGTACCAAACTTAAGACTAAGCGACTAAGAATATGGTTGATATTATGTTTTCTTTATCTTCAACAAAGGCGCTGGTTTATTAATAAATGTACAGAACCCAAAGCACGCAATCCGTGTCACATTCCGTGCTCCAGTTTGTGTGCAGACAGACGGACTCACAAATTGCATTATTAGTGGCCATCGACTGTACACATGTTTTACTAGTTTGTACGTACTGCAACGATCACCTAGTATTTGTAAAGATTCTAAATGATCCTTGTTATTGTGCTGAAGTTTCCTCAAGTTAGAAGTTAAGTTAGTACCTACCTACCCTTACCTTAAAATGCTCAACATCAGCCGGTTTTATTTCGATTTCAATCACGGGAAAGGATAAGTATTTCTATAAGTACATACCTATGTTTTCTAGTTTTTATATAATATTTTAAGTCTATCATTAAGGTTACAAATTGATCTCATTTTAATATTTTATGTTTGTAAATACTTAATTTTAAATAGAATAACGTACTAGATAAGTATCTGTAATGTTATTCTGTTATTAGCTAATAAAGAATTTTGAAGAATTTTGAAGTAAGAGTTTTTCGTTTATCGTGTATACAGCAACAAAGTGTCTAAGGCCCGACCACGAATAAATGTGATAATTGCAAACGTTTGAAACGGTTCTGTATTCGAATGTACTACGCGTTGACACTAGGTCGACTGGCGAACGTTGCAGCGTCACCGCGCAGTATCTTGAATATGCTAACGTTACGTTACGATACGTTTACGTGAGTCACATTTATTCGTACTTACCCTGATTACTGTAGCTCTACCATGAGTTTTTACTATACTATATTTACTACACTCGCTAGCGTCTGTAGTTAAAAAATGTATGAAGATTTGTACAGCGCCTTTTGCGGATAGTTGGGTACTAAAATTCGTAATACTAATATTGACGTAACTACTGTAGTAAAGTCAGGCGATTTTACTGTGACATCTCATGGTAGAGGTACTGGTTACGGTTTATAGCAAGGATTATTTAGAATCGATATAAATGCTAAGGTGATTCTTGTAAAACGTACTTAAACCATAAAAATACAAAACAAGTTCAACACTAGACGTGAGCCTCTTAAATTTTTAAATAAATTATTTTATTTAAGCTGTCAATTAGTTCATTCAGTTCATTGCCCTTTCAGTAAATAACTGTTAAATAAAACAGCAATCTGTGACATTGACCTCCGGACACCCACACGCGGAGTCCCCGAGTCTACCTACATACAACCTGCCAGCTTTTTACAACTTATAAATGTTCATAGACATATTACATAGAAACAATCGAAAACTGTTTGAAAAACAGGCCATAAGAGAGTCTGACTCGCACTTGACCGGTTTTTTAATATTTCTATTCTTTTTAGTAAAAAAGAAGCAAGAAAGAAAGAAATGATTTATTTGTGATATAAAAACTTATAACTAAAGGTTCCTAAAATGATCATACAAACAACAAGTATCACAAAACGGACTATAACTCAACATAAGTCGGTCTTACAACCGACGCTGGTGCCAGGCTGGAACCAGCCAGAGCCGATTCGGTGATGTCACGGAAGAAACTTAACCACTAAATGAAACAGAAATAAAGAGACTAATAATAAATATAACATAAGAGATCAATTGAAAAGGATATTTTAAAAGTAAGTATGTTAAAGCGACAACAGAAAAACATTTGTGAAAATTTCAACTCTCTAACTATCGCAGTTCATGAGATAGGTACGACAGACGATATTATGACAGACGCAAACAGACAGACAGACGGACAACGGAATTTTAGTAATAGGGTTTATTTATACTAAAATTCTGCTAATACCCGTTTTACTTATTATTCGATACGGAACCATGCAAATTATACGTTTTAACTTTTACAATAGCACGAGGAGTGAATTGAATACTGAGACGGATTATAAACAAGAATGTAGGAATAGATCGATAGACCCCCTCCCTCTCCCTCCATCTTGTGGGGATCGAGCCACAAACATGGTATGTAGGTATACTATAGAAACTAGATTGCTGAAAGAATATGTGCACATACTTTATTGTTGTAGACAAGCTTTGCTAAGTTTAGGACTAGAGCGTCTAGAGCGTGATGTGTGACATGTCAAATACAAAATAATTTGTATTGTACGAGAATAGTTCCTGGATGCTTTCCTGGAAGTTCCTGGAAGCTTTGCTAAGTTTAGGACTAGAGCGTCTAGAGCGTGATGTGTGACATGTCAAATACAAAATAATTTGTATTGTACGAGAATAGTTCCTGGATGATGGGCCAACTCATTTATTACTTTACCTAACTTATTATTCCTATTACTCATTATATTATCTTATGAGTAATGTATTCCTTTGATTATTTAATTAATATGAGCGATGCATAACACGGAACCGCAATGAATCATTACTAAGATATTTTGAAGTAAGTAGTATCAATTCCAGGGTATTTGGTAAACAATACTTATAAACAAAATACCTGACTTTATAATTAAGACAGAAGAAGACAGGAATTTTTGCTCAAATAATTAATATTTTTACAAAAATTAACAAAACCGGCTTCAATCGTGAGTCACGATGATACCGCGATCTAGGATCGACACGATGTGGTGGCGGCATATATACAATCCCTTATTAAGGTCGAAGAGGCTAGAAAATGGAATGTTGTTTGGAGAAAACGCTGGCGGAGAAGAGACGAAGACCAGCGGTAGAGCAATGTAGGCTGATGAAGGAGGGGGCAATGTCGGGGCGAACGGTGAGCGAATGAGCAGTGAACTAAGCAGTCCTAAACAAATCAGTTACGGAAACTACATTGCTGATAGAATACGTTTATACACTATGTAAATACATACAACAGATACAAAACAAACATAAGTGTTCATCAGAACAACGTTTGTTCTCGGTGATGATCGAACCCACGACCCACAGCATGGAAAGCAGAGCTACTACCAACTGAGCTGTGACGCCTGTCAGATATAAGATGTCTAGATATAAGTATAGGATGGGTATAGCTGGACTAGAAGATGTTGAAACCAGCAAGGCGCGCGTCGGACCAGCACGATGCGACAATGTAAACACTGATTCCGGAATACGTACGGAGAAAGCGACGGACGCTGCGTGGACTAAGTTGTGGACTTACAGCGGTCATTCATCTATCTATACTACTGTGAGAACAGCAGACCTCGCGAGCCCTTATAATAACAGAATAACCAAAACTTTGTCTTGTGTAGAACAAAGTCTTTAATGTGTCTTTAAAAGATCGTAATCCGTCAATAAAAACGGTCCAGTAAACTTCCCCTTTTTGAATTGTTTTTTTTGCAACATTTTGTACAGAATAAAGTTCTTGGTGCACCTCTTAAATATTTGAATCTGTCATAAATAACGCTACAGCAAACGTCATCCCTCTTTTCACTTATTTTTCCTCAATCAAAATCGAGTAAAACAATCTTATATTTCATATCATATCATATCATTTATTCAATAAACAATTATTACAAATCGTTTTTTAGTGTATCATCAAATGTCAATCCAAAAATCGAGCCGTTTTTTTTTTGTAGTTGATATTTACTATTGTTTCGCTAACCGCTGCCGCCTATACTTTGCACCACCTCTGCGTCTCCGGTGACCATCCACAATCGGTGTTACGTGTCGTATGTCTATTGTGCTACTGCTACCTGCATCACCTACCTGCTGTTGAAATGGTGTACCTACTGTTCTTTTTACCTAACTAATGCTCAATTCATTTATTGCTCTCATATGTTATGACTAGGTTGTTACTGTAACTTGTAAGTTTGTTGGTACTAAGAACAGTAATCCGTAGTTTTTCGACCAAATGGTGGTTTAAGTAGACGGCCCCCCCTGACGTTAAGTGGTAATCTCTGCCTTTACCAATTAATTGCCTCACCGAGGACGTTCGTTAAAGACGTGCTCTGTGAGGCACTTTTTTCTATATGTTTTATAGATATTAAATAATTTGGAAATTGTACTTCTATTACCTACTGAATCAGACAAGGTACAAAGAACTAAATTCTTATTATTAAAATGTGCAAAAAAACTTGAAGTTTGTAGGAAGGATAAAAGTCAAATCAAAGCATTCAAAAAACGTGAAAAAACAGCTATTTTATATTTTCAAATATTTTGACAAGTGTATATTATATCTTGGCGATAGACATCATCAGTTTTAAGACAAAGCATTCGGACGAAATTGCATTGAAAAATGTTTTCTTTTACGATACAAAACAATTAAAATAATTAATTATTATTCTTTTTACAAAAATTAACAAAATAAAGTTCAATAAAATAACAAAAAATATCATCAAAATCGGTTCATTATGGCGGAGAAACCACGTACCATAAAATACAAAAAAGACCATTAACTTTATTTATTCATTAGTATTTAACATGTTTTATTTTTATATTTTCCGTAATGTGTGTATTTTGCTTACCGATAATATTTAAGCAATAAATCATTATTTCAATAAGATTTTTAAACAAAATAATTACTACAAGAAAAATCCTTCCTTTGACCGACAAGTTCGTCGCTTTGATGACGGACGGCTGAGCCATTAGGTATTTTTGGAGCTGTAAAAAGATCTAATGGCGAGTCATTTAGAATCACATGTCATTGGTCAAGAGGTCATGCACATACTAAACTTAATAATTACATGTATTTTTTTTTATTCATCTTAAAACCTGTTAGTTTGTTATCCAAACGTGACCTTGGTACAACTACATGAAGTTAAAAACAAATATTAAAGGCTAAATTAACACATACTTTAAGATATATTGTACGTATAGTCTGACCACAATAGGAGTGCAATATTTATGATGGCATTTGATAAAATGTTTTTTGTATGGGAATAAGTTATTGAGGAAAAACAGTTCTACTCATGATAATAGGTCCAAATAGGTACTATGTTTTTTTAGATATCCAATTAATTCCATTGCAGACTTAGTCACATGCTTTTGGGACATTATGGTCGTCCGTAATATAAAAAGATTAATTCATACTTTAAAATGTGAAATTGAATTAAAATGTTAACTTAAATTAGACCTATCACTGTTTGTTATAATTATTTTCCGTGACTTCGTCTGTAATTAGTACATAATATTAGTACATAATAATTACATAATATTAGTAGATACATAATACATTTATGACTCAAGTTACGAATAAGAAAAACTATTGGGTGTTAGGTTAGTATTTGTTTGTTGATGTTTATTTAAAAATACCTATGTGTATTCTATCAGGAATTTAGCTCCTACCCACAGTACAAGCTTCGCTTAGTTTGCGACTAAAGCGTGAATGGTGTGAATCACAGAACAAAAAACTCAGTAGAAGGAGCATAGACCTTTTTTAGCTTTGGAACCAGCGTACCCCAACTAACACTGACACAGGTTAATTGTATTTCGTCACACTAAGAAAAGCGTCGTGTGATTGGTTGAATGAAAGTAAGTAATACATTAGTCTTCGTTCATTTGAAAATTAACAATAATCATATGACGATAGAGTGGTTTATTATCTAATCTATTTACGTATTACGTCATACGGAATACTTTCACTACCAAGTTCTGCTACTCGCCGCTAGATGTCACTACACCAAATGCATTTAATAAACCTTTATTACTTTTGAGATAAGATTCATATTTCTGTAACGAGCTCTTTACTATTTTTGTACTATTCGTCCATTTCTAGGGTTGTACTGCTGCCATTACTTTATATATCGACAATGCGTTTTATTTTCAACTAAAATTAAAATCGATAAATATATTTTACATTTCAAAATTAATTAAGTACCTTACTCATTTTTATGTTTGAAATCATTGTGTTTATAAATGTCAAATATTGGTTCAGTAAATATGTCTGAAATAAAATTAAACGGTGAGCGAAATAAGATAACAAGCGAGTCTTGAAATAAATAGTTTTGTATTGAATATTAAATTAATAATAATATGTAAAATTCAAGTCCATTACCTATTTATATACTTAACTATTTTGTATTTGTATTTTTGTACTCATTTCATCAGATCTGGAGCGCAAATTTCAGAAGAATTACGATACAATAACATAAAATAAGTTACAAAAGCGTAAAAATTAAAATTAATAAAAAATATTTAAGTAATTAATTAAAATTGTACTAGTTTTTGCAGGAAACCAATTTTGCCTTCCAGTCGCTTCCATCTATTTTTCTTTTCTTTGTGGATTAAGAAATCTGAAGCCATAAAATAATCCAAAACCTCATTTTTTATAGGTTCGAGACTTTGTGAATGACTTAAGGTTAAGAAACCTTTCTCAATTTGAATATTACTAATAGATTCCCCCATATCCACCTTTTAAAAACTTATAAATAAAATTAACTAATTAATTAACCTTAATAAGGAAAATAAAAAAAAAACGGTTTGAACAAATCATGGAAGTACCTACTACTACAATTACTATACAGAATCATAAAAAAATGCATTATAGGGTTAATTTTTTGCCGATATATCATAGAACATTGTAAGTTTAAAATATACCTACGTCAATACCTAATTGAGTAGCGGACTGTGACATGTCAGTAGTTGGAATCTTCGAGAATAAATGGTTGACTTTAAAAGAAAGTAGACCCTATAGAATAAACAATAAAGTCTATTTGTACTTGTCTTGTACAATTAAACAATGTTTTTACAATTTTCATCGAAATTAAGTAAATCAAGACTAACCGATGATATGATATAGGTACCACCATTTGAAACATTTTTAGTTCTGCTGTCGTTTTTACACTCTAGCCCAGTCATATTAGGTAAAAAAAGGGGTCAACCTCGGAATGAAAGATAATAAGCTGCAAATTGGTATGAACCTTCATTTTGTCATTCTAAATGTTGTCTCAAAAGTCACAATCGTTATCGTGTCCGCGTCTCAAGATATTCAAGGTCAAAGGTCACAAAAATCGGTTTTTCGCGAATATCTGGCTTCCTATCGGTTAAATGAGATTTGCATATTATAAAAGTTGTAGGCTATAAAATTCCCTACAACTTTTGTTTAAACTTTTTTTTCATACGACCAACCGTTTTGAAGGTAGAGCGAAAAAACTTACAAACAAAAAAAATGTGGGTAGTTGGTAAAATGAACGCCTTAAAGCAAATGCTGGTCTAAGACAAGCAGATACTGGTCCCGGACATGTGCTTAACTCATTTTGAACAAGTGTGGGTACTTGTAAAGTCAACTAAAAACATCGCCCTTCAAGAATCGAACTGTCCGGGACCAGTATCTGCTTGTCTTAGACCAGCATTTGCTTTAAGGCGTTCATTTTACCAACTACCCACATTTTTTTTGTTTGTAAGTTTTTTCGCTCTACCTTCAAAACGGTTGGTCGTATGAAAAAAAAGTTTAAACAAAAGTTGTAGGGAATTTTATAGCCTACAACTTTTATAATATGCAAATCTCATTTAACCGATAGGAAGCCAGATATTCGCGAAAAACCGATTTTTGTGACCTTTGACCTTGAATATCTTGAGACGCGGACACGATAACGATTGTGACTTTTGAGACAACATTTAGAATGACAAAATGAAGGTTCATACCAATTTGCAGCTTATTATCTTTCATTCCGAGGTGAAAGCCCTAATATGACTGGGCTACTCTAGAACAGCGCAATAAGGCATTTTAGTAATTTTTCTAAAGCTATTATCACTGTGACGGTTCGATCTAGACTGACGTGCGTGAAATAGGCGTGGCGGAGACAGTTTGCGAATCTACGCTAAACTAGAGGTACGCGCGCCCCGCCCCCATACTACTTCTACTGGTTTTTTATGTTCTGAGGTGTGAATGGTCGTATCGTAGGTAAGTAGTTTGACACTTTGAGATAAGTACATTATTGAGGCTTTAGCAAGGATCCTTTCTTTTTTTTAAACGTATATCCTAATCCACCGGAATGGTGTAGCATTCTAACGATAGATACTGTTAATAATGTATGAAATCGGGTCAATTCGTTACATTTAAAAATACTAATATTTCCTCTTTATAATATTATACATTAGTATAGATAAAAACAGAGTTTTCTCATAATAGCCACGATTAAGAAGATATTTTCTCCGCAGTGTTACATTAACATTTACGCACTGATTAACTTTGTAATTACAATACTTAATCGTCACGCTTGTCGCTATGATTTACGATTTCAAATATACATTTGATTTTAAATTAATATATAGATATAGGTAAGTATTATAACTATTCACGGTTTTTTTTACACATAACATTCTAGTCAAATTCAAAGCTTGTAAGGGAGCCAGATTGCTCATAAAATACTTAAGTAAGTACCTAAGTACTTATATATATTTTTATGTAAATACATACATAGAATAAATACAGAACAAACATCTGTGTTCATCACACAAACGTTTGTTCTCGGTGGAGATCGAATCCACGACCCACAGAATGAAAGACTGAGACCAACTAATCTGTGACGCCTGTCGAAAGCGAGATGACAAATAAAGTTTTAACAAAGAAATAAAAAAAAATGTGTTTTTTTTTTGTCCGAGCATGTGAACCCTCTCATTTTTGAGATTGGTTAAAATTGCTTTTGTCCTTCTGTCTGTATTAACGAACGTTGCATTGTAACACAAATGTAGTTTTGAATAGGTTAAAAATTGCGTAAAAGGGAAAAGTTTGCAGAAGCATTATTTATTTAGAGATTTCAATGACATCCTAGAGGCACACTCAGAACTTCATTCTACAAGACATTTGCGAAGTTTGCTGTTCTTGCTGAGTTTAGAGAATTATAATATTTCATATAATTATAGTGAGGCACAATATAAAAGTCACTTAGATTACAAACATGGCATGTCAAGAACTCATTATGACAACCTTCTAGCGATGAGACGTTGCGCAATGGCACAGAATACGGCGCAGTTAGTGGGGCCCGAGGTTGTGCACGCGCAGACGTGACGACACTCAGTTAACCAATCACGTTTGAGGTAAGATACTGAGGTTAGAAGTTACGGCCGATAGGTTATACTCGTTTAACTTAATACTGCCTTAACCAACCTCAAAAAAAACATAAAAAACTTGCAGTTACGTATTTTTTTTGTATTATGAATCTACGTTATATCTATGTATTAAGTAAGGTCAGTGTGGGCAAGTCCGGCATAGTTTTCTTAAATTGAATTTCAATTTAACTTTAAAAATCGAAATAAAATTTATTAGTTACTTTAAGTAGTCGGAAAATATTGGTATTACATTTATCTTTCTATATCTATCTAAAAGTAGGGTCAATTGTAATTGTCTTCAGATTTATAGCATTTTTTTGTAAAGTAGGCATTTAGACGGACTTCCCAACCAGTTTGAGGCAAGTCCGTCTAGTAGCAATAAAATCGTAACTAGTGAGCCAATATGTATGAAAACCTTATCGATAAATGATGAAAAGCTGCCGTTGAAATACTTGTTTTAAACGTGTGACTATAAGGTATACTTTTAAAGAAAAATAAAATTATTAAAATCAAGGGCAAGTCCGGCATATCTTTGCTGATGATGTACTTCCAGTGGTTGTAAACATTTTCACAAAGTACCCACTTACGATTTTTTTTGTCAATAACATACTTATCAGTACACAAGAATCTTTATTTGTAAACAAGTAATCGTTAATAATGTAATGTATGAATTTAGAAATAGTGTGGCAAACTATTGCCGGATCTGTAGCTACATTTATAACGCTTTCTGCCAGTACGAAATAAATGAGTATAGGATAATTTTCTAAATCAGATATTTGTTAAAATGATAAATGTTCACATGATGTGCCATGCTACTATTACTTATTCAGTCAGGTATAAAAAATCAGAAACTAAAAAAAAGGTTGGATAGTTCCATGCTTTCAAAATATGTATTCACAATTCATAAACTTTTAAAGAATACTTATAGGTGATGCTAGTCCTCTTGCAAACATACCAGTGCATCTTTCACTTAATTATTTATATTACACAAAGTAAATACAGAAAAATAAACGTAAATAGATTAGATTTACAGAGGCAAGCTTAACCCTGAAAGAGTTCACTTTCGTAGACAGGTGAATAATACTTACAAGTTGAATAAACAGTATAAAATAATTATAAAATTTGAACTACTAAAAAGGTTGACAATATCTGGAATTAAGGCAAGACCGGCATATGACGGACTTGCCTTATGTGTAGTAGACGGACTTCCCAACTATAACATTCGAAGCTTGGATTTTTTCTATTTGTTATAATTACGAAACTAATGCGTTATTTTTGAATCGGACACCAGATATACATTCCCGAATCTGTAAATGGCCTACGTTATCACAGATACTCAGAAAACTCCTTAGATTTCACACCTTTTTTTTTCATTTTTCGACGAGACGTCAAACTTCAACTTCAAGTTAAATTCGCGGAAAAATTTGGTTGTCAAATTTTTTCCAACATTAAGATGTTAGCGACATCTATTATCACTAGTTCGAACAAACTCAATGATACTGTTTTACCAACCGAGTTATATGGCTCTAGCTATTCAAAAACAGAAGTTATTGCCACTAGACGGACTTAGGGCCTAGACGGACTTACCCACACTGACCTTATATGATTTTTTGTAAGTTTGGTAGATCCTTTTTCTACACAGAGATGATCATCAGCCTACATCAGTCCAGTCCACAGCTAGACGTAGGTCTCTCTTAAGACGCGACCCTTATGCCTTGATCACACGTACCGAGTAAACCGGCGAGACAGTGACGTATTTAAGATACACTGCGCGCTAACGCTGCAACGTTCAACAGTAAAACTGATGTCGACGCGCAGTGTATCTCAAATACGTCACTGTCTCGCCGGTTTACTCGGTACGTGGAAAGAGCCTCCTCGTGGCGCACACCGGTAACATCTAGGCACGGTAAAGCAGTGTCTAGTCTGGCTAATCTTTCCAACACGATGCTACAACAAAAGTTGTAGCATCGACACGATAAGAAGAAGACTCGGTACGTGTGATCAAGGCATAAGTCTGGTCCTGTCTCCTCTCACAGTGTTCACCAGCTACATGCTGTATCGCCGCTCCATCTCACCGGAAGACGCTTGCCTAAAGTCACTTCAGAAGTGGTTCCATATTTTTATTAATATTTAATCAGTACTTTATGGGTTATCCTTAAAAATATTTTTTTGAAGAAAAAAACCTTAAAAAATCATAGTTTTTTTTAATGAACGTTTGTAAATACATACATAAATACACATAATAACATGAATCTTACCTACTAATCCTAGCTACAGTACCTATGTAAGTACTTCACTTATATGGTAGGTATAAAATAATATCTAGGTGTGTAAATTACACGTTCTCTCAGGACGGTTCAATGTCAATAGTTGAAGGTAAACACCACATTTAAAATAGGGATATTAATAGTTTTAACTTATTTACTAAGTTGACTCGACACCACATAATTTTACAGATAAAAATAATATTTGAATTTTGATTTTCTTCAACAAAAAACTTTTGAAGTTTTTTCGAGTAGGTGAGCCAATAATGATGATCCTTTTTTATTTAATAGCGGGTGCTTTTTATATGATTCTGGTTAATACTTATATCAATTTAATATTACCAGTTTTTGTTATTAAAAATACTTGTTAGCTTATTAATGTGTTTAGTTTAACTTCTGTTAATATTTACAAATCGAATTGAGAACCTTCTTCATTTCAAAGTCAGTTAAAAATTATTACTTCGAGGTACATAGATTTAAGTACATATAAAATCTAGTTAAATGTCGCATGTCCTAGATAGTATTACATGGTTAGGTCATCTAAGTTCTTGTAAGTATGTACTTGTTTATACCTAATTGGATTATTAAGTGCACGCAGAGACTCACTTAGGGATATAAGTGATTTCTTAAGTTATAAAACATTAGTGTTCTAGTATGTATATAAATAAATATATTCATGGACATTGTTGGTACCTACACATCACGCTTTAGTCCCAAACCAAGCAAATCTTGTACTATAAGAATAATATGGTTCCTACCGGTTTTTTTTTCGACACTTTTTTTTAAAAGACTATTCAAAACGATTCTTTAACTTTTTTTATAATTTTTGTTACGAAAAACGTAACAAGAGCGCGTTGAAGTCTTTTAAACTATCATTTTTGAACGTTTTTGACAAGTGTCACAGCTCGGTTGGTATTAGCTCTGTCATCCATGCTGCGAGTCGTAGGTTCGCGTCCCAAGAACTATTTTTTGCGTAATCACTAGCATTTGTTATTTTTTTGGATTACCATACTGTGTCCTGTTCAACATCAGCTGGTTTTCTACCAAAACAAGGAAAGGATACTTTAACAAACATTTAAAATGAAGTAAGCGCCTTGTATTGACATTCTGTCGAGTGTAACCACTGCAGACGCATTGCAATCCTGTATTGATTGCAACACGCGTTGCAAAAACTATGAATTAGACAAGTTATTACGAAGGAGTTACCACATAACACACGAACGGCACCGACCGACTGTGGACGCATGGAGACGCACTTTACTTCTTGTCAGTTATGGCATGTTAGTGTCACAACATACGTGACTTGTCAGTTGTCCAGCCATTTGTCTGCAACGCTTAAAGGTTTCCTCCAATCTAGCTGTACCTAGACAGAGAATGGTGCACTATCCCAAAAAAATTACCACTCTGTAAAGCAACAGCGCGACTGAGCAGCCTATACCTACTTCTCTTTTCTGTTGGTCTGTAATAATCATCTAGAAAGGGACAACTTATGGTAGCATGATAGTTGTGTTTTTAATATTTAAAATGATAAGTAGGAGAGTGGAATTCACACTAGTAAATATGCCTGTCCAATTGCCAAAGCTTAAATCGATTGAGACAACGCCAGAGTTATGACAAATGCGTGCGGGTATATGGGGGCTCAACTGAGTCGTAACAGTTGCATTACACAACAGCCGCTTGACAAGGTTTAATAACATTCAGAAAACAAACGATCCGATAGAATACCATCGCATTTGCCATTATCTAGAGCTACTTGTGCAATAAGTCGTCCGGGATGTACCTACAGATAAACCATTTTAAAAATGCACGCGTTATCGTCTCTTTATTGCGTTAGTTGGCCGACAGATCCAGGTATTCTTTATAAAACTGAACAAGCATGACAAAAAACAATATATTTGTATGGTATTTGTACACCTTGTAAGCGTAAACGCGGTGAAGGCGCGTGCATTTTTAGAGTGGTTTATCTACTTCCACCTTCTTTTTTTTGCGTGTTCAACTATCTGTGGGGTCATTTCTTGTGCATAGTTTAGGGATATTCCATGATTTGTGAGTTTGATTATGTCCCGATATTTCGACACAGCCAGAAAGCACCATGATCACGGATCGAATTATGGTGAAATTCCGTTCATAAAGAAAACTATGATCAAAACCGTGATAGTTTCAAACACTGTAATCCCTTGTTGTGCAGTAGGGCTCCAAGGGGCAATGGAGTAAGTGGGAAATGGCTTTTATGGGAGCCTTGTAGTCACATTTTTGCTAGATGAATGACAATAGCTACCTACTACACCATTACCATACGTGTAGCGTATAGCTATAGATACCTATATATAGATTTTGGTTAAGAGAGGTCAAGCTGTATATCAGAATGAGTTCGTAGCCCATGTTTCGTACAGAAAATATACTTTTTAATTAGCTCGTTCAGGCGTGATGTTCAAACAAACATTAGATAACTATCTACATCTTGTGAAAGAACTCTACTTGACTTCACATGCATGCACTACTTTAACTACTTGATATGATACACAAATTTTTCGTTAAATACCTAAATAAATTCGACTGCATGTTGTTTTTAAGTCTGTTTTGTTAATATGTGTAAAAAATAAAGGTATAGGTAGGTACTTGTTTACAAAACGAACAAAACCAATGACGCTATTCAGCGCGGCAATGCAGCCAGTGTCTTGGGTACGCTTCCGATTGGTACTGATTTGGATCAGTTGAACTATCTATAGATCGTTTGCAACGGTCTGTAGATAGCTGAACTGTTTCTTATGTATTTTATATGACAATGTACATTTTGTAAATACTGTAGGTATAATAGAAATAAATTATACTTACTTACTTTTATACATATTTTTGATCGTCCAGATATGTATTGTACCTCTTTCTGCGCTAAACATGTTCGCATTGCTATGTTCCGGTATGAAGGGTATAAGTGTTGGTGCGCTCACGCACATGAGAAGCAATAAATATTTTTTAACAAAAAAAAACAACAAAACTTCAATCGTCTTCGTCATTGGTTTTGTTCGTTTTGTAAACAAGTATACCTTTATTTTTTACACATATTAACAAAACAGACTTAAAAACAATATACCGACGAATTGTGAAACTTTTTTGGAAGTCGATTGAAAATAGAATTATATAGGACATGCTCTGTGACTCACTACATTCCCACACTCATGAGATGACACCCCTTCAAACACAGCAATATGTAGGGTTTATCGAGGAATAATAAACTTTTCTGAGTTGAGTGATGAGTTGTGTCGATTCTATGTTCCAAACAACTACTGTCGGTATACGTGTTGCACGGTGTTGCGGGTTGTACCTTACCTACCTATTCTTCTTTTGTTTTTATATGAATTTGTTACTAACTGTGTTGTACCTACCTGTGCCAAATAAATACCTCTTACTCCCAAACATAAATAGGTAGAAGGTAGGTAGTAGGTACGTCCCCGGAACTCTTTCACAAAGACCCCGCAGCTAATTGCTGATTGACGCAACAACCTTGACAGCCCAAAGATTCTTAAGCCTAAATAAGAACAGGCTCTAAGAAGGTCACGCTGGTTGAGTAACAACTTTTTGGGTAAGAGCGCCTAGCTGGCAGGTGATGAATACCGTTATTTATCTGGCATGAACTTAGGTGCCTAGGACACTAGCGATTTTTTTTCGATCTTGGGTTGATATACAGGGTCTTTTTAAGAAGTAAGTAAGTAGGTAGGGGGAATTATCCATTCAATTTATTTGTAATTTACGTTTAAAATTAAATAGGGCGAGAAAATCTTTATGATGTATGTATAAATAACATTAAACTTATTATTTACGATATTAATAATTCATGGATATTTCTAATATTTATTCCATCTGGATTTTACCTAATATTTGTCATGGCAACATAGCTCTGGTATGCGGATACAATTAGTAATAGATGTTTAAATCGTCAATAAATGAATATTTTCTTACGCAAATCGTTTGGAAAACCATAGTTTAGTTTTATAACTCTCCATAAAATATAAAAACCTAAGAGACATACGATCTTATGCATTTAAATCAGTTCTTGCCAAACCGATAACCAGCAAGGCTGAATGGGTAGAATAGCATACCTTTGCCTTGGCGGGAATGGATGACGAAACTACGAAAAAAGTAGACCATAGATATAATACGGCGTGTTTGTGTGACTGTCTGTATTTTTTACATATTATTTTAATTACTATGAATGACAGACGTCGGTCGATCGATTTTAAAAAAGGACTTGAACTGTCGTACGTCTGTAATCAGAAAGTACGAATTAAGTATACCTACTTTTATGTAATCATCAGCTTCTTGCCCTTATTGAATAGCCTTCATATTACGTAAGAAAATTAAGTAGGTCTATATATTAATATTAAGTAGGTAAGTATATTATTTTACTGTATAGTTAGATCAAAAAATATTAAAAGCTATGCTGTATGTGTTCATGTTGATGTCGGGTTGATTTGGTTTTTAATTAGAAACTACCCACATTTACCCACAAAGTAACCTTTGTTTATTGTTATCATAACAATGTGTGGAAAAACGTGTAGGTATTTAGGTGCTAGGCTAAGAATACGATGTGTTCGGCAATAGCTGATAAATAAATGATAGTCTGAATGATCTACAACACCAACTACTTTTTGTGTCTGTGGACAGGACACGAAAGCTATTGGACTCGCCAGCTCAAGCAAACCCAGGGTGACCTACTAGTGAAATACAAGAAAAGTCGGCTATACTACTTTGCGTACAGTAATAAAGAACTCACCTCAAACTATTTATTGCAATGTAAGTTTCATAAAACAATAATTTTCCACAAAACAACAACAGCACAGTAATTTTTGACAGCTGTCAATGTTCGCGCGTTAACTATTTTTTTTTCGGCGTCAAACTTTTTCTAAAAAGTTAGGTATACGCGCGCAGCGTGTGCAACCTCTTTACTGACTGACCACTTTCGAATCGTTATAAACTCATGGCATTCTACAAGATTATAGGAAACTTTGGACTATGCACCTTATGCTCTACGACATACAGATTCATTTTGGTACGGAAGGTTTCATTATGTAGGTAATCAAGAAGTTCCTATGGCGAGACGATAAGAATTAATGTTTTTTTACTTAAAAGCCATGTAGGTATATTGTGTGGAAATATTTAAAGCTAGTTTCTAGAACACTTAAATGTAAGTCTCTCCCTTTCAACGTTATTATTTTAATTTGAAATTAAATCATTTAGGTATTTGTAATAAGATAGGTACTATAGTTATGGCTAACTTTATAAATTCATGCCAAAACAAGTTTCAAAATTGTTGAGTTTCTTTCTTCACATACATAGAATAAGTTCAGATTTGTGAATAAAATAAAAATAATAATTAAATATGAATACAATCAGGTAGATAAGTAAAGTTTTATTAAATAATATATTTTATAATACATAATCGTGTTATATATTATCACAATTTAATAATTAAGTTTCTTACTTAATCCTACTATTTTATCTTACTTACTACTGATCAAGCCCGACAGCTTTCAAAAGTTCGAATACTGTCCGGCATTTTAGCTTAAAACATTCAACATCAGCCTATTTCCTCGCTCTACTGATCTAGTGCCAAACTGAGCATAGCTTGTACCTACTAGATTGCTGATCTTCAGCCATCATTGTTAGATCTTTCCATATCATTTCATACAAGAAATTGCTCAGTACTCTTTTCATCATTATTTTTATGCGCACATCTATACCGTTTCACACCCATGTTTTGACTCTCCGCGCAAATATCGCATGAAAACTGTTTAGTATGTATTTTCATATGAATCTTTAGATTACCGCTAAATGAAAACTGCTTGTCACATACTCCACAGTTAAACGGCCTAATTTCGCTGTGTACTTTCATATGTTTGGATAGATTGCCTATCTGTTTATTGCACACTTTGCAAGTGTACGGTTTAATACCACTATGTACTCTACTATGTCTTTTAAGTTGTCCTTTTTCGATAAAACTCCGTTTACATATATCACAAGTGAATGGTTTCTCGCCGGAATGTAAACGCATATGTATTTTAAGATAACTATTATCTGAAAATGATTTGCGACATATTTTACAAGCGTAAGGTCTCTCGCCAGTGTGGGTTCTTTGATGTAGTTTGAATGACGCCATTTGTGCGAACCGCCGCTCACAAACACTGCAGGAATAGGGCTTCAACCCTGTATGTACCCTCATGTGCACTTTGAGGGTCGTGTACGCAGTGAAGTGTTTGTGACACACTTCACACGAGTACGGTTTGACCCCTGTATGCTGCCGTGCATGAATGGCCAAGTAACTTTTGCTGGAAAAGTTCTTTTTGCACACATTGCAGGAATGAGCTTTTATTTGATTGTGGATTATATATATATGTCTTTGTAGATGTGTGCGCTGTGGGAATGTTCGGCCACACATGTCGCATATGTAGGGCCGTTCACCTGTGTGGGTATACATATGCGATTTCAATGTTTGGTTGTGACCGAATGCCTTCTGACAGACGCCACACTGGTACTTTCTTTCCCCTGTGTGGACTTTCATGTGTTCCTTAAGACCTTTTTTGCGTTGGAACTCCTTGTCACACTCTGTACATTTGAATTTCTTCTCAAAATGGATGTTTAAATGGGTTTTGAGGAGCTTAGGCTTGTCTAAGACTTTGGGGCATATAGTGCAAGGGTATTTGGATCCATCGCTGTGTTTTAAGCTGAAATGTTTGGTAAGATCCTTGTTTGTCTGGAAAGTTTCTTCGCAGAGGAGACAGAGGCATGTTTTCTCTCCTGTGTGTATTTTCATGTGCATTTCTAAGGAGCCGTTGTATGAAAATTGCTTGTCACAAAAGCTACAATTCAATTTCTTTCTCTTTGTCTTGCTGAGAGGTTTTGAGTCTTCTTCTGAAACAGATAAAATTCAAAATCAATAAAATGAAATATATATAAGTACTTAATGTAAAAACAGTTAATAATGGGACTAATGACTATTGGAACACAACAAGGAATTGATAAGGTTTAAAGAAATTTATTCTCAAAAAGACACAGTCACTTAAATGAGAAAAAATATTATAAGTAGTAGGTATGTTAGTCGTTCTTATTATAATTTTTATGTAGTAGTTTAGTACTTATTATAACTATTTACAAGTTCCGCACTCATTTAATGCATGTTTTTTTAATATATATTTTATGGATATTTATTTATAAATACTTATCTGTAATATGTCTGGCAAGTTTCAATTTAAATACATTAAATGAGTTTACATTTTTTATAGTTGATGGTAGTTCGTTATAAAGCTGTGCGTCCTCAAACGTAAACATTTTTTACCATGTTTGTTCTTATCTTTGGTAGAACAAGAAAACTAGCTCGACGAGTATTTCGCTTTGTTACTTGTCTCGATTTTATAAAGGCTAGGCTAGTATGGATGGATTTGTTTATTTTATGGACGAGAATGCAAGTATTGTAAATGTACATTTGTTTTAGGGTCATTATTTTAGTTTCTTTGTAAATATTTTTTGTAGGTGTGTTGTAGGGATAATTAAAAAGTAGTTTTATTATTTTGTTTTGCAGGATTTGTAAATCTTCTAATTTAGTTTTGGCGGCACTAGGTACCCCAGATTTCTATTAGGTACAGTAGGTGTGGCTTGACCAGAGCGTTATATATTGAGAAGCGTATTTGCCTCGGAATACACTTAGCGATATTACGGAGGGATCCCATTAAAGCAGATAATTTACAACGATTTTTTTCTATATGAGTACCCCACGTCATACGGTTATCCATTTGCAAACCAAGGTATTTTTCGCTAGTTTTTTCTTGTAAAGGTTCATTGTCTATTTTTAAAGTAGTGTGAGGTGATAATATCTTATTTTTTGCTCTAAAAATAGTGTAACACGTTTTTGATGTATTGATGGTTAGTAGATTGCAACGGAACCAGGCGGCAAGGGTATCCAAATCTTGCTGCGCATGCGTAAACATATCTTGTATTGACGATCCAAAGTAAAATAAGCATGTGTCGTCTGCATAGAGGCTTATATGTCCGTGTAAACCCAACTCATGTATATTATTTATGTATACTAAAAAGAGCAATGGCCCCAATATAGAGCCTTGGGGTACACCATATGTAATAGGTAGTTTGGCGATAAGATAGACGTCACAGCTCAGTTGGTATTAGGGTCGTGAGTTCGATCCCCAACGAGAACAAACATTGCTGATTGTTCTATGTCTGTATTTTATTACAAACCATATTGCATATAAAAAATATTGTATCTGTGGTCTGAATCTGATATTACAAGATTTGCATCGTTCGTGGATACATTGATTGCCCTGATCTGTTATCCGAGATGAGCAGACTCTATGTCCCGGATAATCACTCTAGATTTCGCCCTGGTAGAGTTCCGCTTTTTTCACCTAGAACCCAACGCACTGTAGCCCGCCAACAATCCCCAGTCTGTCGCGCACAACGTCACCTCAACGCTCTAGTCACTGCCAACCCACAGTTTGATCTGTTTGCTGACAGATGGGCAGTAATTGAAAGAGTCTGCTTAAGTTACTGTGAAGATCCAAGCTCTCTTTCGCCATGGTAATTTGTAAGCGTTGTATATACCTGTCTCCTATGTTTTCTAGTTTTTATATATTATTTTAAGTCTATTTTTAAGGTTACAAATTGATCTCATATTTTATAATATTTTATGTTTGTAAATACTTAATTTTAAATAGAATAACGTACTAGATAAGTATCTGTAATGTTATTCTGTTATTAGCTAATAAAGAATTTTGAATTTTTTTTTGCTTAATTTGGGACTAGAGCGTGATGTGTGAAATTTTTATTAAATAATCGTTCACAACTTAAAATAATTAAAATTGTTGGTGTTTTTCATCACCATATATCTTACCATCACTTTCCTGTGTCCAGTGATGATTTTCGTTCTGGTCAGAAGATAACTTCAATTTACACAATGGCTGGTCATCTATATCTGAATCTGTAAGATAACATAAATGTTTATTTAACTCCAAATACACAGCAAATTAAAAAAAAACTAATTAATATAGTAGTAGAGCCTTTATGTGATAAGTTTGCTTGGGGAAGTACTATCACTAATTTGTGTAATTTTTATCATTTTTCATTGCTTTATCATCATAATAAACTTTACAAAACTAAAACAGATGTTTAGGCAGTAGTTACATCAGGTGACCTATTGGCTTGCCCATAATTTGTATAAAACAAACTTACCATTGTATTTATCATCCACATCTTCAGTTTTAAGTACTTCTTTTTTACATCCTGAAAAATAAATTACCTTACCATTAGTGCTTTTGCTTTGCAATTTGAAATAACCAAGATAATTGTGATTTGATAATTTGACAAAAGTGTGAACTGTTTGTACTTGATTATGTATAAAACTGACGATATCGTCAATACCGTGGGCCGCAGATGGTTGAGGGCAGCTCAGAACCATGCGGAATAGAAAGAGCAAAGAGAGGCCTATACCCAGCAGTGGGTGAAGTCAGGCTGCGGATGATGATGATGATGTATAACACTATAAGCCCATAATAACCCATTGGTTATGAGCTTATAAGCCAACACATGAGGGTTTAGTTTCCACACAGAACCAATATTTGTATGATATTTTTCTATTTACCTTTGGTTTGGCTGTCCACCTCCAATTTGACCTCATTTTGAATATTTACATCTGAAATATTAGGTACAATAAATATTAAAGATGTCTAAAAAGTTACTTGATTAATGTTCTGAGGGAGAAGTGAGGGACGATAAAAGAGTGGTGTGGGTTGAATGAGGAGTAAAAGAAAGACTGTGAATGAGGAGTGAGAAGAGTTGGGCTAGGAATTAAGGGAGGAGTTCAGTTGGTTGAGAGAAAGAGAAGTCAGATAAAGCTAAGAAATAAGTGAGGGCTTGAGGTAGAGATGAAAAAGTTAAGAGAAGGAGAGAGAGAGGTAAGGGAATAGTTTAAGTATTTATTTAATCGTATGACAGGCGTTGGTTCAATTAAAATATTTATTTATTACTAAAACTAGTTTTAAAATATTTAAAAGATAGTCACTTTTGGCTTTACTTATGCCTTCTATGTTAAACTGTAATATATGGACAGAAGGTCCAATATCTTTTGTCAGTGGGCTCTGAGAAGAGCCATTTGTGGGGAGGCTCGGGGTAAAGCCTTTGAAATTTTTGTTCATGTTTCTGAGTATTTATTTAGTTTTCTTATTTTTTACGCCTATATTGTCAGTATTTGAGCTCGTTTAGCACCACCCAGGGGACACGTGCAGGGTTGTGGTAGGTAACTCCTGCGGACGCGAGCATAATAAATCGTCCCCCTAAAATAAATCGTCCCCCAATAATAAATCGTCCCCCATAATAAATCGTCCCCCACATACATAGTTTAAGTAGGGGTCAGGGAAGCTTGAGCTGAGGATGCCAAACTATAAGACATACGGCCGGTTTCTCGACCGATGATCAACGAAAAAATCAAATAATTACTATGTGTCAAAGTTGGATCAATCGTGATTTGGGTTTCCAGAAACCGGCCGTTAGTTTGGCATGTCAAACCAGCGCTGGTGTAGAGCCCAATGGTTCTACACCAGCACAAGCTGAGTGATTACCTTTTTCAGTATTTTAGCATTAAGTATCTTTGTATATGTTCTAGCTTTAAGTACTGAAATAAAGTTTTTCTATTCTATTCTATTCTATGTCAAGTGAAGTAGATTAGTTGATCGATTATAAGTTACCTTCAGCTCCGAGAGAGATGAGGTGGAACTGCTCCTCACATGCCAGCACCTGCTTCTTGAAGAGTGCAGCATCTTGCAGTCGTGTCGCACATACTTCACAAATAGAAAATGTGAGAGGGTGCGGGGACGGTGTTAACTGAAATCAAGATAATCGCAACCTACATTATGATTATACCTAAATGTCTTTCTAAAATAATTGTGATTCAAACTTCAATTGCATTTCTTCAATAAAATCACAAGGATCACTTTGGAACATCTTACATACTGGCTAGATGATTCTATGCGCCAGTTCGTCACAACCAGAGTCTAGAAGAACTGGCAAGAAACTAGACCTGGATTCTAGCGTTTTTTTTATATGATCTTTCTTACAATTGTTTAATAAAGAAGTTGGAGCTAGTTCGTCCCAAGCTTGCTTGTCTTCTAAATAATCAGATATTTTATAATAATATGCCTTTGATAAGAATTTTCGTTTTATTACGTTTTTGAACTTGCCAATCGGCAATTGACAAACATCGCTTGGGACTACATATTTTATAATATAAAAACTTTCCAATCGGAATCTACACTTTTCAGAAGTATTTAATAAGTGATTAGTGCGGGGTATAGGTATACTCAGTTTGTTGTTGAATAGGTATTGTAGTGAGCGTCGTATTGAACATAGTTAGATTAAGTTTAGATCATTTTGGGTCTATGTTACCTACTTACAGTTATAACAAGAGTGTTCTGAAGAATCGAAGAGTATGTTTCTTCGTTTCCGTCATCTAATCTAACTTCTAAACTTTTGAAATCGCCTTTTGTATGACAACAGCGGCATAGCGCTTCAGTCTCCCAAATTCTCGACATTATCTTAGCTAGCTTACTGAGAGTTTCTTAAATTTATGTTTATTTACATTTCGATAGAAATGAATTTTAATAACAAAGAAGAAGTCTAACTGACGTGTAAATGTAAAGGCAAAATAAGTCAATAGTAGATAGGTATCGCAACTATTATCGCAATCGGTAAAATAATCGACTAAACCAAATTGGTAGGCATTAGTAAACGCAGGCTTTTTTTGCATGTTCCGTCAATGTCAATTTTGATTGATTGTACTAAAAAAAGAAATGGCGATCGACGTCATGTCAAATAGTTTTAGCGCGTATTGATAGAATCGATAATTTTGTAGTTTAGATGTAAGTTTGTTATGCAAAAGCATTTTTATGCGATGCATAAAGATGCCTGATACAATAATAGAAAGTGTCCTTACTGGAAAATTAGATAGTGTACTATTGCTAAAATGGTTGAATAACGAAGTAATCGAGGTTAGTAACCTAAAAAATATTGTTACTATACTAAATAAATGATTTTATATTTTTATACGTTATCTTCTATTTGCAGGACGATTGTGTATTATTATGCTGCAACAGAAACGAGTTTGTAGTTTGTTTCTTGTCATATTTAAGGCAACAAACGGATAGGTAAGTAAAAAACATAATAATGTAGGTAAACATTGTTTTTTTACATCTAAAAATATATATCATTTATTTTAGCATACTACAAACAAACAGTAACGCCGTCCAAATTATTCAAAACAGTACGCCTGAGAAGGCTCTCAGTTCGAGACGCAAGCACCATCGCTCAATCAGTGAACCAACTAGTGAGGACCGCGACAGTCTCTCCGTGAAAACGGATAGAAGCCATGAATCTCCCAACAGAGACCGGAAACGTCCTGGCCGCAGAGTCAAAACTACTCTATTCCCAGACGAGCGTAAGGAGGCTCACCTCTCAGTCTCCTCAGACGAGTCCCGAATGTCCTCGAGCATGGACAAGCTCGTTATATCGAGCACACCTCTTAAAAATAGTGTCAAAGTCTCAGAATACCCTAATTTCCCTCTATCCAGTCCTGTCACTCCTAGAAGTTACATCAAAGATGGTGAAAGATGCGATACACCTCGGCTAAGCCATCGGCATTCAAGATCTCATGAAAAAAATTGTCTTGGTGACTTTATTGTGACCACTACAAAAACCTCTAAGAAAAAGTCTAAAAAGAATGTATCAAATGAAGATGAAAAGGTTGAGTTAGATCTGAGTAATTCTGAAATGTTTCCTGAAATTGGAGCAAGAAAATCTAGTTCATTGAGAGGTGAAAAGAAACGTATCAAACCGACAAACATTGATAAATCACAAAAGAGTCTGTCATTGAATAGTTTTAATTCAGAATGCTTTCAACACCCATCTCCATTAGTTCTAGAAGAAAACTCAGCTTTTGAACAACAAAAATTCCAACCAAAAGAAACAACCAATAGCTTTGAAGCTGAGCGCATAATACTTAAACAAGAACGACATAAGTTGATGGAGAAGTTTAATATTCTAAACACAGCGACACCTCAGAAAAGTATCACCCCTAAAATCATGATAAACATAAAAGAGTCCATCGAAGTCAACCAATCATGCGTCAAAGCTGATGTAACGAAAATACAATTGAAAGACAATATAGATCTACTTATAAATATCTACAATACTCTACATAAGAACAATTTGATCCGTAGTATAGTCACTGAACTATACTTTTTAATATCTATTGTGATATCAAAGCAGTTAGAAGAGGATTATTTAAAAGCGGAGAGTTGTTTAAATGACAATAATATTGATTATCTACTTAAGTCTATACACAACAGTTCTTATTTTGCTGTGAAGTCACTTTGGAACTTAAGAACAATGCTAGAAGTTATATTGGATAAGAACTCTATAAAAACTCTTGGTAAGAATTTACACACATTATTTTATTATTACTTTGGTCAATGTCGTAATTATTTCACTAGTGTTTTCAACATAGTTAATTTTAACACTGCCTTCCAAGCTGTGGGTTGTGGGTTCGATCTCCACTAAGAACAAATATTGTGTGATGGAAAACATTTCATAAAAAAAATAATTGTCCAGATGTTATTATTTACTAACTAAATTTATCTAACTAAGTATTCTGTAAGCTATATGATATTTCCATTAGTATTTTATATGATTTTAAGCAACTTTATATAACGTGAACATTACACGAATCATGAATCGATTTTGATAGTTAGATAAGCGGATCATGCTTTTTAGAGCATTCTTCTCGATTCCTAAATCGCGCTATGAACAAAACCGACTTCGATCATGAAACCTTAAACACTTGGTTTGCGTGACGGTCTTCATCGAAATTAAAAATTATTTGCTCCATCAATTGTCTAATTATTTTGAATAATGTATCTTACAGGTGAAAACAAAAAAGTCCGTAGTTTCTACCCAGACTTAGCCAAGTTCCTACTGAACTGCTACTGCGTGCGCTGTGAGAGTCCAGCAGTAGTAGTGCCACCTAGAGGCCCTGCTGTGGTGTGCTACAACATGGAGACGGACAGCGTGGACAACTTCCCCAACACACAAGCGTTTCACAACTTTAAGAAACAGCGCGATTTGTTCTATGATATTGTGAGGTATGTGTCTCATGTACTATTCGATGTGTTTATTGTCTTAACTAATATTATAAAAAAATAAATGAACTATAAATTCCCCAAAAACTCGGGTAATTTATAGTTTTACCCAAATCTAAAATTAAATAAATCAAAGACCAGTACCAGTCTTCATAAAAATGCGGCTTATAGGCGAGAACAAACCCGAGACACATTCGGCCAGTCGCGACACTGAGACGCGGGTTTGGTATCAATTTTGGCCAAAAATGCTTTGAATTTGGTTTATCTGCCTGTTTGCGCAGGGTCTCATTTTTCTACTGATTTAAACGAAACTTGGTACACAAGTTCCTTGTTTTATTAACATTCTTCTTCTTATTTAAGAGTTTGGCTCTTGTCTGCGTAATGAGTGCAAGTCACGCCATTTATTTCTTTCCAGGGCCGCCTCCTTGAGCTCCCTATACGACACGAGGGCAACCTTCATCTTTACTTGGCTCATGTAGTTTATCCTCGGCCTTCCTCTTCCTCTCCTACCTTCTACCTTTCCTTCTATGATGTTATTGATGAGGTTGTCGTGTCGTATAAGATGGCCAATCATCTTCCCCCTTATTAACATTATTACTGATATAATACCTATTTATATTTTTGTGTTTGTATCAGATGGTACCAGGAGACGCAAAGTGCCGGCGGATCGAAGTCGTCGTTTCGCGCGCGGCTGAAGGCGCTGACGGCGCTGGCGGGCGGCGGCGGCGCGGCCAACCACGCGCATCTCGCCAGTCTGTTCGTCGCGCACATGCTGGCCGAATGTCTGCCGGGCAACTCACAGGTCTGTTATATATGTATGTACAATAAACCGGCCAAGTGCGAGACAGGGCTCCGGATCAAAACCGTTTTTGTATGGGAGCACTTATTTTTGTGTGTTTGTTCTTATAGCGCTAACGCTAAAATATTATGCAAAAGGTTTATGAAATGCAGTTTGGTGACAGACAGCTCTGTCTCTGTAATAAGCTCGCGATTGACCCAGTATGGAATTCTAAAAAAAGAAATAGATGTTATCCTTTGCAATATGCGATATGCAATATGCAATTATGTGAATATGCGATTTTGCGATCCTATTTTTATTCCTTACTACTACTATAAATGCGAAAGTTTGTATGGATGGACGTTTGTTATTCATTCATGCAATAACGACTGAGTGGAATTTATAAAACTTTATAACAATGTAGTTTATACATCGGAATAACGCAAAGTCTATAATTTACACTTTTGACGACCGATGTGGCGCGGCAGGCGAAGGTATTTTATATGTATAATAAAAATAATCTATCTATGTAATGAATTGTATGTATTAAGTGTGTCAGTCTTCTAGTACAAGCCCATAACACAAGATCTGGCTTGGCTCGGGGCTAGATGATGTTGTGTGGATTGTTTGACATTCTTTATTTGTTACAAATGTATTGTGCTAATCCAAAAAATAACGATAATTGTCAAGTATGCAAAAATGTTGCAATCTGCGAGTTATTCTGGCGTGCGCTGCAAAAACCATTAAGCTTTTATGTACAAAATAGATATTATCGACAAAGTCATCAAGAAACAATAAAAATTGATAATTTAATTTTAAATTAACAACATGACTGCACTAGAAAGTAATAACGCGGAATCGATGCGTTTAAGAAACTGTGTTACAGTGGACACCATTTGAAATTGTAGTAGGTACGTTCTCGCAGAACTAGACTAGTAACGGTCTTATGAAAGTGTATGCTTTGTGCAGAGCGAATGATCCTGTGGCGCGCTGGCGGCGGACGAAATTGAAGTTCCTCATTGTTAAAGATAAACCTATACAACTTTGTAGTTAGGTACTTGTTCGAGGTAATATCGAACACGCAGCAAATGTGCGTTTGTGATGTCTTATTATTATTTTTATTGATATAATAATAAAATTACCTTAGACCATTTGTTATGACAATCATGGACTTTAAAGTAATAACTATTGCGAAAAATAACCGTACGCGCGTACTAAATCGCGGATAGCAACTAGTAAGTACCATAATTAATTGTTTCAGGAGTCTAAGTTAAGCAAGCTGCAACGTCGACTGACTTGTCCCGCGCCGCGGGAATCGAACCGACTGCCCAACTTTACTCCGGATGAAATGTTTTACAAGTAAGATGATAACGATAACACAACTTTTATAACATAGAACAAACATCAGTGTTTATCACAGAAACACTTGTTCTCGGTGAGAATCGAACCCACGACAGCATGGAAGGCAGAGCTACTTCCAACTGTGACGCCTATAAATATAAACTCAGTAAAGTAGTGAGCGAAGCTATTGTTAGTATTTTAAATAGTACCTAGCGTTAAGTTTAGCCAATTATATTATCCCTGTACTGTAAGTGTGAAATGTGTTTTGTTACAGAGAGTTCATACTGCACGCGGATCACGAAGCGTTTCGGACACATTTGCGCGACGCGCTCGCTACTGAAATAGTTACATTGGATTCTACGCAATTTGCAGTCGAAGACAGGGGGAACTGTATGTATATATTCTACTTATATTAATTTTTGCTGTTTTATTGATTACGTGTTGAGTGTTGAGATGCTTGGATGTTTTAAGAGAATAGGCATTCTGGACCTTAATAACTTTTTTTTCCTTTTAAAGGGTTTCTACCGGCCTACATTTCACAATAAATACGGGAAAAAACAGTCGCGTTGAAATTGACATATTTTGAAAAAGTTGTTTTTTATTTATCGTCGTATTGCTTCGAATTGTGAAGACCCGCAAACATATCGGAGGTTGCGTTTGAAATGGCATTGAAATAGCTTTATTTATTTCTAAGAATGCTTAAAGATCCAAACTGTGAAAATGGTTTTGTTTCTGAAATTGCTTTGCTTTGTTCTCTAATACATAGCGTTATATCAATTTTTTATTTTCGTTTTCAGCAAACTGCGTAGATATATCTCGGGAATACCTACAGCTAGGCAAAAAACTGGCGTTACTAGCCAAGTTTCTAGGATACCTGACATCTTTACCCTACTCCTCGGTGCCTGTGGAGATTATTAGTAAAAATAATCACATCGTTACATTCAACAATGAACAGAACTATGTGCTGCCGAAGGAAAAAGTTCTGGGAAATAGTCTGGCTTTGAGGAATTATGTAAGTATTTGGCCTGTAACTACCCCCTAGAATTGATAAGGTATCTCGCTTTAGGTAACGGGATGGCTACTAAAGTGCATGTGGACTTCTTAAAAGGGCATGTCACAAATTCTATATTTATCTGTTACTACGCCCCAATTATTTCACAATGTAATTGAGAACCCTAATGATTTAAAAACATGTCCACCGTGCCTCTGCAAAAAACATGAAATGATTTCAGTATCCGCCAGTTAATTAATACGAATTACTTATTTATCTAATTTTTTTTTCAGAGTCAACCAACAATAAATATAAAAAGTCTACTTCAAAATGCCATAGATAACTCCCGATTATCGATTACTATTCCATGGCTTATAAACTACTTATCGATGCTAGATTACACAACACTACATCTACCTTACTACCAACATATAATACAAAAACTTCTAAATATATACCACACGAAATTGATATTAGAAAATAATACTATGAAGAAAAACACGGTTATATATTTAAAATCGATTCTCGGATGGCTATTCGATTTGCCGCATTGCTCAGAGGTAGAATCGATTGAAAATAGTGTTGAGATGGATAGCATCGATACATGTGACTTGGTCGATGAATCGATTTTTGAACTTTGTCCGTGTTTGAAGGATATCAATACTTTATTATCGACTTGTAGATTATCGCAGGTTTGTATTTTTTTATAATATTTTGTGTTATTTTAATTCATTAAAAAGCTTTAGTTTCGATGGCTTGAAATCTTTTTTTATTTAATAATGAAATATATATATGCTATAAGACCCATTTTCCAGACAATATTATTACATATTATAATATTTTTTATTTTAGGATCAAAAAGATATTGGCAGTTTCCGTCATATAACACCAGTCAGTATAAATGTGGATCCACAAGCTAGAATCAAAAATAAGGAGAAAGAATTACAGGTATTTAATAGGACACGCATCATTCCATGCGGTGCGTTGTGGGTTCGATCCCTGCCAATAAAATAGTTTGCAATAAATAAATATTTACGTACATTTCACCATCACACTTGCTTATAAACAGCTTAATAATACTAAAAGCTTGTAATATGAGAAGTATATTGCTGAACACTCATGTTTGTTGCGCCTGGGTGTTACTATACATAAATGTAAGTACAGTACAAAACAAAGTTAATTATATCAGCAATCTAGTTCCCTTAATACAAGGTTTGCTTTATTATTTAGCTGTTGATTTGTTGGCGCTACATAATGTTGTGTGCAATAAGTAATTCAAGTAAACAGCTAGGCACGGTAAAGCAGTGTCTAGTCTGGCTAATCTTTCCAACACGATGCTACAACAAAATACAGTTGTAGCATCGACACGATAAGAAGAAGAAGTAATTGAAGTGTAATATATCGTGAGGTCCGCCTTGAGGAAGAGCTGGTGAAGTCTCAGCCGTCGTCGAGCCGGCGCGTGCTGGAGATGGTGATCGAGCGCGTGACGTCGGCCGCCGTGCGCGAGCTGAGCGCGCGAGAACTGACAGCTGCCAGGTCTAACGCGCGCGAACTCGTGCTCCAAGCCGTTACCAACGAGTCTACCAAGGATCATGTGAGTAGTTATACATAGCTAGTTATCGAATAATGGTATAGCCCAGGCGTCACCAATTAGTTTCGCTCGGGGTCCATTTTAAGAAATAAAATGACCTTCGCGGTCCGCACATTTAAAAAAAAACATGAACAAAGGTAATTACGGAAATTACAAAGGTATTATTATTTACATATCAATGAGAAAAGTGTCATTTTATATTGTTGATTATCTGTTTGATGTTTGTAGTGGAATTGGTGCAAACTATTGACATCACTCGTTACTACGCCCGGAATTTTTCGAATTAACGTCAACAAAAATACTGCGTGGGATATATTTTTCGGTCCGCATACAATGGGTCGGCGGTCCGCATGCGGACCGCGGTCCGCCATTTGGTGACCCCTGGTATAGCCTAACAAATTGTTGTATGAAAACTTTGACAGTTTATCCTCAACTCATTTTCATTCATTTAAATTTCATTTTCAGCCTGTGGTGTCCCACTGCAGGGCAAAGGCCTACCTTCCTTACCCTTTTTATAATTTTATTTTTATTACCCTCAACTCAAATGATCAAAAATAGAAATGGGTTAGTATATTTCTGAACTACCCGGGTTTTACATTTCATGCTTTTCTTGAGTGTTATAGTAAATGATTTAGCTCACTGTTCAAATTTCATGGAAAACCGGTCATATTTTTTGTCTAAGTTGCATATGATTATATGTTTGATATAACTATAATCGTGATTCCCGAACGAATTAGTCGTGTACAACAGTTTTAAAAGGAAAATAAAACATATCATAATCGGTCTATTCGATTAGAAACTTCGAAATACGAAACTTATAACATTTTATTTTAGGTCTGGATTAGCTTTCGAGCTCCATCCTTTTTATCCTATAATCATCTAGTATGTAAGACGTTTCAAAGTGATACTTGTGATTTTATTGAATAAATGAATTTGAAGTTTGAAGTTTTAGATTGACAAAAAAATGAAAAAAGGTAAAAGTCTAAATTATATAAATACTTAGATTGAATCCCACTGGATGTAATCTTCTTATATATAAAAATGAAACCCGTTTTCCTTGGTCACGGCATCACGCGTGAATGGCTGGACCGATTTCACTAATTCTTTTTTTGTTGTATTTGTTATTATTAGAAGGTTCTTACGGATATTTTTTTAAGAAAATCTCTCAGAAAAAAAATCTCTAAGGCGGTACGAAGTTCGCCGGGACAGCTAGTACATAATAATATCCCACAGGCAACATTACTATCGACCGTGACTGCTATCTACACGTCCCAACTGACGTCACTGCGCGCGGCGGCGTTGGAGAGCGCGCGCGGGCCCTTAACTGCGCGGACTAAAGCGGCCTTAACTGCGCTACTGCCCACCGCACCGGCGCCCTTGCAGAGGTAACGAGGCCTAGTTACTCAGTTCCAAAGGTCAAGTTCCGAAGTACACTAAATATATGACGGAGGAACTGCCCGGAGACTGATTTTAAAAAGTGTGACGTCAGCATTGCTGACGTCACCATGACAATCCTCATCCTCAGGGCAGTCACTCATGATAGTAGTTGGAGCAATCAAACGCCGTTGAATTTTTACTGCCTTTTATTTCTTTTATGTAGTTGTGAAGACGTCCGAACGGTCCGACGGCTCGAGCAAGAATGAGCTGCGTTCCGTCGCGTCGGGCGTTCGTATTTATAGCAAACTGAGGCTCGCACAAGAAATGTACAGAAATTAGTTTAGAGCGCTCTAGTTTGTTTTTTAACAATTAATCAAGTTTAACAAATCATTAATTAATAATTTATGAGTTGTTAACCGTTTAACAGTTCTTTTAATTATTTAATTACATTAATCGACCAGTAATTTAATTATTATTCGTAAATGTTGAAACAAATCAGAATAAAATTGTTGTCTTATTAGAATCATCTGATTGTTAATTTTAATTATAACCGTCGAACGTCGTTGCGCCGATATATATGTATTTTTTTACTGACGACCGATGTGGCGCGGCGGGCGAAGGTCCGCCTGCGATGCGGAGGTTGCGAGTTCGATTCCCGCCTTGGAATAAATGTTTGTACGATCTGCTAATATTTATTCCGGGTGTTCTGGGGATTTTATATGTATGTATAATAAAAAATATCTATCTATGTAATATATTGTATTATGTATGTCAGTCATCTAGTACCCATAACACAAGCTCTGCTTAGCTTGGGGCTAGATGATGTTGTGTGGATTGTCCAGCATTATTTATTTATTTTTTATCTGTCTGTCATCATAATGAATATTGGGAGTGTCTTTATAGAAGTAAGGTTATGAATTCTGAAGCTAGTCTTGAAGAGGTCAAAAATAATGATCTATAAATAAATTGACTTCTCAGTTTTGATATTAGTTAAAAATTATTTTGTCCTTTTGTCTGTCTCTTCTCGCCTACGAGTAGCATTTCTAACGAAAGCTGATTGACGTAAATAATGGAAAAAATGTAAAATAGACAGAAACAAAATGTTTTGTTCTATGTATTTCAGTGTGGCGTGCAGAGCGGCTAGGAATAGACTTAACAATTGGATTAATGATCATTGGAATACTACAGGTAATATGTTGTTAAATAAATGAAACACCCTCTATCTGTCAACCATCATTATACATGGTGTTCGTTTATTAATTAAATTATGTTTCACATAAAAATTAACTATGCAATGTTTTTTTTTCAGTGGTGCTCTGCAAAGATATAGATTCAGAGTTGAAAACATTACTATCATTAAATGAACAAAAAGTACCTAATATTAGGACTCCCACTTTGAATATGTCATCGTTGCTTAGCCTTGATGAAAGCCCGGCTTCAGTACTTATACACTTAAAGGTAATTAATAAATATTCAGAGACATTTTACGCGTCACGCTTTGTCCCAAACTAAGCAGTACCTCTATGAGTTGTCACAGTAAAATCGCCTGACTTTACTACAGTAGTTACGTAAATATTAGTACATATTACGAATTTTAGTACCCAACTATCCGCTAGAGACGCTGTACAAATCTTCATACATTTTTTTAACTACAGACGCTAGCGAGTATAGTACATATATATACTAGTATAGTAAAAACTCTACAGAGCTTTATTTATATTTCAGGAGCATATCTGCCTTCTTCTCGAAGGTTCGACGGTGTCAGACGTGTCGCATTTATTATCGTCATGTGCAAACGCATGCGCGCCACACTCTACTATCAGTCGCAAGCCTGCAGTCCGGGCTATACTACAACTTAGTATAGATCTAGCTGTTGTCTATGGTAAGCTTAATCAAAACAATAAATTTTTGACGTGACAACGTCTTATAATTCGATAGAGCCGGCTGCACGCTCGAAAAAACATGACTCATGAAGCGTTCCGGCGTTCCGGCGTTCTGAGGCGTTCCTAAAATTTTCTTTTGAAAAATGCTACCATTCTATCAGTATTTTCTTAAGACGTTGTCACGTTCAACTATCGTCAGTAAACCGACTTTACAGACAACCATTTTTTTTCTTTTTTGTATTAAATTGGTTACTATAGTTTTGGCGAGGGATCAGTAGCCCTACCATGAGTTTTTACTATACTACATTTACTATACTCGCTAGCGTCTGTAGTTAAAAAAATGTATGAAGATTTGTACAGCGCCTCTAGCGGATAGTTGGGTACTAAAATTCGTCATACTAATATTGACGTAACTACTGTAGTAAAGTCAGGCGATTTTACTGTGACAACTCATGGTAGAGGTACAGAGCGTTTTTGAGGGTTTCATACCCAAGTGTAAATTAACCATAACCCTATTAACCATGTACCATAAAAAACGTGATTGATTGGTACGGAACCATTCATGCGCGAGTGCGACTCGCACTTGGCCGGTTTTATTTAAGAAAAGTAAAGCTGTATCTAAGAATCAGAGTGACAAAGCAGGCTTTCAAATTGTATAAGTTTCATTTAAATTGATGCAATGTTTTAGGTGTGATGTAAAGAAACAAAACGGATTTTACGTTTATAATATAGTCGTAGGATAGTGTAGGTATGCATAATGCATATTCACTTTTTCTATAATCATCTTTTTTTTGTTGCTTTTACAGGTTTGTAATAGTATTGATAAATGAATTTATTTTCAAATATTTTGGGCTTGTTGCAGTGTCAAAAAAACCAAAAGAATTAACTGAGCAATTACTTCAAAAGCTGCACATAATTTGGAACACTTGTTGTCCGGACAGAAAACATCTACCAGACAACCTTTCGTTGATCGAAAAAAGAGATGACTTATCGCCTGACCTCAGAAACTACACCGACGACCGACTGCCTACCCCTATAAGCGACAACGAAGAACCGAATGAAAGAATCGATATTAAATTAATAGATTCTAGAAAGATTGGTCTCAGTACGCAATCATTGATTGAAAATAAGTTCAATTTCGATGATAAAATTCAAAATTCTCGAACGCACCCCAACTCGCCTATAGACAAAGGAAAAATAAACATTAAATCTCCAAAAAGTCCAAATTTAAAAAGTCCAAGCTTAGCTCCATTGAAAAGAATCACTATTTCTCAACCTACTACACCGATTACAAAACTCTATCCAACTATAAATATGCTATCACCTCAAATTAAACAGAGTGATTCAATTTTCAAACAGATTGACTCAAGTCCCAAAAAGTTGGATTTAAGTTTCAAACTTATTGATTCAAGCTCCAGACAGATTGATTCAAATTCCAAACCAAATGATTCGAATACCAAGCAAAGTAGTTCTAATCCAAAATCTGAATCAAAACTAGATCAAACAGTCAATTTTGAAGAATCAAATGACCTACTAGACTATTTCGAAAGAATTCTTTGTCCAAGAAATATAATGATATTGAGCTCTTCAAAATGCAAACAGATTGAAGTGTGGGAGGCTCTAGCGACTTTGATAGTGTTTTTATTGAAGAATGACTATTTAGGCGAAGATTCTTTGACGGAGCAATGTTTGTCTGTTTATAGACAGGATTGGCCACAGGTAATTATATTTAAAGATATTTCGCGCCATCTAGCCCCAAATTAATCATATTTGTGCTGTGTCAACTACATTGTGGATTTATTCATAAAAGTTATGGAAACAAATTAAAAACAAGTCTTTGTGAGAACCGATTTTGAAGATCTCTTTTTTATTTCAAAGCTGACGCTTATATTATTTTATGCTCAAGATCTCGGCGACCGATGTGGCGCGGCGGGCGAAGGTCCGCCTGCGACGCGGAGGTTGCGGGTTCGATATCCGAATCCGATAATATAGGTCCGCCTTGGGATAAATGTTTGTACGATCTGCAAATATTTACTCCGGGTGTAAATACCCACATATTTAATATGTATAATAAAAAATATCTATCTATTCATCATCATTTGAGCCCGTTGGCACCCACTGCTGAGAATAGGTTTTTTTTATTTTGCCATTCTTTTCGGTCCCTTGCACTCTCATCCACTGATTCCCGAATATATATTATCTGATAATGAGTTGTCTATATAAGTTTAAAGTATTAAAATGTTTGTTTCAGAATGTGTTGGAAAATTTATCGAGTTGTATGAAGTGCGTTTCATCGCGATGGTCGAGATCTTCGACCGGCAAATTCACTTTGTTTCTCGATTTCCTGGCGGAATACTGCGGGGATATGGACTACGAAATAACTGATTAAACTAGTAAATAAATAAACACAAAGAAAGTTACGACTACTGCAGCACATTATTAGCTTAGCTTGGGGCTAGATGATGTTGTGTGGATTGTCCAGCATTATTTATTTATTTATTTATTTATTATGAATATTCGTAATATTCTTTGCGATTTTTTTGTGTACAAAGTCATAAAATACAAAAGTCAATAGAGTTTGAGGACCGTTGCAAACGATCTATGATTTGCTGCTTTGTCACTAGCTAGTAGGTAAGTCGCGTAGTTGGAGTGTTTCATGATCAAAGCCCTGTGGGCACGTCCCCGAGATAATGCAATTGCTGTTTAAAAGCATTAAGTCCCAATGAATATTAATTATTAAGCTAGATGTTTTTTGTATACAATTTTGACAATTCTTATTTATTAATAACGAGAATCAAACCCACTGTATCCTGCCCGACATAACTCTTAATATTTACTAAATCAAATTTAATGAAATTGAAAATTATTACGATTTTAATTTAAATATTCTAATACTATATTTATTATGTGTGAGATAAATGCTATACAGTTTTGACACGATCTGACTAAAGGCATGAAAATCATAACAGATTAAAAATATATTTACCTACAAAAATTTTTGACGACCGCTATTTTAGATTCAGGGAAATTTTTACTGTCACGATTATTATTATTATTCAATGGATTTCAGTCAAAGTTGCCAGCCACACTAAGGAGTAGTGTATTTTTTATTCTACGCAAGAAAAAGTGTTTATTCTAAGGGACTCGCGATGTCTGCCGTTCTCACAGAAACACTCGTTAGAATAGACGCAAATGCTGATCTACTTACACATAAATAATGGTAAGACCATTATCAGTGATATGTTTGACAACATAAAAATTATAAAAAACACCAGTTATTCCTAAGAATATTAGTCAATTGTAAAGGTTTTTATAACCTAAAATGTTAAGAGTCGAGTTGGATTCGAACCTACGTCCCTTTTTAAGGGGTTTATAGATGACTAACAAATAAACAAGTGAGATAGTAGTAAGGCAATTAAAATAATCAAGAACTAAATGAAATACACACAACAAATGAAAAAGCACATACATTCACTATACATACATTGGTAAGCTAACAATAATGAAATTTGACTATGTTTTTAAATATATATTACTTATTATGTATTCTATGTATGTATTTACAAAAAAAGTACCTATATAATTATTCTATCAGCACCATTCAACTGCTTTTGTTTAGGTGAAGCTATTTTTGAAATAACAATCAAGTTCTTAAATCAGTGCATGTTTTTATTTACAAAATAGACTATTCAACATTATAAATTGTATCGAAATTGACATATTTTTATACTACTTGTTGTATTATTGTATTACTAATTATTTAAAAATTAATAGTATTTGTATTTGATCCCTGCTTAGAATGTAGCAAAGTTAAGATTATTTTATTTGCTGTAAAATATCTATCGAAAAATCTTATTTTTTGAGCATCATGTACATTAACTGTTTTTTAAGTTATGGATATTAATAGTGACGTGTCTGAGTGCCACAGATTTATTTCTCTATGGATATTGATATTGTTAGTTTAAGCTTACAATACTGCCAAAACATTGATGTAAATATTGTGTACCTTCTTGAATATAAAATATACCTACAATGTCCATATTGAATTGGTTTTTTTATTTATTTCTCAACAATAGTATTAAGTTGTAGATTAAGTACAAAGGGTAAAACGGGACCTCATTACCGAGACTGCGCTGTCTGTATGTCTGTGTCTGTGCCTGTGCGAGTTAAACTGTTTACAGATGATGTATAACTGTTGCAGTAAATATTAAAAAAAAACACGGAACCCTTCGAGCGCGGGTTCGATCTGTCTAAATACATTATTTTTTTAATTGACCGCCAGTTTTACGATTACATTTGAGTGAGTGAGACATATTTAATGATAATCGATTATCTCCTAACATCGACTAAAATTATGAACACTTTTATCGGTACGATGGATGACTCAATGGAATTGGATAAAAAAATGTAAATACATTTGTAAATTTTCTATCTGAAATTTAATGGATGTACATTTTATTTCTGTTACTATAGATCAAGCATGTTATTATCCACCATGACCTTTTCTTTCATTATTCATTTTATTGACATAGTCCTGTAAACTTCGAGCCCGTTTCGGTATATCCCACGCAGCCGTAGGATATAATTTGAATTCGGATAATTCCGGGCAATTTCCTCTATGTAACAAATGCCACACTAGAATAAAAGATGAAACGTTAACTTATCCTACAACACGGGATTTATTTAATTAGTGACGGATTGGTTGATACATTATCTGTCAAGTATGTAGACACTTTTAGCGTTCAGTAGGTCTACCATGAGTTTTTACTATACTATATTTACTATACTCGCTAGCGTCTGTAGTTAAAAAAATGTATGAAGATTTGTACAGCGCCTCTAGCGGATAGTTGGGTACTAAAATTCGTCATACTAATATTGACGTAACTACTGTAGTCAGGCGATTTTACTGTGACAACTCATGGTAGACGTACAGAAGCCAGAAAAAATATACATAAATGCTATATACTTCAATTTTCGCTTATTTTACTTGCGTTCAAATCCCAATTCATAATGCGATGTATGTATAATATTTAGCGCACCATGCCGTAGCATTTTCAGTATTTAAAAATGGTGCAGGACACACAAGTTAGATCAAGTGTCTTTGATCCAACTTACTAGTAAGTAACAGCTTTAATAAATCTATCTGTAACTACTGTTACGTAAGATACTTACTTGGTCCTGGAAGTAAAATAATTCGGTTAAATTATATTGCTATTTAGATACGAAGAATTCTAAGAAGAATTGTATAGAAATCACAAATATAATCGTATCTATATCAAACTTTCAAATGTTTTAAGTTTGATATGATGATACGATTATGTTTGGGACTCTCGTAAGATTTAAGCTATCCATCACAACATTGTATGTATTAAAAAAATTGTTAATTGTTTGTCTAGCTAACGAACAAGTTTCTACTCTAGTTTTAACTCAGGTTTGCATAAAGTTAGTATCACCTCACCACCACTGCGGCAATTGACGAATGAATGAATCGGTAAGTAATAAATAATAATAAGTAAGTAATAATTAATCGGTAAGCGATGCGCTGCACGGACTTGGAGTATCCAATCACCATCTAATGTAATTAAACCGTAAGGGAGCTAACAATCAGTCATTCGTACACAGGCCCAGACCGCTGTCGCAGCTTACTTTTTTGCTCATTCTTGCAATTTTCCTGCTCAAGCATACATAGGTTTTCAAATTCCATGAATTCGTTCCTCCATAATCTGTAGGTATTCATTCTATAGCCGCAAACGCGTCCGTAACTGAAAACCAATTACATACGTTACACGGTACAGCACGTGGTTTTAATAACTTCAAACTACTTCGGTCATTTATACAGTAGGTAAATGTTATTCAATTAAGTTGATATAAAGAAAACACAGATATGGAACATTCATTAATAAGTCAATTTTATTCTCTAGAACTAAATGTGTACCTACATAAATGGCAAAAGATACAATTTGTTCCAATTATAGGTACTTTATTTCTACTACAATACAACTGAGTTTTGATGGTCTAATAATAATTAGCGTCTGTTGAGCTGTGATGATGCCCATTCATTAATAATATTGCTAGCAAAATGATTCTTCTTTTACATCTACGGTTTACCATTATGCTCTATTTCGCAAACCAAAAAATTAAGATCATAATGGGTTCTTGAGATGATTTAATATTGTTTATACTACACCTGCTCGGAAAGTACCTTGATACTTTATCAAATTTACGGTAGAAAGTACGTCATTGCATATCGAACAAATATGCGGCGAGAAAACGCATCTGAGCGGGAGAGAAAAGTGTATGAAAATCCATTTCTTACGTGGTTTTTCTTTTTTAATTTTGGGTAAGACTATGCGCTGGTAACCTAAATATCAAAAGCCAAAAAGTTTTTACAGTGAGTTTTTATCTCCAAGTTCGCAAAATGACACTGGCCACTAGCTGTGTGTTGGATGGTGTCAAACAATTTGAAAAAAGAACATGTGAAAATTTTAGTTTTTTATTTTCCTCGTAGGTGTAGTATAAAGCACTATGTATCACTCAAGAGAAAGTGCGATTCCCGATCTCGGGTGTTTTAAAGCCCTCGCCTGCGGCTCGGGCTTCAAACGACACCCTCGACGGTAATCGGTCACTTTCTCCTCTCGGTGAACAATGTACTATTCTCATATTATATCGCTTGGTTTAGGACATAGAAAAACTCACTTGTAAGAGTAGATATCAGGACAATCTCTATTGCAATCTCTATTTCTATCCATTTCGGGGCCATTGAACACTGTTGGTCTGTGGTGCGTGGTATGGAATGGATGCTTGTATTTTTGGCTCGGCATCCATGCTTTTGGTGCTTTGGTTGTTCTAAACAAATAAAATATGATAGACAATATGCGCATGAGCACAAAAACCGGTAAAAATGAGACAACAATCGGTATAAAATAATGATAAAAAAATAATAAAACACGTGACTTTTTGTGAATCTAGCTGAATGTGCAAATAGAGAAAGCTGAAAAAGTGGTTGGATTGTGTGAAAGATGATAAAAATGAATGTGAATAGTTTAGTTCGATTCAGAGTTAGGTAATGATAGGAGTAGAACAGTTGGCAGATTTAAATCTATGGTTGGCAGCTCATGTTCAGCTCGGTACTTTGTGTTCACTGTATTTCATTTAACAAGTTGGTGTTTTTTTATTTAAACTATACTGAAAAAGTAGCTTGCTAAATGTAAAATAATTTTTAAAATCAGTTGAGTCGTAGACACATTTCTAATGCTTACATAATAATACATACTGGTCCCGTTATACTTAGTGGTAACTTACAGATGAAAAACTTTTTCCCCTCCTTTCCAATAGGGTTCATAATAACTTATATTATCTTTACTTTCTGCGTTCATTTTAGCTAGTTTTTCTAGGTCGAATCTACGGTTGATACTTGCATTGGACAATGATGACCTGCAAATTTAACAAGAAGTGGTGCCCATTTTTTTGTAGGTACTTACCTTCGCTGCTTCGGCTACTTTTTGGGGTTCCGTTACTGACTATTCATACTAGGAAAAAGTACCTACCACTGTGTAATACCATCATGGAGTTCATTACTTTCCAGTTTTGATTTCGTTACATTTTTATAAATACTTTCGTTTCTTTGAGTTGTCGTTTGCACTGAAATGAATGTTCTATTTTATTGGTCACTTTCTGAATAATGAATCTAATGCCATATTAATTTGTATATGAGCATTATACAAATTAACAGTAATAGACGGAAAGCAGGATAATAATTAAAACATATTCTTGTATTTGTACAATATACGAGTATCATCCGTTTATACGCCTATACGGTATGGCAGAGAAAATTATGAATTTGTTTACATACGCAAAACAAATACGATAATAGCTTGAAACGATTTCATATCGATAAAGTAGTGTTAGTATAAAAACGATTTATTGCTTTACTTCACGATCAATTTAATTTACCTTATTAATTCATTCAATCCATCTATATGTACCGTACCTACTAACTTTCAAATTTATTTTGCGAACAATTTTTTCGATGTCTATTTCTGTGTAGATATGTATTTATTTGCGTCTTTTCGGAATTAATATTTTCATTATCGTGTCATTTATCTTTATCATAGGCATCACAGCTCAGTTAATAGTACAGTTATCTTCCATGATGTGGTAAATATTTGTTCTGTCTAGATGAATACTATGTACTTATGTAAAAAAAGAAAAAAGTGATATATCAGCTGTGTATGAAAATTTCAAGATACATTTTTCCCCTTAATATATCAAAATTCAAAAACTAGAAGACAATGTTTATATCTGAGATTTATTTAAACATTGGCGCCAATCGGTCTGTGAAACTTAATAATCGACCTATTCTATCGATGATCGACTAAAACAAGCGAGATAACAAAATGGCGTCTTGCCGTATCGCACCCATCTACATCCCTACAATAAAAACAAAACAATGTGTCAAAAATGTATTGGAGTTGCGGCTAAGGCTGTGCAATTTTTGATGATTCTTTTCTAATTTTCTCTATTGTTATGATTCCATTCGAATAATCGTTATAAAATGTCGGAAATGGTGTCAGTAAAAGAAGAAAGAGCCAGCCCGGTGCCGGACATGTGCAATTTTGGAGAAAATGGAAATACACAGTAAGATTACCTATACCTACTTTTATAAATAGAACATTATATTTTGTGACTATAAACCTACTTGCTGGAATAGTGCCTACCAACATCGTACAGTAAATTCATTATCATGATATAGTTTTCAATATTTCTCATACCAAAGTAGCATCAAAATCGATACCGTCAGAAATGCCGTCGTGCGCATAGCTTTTTTTAGAAAGTTGCCCCCAACGCCCGACTTACATACCAAAACTGCATCATTATTTGCATTGTTTCGTTTAATAAACTTGCATGTCATTTACACAATGAATATTTATTAAATAAATAATATGTTAAGAAAAATGAACATATGTAGTAAGCATATAGTAGGTAGGACTAATTATATTAAAAAGTACAAAAAAGTACTTGTCTCTTATTATGATAAGTATAGGTTTATGGGTTCACCTGAAGTATGATCTATCAAGTAAAATTGATGGAGTAATCACATAACAAACCTCTATACCTATATACAAAAACATACAATCAAATTGTAAACCTACTCATTTTTTAAGTTAAAAACCAATAAAATCAAATCTGTCAAACTAATATATCTAAAGGGCTTTATATAATTAATGGGACGTCTAAACGGGCTATATTTTATGGCAATTTGTGGCTGCAATACTGTGGCCGGCAACATTGCTACCAATACCAGCCACACTATGCAATATTTTAAGGATGGCCCGGCATTATAGCCACATATTTTTTGACATTTCGTCGGCCATTGTTGCTGGATTGTGTGGCTTATTGAAGGGTTCTGAATACGGCCATTATATTGCAGCCATATTGCAACATGTTGCCTGCAATTGATGGCTCAGCCATAAAATGTACTAAAATGTTTTATTGATGGCTGGGCAATGTTTGCCAATAATTGCAGCCACAAATTGCCGTAAAATATTGCCCGTTTAGACGCCCCATTAGAAAAACACTAAGTTACTTAAATCTTTATTTATTGTCTGAAAGGGTCAACTTAAGAAGATGATTGTTTTTTTACATTCTTTAAGTAATAATGTATTATTAAGTACTGACATAGTTTTCTACTTTTGTCATATGTTTTGAAATACCAAGAACTATGATGTAATATTATGGAATTGGTTTTTCTTTTGTCCATTTAGAGATATTAAGTACTTCATCATGGCTATAACACTTGAAAGTTTTTTTGTATTTTTCCTAATAATTCCTACGTCTTTTACTTCTAACTGCATTACAGGTGTTAAGTGCAAACAGTGAGGCCACAATCTGCAACAAACAAAAGTTACAATTTATAATAAAAACTATATTGCTGACTATTTTGACGCTGTGTGTCAAACACATATCTACAATCTATAATAGTATAAAATAGTAAGTTAAATGTGGATTAGCTCGCAAACTTTATCAAATAATAAGTTTCACAGTTCCACACTCAGTTCAATTACTCAAATAAAAAGTCTTTGTTAGTAGTAAAGAGCTGAATTATTTTTGTTAAACCTTGAAGTATTTTATTTGGTTCACTTCTATATCACAATAATTACTTCACTATTAATCACATAAAAACTACCACATCCGTCAAAGTTTGACCATTCTTTAATTGAAACAATCTTGAGCTTAAGATTGGTTTTGATTTGAATAAATAAATAAATGATTATCTGTACTAAAAGTAGTGACCTCAACAACGATAATAGCGATGAGAACGGCGCCTACAGCGGAGCCGAAGCTGTCGAACCAGCTGGCGACCGTAGCGCTGCAGCCGACGAAGGCATCCGCCGCCGTGCACTGCGGTACGGCGGTGCTCGCGCCCGACGTGTCCAGCCCGCAGCACGTGGGCGGCAGGGGCTGCGAGCCGTACGAGTCGGCGCCGGTGGTGCCGCAGCATTGGAACTACATTATTATTAAAGAAACAATTAAAAATATGATTTAAACCTCTGGTTTAACCTCTGGTTTAATCTGGGAAGTCTACCATATTGGACTTATAAGTCCGCCATCTTTAATCTTATCTTTCAAACCTTATCCCACTTTATGTGGATCGGAACAACATGTCATTCTCTTCCACTCTCCTATCTTATCTAATAAAATTATCATCCAAACTATCATCTAAATCGGTTGATGATTACTGCTTAATAGTTAACTTGCCAGATTTTATCTGATCATATACCTACATACAACGTTAGTATATCCTAGTTAAGATAACAATACTATAGTACCATCTACCACGTTGCATTTGAAGTAATCATTCAGCTACTTTTCTTAAAATATTGCCGTTAGTCAGCACATACCGAAAGTTCCAGAACATTGAAAGTATTCTGTGTAGTTCCGTTGCCGGCATTGTTGAATGCAGTTACGATCCAGCCGTCCACTGTCTCTTGGATTGAGTTGAGACCGTTGAAGATCACCACCGTTAGCCATATCTTCAGTCCAGCCAACACGCCGACCACGATAGCATACTGAATCACCAAAAAATATTTGCGATACTTTAGTTAAACTATGCTAATATAACTTGAACGTCCATCGTCCTATCAGGGAGCTTCATTGTCGTGTTTTCTACGGTCTAACTAACTGGTTGCACTTCTGGATGTAAGTTATACCTATTAGTGTGTGTGTGTCAACGACTTTTAGAGATATGCACTATATTAGAACCAGGCGTCAGTAAACGCAGACCTGAAAGAGGCTCTCGTTCCCTGCTAGAAGTGTCCGACAGGCCGGGGAGTTTTGGTTAGTTTTGGTCTGACATAACCTACGTATCCATGAAGGATTTCGTCATGTTAAAAAAATAGGTCTGTCTGTAAGATGCCAGGATATTGAGGAGTGTGAGGCATGAAGTTCAAACACAAACTCAAATAGTCTTAATTGCGTTAAAACACGCAGATAATTTAGAATCGTCTTAGAGCTGGTTCAGACACGGCGGAAACCGCGCGGTTTCAAACCGCGCGGGTCAACCGCGGAGGTCTTATTTACATTAGCGCCTATTCATTCGTTCACACCTGTCCGCGCGGATTTCGGCGGATTTTGGCAGATTTCCGCGCGGAAACCGCCTTGTCTGAACCAGCTCTATACTCTCATATTACCTTCGTATTCGTCTTATCGTCTCTCACCTAGTAGGCATACTAGGTGATTTTAGGTGCCAGTTCACCCGACCAGAGCTCTGAAGAACGGGGTCTGTTCACCATTTCAAAGTCATCGAGTTATTTACATTATCATTTCATTTCTGTTCAAAAGCTAGACTCAAAATCTAGATATTTTCGAAACAGGATTTCACATCCTGTTTCGATGATAACAAAACGTTATCGCGGAGAGGTAATCTTATACAATTAGTATTAGATTAGTTTTATCATTGAATATTATCTACCCTTTCACTCTAGATCGCAAACTTTTGCAATTATGGTGATAAGTATGATAATAAAATATGACTAATGGCTTTTAAGGAGTACTCGCTGTGATAGAACAGAACATATCATAATCTAAATCTACAAAATTAAACACTATCTATACTTATTGTTTCTTTTTTAAATTTGTGTTTATTTTTTTTTGGTCCATCGATCTTTAATCTAATAAATACTACATTATGTACTCTAAAATTCATGAATCGTGAGAATTTTGTATTTGTTATACGCTTTTCGTAACAATTGGGAAAATGGGGCTGATTTAAATAATGCTAAGTTATGTTATTTTTTTTTCAAACTTCGATCGACTCTATCCATTAAAAAAAATGATTAAAATCGGATTTCTTTGTAAAAAGTTATGTAAATATACGTGGCCAGGCCATACATTAGTATCAGCGAGTGAACAATAAATCATCCCACTCCCTTCCCTCCCGTCCCTCCCTTACATTGAGCTCGGATTTGTTTTTTCAAATTTATTTAGGACCAATCTCGGATTACACTAACACGGGTTTTTAGATAGAATACTTGATAAAATCACTCACAGAAAAAAGCATGCACTGAGATTCTCTCACGGCTCCGCAGCAGGCCAGGAATGCTATGAGGAAGACCACAGCTCCCAGCACTATCATGCTGATCGGGATTACATTGATGGGCAGAATATCATTCAGATCCTTGAGGTTGATTAACGTCACTATACCTAACACGATTACAGCCAGGCCAAGTAGCTGAAATTATAGGAAAGTTATTAATGCGAAAGAAATCTGTATTACTGATTTTCAACAGAGTTCTAAAATTAGGTTCTCTCAGTACAATTGAGAAACTTTTTTGAATTAGTTCAATATAATAATAAAAAATCATTTTTTTTAACGTACTTATAGCTACATAAAGAACGCAGTAAACTACGCTGAAACTTACCGAAAACGCCAAATTCACAATAAACAGCAAATATTTCACAATAAAATCAACGCAACACATTTTGAAGATTATAATATAAACTCGACAATGAAATCAAAATCTATCAAATCGACAAAATACCAGAATAATTAACTAAAAAAACAAATAGCTTGCAAACAAGTCGCATCCAGTAATACCGGTTTCAGTATAAATATTTCGTAGGTACCTACGCTACGTGAACACATCGATAGCAATAGATAAGATACGGATACGTGTTGGTAATCTTTTCTACGGTTTTATTGGTTTTTAGCAGTGACCTACAAAATGACTAACATGCTTGTATTTCGTCAGGATCCGTCTAAAGTAATAAAATAGTAAAGATTTGCCATTTCCTTTAATTTTTAGGTACTTTTACGTTTCTTTATAAAGAATTCTCTTTATCAGCAACTGAATTCATTTGGTCTTATTTTTTTTCAAATCGTTCGTATAAATTTTCTCCTAATAAACAGATAAAAAAATAAGGCAGATCCTGTTTTTTTTATAAATTGAGGGCATGGTTCATCAAGACAGTTCTCCAACTCTTGTGGTTTCGGGCTTTGCTATCACTTCTCAAAAAACCACTCTGTATACTATGATTGATTCTAGGTGCCAATTCCTCGCTACCAAAGTCTACAAGAGTCGAAAAGAAATTTGCAGCATGATTCCTACCGTTTTTAGTATGTTACTTAAAAGATAAATTATTCTTTAGAAATTATTGCTTCATTTCAGCATCAAATTTGAGTTGGAAGAGCTGAGTGACTGTTGGCAAGATCCAGCACGAAGCCTAGAACTTGGGGCTGTCAAAATAGAACCATTCATCGAACAGGTAAATAAATTTTCAGCCCCATCTACCTCTCTACATAACAACTGCTAGTTGTAGCTCTCTCCCAAGACGCTCCACCAAGCCCGGTCTCGGCTCTTCTCGTCCAGTGTCAGTTGGACAGCCTACACCAAACCGGAGATTCTTTACCTGGCAAATTCAAAATCGCGCAAACGAAGTTAGCACAGAGTTTGAACATAAGTTATAAAACCGAATACTATGTAGGTCCGACCCCGAGCCAAAGGTCGTGCTAGATCTTACCTTCTCGTAGAGGATACCACCTTTTACTCAAATATAAATATATTTTATATAAAATTTATATAAAAAAACCTTACGCCATTTAACGTTAAAAGTAACATCTAAAAATATTAACACTTGAATGTATGTAAAAAAATAGATAAATTCATAATTCTATATTGAACTCAAGAAGTACTTAAAAATGTTCTACAAATATAAAATCTTAAGTCTAAGTGCTCGGCGTCCAAACTTAGTAAAATATTAGTAGGTACATTTAGTAAAATATTAGTTTTATCCAAATCGGACTAGTATATGCAACGTGATCGAGACTAACATGTGAACTTTCACATCTATTTATTAAAAGAAGGATTTCCTACATCTTTTATGGTTTTTTTTCAGGGATGCTCGGATCAAAATGAATCTCAACTAGAAAATAAGGTGTTCTCAAACAATAGTAAGCTTTTTTTATTATATACTTTTGATAATTTTACCTACTTGTTTCCACACTTTTCTGTGGTCAATACAATCGGTTGTCAATACGTTTAGTTTTAGCTTTGGGCGTTGGCAATTTTTCCTACAACACTGATTTTTATTTAAAGACATTGGCTGAAATATTGATTACAAGCCCTAACGTATCCTAGCAACTTACAAAATGTTGCCGAAAAAAGTCCATATTAATAATACCTACTCTAGCTTTTCTAGATTTAGTTTCAAGGCCAGCTAAGCCAATTTTGATAATCCTCCTTATTTTCAGCTGCAGTCTTGGATGCCCTGACGGATAACAAAAAAAATACCTGCGAGTTGTGCGACAAATCATTCGCAAGAAAGGCAAACTTAGAACGGCACCGCCATATCCACTCGCGGGGAACTCATCAATGTCCGAAGTGCTTTAAGCAATTCCTTAACAAAAAACAATTAAACAAACATGTCGCTCAACACGACACCCCGAGGGTGTACCCGTGTGCCGAATGCGGCAAGGATTTTAAGAGCAGATCCAATCTACATCAACATAAGAAAATTCACTTAATAGTCAAACCATACAAATGTGACAATTGTAACAGATCTTTCGCAGTCAGAGCCAACTACCTCAGACACCAAGCGAGACCTTGCAAGCCTGTGCTAGAGGGGCCCCTAGTGTGTCCCGTTTGTAGTAAAGAATTCCAGAAGAAATTCTCATTAAAATCACATTTAAGAAAACATGATACGGACAAGCCGTACGTTTGTGACCTGTGCGGAGCGAACTTTAAATACAAAAGTGCTATAATCAGGCATCTGCAGTGGCACTCGGGCTACCGGCCGTGCAAGTGCCCGTTCTGCGCCAAGACGTTCACCCACTCCGGACTCATAAAGCCGCACATACGGACGCACACCGGCGAGAAACCCTTCCAATGTAGCATTTGCTTAAAAATGTTCACCCACAAACACAACATGGAACGACATAAGATAAACCACGGCAGGATCAAACGCTTGGTTTGTGATATTTGCAACAAAAAGTTTCCTCGAGAAAGTAGGTTGATCTACCACATGAAATCACATACAACTGAGAAGTTTTTTGATTGTGAGAAATGTGATAAGAAATTCACACACAAGAGTAATATATTGAGACATTATGAGAAGAAACATCCGGGGTTCACATACAACGGGACCGACACGGACGCGTCGGTGGCTCTCAAGGTGTGGGAGAGGATCAAGGACCTGTTGCAGCCGCATTATGATATATACCAACAGCCCGAAGAGATTTTGAGCTAGAGTCCAACTTTGTAGCGCCATCTAGGAGCTTTAACGCATAAGTCTAGTCGTCTAGTCCCATAATACAAGCTCTGCTTTGGGACTAACGTGTGATGTGTGAAATGTCCGTGAATATTTATTTATTAAAAGTTATTTTTTGTAATAGTTTGTTAAATTGACAGATGTCCCTGCTCAGTCAGTAGTAGCTAAATAGTAGAAAGTAGCTAAATATTTATATTCATTTATTTAGCTCTTGTTTTCTATGTTGTCGTAGGTTCAAAAGAAATATTGTTGTTTGGTCTGTGGCTGGGTGTTACTCAATATGTAAACATATTTCCAAAAAAAATGTAGGTATAATACGATAATGCAGTTTGTAAGATTATAAATAGAAATATATAGCTTCTCAAAAGTGAAAGGTTTTTAGAAATCGGTACAGTAGTTTTGGAGTTTATTCAATGCAAACAAATATACAAACAATCAAAGCTTTCCTCTTTATAATATTGGTGTACAAGTATAGATAATATCTCAAAAAGCTGTGAAAACTGTGAAAGTAGTGGTCGTGGGCTCGATTTCCACATTGAAACGGACACGGGAATATGTATTGATATACAAAATGCATTTAATAATAACCTACTAGTTTAATAAAACTGTATATACGTTTGCCGATTAATAGTATAATAGTTAAGTAAATTAAACAAACTTATAATTATTAAAATAAATTATTCAAACTTGTAACTATTACAGTATTTACAAAATACTTAAATAAATAAGCAAGAAACAGTTGAGCTATCTAATGATCTAAACGATCTATAGATAACTCAACCGATCCAATCAGTCATATTGATAATAACATAAATCGTAGTATTTATATTTTGTTACTACAGGCATCGTTCTTGTATTGTCTCTATCTATAATAAGTTATATTTTCTTTTATTCTACTTTAGTGAGCACCAAAAGAGCAGCTGTTTCATACGTTTTCAGGACGTATTTCGTATTCAATAACAGTTTTCGAGCTAGCTCTATAGGTTACTAGGTTCCATTGCAAAGTTGTTGATATTTCACTTCACGAAGTTTTCGAAAGTTACACCTATTTATATATATAATAACCTCTCTGGTTTGTAGATTCATTTTATATAAAATTGTTAAGATTATTTTACTTATTTGGTAAAATATAACTCAAATATTTAGCAATAAAGTTATCAAAGTAAAAAATGGTTTTATTTTTATCCTTAAGCCTTCGCAGCATATCGACAGCTAGCGCTTCATGTAGAACTTAAGTAGGTAATAATAATAATAACCGGGTACCATCCATCGGGCCTCGGACCCCGAGGCGAGCCAGAGGTCGCTCGGCGTGGAAGATCTTTACTCTGCGTAATGCTGGCCACACACCATCCTTCCTATTGTCCAATCGGCATGACACTGCAGGCATGATCCAATCTGCAGTACCTACGTCCCTAAACACCACACACGATCCTTCCTATCGTCCAATCGGCATGACACTGCAGGCTTGACGATGATTACTTAGCCGTTTTGGGCATTGAACTCGTGAAAATTAAGCAAAAAAAAAAATAAAAAAAAAACGAGCATAGTGGTGCAAGCATTGGTTAATGAAAAGAAAAAAGTTTACTCATACAAATTTAATATAATAATTGAGAATTAAGCCAAAAGATTACAGTAATTATTTACGAACAGTAGCTCTACCATGAGTTTTTACTATACTATATATACTATACTCGCTAGCGTCTGTAGTTAAAAAAATGTATGAAGATTTGTACAGCGCCTCTAGCGGATAGTTGGGTATTAAAATTCGTAATACTAATATTGACGTAACTATTGTAGTAAAGTCAGGCGATTTTACTGTGACAACTCATGGTAGAGGTACTTAACTGCCAATCGCCAACAGCCACACACGGTCCAATCGGCAGTATCCAATCGATGTGATCAAGCCAAAAGAATCGAAATTCGATCATGCCATCCATTCTAACTGTCATGCCAATCCACACACGGTCAATTCTAACTGATCCAATCAGTAGCGTCATGCCGATTGGACGATAGGAAGGATGGTGTGTGGCCAGCTTAGGAGACGCCACATTCTCATCAATCATAATATCCTACCAGGCCTTGGCAGACAGCCGGCCTATCATAGCCTCATCTCAAACCCGGCTAGGTTTTAAATCGCGTTCAGTTTTATAGTATGTATATAGTTATTTTTATAGTTCTGTGGCATTTCTGGTGGACTGATATGATTGAGCTGTTTAAGATAAGTTGGTACTATGTAAGTACGTTAATTAGTAAGCAACATGTAGGTAAGTAATGAAATAAAACCAACATTCAAAATGACACAAATTTAATTTAAAATACACATTTAAAGATTCTGATAAAGCATCGTTACATGGTACAAACATTATTAATTACTAACATTAATACGAAAAAGTCAAGCAAAACTAAAGGTCCTAAGGAAGCCGAGAGTATGTAAAAGTACATATTTTTATGAGAATATTGGAATATGTATAAAAGTGCGTTTCTAAGCACCACCGTGTAGAACTATTTAAAAGATAGATTCTTTGTAATTTAATTCTAAAGAAATTATTACAACTACTTTCAAATTCTGAAATGGTATAATAGGCATTAAAAACACGTAGATACATATTATATCATTAATTAAAGATATGTATATATAAAAATGCGGAAATAATGTAAGTATTGGAATATTGTCAAGATTTTTTAAGTGATTATGTTGAATTCAATATAAAAAACAACTTACACAAATATTAAAAATATACTTAAGTAGTAAGAAGTATACTAAACATTTAAAAATAGTAGAAATCCTAAAAAATAACCTATATTATAACTAAACTAGGCTTAAAAAAATAGATAATTCTCGTATATTGTATGGTATTTAAAAATAAAATAGCACCTGTCAAGGCTTTTATATTAAAATATGGACGGAATAAAAATATGCCAAATAATATAATATTTCATACATGTATTAGTAATCATTATATTAAAACATAGTGTCTTTTGCGTATAATATTGTGGATTCTTGATTTTATTGACTTCGTATTGATGGCATTACAGTCACAAATTCACACAGACAAAGACGTACTTCTCAAAACGTAACATCCTATTCTAATAGAATTAAATAAAAATACAAAATATTTTGTACCATTATTGGACGAAAAACTGCGCAAAACTTACATAAAAATCAAGCCTCCTTTCAAACCCTGATTTCAATAAAAATATAATAAAATAACACTGTACATTGTAAAATGAAATAAAAGCATGTAGGTGTAGTTGAAGGTTCACTTTAAAAAAAAGATTCTATTAAAAAAACAACTATCTTGACAAGTCTAAAGATTTAAATAATATAGTGTTGAATAGCCCAATTGGGCTGATTTCAGGGAACCCCAAAGCGTTGATCAGGCCAAAATGCCTGACTGCTGTCAAAAGTTCAAATACAACAACACCAGTCGGTATTCTACCATAACTCGATACACATGAGAATAACATGTGCGTCATTTAAGCATTATTAAAAAGCACTTAAAAGGTTACTTACTACAACTGTTTACTTAGGTTACTTAGTTCTAATATGGAAAAGCACACACATTTTGTTAAAACTAAATTAATCTAAAATAAATGAGATTGCTTAAACTTGATCCTGATTTTGTAATTTTGTATTAATAAATTAATCAATGCGGATTTCAGACTACTTGATCAAGCAAGTACTTTAAGAATAATATTTTAAAATTAATTAAAGTACCTACCTACCTATTTGTATTATAATTTAATTTTAATATCGGTGGATACCCAATAATATATTTTTCGTGTGTTTTGTTATCTTTGTAAGCTCTTTTTGATCCATAATTTTGATAAGTGTTATATTATTTTGGATAAATAAATATCTTGTATAATTTTTTTATTGGATAATTTATAATTGAAGCTAAATCTCATAAATATCCAGTTTACAAAGAAAAACTACGTTTTCAACTGTGATGGTTTCAAAAGCTACGTCTTCTACGTTTAGTCCTTCGACGGCCCTATTTAGGCAGTTTCTTTAACGTCTTTCTGTCCCTGGTCGGTGTACACTATTTCAGCGTACTCCGCGAAGGCTGGCGGCGGCGGCTTGTCCGCTGGGGTCTGCTCGGAGAGGGCTAGAGTTGCGTACACTACCTTGTCCTCTGCTTGCTGGAAAAAAAGATAGATATTTCATTAAAACCCATTCAGTAATTTCAGCAAACATTATATCTATTCATACAAACTTTTGCGTTTATACTTTTAATCTTCTTCGTGTCGTTGAACAATGAGTTTTCGAAAAATTCGATTTCCAGTTGTTCATAAGGTTAGACCACCCCTGACCAATAATTAACGACATTGAGTGCGTCAGTCGCGCCATGCATGGGGTCAGTGGCATGGCAGTACAGGTGCCTGGGCAAGATGGCCGGTTCAGTTTCAGTAAATGGGACATGGTCTGTAGCGTAAGTCTGCTATAATATAATACAAGTAGGATAGTTAGTTTGTGAAGATACCTTATGATCGTCTTCGTGCGCGGTTGTCTCCGTGGCCTGCACCTTGTCTCTGGGCCGGGGCAGCGCGGCGCGCACGCGGGCCCCGAGCTGGGCCAGTCGGGACCTCTCCTTGCCACCCACTGCGCTCTCCGTGTCGCTACTGACGCAAAAATTATCTATATAGGTTATACTCTTTGTGTTTTTAATAACAGAAGTTTCAAGACGTGATTTCGGAACCTTCATGGTATTTACACGCTAAGCCAATATAACTTACATGTCGAGCCAATCAGAGACTGAAAATACGAACATTTTCCATGAAGCTCCCTGATTGGCTGATAAGAAACGTAATAGTCACGGGAAAGAATATCGGCTTTAGCTAAATAGTTAGTTACCTGTAGGTACCTACCACCAACACAAAACCAAAAGCAAAATTAGTTACACCACGGATCAAATCCGCACCTCTCGTTAGTGAAGTAGATTTTTAGTATGTTTTTATTTATCTAACGGTATGTATTTAATGTGTTATTTATGTGCAGCCCAAAGCTATGCTTTACTACTTTGCGTATGTTTCGACAAACTAATAAACAACAATGAAATAGAAAATAGGATATGATTGAGTAGGTATATTAATGACAGGAGCGTTGGATAGCCCAATAGGCCTGATTTCAGGAAACCCTCAAGCGTTAATCAGGCTATATAGCCCAACAGATTACCAAATTTCAGGTGCTGAATGAGAATTACGTCCATCCGATTGTTTTTAGCAAAACAAAATATGATAAATTTTATATGTGGTGACAGAATGTAAACTCTTTATGACTTTTATATAAAGTTAGAAGGATATAATATGGAAAGATAGCCATGCTATAAAATAAATTAACAAACATACGTGGGAGTAAGCGGGTTCCCCTCTAAAAGCACATCCCCTGCCGGTGTCCTTGACAAAATATACTTTTCAAAATATGTACATAGCAATACGGTCTACATTACAACCAAACTAATGTTACATACTTATAATAATATTGCTTTTACAGTTCTACAAACAATAATACAACAAAAATGGTAAGTCACATAAAAATTATAAAACAAAAGCCAATAATAATTCTACTTAGTTTTATTACACTGCCCAGCTAAGTCGTAGGTTCGAATCCGGGTGTTTTTGCTTGGTGCAAAACCCATGTTTTTTTCATTTCTTTATGAAAATAAGTAAAACCTACCTGACATGTAGTGCCTTCCTATAGCAGTCACAGTTCGCATGACTATTTGCTAGAGATAAGTCATAGGTACGTCCACTAAGCACGAGCCCTGAGTCTATCTAGTTGTCCTAGTTCTACTATCACTAAAACCTACTATAAAATAAAATAAAACTTACGATTCTCCAGAACTCTTGGGATTATCACGTCTTCTGCCTGAAATTCATTTAAAAACAAACTTATTTTAATTAAAATCTATTTTTCTAATTCAATAAAAATAAAGCATATTTTTGGTATTTATTTATAGACTTGGAGCTCACCGTGATTTAAATACTTGGTTTATAAAATTATCTTAATTTAATATGAAATAAAACAGCAAGAATTCTTATTTAATAAATACATTTAATTCAAAATTGTTTATTAACGTAGTGGTATAAACATTGATTTATTATTATCGAATATTCAATTATCATAATTTTGATTTATTCATTATTTTAAGCCATCTTAACATCAAAAAGCATTTTAGTAATAATTTTGCATAGAAAAATTAACCAAATTTGTTTTGTGACAATTGGCAATGTTCCAAAATTATGATTATTACAAAATATAACCGCGTTAAATTAAAGTGGTACAAAAATAAATTCTTAGAAATATTTTAAAAATACTAAAAATTCCAAATCACAACGGTGACTTAAATTGCTAAGCTTAAAACATAATTGTAATATAAAATATTTTACAAAACATTTTTAAGAATGTATAAAGTACTTGATTTTATCGGTTTTTGGGTAAACTGTAAAATATTGAAATGCCTGCTTGTGTACATTTTCCAAAATGATTCTAAAAGCGTTGACTGATTTGGATTTTAATCATTTTTGTATATTGTGTTATAAAATAAACCAAAGGTTATATTGTAAGCAGTTTCTAAAATAATTCATAATATGTACAGTTTTAAAGGTGGTACGAACACATACAAATTGTAAAATTAACTTAAAAAAGAATTGTGTTACTGACAAACCAATGTAACCAACCTTGTTTTCAATCATTCAAATTTAGTTTTAAAATAACCAATTATTTTTTTAATAATGTTTTACGTTCATAGATCATATTATTTGTCAGTAACAATGAACTTAACATATTTGAGAAGGCCTAGCGCAACAAATTAATTTATCAAAAAGTTATCTGCATAACAGTTTCACATTCATATATTGTAAAACACGAAAAAATGCAAAAGAAATACAGCTTAATGTTCTATATGTTTACATAATATCTTTGTAAAACTTTAAACTTAAATCTAGATTGTGTCAAAGTCTCTATTCTAAGAATGAAAACTCTTAAATGTAATTTCGCGTTGGGATTCGTTGTTATTTTAGAAGAATGGAAAGATTAATGAGATTCTTATATCCACTACATAATTGAATACATTTTAATATTAAGAGATGCAATTGAGATATGCAACTGTATTTTTACACTTTAATAAGTTCAAAGTTCCAGTGTTATAATTTCTTCTCAATTGTCAGGTAGAGATACAAAGTGACAATAACATTAAGAGAGAGATACATTACTCTAAATATAACTAAACGTTAAATCCAACTTCATATAAAATGGTTCAGACTTTAATTGAAAGGTTTTAAGTAGTACTCTTCTGAGAGGAAAATCGTCGGATTTAGCGTTTAGAATTAATACAATTCAAACAATTACTACTAAAATTAATAGTGCGTTAACTTCAATAATCTCTTCACAAAATTCGAAAATTCTGAATGTAATGCGTCACAATAAAATACATTTTTAAATTATTAAGTAAGTAACAATTTGATTTAAATACGTCTGGCACTATGAAATTAGAAACGTCAGATGAGATTTTCCAAATATTTATGTCACTCGGTATTATAATGTTTGAATAGTTTAAGACTATTATTTATTATCAGGATCAGATTAAAGAAATAATTTAACTTCTATTTTTGTTGTTCATTTTTAAATACGCTCAATTGCACGAGCTGCCCATCAAAACCATGATTTTAAAATATTTTCATATAACTTCTTAATTGATTTATTAATTTCAATTGTAACTTAAAAAATAAAGAAAATCGAATTCTGACCGAGTGACTTCCAAACTTACAAATTTACACCGCGGTATCGGGCTTTTTCTCAGGGTGCTTGGTGTCTCCGTTGCTGATATAGTCTCCATGGTCGTGAGAAGGGTTCTCCGAGCCCTTGACGTCGTCGTGAGAGGGCAAGGGGGCTTCGGAATCACCTCCATCGGGAATATCAGTTCGGTGGGAGCGCCCTGCCACATACCAATAGTTTAGCGATCAAGAACTGTACGAGTTCTAAGAACTTGTTTGCTGAGTTGAGAGTAACTATTATTTAGTATTTGAGAACAGTTAGAAGCGGTGGTTAGCACAAGCTGTGCTGTGAACGATTCAACTTTCTAAACAGCTTTTGTATTATTATTAAATGCTCTTCAATTAATTAGTGACTTGATTTATCGAAAATTTATAGATATGTATTTCTATTAAAGTACAGGAATTATTGACAAGTCACATTCGACATTTAATTATTAAAACGAGGCAAATGTTTGATATAAACGCTATCGAGGTTTTTATGCAAACTTTGAAGTTTGAATGAGTTTTTTAAAGTAATATTATTTTACTTTTTGCCATTTTATTTTTTCTATTTTACCACACCAAAACAGTGAAAAACAATTTTAATATTTTCAAGCTTTTGATTGTTTCAATTCAATAACATCAATGGACTTTGTTTTTTTAGTTATCAACAGTACCACTGATATTCTTTGTAACTTAAGCTTACTTAACAGTAGATTCGAGTTCCTTTTAAAAACGGAATCTCAGCAGCTTAAAAATATTAAAAAGTGCAAGTAAACCATTTGTTAAACCAACCACCAAAACAGTAATCATACTAAAGTTATTAATCAGTAAATTTATAAAAATAAATAATAGTATAAATATTTGCCGAAGGTTACCTAATGAAATAAACACATTATTAACCAAAACCATGTCTTGACATAAAAGGATCAGAATGACAGACATGCTCAAAGAATCCCACACTAGGTACAAGAGGTGACAACCCATTTGCACTAGTTAAGTAACAGACTGAAAGAAATATGCAATGTCTGAAAACATCGCTTAAGACAGTTTAAAATTATCAAAAAACATGCGTAATTTAGAATAAAAACCATGATGCAGCCATGCTTAGATCAGAAGAAAAACATCGAGCATGCGAAGAAACATTCTTATTAAAAGTTAGTAACATGCAAAATTTTGAATAATTTCGAAAGTTCTTGATCGCTGAAACTGCTATGTGGCAAAAATAATGCTAAATCTTATACTAAATTGTATATAATATTAATATCTAAATAAAATAAACTACATAAACAAATAATCACAAACACTGCCATTTCGCACATCTTTTAAAAGAAAGCCATTCGAACGATTCCTACTGCGTATTTAGTTTCGCGGTGAAAGCTTCACAAAAGTGATTATTATTCAATTCACCACTTTACCTAGAGACGACCTCGACAGCCTGTCGGAAAGTATTTTGTTAATATTTTCAAAATTCATAACATTAATTTCACCTACTTGCATGCCTAAACGTAAAAGCAATCCGAAAAAGCATGACCGAAGTATAATCATTTCATTTTTAATATCGACAAAAAAGTACATTTTGTTGATATTATCTTGTGTGTTAGCTCCCGGTCTATAAATATTTCAATGGTAAGGGATATTACATTCACAAAATATAACTACTAAAAACTTAAGTATAGTGTGAAATGGAGTTACATAAATCATATATTTAACAAAGTTTGATCTCATACGTATTTTTTCAAAGCATGTTTAAAAAAGTTGATAATGATAACATGCAAGATTTCCAATAATTTTTGAATAAATTTAATTAGCTTTACAATAATATGAATTTAATTCTAAACCAAATGACTGTAAAAATAATGGATGCACGGACAAAAACTCCACAAAACACTGAATAAAAGCCAAGGAAACTAGAACTTACCGGCAAAGCACCATCTGTCGGTGGCGAACGCAAACACGATGAGAGAGACGGCAATCAGTAAGACAAGGACCGCAATAACGATGCCCACGATAGCGCCTGTCTCTAACTCTACGCCTGGAAAATAAACAAAATCATTAAATCACGATATTACAACGTCACAGGTGTGTGAATCCAGTAATTGGCTTCAAGTTTCAAGTGTTCAAAATTGTTTGTGATTACATTGTTAATATAAGAGCTGTGTATATTATTTAAAGAGGAATAACAAGTTCTAGTTGTCAATATTTAAACTTTAACAAATAAAACAGTAAACATGTTATATAAAAGTTATAAATAAATAATGCTGGACAATCCACACAACATCATCTAGCCCCAAGCTAAGCAGAGCTTGTGTTATGGGTACTAGAAGACTGACATACTTAATACAATACATTACATAGATAGATATTTTTTATTATACATATAAAATACCAAGAACGCCTGGAAAAATATTAAATTAAAAATAATATTATTAATATTATATTTATATATACAGCATTCCTAGGCTAGGCATCAATCTAGCCATGCTTAAAAAACCTAATTATTAAAACCATGCAAAAAAATAATTCGCATACACATTTTGGAAAATAAACTAAGTAGGTAAATATATTTTATACAAAACACGCAAGACGATAAAATGCAGTTACTACAAAATCTTAAGTTTACAAAGTATGCTACCAACCACTATCTCCTTGACTATAAACACATTGGCAGGCATTTTTTGGACCTTACCATAGAAATCGATTGTCAAAAATGATGCTTTTGTTTTCCGAGCTGTAGGACAAACATATTTTTGAGAGAGAGAATTTATAATTAACTCATTTAAAAAACTTGTGATCCAAATGTTTTTTGTAGATTAAGTGAAGAAGAATCTAACCTGCTGGTTCCTCCATGGTGCTGATCCTGACGGCCAGCTGCTCGCGGCCGAGGTCGTTGAACACGTCCAGGTAGTAGGTACGCTCCACGTCCTCCTTCTTAACCCGATCTATTATCAACGTCACGTTGTAAGTACCGTTGCCCTGAAATTAATATTAGTTTTTACACAGAGGCCTTAATCAACCTTTAGCAACTTACTCGAACATGATAGGAAAAAATAGTTAAAAGTTAACCAAGCTTTTTATTTTAAAATCCAATATGGCGGACAAAACAAGATTGCGGACTAGACACCGGTAAGCACTTCTCCAAACGGTAGAAGTGCTATCGCCGAATGCAATAAAATAGTTCATAGATAAGTACTCCATAAAAATATGATGCATTTATTTTTACCATGTGAGAGTCTTTTAATGTTAGTGTTACCAAGTGCAAAGGCTCGAGAGCACTCATAGTGCCCCGCATCTCTGCGTACGAGTATATACATATATCTATGTATGAATATTTATTTGAATCATGTAGTACACATGCATAAAGCTCTGCTTAGCTTGGGGCTAGATGATGTTGTGTGGATTGTCCAACATTATTTATTTATTTATATTTATAATATAATGTATTGTTGTAAGGATCCAGGGGGGGGGGGGGTCATGGGGGTCATGACCTTACCCTGAGCTGGTTCCAGGACATAGGTGGACCACAAATTGAACATAAAATTATAAATTCTTGACTTGACCACGACTATGTGACCCCCCCTGGCGCCAAAGCTGGATCCGCCCTTGGGTGTGTCAGTGTGAGTGTTACCAGATGCAAGGGCTCGAGCGCGCTGACGGAGCCGTCGTCGGTGGCGGCGGGCGCGCGCAGGCGCTGGCCGGCGACGGTCCAGTCGGCGGCGGGCGGCGGGTGCGCGCGCACCGTCACGTTCAGCCGCCCCGCCGCGTTCAGTTGCAGGCCGAAGATTGTGATGGCCGTGGATTCCACTTTCGGAGCGTCTGGGGACAGTTACGGAGATTTAGCATACTTGATAACTACATTTATAACTTTTTTAGAGAGACTTATTAACCTATGCATTGAGGCCAATGGAAACCATTTTGAGTTAATGGTTAAGACAAATAGACAATTAGAAGTAATTTGTAAAACAATGGTCTGAATGCAATACTTACAGTGTACAGCGAGCTGTCGTTTCGCGAACCTGGGCGCCTGCAAGGCCTCGTGTTCCGCCATGCAGACGACGGTCCGTCCGCCGTCGTCAGCGCTCAGCGTGCGGCTGATGTTCTGCGAGATGGTCTGCAGGTCGCTTCCCGGCTCGGAGGACACGATCGGCTGGTGGACTCCCACTAGGAGAGGTTCATCGTCTGGGAAAATAATAATCATGTTGGTTTTGCAACAACTATATAAAACAAGTCATCTATTGCAACTACTAACGGCCGGTTTCTGGAAACCCAAATCACGATTGATCCGAGTTTGACACATAGTAATTATTAGATTTTTTCGTTGATCATCGTTCGAGAAACCGGCCGTAACAAACTTTCATTATTATTCGCAAAATTAGATTGCACAGAAATATACACTGGCAGGATGACAGATGTCACAGTATGTTAGTAGTAGCTTTGCATTCCATGCTGTGGGTCGTTGGTTCGATCCCCACCATCATGTATTGTATGTTATTACAAAAAAAAGTTTACAAGTATTTCATTAGTAATCTAGTTCTCAAAGTACAGCGGTTTAGTTTAAAACTATGACCTGTAGAACTCCTCCTTTTCAGACTTGTACATTTTAGGTATCATCTCCTACAAAAAGAGAAGATCTTCCGTCAAGTGAACTTTGTTTCAAGTTCCAAGGAACGATGCATGGTATTACCTATGTTCGAACCCCGTCATAACTTCGTTTACCATGTGTTGGTTTGTTGTGTAGGTGCAGTTGTTCATGTAACGAGTTAGACAGCGCTTCAAATATGGATTCGACACTTACCCAAGAACCAGGAGATCTTGGCTGCTGGCCTACCATCAGGCACGGAGCACTTCGCCATGAAGACATCGCCTTCTTTGAAGGCCGGCTGCGGGGGCGACAGCAACTGAGGATCCAGTGGTGCCTCTGTGGAAGATAGTTATTTTAATTAAGTCATGGCAACAACTAAGATTAATATTATTAACTTTATTTAAGTACTCTTTGACGACCGATTTGGCGCGACGGGCGAAGGTCCGCCTGCGACGCGGAGGTTGCCGGGTTCGATTCCCACCTTGGGATAAATGTTTGTACGATCTGCAAATATTTATTCCGGGTGTTCTGAGTATTTTATATGTATAATAAAAAAATATTTATCTATGTAATGTATTGTATTGTATTAAGTATGTCAGTCTTCTAGTACCCATAACACAAGCTCTGCTTAGCCTCCTCTTTACTATGCCACACATTCCGGTGCCTTTCTAAATTAATATTTTCTTCATTAAAAAATAACTTAAATAGGTAATTATACTAAGACTTACTGGCCACTGTCAGTTTCATGGTGCCGGTGATCTCGATGGCTCCGGCGGGCGGCGGCAGCACGCACAGGATGTTGCCATTCCATTCCTCTTGGATGTTGCGGATGTGAGCACCGCATTCTCCTCTCTGGAATGCAATTCATATTTTTTAAATCACACACAGTTCGAGTGCATGGAAATGAAACAATTAAGTATAGGGTTTATAAACTTTCGCAATCAGAACTTATAGTTATCGCGTTATTGTTATTTTTCGTAACGTTTATACCTACAGTAATACGAACCTTCTTGGCCGTGGCCAAGAAGGTTCAAACAGGTAATACGCGAAAATACCAGTGCAAATCAAGAAGCTAGCTGTCAATGTCATGTGTCGAAAGAATCTTACCTCCAATCCTTCTCCAAAGTAAATAACATTGCCTTCAGTGTTGCCAGGGATGAGTCTGTACGGGGTAGAGCCCACTGTCATTCTGGAATCGAGATTAAATACAGATAATTTATAATAGATCTTCAATGTGCAGTGCTTCATGTCTGTGAGTTGATGACAAGCTGAGGATTATACATTCCCATCAACATAGAGAATGGACTGAGCAATAGCCCCACAAAATTGATCACTCTCAAGAAAGAGACGACGCGACTGAGCAGCCAATTCCTGTCTCTTTTCAGTAGGTCTGTAAAAATCGTGTAGAATGAGTCAACTAGGTACTAGCCGCACGATTCATTTACCTCTCACACTTTGCCGCCCGTATTTACTTCATACCTGGGTAGGGAACGCTCAGTCTATTTACTTTATCTATGTAATACCTACAGATTTTTTAAAGTAATTTATTTTTTAATCTGATCTGAACTTAAAATCTGGATACTCACCGACATGAGTCTATGGCGTAGGGCACTTTGCACAGCACTTCCAAATCTCCTCCGACCCTCCTCACTGCTTCCCGAGGAGTGATTTGCACATTTTGACCTGCAAATAATAAAAAGTTCCAATAAATACATGATCATGTCATTTTATACATTATATACATATAATATCGGAAGCTTAGCCTTTGTAGACTCAAACTTTCCGAGCGTGCACTTAGCACGCTTCATCTAGTATCTGAAATTTAACCAATTTTTTTTTTAATTACCAATTTTAACTAATAATCAAGTCCAAATTTTGACAGTTCTCACACACAGCTCAAATGATGAAATTCAAAAACTATTAGCTAGCAAATTGCTGAATTAGCTTTGTTTAAGATTCGATTATTTTATTTCATACACTCCTGATCATTTTAATTACCTCACTATAAATTTTTCGTGAAAAAGTGGCCACATAATCTGTTAAATTTTGACTTGTAAAAGTTGTAAAGCTATGCTTTTTTGCAGGTGTTAAATTAGGTACAGTAATGTTTGCTAAGTAGCAGGGACTTCGATTCAGCCATTAATAAACATGAACAAGATACTACGTCAAGATTAACTAGATCTGTGTGAATCTCACTTCACTGCGTGCAACATACGGCGAACGATGCATGCTGGGCAAATGTAGCTGTTTTAAGACATATTTGCCTAAGATTGGGAGACATGAGGATTGTATGAGGTAAAAAAATCAATCCAGTTTTTTTACATCTCACTTTCATTGAAGGTTTGCTGGAAGAAAACTCTTTTTGGGGGTTTAACTCGTCTTTTTACATGACATTAATTGAAGTTTATTGACGTCACAACGTCTTATAATTCGATAGAGCCGGCTGCACGCACGAAAAACATGACACATGCGGCGTTACCTCGCTCTGAGACTCATGCGGCGTTACCTCGCTCTGAGGCGTTCCATGAAGTGAAAGCGAGAGCGCGGAACGAGCGACAAAGAAGCACAATCGGCCTTTGCGTTCGTTGTCACGTTCAACTATCGTCAGTAAACCGACTTTACAGACAACCATTTTTTTTTTGTATTTACTGTGTGTGTTTAAAGAATAAAGATTTTCTCAAACATTTTACACTACTCAAACTAAGCAAAACGAGTTGAAAACCTTTTTATTTATGAAGTAAGTTTAAAAATAAAGTAGATAGTCGGGTAGTCGGTAACACGGAAATCTACGTTCCCGGAGTTATTCAAACTATTCCATTCCGGAGTATATTCCAAAGTTCGCGAACTAAAACAATTTTGCATCAACAATGCATTGGAAATTGTTTTCTAAACTCCTATGCATAAAATTCGCATGAAACTACAGAGCAGTTCTACTGCGAATAAGTACTATACAACTATTCGCGAGTTTTCTGACTGTTTCATACTTATTTATTAGTACGTTATGTTATTTGTGGTTTCAACTCATATTTATTAGATTTTCAGTAAGTGTGATTATGGATCTGAAATCCCCTTTTGCAAAGCTCGCAGAATCATATTTTGTCACGTCATTAGTAGGAATTACATCTGAGTACAGTACGAACTAATTTCGATAATTTTATTAAATAGGTATTTATATATATACTTGTAGGTACTAGTTAAAACAAATATTTCGTCTATAGCTAAGTTTACGTCTCTGAAGATGGAGACGAAGTTTATCCATGTTCCCCAACAGAGCTTCGATAAAACCACTACACGTAAACCTGCTTAGAATATTCCATAGTAACAAGTATTTTCAATACAAATGTAGATATTTTACTGAATTTTCGTTGTATTCAAAACACTCTGAGGTTCAGTGGTAGGAAATATTCTTATCATGAGGTAGTGCGGGGTAGTCCTTTTATAATTATAAAGGTTATAAAAGCGAGGTTACTCATATTATACTCGTGTGTGTAAAATGCTTAATCGATTGTTTATAATGAAATAAATAGGGCAAACTCAAACCAAAGTATGTTAAATCGATTCTGATAAAGAGAAGTCTGAAGTGCCCTTGAAGCACGACGCCAAGCCGGGAGCGGCCGATATTCATTATATTGTAATAAATACGGGGAAATAATATTGGGAAAACTGTTGAAAACGACTTTTAAACTGCTGTTTACACAGCTGACATGACATCTACCGACGGGTTTAAACACAAATAAAGGCTCACTAAAAACGTAATACTTGAAAATGTTGCAAAATAAAAGGGGGTTTGCTGCAGCGATATTTATCGACGGATTTCAATAAAATATGATAGGCAGACTAAGATCATATATGTACATATGATGTATATGACTTTATTTTACATAAAGATACACAAGATTACCGTATTTCTGGCTCGGTCTGAAAAACAGCGCTGCTCTGCTTTTTGCGGGGCAGCAAACAAGCTGAGACTGAGCCTTTTTGACAGCCTATCTTTTTAATTATTTTACTGTATTTATTTGTACTGACTTATGTTGTTTTTTTTTTTATGCTCTGTATTCTCTGTGTTGTCTGTGTTGTCAAATAAATATATTTCATTTCATTTCGTTTCAAGATGTCTGCGAATCTAACAGAACTAAGTACTAGTAATAATATCTAAATATGTTAAAAATTGTGTATGATTGTTATCACACCTAAACTACTAAAGTAATTCAAATACTTATTCAACTTAACAGCTTATTATCTGGGTTCAAACCTAGGCTGTTTTATTGCGATCGAGAACTCGAATTCTGAGCTACAGCTCGGAACCAACCAAATGCGCTAGTGCTGGTAACAGATTTTTTGCTTCATATTTATTTGATTTTTTTATAATATGTTACGTTTACAATTAAGTTTCTTCGCGTTCTGCAGAATTATCTGGCAAACATTGGATGGGAAGAGCCGAAGACCGGGCGCAGTGGAGCGTCTCAGGAGAGACCTACGAGCAGTTGACTGAAATACGTTGATGATGTATTACCAAAGCGTACACGCGTACGAAGTCGCGAGTAACAACTAGTGATAAATGTATTTATCTTCTAACTTCAGAAGGTCCCAGACTCTGTAGATAATCCTACTTATCCCAATGAATATAACATGGAAACGATCTTAGACTCGGAAGATTTAGACCATGGCTCTTGAAAAGGCTACGTATCTACTTATTTCTATCTAGATAGATAGAAATCTCTTTATTGTCTTTGTAAGTCGGTTAAACAAACAGTAAGTGCACAATAAATAATTAAATATTCACGGAGAATATATTGCAAATTCAATATATAAAAGTATCCAACATAATAAAATAAGCGCAATCAAATTGACTATGTCCCTAGGGTTGCCAGCGCTGATCGTTTGTCATAGTGGGAGCTCGGACAATTTGTTTTTATTACCATCCTTCGCAATCGTTTTAAAAAGCTAGGGCTGGCAGCGGCTGTAACCTTTATAAATGACTTTTTTGTTATTGAGTTATAACCTTTTTGGCGGAGAAAATGGACGAAAAAAAATAGTCGTAGTCGTGAATTCTATAAAGTCACGCGGATCATTTAGAATCGTATATATACTAGGTGATTCTAGGTGCCAGTTCCACGACCAGAACTGATAAGAAACATATTATAAATATTTAGATAAAGGAATAACCAAAGGTTCTAAATGATCCTTGTGATTTTACTTAATAAAGTAGTTTTGAGTTTGACTTTGTTTATTAAGTTTTTTGTTTAGTTTTGAGTTTTTATTTAATATAATTGAGCTGAGTGTGATCTGTCAAAGTTTGCACATGACAAATTATTTTTTATATTTTTAAACTATATTTTCTTGATTGTTTGATTACCAACTAAGCCAAGAGGCCTCTCAATAATAAGTTAAACATTGTTTAGTGTGCCAACCCTGTCAGTCGTCCTACCGCAAGTAATGTGAATAACCATTTATTGCGATAATTGTGAATTGCCAGCCCTGGATCGGATTACTTTGTTAAAACATTTTTATATTTTATTGCTAAGAAATATATGATTGATTTTTCAGTGTTTACTTACGTAGGTAGAAAAATAATATTTGTGTTTTGAAAATAATGTTTGATCTGTATGTGGGTGTTACAAAGTATTTACAAAACAATTACAAAACAAGTCAACAAAACAGTCTATCAGGTATCCACTATTCCAAACAATTTCCAAAATTAATACCTTTGTTTACTTCGAAACGAACTTAAGTTGTTTTCTTTTCGAAATTAAGTCTTTTTCGATAAAATAAAAAATATCAAAACAATGAGCCGTCTTATCCCTAATAGCTGAATAGGCAAGCTATGTGCTGTGCATGCCAGTTATTTGTCGCATGACGTTGCTACCTGGAGAATGAGAAAACATTGTCTTCCAGATAATATTGGATTGATTTTGACTAACATTTGGTTTATTTAGGAGAAAACAGCGGAAGAAAACTGAGAGAGTTGATGATTTTATCGTGGAGAGTTGTTCCAGCAGTGGGGCAGATAATAATATATTCTGTACAAATAATAGAGCCGTCTTCAATCGTCACCGACGTTGCATATTGCAATCATGTGCTTGTAGATAGCATCAACTCTTTACTCGTTATTCGGTAGTCATCCAATTTTTTTTAGCATTCCATATTGAAAATATCACCCGGTTATCCGCAAATAAAAATATACCTAAAAAGACAAAAAAAATAATAAAAATCCCTATAAATCTGACAAAACGGCCTCATAACCCGAGTACCCTTAGGCATTACACAGGGTGTTCCAAAACTGATTTTATTGAGTGCGCACGATATACAGGGTGGGTCTATTAGCAATTAGGACCCTCGAAGGGATGAATTTATTATGAAGGGCTGGAATTTTATATTGGCTTATTAGGTGCCGGCATTTTCTTGTGATGTATCTTGTACTTGATACTTTGGGGTTGAAATTAGGGTCGAAGGGAAGAATCTCTAGGTATTTTGTACGGTTCGTAACATAACTGGTGGGCTGCGGCTTCGCGTTAGAGGGTAAAGGCCATATTCATCAAATTAGAACAAAATAACTGAAATATAGCTTGTTTTTTTATGATCTTGTAATGTTATGAGGGAAGTTATATAACAAAGAAATGATGACTATGAGTGTGGCTGAGTATGCGAGTAGAAGAAGGCCGCGAACGAATTGGACAGATTGTGTGGAAAGACAGGAAGTTGATAATGCCTGTCAGGTGCCTGTTAGGAGTAGTAGATAAGTTACCTATATAGCATGTAGCCAACTACTGTTACATCGTTTGCTCAAGTATCACACATGCATAATAGATAGGCCTATCCGTAGATACCTTTATTGTACCATTGACATCTTCCTTCATTACTATAAAATATTATAAACCACAATTGAAGCGAACGTTTACAATAAAAAACACCCCATTGGTCATTGAAAGACCCCAATTTGATACAGGGTGACCATTTCAGGGGCCCCACTTTAAACAGGGTGTGCAATTACGAGCGCGTCGCTAATCCCCCGCCAAATAACCGCATATTATTATTTGCTTTGGGGATTGCGGGCCCTTGTTGGGGATTAGGTGCGGTGACCATGCTTTCAATAAAACCTAGAATTTTTTTAAATACAGCATAATTTATAAATAAATTTTGATATGCCAAGCCTAAAAGGCAGTAGGTATGTCGCCATCGCGATCATATTCCGATCACATTTAATATGGGACCAATATGAAGCAATACTTATTCACGGATATCTCACACAACGCGCTCTACTCCCAAACTAAGCAAAGCTTGTACTATGGGAACTAGATTGCTGATATGACACTTATTAACATTTTTTTGTAAAAACATACATATACATAAATACAGTCACACCCAGACATTACAAACCTATTTTTATCAATGGATCTTTTTTCTGTATTAATTAGGGCTTTTTCTATTACGCAATAATTATATTTTTTTAAATATATGAATATCTATGCAATATTCCAAAATGTAGATTCTCTGATAACATGTTCTATAGATTTTTTTTAAGTAGATATTTAATTGCGAGATACCCTCTACTAAAAACTATTATAAAACTTTGTGTGTCATTTCTCTAGAATCAAATCCAATATAGGTGAGTTAAATCCTGCATTATCAGAAAGCTGTCACCCTACAGGAGCCGCTGGCGCATGGCACTGCGCAGACAGGATGATTATCATGCATGGCATGGTGGTCACACGAGGGTCGTATTGTGCATTTGAATCTGTCACTCGTTAGATCTACTATTTCAATGAGTTTTTTTGTACAATATGACAGATGGCTTGCTTTAGTCGTTAGTAAAAAAAAACAAAAATACTTATTACCAAAGTCTGAGTTCATAAGCGGATTTTTTTTTAAGGATGTTTACTTAATAAATTTCCTTTTTTAAAGTGTTTTACAGTTAAAAACGACTATTTATGTAGATAGTCTATCAACAATCTCGGGAACTAGAAGAACAAACTTTCCTTAGTTTGACAATAGAGTGTATCGAGCTATCGATGAATCATATATCCGGAAATACTTTAAATTTTAGATTATACAAAATTTTTTTATTTTATTTTATTTTTTTATTTTATTTTATTTAAAGTTTGAACCAACCTGTACACAGCAGCACATAGTAACAATACAAAAAATATCGTTTATCATAATACGTAATATCCATATCGAACACGATAAAAAATCGTAACGCGATCACTACATTGCCGGTTTATACTCCGCTAGCTGTACTCTTTGTGGTACAAATAGGTACAAGTAGGGTACAGAACAGAAGTACTATTGTGACAATTACAATAAATAATAGTAATAATATTTGTCGAAAAAACTGAATGCGATAGTGTCAGAGAACACAGGGGTGATTCTTTGATACTATAATAATAATGTATTGTGATTGCGGATATACGAAATGAACAAAACCGACTTCAGTAATATCTACTTCAAACTCATTTTTATTTACTCAAAAAGTGTCTTATAAAAAAAATGGGATGTCTTATAAAAAAAATGGGATCACCTGGAAGTATGATTTATCAAAATTGGTTTACAATTAGTGGAGTACATATAGCGTAACAATATAAAACAAACAGTCGAATCGAGAACCTTCTTTCTTGAAGTCGGTTGAAAAGGTTAGGGAGTATTTTTACAATGAGCCTCATTGCATAAACATGTCAAAATCCAAGTCCCCCATCCAACACGCCGGACGCACCACTCCATTGGGCATGCTCGGCTAGGGGGGCGGCAGTACGGACTTGCCATCCGTAGCATCGTTGAAACGCAACCAGTGGCAGTAATGTATGGAAATCAACGATTATTTAACTAGCTTCAAAATAAATAAAGCCATTAAAAATAATGACAGCACAAAACATAACAAAAATAACAGATCTAAAAAGAGGAAGTTCAGAATTCGGCTGTATTTTCAGTGCTTATGTGTCCTTAAAACTTTTCAGAGATGAGCCGATTTTTTAATTTATTTGAAAGATGGTGCTTGACTTGAGGTGCTTTGGTTCAACTTGTGTTCACTGATTTTTAAGTCACCTATAATAATTATACTAATGCGTATTTAATTAAATCATGTGCCTGTTTTGAGTTTTCTTATATTATGTATCTCCAAACCTAACAAATGACAGTCGACTTAATGGACCGAATTTACTGTTAAATATTCACGAACACTTGACACTGGCAGAATGGCCTGTCTACTGGTACTGACGGGCAAAGGCCATATTTAAAAGCAGCAGTAAATCGAATTGAGAACCGTTTTTACATTTTCAATTGAAAATATAATAATGTGTTGAGATTTCACTCATAACGGACAAAGTTAGAAGACAAAGGACCTTAGGGATACTTGACGCCAAAAGCGCCGCCATTATGTAACCTAAGCAGTATTTAGTGTTTCCACGCCATTTCTGTTATGAAGCTACTTTTGAGCTAGACTTGGAGTATTCGGAGAAGGCATATACTAACTTATATACATACCTTCTATATCCATGATATCCGCAATAAACACAACGATAAAAAGGAGACAAGATTTGTAAAAGAATTGCCCAAGCATCAGATGTCAAACTTATTATTTTAATTTCCGTTCTCGGCTGCAGTGCTTCTTTTTAATAGACACGCATTTAATAGAAACCATGGATTTGTGAAGTAATAATGCGATAAAAAATGCAACGATATAAATTCATCTTTGTCCGAAATAGCTCATGCTATAAGTTTATTGCTGTTAGAATACTGATACATAGGAATACATATTATCACCCCAACACCAAACAAACATTAGCAAATATAAGACAGGGTAGCTCTGTCACAGCAACTTCGAAGACGATAGGTATGAAAGGGAAATGGAGATGTATCCTGTAGCGTTATTTATCGTCGGTTTTCAATCAAATTCCGGCAGACTGACTTCAACATAACATATGAGAACAATAAATAAATTGAGTATTGAAAACTTCATGGCACACCAGACGTGCGCGAGGTGTCTATCCTCAAAGACCAGCCCTCAGTGAACTCTCGGGATATCCGAAGCAGTTTAGCAGCGCTCCGTCTGCATGCTTGCTGGTGTCAAAGTTATGCATTTAATTTCCGTTTTCAGCTCTGCGGTGCGTCTTTACTGCGCTATTTTATACGAAACCAGACTCCATTTGCGAATATTATGCTAAATCCATTTTATCCAGCTCAAAGCTTAGAGAATGTATAAAGAAAATAGGGTGGTTAGACTCAAAAGGTTTGCTGGGAGAAAATTAGAAAATAGAAATAAAATAGAATAATAAAATGATATATATTTTCTGTAAGCTCTGAGCTAGACGGGGTTAAGCTTAGCTTGTTGTTTGTCGTGTTTGTAACTATATATAATTACACAAAAAAATTCTTAGGAATTTATCTTTGTATTAAACTTAAAATCTGTGAAATACTGTCAAAATGTATCTAAAAAGCTTATAATTTCTTGTGATCCTTGATTAATGTTTAAAAAATAACAGAACTAAAAAAATAAAAATAAACTCAAAAAATACCATAGAAAATCATCTACGCACATAAATAATACATAAATATGTTTATCTGACAGCAAAGAACTAATAAAATGAGGATCCCAATAAAAACCGGATTAACTACCGCAGGCGTCACACGAGACCGCGGATTAATTTCTGTTGAGCACAACCCCTTTGTACATCGCTTTGAAGGCCTTGTACTGTACCTCTACCATGAGTTGTCACAGTAAAATCGCCTGACTTTACTACAGTAGTTACGTCAATATTAGTATTACGAATTTTAGTACCCAACTATCCGCTAGAGGCGCTGTACAAATCTTCATACATTTTTTTAACTACAGACGCTAGCGAGTATAGTATATATTATATCGTATAGTAAAAACTCATGGTAGAGCTACTGATGTGACTAGCTTGCGTCTGCGTCGTTCGTATTGTAGCAGCGTACCTTTTTCCGGAATAAATGATAATAAATAAATAACTGTAAGGATATTATGTTCTAATCCACAACGATCAAGATAGATCAAGACAGACATCACAGCTAAGTTGGTAGTAGCTCTGCCTTTCATGATGTGGGTCGTGGGTTCGATTCCCCAGAGCAAATGTTTGTGTGATGAACATAACAAATCGAATCGTCATTTGAAATATGATTGTGGAGACAGTCAATCATCCAATAAAACATCACGACTTCACGGCATGTAAGCATATCCTTGATTAATAAAGAGTAATAAAGAGTCCGGCGACTGCTGTTTAAAATTTTATTTTTGTAAACAAAATTTAAACAACAGTATTCGTTTTTAAAACAAAACGATTTTCAAATCGAAAAAAAGGGGTAATAACGTTATTAAGCAATATTCATAATACTGTATTTGATCCCTTAACCACAAAATCAGAACCTCACCACGAAACCAAGAGCTTCAAAATGTAATAAAAGTAATACTTATTGTATTAAAATACCGTAATGTATCTACCTGAAGATGGATGTCTCCATTTTTGTGTTCCAACGCGCGGCATAAATGTAATTTATTACAATCCTGGGCGCCTGTCACACCGTATTGTAACGTATGACAGGCTTCACAGCTCGCCCATGCTGTGGCTCGTTCTCTGCTCGATCCCTACTCAGAACAAGCAATCGTTTGATAAACACTGATGTTTGTTCTGTGTCTGGGTATTAATAAGTATTTTATGCATGTTTTTTTTACAATAATAACAGTAATCAATCAGCAATCTAGTTCCCATAGACACGCTTTGCTAAGTTTGGGTCTAGAGCGTGATGTGTGAAATGTCCGTGACAATTCATATACATTCATTATTTCCTATGTGGATAACATGAAATGTGGGTACCTGTAACTACCGCTTCTATATCAAGTTTTACATTAATTCTGGTTTATTATGAATCCATATTTACTGTCTTTGTAAATATTCAATGAGATATCTCTCGCTAACTTAATTTATAATGAGCAAAATACCTATGAATATGGATTTAAGTTATAGCAGATATTCATCCGCCCCAGTTTCACGAGCTATGCTGATATGGATAAAGTATTTGCTGAACTAGCAAACTATTACAAATATTTGAAAGCGCTCGCCTATTGAGCTTACGTGGAGCTTTTACTGACCCAATTGACCTGAGTAGATATGTCAGTAGATTATCGAGTTTAAAGTAATACTACAATAAAAAATTAACTCACAATCACAAACGACATGACTGTTTATAAACTTGAATAATCTGATTACCTTCATCTCTCATTTTAGAAAAAATAGATTGTTAAACAAATAAATCGAATTTATGTTAAAATTATGTATTTTTGGACTCGTGGGTAACATAACTTTGCTAAGCCTGTAAAAAGGGGAGAGCGTCGGTTATTGCATCTTTATAAGAACCCGAGAGATCGACAATTCTCATAAAACCATTAATTATGTACTAAAAGCATTCATCTTTTAACCGCCAACTGTTGAACAGTTGGCGGTCAAATGCTGACTTTCGTTAGGTGAGGTTTCGTTACACTTTGGTGTGACTGCGCTCCTGTTCACAAGTCGATGAATCCTAATTTATGTCTTACAGGAAAATGTACGAAAATGTCTATGGAATTTCTCCGTAGGCCTTCGCCCTCGGAGATAAGTACAGCAAACTAAGCTTTATCCTATTACTTATTCAGGTAGACTAGTTACTTCGAGTTAATAGTTATCATTAATCAGTCTTAAGACCTTGATAGATTTCTAGAAATATTTTAGGCTTTATCATTTCATCGATCTCTATAAACCTATAAATCGTCAACGTGTCGTCGGAAGCCCAGCTATTAAATGATTAATAGCTGGGTCAAAATAAATGCGATTTGACTTGACATGGTGGCTGGTCACATGGCTATGTCCTAATGTTCTACCACGCTAGGGATACTCGCCAGTTGGTAAGAAAGCGAGAGTGCAGCAAACCTTCACTGATTGCGCCTACAGTGCGCAGCGAGCTAACTGGGTTTTGCCCATTCACTATTAAATCAATGTTTAGTCTTATTTATTTGACAAGCTTGTTAAGATCGATATTAATATATATCGCAGTAAATACAAAAGCAGCAAGTTTAAATGGCATAGCACTATTCGCATCAAACACTCTGCGCTCCCTCGGCGTCATTTGCGTCCCCTGCGACAGCGCAACTCGGACGTGCAAACGCGGAGTGTAACCTACAGGAAATAATGTATTTTGTATGGTTTAAAGAGTGTACCCGCTCATGCTGTGTTCGTACCAATAATTGTTGTTCATACTCAAAGTAAATAGGTTTCTACCTTCGCCTCACCCCTCTGGTTAGCCGGAGGCAGTTCAGTTATCTCTACTTTATTAGTGGGTAGAATCCATCTTGTAGTATTTTCCTTTCTTTTATTTTATAAAAAGAAATTTCATTCTTTTCTTTGGATAATTTGGCTTATTCATTAAGCCTTATCTTTGTAATAGGTACCTATGTATTAAATATTTTCTTTGATCTAAAGATATATTAATCGAGCAAGACTTCCGGGTATAGTACTTTCTATGTTTTGTTTCTATGTATTCCATAGAAGGAATACATAGAAACACACAGAACAAATATTTATGTTCATCACACAAACATTTGCTCTGGGTTGGGAATCGAACCCACGACCCACGCATGGATGCCAGAGCTACTACCAATTGAGCTGTGACGCCTGTCTTATTGGTGAATATCAAAACAAGGCTCAATGGGCTATACGTTAAGAACTCTTAACAAATAAAGCTACAAGTATCTTAATGCCTTCCTGCGCACACACCGGAAGTCGTCTTTCCCCTCCATAGATAAGTACTCAATAGTTATTTATTACGCCTCTATGATCGCGCAAGCTTCACCGTCTCTATTGTTCACGAGGACCGTATAACGAAACGCTCGATAAATCTCATTGCGATGACATTCTGTTTCGACTGAATGAAATACTTACGGAATAGAAACTAATTTCGGCGCAGATTTAAGAGCCCGGAGACTTCCGCTCGCAATTTTATTTTCCGTAAACATCGTTTTCCGTATTTTTTGGGTTTTTTTAATTTGTAGTTATTTTGAAAGACATCTGTTCTTTTGTATTTAAGATGAAATTAAGTCAACTACACTGTAAATATGCGGAAAATTTAATTTGCATGTCATATAACTCACATGTCAAAAGTATCAAAACAAAGACATGGCTCGTAGCCGTACCTACGTAGTGGAGCAATGAATCTCTGGGTTACGGAAGGCGGCCTCATCCTAACTCAGATTATAGAACGATCTACGGAATGTAGATGACCAACACTGGATGAGACGAGGCGAAGACATGGCTCAGTGGTGCATCGTGAGAGACACCTAGAGAGGACTGTTAATTTAATGTCCCTCCCATTGTCTGGCATGAACTCTACAAATAAAATATAATGAAGCAGCACAAAGCTAGCAATAACACGCAAACTTGATAAACTGTCACAACGCAAGTCGGCTTACTTCGACAACTCGGTCATAATACTGTTGGAGATGAACTGTTTCCGTTGTTTCATACGACACGACACGACATGACGTGATTAATTATTAGGTATCTACATATTATACGAAAATGAATAAAACCGACTTCAATGGCCCTCGACAAGTAAATACACATCTAAATACTATTCAATAACGATTAATGGCGTTTTTAAAAATTGGCTTGATAAAATTTATATGGGACCACCTCTGAAGTATTTATCTATCAAACAAAAGAGTCATCAAAGTCAGTTCGCAATTGCCGAAGAACTCGCATAACAAACACCCAATCAAAAAAAACACTAGTCTTGTAAGTCTAGTCTTTTGGCAATAGTTATTTATAATACGTTTATGTGAATTGTGACCTTTCTGCGGTGACTTAATTGTAAAATCGAACAATCATTATACTCTCAAAGTACCACAACCTAACGTACAGGACATACTGCTTATTTAGCATTTAGCTGCTTATTTAGGATTTAGCAGTGTCAAACTCACAAACTATATGTCAAGTCTCTTGCTTTATAGATATTTTTAGAATCGTATTTAGTTTCAATATCGTATGATGACAATGGACGCCATCATCAATGGACATAAGCTGCAAGTAGATGGTATTCGTTACGACGAAGGTTCTCAGAAAAATGATGGTAAACAATTTTTATACGGTACACAACATACCTATAGTATCTGCCATGTTGGAGCTGGTTTATAGACACTGTGGGAATTGTGGGGTCATTATGGTTCTTTCTTGGACACTCTGAATAGAATCGTACAATGTTATTGGGACTTACTGTCTCCATGTGACTTTGCAGGTTAGCAAGTGCTGGCGTATAGATGATATAGGAATCAAGGGGTCATTGTGGTCCTTTCTTGGACTTCAAAATATATTCGTCATGTCATTGTGATTCTGAACAACTGTCATAAGCATTGTTCGTAATAAAAGAGTGCGAAAGAGGGTAGACCGGTATGTCTGCCAATGACTTTAATATCTACTTGCAAAGACTTCATACCTATTAAAAATACCGTGGTTCCTTTGTTATTTATGGTTTGTTAATTTATTAATGGAAGGTAAAATAAACCTACTTATTGCAAAATAACATAAGATTGCGATTCATTAATTTATAAGTAAGTATCTAATTACATTTAAAGTGCTTTCTGTTTTGATCCAAGGTTGTAGTATCCCCAAAAGACCGTCTCATAACCTTTAAGGATAAATTAAATCTTTGTTTTATGTAAATTTATTCCATATAATACAATTGAGTTAATCTAACGGTAAAAAGAACGTAACATACTTATTGCGTAACGCACCACTTTCCGCGAAGTGGGGCGACTGTTCGAAATTCTATTGTTGCTAAAGTTTGCTCACTGGGCACGTAATGGTGGCAGACACCTTGACTATACCTACAGTTACACACTTTAAATATTACATATAAAACATTTAACAAATATAAATATCTATAGGAACGTGGTGACGAATTTTGGACACAATTCACTTAGGAAATAATCCTAGTTAGTATTCATAGCCTTGATAAAAACGGTTTAAGTTATAAAAGTTCTACAAAACTTTTGATGATTACTTATGACGCAGTATGATGAATACAAAATTACAAAACACTAAGTTGATATATCTATTTTTCAAACGGCATAATAAATTGTAACTATTTGGCAGTATAACCCTGGTCTGCTAATTTCAGTTATATTGTGTACATAAATTGACCCGCTGTTTCGACATAGGCATCACAATTTTCGCGCTCCACCACCTGGTTGATCTATTATACTGATATTCCGAAGTACGTGAGCACCAATGAAATTAATCTGCAACCACTTCACGACCCTTAATTTGATAGTTGCGGGGTACGGTACAGCCCTTTTGAATATATATCGGTATTAATTAAAATTTCATGTTCGGGGAGCGCTCCGAGAGGTGCTCAGCTGATATGCTTCACGAAAAAAATTGGAGTACGACACGTAGTTAGTAGGTACTTCGTTTTCTGTCAAATATGTGAAAATATGTATAATTGCATTATTGTTGTATGTTTAATAATTTTCATAACTTTCGTCTTCGCCCGCGTCGTCTTTTCGACACTTTTGATTCGATTTGAAGTTGATTTATTTGCTAATCTCAGTTACAATCGTCATATCCGAGTGATATATGTTCCACATTTAAAAAAATATTTCTAAACTTATCGTACAACAATTTTAAAAAATGTAAATAGTGTTATTTGCTCTTGTCGTTTGAGTAGTTCTTGCATAACTCTGATATATTTATTGCAGGTTTCGATTAGCGTTCTTCGAGATGACTCAAAAACTAAATAGGCTCAGACACAAGCCTTTAAATTAAAATGAAACCGACTCACCGTTCAAATTCTGCTTTACAACTCAACTGTTGTAAAGCAGAATTTGAACAGTAACTTAGCAGATATATATTGAAGCGGATATGAGTCACTATCAAGTAATTTTGTCCGTAACTGGGCCGTGTCGGGTCGTGACGAAATGAGGCATCTGACCGTTACAGACTCATGCTGTTGATACCGAAGCGGGGTCTGCGGCGACTGGGGCCGCGGCCGCGCCGTCAGGCGACATCTCATTATATCAGCTGAATTCCATTTAACAGATTCAATTAAAAAAACAGTAGGTACATTCAATTTTACGGAACGTGAAGTTATGTGACGATCCTTAAATTATTTGAGGTTAAATTAATTTTTATTTACTTAGTTATTTTTTGCAATCTTCTGTAATTGTGTAATGTGTTTACAGTTTTAAATTAACGGAGAGCAGAATAGCGCAGTGCAGAGATTACACGAACTTTATATATATATACATATATTGAAATATTGTAACAACCCAAAACGTGCCAGTGATTGCTCATTTCATCACTTCGTGAAATAAAGGTGTTAAGATTGATATGGCACCGGCATCCATACCACATGCGTATTTAATTCTGTCATATTTCTGTTACAAACCAAATATTTTCTTAAATCGAATCATTTGTACGCAAAATTGTAGAAATTTAATATTACCATATGGATTTATAGTCAGGACGAGTTTAAATCTCGTTTTGAATAAATTGAAGTGTAAGATATTCAAGCGAAATGTGAATTTACGTACATTTGAGCCATTTATTACCGGCTAAACATATTTAATACTTCGGCCTTACAGGTCCCTGATAAATAATGAAAAAAAAACAATAAATTCACGTTGAAAAGTCAAACTTGGATCAAAGATCAGTCAGTTAGGGCAAAGCCCTAAATCTACATTTGTATGTGGTCTAATCCTAATGTGGCAAATGCAATGATTTGGCGTGCCTCTGACTACTCTCAGCTCAAACTTACATATTCCCAAAGTTGTGACCCTGTGTTATGTTTAATATAATTTTACTTTAATATTAAGGTTTTTTAAGTGAAATTGAAAATAAAAAGATAATATTATCTAATATATTAAAAACACCGAATATTTTCTTAGAAAGACAAATAAATGACCCATTTAAAGACTTAAATTAGTGACGTACCGAGGCGCCTATTTAGTAAATGAGTCGCTACTAATAAAACGTAATTGATAGTTAAGACGACCCAATTGTCTGTCTGTCTGTCCCACGGTGCCAGTAGAAAAATGTTGCCAAACATACCTACCTACCTACTAGTCACGCAACGCAACCAACTCACGCAGCGTAACTCGACTTCAAGCTACCTCGTGCAGTGTGTATGACTTCAGCAGGCATATTATGTAACCGAATCATATTAAACAATAAACATCACAAAATAATTTAAAGAATCACGTTGGCTTGTGATACTTGACCGCGCCATAATCGGTTCATTCGTTAATGAGGTATGTACAATGCTACAGACAGACATACATATTATATTTTGTAGGTGATTCTTAAAGCCCTTTCGTCTGGAGCCTAGAAGAGCCCTGTTGCCAACTAGTCGCGAATAACACAATAGCCTCGCGATTCCAAAGGTCATGGGTTCACGTTCGTACTCAGTCATGCAGTAATGGGTGTTGGTTCGTACTCGGTCATGCAGTAATGGGTGTTGGTTCGTACCAGGCTAAGTGTTATGGATGAAACCGGCTTATGACAGTGCAGTATCTACTTATAGAATGTTGTTTTCAACATTATTTTAGTGATTCATTTACTTGTTCTCAAATAACAATGAAAAAGATTGTCTATCTGTAGGTATAAATGTTTCGTACCTACCGTTTAGGTACAAAATAACATTTTTTATGTGAATAATACAGTTTTCATCCATAATTTTGGTATTAGGTACGGAACACGCACTTTTGAAAGTGAAGTTGCGAGCGGAAATTCCCGGGCTATAGAGATTAAAGTTATATTAAATGTTTTAATCGCTATTTATTATAAAAGTCAATCGTATAATATACCTCCGAGCTTACAGATAGCAATATTTCTTAGAATTAGTCGCAGTGGATGTGGGTCGGTGATATTTTCCAATCTAGATTAACTCGCACACGACTACGCTTTCAGAGAGTTGGAGATATACGTAGGGTTAGGAGCATTGAGGCCGTACTCCGAGTTTTACTCGAATCAGTCGAGAAAACTAACGCAAATTTTGTACGACCCGAAAAGTTTGATTGAAATCCGTTGATAAATAAACAGAATTTCAGGCTGAAACAGACAAAGGACAAGACCATTTTTTTTGTCCAATCTCGACTGAGACGCTTCGCTCGTATCGTTTGTTCAAAAAAACATTTCGTCGGATTTAAAAGCTCCTTGTTTGAAAAGATTTTATTAATTTCGCGATCAGATCTCTTACCGTTTATATCCTCCTTTTTGAAGTAATAAAGAAACAAACGGAGGTTCATAATTCTGTAAGTACACAAGGGCTTTTTGATCAAATGTTTTGAGCCTGTAAACTATTTGAGATAACTCTCTCTTCAAAGCATTCAGTGTGGCCCTTTGTGACCGAGAGACCCCACGGCGACTACTGTGGCCACAATGCGCTGTCAGCAGGGACATACAATAATAAGTATTATGTTCGTTCTACACTGGGTGTAACTGCGAATTGTATGTATGTATTAAAATATGTATTCTATCAGCAATCTAGTTCATTTAGTACATATTTTGCTTAGTTCGCGACTAGAGAGAGATGCGATATGTCCATGAGTAATTAATATTCCTTATTTATATCTTTTTTTTGACTTTTTGATTGTCGCTAAAGCATATAATGTGCTTGGATTTTGACTTTGTGCGGTCCACATCCGTATTCAGTAATTACATAATAAGATCTTGAAGAATTCAAACCTACGACCTTCAAAAAAAACGTTCGTTTCGTCCGCTAGACATTGTCCTTGTCCAATGAAAAGAACATTTCCATAGTTATGAAATGTCTTGAAGTGTGGACACTCTGCTCTCATACTTTAGACGAGTTACAACTTATAAGCGATTTAGAGAGATTTACCTCAGCAAGAACTGTTAGAAACTCAGAGTAATGAGACAGCTTGTTGCGAGTACGTGCCATCCATCTGTACGAATATAACACTGTACGTTTCTTAACTATGTTTTTTCGAACATCACGCCAAAACTGAAACACTTTTGGTAAAACTCATTGAAAAGAAACAAAAACAACACACTTCATACAAACCGACCCAGCAACAGAGTCAAAGAATATCTCTTCATTTTTGATTGAGCGAGCGAAGCGTATCAGTTTCAAGATTGACCAATAATGCTATCTGTTATCGTCTGCACATGCCTGAGCACAAATATTTTTTGCGCGTGGCGCTGTGTCGCTGCCGAACGTCAAGTTGGCGTCAACGCGTAGTGTCACTCACTACCGTGTAGTGTGTAGTGTCACATTTTATTCGTGTTCGGTCCTCAGCTTGAGTCACATTTATTTGTGTCACAGCTTGGTCTACATGACTCCAAGGAATCCGCGGAAGCGTGAACTAATAAGTTTAAGAACCGATAGATCGGATTATATCAGACTAGCTGAAGCATGCGGCTTTACATGTCTTTTATGGTTATTATTACTACCTGCTCATTCACAGACATTTATTCCTACTACTAAATACAATTTCTTTTCAGGGTTTTAAGCAATGGTCACTTTTGTATTGTTTTGCTTTTTTTAAAGTAGTGTTTAGACTTGTGTATTTCCAAATGACTAACAAACTAAGTATAATGTCGCACAGAGGGCGCCGCTGCGCTGGTTAGCGCTAACGAGCGGATAGAACACGGAAACGCTTTTACACGCGATAGTACTTCGTAAAGTTTTCGAATACGGACGCTGCATGTATGAACTACTTCCCCCACTAGTTTTAACTGTGAAAAATGAAGTGTTTTTAAACTTTGTCTCTTCTGAAATAAAGAGATGAGCTTCACTCAGTATGGCGCTCGATGTGACATTTCCTGAAATATTTTATTTATTTGTAGTTCAAAAGGGCTTCACTTATACAATACTAAGACAATTTCAAAGGAGTATTTTTAAAATTTTAATTTCTACGTGTTTAAAGATCGTCGAAACATTTTAGTAAAATCTTATCTTTATATGGGATCTCTGAAGTAACATACAGTCGAATTAAAAAACACATATTTTATGATTTAGTTGAAAAAAAAATATGGCTTTAACACGACCTCACTGATCAACCCTTAACACGTAAGGGTAGTTAAACCACAGAATAACTAATAGTCGACTAATATTAACCCCAATGATGTCATAGCTGAAATACTACTAATAAAATATAACATTAGCCCAATTTTTCGGAGCTCGTGTCAGGTTAACAAAAAAATATGACGGTACTTAGTAGTTTTATGAACTTGTACTGTACATGCCAGCACGCAATCACATTTAACGACATCGAAATTTCGCACAACGTCATCTAGTGCCAGACTAAGCAAACTATATCTAGAACGGGAACTTTATTGCTGACAAAATATTTTTATTAAAATCACTTTTCTTAAAATCACTTCGACTGTATGTTTTGTTCTAGGGTAGGTCATAATATTTCAGGTGTCCAGATAAGTCTAATATCCAGATTGTGCTATCGAAGCGCCAAAGAAAGGCCTCTTGTCTTGTAATTTTACTGGAATATCCGGCAGTTTTTGACATTAATTTTCGATAAAAGTCTGTTTTTCTTATTTTATTAATGTTTATTGTAACATTCGCGACCACAGGATTGCCATTTAAAAAAAAATACATTGAATAGTTTGTAATCACGAGGTGATTGCGTGCGGGCACAGTCGGTTGAACCTTAGGGTGGGGTTCTATCTGACCTAATTTCTTTTACCCCTAATTGTGTTTAATTACAAGGTGTGAAGGAAACGGGGTCAAAATGTATTTGACAGTGATATTAATGACAGTACAGGTTGAATTACAATATAAAGTAAGAGTCCGTGAACGCCAGACCAGGTGATTTTATAAAGGCTAAAAGTACACAAGTAAGAACGATGGATTATGAAGCTTTGGTCATCGTGGCTCTGGTACTGAAATGGTTCTAGGTGTGTAACGACCAAAGCCACGACGACCCCTCTCTCTTAAACTTATAGCTTTTAATCATATTTGTAGTGTGGAGCAATTTTGTATGACTTCGAATTTTGTTTCATTTGACAGGTGTCACAACAAATAAAAAAGTATATAAGCAATCTAGTTCCCGTAGTTTGGGACTAGGGCGCAATTTGTCAAATGTCAAATGGTATCTTGCAGCAGTACCTACCTATCCTACATTAGACCGGAGCGTTGGTTAGCCCAATGTGTCTGCTTTCAAGAAACCAAGGGTTAATCAAATTGTTATTAGATTTTTAAAAAGGGTACTTAATTCAAAATGTTTTGATCAACTACAAAAGCGTCAAAGTTTAGACAAATCTGATGCCGTGAGTTTGACATTGACAAGTGACAATGACAGAATATTTTATGAAGGTGCTAAAATGATGGGTTTATGAAATGGGTAGATTATAAATGAGCTAACGTGACCAAAAGGGTTTTTGTTCGGTATTACACTCGCATTCAACATAGTGGCTTGGCAACCGATGGTAGAAAGTTTTGTCCACAGAATAGGTCTGTGGACAAGTAGTAAGCTTATTACATACTTATACAAAATTAGGTACTAAAATATGTACAAATCTTTAACTAAAAACACGTAATGTCCACTATAGGTCCTTGCTCTAGCTAGTCTATGTCGCGTCGCGAGCGGCTATGGACAAAATTATTATTATGAATAGCAGTGGCAATGAAATAAAGATAATAATTATTATTATTACCACCTGTAGGTACATGATAGTATCGTGTAAGCAAAGCCACGTGCTTTAACTACTAGTTCTACGACAAATGGAGGTAGTCTTTCTGCAACATTAGTATGCGGACAGCGTTGTATAATTCTCTACATAATCTAATATGAGCGATGGTGTCTGTTTGTATGCAAAATAGTTTGCGGTATTATATGTACTAACTGAGCAATACAATAAACTTCTTATTAAAGAGTTTTTGTACGTGCAGTTATTCCAAGCATAACCTCAAGCATCCATCGAGATAGTCTTTGGTCTTTGAGTGTTTATTAAAATATATACTAAAATCTTAGTGTATTTTAATACATTATAATCATGTTGGTAGGTATAGTAGATACTTTTAGTAAGACAGACATTTCACTCATCACACTCTAGCCCCAAACTAAATAAAGCGATGGAAACTAGATTGTAGGAATTCAATAACGTTATTATTTTGTTACGATAATTAAGTTAGAATATCTTCTTTATTTATAAGATTGTTCAAGTTTTTATCACAGAAAATCCCCTGCGGTTGCTTTTAAGTAAACTTTGAAGTAAGTACTCAGACTTAGTTACCTACTGAATACCGTTATTCTATTGAAGACGAGAAGTAAATTTATATGGGACCAAATAAATAAAAATATTTAATAAAATTAAACAAGCAGTTTCTGAGGTCATACAATAATATTCACTTAACTATTTCATTAAATAAATACGAAAGGTTAGTTCACTTGAATATATTTTATCTCAGTGGTCAAGAACTAATTTATCAAAGTCAGTGGATTTCTTATCAAAACTAGCTTCCGCAAAAAGTAACCTAATTAATTATCCCGTTACCCGTTTCCAAATTGATGTAGCCGTTAATTCGTAAGTTAGTATCATCACTACTGCAACTCGTACATTATAATTATATGGTAACTGAGACATAAACCTGCCGTTCCAAAAAGTACCTAAATAAACATTTTTTTTCATAAATAATGTCTCAGCTCTACCTCATCTAAAATATTATTGAAACTCTTAGATATGGTAACACTTTGTTTTTCATTTCTTCGCGTTTGCTTAAATATTACAGAAATCCAGAAACATTCACTGTCAAAAGTCAACAAAACTAATCAAAAAATAATACAAACCAACTATAAAAATAATAGCGCAATAACTTCAAAGCTGGAATATTGAAGTTGACATCTGTCACTGATAATATAACTTTTCTGCGCGAGTGTACACTACATTACGATATTGGAATATTTTAGAGACCGTACTTCTCTTGTAGGTACAATATGTGAAGTAGTCTCTCAAGGAGTAGCGGTAGTTTAGATGTAGTCTATGAAAAAGGTTCACTATTTCAAATCCACCAGATTTTTTTTCAATCAGAAGTATCGTTCCTTATAAAGTGTAACACATTCATGAATATTTATTGAAGTACGGAACCTACGCTCTGCTCCCACTTGACTGTTTAACAGTAAGCAGATAGTATTTTAAGCAATGACTAATCCGAAATACGAGAAAGTATGCTACTTTCATTTCGCTAAATGACATTTTTACGATTCAACTTTGTAGGTTACTTTGCTGGATTTTGTAATCTTATTTAAATGGACATAAAATATAACAGCCGCGCTCAGAGATGTAAGTTTTTATAACTCTAAATAAATAAGTTGACAACGCAGAGGTTGTGCGGAACTAAATAGATAACCTCCTTCGTCCCGACGCTAAAACAACGGCGTGTTATTAGTTTGACGTGTCTGTGGGACGGTAGCTCTCGAACGGATGAACCAATTTTGATTTTGTATTTTTTATTCGAAAGGTGTAATAGTCGGGCAGGAGTGTTCTTAGCAATGTTTCATGAAAACCGGTCTAAGATGACCGCTCCGCCGCAAAATAACGAATCACATAATTTTACCAACTCTGTTAATATGGGTATAGCCGAATACACTATGAAAAAATAGGGAGATCTTTAATTTATTGTTGTTTAATCTGTTAATAATAAAACACTTTATATTTTAACCAATTCACTCGTATCATCAAAATTCGTCTAGACAGTTGTTTGAATAATATCTACTAGGAACGGCAAGTTATTTGCGTGCGTGTTGGTTCACGTGTCCTATCAGCGCGCCGTCACGCGAATCTAAAATAATTATTTTACTGTGGTGTGGAGTCAGACCCCCTTATTAATAAACTTTCGTAAGCTCGGAATAGCTCAACAGTCCTCCGTTTTTTATGATCGAATTTTGACTTTAACTTTTTATTACTTGTTTGTTTAAGCGGTGAACTGATTAAGTGACTAAGATAAATGTTCTTCTTATTCTTTTAATTATAATTTTTAACTGCTAATAATGGATTGTCAAGACACAAATTTACAAAACTAGCGGTCGCGGGGTTTACTAGTAGGTAAGACACCAAGTAGGTAGGTACAATATAGTAGGGAGTGGTTGAGGAGGAAAAGGGGTGACGAAATTTCCGAGAATATGTTCGCATTTAGGAAAATATAATGTTCTTTTATACCGTAATTTATGAAGCCACCTTTAGAGATCCGAAATTTTACAAAGAACCCAAGCAACCCACGTCGTATTTTTAACCAAAAAATCCGAATTCAATCGTCATAAACAAATAGTACCTACCATATTAAAAAATACTCTAAAAGTACTCGTCAGGCATTAATCAAATTTATAAGGGACTTCTCGGATATATGATCGAACAAAACAAATCGTTTTATAGTCAATTTCTTTTTTAATACTTAAACACTTGGTTTAAAAACAATATCTCCTTTTTAACTCAATCACAAACAATAAAATCACAACTAAATCTCTAGGTTAATAATATTTTATGTTATTTTAAGTGCGGTATGGTGGTGTAAGGTCGACCCGCAATGTGGAGTACAAATCCACCTTTAAGGGTTCATTATTCTATCAGAGTGCTTAGCTAGTGGGATCGCGTGAATAAAATGAAAAAAATTTTTAGGTATATAACTACAAATATGATTATTTAAAAGGCAAACAAGCTTAGGAGGAAGGAACTAGCACCAACTTGTTCAAAACTATTTTGCTTTGAAATTTTTGACATGTATTGGTCGAAATAAGAACTACCTACATATTTGGAGACCATCACTATTACGATAATGAGTATCTCCAAATAGTTATTCTTTTAATCGTTCTTAAATTTGGAGAGACCTATGTCCAGCAGTGGACGTAGGTCTCTCCCAGGACGCGCCACTGAGCCCGCTCTTCGGCCCTTCGTGTTTGCCAGCTTCATATCGCAGATCGTCGCTCCATCTAGCCGGAAGGCACATTACCATTTTCTTTAAATATTTGTCGGTTACGAATCTTTTGTTGGCAGTATTTGTTTGAAAGATCCACAAAAGCGTGATTGAATTTGGGTATGTATCGTCCGTCCTATCATAAAGGGTGGTCCCTAATTCAATTATTGATGTAGTTAATATCACTTACGGACTTAATTGAATTTAATAACACATCTTTAGGAGTGATACAGTTTCTTGTGAAGGAGACGAAGAAGTACTACTACCGTACCTATGTATGTCACTAAGCAGTGATGCTCGCGTGGCTGTGTGACAGTTAGAGTGTTGCTTGCAAGCACATGGGACTTGACATCATCATGTCTCGTGATGATGTGTCAAGTGATGGATGGACGGAGTGCAATACCTCGCGCATGCAGCAGTGAGTCGATACTTTGTTATAGGTAGAGGATCAAGATAAGACGGTATTGGTGATATTATATGTAAAATTTTAATTATTTTTGGATCTTTTCAACAGTGAGGATAGTGAAATAAACATGTTTCACACACACATAAAACAGCACAATCCAACACAACTCGCTACGCTTTTTTTAATAGGTATTTTTTATACAAGAGTGCAAGCTTTTTAACCGCGAGCTCTATTTTGTGACCGAGCAACCGAGATAACAAACACACATCCATTACTTATACCTAATAATACGAAATACTTATAAAGTATTGCGAAGATACACACTTTAATAAATAAGAGACAAAGATGATTTCCAGTCATCGGCGTGTCGTTAACCCGGCGGCGCCAATCAACCAATCGATGGGGCATTGTTCGCTGCAATCCGATCCTTTTGCAAGAACATCGATACCTACCTACCACCTTCATCATCATCATCATCTGAATTATGTCACATTATGAAGGGTCGGTACAACACATCTTCCACTCTCATCATCATTCACATTCGATCACAATTTTCTTTTAGGGACAATATCATCTATCATGGGACTTTTTCACATAAATATTATATTATGTTGTCTTTCTTATCTTGTGTTGTCAAATAATTTCATATTTGATTCGGCCTACCCCTACTTCTTATCTAACACTCTCCTCCGCTCCGCATGACATGCCTACACCTTGCCAACCTGCTACCAGTTCCTCAGCAACCAATCCACTACTATTGCTGTTAATATTTTGAATTTCAAAGTGCTTGAAATGAAAGTAAAGGTCGCGTGTTCAAAACCTGCACAATTCTGGGGTTTTCTAATCTATGAAATATAGTAGTATCTTGAATTCTAGAGTTAATATAAGTGAGTCGATTTCCGTAAAAGCTTTACGCTTCGTTTGGCTTCATGTGTGAAATGACAGTTAAAGAGAGCCCGTCAGAGTTCATATCAGTTACCGCGATATTTGTTTGGCAGCCAACGAGTGACGCTCCTGTTGCTGTGTATGGATGCCGTTTCAACAGTATGGATTCCGTTTGCACACATGACACTATTTTGACCAGTTTTTGTGCCTTTTTGCATAATAACTGTAATTTAAACATATTTAGCAAATGCCTTGGTAAAAACATGTTATTTATGTAATTAACCTCAATAGATAATTTTTTAACAAATTTTCTTCTATTTCCTATCCGGTTTTTCAAGTTATTTTAATTACGTTTACAAACTCTTTCATGTGAAGGAAACATCTTATCAATCGGTAATTTTAAGTATCGTTTTGAACTAAAAATAATTATTAAGAACCGGTTTTTTTTATTACACGAACCTACTTGCATATAAATTAATCGGATCATTTATATGCCATTTTTTATCAAAACATTTGCTAGAAATGGCTTGTTTCTAGAACTTTGGTATAAAATTATACGAAAATTGGACAAAACACACTATGGAAAGTTCTGAAAAATTGTTCATGATTTTTTCGAACCCCACTTTTTTAATTTATGCGAGTTCCCTTGTCAGAAATTCCCGCCATGTAACTAAAAATGGCGGCTTGTCAAACCAATATGGCGCCCGTCGACATAGTTTTAAACAATTTGCAAACTAAAATAACAGCTTTGTATACGCTAAAATCTGCTTATGAACAATGTTATGCCACTAACTTCTAAATTGCTCTAGACTTTGACAGTTTAGGCTATCTAATCAAGGCTTATCTAGAGTTCTTGTTGTTAAATCAAATCAAATCAAATTATTTATTTGCATAAATGTGGTTTAACAGTTGTCGTCATAATTGTATAGATCAGCACATTACTATAACTAGCATGCAAATTATATACATCATGTCACATTAAATTAAAACATAATGTCAGAAAATTAAATTAAGTATATGAATGTCAAAAATAAAAGAAAGAAAATCAACACATACAATTCAATACCAAACACTTAGTACAAATATAAAATTACATACCTTTATACCAAAATTGTAATACCCAATAAATTAATACATAATGTCAGAAAATTAAATTTAACAAATGTCAAAAATAAAATAAATAAAATCAAATAAATTAAACTCAGATACAATGTCAACATTTTTTACTTATTTACCCAAGAACTCTCTTACGGAGTAAAAACTCTTGGATAGTAACCATTTAAACAACTGGTGTTTAAACTGACGAAGCGATAGACTTTTAAATGGTTCTGGGATTTTATTATATATTCTAACACACATAAGGTAGCTATTCCTATTATAGATTTCTGTTCTAACTTTGGGCGTAACAAATTTATTTGGGAATCTGGTATTAAAGTTATACAGGCTATTCTTATTCATAAACAAATCAGGATAATTTTTAACAAACATGCATATCTCGAATATGTACAGTCCTGGAAGAGTGAGCAAATTTAGTGCCTGAAACAAAGACTTACAGGTTGTAATGCGACTTACGTCACTAATTCCACGGATACATTGTTTCTGTGAGATAAAAGCTCTCTCCAGTGTTACAGAGTTCCCCCACAGAACTAGCCCATATCTAAGATTTGACGCAACGTATCCATGGTATGCTTTTATGCGTTAGTAACAGCTCCTAGAAATTTGGTCTTACTAAAATCTCTTGAGAATTTATCATTCATTGAAATGAATTCAAATTAACAAGACAATCCCATACATTTTGAGAACTTTTTGAAGTAGACTGTACTGTCAATAGTCATCTCTCTGTTTTTGTTGTATGACCTATCGGCCAGGCCACCTAGCAGGGAAAATCCTTAAAACCTGACACTCTGAACTTTGTAGCAGCATTTCTTTTTCATCCTTTCTCATTTAATTCTTATGTCTCTTGTTTATTTATTAATCGCATGACAGTATCATTGACTTAAACGTTTTCATAAATAAAATAACCCGGACATTTCTCATATAACACGCTAGTTCCAAACTAAGCAAAGCTTGCTCATTTAAAAATATGCTTCATAGATGTACAAAGCCTGGCGAGAATCATATTCCTTTTGTAGTACGTTCTATATGGAAATGTCCCGCTTTCATGTTAATTACTATTTCGATTAGGGGCTGGTAAATAAACGCGTTTGAAATAGCAACCCACGGAATACACGCTTTCAAAATGTACAAATAACGTTGGAATGACACATATTCGAGAGTAATAAGCCCGTCTATCTAGTATCGGCGCTCAGAGACTAGATGGACCGGCTCTATCAACCGACTTCTAATAATCTATTAATTAATAAATTCTTAATTCGACTGCATTTTATTATAATTTCTTTAATATATAACTAGAACTTTTGAAATTTTTGAATAATCTTTGTGTAAGTCTCATACGTAAAAAATGTCTAGTTCCAATTTCACTACTAGATGTCGCCAACGGTCACGGTTGAAGACAGTTTACTTTATTCTTATAAAAGATATAACTATAATATCGAAGTGTACAAGTATAGTAGACCTCACTGACCGCTGTTCTAGTTGAAAAGTACTCGTAAAGCCAAAAGCGCAAAGCGCATGTCTGAAATTTAATGAGCGAAGTTCTACCCATAGAGAAAACTTTCATTAGGGGTATGATGCTTTGTATTAAATTAGTTTTAATATTAACGTCCGGTTCAACCGCAGACAACAGACCACCATTTTGATTTAAAACTATTTTGACTAAAGTTTCTTAATTTAAATTTCTCATACTACGTAACAAAAATAGATTGTGGCTTTTTATGGTCATGACATCCACCAGTTTAAAAAAACGGGAAAAAGAGGGGAGGCTCTCTATTCGACTATTTACCATAGGTACAAGGCACTTGTACTAGCCACCAGTGTTTGAAATTAAATCATTTGTATTTTGTTTTATTACTTTACCATACTGAACTAAGTTTGTTTTTATAGAAATTCGAAAATTCGTTTCACTTTTGTTATTACATTAAACCAAGTTTTGAATGTAACATTTTGAGTTAACTTCAGTAAAGCGATAATATTACTTTAATAATAAAAAAAATTGTTAGCTCAAAAATCGTCAGGAGAATGAAGTAGCGTGCGGAAGTTAGTATGTATACAATGTGACTGACTTATACGTTCTGGGAACCCCGTAAGGGTCGGATCGGAAAATCCCATGCGCTGGCAAATGGCATTACGATAAACAGCTTAGATAATGTCACTTGAATTCCAGCAAAATGACATTTACTTGTATTTTTGAAGTATTTTTCAGTTGGCTTCCTGATCTATAGTGGTAACGTCTACCTGTAACAATGCATTGCCTGAGCACGTTCATGAAGGTCGTGCCCTGTAAAGTACCACACTGCGTCCATCACTCGAGACGTAAGGCAAAGTCTCATGAGTGTCATTACACCCTTTATACCAGCACACAGAACTAGAAATAGTGGATAGGTTACTTAGGTACTGTCTTGGACATCAGATTTGATTTTTGCTATATTTTGGCAAAAAAGAGGCTATAAAAGTTTATTTTTACTTGTCAGATATAAGTAGGACGCTCATCAAGCACGTTGTTTGTTTTGTAATTCTGTTTGTTTGTCCACTAATTACTGCTGAACGCTGCGCGCATACAAAATGCTCTCTGTCTCTACAAACATAGGTATTTTGCATCGTTTTAGCCAATTCCATTATTTATGAGATTTTGATTAGGTTTTTTTTCTGAAAAACTTGTACCTATTTCAAATAGGTGTCTTTTTTAGTGAATATTTTATATAATGGAAATCTCTTCATAATATTAGATAGGTACTTTTATGTACCTCCATTTCTTCCCCTTTTTTATAGGCAGATCTGCTTAAAATATTTTTTTAGTTACGTCAGTTAATCGTCAAGTCGGCTAGGTAGGTACTTTCAAATTATTTTATTTTGCAAATGACATTGACATAAACATGACACTGACAGCAACTTTCAAAACCATTTCCTAAGTCTGCCATTACATAAAACATTGTAATAACCCCATAAAAAACCTTTCTCAGTCATCTTGACTGTACAAAGTGGCCATCTAAGTACAAAATAACACACTGACCACGTTGAGTGCCCGTTAGACCATATAAACCTACTTTCGCTGAGATTATACATGCCAATTATACATTCGATGGTAACTAGCAACACGCTAGCGATCCAACACGCTAGCGATCATGTGAATCTTACCTTTAAAACTTCTCGCTGTCAATTGATTTAAGAACGTTTATTCGTCAATTGGTTCTTTTGTTTGTAAGTAAGGGCCTAGCTAGCGGTATCTATGTTTACCCTCGTTTTAACTCTCATAATTGTTTTACGAAACTTTGACAGATAACGTAGCCGCTTTTTGACGAAAATTGTGTAATCTACTGAATCAAGAAGAAAATTAAGTAAATGAAATACCTAACCGAAGGTTAAATAAAGCTTCCATTATATCATATTATTCAGCAATTTGCTAACCAAGAGTATTTTATTCGATAATTTGAGCTGATTGTCAGATGTCAAAGTTTGCACTTTACTTACTTCCTCAACACTTGACAGATAGACAACACTATCAAAGTCAAATAGTCAACGCAGACAAAAATGCTAACTGTAAAGATGAGTAAAATGCTTGACTCTCACGCTATTTCAGCTAATTTAGCTAAACCTTGAAAGACATTAAATCAAACTGCATACTTAAAAAATAAGTTTTAATTTTCCAATCGTCCAAACGTCAATTCGGCCACAAAGTTGTCGAATTTGTACCGACAATAGGAAACAAATAGCGGGGGTTATTATAAAACCATTATAAATAATGACGGAAGTGGTAACGGTCGGCGACACGCATCGCTGCGAGGGGACTTCTCTAATTGTTGTTTAAATCGATTGCGCATTGTCTATTGCTTTTCGGTCTGTGACATTGCTTGACGTTTGACAGTAACATGACATGACATCTGTTATTATTTCATTATTTTTAGCGCCAATTCGCCGACCAACGAGTTAGATTAGAACGAACGCAGTTAGTTGGAAAATAAAAAGGTGACACTTTACATTATTCTAGCAAGAAAATATTGGGTTTGTTGTGTTTCGTGAATCCTACCTACATATCATGGGTTATTCTCATTGAGTCACACCTTTCGTTTACTACTACTACGAACTACTGTTACGAATTGTTATAAAAAAACCGTTGAGTTAAGTACACCGTGTACTTAACTCAACGGTTTTTTTATAACAATTCGTAACAGTGTAAATACACCTGTTACACATTGCGATTTCCGAGTGAGTTACACTGTTACTGTACGAGAAAAAAGTTGCGTTGTGTCATAGGAGTGACTGAATGGGAATAAATAAATAAAATCAGATAAGTTAGGTCACTCTCACTAAATAAAGTTAACCATTAAATCATAAAAAATAATTTCTGGGCGTCTAGTCGCAGCGACGCGTGACCCGAGGGCTGGTGAGTATTTGGCCCAGCGTATCAGCATTGCTATTCAGCGCGGCATTGCAGCCAGTATCTTGGGTACGTGACGATTGGTACTGATTTGGATCAGTTGAACTATCTATAGATCGTTTGGAACGGTCTGTAGATAGCTCAACTGTTTCTTATGTATTTATATACCTATGTACATTTTGTAAATACTGTATCTACTTAAGTCGTAATTTTGTTTGTGAATAAAGTTACTGTACGTATTAAATAATATGAATATTACATATTAACTATTTTAAAAATGAAACTTTTAATTCTTGAAACATTTTATTAGTAAAGAGCCTGATCATTTTATTTTATCATGGTTTATAATTGTTTTTTTATTTGTAATGGTAAATAAACGCCACTCCAGCCATAAGACTGACTTGCCGATAACGAATTCAATCAACACAAAGAAATTAACGCATGTGTAATGTAATGTGATGATACGAACTGATTGCTTTGGCCTTTATTTAGGTGGATCTAATTATAAGAGATATATCTAGATCCACCTAATATTTTCTAGATATTTTTTAAACGATTAATGTTAAACTTATCTCAAACCTTTTTTTTTTTAAATGAAGTAACTTTATTCACAAACAAACTTACGACTATACAGTATTTACAAAATGTACATTGTCATATAAAATACATAAGAAACAGTTGAGCTATCTACAGACCGTTGCAAACGATCTATAGATAGTTGAACTGATCCAAATCAGTACCAATCGGAAGCGTACCCAAGACACTGGCTGCATTGCCGCGCTGAATAGCAATGCTGATACGCTGGGCCAGATACTCACCAGCCCTCGGGTCACGCGTCGCTTCGACTAGACGCCCAGAAATAATTTTGAAAACGCGGTGGGCCTCGGTACCCCACTGATAATATAACTTAAGTTGAATGTGAATAATGTTGTTGTTTATGGTTATAAATATAATTTTATCAACGGCATGTGAAGACATCAGAGGGCTTAGTCCGAGCTTGCATTTTAAAACTCCCTACTCTCGAGCCGAGAGTCGTCTCTCGGATCTCTCTCTACTTCTTAAAAAAATATAAGGACATCCGAGAGACGACTCTCGGCTCGAGAGTAGGGAGTTTTAAAATGCAGGATCGGACTAAGCCCTCTGAGGTTTGAACACGAATAAATGTGACAATCGTGCTCACCCCCCCAGAATTCGTTTTCATCATCAAGAAACGTTAAAACTTCATTGATTTATTCAATTTTATTTTATTATAGTTATTATTATCTTGAGACAGGTATTTACAACGCTGATAGTTATAGTAATCAATTGATATCTCTTTACATTACACACAAAAAAACAAGAGTAGGAAACAATAAAACAAATAAACCAAAATACAAAAAATAATACTAATATTAAAATAAAAATTTGCAAATGCATCGTCACAGTAAAAAAAAAAATTTTTACATGATTTTAATCAAATTTTCAACCTAATTAATGTACTAAATAAAACAATGATTCAAAATAGTTGAATAAGATTTGGAGGAAAAGTTTCGTTGTGTTTGTGTTACGCAATGGAATTTTTTTATTCTCATTTAGTTACACCCGATACCAAAAGGTGTAACTGAAAAATCACGTTGAGTTACAGTGTTACTGAACTGTGTGAACAAGAAACCCCTTTTTTTAATGGATGAATTAGAAAAATTAATATAGTTATGTACTTCAAAACATTAAGACACGCGTCTATGACTAAGAGCTCTCCTTTCATGACATAAAAACCTCATTCTATATTTATCAGAATATTGTGAAATTGTGTGCAAATTGACTAAATATACATCAATACTTCGCATGGCAATAATGTTTTTCAAAGACTGTTATTTCTATAGTTTCTTTCTATACGTCAATTTGAAAATCGCCTTGTCCTCAATATGCTTGACGTTTTAAATTAACGATTTCTTCTCACAATACAACAATATGTGGGAATGTAGGAAATTGCATAATAAATATTATTCGCAAAAGAACTTGCAAGCGCAAAGCGACTAGTCTAACAAATAATAATGTGCAAAGTTTGACAGCTCTGTGGCCGCTTCCGCTTCTTGCGATAATGAATGGTGACGTTAATGAAACGATCGAGAATGAATCAAATGAAATAACCGAAGGTTCAACAAAACTAATTCAACACTTTGCTAACAAAGTCTTTTAATTTGATCATTAGAACAGAGTCTGAACTGTCAAAGTCTGCACTGTATTACTAATTAATGTAAATACTGTAGTCGTAATTTTGTGTGTGAATAAACGTGATAGCCGAATTAGTAAGTTATCACAGGTGGAGCCGTCACAGCTCAGGAAGTTGTACACTCTTAATCAAGTTGATTATACGGAACAAGTCAAAATATTCCAACACACGGACTACCCGCATGCATATTCACAACTTACCCGACTGCGCGGCGATGGGAACGGACACTGAAGGTTTCGGTCGACTTACAAACCCAACAGTTTTTCTATCCTTTAGATTAAATTATTTTTTATCTGATGCTCGCTGAGACTTTTTGTAGTGAAGTTCTTACCTGGAAAGAAAATCAATATTAAGTATTTATGAAAAATTTAAAGTAAATAACGGTATAAGTTGACCACTTATACCGTAGAAGAATTTGCATGAAATTTATTAAAGAACAGAGCAGGAATATTGCTAGTTTTTGCTATTTACGAAAAAGATATATTCTTTTTCGTACCGTTTCGACGGTGAGCGGAGTGAGCTGGAATTTTTGAGATCAGATACTACTACAATATTTGTAATATATGTTACTTTTTAAGCACTATGAAAGTTTGTATATTTTATTAATAAATACATGAAAAAATATTACGATACAATGATTTTTTCATAAATCGCGAAACATTCCAGTTCGATCGTCTCACTGGCACGATCGTTTCCGTGTCGTACCCGCACCTCACTAGGCTTCACTAGATCGTTTCCGTGTCGTACCCGCACCTCACTAGGCTTCCCTCAACACACACCAAATTAAATGAGCCAAGGTTGTATTCAAACTTGCTTTCATGAACTGACAATTATTTCTTGCGTACACCACTAGGATGCGCAAGAAGAAGAAGAACTGTCAGTTCACTATATGCAAAGTATCTTATATCTTGTTACACGCTAGCTAAGTGATATTATATTGAGTTAGATTAGATAACTTGTATAGGACGGCGGTGGCCTCTTTCTGTGAGACGGTTTTAGTCCGGAAAGAGGCCGCCGAGCGGGATCGGGAGAGGGCCGATCCCGCTCGGAGGAGGCGGCGGCGGGGCGCAGGCAACGGCCGCCCCGCACTGCCTGCCCCATGAGGGGGCCGAGTGGTATCTCCCTGCCATTCAGGGAGACTTTCGGGTCCGTGAGCAGATGGAGTGAGGGCTCCAGAAGCTCAATAGCGGACTCCGGGAGGGCGGCTGGCACATGTGGCGTGTGCAGCCGTAGCACCGTTGGTGCTGGGATCGCGGCTATGGGTGCCGTTATCCTGGGACGGGCTATTTTATAGGCGATATGCGATGGGGCCTCCGGCGCGGTCGTTTCCGAGGACCCGGAGTCCCCCCATCAAGCATCGAGGCCGGCCACCGGGGGGTTTTAGTGAGTCGGCGACCAGTCGGTCGCCATCCTCACACTACCTTTCCGCGTTCCCTCAAAACGCGGGAAGGTGTCTGTGTGCAGATTTCCCCTCGACAACAAAAAAAAAAAAAAAAAGATAACTTGTATAACATGGTCTTCATAAAGTAGCCGTTTGTTATGCAAAACGAATTGTTTGCGGCTGCCGGTATGCAGATGTTCCGATCGAGTTTATGTAGCTAGTGCCTACGTTCACTCCTACTTACGAATATAGGGGCCCGACATTATAGTATCGAGTCAATATTTATTATTAACCTTCTCCAAAAACTTTTTTGTTTCGGCGTAGGTATATTAATTAGCAGTAAGCAGTTCCCGGTGTTTTTCTTCGTCGTTTGGTTGTTATTCCGCGATTCGCCTTTTTGCAAGATCAATGAGTACGCACTTGGAATACTAAGTAGGCTGTAGCCAAAATAACCATGTAAGTAAGTAAAAAAATTCTTTATTCAATAAAATCACAAGGATCATTTAGAATCGTCTTACATACTAGGTGATTCTAGGTATGCAGGTAGGTAGTCATCGTTATGAGTGGTCTTCTTCTTTCTAAGGTTATATTAGACACAATTGTCATGTAGGTACTTGCTATGAGCAAGCTTACTAATGTACCTTCACTTCGGTCCATTAAATGATCGTGGGCAAACATTGATAGTTCACAATCAAATTAAATGCTCTTAGTTAGCAAATTGCCGAATTAGCTTTGTTTAACCTTTGGTTATTTCGTTCATACAACTCTCTATCTGTCAAAGTTTGTAGGTGCAATATTTAAATGTTGGCAATAAATGTAGTAAAGCTCATGTACTAAGTAGTTTTCAATAATTGCTTTGTAAAACTAGTTCACAATGTGCGTTACAAAGGACAGTGCAAAGGCGGTCCTTTTTGGAATGTGTCAAAGAACGAGCGAGTACTGCGAACGTACGCTTCGAGTGCTGGAGTGCTTTTAGACACAGCTTTGCAGTGTTGCCAGCGCACGGGACTTACAATTTCCTTTTAAAGTTTTAATTTTAACTAACGGCACTTTAAAAGCACTGTCTCACTAGCTAAGTGGACAATTACTAGTTAAATAGAAACTAGTCTAAACTTTTTCCGTACATTTTTAATAAGTTAAGTTTAGTGCTTTACTTAGGGCTCTTTGTAAAGAAGTTCGTCTGGGGATCACCACCGCCGTACATATTTCTGCCGCTAGGCAGTGATGTGATCGATTTAAGTTTATGATTACTATCGATACGATAAAATAATCGGCCAAGTGCGAGTCGGATTCGCGCACGAAAGCTTCCGTAAAAAAACCGGTAATACGGTTTTGTATAAGAGCTCCGTTGAATATTTATTTTATTCTGCTTTTTAGTGTTAGTAACAGAAATACATCAACTTTCTAACTAGCACGGTTCATGAGGTCCAGCCTGGTGACAGGACTGACGGACAGACAGACAGACAGACAGACAGCGGAGTCTCAGTAATAGGTTTCTCCGGGTTTTACTCTTTGGGTACGGAACTTAATTATTTCTTGGATGATAAATGCAGATTAAAGGCAAAGCCATATTCTTTATTCAGTAAAATCACGCCATTTAGAAAGGCACTTTGTAGATGATGATGTTTGCTTGTTCTAGGTACATAGTGGAGAACAAAGTAATCTCAGCGGTACACCCACGCTCCAGACGTTATTGCGAGCTGCGAGTGCGTCTAGGGTTAACGACATCTGTCTCATAAAACTAACATAATCTATTCGATGTTGTTTGTGTAGGCTCTTTCTTGGATTACGACTTTTTTTATGAGAATATGATGAGATCAGCTGCTGGGTCAGCTGTTGGTGGTTATCTTTCTTATAGGTTTCGCGAGGAACAGGCATCTGGAGTCACCTCTCTGATCTGCGTGATTTTACGGAATAACGAAATAATGACTATAACTATGACATGCAAACAACTAAAATAAAATGTATTATTTCCATATAATTTATAGTTTATAGACCTTCACAACCAGAACTCATAGTAAAAATAAATTACACTAGTTTTTTTTAGAAGTCTAAAAAAGCTACGCTTTGTATTATCAATCCTGTTACGTTTCCATTTTCTCCGTGAGGTGAGACCCCCTTGTTCAGTTTCGACTTGTTCGCATTGGATTCGGATTGGAACCCAAGTGTTTACAAGCGAGCTGGCTGCTGTCCAATGCCTGTTTACTGCCACCGATACTATATCACGATATCTTACAAATTTTAGTTGCACTTTCTAACTTTAATCTAAGTTACAATGAACCGAATTTACGTTTGTATAAGTTTTAAGATAACTTATACTTAGTTAAGAATGTATACGCCGTTGTGTGCGAGTCCTTTATTTAATGTGCTTTATACCTACTATCACAAAACTCGCGTCGCGGGTAACTAGTCTGTCAAAAACAGCAAAAAGTGGTATCTTAGTTTAGACTTTTTGTAAGCCATGTCCTTAGTATTACATGCTTTTATATTGTGTCGTCGCTGACACTGATATTTTGTTGTAATACATATGTCGATGTCGTGTCGGACAGTGTACAAACATTCAAAGCCGATGCAACGCATAAATACTGCGACTGGATTTTCAATTTAAAAATTGGTCTACAGTTACTTTTTACGTATGTGAGCTTTAACAGAATTTGACTCGAGAATTATATACTTGCACAATTTGTTTGTTAAATAAAAAAAATAAAAATAAAATAGTGTCTTGTTGTTCTTTCTGTCTTGTACCATCATTGGAACAAGAAAGAAACACCAACAAGAAAATAAACAAATTGTCTAATTTTACTAACTGTATCTATGGATTTCATCCCTAAAGTAAAATGTTAAAACTTAACTTTATTATTTTAGTAATATATGTTAAATACTAGGTGATGCTAAATACCAGACCGCCTAGAATAATGGGCATGGAGCTTACTGCCCGCAGAGCTGATGCTCTTCTTCTAAAGAAATATGTGAGAAAAGTTTCCACATTATGAGTGTTTTATCGCATGCTTTCATGACCGAAGGCTGAACATTATCTATTATTTGAAGTGAGGTTGTATCTTGGAATATTATAATAAACTTTAAGAGACGCCGTTGACTTCGTGAGCGAAATATTTAGTTTCTGAAGCGGTTATTGTAAAAGAATTGAAAATTTTGACAAAATAGCTAATATTAAATTATGTCAGTTCAGAAGTTGAAAATTGTGTGCATAAATGAAAGCTTCAGACAGCAGCAATGTCATGGACGTGTGCCATAGTTTGAATTTCTTCTATATTCAGATTATATTGACCGTTTGATTGTTTGGGGTTGTATCAAAGCAAACGTCAGTATTTTCTAACGACAAACATTTTAAAAACTAATGTCTTTTATAGGACACTGTATAAACAATTTATATTTAATTGAATTTATTTGTTTTTACGTTTTGTAATAATATTTTTTGTTTACAAAGTGATATTGCTCGTTAGAAGCCCGAAGCAATGTCTAATATTTTTATTTAATGTAATATGAACTGCAAAACAACAAATAACATTGTTCTTTGAAGTTTTTCAGAATCAGGTTAGTAATTGCTTTTGTATCTCAGAAACTTAATTAACTTAGGTATATCATTACAGACATAACACATTTAATATGAAGGCAAAGGTTCCAACCCACATTTGTCATTATTCTAAAATATTTTGCAGATCGTACAAACATTTATCCCAAGGCGGGAATCGAACCTGCAACCTTCTGCGTTGCTGACGGACCATTGCCCACCGCGCCACATCGGTCGTCAAAATCTGTACACAAATTTGGTACCTAATCCTCTTTTTCTCTACTCTATGACTCGACTCTATTAACAACATGTATGGAGAAGAATAGCTTTAAAAGAGTTTTTAATTTAATTTTCAGCTATTCGCCAGGATACAATGACCTTGGTCTGCGACCTTGCGAAGTTCAGCGCAGTGCTCGAGAGCATTCACCTCTAGACGATGCATTACTTAGAACAAACTGTCTCATTACATTTACCTGCTCATTAGATAGAACATAAGTTCAATTTTATTTAAAGAATCGCTTGGCTTATCTATTATTATTAAAGGCCTCCATGTCCCCGTAGCCCAGAGGTCCAGGTGAGAGCCGCGTAGCAACATGTAAGACGTGACAAAAAAGAGGGGAAAAAATAAAAGAAGGACGTCTTTAACATTGACAGTTAATTTTTAATAGGTGTTATTAATGACAGAACTGCATTGCACTGAAACCCATCAAGAGTTGATTAGATCAAATCTTGATTAACAAGCTTTTTTAAAAATTAAAGTAGGTACTGGCCATCGAAAAGTTTTCCTAAAAATCGTTCATCACCAGTCGGTATTCCACAAAACCTCGCACAGGCAAACAACACACGGAAAAGGTTAAAAATAACTTAGAAAGTTACTGGTCGCCTCTGGATAAAATTTAAATGGGACAAGAAAAACTTAGCTGTGGATTTACGATATTGAGGCATTTATATAAAAAAATAAATGCGCAAACTTCAGTACGTGTTGACTTCATATATGTGGAACTTTATAAAGTGGGTGGTGATATTATTTGCAGGATATGTCCCGGCACGTCACGGCCAGGTTTGTGACGCACCTGACGGCATATGAAGTGGAGTGCTTCACTACTAGGGCTGCCGCTCATTATACACTAGTGGTTCTGTGAGAACAGCAGACCTCGCGAATAACTTGTATAAAATTAAGTCATTATTGTGCCTGTTTTAAATACGTCAATAAAAAACGCTACAGCAATCTTGATCGTGCGTTAATTGTCGTTAAAAACGTACAAAAAATGCGACCAACTCATTTTTGGACATTCTCGAAACTGTGACGCTTCGCTCGCTCGGTCAGTAAGAAACTATAAGGTGGTAATATTGGCAACCCTAGCGCATAGAATTCGAATGCATTTGCTCTAGCTAGTGGATTCCCGCGACGCCGCTCGTCCCATACTAACAGACATGCCGCGCATTGCATTCCATTGCATTTGTATCCGAGCAATGTAGCCGAGCTTCCAGCGAGGAATTTCTTCCTATTCCAAGGATTTTGTAGATACTATGATATGGATATTAAATTGAATACTGCGATGACGGATGATAGGGCAGAATGAAAGAGAATAAACAAATAGTCACGGACATTTCACACATCACGCTCTAGTCCTACACGAAGCCGAAGTATATACAAAGCCTGTATTTTGGGAACTAGATTGCTGGTAGAATACTTATATAAGTAAGTAGGTATACATGTTTTTTTTGTAAATACACACATACATAGAATACTCTGGGTGTTACTCCTAAACAGAAAGCAAAAAAAAATAGTGCTTATAATGTTTGTTCTCAGTATGGATCTCTGCACAAGGCAAAGCTCCAACCGACTTTAAGTTGTGACGCCAATTACAATGTTTATTTTAGCAGAATTTTCTTAAAAATCACACATTTTAAATATAATTCAGGTAAAATATTTTATAAAAGATTTCAATCTTATGATATCAAATAAACAATAAATAGAAGTCAAAGTCAAAAATTACTTTATTCAGTAAAATCACAAGGATCATTTAGAATCGTCTTACATACTAGGTGATTCTAGGTGCCAGTTCCACGCGACCAGAGCCTAGAAGAACGGGCAAGAAACTAGAATTTCGACATTGCTATAAAATTTTATTATTTAAGATTTTTTGTAAGTTCATATTTATAAGATTTCCAAAACATCTGAAAATCTTTGTAATTCTCTGTATATTGGAATTATTAAGATATTTCTAAATTCTCTTCATAACATGATAACATCAGCGAACAATGAAATTTTAGCACCAAAATACTATCAATCATTACAGGACTAATAACTTTGTTGTTGAACAATTTTACGTCGATAAATAACATCGGGGGTCCAATTTGTATCGAAATTACTGTATGTATAAATAACACTCGCCAATTCAGCGTGCGGGGTGACCATTATGTCAAACAATATTATATTTAATACAAAAATGAAGACAACAGACTTCAATCGTCATCAACAAGTAATACTAGAAATACATTTTTTTAGAATATTTCTGCCAAGCAGCTTGGCAGACAGCTATGATTCGCCACGTTAGAACAGCTTGGCCCAAGCTGGTCTAACGTGGCGAATCATTCAGTTGTATCATTTATCATAGTGATAAATATCCGACCTGAGAATGAACTAGGGATGGACAAATGGAAAAAAAATATCGATATTTATCGCATCGATATTTTTCAAATATATCGATTACATCATCCAAGAAACATCGATATTTCGATATATCGATATTTTTTGCCCAATATGCAATTATTTATAAAAATTGCCAAAATATTAGAAATTTTAAAGCAAATACACATCTGGCTGTTTTGACATCAGTTTTTTTTTATAAAAAAAAACAGATTTTTCATTGCTTGACATAAAAAAAAACGAAATAAACATAACATTACTCAAAACTGAATTGGTCTGATATTGACATCAGGAACACCCGTTGTTTAGAGCTTTAAAAATATATCGATTTTGATATCTGAAAATAAATATCGAAAATTGATATATCGCTGGAAAAAATATCGCCGATATATATCGATATTTTTCAGAAAAAGTATCGATATTTTTTGCCCATCCCTAGAATGAACAAATAAAGTACCTACTGGTCAGATCTTTATCAATACTTGTGACCACCTTTGTAGGTACTCGTAGATTTTACTAACAAAAAAAGTCGCGTAGCTTCATACAAATAAAACCAATGAACTGAGAACCTCCTTCTCCTCCTTTTATTTTATAGAGCATATTTTACGAAACTTCAATATTAAGTTTCGTATCAAAATATTATGGATATGGATTTGGAAGTACTTTATTTACAAACAAACTTACGACTATACAGTATTTACAAAATGTACATAGTCATATAAAATACATAAGAAACAGTTGAACTATCTACAGACCGTTGCAAACGATCTATAGATAGTTCAACTGATCCAAATCAGTTTTATAGAGTAATTTACTTTTAATTACACATAAGCACACCTTTTCGTGTTGGTTTCTTTCAAGCTATCGAACACATATATGTAATGAGATTATAATTTATATAATATATGTACTTAAGTATAATGTATTTACAAAATGTACATAGTCATATAAAATACATAAGAAACAGTTGAACTATCTACAGACCGTTGCAAACGATCTATAGATAGTTCAACTGATCCAAATCAGTACCAATCGGAAGCGTACCCAAGACACTGGCTGCATTGCCGCGCTGAATAGCAATGCTGATACGTTTGAAGTTATGTCAAATTATATATATATCTTATCTTATCTTAGTATAATAGAATATTTACGATTTGTCTCAGTAACTTACCCAATTATAGCCAAATCAATCTTGCCAAAAATAATCTCCCAAAAAAACAACAAAAAGTTTTTAAGCCAAAGAGCTATCAGTCAATGTCAAAACTTTGTACGTCCTATCATTCACAGCTGTCAATGTCATTTAGTATCAACCATCCACTTTTATAAACCCATTTCACTACCTTACACGACACTAGCAGAATTGTGACAACATGTCACAAGCCATGAACTAAGAAGTCAAGTCAAGTTCATCTTATCTAGTACTCTGTAATAACATGATATTTCAGCATGGTTTTTTGAGTTTCCCGCGCTGTTGCAAAGTTATGTCAAATTATATATATCTACACATCCATGCACATAGCGTCACTGACTGCTCTGCGCTCATGGTGATGCTGTTTGCCGACCAGAACCGGAATACTTGAAAGCTGTCATGCCAGCCCGTTCGGCTGATCAACGTTTGCAGGTTTCCTGATATCAGACTATTCAGCTAATTTATCCATCTCGATCGTTTTCTCATTCTTTATTCAAAATATGGTCACACAATCAAACTAAAACACAGTTATTCGCAAATGATGGTCTCCGTATGTCACGTGACAGTCAACAAACGAGTTGAAATTGGCTCAATTTTGCGGCGCGATAAATCCGGCGCGCGCGAGATTTCCATCAGCCGCCATTGTTGGAGCTAGGGACGGGGTGACACATTCATCATATCGATAAAAAATTACATATTCCTATTTTCCAGAGTCCTGACTTACACAGATCGTAGAGAGAAATAGCAAAACCCCTGGTATAAACACCGGCCTCGAGGGCATCACGGGCCATGACATATGTGAAACCTGAAAAGGCAAAAGAGGGCCATTGCCCCGATTACCAAAACGTTGCACGTTGAGTTATTTAATTCTTTGTTAGGATCGGAACTACCACTAGAGTTCGCAATAATATGGTAAAACACAAATGTTCAATGTTTTATGGCAAAACCAGCTTTAAAGTAAACAGTTTTTCACGACCGATCTAAACAACCATGACCTATAAACCAAAGCATGTGAAAAATTCTACTTAAAGCAACCTAAACCTATTCTTAAATCAGTTTTTGTTTTGAAACCACCAGACCTGAACAAAGCTCGTCACTCATTGTCTTCGAACCGTTACAGCATTATAATGAACATAAAAAACACGGAAACTAAGTTTTTGTAAGCCCACAACAATGGGATAGTCATTTAGATTAGTTTAGTAGTTCAATTTTGGCTCATCAGGGCAATGAACGCTTGTAACAGTTGGTTTGACCACTGAATGTCATATTGTGAACTATTTAAGACACAATTCAATGTAATTTGGAGACTTATTATCATTCACGATATACTCAAGACTGATAGAAGCAGTGCAATGCATCGCAAGGCAGGCCTCTAAGTGGACTGGCTCTGTGAAGCAATAAGTAGTCTTACCATTTAGCTTAAGGTAGGCCATTGATTTATCATGACAAGCCACATGCTGCGTTTAAGTGTTGCTAGGAAAACTACTGGGGAAATCCTGTTTCAGAACCAAGAAATGTCATATCTATAAAAATCAAAGGAATTCTTTAGAATTCCTTGACCTTGGACCTATTTAAGTGGATGAAGAGTTATTATGATGTGTATAGTGAAAGTCTCAGTGACATAAGTATCTGTAGTAAGATTAATCATACGACTGCTTCTAAAGATACTTTATCGAAAGTAGCAATTTAAGATCTGTACCCACGATACAAAAATTTCAAATAAATAGAAAGTTAAAATATAAAAAAGCTGTTAGTATCAAAAACTTTCTTATTATTAAATATTCATCGATCCAATTTTATCGACAATAGTTCTATCGACAAACTCCTATCCTATAAAATGTTCTACAAATTCGATAGCAAATTCCCAAGTTGCAATGCAGTTGGTTTAAACTTAGCCTAGCTTAAACTATGATGGAGCTTAGAACTGGGTAACTTAATCAATTCGAGTGAAGAGCTACGAGTATGTGCAGTGCATGCCTAGTTAAGCCGGAAAAGTTGATCAGCAAGCAACTTTAGGATTTGATTTTATGATTCGGAAAATGTTCCATTTTCAAAACTCCTGACAGTTATTGTATAACTAACTCTACTTCGTTGTACAGTAATTTGATAATAATGTTCAGTGTTCTTATAATAGGTACCTACATCGTCCTATTTCCAAACAGGTCTGACGTTTCAAATTTGAACTAGCATTCCAAAACAATTTTTTGTTTGAGTAAAATTGACAGAATATTGAAATTTAAATTTGTATGAAAATGTTTCACGTTTTAAGCGTAGCGATTATTTGCAGATTTTTTTTGCTGTAGCTTATACAAACACAACGTTAATTGACTTTGGATTAGCGTTGAAATTGACAAATAATAGGCAAACTTTTCTGATTTGTAATCATTTAATAAACGCGCTTTATTTTCTCTAAACTTAAACATAAATTCAATTAAAACACTTGACATTGGCGTAGTTTGTGGAAAGTTTTCCGAACATTTTGTCAGGATTCAAAGTCTCTAAGGCTAGCGGTCTCCGATCAAATTTATTAACCCATTTTCGCACCCCTTTTCTAGAGCGCCAAAAATAGAACACACGTCATGCAAGTCACGTAGACAATGACAGTGACAGGTGGAAGCTAAATAATTAACCTTTCCAATGTGTAACTTTGGTAGGAAACCCGCTATTGAATGTTTTTAATGTAGTAACATTGATCATGGCTAGCACGTGAAACGTTTTGACAGCTGTCGGGCCATTTGGCATGATCAACGCTTCAGGGTTTCCTGAAAAACCAATTGGACTACTTATTCAACGCTCCTGCCATAAGTAAACTATCTATGATAATATATACTTAGAGGAATAAGTTAAGGTATCAAATAGCTTTATAGTTGAAAAGCGTCTCACAGTTCTGCCTTGAAAACGGCTGCATTCTTACAAAATTCTAAATTAATTTGTTGTTAAAATGTCACAAGTCAAATCGCTACAATAGAATTTCCCTCCAAAATGTACAATGAATAAATATTTGTGCGTTTCTTTTTCACAAGCTCGATTATGGAGCGTGGGACGTGAATATCGAGACGTAATGAGTTCGCGTTGCCGCACGCACCGGACGCGCTCCACGCACGCACGAGAAAACGGACTGCTTGTACGATATTATCTGACACATCACGAGCTCTCATCGCCTTTTCTTATTATGTCGTATGTATGATCAAACAATAAAGAGATAGACAGACATGACGAGTTCTAATGAAATATGTTTTTGCGATAACTTCCATCATTTTTCAAAAGCTTTGTTGATCAGGTAATCGCCAGAATGATCCTGAAAAGTATCGAAAACTATAGTAGCCTATAGTTGTTCTCTTTTTGATTTGCTGGATTTGCTAAGTACACAGATTAAAGAAACGTATACAATCCATATAGGTAGATGCTCAAGATTGTCCAGCATTATTATAAAAAATAATAAATATTTTTCAGCCAGCGACACCGATTTTATCGGGATACAATGGAAACACGCGGACAAGGCTTCGTAGACAAATTGTTGCCATTTAAATAACTACCGAATTGTACGCCAAGTGTTGTAATTTAAATGTTTTTTTTATTTACGAGTTTCCGAGCGATTTCTCTGCGGAATATAAATCACGGAAGTCTGTTGTTAAATCGACACGAAAATAACATTTTGTTTTCGAATATACTGTTTTAAAATGGCATTCTTACACCAGCTGAAAATTTCTCAAGTCTCAATCTACTAATATTATAAAGAGGACAAGTTTGTTTTTAGGAGATAGGTAAGTAATCTTCTGAACCGATTCTGAACATTATTTTACCAATAGGCTCACGTTATTTGGGAATTGTTAGTGTTGTAGACTTTTTATAAAGTCTACCGGAACGAAGTTGGGATGAACGAGGCACTAATTCAGGATTTTTTTTATTTTCCATTAAGTATGTGAAAAATGCGCCGCAGAGATGTAGAAAATACGTTTTACAAATAACATAGCATAATAACATCCATAACATAGATCTTTCGATTTGACTTTAAAGTTACCCTTGACCTCGAAAGTATTTTTATCTACCCACATTTTAATTCTAACAATTTATAATAGTAGGTGTACCTAGTCTGACTAAACCACAAACAAACCTAACTTTATCTAAGTATTTAGTAATAAATACGAAACCCAAGGTTTGTTGTCTATGGATAACCTTGTCCTAGCTCAATAACAAACGACAATGCACCAAAATACAATATAATAATGTTGCAGTACGAAGCACCAATACTTTAATAGTACAGTCGACGACTAAGATTCATTACATTATTTACATTTCACTAAGAAGAAGACTAGACTAACAGTACTCTTCTAGGTTCTAGTCGCGAGGAACTGGCGCCTACATTGTCCAGTCGACCGATTGAAAATTTCAACCGATTTGAAAAAAAATTGTACTGACAGACACATACATGTTCCTTGATCAATTTATATTTTTTCGTCAAATATTTTTTTTATTTAAATGGAAAAATGATCATCCAGTTATCTATTTCTATTCTGAAAACTCTTTGTTGCGTGCGGATTCTGCGGCTAAATAAAGTGGTTAATAATGGCGCTGACTGTACGCAGTTCGATTTAAATAAAACTGCAACAAAGACAGCAAAATGATTCAATTTATGAGCTGCATTGCGGCCATCCTTGTTCAAACCGGCTATTAAGAGCATTTTAAACTTAAACGATTTCAAAAAAGGATTTTCGTCTGTATGTTTTTTTGTATGTATGTTACGCGGTTATACTGACAATCCACGACCGATTTCGAAAATTCTTTGTTTGGCAGACGAACTTTAGAAGGTGTCCCATATTTCGATTAAGGTCTGATAATAATTATTGAGTTATCACTATAAACATTCGGGTTTGTATGTTACTGAAAAAAATCGAAATCGCTGTACTTATATAAAAATTATTATATAAAAATCCACTATAAAATTTTCCAGATGACTCAAAACATCATCATTGCACTTTTGTTCATTGTTTGCAAACGACAAAACGCACTTTGTGTATGACACACTTCCTAGGTAGATATTAGCCACAGCAATCTCTGCTAGACTGAGTCACGCATGCATATACCGGCAGGCGTCACAGCTCAGTTGGTATAAGCTCTACCTTCCATGCTGTCGTGAGGTCGAACCTCGCCAAGAACATTTTGTGTAAATCGAAACAAAGCTATGGTGAATAGATTGTTGATAGAATATATATATATATATTATTTTTTTAGTCGATAGCGTTTTCTGGATAGAAAATCAGCGAGGAAAGGAGGAAAGCCTGCTGGCGTTACATATTTTAAATTTCAATCTTATAGAGAGAGGTACAAGGACTTCATAGTAGGTAGTGGCGAAGTCTGCTGTTCTCACAGAACCAGTAGTGCATTAGCTAGGCACATGTAGACTAGCTAATAGCTTATTACGTCAGTGTGTGCCTAATCGCACTGAGAGCCTCAGCTGAATCATGCATCAATCAAGATGCAGGTACCTCTGACTCAGAATGAGTCAAACTAGACTCTAGAATACTCCATTACCCTATTACTCTGACCTACATCATTATTATAAGCAACTACACAGACATACCTAGGTAAAGCCTTGGCTAAAAGCATAGCCATAGAGAATGGAGTGAGCGTTCTATGTATGAAGTGAATATAGACGAAAAGAAGGAAGAGAAAACATCGTGCGGTCACTAGTTGTATTTTTCTATATATATTACAGACCTAAGTATAGAAATAAATATTATTTAAAACATTAATTTAAGTACGTAGTAGGTAGAGTAAGAAACACAATATTTGTCTTAAGAAGTTTCCTAGTAAGTAGTTAATAATACCTACATCACTTAAATTAATTGCCAACGTAGAAAAATGTGGAGAGTAAGGTTATTCAAAACATATTTTGTATTTTTAACAGACTTCAAAAGAGGTTCTCAATTCAACTGTATGTTTATTTTGTTGTAGGTATGTAGGACAATGATGCAATGCGATCCAATAGGGATTACAAGGACGATGATGTTGCAAAAGATAAGATAAATCGGGAAAATTGATAATGGCAAATGCACAAAGAAAAAGAAAAAAAAATCGGGAGAGTTTAAACCCCCGAAGTGAGACTAACCTTGTAAGCACGAGGCAGTCAAGGTTCAGCAGTTAAAGTGAACGTAAACAAGGGCGGGCATGTGGCTTCACTTGCCCCGAGCCGCACGCAGCTCACCGTTTACATTTTAATTGTACACGTGCGTTTACAATATACAACCTTTCAAATAGATCGGTTACTTACGGATAATATAGCCGATTTATCTCTTAAATAAACTAAAATCGGAAATAAAAACAAAAAATCATGAAGGTAAGTAGGTACCTACTTATTTTATTTTTTTGTTTGTCGTTGCAAATAAACGTTTTTGTTGATTGTACTTTAAGAATATAAAACTAGCGAAGTTCACTAGCTCACTCAATTCCTCACAAGTTGTACAGTATAATGCTCGCTTTAGGAAGAAACCACGTAATGTGTGACCGCACAAGTATTTGAACAACAGGTTCGACGTTTACATACAATCAACAAACAGACAGACTGTTTGTGTACGGTTATTTAGGAGAGGTACACGGCATCCGGCAGGAATTTAAAAAAAAAAGTTTTTATGTTAAAGTTTTTTGATCAGCGTGAAGTGAATAGAATAGAATACACAATCAGCAACAACAACACACATGATAGAAGTAAACAATAAAAAATAACAAAATATAAAAATAAAATTAGACAATGTAAGTAAAATTTACAAGGTTACATAAAACAAACAAACAAAAGAAAACATACAGCTAAAATATATAAATACAAAATAAACTCAAATCGGTCGTCACATGTGTCTGAAAGCTGTGCTGATAAGGTGTTCAGCTCAGAAATAATGTTGAGTGAGTTAACAACTCAACGCTGATTTTCAGCTGAACCCAAAAAAGGAAAGGGTAGATCAGCAGTAACCAAATAAATGGCAACTCACACAATGCAACAAATAATTAACTAATATATACTAAATTAGCAAGTAACCTCATGAACCCAGCCACATCATTCAAACGAATTAAAAAAAAAAAACTCCTCAAGACCTAATTCAATGAACAAATGTGTGATGTATCACTGGACGCAGTCCACGCACGCTTCTCGAAGTACCGACAAAACCCTCGCTCAATGTCCAAAGGGCAGATCGCAAGAATAGAAGGATGATTGAAAAAAAAAAACAATATTTTACTAACTATGAGTTTAACATTTACTGTTAAGATAAGTTGAAAACTAGGTACCTTTTATCTTTGTCCTATTTATGCACTAACGATGGTTTTTGTTTAATTTATTCTAAGTTTTTTTTTTTTAATTGTTTGCCTCTTTTACATTTTTATAAATAGCGATTGGCCTGATTCAACCTTCAAGCGTCGATCAGGCCATATGTCCCGACAGCTGTCAAAAGTCAGTAGAGAATTTGACCACCTCAAAAACGTTCAACATCAGCCGATTTTCAACCGAAACACGATACACACGGGCCTTTTTTATAACACTCCGAAAACTTGATGCCTTTAAATGAGCTTATAGCATCTTGACACACATCGGAAAATACCAGCGTTCCAGGAAGTAAAATAACGAGACTCAACTTTTACAAGTAGGCTTCAAATATCGAGTTCTATTAAAATTTCGCAGGAGTTGTTATGATAGAATTAATGTGTCTTAAGCTGATAGTTAATTGCTTCCCAATTATTTTGAGATTTATGAAAAATAAAACATTACTGACGGCGTTGAATAGCCCAAATGATCAAGTTTCAGGAAACCTGACTGCCAAAGATTCAGGTGCTGGCACAAAAACGTTCAGTTTTCTATCTAAGCACGGGAAAGTTTTTTATTACATACTTTATTTACGGCCTAATTAGGGCCCCATAACAAAACAGGGCGGGAAACTGTCAACGGAAGAGCGTGTTTACAATATCGATGGACGACGACAGATACAACCGTTTCGGAGCTATGGGGGGGGGAGGGGGGAAACGGTGTTACCAGACCGCGACATGAAGATTGTACCAAATTGTTGTTTGTAGGTACTTACTAAAGTTATTTACGTCTTCTTCTTTTCGTGTCGATGCTACAACTGTGTTATATATATATCCGGCCAACTTAATTTACTAAAGCAAACGCTATGTTGTTCTTATGATAGATAGATAGATAAACATTTATTTAAGATACAGACAAATTACAATAAACCTAAATATTATATAAAATAAACTAATAAAAACAAAAAACATCATATGGGTATGGGTCTAGCTTTTTGCGGTCGAAATAATGTGAATTCTACTTTTTTACACATTTGAAACCTGACGTTTAATAATGTAATATTTATTTATGAAATTTTTATCTAAAAACACAATATCTATGAAATAAGAAGATAAGATACCTAGTTTATTTTCGTCATATGATTTCTGTCGTCAATGAGTAAATTTTCTCTTTGGCTTAACTTTATTCATGGTTATTCTAGCTATTTATTAAAAAAATGATAAATTCTCATGATAACTTAAACGGATTAATGAATGAACAATTACTGAATTCCACTTATTTATGAAGCCTACCCTTAAAGTCTACCGGGAATTCTGAAGTACAGGTAAGTATTAGGATAATTATGTTATAATTAATTATGTTTTTCATGTAAATAATGATTGCCGTATCTCTGTCTCAACGCCGCGCCTAAGCTTTATAATTGAATTAGCGGCGCTAATTAAATTAAAATGTCACTGTCACTCACCTGTCACTAGAGCAGCCATAAGCAATCCAAAAACGGCGGGAAAAACGGCCATCTTGAAGTTTCCAAATACAAATTCAGTCACTGCACTCAGAAAGTTTCGACTGGCATTACTAGAAGCCTTTCAAAGTTTGGGAATACTTTTTTTACCCTCAAACCGGATTGTACTGGACACTGTTTCTATCTCAGTTACACGCGTAGAACGAAGCCGCTGACTCTTTCACTCTGCAACAAAAAACACAGCTATTTTAGGTTTTACTTTTATTTTATAGGAACACAAGGTGTTTTTGTATTACGTAATTCGACACGACCAGTATCTTTTGACCCGTTTCGAGCCTACAAGTCTTTATTTACAAGGTGATTCCGGGGATAACTTTACGATATAAAAGGTCTGGATAAAACGGTGTTTTATGAAAAATGGACCCCGACATTCTTTTCAAGAAAATGTTTTTTTGTTTATGGAGAAGGGTATGTAATAAGATTGGTTGATTATGTTCTTTATAAATTTCTGACCAGAAATATTATTTTGGAGCAAATATATTACTTATTACTCTTCCTACCCTGTAGGTAAGTAACTAAAATAAGATTTATTTTGTGATAAGGTTTTTTTACCAGATAATATTTCACGGGTATTTATCGTTTACTCTTTGTTTGATAAATAAATAACCTATTTGAATCATATACCTTCTTACTACATATTAGTAGGTAACATCAGACTCTTATTACCATATGACAACAATAAATGTATAGAGTATCGAGTACTATTTGAGTAATTATAAAAACATGTTTTAATATTTCATGTCGATGATGAATGAAGTGGCTTTTATTCATGTTTCTAAAATATACTCGACTACTAAGCATAAGGAAGGTCCAAGATAAAGCTAGATCCAGTTTGAACCTAAAAATGCAATGTAAAGGATCAAGAATAACTAAGTTTATGTTCCTACTTTCCAAGGGAGAATTGCTTCAAAAATTATTAAAATTAACTCGTTAAAAACTTTAATGTTTTGCTCGGTTGATATTCTTTGAGGCCACACCAGTGTTATGCTAGCTAAATTGAATATTTGACGGGTCTATTGAAGTTGGGGTTTTTAGTTAACTGAGTAAGCTTTTGACGAGGTCTGCGTACAACGGAACGGGTATTATATTTCAGAATAAATTACAACTTTTCTGAGCTGTTGTTAATCTAGCTTTATATTGTAAGAACTTGTATTGTTCAAAATAGGTAGTGAATACTATCCTTCGCAATTTGAACGAGCTTCGGACATCATGGCAGCTTAGAACAATAGCGCTAGCTGAAAGAGGGCCTTACTTGACTATTTTCATTACTTGACTTGTGGCATGTTTCAGAAAACTATAAAAATAAAAAACCCGATTAATTGAAAAAATTGCTGTCAAACTAAACGTCACCGTCAAACATGCGTATGACAGTTAAAATTGCTTAAAATGACTCTACCTACACTTACTTCAAAAACTTTACCTAAGCCGTACAAACCATACAGAATACTGTCTCAACAGAAAACAACTTGAAATAATGCTCTATATTTACGACAAGGACTCGGCTCGCATACTATGGGTAGGTGTGTACATCAGTCTTGTTCGTTTGTTTGCTTGTCTCGTTCTCGCGCGGTTCACACGCACATGTGTAAGGAGAGATAGCAAAATACTTTAAGCAAAATACTTTAAACTGATTGGCAGTTACAACCTCAAAACGTCAAAACGTCAGATTCTCAGTTTGAAAATTGAAATGAGAACGTTCGGTTTGGAGGCCTAACATTACCTATAGGGTGCGAGATGTAACTAGTAGGTAATCAAGTTAGTCACAAACTCTTTCCCTTCCCCTTCCCCGCGTATGCACTTTCGGTAGAGACCCGGCTGTTTTTGAGGTAATAAAACTACGCAACTGACCGCTGTCGGGCGATTTGGCCTGATCAACACTTACGGGTTTCCTGAAATAAGATCAATGCTTTGTTTAGTATTGGCCTATATGGTGTTGTGTATAATATAGAAAACATTAGACAATTTTTAATAATAAAGTCAATTAACAAATATTGTGTACTAAGTAAATATTGTCTAATATTAAATAAGTAGAACAACGTTTATTTTTAGGTAAAATGTATTTGTGTGTGCTTGTTCTGTTGCCAGTACATTGAAGATGGATGCATCCGTTTGGGCCAGAAATAGCAGGCTGTCCAAATCCGTACGATACAAACATTATCATTGAACTTCGGCTCTGGAGTCTGCTCTTGAACGGTGGAGGAAAACATCGAGAGGATCTACTGTTTAGGAAAACGAATAATTGCCTTAATAATAGGACTTTATTCTTCTAACTTGATAATTGTAAATGCTGCTCGTTTTCTAATAAAATAAAAAATCCTAGCAGTGATCGGATTACGAGCGCACTTTTACTAGTTTTGACTATGGGTTTTTAGTCCAGTCAAAATAGACTAAAATTATGACTCCAGTTTGCATTAATTCCCAACAAGCTGAATTTTTGTGCAGGCCTTGAATACGTCATTACAAATGATATGTCAAAAGTCCCCATCGATCCCGCTTGTGCGTTGTTTTTTATTCGAGGTCAAAGGTCATAAATTTGCGTTTTTTGCATATATCTCTGAAACAACGAGAGCTATCGAAAAGTGGTTCAGGCAAAGTTTGTAATCGTAAAATTGTCTACAAAAATACCTCAACACTTTTCTTTTACAAAGCATCGCTTTCGAGATATAGTGACTTTAGACCGCAGGAACATCGTCGAAGATACTGCGTTTTTTCATTTCAGCCGTTTTATCTGTTTCATTGCCACAGAACAAACAGTATTTCTTGAAACAAAAAGACGATTCATTACCTCGTACTCTAGTACGAGGCGGACTAACCCATCGAACCCATCACCCCTTTCAGTAAATTTCAAGAAATACTGTTTGTTATGTGGCAATGAAGCAGATAAAACGGCTGAAATGAAAAAAAACGCAGCATCTTCGACGATTTTCCTGCGGTCTAAAGTCACTATATCTCGAAAGCGATTCTTTGTAGAAGAAAAGTGTTGTGGTATTTTTTGTAGACAATTTTACGATCTACAAACTTTGTTTGAACCATTTTTCGATAGCTCTCGTTGTTTCAGAGATATACGCAAAAAACGCAAATACCCAGGTTAAAAGTCATAAATTTGCGTTTTTTTTTTGATATCTCTGAAACAACGAGAGCTATCGAAAAATGGTTCAAACAAAATTTGTAGATCGTAAAATTGTCTACAAAAATATTTTAACACTTTTCTTCTACAAAGCATCGCTTTTGAGATATAGTGACTTTAGACCGCAGGAAAATCGTCGAAGATGCTGCGTTTTTTTCATTTCAGCCGTTTTATCTGATTCATTGCTACATAACAAACTGTATTTCTTGCAACAAAAAGACGATTCATTACCTCGTACTCTAGTACGAGGCGGACTAACCCATCGAACCCAACACCCCTTTCAGTAAATTTCAAGAAATACTGTTTGTTCTGTGGCAATGAAGCAGATAAACGGCTGAAATGAAAAAAACGCATCATCTTCGACGATGTTCCTGCGGTCTAAAGTCAATGTATCTCGAAAGCGATGCTTTGTAGAAGAAAAGTGTTGAGATATTTTTGTAGACAATTTTACGATTTACAAACTTTGCCTGAACCATTTTTCGATAGCTCTCGTTGTTTCAGAGATATACGCAAAAAACGCAAATTTATGACTTTTAACCTGGAATAAAAAACAACGCACAAGCGGGATCGATGGGGACTTTTGACATATCATTTGTAATGACGTATTCAAGGCCTGTACAAAAATCCAGCTTGTTGGGAATTAATGCAAGCTGGAATGTCTATTTTGACTGGACTATTTTACCAACACTGAGACATGAGGGTGTCATAAATTAGGGCTTTGTTTGGTTCTTTCAGTCTGCTCCGAAATAATCGCACAGATTCCAATGTTTCAAACCGAAAGTTAGGATACAAAATGTAGAAACGCTACTTCAGTCATCGACAAGAACACTAAATAAATACACTTATTAGAACTCAATGAAACTAAAATGGGATCTCTGCAGTATGATCTACCAAGCAAAACATTTCAAACCTCCTTATTAAAGTCGATTAAGTAAATAGATTTATATGAAAGTTAATTACAAATCCGTAGTTAGCATAGCATTAGCGTTCTGTTGCATCTAACCTCATTTGCCCTAAGTATAGTTTAGTTTTATTGTTGTCAATCGGTTGCTAGGCAACGAGCTTCCTCCCCTACGCGCTACCCCTTCAAACAAAACTATTTGGTTCGTATGAAACGGAAAGACCACGCCGACGATACTAAACAAACTATATTTAACAGCCTTTCAACTTTTCACACTCTATTTTTGGAGGTAATACAAGTAACTTAGTTTATAAATATGTAAAACTAGCGGACCCGGCGACCTTTGTTCCGCCTTGGAAATGTCCACTCGGTAGATTATAAGCAAACTTCACATAAACCATCCGCTAATTAGTCCGAATTAAACCCAAAAATTTGGTTTGGGTAGGTGAGCCCGTTCTTGAGTTATAAATAAAAACTAAAAGTGGCATTGATTTTTATATATATATCTTTACTTAGATAAATATATTAACGGACAATTCACACATCACATTCTAACCCCAAACAAAGCAAAGCTTTTACTATGGGAACTAGATTGAAAGAATAGTTATAAGCACTTACATTTTTTTGTAAATATATTAATTATCAAATCTTATATTTTGTATCATAGAGCTATATCGAGCGAAAAATATTTCCCTGAATTTTATAATATAGGTAAATATCGAACAAAATTCTGATGAATTAGCTAAAATAAATAATAAATAAATAAAATACCATTTTGTTGCCGTGATAGCTAAGTAATATTGGTAATTAATTATTTTGTAAATATGAACATAATTAATATCATTGGTAATTAATTATTTTGTAAATATGAACAATGATTTGATATGAACAAAGTACTCGGTTGTTTCTAAGCAAAAATCCATGAATTATCATAATAAACAATATAATAATTAAATCTTGTTATATACAATTGCGTAAGAAACCGTTCTCATTCTACCAAAAAATGTAAGCACCTACTGAAATTACCATTTTGTTAGGACTTTCGTTTCAGTAATGAAGTAACGAGTTGCCGTACGATGTTTTCCTTCACCGTTTGGAAGCCCCAGTCTGTCCTAGAGAGTGAGGTTCATTGTCCTTAAGGTTCTATTTTTTTTTCTAGCACAATGTGGTCGTAGCAAGATGGCGGTCATACTTGTAGTCCAGGAGATAGGAGATGTTACTTTACAACACAACGGTATATTTTCTAATTTCTTCTATAAATGGCATCTGACTGTAAATACGACAAAAAAAATAACTTACGTAAGTAACATGGCAAATATATTACAGAGCCATCTAGTGGCAGAGATGGTTACATTCGATGGTTTATTAGATTATAAGTGTTTTAGCTTAGGTGCTATGGACACCTTCAGTATTTAATTTTTGTTTAAGTTTTTGTTAAATTTGTGTAAAAAGTAATAAGTTGAAAATAAGTAACATCATTTAGAAAAGAAAATTTAACTTTTTCAAAGAAATGAGATGAAAAATATGATTATGCAAATAGAGTTGATGTCACAGACGTAATCTTCGCTATAAGATGCAGAAAAGTCGTGTCTCTTCATAAATACGTATTTTCTGTCGTTTTTGTGTAAGTAAATCATTTTACTTACATATTAGCCCGAAGGAACTAAACACATTTTGTAGTTAGCGAATTTAAGACGATTGTCTTATTATATTAATTATTATCATATTTTAATTTATGGGATAGAATAAACCCTGAAAATTTAGTTTTACTATTTATTTGCAGATTTTATTGTTAATATACCTATGTTAAAATAATGCCTTGACATTAGTGTCCATTCGCTTATATGAAACTGCACTGCCTTACAAAGCACGTCTATCGAACCAAACAAAATCACATCAAAATCAAATCGACATACACGTGCCCGGTGCCAGGAAATGCTCTTAGCATCAAGTTCTCCAAACAGTACAAACTTTGTGCAGTAAAGTAATAAATTAAAAAAAAACGAAATGAATACTTTTTTTGGGATTGCTGGCAGACGAGCATACAGACCACCTGATGGAAAGTGGTCACCGCCGCCTATGCATTTGGCAACATTAGAAGCGCTGTAACGAGTACTTCTACGACTCAACGCGTGCCATCTCTTGTGCTGCCAGCGCGCGCGTAGCCGCCTTTCACTCGGAAGGGCAGATCGCATTGCGCTGATTCTAGTCGAAGTGGCATACCGACCGACTTGTGACATACTAAGTCTGGCACAGCCAGTCCAGTCCAGACAGCTTTAACTTACTGCTAAAACCAGTTCTAACAGTAACTTAAAAGTAAAGTACTTACTTACCGAGATTGTTTTTAATGAAATGTCATGTTTGAAGAATCAAGGTTTTTGGGTGATTCCCAGAATTAAGAACCACCCAAAAACCTATATCGTACCTATAGCTTACGAACCTTTCAATTTTATAATTATATATCTGTCCCAGTTTAGTCCCAGGTATATATTACCCTAGTTTATAACAGTGGGCGCATCCTTACCTTCACATCGGAACAGAGTAATGCGCGCAACACTGCATAGCGCTGTCACAAAACGAGTGTTTTCCATCCCATTTTATTTGGATACGATATAGGTAGCCCGTAAGTAGGGTATGGGTATCAAATAACTCAGAGCAAAGTGTATGAGTAAATAAATATTCTATGCTGAGCCTTACAACACGGAAAAGACTGATATTTTCTTACGACCACTGACCCAGATAAAGTTTATGATGCAAAACAATGGTTAAGTTACGCTTACTCGTAACTTGCAATCTTTTTAGGTCGAACACAACACTTAGCTACTTATTGGAGATTTTATTTAATGTACCTAGCAGATATTCACTTCAGCGATACAGCCCAAAGACGTTTTAAGATTTCAATACATTACCAAAGTTTACCAATTATTTAACAAAATCTTTCAGCTTGATCGAAACTCTATGAAGAATAACTGTATAAAATAAACTACATACTATTGTGTTTTTGGTACTTGATATATTTTTAAAACGACGAATTGACGACCGGTGTGGCGCGGTGGGCGATGGTCCGCCTGCGACGCGGAAGGTTGCGGGTTCGATTCCCGCCTCGGAATAAATGTTTGTATGTTCTGCAAATATTTATTCCGGGTGTTCTGGGTATTATATGTATAATAAAAAATATCTATCTATAAATGTATAATATTATATTTTATGTATAATAATAATGTATAATATTAAGTATGTCAGTCTTCTAGTACTCATAACACAAGCTCTGCTTAGCTTGGGGCTAGATGATGTTGTGTGGATTGTCCAGCATTATTTATTTATTTATTATTTATTTAAAAGGTTTAGGCCTACATAGGCTGCCTTACAAAAACCTGAATAAGTCTAGAAATTTATTTTTGAATGAAACATTAAATTATGTGCGCCCATTTTGCGACACTCCAAATAACGTGTTAATCAGATAACGTATAGCTATAGCTATAGCTACGCGGTAAGTAGGATTTATTTCCATAAATATTATTTTCATTTATCACGTGAAATTATCTGACATTCCATATTTAATTCCCTGTCACACAAACAAGGATTTCAATTATAAAATTCAATTTATTCTGCAAGCGTTCGCATTTGCATTATATACTAATTGTATGGATATCTTTTTATTCTTTTAACTCTGTAAATTCAGCCTGTGGTTTGGTTTGAAAGTTTGAATCTGTTGGTTGCGTTCGCAATGCGTCGCCACTCGCCGTGGTACACCAACTGTTACACATCGGTACGCCTGTCGTCTGATGGCTCGCGACGCAACTCGTCTCCTAGACCCGTGGTTCATCTAACTAAAACATACAGAACAGATGACCTCACTACTTGTGCATATGGGACAGGGTAACTAGATACATACATTGCAGCTACAAATATGTATTTGTCTAATCTAAGTACCTACATTCTTCACATCTAGAAATATAAACAAACTCACACCAAGCTACTTTTTTTTCCAAGCGGTAGAATGCCTCAACCGCACGATGCTTTAAAAAGAAAAAGAAACAAAGCCTCAGGACATCGACCTCGGTTTCTCTAGGATGCTCTTATAACCAGAAATGAGTGAACAATTTCTTCTGAGCCATTAAATTGTTATAACCACACAAAAAATTATGTACCTCGAGGGAAAGATTAAAAACTCTTTCTGAACAGAGTTTTTTTAAATCAGTTTTAACTAGGTGGACGTGTTGATTCTGATTTTTAAAAAACATATACTGCACACAGGCCGTGATAATGACGACCGATGCGATGTGGCGCGGCGGGCGAAGGTCCGCCTGCGACGCGGAGGTTGCGGGTACGATTCCCGCCTTGGGATAAATGTTTGTACGATCTGCAAATATTTATTCCGAGTGTTCTGGGTATTTTATATGTATAATAAAAAATATCTATCTATGTAATGTATTGTATGTATTAAGTATGTCAGTCTTCTAGTACCCATTACACAAGCTCTGCTTAGCTTGGGGCTAGATGATGTTGTGTGGATTGTCCAGCATTATTTATTTATTTATAATGTTGGTACAAATTAGAAAGTCAAGAAGATATGACTTGTTTAAAGATGGTTCATTAAATTCCCGACTCGCTTACGTAGTCAAGTGTCAGAATATGTTCAAGTTTAATTATTTCTGGGAACTTCAACCATCGGTGGGTGTGGTTGCTTGTTTATAATGTCACACTGAAGATTTGTTAAGCAAATGTAGGTAATATTATGACAGATAACAACTGAATGAACATGCGATTTGTAGATTATGTATCTGTATGACTATCTTATCGTTGCCAACCGAGAGATAACGTTGTTAGTTAAAAGTATGTTTTCAATCAATCCTTTGAGAGTAATGTATTTACTACTTTACCCGTGAACCGAGGAGGACCCACCTTTATACGAACATAAAAAAATGCGTTACGAACACCCAGATGCAATTCTTTTCACGTAGTTTTATTGCTTATTTAACTATCCAGGCTTACTTACAGGATTGAATTACGTTTAGTTCCTTTGCGAAAACCATTACAACAACGCGACACTAAAGAATTCGTCAAGACAGCCATTAGTCTACAACTTTGATGGTCATTGGTCATTCATAAACTATGTGCATCTAGTTCTAGATTCAAGCGATTGGATTTTTTAAGTACATTTTCTTTGTGAAAACTATCAAATCATCGAAAAATTCATCAAGATGCCTAAAAATGTACAGGTTTGGCGGTGATTGGTCACCGCTCACCTAATTTCTCAGAAGGCAAGGTCACGCGCTCAAAACAGTTAAATTTTAATTACTTTATTGCAATAAAAAAAAACTGAAACTAAACGAAACACCGTGACGGACGTGGCTTTGAGAGAATGAGCCCACGGCTCGCTACACACGCTCACACACCAACTTATGGAAGTCCTAACGTTCCCGACCTGAGAATCATTGACATTCTGGGTCATGATATGAGCACCGATGCGACGTGCGTATGCTTTAAAATACCCAATAATAAAAATCCGAATCGATGCTTCGGTGATGTAGATTAATTATAGTAACTTTAATTTTCATATAGACCACTTTTTGGGACATAAAAAATAATTTGTGTACGTCTCCATCACCTTTATACTGTTAGATATGCGTAGTTATTTCACTAAAACTTACCTATAGTATAATAAATTCGAAATAATAATCAGGAATGATTGTCTACTATAACTTTGAATACGACTATTAGATTTGCTTTGGAACTATACCTGCAGCTAGAAACTCTACAAACATCTGCATTTGAAACCATATTAACCTTTAAATTGCTTTGTTTTCGCACTGGGACAGTGCCGTCTTAAGTCTATTCGGCGCCGGGGTGCGGGGCTCAGCCTGCGCCCTGGTTTTCTTTTACACTGCAGATAGTCCAGTCAAAATAGACTAAAATTATGACTCCAGTTTGCATTAATTCCCAACAAGCTGAATTTTTGTGCAGGCCTTGAATACGTCATTACAAATGATATGTCAAAAGTCCCCATCGATCCCGCTTGTGCGTTGTTTTTTATTCGAGGTCAAAGGTCATAAATTTGCGTTTTTTGCATATACATATCTCTGAAACAACGAGAGCTATCGAAAAGTGGTTCAGGCAAAGTTTGTAATCGTAAAATTGTCTACAAAAATATCTCAACACTTTTCTTTTACAAAGCATCGCTTTCGAGATATAGTGACTTTAGACCGCAGGAACATCGTCGAAGATACTGCGTTTTTTCATTTCAGCCGTTTTATCTGTTTCATTGCCACAGAACAAACAGTATTTCTTGAAACAAAAAGACGATTCATTACCTCGTACTCTAGTACGAGGCGGACTAACCCATCGAACCCATCACCCCTTTCAGTAAATTTCAAGAAATACTGTTTGTTATGTGGCAATGAAGCAGATAAAACGGCTGAAATGAAAAAAAACGCAGCATCTTCGACGATTTTCCTGCGGTCTAAAGTCACTATATCTCGAAAGCGATTCTTTGTAGAAGAAAAGTGTTGAGGTATTTTTTGTAGACAATTTTACGATCTACAAACTTTGTCCGAACTATTTTTCGATAGCTCTCGTTGTTTCAGAGATATACGCAAAAAACGCAAATACCCAGGTTAAAAGTCATAAATTTGCGTTTTTTTTTTGATATCTCTGAAACAACGAGAGCTATCGAAAAATGGTTCAAACAAAATTTGTAGATCGTAAAATTGTCTACAAAAATATTTTAACACTTTTCTTCTACAAAGCATCGCTTTTGAGATATAGTGACTTTAGACCGCAGGAAAATCGTCGAAGATGCAGCGTTTTTTTCATTTCAGCCGTTTTATCTGATTCATTGCTACATAACAAACTGTATTTCTTGCAACAAAAAGACGATTCATTACCTCGTACTCTAGTACGAGGCGGACTAACCCATCGACCCTTTCAGTAAATTTCAAGAAATACTGTTTGTTATGTGGCAATGAAGCAGATAAACGGCTGAAATGAAAAAAACGCATCATCTTCGACGATGTTCCTGCGGTCTAAAGTCACTATATCTCGAAAGCGATGCTTTGTAGAAGAAAAGTGTTGAGATATTTTTGTAGACAATTTTACGATTTACAAACTTTGCCTGAACCATTTTTCGATAGCTCTCGTTGTTTCAGAGATATACGCAAAAAACGCAAATTTATGACTTTTAACCTCGAATAAAAAACAACGCCCAAGCGGGATCGATGGGGACTTTTGACATATCATTTTGTAATAATTGTAATGACGTATTCAAGGCCTGTACAAAAATTCAGCTTGTTGGGAATTAATGCAAGCTGGAATGTCTATTTTGACTGGACTAAGACGGCTATGTCAAAGGGCGCAATTACTCGCCTATGATGACAGACGCACAGGTGCCGCGCCGCGCGCCCATTTTAAATGAACTTACACTTTATTGACTTAGAGATCATTTTGCTTCAAGTGCGGGCAACCGGGCGGCAATGTGTCAAAGGTCAACACTCTTTTTGGCATGACAATTTTTATTTTTTTGCGCATACGTGTTTGTCGTAACCTGTATATGAAACTGTGCAATGGCGTTAAGTTCAATGAAATATCTAAATATTCATTAATTAGCGTTCGGCAGGCGCCCCCGGGCGCTCCGCGCCCGGGTGCACCGCACCCCTTGCACCCCCGGGTAAAGACGGCCCTGCACTGGGAGATATAATTCTTGAATGTATTATACAATTTGAACTGAATAAAGCTTAGACATTAGCGTGCTTGTTTTAGGTAACGAAAACCATTACTATGCTAATATAATAACAGAGCTTGCATATTTTGGGCACGAATCTACAATAACAGGTTACATAAATGCTGATAGATCACGATTCTGACGAATCAGTCTGGCACGCTTTCTAAGGTCGCACTTCTGAATCTTTACGTAAAGTATTACGTTTCCTCTAAATTAAATTATAAACCTGCAGCTGAGTAGATGTTTTTACCCTATTTTTACCTAAGGATGTCTTGGTATATTAAACTTGGAAAGTTACTTACGCCTGCCACGCCAGCATTAGGCTCTAGAGGCTCTTTCATAAACGGCTATTATCAAAAATCATTCATTTAAATAACGCCACTTACAGTATGTGTATTGCAGGAGTCTCCGCACAAAGAAAGCACTCGCTAGGCACTTTTAAAGTAAGTTTATTGCAGCAAATATGTACATGTTAATATAGATTTCAAACAATATAGACAGTAGGTATTCTTCTTATAACTAAACATACAATATAAACTTAATAATTAAATCAACAATCAAATAGTTGTATACATAAAAACTTTAGTGAGACTGAACATTGAAACGTTTGAAAAAGATTTAAATATTGTCGGTATTTTATCGAAAGGAATGAGAAACTACGGCTCGTTCTAATCTAATCACGGAACATTAAATATTAAGGAATCATTAAAATGTAATTAAGTACTTAATTCATAAAATGAAAACAATCCGGTCGGCCACTCTGTTGCTCAAAGAGTAATTACAATTTGTATTATTATGTGTTTTATAAAAGATTTCAATAATAAAATAAATTAAAGGAATAACTTGGCATTAACAATTCTAACAGAATCAAAAGCTTTCAGTTATGTAAATTGATGAAAATATTTTTATAAATGTTAATGTACTTACTTACTTAGGTTTAATAAAATTTATAAATATTTTTTGAAATCAGTGACTTACGAAATATTTATTTATGAAAAGGTAGTTGCTTAATTATAATTGAATATAAAGATTTTGAAAACTATACTAGTAAGTAAAAGTTGTAAATGTAAGCTCTCTGATAATAACTTAAGAATATTTATTTATAATAAACCGTAAAAGAAGTTTTAACAGAATCTAAGTTAAAAAAGCCAGTAAAGTTGGCATCAAAAATTCGTAAAAAAATACTATCATCATAAAAGTTTTGCCGCGCAAATAAATGTCACTGTCATAAACTTTTTTTAAGCGTCGCTCTTCTCCTTCTCCGTCGTATTTTAGAACAGTTTCATATTTTTCTTAATTCTTGCGTTGAATTGACGTTTATGTCATCATTATTTTTGAGAACTTGACATATTTTCTTTTGCGACCAAACCTTGAAAAGAAATACTACTATTTTTTACGATTATGAATAAAACAGTAAGTAAGTAGGTAAACACCGGTAGTAGTTTATATTAAAACATATTTTTGAAGATTGCTTACTTAAAAAGTTTTAGTCAGATCTTAATTAAATGTATATGTATATAAATAAATAAATGTAAATAAATAAATAAATAAATGTGACCTCTGACGTTTAATCTACCAAAAGCGAATCGGGAAATTCGGAAGTATAGTCCAGCACTGCACTGCACTGCGCCCACGGCAATTTCATAAAGCCGATCTTCTTTCGGAACTTATTGATACGGGTCTAAAAACTGGGTCACGAGTAGTCACGACGGCCGCTGCTATGAACAGTAATGGCGACACACTTACTGTATGTACCATTTTTTTGGCCACAAAATTCGGGCCATCAGTAGATCAGATCAGATTAGGTTTAATTGGTGAGCGTTTAGCTTTTACACGCAGGAAATTAAGGATATAAAATGACTTGTGTCACACACAGCTCACTTGGCTTAGTACTGAATTCTGTGCTGTGGGTTGCGGGTTCGATTCTCATATAAATATGTTCTGAGAAGTAGCATTGTACTTGGTAAACGGTAGACATACTTAGGCATTAATTTTGCGACTAGACAACATTAAATATAGCTCAAAATTATATTAAAAGAAAAAAAACATGAAAACCCTAGGACAAATTATAGTAACGAATACTAACCTAACCTAGTTAGTCAATGATGATGAGACACACTTTCAAAAACTTTTTGTTACTAGCATTGTTTTATTATTTTCTTTTTTAAACTACGGGTTTTAAGTAGCGATTATAAGTTCCTTATTTAACGTTTATAACATAAAAACGATATAATGACTGCCGTGGGCAGTTGCTTGAAGAAGGCTGACTAACTCAAATTATAAAGGAATCCGCTTTCAAACGAACACTAAAAGTCAGACATCCTTTTCTACCACTAGCAGGCAGTTCATGAACAAAGAAACTCACTCACTGAGATCATTATATTAAAGAGCAATGTTTGTAGGAGCGGGTAACAGCTCAACGGTCTCATTTCAGGAAACTCTGAAGCGTTCATCAGGCCAAATGACCCGACAGCTGCTCTGTCAAATGTGCAGGTGACACCAATTTTAGTCCAAAAACGTTCAACATCAGCTGGTTCCTCGTCGCAACATCTCATTCACGGGCAGGTTCACTAGCTAACCTGCAGATCATCACTTGGTTACAACTTTAAGTAGGTTAACTCTATAAAAACAAAACTCATTAGTCAAACCTGATTTTGTCTACCACACTACACCGCCGCACCCTTGCCACGCACATAAAAAAGTTTTTTGACAACACCTTTGACATTACACATTTTTAATTAAAATGTACCAAGGAAGTTTGCTAGGGTAACCACATCGTTATTCGAAAAAACAAAATATCTGACAAGTTTCTATAATATTCTGAAATTGATTAGAAAATTAATATTTATTAGGTATACATAATAATATGTCATATTGAGATGGAAGCACAGTTTTTTTTATAATTAAAAGGAAATTTTTCATTTGAATAATCCTCGTTTGAAAAGCTTGTTCCACAAAATCGTTGGTGTATGGTAGGTAATAAGTATCTATGGTTTTTTATATATTTCTTTTAGCTGTTATAATATCACTGCTAGATGGAATATTGTGATCGCCACAATATATTTTGAATACTTAGTGACTCACGAGTATGTATTTTTATGAAATTATAATGTGCTAGCTAAGTAAAGAGCACCCTAATCCGCCATTTTTGAAATAGTTTCGAGAAATGAGAATTTCGCGCGTTTATTACTCTACAGCATGCATTGCAAACTGAGGTCTGACATGCGATCGGCTTAGTTCTACTATTATGTTGGACTGAACTAATGGGCTCGTAAAAGTTATTTATTTACCAACTAGGACTTGAATACATGACATTGTAGGTATATCCCGAGAGCGTCCTGTCTATTTAAGGTGACGGGTATAGCCAAATGCGTGTTTTTGGGGAAACCGAAAACTGTTTTCAGAAAAAGTGATAGCATGTGGAGTTGTGAAACTTATTATTTCCTATAACACATATATTGAACTAGTGTATTGTTACTCAAAATTTGTGCTCTTGGATATAGTTTACTTTTAAATGTAAGTTTAGTACCAACACCTTTTGCAAAAGTGTGGTTTAAGATCCCATTTTTTATGGGTTTGGCAGATTTGTTTGGTACCAAACTCAGCACAGCTATTCTTATGGTTCGTATCTTGTGACTCTAAAGAAAACATTTCTACATTAAGGTGTTTAAAGAAGAAGAAGAGTAGCGCCTTAGGAATTATAAGTGTTTGATTGCTGTGTGCTCGCAAATATACATAAGGCACTGCTTTAGAGTTTGACTATCCGAACTGTGCGCGGCTCATTATGTGTTTTGCGCCGTTGTCAGCATTTTTGTTGAAATTGAAATTGTGACGTTGCCACGCTGACTGTCTAGAGTTTACCCACCACGGCAAAAACTATGCCGTGTTACAAGTTTAACGTGTGTATAGATATAATAAATAAATAATAAACTTGGAAGTTATTGACATTTTTATTTATTATGAAAAATTTCACCCTACCCGTCGCCTTAAAGAAATGCCTCCATAACACGCCCAATTTTATTGTAAATCTCGGATTCAACATTTACCAGCATTCATTAAAATTTAGTAATTATTAGGTTAATTTTACTGTTTTTTTTTACATGAGTAAATTATAAGCAAAATTGTACAACCTTGAATCTACGCAACTCACTCACTCTAATTCAGTCCCATAAATTACATAGTCAGCTAACGAATGAGCTACTTACTAAGTGAAAGCTATAATAGTACCCTAGCCTTGCCACTACTACCACCAATGTATAACACACATTGCAGGTCGTAGTAAAATTAACAAAACCTAGGGTATGTTTAGTTTCAATTTGACAAGCAGACGTCAAGCAGGCGCAATCGATGCGTTTTGCGTGTTCCTTTTTAGATTACTTAATCAAATAAAAAAGTACTCTTCCGATCTTCATGATTAATGTATATGGGACCACCTCTGAAGTATGTTCTACCAAACAAAAAGAATCATCAAAATCGATTCAGAATTGGCGGAGTAATCGGGTAACATACATACAAACAAAAACATATACACTTAGCCGAATGGTGAACCTCCCTTCTGAAGTCGGTTGTAAACTATTTTTGCTTTATATCGTGAATAATACCCAAGCACCATATTCTATACAGAACACAATATAAACAAAAGTTCCGAACTACTTATGCACAATTACAAAGCTCAATGAATCAATGAACCAACAGAAAATGACCTTTAGTCCTTCGCAATAAGTGTTAGACGAATGCGAAATGTCGGGGTCTTTAACCTAGCTAACGGTACAAACCGTTAGAGAGGGAAACGAAGGCTGCGTGGTGAGGCAACGCTTTAGTCTTCGATCACTTGCACAAAACTAAAAGACTTGATAGGTTTCCTTCGTGGCACAAACCTTGGCATAAAATCTTATGAGTTGCGTTGCATTGCATTACTTTGCTATCTGTCACACTTTCGCTGAACCTTTTTGCCTGACAAGTCTAGCAACTGATGTTTTTGAAGTGAAAACTTCTTTAGCGGCGCTGGGTGGGTAAAAACTTTCAAACTCGCGTCAGGGTCACGTGACGTCGAAAAAGCGTAAGATCTTATTTAATTTTTATACATTGCTCGTAAAACAAGAGACGACAAAAGAACACACTTGCGGTCACGCGACGTATGACTCAAACAATTAAATAGTGTTGTGGCGACATGACGTGACGATGACGTGGCGACATGACGTGACGTGACGATGACGACGAAGCCAACGAAGACACAGACACATTCGCGCTTGCGCGAATGTGTCTGTGTGTGTAAACAATTAAATAGTGTTGTGGCGACATGACGTGACGATGACGTGGCGACATGACGTGACGTGACGATGACGACGAAGCCAACGAAGACACAGACACATTCGCGCTTGCGCGAATGTGTCTGTGTCTTCGTTGGCTTCGTCGTTGTGTCACATTCGCGCTTGCGCGAATGTGACACAACGACATGACACAATCACAATGACACAGACACATTCGCGCTTGCGCGAATGTGTCTGTGTCAGTGTGTCTTCGTTGTCTTCGTCGTTGTGTCACATGTGACACAATGTGACACAATGACATGACACAATCACGACTGTGGTTATATTTTTGAAGTGAAAACTTAAAAGTGAAAACACAACGTTAATATTGAAGTTTTCACTTCTGCCGGCACTCCCGGAGTGCTACCATATTTTTTTTTTATAATGGACATTAATGCAAGTACCTAATACAGGGTGTAACAGAAGGGCGGGACCAAAAGCAACAGGGCGATAGGGGAGCTCAATGCCTATCGATAGGCATTGAGCTCTGTATAGTTTTAGTTTCATGAGACATTGTTTTAGCTGTAAAATTCTATAGTTTTATCAAAAATAAATTAGATCAGTGAAGATAGTTTTGTTCTTGTTATAAGAATAGTTTGCCACTACTAGAACTTTCTTGTTCGTTTGTTCGGACACTATAAGTTCTGAAATATTACTTGCAGAAGTTTGAAAATAAAGTGCCACGTTCAAACTTGTACATCGGAAATGGTTTACAAGTTGTAAGTTTTGAGCTTAAACTTTATTCTGCTTATGAATGATGGTCTTCTCAAAACACTACCTAGAGACAAGTGACGCCATTTTAGTTTTTTGACACAACAAACAACGCAACGCAGTAACACGCTGCGCTTCTATGAATTTCCAATTTCAAAAGCACAATTCAAAATCAGTGTTGCCAGCGTCGTGTGATATCCTCATTAATTGGGAATTGGGACACGAGCATCGGCGGAAATTGATACGATCGATGATATGACGCCTTGTTAATTAAAAACTGTGTTATTTGCTCGGATGTTACAATGTATTGGAAATATTTTGTCGAGACAGAGTAGGTAGTATGTACTGTATAAATGAGTAATAAGAGGTGTTCATTACATTTTCACTAGGTAAGTGATTCAATTATTACTTAGTGACCAAAAGACATCAGTTTTATTGATCATCTTAATAAGTAAATCATTGTGACTAAATAAAAATAACAAAAAGCGAGCTAATTAACTCATCCATCACATAACATTTACAAAAGTTCCACATACTTACCCTCTTTTCTCGGTTGAGATGTGTTATAAAATGTAATATTTCGAGATATTACTCAATATTACGCGTCGTAGAACTGAAAGTTACGCATAATAGGTACTGTCGTAAAACTGAATGCGTTATTTTCATAGCTTATAGAATAAATAGCGGAGGTGGTTATCAATTTTGAAGCGCACTAATTAAGTTACAAGTAGGTAGCAGTTAATTTAAATTTAATGTTGCCAGATTTTCACTTGCCTGTTTTATTAATATTTTCCACGTAAAATGGATAAATATTATATAAATTACTTTAAAATGTGAAGTATTAATTTGCTTGATATTTAAACGTAAATTTAACATTTTAATTATGTACCTACTTGTATTCTTGAAATTATGAATGTGCGTCCGTTTTTGTTATAATTTTAACTCTGAACGTGAATGTAACAACATTTACGGTAAACTTGTCTGCATTAAATATTTCTCAAGATATAAAAAAAACCTGCTATTATTTTTCCATATCCACCTCATTGATAGGTAAACTAAAACCGCTCTAACTTCAAAAGCATTTGACTCTAACAATAAGATCTAGATACCATTTGCCTTGGACCCGTTAAAATAATTTGAAACAAATAATCCCTACCAAATTAAAAAATAATACCTACACAAGACAAAACCAAATCTTAGCGAATCCCAACGCTCTGCAGTAAACTTCAACTTTTATAAACTCAATTTCCTGAAATAATAAAAGAATAAAGATAAACAATTAATTCAAGATGGGAACCCCAGAGGAACAATAAAACTGGACAAGGGTGTGTCGGGGACAATCGTCCGCGGTACCGTATTTGTGAGAATGCGATCATCACACTTTTCTTGGTATTTTAACGTCACTGAATAAGTAAAACCGTTAAGATGGCAACTTCCACACTACTATCTAAGAAACAGATTATTTCAGACCTAAAATCTGAAATAAATATACTGCTCTTAGAATTCGCAGTATGAAATGAGCCCACAGATGACAAATTAAGTCTTCTTCCAAGGGTTCATAAAAGAAAGAAAAAGTTGGCGCCTCTCAGGCATTCAGAATGAATGAACTGTGTTGCCAGCTTCATAAATTTAATGAGGCTGCCTCTGAAGAAAGCCGAGTACTCTTCTTTTGCTCCTTTACACTGAGAATTATTATTGTTTGTGCAATTTGTTTCTTGAATACTAACAAAATACGTGACGTTATTGTTATCTTTGCGCAAGTGAATAATTTGAAATCTTTGTGCCTGGTTCTGAATATCTGAGCAGATTGTTTAAATAAAGTGGTTTTGTTACTAAATTCAAAAAAGTTAGGTACAATCAGTCGCACTAATTGCTAACGCTTGTGTAACTTTTAAGTAAGAAATAAAAGATCAACGTAATGTTTAGGGAATTACGGTTCATAGGTACCGTTGCTAGGTTACTAAAATATCACACTCTCTTTGGCAAAATTCATGTCGATTTACCTATAAACCTATTTATAAGACAAATATACGTGCAAACTACGTGTGGACACAGGTTTTCAATAACCGTGGGTAATATAAAACTTTGTCACCGTTCCAACGTAAAATATTCGGATATCAATCACCTCGATTGTCCGCCATTTTGAAACATCTGTCAATGACGGCGGGAAATTTCTCCAGAGGTTCTTTTTGTGAATTCCTTCCGGTTGGAGTGACGTCAGCTGCTACAGACGCGTGTGAACATTGTTTGAATAATTTTATTACAAGGAGTTTTAGAAAACGCTATAAAATTTACATGGTAGAATAGTTTTTAATCGGGGTAAGGTGGGCCCTTGGCTTGTGAAGCGTGAAGTTTAGTAGCAGATGGCGTGTGGATCGAAAAGTACTTACCTACTCTTATTTTCAATAATAAAGCAATCGGACGTGGTAGATGAGAAAGGTAGATATACCAAAAGTATTAATTTAAAACATAAATTCAAATTACGAATATGCACTCAAGGAAACCCATATTCAGACAAAAGCTTTCCTTCATAATATATTTATAAAGAAGACAAAGCTCATTACTATGCTTTGTTTAAAGTATTGACTTTGCCTTGTTTGTGGATAAGGCAGCCTAGGTTGATAGATAGAGCATCACATGAGCCGAGGATCCGAACGGGAAGCGGACGGAGCCTGAAGCCATGACCGAATTAACGAAACTTCTTTAAAATGTATTTTAAAGAAGTAAGGATTAAAGTCAACATGAAACATAGACGACCGATGTGGCGCGGTGGGCGATGGTCCGCCTGCGACGCGGAAGGTTGCGGGTTCGATTCCCGCCTTGGGATAAATGTTTGTACGATCTGCAAATATTTATTCCGGGTGTTCTGGGTATTATATGTATAATAAAAAATATCTATCTATGTAATGTATTGTATTAAGTATGTCAGTCTTCTAGTACCCATAACACAAGCTCTGCTTAGCTTAGGGCTAGATGATGTTGTGTGGATTGTCCAGCATTATTTATTTATTTATTTATTTATAGATGTTGACTTTAATCCTTACTTCTTTAAAATACATTTTAAAGAAGTTTCGTTAATTCGGTCATGGCTTCAGGCTCCGTCCGCTTCCCGTTCGGCTCCTCGGCTCATGTGATGCCGAATACTCAACGGTTTCTTTTTCAGGAGCTACATTACTGAGAACAATACTAAAAAGTACTATCCAGGTTACGAACTAATACACTTCAACTTCCATCCAAATTGGTTGAATCGTTACGACGTGGTTGAACAAGAGACAGACCACCAAAGTAATAATTGTGAGTCACAACACAAGTAGAGAATAAAATGGCGTAATACAGAACCACTCAGCAGTAGGTGCCAACGAGCTGAAACGATGATGATGATGATATTTGACCGATATTTCAACTTCCATAATAAAAAGAACATTTTTAAAACGAACAAAGAGTAAAACTAAATTACCGTCAAAGAAGTCTTCTAATTAAAGTGCCCACAACTCTGTAAGAATTGTAAAATGGCAACAAAGGAACTGCAACCGTAACAATGAGGTCTAATTGCGTTAACAGTTCTAAACAGTGGCAACACTGAAGAAAGCTCATTACGCGGGAAAACGGATAAAGGATGTTCATGGAAAGTAGACGAGCGCGGAATGTAATGAGCGCTAAACACAGAGCGCTAGTCTGTGATACAGGTTCGAGCTTAACGGAACCTCTTGGAGTTGCGGATCTAATGTTGTAATGAACTATAGATATCGAATGGCCGTGGTGCAGAGCAACATGAAGCAATCAATGAATTTATCTATCTATTTGCTCAATCAATGAGAATACATTTTAATTAATTAAATAAATTTTATATGGGATAAGTGGAAGGGTTTGGGAAATGCCTTTGTCCAGCAGTGGGAAGATTTAGGCTAGAGAAAAAAGAAAAGAAAAAAGTATATGTTTATTTACAAACCTCAGACAGTTTAGTTGTCCGCTAAAGCTTGTCTAAGCTTGAGTCCAAAAGTGTTTTTTTAATTGATTTCCCTTAAACTTTCTTCTTAGTCTTGTTAAGATAGAAAATCGATTTTTGTGAAACGTTTTTGAGCTGCAATTTTGGCGTGATCAACTGGCAATCTTCTTATAGGTTTCTTAATATCAGGCCAATGCGCTATGGTTCGAATATTTGGAATGTACGGCTATTCAACGCTCTTATCATCACAAACGGGCAAACAACTTGAGTTACACGAATCGGGATTTAAACTCCAACATACGAGCTAAGACTATTTGACACGTTTTACAGTCGGCCATAGCTAAGACTGCAATGAATTACGGGTAACGTCACACACATTTTCGTGGTAGATTGCGTCCCAAAGGCTGTCAAATCAATGTCACAGTAGGTACATAACTATATATACATATACATATAGGTTACATTCAACTAATAAGGTACGCGATAAGTTCCCGTACAATAAATCTCTTTACTATGATCTACTGATCGCTAAAATTTAAACATTTTTACATTCAACTAGGTTTTATACTTCTGCTGCGTTTTAACCGACTTCCAAAAGGAAGTGGTTCTCAATTCAATTATATGTAGGTAATGCAATAAATAATAAATATAATGATAATCAAAGTATGATTACTTAAATTTTGAAAAAATATATTGTTATCTGCAGTGCAGTCTGAGCGTGGTAGGACTTTACCTTCCTTTGGTAGATTTCGTAAGTTAGACAGAAACCAACAAGTTTGGCCACCGGCGCAGTAGTTAAGAACTTTAAATGGAGGAGAGGAGTACTCGTGTGTTACCTGAATTCTAAGTGTCTCTCTCTGCTAGTGTCAAAGTAAAATCATTTAGAATCGTATTATAAGTAGTTACCTACATGAGGTGATCTTACTACTGTCTACTTCGTTAAACCCGTTTGTTTGGCGGGTCTGAATATCAAATTTGAATTAAGATTTGTTCACTTTTTCAAAATGTTTGTGTTACCAACTTAGTTTCAAAATCTCCCGAACTTTTACAATTCATCATTTAAATATAAATGCATACATAGACTTTCGAGGATTGTGAATACATATACAGATTAAGAGATCAATTGTTTTTTATTTGTGGTGTGAATATAAATGTTGGCTCACCTGATGTTATTTATAACAACGACACATAACCGAGCAAATAAAGATATTTTTTTAATTAAATTTTAATTTTCGAAGTTGTTCTACTCATTATAATGTTATGTTACGCACTGCACGGGTAACACCAGAAATACGAATGTAACTGATTGTGATTATTTAATAGCTTGTTAAAATAGTTTCATTGTATCAGCAACTTTCCAACAAGTTTTTCTTACACAAACTGTTTGCTGGAATTTGTAGGTATGTGCCTATTACACCTGACTCCAGTTTCCTTATTCAGGTTTACCTACAACTCATAAGAGATATCAAATTTAGAGATGGATAAAACAGACCTCTGCTGACCTCTGCCTGTCAATGTAGCGAGAGATAATATATATTCGGTACACAACACAGGTAGAACACAGTCAAATAGTAACAAAAAAAACTAGATTAGGTAAGTACCTACCTAGATAAGGTACGAAAATATATTTAAATATATGTATTGGTTATGATGTATCGAGTAGCTTAACTGAGCAAGGCCAGAGAACGTGCCCTGTGACTGAGAGGCAATACACAGAGTTTCATCTCCGAGCACAACGAAATAATACCTGTAACTACGCTTGCATCCATAGGTACCTACACCAGAACAGAGTAATGCAAGCACCACTTTATAAATATATTCTATATACTTTATAATTATATTTATAGTGGATTTTATAATAAGTTTGATTAGAAAACTGTATGTAGCTGTGGCTGTAACTAATCTAAGAAATATCTAAAGCTTAAAAATCTTAAAATAAAGTTATTAAACATTCTTATCCTTAATACTTCATCCAGCAAAAGTTAAGTAATTTTGTTTTCTAGTTGCAAAGTTCCATTTATCATAGTCTCTCAATGAATTATTTAGGGCTGCCACTGTTAACAATCTTACACAAGTGCCAAATTGTCGCAGGCATTAATAAAGTTAACACTTTCGAAAAAAGTTTTTCATATCGTACCTACCTTGTATTATCTAATTAGTTACTTATGTGGTCATCTAAGAAATCAATAAGTACCTGGAACAAAAAATAATAATTATTAGCATTGATTTTATTAAAAACCGTGCTTTTTGTTACTTTGGGTAACAAAATGCAGGCTTTGTTTCAAACAAGTCTCGAAAAATCCTCTCTAATCTCTCTAAGTCGAAGTATGTCCAGTTTTAAAATATGTTCGTGTACAATATAGCATTATCATTCAATCATTCGAAAATTGTCTGTAGTCCAGTATGTCACAAAGTGTACATAGTGTGTCATTAATAGTCAGATTTAAACTTTGACGTTCAAACTCACTTCATTTATTTATTTTTATTTATTTATCTTCTTTAGTTATCAAATAAAAAACTTTTGGCTAGCAAATTGCTGAATTAGGTTAAATCGGTCATTTCATTCACTTCTCGCTTATTTGAATTACTTCACAATAAAATTGTCTTACAAAAATTGCCACACTATCTGTCAAAGTTACAAGTTGATTATCTGTTGGAGTATAGGTGCTGCCAGCCCTACCAGTCCGATAGCGGAGTGACTGCGTCCTGTCACTAATTACTTTTAAACTCCCTCGCCATTCGTCTTCCGAGACAGCCTTTTGGGAACTGAACTAAAAGTCTGTTAGGCATTGATAGTCGAAGTCAAACTACGACTTTCAATCAAATTTCCACGAGTTTTACATTATTTTAATTCAGTAGGAATCCAATATCGTAAAGCTCTCGTTTTAGCTTTATATTATTTGTTATTTTTACCACACTAAAGCAACTTTTGATCTACCTACGTGTTACTACCGTTGCATTTTGATCAATTCACACAAATCTTTATCAATCATAGACTAAACATAGATTAGTTATTGAGCGTGAAAAACAAATATTGCATTAAAATAGAAAATGTCAATGACTAAACGCCATAAAATACGCAGCGCGGAGTGTTGCCAGACAATGCGAGTTTCCCACACACACGGGTAAAAATTCATAATGCATGGAAAGTGATTAGACAGGGCAGGGCGTTCCACGCTATTGTGGAACGAGCTTATGTAATTTACGTTGGTAATTATCACTGTAGCTGTTATATAGACGTAATAATTGTATCGAATACTGTATTTCATCAGTATTTATTTATTTTAATTAGAACGGCAGAAACCATTTACATAAATTAATTCAATCAAACAATTTACAGTAACAATAGTCAATAAAAAAAGTATGTTTTACAAGATAAATTTAATGTAATATTACAAAGATTACAGTAGAGACAGACGTTAAAATTGTTTAAAAAAAACAAAATTAAAATGGGTATAAATTTCGTACCACGTCACGTCGAATATTTGTCATGCTTAAAGTAATAGAACAACACAAAAAGGCTTACGGCGGCCCTTCCTGATATTAAGCGGTAACCTATAGCAAAGTCAAAGTAAAGTTAGTCTGTATAGCAAAGCGTTTCTTCCCCGAGGAAGTCTATCGAAGATGTGCTCTGAGAGGAAACGCTTTGCTTCCATCACTCTGTAAAGATGGTGAGTCTCATTTCACACAATAGGTATTTTATTTAAACGACTAGGTAGCTATCATACCTCCTACGCAGAGTTTTGAAATATAAGCCAAATGTTAAAAATAACAGAAAAAATAGCTCAAGGAAAAGTTATCGTAACAACATTACTTATTGTAAAAACAATTTCTTTATTCCCATTAAGTAAATAAATTGAAATAATGTCATGCCAGATGTTTCCTAGCAAATTTTTTTGTAATAATACCTCTATATTGGTTCAATTTCGTCTCAAAAAACAAGTTGTTCAAGCGGCGCAGCCTTGAACCACAAATATAATGTCCTGTCGTCTCCAACCCCTATTCGAACCCCTCTGGATTGTTTACGAAAAGATTCTGGCTAGTGTTACCTGTTGCTATGCTACAGGACAAGTGTATTAAGTATTTCAAGAGTCTCGTTAGGGATCAATGGGCCACCACACCACCCGTAATTGTTAACGATCTTGATATTTTTAGACAACAGTTGTGGTCTCTCAAAACTCCATCATTTTGTTGATAACTAAATAGACTAGAATAGGCGTTTTGAGATTCTTGAATGAGAAGTAGGTATGTACTTATTTTTGGCACTGGCATCGCAGCATTAAGTGTTTGGCAAAAAAAGTTAGTTAAATAAAACCATTTAAATACATATATTAAAAAAGAACATCTCTCTTGCGTTTTCTTCAGAATAACGCAGTTCTCATTATACAAATAATTATTCAAAAGATTTAAAGCAAAAATAGTGAGTAGATGATTTCATTTTAAATTGGTCAGTATATATATACCTAGTACATATTTGATTTGACATGATTGGACTGAAGAGAAGCCTAGCTTGTGTAGGTAGAATATAAATTCCTGTTCAATCAAGAAGCTATCGAGACGAGTCGAGACTTATTATTGGTGACTATTAATTATACGTGTAGTAGCATAACACCCCAAAACAATATGTTGAATCTTAATAATTTGAATCATGTTGTTTGAGAGACATTATTCATTTTTATTTATTACACAAAATTAACATTAAATGAGATATTAGTTTATTTCATTTCATTTTCAAATCGACCTGCATGATATACATATTTGAAAAAAGAAACATCTTTTATGAACAGTTGGTTCCTTCAAAGCAAAAGGAACTCGTTTTTCAGCGAACACCCTTGACATTTTTTGAAGTCCCACAGTAGCTGATGTTTTGATAAGAAAGGTTTGGAGAAAAAACACGACTGTTTCTATGCTAATGTGGTCTCCGGTCTGCGGTTTTATAAGTTGTGTGTGTTCTTGGCGTTTTGAGATAACGGGGAGGTAAATGGTAGACGGTAAAAGTAAATAATTTATCTACCTAAAGTAACTAGGAAAGCTGGCAATATGTAAGCAGGCACTAGGCTTAGATCGCTAGCTCTAGGATCGTTTAGGTCGCTGTAGATCGTATGCAACGGTCTACAGATAAGATAATTATCTAAGTGCTAATATTTATTTCATAAAAACGTACAATAACCTGGTAAAACTTTGTAAAAACTGTAATAGTCGTAAGATTGATAAATTAGATCTAATTTGAAAGTCCACTATATTTTATGTAGGTTTAAAATAGGTACTTATGACCTATCTAGCCTACGAAAATGAACATGTACCAGAGAGGTACCAGGTACCACACCATGTAGTATTTAACACAACACCCATTGAAATAGAAAAATAAACCAACCAAAATATTTAATTTACTTAGATAAAAATATTCCACATCTGTCATAGAAACTGAGGTTATTTACCCAGTCCGTTTGAAATAATATTATCCTCGTGCTGCCACATTTCGACAAAATTCTTAATCCGAAAGGTAAAATCTCAAAGACCATTACACGATGATCAAGAGATAGCAACAGTCATCTCACGCAACAAAAAATGAGATAGCAATAGCCCACTCTTCCTGTTCTAGGAGTAAAAATAAAAGAATAAACTTGTTCTAGTGGTCGAGACTGGTTCTATGCTCGTACAAGGATAGATAATGAATTACATCATTGTAAGTATTTATAATATTCCATAAAGATATCATAATGATATTTTTCTATTGTAAATGCACAAAGGCACAACGCCTGTAAAAAGTTTTTAATTCTAAGAAGATTTTTATTAACTGTTGGTATCACAAACAAATCCAAATATGTATTAATATATTTAAAGTTATATACTTACACATTTTGATTTGTTTGTGTATTTTTAATATTTCGTCAACATTTTGCGATGTATCCCTAAATTAGGGATAAACCGCACTATTACAAACCCACCAAAAAGTTTAACTTCACTTCATAAAGCTTTCAAAAGCTTTAACTCATAAAAGCACGAGCCGTTATTTGATGTGGCTCGTAAACGATCGATTCAAGTAAACTCGATCTCATAGTACTGTGCTGTGGTAAACTTGTGTGGCTCTTTTGAAAGGCGACTTGTGCAAGCGCTGAGTCATCAACCGATCGAACCCAGGAAGGGCAAAACGTTGAATTTGAGCGTCATCTTATGGTTAAAAATGTGGACTGGTTTTTAAAAAGGAACTTCAGAAAGTCTAATTAGTGATGCGCTTTTCATCGAGGTATTTATTACCAATAATTATTGGAAATACCTTGCTCGGTCAACAATTATAATTATTGACCGAGCAACCGAAAAAGTTATAAAAATGATTAGGTAACATATTTCTTTATTTTTGTTTTTTCTATTAATTGGTTGAACTTAGCTTATAAGTCAGCTCAGCAACTCACAACTACTAATTTCCGAAGAGAAAAGCATGTCCAATGAACTCTCACGCTCAGCCGACTAGAGTAGTCAGTCGTTACGGCAAGCTATAACCATCTAATCGTAGCTAGTTAAAGCACCTATTAGATATCTCAGATCTGTCGAGATATCTCATCACATAGGTCTTACTTTCTTCTAAACTGGTCGTTATGCAGGTTATAAAACCGAGCGTGGCTTGTTTAAAATGCTGAACGGGCACGCCCTGTTGAGTGATATAAAATTACCAAGGTCTCTTTTATGCTATGGACATTCATTGCACGAAGAGCTAAAACACACACCTATGTACATACAATCTAAGCACCTACTCATTATTCAGTAGACAGTTGTTAGTTTATTACAAAAGTAAGGTACAGAAAACAACAATCATCATCGTAACTAACACTAATAAATCAATAATACTAGAATAGTCTTCAAACAACTTTAGGCTACAAACTATCTAACCTACTTACATAGTGGGTGGTGGTGACGAATGTGGCGATACCTACTTACAAATTAAGATGAGCAAAAAAACCTTCAAAAAGGTTTTACTTGTATTTTGCATGAAATACTCATAAACCTTAACCAACCCTACCCGTTTATTATTCGATTTAAAACCTCACCAGCCAATAAGCATTTTTTTAAATACTTGAATACTGGACCACAGATCGACCGGTAGATTGGTTAAAATTTATAAAAATGGAACACAAAGCAGGTAGAAACGAACCACCTTTTTTTCGGCACCTGTCGTGCACCAACCGCCAACAAAAACTACAAGATAACAAAAGAGTTTTTGTTATCAAATGTATATAATTTACCTCGATTTCAAGATTGCCTGCGAATCCAGCAGTGAGTCACGTACTTTTACTACTTTCAAAGTGTTTTAAGCGTTGCAAAGTGAGTTTTGAATGTAACAAGAGTATTTTTACGGTTGACCGCGGCACAATACCGCCTACGCTACGCCTCGCGCACTTTCCAAGCCGAACCGGTTCTTTCAAAGGACTCGTAAAAGTACCGGAGAATTCGACCGACAACAGCACGGCCCTTCTACACGAGCGGTATCAACGGACTGGCTGGATAGAAAAAAACTTTGCCAGTGTTGCCAGATGTGGCAGAAATTTGTACCCGATAAAAATATTGTACTTCATTTGACATTTTTATTTTATTAAACATAGTAATAATTTAACAGCAGTGAATAATTCATTTCATTTCATTTAATTTTTACAATCAAATAGGAACCCTGAACGCACTTAGACTACGTAATCCTAATTTTTTTAAAAGTATGTTTTATGTCAAGTGCAGTTTAGAATTGAAAAGAGTAGGTAAACCATGCTATTCATTATTATTTGTAAAATTGATTAATTTTTTTTTTTCTACAATAATTATTTATAAATTTCTAACATGAAATTTTTCCGTCTTTACAAACAATACTACGACGTAAGCTACGTTTTGTACTGTAATAAATAAAATCTATTATAAATTTTATTTTCGAATAGTGTCGTTAAAATTCCTAGCTTGACAACCCCAGTAAACAACTTTCAAACCGTACTCGGACGAGTTCGGCCGCGCTCGGCAAGTCTCGTCTCTCAGCCACAAAATAGAAAACAGTTTCTACGCGACGCTACTGACACGGTTCACGTATTCATAAAAACGGTTAAAAGAAAGGAAAAACAGTTTTTTAAAGCATTATGGTCCTTTTATAGTTCGAAATTCCTTGTTTTATTGGACATTGAATTGTGAATAATATTTGTTTTGATATAGGTATGCGTGAGATTCGAGGATTCAGACTTGAAGAAATACAAAGTTGCTTCTAAATATACTTTTCTAAAAAAGAAAAACTTGAATCGAATGTAGGCTGTATGTAGCTCCTAGGCAGTTATGAGCAAACTACCTACCTGTGTTACAGTATGGAGATTAGAGCTTCCCCAATAGTACAATTCTGCAAGCCCACGCGCTACTTGCAGCTTATAAACGATTAACGGTAAACTTACAAGCAAAATAAATACAAAATTCAAATAAGTACTTATATTTATTGTAGGTAAGGACCTACCTATACTACCTATTTGTTTTATTTTTACCGACGGGAACATTAAAATTTTGAAAATAATAATAAATACTTTATTGAGGATTAATAAATTGAATTACAAACTCTGCATTCAAGGTAAAATTAGCCCTACAATAGTTCTTATCGCACGAAGCGATTTCTTCCAGATAACCATTATTGTAACTTATCTAATTAACTTACGGCTAGTCGAACTGTGCTGTATGTGGGCCTTATTATGTGGCCCACTTATGTACAACGCGCTAAGTAACGGCATTACGATGAAAAGTGTTCATGCACCTAGTATGTATTTATTTATGTATCCACTATGCAGTGTAGTAAAATACCCTAAAAAAGTAACGCACCTTAACAGAGCATCAAACAGTCGTATGTAATGTAGCTCATTCTACTTATTTATAACATTAAAACGACCAATCGGGCTCGATTCATTTGCATAGCATCGCTGTTTTGCTTCCGCGCTGACTCAGAATGTCAAGCTGTCCTTGTTTTAAGACAAAGCAAATACGACGTTTCTCGGTAGGTAAATTATAATTTATTTTGGTTCTAATTCGGTTAGAATCTTATTCTTATTAGGGTGGAGTTTAAACGGACGCCCGTTAGAACTGCCGAGAACTGTCAGAAATGTACGTGTGTTTATTTGTTTACTAAGAAAGAACGACTCATTTCTCTTGTTCGATCAAACAACTGAGAAATAAACACAATGCACTGATGAAATCACGAAAGAAAATCCAATTGACATTACATCGACACGTGAAAGTGATTTACCTAAGTAGGTACATGAGAATCGATGCTATTTTTGTTATCGAAAATGTTGCTCTAGATTAGGTTTTGAAATCTAGCTTTGATAATAGAGTCAGTAACTTTTACTATGTAGACTAAAAAGTAAAGCAGTGACTACCAAGCCAAACCTGTTCAGGGGCTTTAGCCAAGCTTTAATCTATAATCTCAAGCTAGAGGCTACTAAACTAATTAACTCAAAATTATTTCTAGGCGTCTAGTCGCACGCAGCGACGCGTGGCCCGAGGGCTGGTGAGTCTGGTCCAGCGTATCAGCACTGCTATTCAGCGCTGCAATGCAGCCAGTATCTTGGGTACGCTTCTGATCGCGCAACATTCTCCGCAACAATTCAAATGCGTCATTTTTTTCCTGTCTATCGCTCGAATAGTCCAGGCTTCGGATCCATACAAAAATATGGAGAACACCAATATTCGCACAAGTCTCTTTTGGTGCTATTGGAGACATTTCGATCTTGCCATATTCTCGTAAGTTTACTCATGGCATTTTTTGCCATTTGTGTGCATCTGCGAATTCCTGCATGACATCCCCCCTCATTACTGAGCATGGATCCCAAATATACGAATTCATTCACAAACTCCAGAGTCGAGAGCTCTCCTGTTCGTGATAATTGGTAAATTCGATCCACCACCATGATTTTGGTCTTAGACTTGTTGATGGAGAGTCCAACCAGCTCACTTGCATATTCGACTCTTTAAATAACTCATTATGCTCTTGTTTAGAGGGTGCAAAGAGTGTGGTATCGTCAGCATGTCTGAGCTTGCTAAATCCAGCCTGCTCACTTGGGAGTTGTTGTGAATTTGGTCAGTGAATTTTTGGCGCAGAACTGCAACCACATTTCACCTCTATTGTTTCTATCTCCTAGTCCATATTTACCGACAACGTCTCTCTCAGATGATGGTCATTTATCGTCGTTCCAAAGTGCTCTTTTGACAGATTGAATAAAAGTGGTCAATACGAAACTTTGCTTGCTATAGAGACTAACGAACATTAGAACATAAGGCATTTAAAAATGATGATCGGATCAATTTGTCTATTCCTCACCTTTTACTGTGATTTTGCTCGTAAATAATGCAGATAAAACTAGCCTACAGCAATTCCGGGTCAGTAACCAATCTGTTAAAGATTTATCCTAATTATTTTAGCTATTACGAAGTTATTGAGTATACACGCGCATACACGCAACTACAAACCCTTGCATATTTTATAGCTACGCTATCATTGCTTTTGTAAAATGGATAATTTAGAAATATTACCTAACATGCGTAGCTAGGAACCTACTAGGTAGCGTACTCGTGTATGACTACAGATCTTTGCCAAAAATCAATAGAATACCCATTTATTGACAAAGCAAAGAACATTTTCCTTGTGGTTTTCATTAAACCATGGCTTGAGCTTGTCGAGGTTCTTCCGACTCACCACATACCGAGTTGTTATTCTAAAATAGGTTACCGATCGGTATTGTTGCGTCAGGGTACTTATGTCATCCTTGATCAAGTACTTAGGTAAGTACCTACTGGTCGTTTCATTTAAAAATGCTGGATTAAAAATTCTCTTAAACTACTTACTAGACTTTTTTTGATTTAGAGCTATTGATTCTGTCGATTGTTTAAATATTTTAATGGTGATCTTTCTCTCTAGTTAACTCGTGTTTTGTGTGCATTTAGATAGGTACTGGTACGCAAGTAGGTACTAGGTGGGCATCATTCATTCAATCTTGAAACTTAAAAACCGTCTTACTCAAAATATTTACCTTGACAGGCGTCAGAGCTCAGTTGGTATATTAGCACTGCCTTCCATGCTCTGAGTCGTGAGTTTGATTCCCACCCAGAGCAATTGTTTGTGTGATGAACATAAATATTTGTTCTGTGTCTGGGGGTTACTACGTATTCTTTCATCAATCTAGTTCCCATTGTACAAGCTTTGCTTACTTTGGGACTAGAGTGTAATGTGTTGTGTCATTTTTTTTTTTTATTTTATTTATTATCTTCTTTCTTGTCACGCAGCAGCGCCTCAAAGTAATAAGAACGAAAATCGAAAGTAAAATTGATAATTGAACACGTACTTTTACTTACTTATGTAATCACTTAAATATGTCTGAAAAGTGCAACTATTTATCAAAACTGTTCGTCATCAGTCTTATACCTACCTAACTAGTCAAAACAAAAATCATGATTACATGATGTGCAAAATACTTACAATCTCATCGAACAAAAGCAAATTAGAAACTGCAGTACCCTTTCTCCAAAAGAAGTGTATTTAAAAGGTGATTAACTGCGTTATTGGTAATAACGAGTTATAAATAACTTTCTCCCGCGAAGCAGTTCAGGAAATGAGTAGGATTGGGGACAAGAGGTAGCGGGTGACAAAGCCAGGTCTCCTGTAGGTACCTATGTAGCAAAATGTAGCTAAAGCGACGATGGTCGAGCTGGTTTGGAAATATATAAGTAATAAAAAAGTTAGTTGTGTTATGCTCCACGCTCGCCATGGGACCAATCTCGATGTAAGAGTTGCAGAATAAAGTAAAACTTAACCGCCTACTCACATAGTGCTCCCACACAAAACCGCGAATTCGCATCGCATCGCAAATATCTGCGAATTTGCGGATGCGAATTTGTGCGGTAAATCGTTGGTTTACCGCACAAATTCGCATCGCATCGCATCGCGGTTTTGTGTGGGAGCCCATAAGCGCGCGTACGGCTATTCAATTCTATAATTAACCAACAGATCGGAAGCCATTCTTTATTAATGGTGACGGCGATTAAACAACTAATGAAAAAACTAACTTATTTGTATTGTTTTATATCTCTAGGAACACCAATTTTTCATGTGGGTGTAACCGCGGTGTTTTACCTATACCGGCCTAAATAAATTGAATAGATTCAAGCAAATTCTGTCGACTCCTTACCTTTGCACCACACGTCGAAATATCGCAAACCATTCACCTTTGTTGTTGGCCGACCGTGGGATAACATCGCATCGGCACAAGTCATGTCGTGTCGTGTCCTCGTGATGAGCATGTACCTATGTACTCGTGACCATCTCAAATTAATGGTTTCGGTGTTGGTACGTGTTTATTAAATCGTTTGGACACTAAGTGTATCTACAATTATTGCATTGTGTTACGTCGTCGTGTCTGAATGGCGATAACTTTCATTTAGACTGGTTTCTTCGCATCTAAAGAAGTAGGTACAGACAATTTAGTTAAAAAGGACCATACTGCTTATTTTGAATTATAATTAACCAATAATATTTAATTATTAACCTTTGTTGTAGCAATAAAATGAGTGCAAAAGTATAAAGAATTTGCCAACGAATACAATTATCATGCTGCTTTCAAAAACATTCACAGACACAGTCACAGATAGATTCTAATACAAGGCAAGAGGAAATTAGCATCCGGATACAAAATGTCCTAAGGTGTAGTGCAGCTCTACATAAAATCCTAGTGTCTAGTCTTCTTAAACGGAAAACAAAATTTACAAATCTGTCATAAGACCCATTTTGATGAATGGATCTGAAGCCTGGACCTAACACTTAAAGAGGAGAATCAACTTTTAGTAGCGGAAAGAAAAATTCTACGAAAGAATTTGGGGCCCACTTGCAGAGAAGATGGTAGTTGGAGAGTCTGAAGTAAGTAAGTATGTATTCAAAAACATTGATAAGACAATATCAAAGTTAGATTGAAAGAAAAAGATTAACGTCAGCAAGAGCATATTTAAGAAAATCCAAAATTTTAGATAAATAGGTATTGTTTAAGTAATTTTAAACATTTAATATATTAAATTCGTTCATATTAGTTACTCTTAAAACATAATATTGTACGTCCGAAACGGACGAACTGTTACTACATCTGTACCAATTATATAAGATCTTTAGGTACCTACACAGTTTTGCAATATATATAATATATTTATTGCAAATTCTTATTCTTATTCCCGAAACATCTACTACTTTAGTACAAACTCAAAAACGTTGGCAACATTATAAAGTTAACTTTCGATGAATCTTTCAAAGTCAAAGAATGCCAGAAACTTGATTGTCTAATTGTAATTGTCTATGTCTATGATGTGAGTGATGTTTGTGTTGATTTTTTCTAAGCGACGGACGTACGAAGCGATTTTTAATGAAATTATTTAAATACTTTCCTAATTGAGTGATAATGCTTATTACAATATAATCTCCAACGAATTATCTTCGATAAAGCTACGCAGGAGTATCGCAACGCAGCTAATAAGTAAGATTAATGATGAGTTAGTTATTTGTGAGTAATTTACATGTAAAATATGCCATTTGGACACAAACGTTATTCCTACATAATTATATTCATGTGTGCTGCGGACGGATGTCTGTTTGCTTTGCTTATCGAGACAAGAGATGGGTATCCAAGGTCTGTGCCATATTGCGGATGTATTTGCTATATCGGAAGTTGGATTTTACTATTTGATTGTGTACAACTTTCGCAGCACACAAAATTCCAATGATAGTATCTACTTAGAACGAGAGTTATTGTAAATACCTTTGTAATTTTGTCATGCCTTTATAATGTTTCCATATACAATTGTTTCAAAATTATTTCTGGGCGTCTAGTCGAAGCGACGCGTGACCCGAGGGCTGGTGAGTATCTGGCCCAACGTATCAGCATTGCTATTCAGCGCGGCAATGCAGCCAGTGTCTTGGGTACGCTTCCGATTGGTACTGATTTGGATCACTTGAACTATCTATAGATCGTTTGCAACGGTCTGTAGATAGCTCAACTGTTTCTTATGTATTTTATATGACTATGTACATTTTGTAAATACTGTATAGTCGTAAGTTTGTTTGTGAATAAAGTAAAAAAAAAATATTGTTTGAAGTTGTATGTACAACTTGAATTTTCCAAATGATTTGGCCATGGCAGGACAAACAAGCCATATTTTATGATTTCAAAAGATTAATAAGTTATTGCTCTTAACCTCTTCAATGACAACAAAGAGGTACCACTTGTGAATGTTGTGATGTATTTCTTATCATTAATATTACAATAACAAAAATACTTAGCCAATTGCAATACAAGTATGTGCGTGCATACCTCCTACTTCTTTTCTTTTATTTCCATTTTTTGAATTGTCTTTTAAATGAAAACATAAATAGCTGAAGGCACAGCACAACAATGCCGGATGAGGTGAAATGTAGTGCTTTAGAGCTTTATTAAACTTTGGACTAGATGGCATTGACTGTTAAGTCTTTCAAATGTTTACATTACACTAGAGACAATGAAAAAGATTCCTAATATTCCTAAGTTATTTAATTAAGGCAGTGTTTTTCAACCTGTGGGTATGGTAACCCTGTGGTAGAGTCATGACAGGTTGCTATCATATCCTAGAGAGGTGTTCCTAAATTTATGTAACAATTGTAAATGGAGGTCTCAGAGTACAATGTGTTATTAACAGATGGTAATGCCACACAATGGAAGAGACCACAGACTCCATAAGAGCACTGGCTTCAAGCTGGAGTTTGTCCCAAGACGAGATGCTACTCAATGTGCTCCAAACATCACATCAGGTAATTAGCTAATAATATATAAATAATTATTCACAGACATTTCACACATCACACTCTAGTCACAAACCTAAGCTATTCTAGCTGGCTGTTAGAATACTTATATACTTTTTGTAAATAAATTCATAGAATACATTAGTATAAGATCCCGCCATAGAACGACCTTCACCGGACTGAAATAACACCCAACACAAGACATACATGAGTATTCACACTAACCTTTGTTCGCGGTGGGGTTCGCACCTACAAGTCACAGCACGGAAGACAAAGCTACTACCAACAGCTGTGATGCTTCTCAAACTCATATAATTAAGGGCTCTTTTAATATAATTAGCATAGATTGTAAAGCAATGCTAAATATTATAACTGTTACAGAGAATAGTTTCAAAATGTCGAGAGGTAAACACAAAGTTGGATGAGATGGAATCAGCCCTCGGAGAGACGAGCATATATCTACAGAATGTTAATAACAAGTATGTACATATTTATGATATAGAACAAAGTTCAACATGGAGGAATAACCACTGATTATGGTCACCCTTTGCCGTGTGTATCGAAATACTTTTGTTAGAAATGTCTGTTTGATGGTGAACATTTTTAAGATGGTATAATTCTCTATGGCCTTTGAGCTTTTGACTGCTAAGTATTATAAATAATAAATAAATATTCATCTTAATAAGTATTGAGCCATTGTCTTGATCAATGCTTGAAGATTGTCATAAAGGAGGCCAATGGAGCCTGAGTACAAGGCGTGGGGCTTGCTGAGTGGAATATGAATGAAAAAATCACATGATTCTAATGCTTTTTGTTTATTTTAGGTTTATGGCTTTAAGCAACAGTCAGTTTATAGAAAGCCGGGTTTATGATGACGATGCTGACATCACCGCACCCACAAACAAAACGGAGGTAAGTACTTAAATTAATAAAGTTTAAAAAATAGTTTGTACGAAATTTGAGGGAAATCAGTATGCAATGTCGTGAGGAACTGGTAAGTACATATATGAATAATGTTTCAGGAACTCTCTAAACCAGATGCGTCACACACCCGCGGGCTACTTAAACACAGTCTAACAATATTAGACAATGCGCACGAGGCGGCTAAGATCTACGATGATAGTGATTCCGGCAGCGATGTCGATATCAGGTAACGGCGATGGAAAACACCAAAAGTACAAACATTTTATTAGCCAGGCATATTATAAGAAAATCATGTTTAGTGTCATGATTTTCTTTTAAATGGCATCACTTTTTTAAAGAGTGATGTTATTAAATCTGGATTGAAAACACCAGTTTAATATGAACAGTGATAAAAACATCAGTAAACAATTAAAATTTTCCCATTACTTTCTGGATTTTCAAAATATCATTCATTTATAATATTTGATATTGGATTGGATACACTGAGCTGTGAATTCTAATATGAGTTATGTGCTTCCATACCGATTTGGATCATTTGAGCTACCTATAGATTGTTTGTAATGGTCTGGACATAGCTCAACTGTTTCTTATAAATTTGTGCATTTTGTAAATAGATACTGTAAGAGTTGTAACCAAGCATTTCTAGTGAATATTCCAGCGAGGTGCTCAAACCTAGAAATGTGTTCTGTCAGCGACCTCTGCCGCACGTCATCGGATCTCCAGCTTGGAACAACAAATGGCATTCCGGTATCTATATATTATTATATCATTAATTCAATCACTAATTTGAATATATCTGAATGAATACATATACTACTTCTTCAAAAAATCATGAAGCTTGAGCAAAGTCACGCGGGAAATCAAAAAGCAATCATCATACACGATTCGGCAAAAGTAATTATACTACCCGAGGGAAAAAAATAAGTTGCTATTCTACCCGACGTACTACACCTTTCGAACCCAATGCAGGGGATGTGGCGCGGCGGGCGATGGTTTGCCTGCGACGCGGAGGCTGCGGGTTCGATTCCCGCCTTGGGATAAATGTTAAATAAATAAATAAAATCAAGATCGTTGCAAATAACCATCAAATAGATCATATCATAAATAGATCCGTCAAGTAATCGTACACAGTATCAATTGAAAGTGTGCTTATTGATTGTAGGTCTTTTGTTGGAGGACAGTGACAGTGACATTTGCAAGCAAGACGTCACGTCTGTGGAGCAGTTCTCCGAGTCTGAGGATGACGTGAGGACGGACAAGCTTGCTCCTGATGCTACGGTCATTGCTTTTTTTATACTAATTTAGTTTGACGCAGTGCAATGCATCACTCAGCACGTCCTTAATGGTCGTGTCCTTAAGTGTTACCGCTTAACATCAGATGATTAGTAAAGAAATGGCATCGGCATCCATATCAAACAGTAATGTGGGAGCGCCAAATAAGTACCTAATGTAGTAGTATGTATGTAATAGTATGTATGTACAGTACCTACATAGTATGAAAGAGTAGGTATCTACTAACATACATTTTGCAATTGTCTCAGATATCAGAGAGCGGGTCATCGTTCCAGTCGGAGCGCGACAAAGAGCCGGCCCCCGACTGCGAGCAAGCGGCGGCGCTCGCGACGCGCCTGCGCCGTGCGCCTGCCGGGGTCTGCGTAAGTCTCTCTTCACTAGATGTGCTTTCTATTCATTTATAACTAGGTACATACTTTTAAAGCACGTCACTACGAAAACTAACTTGATACATTTTGTTTTAAAGGGTCTTGAAGAAAGTGAAGATACTGTACCTCAGCCTACCCCCAATACTGTGTATCGACCAGAGAAACCTATAGCAAGTAAGTACTTAAAATACAGATAAACCGAAGAGTCCAATAAACACTTTTCAGGTGTTATAAGTATATTGACTCTGTCTCAGAGCGAATGACGTATCAGATGGACAATGGTCTTGTTTCGATTTTCCTAACCGCAAATAAGAAAATGTTTTTTTTATTTGGTTTTGGTAGGTAATTATAAATGTTAAGTTGTTGTATTTAAGGTAGAATATTCTCCGACGAACCGCCTCCTCTGGCCGAGCTATACGAGCAGTCCTCTTCTGAAAGTCAAGAAGATATTTTCGCAGAAATCAACAAAATACAACCGAATAACAATAGCAACGCGGCTCAGGACTCGTCACACGATCTGTTTGGAAGGAAGGTAGATGCGTTGGCTCATTTTCAAAATAAGGTAAGAAATGTATATGACTCAAATAAAAATATATGCATATTTTGTTAGATAAATAAACACCTTTATTTCAACAACTGTGTTGTGACCTTGTGCGATATTACATGGGATATTATATTGTTACAGCAGGTAGAACCAAATCCAGCCAAACAAAAATTATTTAAAGATAAATCTGAAGCAGAACTTTTTGTTGAAAAACCGAAAGCCAGTGCAAATATTAAAAATGAACATGATTCTACAAAAGTGAGTTTACTAATCATTATTAGATGAAGTAACGCTTCAGCGCGCGTCGCCTAGCGCCAAACTGCTAAATATGCAGTGATACAAAATTATACGCCAGCTTCAAGTTATTTAGTTGAATTAAAATCTACATAGGTAATATAAAAATAAATTAATAGAATGTGTTTTTGTGGTTGTGAAGTAGGCTTGGGCTCGTGTCAAAAATAAAATTTTGATATGCTCGTATTCACATACACGTGAAATATAAGTACTTATACATCTTTTTTTTTGCAGAAACCTATTGGAGGAATTTCACTATTCGGTACAAACAAAGGAACAGAAAGTATAGGAGCTGCCATTTTAAAACGAAACAGACAAAAATCATCCGCTTCTGATAGTGAAAGCGATGAAACCAACAAAAACGCCATCATATTCGATTCCTCCAGTGAATGCGAAGAAGAAAACTCTAACGTTAATGACATTTTTGATAATTTATTTGCTAAAGCAAAACAGGCTGAACAAATATCAACAAAACCAGTCATAAAAGATAAAACAGTAAAATCAAAAGAAGTGAAAGATCTATTTAGTGATAATATATTCGATGATATAGATGATATATTTTCAAGTAATATCAAAATACCGACAAAAGAATCAAATAAAAATTCTAAATCTATTTTCGATGATGATGATGACATGTTTTCGGATATAGCTAAACTAAAAGATACTAAAAGTAGTACTAAACCTACCACTAGTAAGAGTGTGTTTGACAGCGACGACGAGTTATTTAGTGATGTTAAAGTGAGCACAGAAATACCTAAAAATAAAGATTTTACACATAAAAAAACATCTGAAAATATCTATGAAATTAATCATAAAGAAACTGAAAAAGTAGCGGAAACTGAATCTCAAGTAACAAAACCTAAACAAACGATTAATAATATAACAAAACTAGATATCGTTAAAGATTCAAGCATCTCAGTTGATACTAAAAACGCATCTAAAGAATCAAAAGTACCAAAAGTTAAGAAAAGCATATTTGATTCTGATAGTGATGAAGGTATCTTTTCGGAAAAGATCAAAACAAAAACACCGATCAAAATTCTTGAATTTTCAAGCAATAAAAATGAGATTGTAACAGATTTATTCAAAAAAAAGAAAGAGATACAAGGTACAAATGAATTGAAAAGTGAACCAGTCAAAGTTATTCAAAGGCCATCTCTCTTTGAAGAAGCTGAAATAGATGATCTATTTATTAACGCTAACAAAGCTAAAGAATCAAAAATGGCATCTGTTAATACTATAATCGATAATGTTATATCTAAAGATACTATAGGCTCTGCAAACCAACCTAAAATTGCTGAAAGTAACTTACTTCTTGAAGAAAATTTAATAAAAGACATAAAAACCGAAATAAATAAAGATATTTCAAAAATTGATCATAAAAATTCTGTGGTTGTCCATGAAAAGCCCATATTTGGAGAACCAGAACCTAAAACTGATATAAATTTATTTACCAACATTGAAGATGTCTACATTCCTGATAGTGTAACTGACGATTTTATTGAATCTAGTCAAGAACCTATAAACGTACAAAGTAAAACCATACCTAGTAGTTCTATTGGTATAACTGTGGAGTCTAATTCGCAAGAGCCAGAAGAAATCGAGACAGCAACTACAATAAATACTGAAACTGAACCTCCATTACTAGAACAAGTTGCTAAAACGAATATAGATGTAGATATTCCTATATTCGATGAAGTACCTGTTAAAGAAAAACAAGACATAATTCCTGAACAAAAGAGTTTGATTCCACTTGCATTCGATGATATATTCAAAGAGCCTCCAGCGTTTGAAAAAACTAAAGAAAACAAAAAGACTGTGAACGTCAACGCATTATTCGACGATGATTCCGACGATGAAGCATTGTTTTTCAAGAAAAATGATGTAGTCTCGGATGAAAAACCTGAAATTTTCTCACCAACCGCTAATTTTGGGTTGTTTGATGACGAACCACCTGCTTTTGTTGAATTTAGCTCACAAGTCATTGATAAATTCAATGATGATGATTTATTTAGTTCGATACCCAAACATACTAAAACTTTAAACGTCGGTTATGAATGTGATCAGTCTATGACACAAGAAAGAACTACACAAAAACTTACAAATGAAGACAATAACTTGCTAACTTCTACGAAAAATCCAAAACTAGATATTCCTGTGAAAATAACTAAAGAAATATCTGATTTAGATGCAGAGCTTTTTACTAATATACCTAAAGCACTTGAAACTAATCAGAAAAAAACCCCAGTTGAAGACAGTACAGATCAGCTTGATGAAGCTAAACCAAAAGATATAAATATTGAAGCAGATATCAAAAAAGTTGGTAAACTTAACACCAACAATTTAAATATAAATGTTCAAGCTTTAATCCCCGGAGCTTCGCCTAAGAAAATACCTAAAGAAGCAATAGATAACACCAATGCTAAACAAGAGACATTAAAGGAGTATATCACCTCCAATGAAGTAGATAATTCAAATGCAAAATCTATCAGTTTTGAAAGCAAAGTAGAGTCAGGAGTTCTCGATAACAACCTATCGAAACAAAGGGCTAGAATCCAAGTGAAGAGACGCCCATCTAGTCGTAAAGCTCGACTTGAAGCGGTCAGGAAGTCGGTCATAGATATAGACGATGACACAGACAACTCAAGCTCATTTGATGAACCATTGCCAAACATAACCAATCAAAACATACAATCCAAAGACAATAAACCTAATACAGATGAAGTAACCAAAATATCGATTGCAGAGTTCATATCGGATGAAAGTAAGGAAGCTATTCAAGAAACCAAAACAATTCAAAAAGATTTGGGTATCAAATCGAAAAGTACAGAAAAAAAAAATAGCGATAAAGTACAAGTAAAAAAAAAAGAAATTGGTATTCACAAAGATTTTAATGAAATTGATAAAATATTAAAATCAAATAGAAGCACTATTAATATTTATGAAGAATTATCGAAAGAAATTAATAAAAACCACGATGAAATAGATTCTAAAGAAATAAAAAGTAAAATAAATGAAAAAAATCAAACTCAAGAAAGGAGTTTAACAAAAGTCGTCTACATATTAAATGATGAAGATATATTTGCAAATACTGGAAATAATGAAAAGAAAAATGAATTATTACAAAATGCTAAGGAGATTGATGATGGTGATCTATTCAAAAGTAGGAATACTTACAAAGAAACAAATGAAAATATTGAAACTACTAATACTAATGCAAACACACAAAACTCAACTAATGAAACCAACCTAAAAGAATTATCAAAAAGCGTGCGGCCTAAAAAACAATATATGTTTGATGTAAGTGATGAAGACGATTTGTTTGGTAAAACAAAACCCAAAAAGGTTGAAGTGAAATCGAAACTTTTTGAATCAGACAGCGAAGACGATCTCTTTGATAATCAAAAGAAAAATAAAAAACGTGAAAAAGAAAAACCTCAAGAGAAAATAGTTAAAGGATCTCTGTTTGGTGAAGACGAGGATGATGATTTGTTTGGAGTTAAAATTAAAACAACACGTAAGTACATTTAAGTATGAAATGAATTATTATAACCTCAGAACAAAAAATACAGTAGAAGTAGTATGGGGGCGGGGTGCGCGTACCCCGAGTTTAGCGTAGATTCGCAAGCTGTCTCCGCCACGCCTATTTCACGCACGTCAGTCTAGATCGAACCGTCACAGTGATAATAGCTTTAGAAAAATTACAAAAATGCCTTATTGCGCTGTTCTAGAGTGTAAAAACGACAGCAGAACTAAAAATGTTTCAAATGGTGGTATATCATATCATCGGTTAGTCTTGATTTACTTAATTTCGATGAAAATTGTAAAAACATTATTTTATTGTACAAGACAAGTACAAATAGACTTTATTGTTTATTCTATAGGGTCTACTTTCTTTTAAAGTCAACCATTTATTCTCGAAGATTCCAACTACTGACATGTCACAGTCCGCTACTCAATTAGGTATTGACGTTATCGATAATGAGTTATCGATATTTTAAACTTACAATGTTCTATGATATATCGGCAAAAAATTAACCCTATAATGCATTTTTTTTATGATTCTGTATAGTAATTGTAGTAGTAGGTACTTCCATGACTTGTTCAAAACGTTTTTTTTATTTAATTAGTTAATCTTATTTATAAGTTTTTAAAAGGTGGATATGAGGGAATCTATTAGTAATATTCAAATTGAGAAAGGTTTCTCAACCTTAAGTCATTCATAAAGTCTCGAACCTATAAAAAAGGAGGTTTTGGATAATATTATATAATAATATTAATAATATTATAATATTATATATTAATATTATATTAGATAATATTATTGGTAATATTAGGGCACACGGTGGATCTAATAATAATCCGACAGCAAGACAGTTTGTGGCAGCATACAAAAAACTTTTGGTTCATGTAGAACTAAAAGATTTCGGATCAGGAAATTGTACTGCGTTGGAACAATTGTCTATCCTAAATTGCTCGTCCGCAGTAGATCGCATAAATAAAACCTCTACTGATTCAGGTTTAACACAGGACGATTGGACAGAAGACTCTTGTCTTCTGTCCAACACAGAAGAGCAAGAAATCGGCGAACTTCTAAAAAACATTACCGAATTTAGTTCTCAAGCAATAGCACATATTGCCGGATATATTGCCCGAATTTTAATAAAGAAAATTAATTGCGACATCTGTGTTGGCGCTCTCATCTCATATAAATGTATTTCTTTACATAAATTTATAATAGCCAAAGATAAAGGTGGGCTTGTATATCCATCAAGCGATATGATAAAAATTTGTAAAGTGGCTGAAGTTGTCATTCGGACAATGGATGGAAAATTATTTGAAAAAGAAGAAGTAATGGCCAAAATATTAAGAAAGTTTATCGGAGAAAGGTTGTTCGAAAATATAAATTTTCATCAAATTGGAGAATTCCCCACATCAAACCATGTAACTGACTTGATAAAAGCCATAACAGAACGCTACATTAATGTGCGGATACATCATTTACTTAAAATTAATATAAAACTATCAAAAAGGCAACTTCTTAACAAGTATGTTATCTTTCAAGGCCAATAATGTATATTTTTTAGTATGTAGATGTTTTATTAATGTAAGTAGTTCATTAATAAAACCAGTGTTTTAATTTTATTTTTATTAATTACTTCCATTATTATATACATTTTTATATTAGTATACATTTATAAACACAATGATTTCAAACATAAAAATGAGTAAGGTACTTAATTCATTTTGAAATGTAAAATATATTTATCGACTTTAATTTTAGTTGAAAATAAAACGCATTGTCGATATATAAAGTAATGGCAGCAGTACAACCCTAGAAATGGACCAATAGTACAAAAATAGTAAAGAGCTCGTTACGGAAATATGAATCTTATCTCAAAAGTAATAAAGGATTATTAAATGCATTTGGTGTAGTGACATCTAGCGGCGAGTAGCAGAACTTGGTAGTGAAAGTATTCCGTATGACGAAATACGTAAATAGATTAGATAATAAACCACTCTATCGTCATATGATTATTGTTAATTTTCAAATGAACGAAGACTAATGTATTACTTACTTTCATTCAACCAATCACACGACGCTTTTCTTAGTGTGACGAAATACAATTAACCTGTGTCAGTGTAAGTTAGGGTACGGTGGTTCCGGAGCTAAAAAAGGACTTTGCTCCTTCTACTGTATTTTTTGTTCTGTGATTATAACGAAGGTTCAACAAGGCGAATAAGCAATTCGCTAACCAAGAGTTTTTCTGTTTGATAACTTGAGCCAAGTGTGAACTGTCAAAGATTGCTTATTATATTTTTATGACTATAGAGTTTGACCACGTTCAATCTGCATGTCTATCATAATTATGTCAGATAAAAAATAGACTATTATTTACTGATATTTTTATTTCAGAAACTGTAAAAGTTCCAACATCTTCCAAATCGAAAGACGCAGCTACAACAAGCGACATTGCGTTTCACGACCCACTGTCAATGCTTGACGATGACTAAGCTTGAACCAAGCCTAGTTGCAACCCAAGCAGTTTAGAATCATAAGGATCGTAGCGTGACATTTTACGAAGGACAAATCAAAGCATCAATATGGAAACATTAAAATAACATGTTATTAATGAATTCATATAAAAATTCATTTGCTTGATACATTGTTCGATTCGATTTAAATCTTTGCTCTATCTACTTGGCAGCCAGCTTAGGAACAGAAAGACACACAAATACAAATATACATAATAGAAATAAAGAAAGATATGAATATCATATTGCCAGTTATGATGAAAATAATTATGTAATACATACTTACATAGGTTTCATTTTTTTTCATTAGTATTTATTAATTACGAATAATAAGAAAATGTATTTTTAAAAGCGAATTTATATTTAACGTAAGATTTCTATATATTTTAAATGTTTAGACAGCTTTTGCTAGTAGTAGGGGAGCCCACGATGCTAAGTGTGGATTTACTCGAGCGTCATAGAGACCTATTGGGTTGCAAAGCTTAGATGATAAGAAGAAAAAAATGTTATATAACATATACCTTTCATCGGTGGGGGAAGCAGCTATAGATTTATAAATATGTAAAAAAAAACTGCCGCATGGACATTCTCGAGCGCGTCAGATATTGATACATACAATATATATACATACAACTTTGCTGCGTTCCCCTTTCTTTTTGTCACTCTCAAATTGTCAGATTAGTGGAATATACACTATTTAGCATGTAATTAACCTACCCTAACTTAATCTGACGCGCTCGAGAATGTCAGATGATCAATTTTTTTTTTACAAATCTGATCCTTTATAATTCACGCGCTGCCATACATAGGAAGCTCATATTTGGTGGAGGTACTTAACCGGGTACAAGGTAACCCCTGTATGCTTATCTGCCGCGCTCGAGTAAATCCCGAAATCCCCTCTTGGGCTCCCCTACTATAGTGCATATTAAATAGAACTCAGCTTAGTTCTGATTTTGAGTACTATATGGCGCTAAATATAAATTGCCTTGATTATAATTATTTGTATTCTGTTTTTTATATGCATTCCATTTATTTTCATAGATAGTAAAATATTATAGACCAAAATTGGTGAAAATTGTAAATTGTGTATTGTTATGAGATTGTTATATTTGGATACTTAATATATTTTCTTAATTGTAAATTTTTTATTAAAATTTAAATCATTTATCATTATTTTATTTATATGTAGTATGTCATTTAAAAGGAAGTAAATAATTAGGTTTGTGTCGTACAATACGTGTATGAACCTACTTACTGCTTATTTAGTTTGTCGTTACGTAGGTAGTCAAAGTGAAATATTTCTCTATTCCATAAAATCACAAGGATCATGAGTCTTACTCTTACATACTAGGTTCTTGGTGCCAGTTCCAAACAAATCTTAAAAAAAAAGGCAGCACACATGGTACACCTGTGCTGAAAAACCGGCCAAGTCCGAGTCGAATTGCGGACAAAGAGTTCCTAAAAAGTACCATAAAAATATTTTTTTGTTTTATTCAGTATTTGTTGTTGTTCCTGTTTATTTTTGTGTTGCTAACAGGAAATTTTGGCAATGTCCAGTCAATCAAGAAAATTAGGTACACAATAATGTTCCTTGATTTATTATATTTTTTATCGTGCTCGATTTTTGATGACAAAATGAAGTAAAAAAAACCAAGCAGGGGAATGCATGGGAAGAAAGGAGAAATTTTCTGTAGCGTTATTTATCGACGGAATTCAACGAAAATTTAGACTCACACTGAGGACTCGACTTGACACAAAATATTACAAAAAAAACCTGAAAGGAGGTGTGGGGGGTGAAAATTTCAACTCTATATAACTATCACAGTTCATGAGATACAGCCTGGTGATGGTGACAGACGGACAGTGTAGTCTCAGTGATACGGCTCCGTTGGATAGGTATTATGTTCTGTGCCCCGTTTTACCCTTTCGGTACGGAACCCTAAAAATGAGTAAAGAAGAGTAATCCTGAACCGTTGACTGATCATCCAAATGTTACTATCGTGTGATGCCTGATGCTTGTAATTTTTCTAGAATTGTTTGAAACCATAGACAAAACCAAGCGAAAAAAAAGTAAATGAAATTAAAAAATGGCGTCGTTTAGCCGAATATATGAATCAAAGATATATTTTTTCTTCAAATAATTCCTTCTCGTGACTCAATTCAATTTCTATTTACATGTATTAAACCATACCATCGCTGTATTCAATGTTTTTTCTATGCGTGAATTGTGTGTGCTGTGGTGTGAATAGTAAAATGGTGTAACATGTTGTGTCCAAGTTGTAAAATGCAGGTGTTTACATGATTTCGACCAGGATTCCTATGCTACAATGCTACCCACTGTGGAGGAGACAAGAGGTTACGACTTCCAAGACCCCGAAAACGCTGAAAAATGGAAGGGCCTCTTCGTAAACCCTTTGAAAAAGGTACATACAATAATGTTCCACTTGTGTATCTGTATAATTCAACCATTGGTTTTTCGTGTATCTTTCTTCCGAATCAATAAACTAGTTGCTATATTATCTGACCATTTATTAATTAAAATAACATTGACAACAAAAACATCTCAATATGTTGATAAGTTATTGGCTCTAATACTCTGAAACTATGATAGTTGTGATAAAATAGGTACATATCAGGAGCACCATAACATCCCAGTGATTGATTGAATCTTCTCTGTCTGTTCAATATTGTTGGCTGAAGTGAAGTCTAGCATTTAGTAATATTGCTGTTGTTGTAATATTGTCTGGCATTTCTACACAAATGTGGTATACTTTTGCATCTCGATAAGATTATACAATAAAGTTAAAAACTATCAAATAAATGATGGAGAAGTAAGTCTGATACTACTTCAGACTGAAATCCTATAGTTAAGTTAACCTCTCTTCAGTACTATGAGTTTTAGAAAAAAACTGGCTGGTGCTAAATGTTTTTAAAGGAAATGGCCAACGCCTGATTCTTTTTATCTCAAAAAAGGTTGTAATCATAGAAAGTTTGCTAAATATATACACCTTTCTTTAGATTGTTGTCAAAAGAGGTTTTACATACTTAATAAAAAATGCAACAATACCTAAGTCATTTTTTAAGAAGAAAGAAAATAAAATTTAAAAATATTATTGAATTATTTTTGTTGTAGTACTAAGAGGGTGCTCATTATGTGTACAAATCACCTTTATGGTGTCTTCTATTATGTCACGGTTCACAGAGGTTATATTCTAGATACAAATATAATAATTGATTAAATTTGATTATAGTCTTACATGAGTAACAATACTGGCTATTTAAATGTAAGGTACCAAAGTTTAATGCTGGGATAGGGTGGGATGATAGCCCAAATGACATAAATCTTTGACAATTTGCTCAGATAAATTTTTTATTATTTATTTATATTTTATTAAACTTGTCAGTGGAAATGAACGATACTGGATAGCCTTCTGTAGTTGTTAGATGATGCTCACTGACTTGACTCGACTCTAGGACCTAGAGTTGATTTCCAATTGTTCATAGAGCTTGTTTTCCAATGATAATATTGATTAGTTAGTTCAGGCTTCTGGAGCGGTAGTTAGCTTTGTCTCGTTTGGTTTTGACATGCATATGTGTTTCCTATCCAACTGCATGCCAAGGTATGTGACAGAATCTTTTCGCGGTAAGTCAGTGTTTCCTAGTTAACTGGTGGACACATTCCCTTTTTAACACCTTAATAAAAGCAAACTACACTAGACAAATTATTATGTGCTATGATTTGGAGGCACTTGCAGTGACACTCCATTTCGCTAGTCATTCTGTTATCTGGTCATGTGCCACTTGCAGGTTTTTCGAAGCAACTTTTGAGTTGCTTTTAGTTAGTGCAAGAACTTACAATTTGTCCGAAGCTATTGCTACTTGCTACTCACCTGCTAATTATTTACGGCCTAAATATACCGGGTTAATACGTCTGCGCCATTCAGCGACTCCCAAATTTGAAGCTGCGTATTCAAATTAATGTAAAAGAAAATACAACTATGAAATACTCAGGTGTGTCTGGTATGCACACTTTGAGGTGAAATGATTGGACACTCTGTATATTTACTTCGACTCATCAAGTATTTTATACTTTGACTATGAGGAGATATATTTTGTGGGTTGTGGTGGTCAAAGCACACTTCTGCATTCAAGGTGCTCTTCTTCATAATTGGTTATACAACAGCGTGACATCCTTTCTCTTAAGCAGCCTCATGTAAGTAGGCTTGGAAAGATTTTGCTTCAGTTCATTGGGATTGTTTTCACTTAAACTTGAGCATTGCTCCTGATCACCTCTGATACTGTTTTTATCTTTAGGATGCAGATTTTATGGACCAAGGGAGCATTGGAGATGTTTTTTGGAAGTGTTGTATAATGTTTTTGGTGGAGCAAGCATTAGTTGATACCATAGGTACAGATCGGTTTTTATAGTCTTATAGATATATATATGTATATATACAATTTATTGTATTTGTATTTATTTATTGCTTACATGTACATTTTTATGTCAGCTTAGGTCTATACTATTAGACTTAAGCGTGCGAGTACATGCACCCTACAAGGGCACTGCAATGTTGGTTTATTTACCAAATTTATTACTATATGTATATAAATGTCAAATATACTAGAAAAAAATAACAATATTAATAATGTCAAATGGTAAATCGTTAAAAATTGTTTAGAATAGCTACATATGTCAAAATATAAAGATAACTAATTACACAACTATACACATACACATTCACATAATACAATAGCAGAAATATTGTCTGCTATAAATTCGTCAATGGAGTAGTAGGCTTTTTTTCATCATCATCAACCTATTGCAGTACACTGCTGGACGTAGGTCTCTCCCAAGACGCGCCACTGAGCCCGGTCTTCGGCTCTTCTCATCCAGTGTTTGCCAGCTACACTACGCAGATCGTCGATCCATCTCGCCGGAGGGCGTCCTACACTACGCTTGCCTAAACGCGGTCTCCACTCCAGTATACGTTTGCTCCAACGGTTGTCGGTTCTTCGGCAAACATGGCCGGCCCACTGCCACTTCAGCTTGCTAATTCTTTGAGCTATGTCGAACACTTTGGTTTTCTGACGAATAATTCCGTTGCGGATTCTGTCACGCAAAGAAATTCCGAGCATAGCTCTCTCCATAGCGCGCTGAGCTACTTTCAGCTTGTGGACCAACCCCACTGTCAGTGTCCACGTTTCAGAAGCATAGGTCATAACGGGTAGGACGCACTGGTTGATAACTTTCGTTTTCAGACATTGAGGGATGGATGACGAGAAGACTTGACGAAGTTTCCCAAACGCAGCCCAGCCCAGCTGAATTCTCCGGTCTAGCTCTCTCTCGAAGTTGTGTCGACCTAACCGCAGAGTCTGCCCGAGGTAAACATACTCCTGCACAAATTCGAGAGGCATTCCGGCAACGGTTATTGGCTCTGGGGTAATACGGTCATTAATCATGACCTTCGTTTTATCCAAGTTCATGCCCAGGCCAATCCGTCGTGAGGCTTCAGCAAGACTGTTCAGCATCTGTTGTAGGTCCTGCAACGATTCCGCCAATATGACGATGTCGTCGGCAAATCGTAAGTGTGAGATATATTCGCCATTGATGTTAATGCCCATCCCATTCCAACTCAGCGTCTTAAACAAATCTTCCAGCGTGCTAGTAAACAATTTGGGAGATATGACATCTCCTTGTCTTACTCCGCGGCGCAGCTGGATAGGTTTAGACTGCTGGTTCTGGACTTGGACAGACATAGTGGCATCATTGTATAGGCATCTCAACACTTCGATGTATCGCCAATCCACCTGGCATCGTTGCAGAGACTGTAGAACAGCCCAGGTTTCAACAGAGTCAAAGGCTTTCTCATAGTCCACAAACGCTAAGCACAGTGGCTGATTATACTCTTCGGACTTTTGTATAATCTGCCGCACTGTGTGAATGTGGTCTATGGTGCCAAATCCTCTGCGAAACCCAGCCTGCTCCGGGGTTTGGAACTCATCAAGTCTTCGCGCAAGACGAAATAACTCTGGAAAACAGTTTGTAGACATGGCTCAAGAGTGAAATCGGTCTGTAGTTTTTCAGTAAAGCCTTGTTTCCTTTCTTGAAAAACATCACTACCACACTCTTGCTCCATGCCTTTGGAGTTCTCCCATGGTCCAGGACGGATTGAAAAACACGTCGGACTTCCCTCAGAACTGGTAAACTACCTGCCTTTAGGAGTTCCGATGTGATTCCGTCTTCCCCTGGGGCTTTTCCATTTTTCAACTGTTTCAGAGCCACCTCGATCTCGTCCAGGCTGATCTCCGGGAGATCCTCTGTGTAGTGGCGGGTCAGTGTGGCTCTAACATCCTCATTACTGGATCCCGGACACGAAACTTGCGAGGCGTACAATCGGCCATAAAAGTCTTCAATCTCAGCTAAAACCTCCGGCTTGGAAACGACGGTTTCACCCCTAGATGTCGTGAGCCGTGTCAGATGGCTCCTACCAAGTTGCTGCACAAACACTTTGGACCCCCGATTTTGCTCAATTGCTCGTTCAATACGAAGCGTATTGGAGCGACGGAGGTCGTAGCGTATGCGCTTAGCAATGCACTTGTTAAGAGCCGTGTGTTCTGACAGCGTAGTAGGGGTGAGTGGTGTCTGGCGTCGCTTTTCCATTAGCTGGAGAGTCTCATCCGAGTATTTAGGCTTTTTACCCGTACGCCTTACCGAGCAAAATTTCGTGCCCTCTTCCCTGAGGATATTTACCACATTGTGTAGGTCCTGATCTACGTCATCGGTAGTTTCCAAGGCAGCGAATCGATTTTCAAGCTGAAGTTGAAACTTCTCTGAGTTCGCGGTGGTTTGGAGCAGGTTAGGACGGAGCTTAGACTTCATTAAGCGGACACGTTCCAGCTTAAAGTTGATATTCAGAGTGCCTCGTACCATTCGGTGATCGCTACCGGTGTTAAACCTGTTGATCACTGAGACATCTCTGAATATATGCTTCTTGTCCGCTATAATAAAGTCTATCTCGTTTTTCGTCACAGCGTCGGGGCTTCGCCAAGTCCACTTTCTCTGCGGACTCTTCTTAAAGAATGAATTCATCAAGAATAGTCCCTCCCGCTCTAGAAAGTTGACCAGCATTTGCCCCCTGTGGTTCCTACTACCAAATCCGTGTGGCCCTACTGATGATTCGCTGCATGTCTGTAATCCTACTTTGGCGTTAAAGTCCCCCATGACAATGTTAAAGTGTGCCTTAGTGGTGGTATGTAAGGCTTTAGCAATGTCATCCAGGACAAACTCCACTTCATCATCCGAGTGTGACGAGGTCGGCGCATACACTTGAACTACCTTGAGGGAATACCTCTCGGTGAGTTTAAGTACCAGGTATGCTACCCTGGTAGACACACGGGATACTTCAGTGACGTTGTCAGAGAGGGACTTGTGGATCAGGAACCCTATGCCGCCTTGGGAGGTAAGGTCGCCCTCGCGGTAGTACATGAGATGGCCTGATTCCAAGGTTACGGTGTCCTCTCCCTCTCGTCGGACTTCACATAACCCCAGAATATGCCATCTGACCTTCTCAAGTTCCACCTCGAGTTGCGCCAGGTGTTCGTCCAGCCGTAGAGTGCGTCCGTTATACGTTGCCAGGGTCAGTTGGGATGGGCAGCCTTCCGTAACCCGGAGATTCTTAGCACCCCCTGCTCCGCCGTTTCCATGACCGCCGCCTTGGCCATGACTAGCGGAGCTACCGGGAACTGGGGGCCGTCTCTTTTGTGTGTGCTGCATATATAGGGAGGTTTTGCCCTAATCGCCACGCTGGGCATGCGGGTTGGCGATCGCAGGGACACAGTCTGTCGCACCGCTGAGGCTGCTGCCCCTCAGCGGTCAGGCATTTGACTGTGTCTGGATGAGAAGGGTTATACCGCCGTCGACCGGTCGCCAGAGCCTCGTCGGTTACTGCAGGATGTACCGCGTGCAGGTGAGGTTGACAATTGGAGCTAAAGTTTTTGTGTAGCTCCCTTACATCCCTTGTAGCTCCCTTACATCCCTTTTAGGCTTTTTTTGTCAGAATACATTTAAATTCTTTTATGAATAGTGAGTCTTTTATTTCAGATTTTAATTCTTCTGGAGGCTTATTAGTCTAAAATACGGACTTTTGGCGAATATTTGTAGGGTTGTAGGTGGTATTATTAACTTATTTTTATTGCGTCTGTTATTGTTTAGATTTGAGTCTCATTTTGATTTGAAGCATTCTTTGTGTTTCCTAACAAATATGGATACTTGAAGGATATATACAAGGTAGGGTTTCTCGACTAATAAAGTGCGGCCTACAGCTTTGTCTGTTTTTATTGTCAACTAAAATTCGTATTTTTTTTGGAAAATAAAGAGTTTCAGACAGTCAACAGACAGTTCTGAGCTTCACCCTAAAAATATACTGGTTTTATAAAAACTTAGTTTAATGTAAATTCAAACTGCATTCTAGGCAGTGCTAGGTAAACATTGAGTTTCATTTGGTTGAGGAAACGGAAACATGCTAGATTAGACCTAATATATAACATAATAGAATAATAGAATAAATTATCGAATTGCACAAGGCATAAGTGATAAATCATACATATCATCTATACTAGCACATAAGGTTAGTAGAGAGTGCTTTATCATTATCGACAGGCGTCACATCTCAGTTAGTAGTAGCTCTGCCTCCCATGCTGTGGTGTGGTTTTTGATTCCCATTCAGAGTAAATGTTTAAGAACATACATTTTTTTCTGTGTCTGCGTGTATGCATTCTATGTATGTACATATTTACAAAACGAAAGGATTCTATCAGCAATCTAGTTCCCATAGTACAAGCTTTGCTTAGTTTGAGACTTAAAGTGTGATGTGTGAATTGTCTGTGAAATTTCATTTATTTATAAGCCATCCTTTTGAAATGTTTCCTTTGTGCAATAAAAAATCAGTAAACAAATAAATCAATATTTTCCATTTGACTGTTGGCTTTGTCTGATCAAGTTCTGTGTTCCAGGTGTTGGAGCAGGTCCACCCATCTTTGAACGCGGAGGAGAGTGCACTGGAATATGTGGAGTCACTATGTCTTCGACTCCTCGCTATGCTGTGTGCTGCGCCATCGCCACTTACCGTCCAGGTATTATATGAGAGCTGGTGTTATCTTGGTCGGTGTGTGTGATCGGGGATGTTTAAGATTTAAATATCTACTTGTAAATAAATACTATTTCACAAAGTTGTAGTTTTGTAAAGGAAACTGAAAGAATAATTGAATGAATTTACGTTGTATATTAGAAAAAATGTATGATGTGTTTTATTTAGCAATTTCTTTAGCATAATAAATAATTCTTCACAGACATTTATACACTAGTCCCAAAACTAAGCAAAGCTTGAACTATGGGAACTAGATTGCTGAAACTATTGTATTATATTGATTTAGCTGTTCTGTAGCATATCTTCTTCAAATTATATCCACCAAAAGCAAATATTTGCGAGATGGCAAACATTGGAGTTTGTTTCATGCAAAATATCTGTGAATACATATTTATTATGATTTTATATGTACCTCCTTAACGGTGTGCATGCTAAAGCTATAAAGACTAATGTCTTACTGGGTGTGATGTTTGTTGTGTGTATATTTGTGACAAGTGGGCGCTGCAGGAGGCGAGTGAGGGGGTGTGTGTGTGTGTGTGTGTGTGTGTGTGCCATCAGTAGTAGTACAGGGTGCGTGTGCGTGCTGGACGTGGAGGAGCGCGTGTCGCGCACGTTCCCCGCGCCGCTGGACAAGTGGGCGCTGCAGGAGGCGAGTGAGGGTGTGTGTGTGTGTGTGTGTGTGTGTGTGTGTGTGTGTGTGTGTGTGTGTGTGTGTGCCATCAGTAGTAGTACAGGGTGCGTGTGCGTGCTGGACGTGGAGGAGCGCGTGTCGCGCACGTTCCCCGCGCCGCTGGACAAGTGGGCGCTGCAGGAGGCGAGTGAGGGTGTGTGTGTGTGTGTGTGTGTGCCATCAGTAGTAGTACAGGGTGCGTGTGCGTGCTGGACGTGGAGGAGCGCGTGTCGCGCACGTTCCCCGCGCCGCTGGACAAGTGGGCGCTGCAGGAGGCGAGTGAGGGTGTGTGTGTGTGTGTGTGTGTGCCATCAGTAGTAGTACAGGGTGCGTGTGCGTGCTGGACGTGGAGGAGCGCGTGTCGCGCACGTTCCCCGCGCCGCTGGACAAGTGGGCGCTGCAGGAGGCGAGTGAGGGTGTGTGTGTGTGTGTGTGTGTGTGTGCCATCAGTAGTAGTACAGGGTGCGTGTGCGTGCAGGACGTGGAGGAGCGCGTGTCGCGCACGTTCCCCGCGCCGCTGGACAAGTGGGCGCTGCAGGAGGCGAGTGAGGGTGTGTGTGTGTGTGTGTGTGTGTGTGCCATCAGTAGTAGTACAGGGTGCGTGTGCGTGCAGGACGTGGAGGAGCGCGTGTCGCGCACGTTCCCCGCGCCGCTGGACAAGTGGGCGCTGCAGGAGGCGCGCGACAGTCGCCGGCGCCGCGCCGCGCTGCCCGTCGACAGGATGCACACCATGCTGCAGAAGGTACGCGACGCAACACATTACACATGCCATGCCATGCCAACTGCATCACAACATACTTTATTACACAAAATAATACAATGCACACTCCACAAATAATTCTACACAGTAACTTAGCACGCTGGTGAATTGATTTGTAAGAAAAATGATTATAAAATGATACGAAAAAACGGTAGGTCCCAGACCGTAAGTTTGTTCTCCGTTCTTAAAGGTTCTCGTCGCAAGGACCTGTACCACCTAGATTCAGTCCAGTTATAAGTCAAGGCACCGGTTCAATATTTTTGTTAAAAAGTTGTATTATAACATACCTATGCTTAGTGCCGACCCCACTTAGCGTTGGACAAGGGCAGGGGAATGATGATGCTGAGTGGTGAATTATATCTAACACATGTATTTTTTATTATTCTACATGCATTATGGTACATGCTATGTGGTTTCGACATAAAGGCCAATAAATTAATTTTGCGAGCCATTTTTGTCGATATTCGACTTTTTTTCTCTGTTGATGAGTTTTTCAAAATATCATTTGATTTATGAAAGTAGATTTGTTTTCAAATATAAGATTTTTCAATTGTATGTTTAATTCTGCTATACTATTGTGCATACTTATGACACATTTCCTATCCCAGGAGGTGCTTCTATACAAGATAGACATGTCAGTGTCTGTATTCATGACCGCAATCCTGGAGTATGTCAGTGCAGACATCTTCAAGCTAGCCGGAAACTTTGTCAAGAAAATATCCCAGAAATCAGGATATGAAACCATTACTTGTCGGGATATCAAAACTGCAATGTGCGCCGATAAGGTAATTATTTAAGTTTTATTAGTATAATATAGATGAGTTGTCGCTTTAGTGACAATGGAAGGTCGCCCTTCAAAAGCTCTTTCATGGACCAGAAGCTCTTCCAGGCATTGATAACGCGTCGGTCAACTTCCTTGTCTTGTCTGTTTTGCCTGTATTTTGCCAAGCATTCTAGTGAAATAATTAAAATGAAAATGTTTGAGAACGGAAGGGGAAAGATGATGGGCCATCTAATACGACATGACACCCTCATAGAAGGAAAGGCATAAAATAAACTACATGAGCCAAATGAGCCAAAAAGAAGTTGAAGATGAAGGTTTCCCTCGTGTCGTTTATGGAGGTCAATTAGGCTGACACGAACGTAAATAAAAAGAAGAGGCATTCTAGCTGTTATAGCGCCAAGCTTTGTTAAGTTAAATCAAATCAAATCAGTATGGATGCGTTGCGTTGTATAGTAGTGAGGCAAGGCGTTGGTTGGGTTGTGCAGGTGCTAATGGACATGTTCTACCGCGAGTGCTCGCCGGCGGAGTGGTGCGGCGCGCGGCGCGGCTCGCTGTCCTACTGCGAGCTAGTGCGCGACCTGCTCGCCGACGAGAAGCACTTCCTCAGGGACCTCAACCTCATCATCCGCGTCTTCAAGGACGAGCTCGAGAACATCCTGCAATCCGACACACGGGTCAGCCCAGCCATATACTCCACTATACACTAGATTTACTTTCGGAAAGTAATACATTCAAATTGTAACCCCCTATCTTATAAAAAGTTAGCTTTGACATTATGTCACCATTACGTATGGTAATCAACTGCGCTAACTTTTTATAAGATAGGATAGATCGTTTGTCTAACTAATAAGGTGCTCATTTTGTAAGTTTAATAAACACTTGATAATAAATGAACATAAATGCAACATTGCAAATGCCTTAATTCGTTCAATAGTCGGTTGTTTTATTCAATTCACTTTTAATTATTTTTATTAGCTACATTTTCTATCTATTATATTTTCGTGACAAAGCGACCACCTGTCAAAATTTGCACATAATTATTTGTTAGACTAAGTTTTAAGCTAAGTACCAGTTTCACACACTTCGCTATTTAATTCAACGTACAAAATGAATGAAATGATTTATAACTTACTTTCATTACTAGCGTCCTGTCTCGCTAGCGCAGGGATAGTTATTTATCGTATCGTGTATTATATTTAAATCTGTTGATTAAATCCAGAGAATATCTCATTTTTTTAAATTATTTAGGTAAAGAAATATGAATGAAAATGTTTAGCATAATAATATAATGTTGTATATATATTTGGGTGCAGGCCATATCGCTGATATTCGGGAACATAGTGGATATATACGAGCTGACGGTGACCTTGCTCGGCAACCTGGAAGACGCGATCGAAATGTCGCAGGACTCGCCCACGCCCTACATCGGGAGCTGCTTTGAAGGTAATCACATCTGACATTCTGACACCTTATTAATCATTATTATTAATCTCTTATCCATTATTTAGAGCTATGAGCGATTTTAATGTTATTGTGTCTATGTAATGCGATAGTAATTGATTAAATAAATAATAATAAATGAGTTAGTATTTAAGGTGTAACCAAAAAAATAAAGCAATAAATGGTAAAACTATAAATAAATAATAATAAATACATAAATATTCATGGATATTTCACACATCACACTCTAATCCCAAACTAAGCAAAGCCTGTACTATGGGAACTAGATTGCTGATAGAATACTTATTTACGTTTTTTTGTAAATAAATACATAGTAACACCCAGACACAGAACAAATATTTATGTTCATCACACAAACATTTTCTCTGGGTAGGAATCGAACCCACAGCATGGAAGGCAGAGCTACTACCAACTGAGCTGTAATACCTGTCTATTTTTATGTGTAGTATAGTTTTTTAATACTCTAGCTAGAGACAATCCCAAATGAAGTCTTTCTTACGAAACAGACTGGACACGGAAATTACTAAATTGGAAAAGATGTGTTGCAAAGCCAAAAATAGAAATATTCCTAAAAAAATAAATTATTTGAAATTAACTTAAATACTGACATTTTATTATAAATAGCGAGAATAGTTAGAAACTAAATATACATAGCTAAAAGTTGAAAACTAAAAAAACTCAAAGTCATCAAATTCTTAATTCCGTAAAATAACAAAGATAATTTAGAATGGTCTAATTAGCTGGGTGCTAATAGCAGGTGAGGGAAGCACGTAATAGATCGCAACGCGCGCCCGAAAAATGAACTTTCCACAGAACAAATGTCACTTTTTATAAGCGAAATCCTACCTATATTTATATTATAAGGCGAAAGTTTTTTGTAAAGATATTGTGCGAATTATCAATGATGACGAAGTCGCGAGCACCAGCTCGTTTACGTATAAATGAAATAAATTTGCGTCATGGAACCTGCTGCGTAGTTTTACAGCAAGAACAATGGCGAAAGTAGTGATAATAGAAATCCCTTTTGTTTGGCGAACTGTCTGGCACTGCACTGCACTGCACTGGTTCTCGAGAAGCTTACTTTCGATGACTGATGTGGCGCGTCGGGCGAAGGTCCGCCTGCGACGCGGAGGTTGCGGGTTCGATTCCCGCCTTGGGATAAATGTTTGTACGATCTGCAAATATTTATTCCGGGTGTTCTGGGTATTTTATATGTATAATAAAAATATAAATCTATGTAATGTAATGCATTAAGTATGTCTTCTAGTTCCCATAACACAAGCTCTGCTTAGCTTGGGGCTAGATGATGTTGTGTGGATTGTCCAGCATTATTTATTTATTTTATTTACTTACTGCATGGTCGATGTAGTGTACCAGAGCCGCAACATGGTTAGACCTGCTCTCTGATTGTACACACAATCACATTTACACACGATACATAACGTCTGGAATCAATGTATGTACTACGTCAAAGATTGCAAAAACAGAAAGTATGTTTTGTAAGGCGTCGGTGTCACTGAAGTGTGACGAACAAATTCCACGAGCTTTAAGCTTTGCCTCGTATTATAATAATTATGCACTCGCACTTAATTTTATTAACATGCACATGCTGAGCCAAAACTTATTGTTATGTTTTTTTTTTTGTAAATGGTTGGTAAGCGATGTCGCGTGTGACTGCTGGTCATCCAGTTTTTATAATTTACTTGGCCATGTTTAACTGAAAGTACTTACACAAAAACTGACGACACTACTGTCATAAATAATTGTCTGCAATATATATGAAACACGTTAACTGTGAAAAAGTCCATGTGTTTTTCAGTTAAACCTGAAACTTTTACGTTAACTAACAATTTTGGAAGAGAAATAAAAGTCAACTTTATTTATCGACACTATGGATTTATATGATTAAGTAGGATATGTAAATAACAACATTTCTTTGCTAATTATTTGTTTGTTTACTTACACTTCGTAATGGCAGCCAGCTAATCGCTAATTGGCGTTGTAATCGCGCACCCAGCGAATATAATAAAATAACCCGAAAAATGCACAAAATGTGAAACAGCCAAAGACAGAAACTGGCAAAGTGTTGAAATAACACCTAAGTTTTACTATCCTAAGATTTTATTTTCTTTTATAGTTATTGTTTAGTCTCTTCTTAGGCTCTTTTATTTTTACCATCCAGTTTATATTCTCTCGTTCCGAAGCCGTTTGTTTTCTCAAAATATAAAAAAACAAAATAAAATAACTAAAGTATGAATGTTCTGTTCCAGAACTGGCGGAAGTGGAGGAGTTCCGCGCGTACGTGCGCTACGCCAACATCGTGACGCGCAAGGAGTCGCGCGACGCCTTGCGCCACATCGTCGACGACCCCGTGGTGAGACCCGCCTCGAACCCGACCTATCACTGCCGATCGGGCTTCGATCCTCACATTCACCATCCACAACACCATCAGGGACGCTAGACCACTGCGCAAAGTCCTTCTCCTTTACTCTTAGTGCCTTTTCACACGTACCGGTTGCCGGGTAGCGGCAACTGGTACGTGTGAGAAGGCACACGGCGTTGGGTCCCATTGCGGGACGTGAGTGCAGATGTAATTGGTTGGTGCAGCTGTCGGAGCGGCTGGACACGGCGGGGCACGGCTTCCGTCTGGCGGTGAAGTACTACCTGCCGCGGCTGCTGCTGGCGCCCGTGGGCCACGTGTTCCTCTACCACAGCTACGTGCTGTCGCTGCTGCAGATCGCGCCCGCCAACGACGACCGCGAGAGCTTCAAACAGGTTCCCTAACTTAACACTCCACTTACTCAATCTATTTGACTGCACTGCTACTCGGTGATAAAGATAAAGATCATTTATTTGCTTAACATGTGTTGATTAAGATGACAAACAATAATTCGTCTAAATATAATATAAAATTAAAAACATGCAACACTAAAAAAAAAAACAAATAAACACAAAAATATTTACAGACATGCAGTTTTGGATTACAATTCAAATTTAATCCTACAAGAACTCTTCATTATTGTAATAACTATTTTTATTTTTAAATTTAGTTTTAAATTGATCTACATTTAATTATTTACAACATTTTAGAACTTTATTAAAAATGAGTGAAGCCATACATATAATACTTTTTCGCCAAAAGTGCGGTTTTAGACTCATGCCTGCATAGTCTGTCTTCTCGTATGTTTCACACATACACCGTTTTTGCATTTTGAAAATAGTTTATTTTTCAGTAGAGTAGCCCCAGAAGATAATGCCGTATCTGAGAACAGATTCTACTAGACCGTAATACGCTGTCAGCAGAGTATTCGTTTATGAGTTCGTATGGTGAGTAAATGTTTTGTTGTTTTTCCAGGTTGAATGCAATCTTCATCCTATCAAGAAGTTGCTAATAAAAGCATTAGGAAATGGACCAAAAGTGTAAGTATTTTGATCAACAAATTTTAATAAACTATTATACGTTTAAAAGAGGTAGATTATTGATTAATATCCATACTGAACTAGTATTACACTCCGGCCCGAAAGGGTGGTCTATATCAAAAATATAAACAAAGTGGTCTAAGTTATGTCAATGTCCAATACAGATACAGTAACTGTCTAATAGTGAAATAATTTTACAAATCAGTCAATTAGTTTCTGAGCCTATTCAATGAAAACAAACAAATATTTAAATCTTTCCTCTTTATAATATCGGTCTATAAAATCAATTACCTAATGACGACCGAATCAAATATCCATGACATCTCAGTTTCAAACTAAGCAAAGCACCTTCATCTACACCTTTGTTGTTGGCGGAGCGTTGAATGTGGTACATTCAACGCTCCGCCAACAACAAAGACAGAGTGGTACTAATAGCATTGCGTGCGTGTGTGCGTGCAGCGACACGTTGCGGATGGCGATGCGCGCGCGGCGCGCGCTGGCGATGGAGAAGTGCTCCGAGCTGTCGCGCACCGTCGACAACTGGGACCCGAGACTCGTCGCGCACTGCTGTAACGAGTTCATTAGAGGTACACACTACACTACACTGTTCAAACTCGCCGTCTTATTTGTACCCCCGTTTATAAACTAAATTAATAAATGTATATCGTTTTTCAGAGGACACGCTATCCAAGATAGGTCCGGGGAAGCGAATAGCAGAGCGCCGGGCTTACTTATTCGACGGGCTACTACTGCTCTGTAAACCGGTCACTAGCCTGGTTAGTTAGTAACTTCTGCGTATACCTTCTATATGTGAGATGTGACACAGAGATGTGATGGCGGCGGTGTGCGACAGGTGGGCGTGGGCGCGGGCGGCGGCGGCGGCGCGTTCTCGGGCGGCGGCGGCGGCGGCGGCGGCATGCAGCAACTCAAGCTGAAGGAGAAGCTGCACGTGCGCAAGATGGAGCTCATCGACAGACCCGACACCGACGGTGACTCCTCTAACTCACCTCACTACCTTTACCGAGCGAGCGCAGCCTTTCACACAACAGATTGCCCTAAAATGCTTTTGTCCTTCTCTATCTCTTCACACATGTCCGCAGGCTCAAAAGCTCCTTGAAATATTGATCGGGCTCAGGGGAGTTTTTTCTGTATTTTATCGATCGAATTTCAATGAAATTCAAGTATTACGCATCTCGAATCTTGTGGAAAAGGACCGTCTCTCCCACGAGATGTTCCCATTTTGTTTTAAGTAAAGAAACCCGATAAGAATTAAAGCCAAACAAAAGTAACCTCCGTTAATGAATCCAACCCAATTGACTAAATAGTTAAAGTAGTAAGCGAGCTCTCGCAGTGGAGCGGTGGCGGGTAATGAGATGTGTGTCGCAGAGTGGCGGCACGTGGTGGAGCTGTGCGGCGCGGGCGGGCCGGCCGTGGCGGTGGCGTGCGGCTCCTGCGCCGAGAAGCGCAACTGGATGTGCGACCTCGTCATGCTCAACACCAAGCCCATGCTCGACCGCAGTCTCGACAGGTACCCACGCACACACGCACGCACAGAGCGGCGCGGGCGGACGATGCGGAACTGTTGGTGATACGTTAATATTAATATCGAAATGATCTGAGAGGTTGTAATGTTGTGGCAGCATTCTGCTGGACCTGGAGAAGCGGCACCCGCTGCAGCTGCCGCCCGCCTCGCTGTACCGGTTCGCGGTGCCCGACTCGCCGAACAACATCGTCTTGGAGGAGCACAGTCCGCATAATGTGCCGCTTATCAAGGTAACTATAACATTTACTGCAGGACGAGCGTTTCGCTCCTATCATCATCATCATCATCAACCTATATCAGTCCACTGCTGGACGTAGGTCTCTCCCAAGACGCGCCACTGAGCCCGGTCTTCGGCTCTTCTCATCCAGTGTTTGCCAGCTACACTCCTCAGATCGTCGCTCCATCTCGCCGGAGGGCGTCCTACACTACGCTTGCCTAAACGCGGTCTCCACTCCAGTATCCGTTTGCTCCAACGGTTGTCGGTTCTGCGGCAAACATGGCCGGCCCACTGCCACTTCAGCTTGCTAATTCTTTGAGCTATGTCGTACACCTTGGTTTTCTGACGAATGACTTCGTTGCGGATTCTATCTCGCAGAGAAATACCAAGCATAGCTCTCTCCATAGCGCGCTGAGCGACTTTCAGCTTGTGGACCAACCCCACTGTCAGTGTCCACGTTTCAGCAGCATAGGTCATAACGGGTAGGACGCACTGGTTGAAAACTTTCGTTTTCAGACATTGAGGGATGGATGACGAGAAGACTTGACGAAGTTTCCCAAACGCAGCCCAGCCCAGCTGAATTCTCCGGTCTAGCTCTTTCTCGAAGTTGTGTCTACCTAACCGCAGTGTCTGCCCGAGGTAGACATACTGCTGCACAACTTCGAGAGGCATTCGCTCCTATGCAGTTAGTAAAATATACTTGTGTATTTCAGGGCGCCACGCTGCTGAAGTTGGTGGAACGTCTAACGTACCACATCTACGCGGACCTGAACCTGGTGCGCACGTTCCTGACGACGTACCGCTCGTTCTGCTCCGCGAGCGAGCTGCTCGACCTGCTGGTGGAGCGCTTCCGCATCCCCGAGCCCCCCGACGTGTACGACGCGCCGCGACACGGTAACTCTCATCTCATCTCATCTACCCCCGCACTTGGCACTTTACACTTGTGGCCTTTTGTATAAGTGTATTCAATGTATTCACAAGCCAAAAAGCCGGGCCAGCCTCACTTCAAAGACTAGTAGGATGCTCCGCATCTCTACTTCAAATTCCAAACCGACCGAAAACATAATTTTTCCGTGTAATGTATTGTATTAAGTATGTCAGTCTTCTAGTACCCATAATTCAAGCTCCGCTCAGCTTGGGGCTAGATGATGATGTGTGGATTGTCAAGCATTAATTATCTATTTAAAATTTATTTTGCGCACGCCAGCACCAAGGATGAAAACATCTAAAAGGGACCCCAGTCCTAGTGTCTCGTCCCTTGAAGTCGATATGGGTAAAGTATCATCTGGTATAGAAGATTCTAAATGATCTTTATGATTTTACTGACTAAAATATATAGTAACTCTAGTAATAAGTACTCTCACATCTCAGTAGATCTGATAAATATGTCACCCGCTATCCGAAAACGATACCTCCATATAAAATGTTCGTGGCTGTGATGAAATAATTGTCAATAAAGCCAGTCTTCGATAACCAATCTCTTTGTTTTATCTCTATGTTTTTTGGTAATCGCAAAGCCAGAATTATTTTAAACTGAGTAAGAAAATAACAAATGCCTCTTTTCGTTCTCTCGAGTATTCTGTTTTAGGCAACTGTAAATCAATCCCTTATGTTGTTTTAACATATTATGTTTAAAATAAATGATGAATATTTTAGCGGAAAGTATAGAAAGTGTAGCGAGCAGCGACGCGGAGAAACTCAGCAAGAACACGGCGCGAGAGGACTGGAAGAGATACAGGAAGGAGTTCCAACAGCCCGTCAAGTTCCGGTGAGTGCATACATACATATCTACGCGTTAGTCCACATGCACACTACCTACTGCACATACACTATTTAAAAAAGGAGTATGTTACGTTAGATTACATTTTAGTTTGTTCACATGCCCACATTAACAAGTAAAAGTTGTACTAACTACATTTGTGTCGTAGCGTGATAAACGTGATCCGTCATTGGGTGGACCAGCACTTCTACGACTTCGAGCGCGACGCGGCGCTGCTGGAGCGCCTGCGCACGTTCCTCGAGGCCGTCGACGGCAAGCCCATGCGCAAGTGGGTGCAGAGCGTGCTCAAGACTCTGCAGAGGAAGGTACGCCTCGCACCGGCCGCGACCTCGACCTGCCGCGACCGGTCGGCGCCGCAATGCAGCGTGTCGTGTTGTGTCGCAGAGCGCGGAGGCGGAGCGCGGCGACGGCGGGGGCGGCGGCGGGGGCGTGGCGCACGTGTTCGACCGCGCGCCGCCGCACGTGCTGCGCCACGTGGCGGAGCCCGAGCGGCACGGCTGGCACCCGCTGGCGCTGCACCCGCTCGAGCTGGCGCGCCAGCTCACCATACTCGAGTTTCAACTCTATCGCCTCGTGAGTACGGCTGGCCCCACCCACGACATCCTCCCCCTACTGTATCCTCCCTGCTACCTAAAACGACCTTTACCTCGAGCATTAAAACCCCGCGAAAGAACACTAACTATTTTTTTGTTTGTATCTACACCGGCCTGCAAAACTAAGTATCACACTTTTTAAATTGCAATAACTTTTTAAGTAAACAAGATATACTTTGATCTCAACCCACTTGAGCACGCCTGGGACGAGTTAGGAAGGCTAGTCAGAAGCCGCAGACCACCTCCTACCACCCTCAGGGCACTAAAACAGGCCCTGATAGAAGAGAATGGGTCCCCAAAATCGGCTCCAAAACCTCGTGTTCAGTATGCCAAGCCGGCTTGAAGCTCTAATCAGAGCCCGAGGAGGGAATACCAGTTATTAAAAATGAAATATCATGTAAAACATACTTAAAAAAATGTTAGATGAGTTTTTAGACACTAAGCTAAAAATGGCTATTTTATTTTTATCATTTTTTTAAAGTTAAAAATGTTACTTAAGCATGCTTAAAGAAAGCTGATAAAATTTGCTATAAAACATTTTTTATTTAAAATCTCTAACTTGTATAGTTTAGAAGAAAAATAAATTCTAAAAATGTGATATGTACTTAGTTTTGCAGGCCAGTGTATTATAATTTTGTATTTTATATATCTTTAAATTTAATAAAGGCATGAAAATCCCAATCCTAACAACCTTAGTGACAATAGATTAGTAGGATCCTAAATCGATAACCCTATGCTTACTTTTCGACTATAACGTTTTATTTATTATTTTAGGTGAAACCGTCCGAATTAGTCGGAGCAGTTTGGACTAAAAAGGACAAGGAAAAAACCAGTCCCAATCTCCTTAAGATTATCAAACATACCACCAATGTAAGTATACTGTTATTTACTCCGTCGCTCGTACTGTTTTTACATAAACCTTAGTGTACTCTGTACCAAACTTCGTGAAGGAGCAATGTAGTTCGGAGTAAAGTAGTGTCGGTCCCGGTGTGCGTAGTTCACCCGGTGGATGGAGAAGTGGATAGTGGAGAGCGAGAACCTGGAGGAGCGCGTGGGCGTGGTGTGCCGCCTGCTGGAGGTGGGGCTGGCGCTGCGCGACCTCAACAACTTCAACGGCGTGCTGGCCGTGTGGGCCGCCTGCGGGAGCGCCGCCGTGCACCGCCTCAAGACCACCTTCCAGGTTATATTCAACATTACCATCCATTCTTGAATGAATGGGTATCTTGAGTGAATGGGTATCTTCTAGGCAAGTGTGCTACATCGTAGACCGCATCGTCACTTAACATCAGGTGAGATCGCGGTCAAACGCTTGCCTATAACTTGTAAAAAAAAAAAAAATCTAATCGTTTACACCATTTCTTAAATACCCACTATATTATTTTTTGGGTAATTTGGATGATTTTTAGGTGATTCAGTTTATTTGTTAGGCGATTTAAATTATATTTTAGGTAAATTAAGATCATCGAGACAACTTTATATGATTCCGACTATTTTTAGGTGATTTTCATGGCTAGGTAATTTTAGTCAGTCTGAGTAGCTTTAAACACTTTAGATTATTGTAAGTGTAGCACATATATTTTTGTAGAAGTATTAGTAATTGATTGTACGTATGTATGTACGTATGTATGTACGTGTGTATGCATGTTGGGTTGACACATGTGGCGTGCGCAGATGGTGCCGCTGCGACTGGTGCGCGCGCTGGAGGAGTTCCGCGAGTTGAACTGCGACCACTTCCGCGTGTACCAGGCGCGTCTGCGCAGCATCAACCCGCCCTGCGTGCCCTTCTTCGGCATGTACCTCACCAACATCTTGCACATCGAGGAGGGCAACCTGGGTGCGTACTATACCTATACCTCTACCTATACCTGCTTACGGGCTTGTCGGGTCGCAGCTCCTCTATTTGTCTGACCTCTTACTCTATCTCACGGAGATAATGGGTAGAAACATTTCAATAAAAATATGCATTTGTTTATTGGCAGTTGATCGAATCAGTCGTTTATTTACAATTTAACTGTTCTGACCGGTTAAAAGAAAGCGGTTCATGTACATAATTATATGTATTTGTAAATGTCCCGTTATGTTTTCAGATTTCCTGCCAGATTCAGAATTAATAAATTTATCGAAGCGCAGGAAAGTGGCCGAGATCACGGGCGAGATACAACAGTATCAGAACCAACCTTATTGCCTCACAGTCGAACCGCGGACTCGAGTGAGTATTTGCTATTCGCAAACCCTTCTATCATTCATTCATTTAAACGTTCACATAAACATTATAACCTGACTCTACCTACTCACATTAAATCATAGTATACTTGTGCTATTTTCAGGCATTTCTAGATAATTTAGACCCGTTCCCCGGTAAAGATGACATCGAGATAACAAACTACTTGTACGCCAAGAGTCTGGAAATCGAACCGCGACCCCCCGTCAAACAGATGCAGAAGTTTGTAAGTACCTTACTTTAAAAGCTTAAACAAATACAACAAAAAACTCTGTTATGTTTATTTTATTTAATAAATAAAAATAGATCTAAAGATGAGGTTTACCTAAATTTCAAATGATATAAATTAATTATCGTTGTATATAATTAATGTAAATTGCACATTTGGCACCTTCGCACACGGCGCGCTTTTTATATCTATCGAACACGTAGTCAGAGCCCTTAGTCCGAAGACGCATTTTAAAACTCCCTACTCTCGAGCCGACAGTCGTCTCTCGGATGTCCATACATTTTTGTATGGCTATCCGAGAGAAGACTGTCGGTTCGAGAGTAGGGAGTTTTAAAATGCACTTTCGGACTAAGGGCTCAGGACGCGTTCGATTGTTTTTTTGTGTTCGCATCAATTATCAACACATCACTTATCATTTTTATCTCCAGTATCAATCAATTATATTGTTAAAGCATATATATATTTATTTATATCATTACCATCTAAAGTCGTAGGGCGGGAACCTTCGACTGAACACTTTGTGTTTGACGATTGTCAAAGTCACTAAAAGTGTTGACAATTGGCGTGCTGTTGATTTACTAAAATTTAAAAATAAAATAAATGAAGTAATAACAAAGTACGTAGAGCTGTGAGTGAGGTGTGTGTGTGTGTGTGCAGCCGCGGCGCTACCCCGAGCTCTCGCTGAAGCAGGTGAAGCCGTCGCGGCGCCACCACGACGCGCACCACAACAACGACGACGCGCTCAGTGAGTACCCACTACGCACCAACACACTCTAACTATACCTATCTATTCAAGTTTATTCAGTTCAATCACAAACGTATAGAATAGTCTGGAAGAACGGACAAGAAACTACCTACCAGACCTTGTACTGAATTAATATTCACGGGGAAGGGGGTGGTCCTAGAAAATAACACGTACTTATTTTTTTTCTAGCTAAAGACTCTTTAATTGCTTGAATAATTATTCTAGAACGGGAGGGAGTTGAGGAAAATCTTACGATATCTTACCAAGGGTTTGAATTCTCATAATTCTCAAAGATGCTTCCCGAAATGAATAGACGCTTACGCTTACGTTCTAAATGATGTAGTTTGTAATGGTGTGTTGTACTTGTAATACCGTTGGTTGCGTGGCGCAGGCGTGTCGCAGCTGTCCCCGACGGGCGGCGGCACCTGGGACGGACAGTCCGTCGCCTCGCTCTCCGTGCACCACGACGAGCACAGAGGTAACTACACTACCTATACCTACACACCGCACCGTCGGGACTAGCCCATCGGGTATTCGGCTAGTTTACTATTTGTTGTAGCGGCTACAGACATACCTCATTTACGCAAATTCCAATGCTCTATCACGATTCATGAGATTTAGCGTAGCGACAGACGGGCAGCGAAGTCTCAGCAATAGGCCCTTTGGTTCCGGAACCTTCAAAGTAACATTGAAAAACACTTGATAGGTGACAACGAACACCCCGATGGAACGAAGTTTTTAATTGAATAACTGGCTTGCACTCGATGAGTGAGAGAGACAGACAGACAGAGAAACACGCGCCCGCCTCACGGCTCACAACTATGTATAGAAACACGCGCCCGCCTCACGGCTCACAACTATGTATAGAAACACGCGCCCGCCTCACGGCTCACAACTATGTATAGAAACACGCGCCCGCCTCACGGCTCACAACTATGTATAGAAACACGCGCCCGCCTCACGGCTCACAACTATGTATAGAAACACGCGCCCGCCTCACGGCTCACAACTATGTATAGAAACACGCGCCCGCCTCACGGCTCACAACTATGTATAGAAACACGCGCCCGCCTCACGGCTCACAACTATGTATAGAAAAAAATAAAGACCAAAAGTGGGAACGACACGTTACAACTTTGGTCTTATTTTTTTCGGTGTAGTTCCCTTTCGTAACGCGCGATTATGAACTTCGTTCCATTAAATGTTTATATTTATACAAAAAAGGTGTTATGATGTGTTAGTTTCCGCTCGATATTGACAAAGCATGGTGCGGTTGTTGTGTCGGTAGCGTGTCGTGTTGTACATAGGTGTGTGTCGGCAGGCGCGGGCGCGGGCGCGCGGGGCGAGGAGCGCGGCGCGGCGGCCAGTCCGCGGCTGGAGCGCTGCTCGCTCAGCCAGCTCAGCCTATTCGACAAGGGACTCGCGCTCTTCGACAAGAATAAGCCGGCCGCCAACAAGTCAGTATCGCAACATACCTCCAACATAGAATGCTTTCTTTGTCCTTTCATTTATGCTATCGTTCCTTTGCAATCGTTGCTGTTTATGAGCAACGGAAACCGTTCATGACCGGGTCGATCTCTAATAGAACTATGCATGAAGCTATCGTTTTATAGATCGAGGCCAAAACTTCTTTCGCGACAGCTCGACCTTTTAAAATTAGTATTCCGCGCGTTTCTCAAAATACCGATAGTCTTTCAGGAAACTCTTGCACCCATCCGATAAAGTGAAGATACTAAAATTATAAAAAGTGAATGTTATTTTCAGAAATAGCACAAAGGACGAGCCTCCCTCGCCCCGCGACCGTCATTCCCCCCGCCACGACAGGTATACTTACACGTAAGATCACGAACACTAGGTCGCGCGGAACGGGCGACGACATTCCACTGGCTGTGTTATGCGATGCTGTGTAGTAGGTATAGTTAGTTACAGAAGTAGAGCGCATGTCGTGTTCGCAGGCAATGCGCCACGTTGGCGATGTCGATGTCGACGTCGACGTCGACGTCGACGGAGCGCAAGCCGGCGCTGTCGCCGCGCGGCGCCATCGTCGACGCCGAGCTCTTCTACTCGCGCAGCAACGACCACCTCGCACACAACAAGAACGTGCAGGTACGCCGCTGACTAATGCTGCCGCTTGCCTCTAATGCTATACAATACATCAACTCAAATATAAATGCACTAAACTATTTTTTAAATGTATTCATTTATGAGGACGTAAGTTCCAGGAGCTGCTGCCGCCGCTGCTGCCGCGACAGTGCGCCGGCGGGCCGTCCGCGCCGCGGCCCGACGACAGGCCGCCCGCCCCGCGGCCCGACGACAGGCCGCCGCTGCTGCCGCGCCGGCCCACCTCGCCGCATCACAGTATGTATTGGTGCTACAATACGCAAGACTCCTTCATATCCCTACTTCCCTGCTAATAATACTAATGATAAGAAAGTAACGTTCGTTACGCATTCGTTCAGCACGAAGCCGCTAATACCAACTAAGTAATTATCTATATCACAACACACAATGTATGTATCTCTAACAAACAATAAATTGTTAACATAAATACTGTACTTACATATAAATTTTTTCAGCTTCGTCGATATGTGAGCCCCCGCCCGAACCGCCGGACAGACCCCTGCCTAGCCCCAAACATGATATATTCCGGTAAGTTACTTATATGTTCTATTTATTGATTTATTTATAAAAACCGCATCTAATTACAAAACTATCAAATTATTACATATTGTTCGCAAACATCTTATCATACAACATGACACAATCGAACATGTGTTGAAATACGATATATTGTATGTACATAATTAGCTCATACATGATACAGCGTCTGTCTTTCTGTTCTGATTGTGGATTGAAGTGGTCTTGTTTTTGGGTAAATACATTCATGTTGATTTCTAATACTACCGAGGGCTAATTATGTAAATATCTATACTAATATTATAAAAAAGTAAAGTTTGTGTATTTGCTTGGGATCTACTGAACCGGTTAGTATAGATGAAAATGATGCCCAACGAAGTGGGCACGGGTCAGCTAGCCTAAAAATAATTATTTAGATAAGTAACAATACTTTATTGCTCACTACAATTTAATTTGAACACTTATAAAATTAAACAATTGAACTGTAAGACTTACAATGGGCGGGCTCATCGCTAAACAGCGATCTCCACCAGACAGTATATAGGAGATAGTGGATGTGACATATATGCGGGGTTCGTTTCAGGATGGGCGCCACCTCGCCCAAGCGGTCGCCGGCGCCGCGCGCGCCCAGCCCGGCCCAGCCCGTCAGGTAATGTACCCGGTGTACTTGTACCTACTGACATGCCATGTCGTACGAAAGCAATCCTTGCACTTGCATTTGATATTAATGACAAGTATGTTGTTTCAGCACGTTAGCGTTTAGTTTCCCCGCGGTGGGCGCGGACTCGCCCCCGCCTACCCCCTCGCATCGTAAGTTAACACGCCATTTAGTATTGTATGTAACTAGTGCTCCCGTAAGAACAGCAGCCATTGTATTTGGATCGAACAGTAAACTTAAACTTTTGTGCGTTTTCTGTGTCTAGTCTGAGCCTAACTATGTAGTATTTCCAAAGAAAATGTACTATATCAGCAATTTTTGATACAGTTAGTTCAGTGTGCGGCACGCCGCCCCCGTTGCCTCCAAGAAGAAGAAGGGATTCAGTAGCTCCCAACACGCCTCTGCATTTGGTGAGTGACACGTGCAGTGCACGCAACATGTAATGTCTCGTTGAGATCGCGCCATGTAGCCACTACACCACTACACTAGGAGTGTCAGCTGGCAGGTGGTCGCGCTACCTCCCTCCTGCAGAATTATCTATTTCAAACGCGCTACGACAGCTTAAGTAAACATTATAACCGAATATTTATTAGAATTTGGACAATTATTCATGAATTTTGAAGAGTTTGGTTTTTTAAAACTATCAACTTGAAAATTTGACAATGTACTATGGAATTAGTATCTACACCATTGCATGAGCGTTATTGTATGTTTTAGTCATGTTCGACATCGATCCAAGCGAGCGGCGCGTCGCCTATCTACGGCTCGACCGCCAGCACGCCGCTGGCGGCGGGGGCGGGGGCGGGGGCTGGGGGCGCGCAGGGGCAGCTGCCCCCCCCGCTGCCGCCGCGGCCCGCGCCCGCGCCCGCGCTGCTGCGCCCGGCGCACTCCGCCATCTTGCAGCGGAGACAACACAATAACACGTAAGTCGGCACATCTGTAACCTCCGGCTACTGTATCTAGGTGCCACTTCACTTAGGTGTGTCGTGAATCGTGAACAGAATGGTTTTTTGAGGAGGGCAGTGGTGGCCTAGCTTGAAACTATCATATCATATCATAGTAATGTCTTCATTGAAATCTGTGGGGGCCATAAATTACGTGAGAATTTTTTTCTCCCTCGGTGAGATATCGTAAGATTTTCCTGAACTCACTTCTGCCCCCCCCCCCCCCCCCTAATCTCACGCAAGATTCTTTAAAATTTCTACTTTTGCTGTAATTAGTGTTGCCTTACTGAGAAAAAAAAATCACAACTGGCAAAGGCCATATTTAATTCTAGAAATATTTTTTCATATTATAGTTAGTAGGGTGCGATTATCAATAGGTACATCGATTCCTGGTTGTACAGCATTGATGGTCGAACCAGAATGAGCGTTGTTCAGGCAGCGCTGTGTGTAGATGAGGCATGCGGCATGCAGTATGCAGTGTGCAGTATGTGGTTGTGTGCGCGCAGGTCGGTGGCGCCGCGCCTGCCGCCGAAGCCCCCGCCGGTGTCGCCGCGGCCCTAGCGGCGCGCGCCGCGCTGCGTGGTGCGCGCCACGCCCGTCGATGACAACACCGTCGACATCTACTACACATGCGACACGCTCTAACTTTACATCATCGGCTCATTAACATCTCTTTTTTTTTTTTTTTACAAGTTATAGGCAAGCGTTTGACCGCAATCTCACCTGATGTTAAGTGACGATGCGGTCTACGATGTAGCACACTTGCCTAGAAGATACCCATTCACTCGTCTCTTAAAAATATCCAAATTATAGGACTCTGGAAACACAGACGCCGGCAACGAGTTACTATTAACGTTACTATTAACCGCAGGTTACTAGTGTCCAGTAGCTCTACCATGAGTTTTTACTATACTATATTTACTATACTCGCTAGCGTCTGTAGTTAAAAAAATGTATGAAGATTTGTACAGCGCCTCTAGCGGATAGTTGGGTACTAAAATTAGTTGGGTAATAATATTTACGTAACTACTGTAGTAAAGTCAGGCGATTTTACTGTGACAACTCATGGTAGAGGTACTGCTGTACAGATAGTTGGGCGACAAGTCCAGTCATTCTGTGTTCGAGGATGACTGAACAACTGATGACTAAAACCAATTACATGCTTAAAAGATGATGTGAATCGTATTCAAAATAATGGTAATCAATCTTCTTCCTGCCCTTTTCCGAAAGTAAAATCGGCACAATACTATTTTCTTCCATTCTTCCCCAACACCTGTTCCCAGTATTCACTAATTTTACATACTCTTGCTTAATTTTAAGTAAAATACGTAAAACAAACATATTATAATGAATATAAAAGAAGAGTGGTCAGATTGGCCAGACTATTGCTCAGTCCATCCATTTGTGTATGCGCATGCGTAATGTCGACTGAGCTGTGTATTATAACGCCTGTCTATTATAATCAGGTTACTAGAATATTAGCAACATTCTGTATTGTGACTCTTAGTATATGTCATATATATCTCACATGTTATTTAAATTGTTAGACCTTATGATAATATGGAAAATTATTTAGAATATATTGAAATGAACTCACGGACTAACATAAGTGTAAGGAATAGGACAAATTAGACATTAAAATGTAGATATATAAATATTGGTATTGAACCACCAGCAACTATGTATAATATGAACTATATTATATATGTAGACATTCCAATGTTTGACTAGTTAAAAATAATGTTGGTTGAAAAAAAATTATAGATAGATTGGATGAGATTGCTTTTAATAATGGGACCGACCATACTATTATATTTATATATTTTTTTGTGGTATACAATAAACAGTATTCTATTTATCTATCTCTATTAGTATGAGTAAATGTGGGTTACACACATAAGACTAAAACAACAAGTATTACAATGGGTGGTCTTATTGCTTAAAGCATTCTCTACCAGTCAATCTTTCGAACAAGACAACATATGTAGGGAATTTATGTTGAGATATGTGAATGAATTAACGAACCTCTCCAAAACTTATTTATTTATGTATTCGAGCTTGCTTTGGTTATCTTGCATACAATCCTACTAATATTATAAACTAGACTGCACTCTCGAATTTGCCCTTTCAATTGTAATTTTTGAACATTTATTTGCCCAAGTATCACTATGTTGTCTCTTATCTTTGTTTGACCAAATATACCTTTAAAAGAATTTTAAAAAAAAGTGTAAAAAAAAGCTGTTTTATAAAATTTCTAAAAAATAATATAAGTATGTACCTATATAAAATAATTTAATTGGTTGGGGCTTTGCAACACTTAGCATTTTAGAAAAAGCATTCACATACAAACATTACAAACATGTTAGTTTTTATGTATTAAGAGTAGTTTGACTCGCACAAGTTTATTAAGCTTAGATATTATTACAACTATTTTGTGTATATAAACGTGCAGTGCCAATAATGTAAAATAATTAATGCTAATATTTAAATTATACAAATGCATTTAATGTAAATATGTAGAAAATCATTTAAAAAAGTAGTTTGAAACCATCCCGGACGTACAAAACGATCTTCCATCTAGAATGTAATAATTATACCTACTTGGGCCTAATGAAAATATGTAAATTATTTAAATATATTTATAAATGTATTATGTTGATATTTTAAAATTTTTGTTCATAATATTAACATATAAAAATAAATATAATTAAGAAAAAATATGTTACAAATTTATGTTTGTTGTACATTTTGAAATACACTAGTTTATAAAAAAAAGGCTATGTTTACTTTAAGTAAAAGTAAGAATTGATAATAATAAAAACATTATATTCCTAGATGTTGCCATATTACACAGATTTTTTACAGATTTGAAAAAAATATTGTTGGATTTAATAATATACGTATAAATAATAAGGCCACCTGAAACAAAGAACTACTGAAACCATTTTACATATCAATTCGAGCTGGTTCAGACACGGCGGAAACCGCGCGGTTTCAAACCGCGCGGGTCAACCGCGTAGGTCTTATTTACATTAGCGCCTATTCATTCGTTCACACCTGTCCGCGCGGATTCCGGCGGATTCTGGCAGATTTCCGCGCGGAATCTGCCTTGTCTGAACCAGCTCTAAGACAACCAATCTTTATTAAAATCACGCCGATCACTTGAAATTGTTTGACATATTAGGGTAAATTGTTTAACATGTGGCCTGCTTCCTACCGTTTTATTGTATGATCCTTCTAACAATAATTCATCTAGAAAGCTAAGTCGCATCATATACCTACAGGGTCTTTAAATATTCTAAACATTCTTTAATACAATATGAAATGGTAATTGCAAATTATATAATTTGTTATCTAAGTAAACAAAATATTAGTTTAGATATTTTGTTCTATAGCCAATGTCATAAATATACCTACCTAAGAAATCTAAGAGTACCTATGTCTACCGTGCCTAAAAAAAGGACCTATAATTAATCACGCAAGATTTGTATTAATAAGGATAAATAATTTATTTACCTAAATGAATTTACTTAAAAAATTTGTTTTAACTGTTTATTACATTACATATAGTATGAGAAATGATGTACAAAGTAGTTTAAATGTTTTGAACATGTTGCTTATCAAACACAATATTATAACTGAATGTTTGTTGAACAAGCAAATAAGCCGACTGCTCTCCGAGGGTTATGGGTTTAGCACAGTCAGTGTTATACGATCATTTTTGTAATTGCAAATACATAAGTATGTAGATTTTATTTATTACAGTTTATTAAATGATAGACGCACTGTATTCTCTTGAAAAATCAAATCATACTGACTGTACATTTACAATAGCGATTGTTTTAAAAAGTTTACTTATTAGTGAAATATTGTTAGTGACATGAAACCGGCCGTTATTCTATTATTGTTATATGAATGTTACTAATTGTCACTTATTGTCCTGACTTTCTATAGGTGTATCTATCGAACACTGCAGTGAATAAAAAAAATGTGCTTACTCAAGTTGAAACAGTTTTACTGATCCAATTTAAGAGTTAATGTATTAAATGTAATATGTACCTACTGTAAGAACTAAACTGCGGCCATTGTCAGTTCATAGAAATGATTTGACACGTTTAGGTAGTTGTAAGTCATGACCACTTGTACATATTAGATGTAAATGTAAATATTGCGAAATATAACGATATTCATATTATATACTGAATTTTTGTTTCATTTACGACTTCTACCCTTCCTTTCTTCTACCTCGATTTATGTACAATACAACCCCTGCGATAAATTACAAAAATAAAGCATTAATTCCAAGGAATACCCTATGTACGATTTATTTTATGTGCAACAAAGAATTTTCAAATCAAATGATCGAACCGCCTTATCCCAGCTCTTCTCTACTGGGTATGTGCTCGATGGGTGTTATGTAAGACATTTGTTTTTAAATACAATATACCTAACCATGTAAAATGTACTGAATAGTTAGTTGCAATGCTTGCATTTGTCAGAACATAGATTTGAAACGGACTGATGCTTCCGATTGTTTCTCTGATGCTAAGGATTTTTTACTTACCTGTACCTACTGTGGCTAAATAAAAATAACTTTTTTTTTCCCTTCAAAAAAACTAAATATGAATTCATAATTATTTTATTTCATTAATAGTTCAAATACTTAGTTAAACTTAACAAATTCTCCTAAGAAATATGAAACAAAGTAAGTTATGCTAATACAAAAGCAGAACTTGAGAACAAATAAAACTATTGAGCACACCAAACGATTTCTTGACTTCATGAATACTTCAAAATAGATATTACAACACGTAGATTGTGTGCCGGTAACCTAATTGGTGAGAATCAGGTCTACACCAGACAAACTTCTCTCTTACAAATATTACAAGTATTTTACTAAAATATTAAACAATGTAGATAAGTAGCACACACAGAAATAACCTGGCTAACTTGCTCATTTGTATTTAATACATGTTTTACTAGAGATGTACAACTTCAAATGAACGCGCGAATGAATATAATTCAGTTATAAGTATAAAAGCATCAGGGTTAATATAATAATGCTGTAAAATTAGGTGAAATTCTGACCTACATGAGAACATCCTACTTGATGTTAAAAACCACTGCCTAAAGATTTCCTCCCTTCCTCACTTTTATCTAACACAGAGAAAATAGAAAAAGTCATCTAAATTAATATTTAGATAAACTGTTTCATCCGAAGCTTTTTTTTAAAGAAAGGATTGATCGGTGTTGGTGTGGTATGTTTGAGATTAGTTTTGTTGGGTTTCTTGGAACTATCGAAAGGTATACTGGGACTTTGCCTAACGCTCTTGTAGTAGTCCACTGGTTTCTGCATGGAGTTATTTTTTAGTTCAAATTTCACCTTTTTCTTTGTGTTGTATTTCACTTCCTGTGATTTATCCTTTTGCAGTTGTTTTGAGAAGTTTTTGAGTTTGTTGATGAGGAGTGTTGGTGATTCTTTCTTGTCTTTTTTTAAGTCGAGTTTTTCTTTGTTCGTTTTTGTAGTTTTTGGGGATTTTTGTGTCTCCTTATTGTTCTGTATATGTGTGTATTTTTCTTTTATTTTGTTTTCTGCTGTAACATCTTCTTTTTTCTTGATCGGACTATCCTTAACTTTCATTTTTTTAGATTTTTTATCTTCAGTTTTGAGTTTCTTAGAAACTACGTCACTATTTTTTTTCTCATCACCATTCCGTGTTTCCTCCAATTTTCGTTTCAGATTTTTTGCTTTTGATTTCTTGTTTTTCTTTTTATTCTGGTTCTCTTGGTTAGAACTGTCTTTTCCAGAGTTATCCGGACCGGTTGATTCTATTAGCCATTCGGAATGCTGCAAAATAAATTAATGTAAGCCTTACTTAATAAACTAATTACATTATGAATATCATACATTTTTCCTCACTGAGCAAACATTTACGAAATTCATTATATGACGTAGAGCGCCTGAGTGTGAATAGCAATTTCATTATCTAACAGATCACATTCATCCTTCTCCTAGTTATTTTTTTGCTCTAAAATTGACAACTTGATTACACAGATACCTTCGCCTGTAATGGTCATATTTATACTATGTTAAGCAACGCTGATCACGCTGATAATTTAGAATTGTGCTATACAGGGTGGTGATGGCTAGGAAATAAAGTGTATACAAGGTGATTTTAGGTAATCAGAGCCTACAAGTACAGGCAAAAAACATGCGGCCTGCTTCTACCGTTGAATAATTGAGTAATACCTGACAGATAGGAATTGCACTGCGGCTGAAACGCCGGAGACGCGGTTGGGATGGCACATGGCACATGGCACTGGTACCATGACTTTCAAACAGCAATAGTAACTTACTTTAGATTTCTTTTTGAGTGATTTTATTGTTATCACATCGTCCACGATGCTCAGTCCGAGTCTAGTTTTTTTAAGAAGGCGTTTCCTGTGCTTCCTGCTTAAGCCTGCAAATATTAACTCGTATAAAATGAAACATCGGTGAACATCATACTCGTCCCAAACTATGCTAAGCTTTTACTATGGATCTAGATTATCAGCAATATAAGAATACTTGTGTATTTTGTGAATACATACATAGAATAAAGATAATAATAACACCCAATCTTAGAACAAGAGGCAAAAAGTTTGGAGCATTATTTATTGAGGAGTTTCAATGAAACTTGAAAGTCACACTAAGGATTTCATTCTACAGAAGATGTTCGCGAGATCTGCTACAACTACTAGTTTTATGGAGTCTCTCATTAGTATTGCTTTTAGGGTGCTATGTATATGTACCTCTTAATTTAAGTTCGTCAGTATCGGACTTGAGCTTGGCGTCGAGTGCCCGCAGCGCGCGCACGGAGCGCTTGGGCGCGCGCGCGGGCGCGGGGGACGCGGGCGACGCGGCGGGCGTCGCCACGCGCAGCGGGTACTCGCCGGCCGCGAGCGTCTCGAACCTGCCGCCATACGCATTAACGTGTTATTATTATACACATATTAAATCACCTTGTTATAGACATGTAAAACAAACAATCAAACCATGTTCCTAATTTGGGATGGAACTGAACACAGAAATTAAACTACATATTTGTTGTGCTTGGAGGGGATCGTACGCTAACACTCGCCTAAACACTACTTCTTATAAGTATTGCTTTATCTATCTATCTGGTTTATATTTCGTATTATGAATTTAAGATACTTTAATCGCCTTCACGGAATAAATGTGCATAATAAGTAGTCACCGTTGCAGACATATGTTGATCCTCTTGTGCGCCTTGGGCGTGGCGTGCGCGAGGTGGCCCCGCAGCGCGCGCGCCAGCGCGGCGGCCGGCACGCGCAGCGCCGCCAGTGTCACGTGCACGCGCCCCGCGCGCGGGTCCAGCGCGCGCCCGCCTCTGCGCAACACAACACAACACATTCAACCACTATCCACGCAACACCATCTAGCTACTCAATCACTTGTGCTCATTATATGTACATAATATATCTTTAGGGCCAGAAATGGTTTTAGAATAAAAACAAATTAAATAAACAATAATCCCATTACTGACAAACAATTTACTTATCAATTAAAATGAAATAACAATCACATCAGGAAACATAACAAACAATATCTGGGAAAACCAACCACCCTTACAACAATTACTATGCACACACAATTATGACAATCTAACAAACTTACTGTAAATAACTCCGATCACCTGTTAAAAGCCACCCATCAAAGAAGAAGACCTTTCCCTTGAATCCAAGCAAAGAGGTAGTTGCTCATCATGTCTCACTATTTATACTTTTTGAACAAGATATGTCACAAATTGCAATAAATATTTCAAAGTATCCTAATAACATTTATTTATTTATTGAACTTTGTACCAAGTCAAAGCACACTTTGCTACCCAAGAGTTATTAGACAATTTGAGCTGAGTAAGAATTTCCCACATTTTTTGATTATTTGTTAGACAATAGATTGCAAATAGAATAAGATGTATTAAATTGTTTGTATGTATATGTATATATATACATACAATGCATAGTATAGTGACACCCAGACACGGAACAAACGTTAAGGTATACCATCTCCCTAAATGTTTGTTTTTAGTGGGAAACAAACCCACACCTATAAGGTAACATACTCGTCATAAGTTTCGTCATCACTGCCGGCGTCACCAGTCTCCAAGCCTTGAAGAGTCTCTTCATCATCAGACACCAGTTCCAAAGCCTCCGGTCCGCCTTTCGGACAACCCATCTATAACAAAATTATAAATTAATGATTAAAAAAGAAAGTTTTCTATTCGATAGGTGATAGTACTTCACTTCTACTACTATTACTTATATTCTACTCCACCAATTTATTTTTGAATGTGTAATAAGTTTAGAATGTAGCTAGCAAGTTGGATGGTGCACCAGTTTCAGGAGAATTGAACGCGCTACCTGTTGCCAAGCTCGAGTTCTGTCCGCGTATTCCAGGCCGAGCTCGCTCTGGCGGAGAAGCGCCGTGAGCAGCCGGCGGGCCGCCGCGCACACGGCGGGCGCTTCGCCCAGGCACGTGTACGTCACGAACGGACGGAGAATGGCTGACACACTTTCATCCGTAATCGAGCCGTCTGATACCTGGGTTAAACATGAAACATAACTGTCGTGCTCTGTAAAGCATCCCTGCGTATTAAACAAACCAATGTTGATTGCTGAAACTAGGTATATATGTGTACAATACATGAATAAAATAAAGATTCACGAGCTTGTACTGTGTGACTGTGCAATGTATAATGTATGTATATAATGTGTTTGCAATGAGCCGGGCGTAACTGTTAGTAGGTAGCGCCAGAACTAGGTACAGGGTAGTACTCCGCCAGACGAGTTTTCACATCATGCTCTACTACTATTACATTTTGTAGTGCATTTGAGTATTATGTGATATTAACAATATTATATCAATGATAATACATAAACAATAAATAAATAATGCTGGACAATCCACACAACATCTACTACACTAACCTCGAGCTAAGCAGAGCATGTGTTATTATGAGTACTAGAAGTTTGACATACTTACTTAATACAATACATACATTACATAGATAAATATTTTAAAAGACATTTAAAATACTTAGAACACCCGAAATACATATTTGCAGATTGTAAAAACATTTATCCCATGATGATATTAGTTTGGGACTAGCTGCTGTGAATTATCCGTGAATATATGTAGTTTGAATGAGTGTATACCTTTGCTAACTCTTCCAAGAAGCAATCTGTAATGTGCAGTAACATAGACGAAGCGTTCCTCGCGTAGTGTGGTGTTTTAATCGCAAACAAACCTGAAAAATTAGACAATATTGTTTATCTTACTACTTTTCGATATTGACAAGATATCGCTGGGAGCTAGAGCTGGTAGATGCCCAAAATATAGTAAGCGTAATGTGATCAGAGTGGTTAGTGGCAGTGCAGTGAGGTTACCGTCGGTGCCGGCCAGCATGTCGGCGTAGGCGTCGCAGCTGGGCGCGCTCCACCCGCAGCGCGCCACGCAGCGCAGGCTGCCGCGCAGGTAGCGTCGCACCAGCTGCACACAACACACTACATCACACAACCGTACATTAAGCCACAACTGTTTGTGCACGCTGCAACATTCAACACGCCAGTTTATAGCATAAAACATCAGCATTCTTAGGCCCCACTTATTGATTTCATATATCCCTATATATATACATATATGTATATATAATTTTAAAATTAAATTTTTAATTATATTATAAAAAATATTATAAATTATTAAATTTTTAATAATCTTTCTCTTTAAATTGTCTAAAATCTTACCATCAAAAACTTATCCATGCGATGCTGGTCGATCCCATACCACTCTGTGGCCAAAGTGCGGAAACCCGCCCGGGTCATCAGCATGGCATGCTTGAACTGCTCGGCGGGAAACAAGTCAAGGATGCCAGCCACACTGTCACACAACTCCTCCTGCCAACAAATATTTATATAAATTGATATTTGTAGACATATCACACAATCAAAGCAATTGAAAAGACTACATTTGTAGACATCTACAAATGTGAAATCAACTTATAATAATTTGTCTTTAGAAGAACAGAATGAGTTGAGCTATACATAGCATAGGATTATTAAACTAAACTATGCTTGTGCTATGTGAACTAGTTATTTTTTTTTTAATAAATACTTGTTATACATAAAGTAACACCCAGGCACCAAACAAACATCTGTACTTGTCTTTAAACAAATGTTACTTCTGGCAAACTTCAAGCCGCAGCCAGCTGGCAGAGATGAATCCTGATTAAACAAACATTACCTGAACTAAGGGCTTGTCGGACATCCAGACTGCGTAAAAAAGCCCTTTCCAAACTCTTGTGAAGTCCTCTTCTTTAAACTCTACATAAAAAACACACATGTATCATTTTGCAGTACGAGAAGATTTGATTCAGTAATTTCAAAGCTGACCTACATATAGTCTGAGTAGCTAATATTATTGGAATAAGCTTGCAATACAAAATAGTACATACAATAATTATCACCACAATATAATTTGAGGTTAGAAAAGCCTTTGACAAAGATATCACATATACATTGTCATTTAAATAGATATATATATTTAAATGACTCTCGATACGTACCATAGCCCTTTTCGAAACAGTTTATAAGCCATTTCTTCAGCCCTTTTAGCACACGATCACGAGTCTTTTTATCGTTGCCTGACAGCAGTCTAGCATATTTTATTTCTTGTGCTACTACCAACACTTTTTCCTTACTGATTTTACGCGGTGTGATTTTTGTAACTGCACCCTTCTTACTCACTTTAGTCTTTATATCTTTACCCTTTTTAGGGACCTTCATTATTAGCTTTATTGTTTGGGATTCAAAACAACCGCACCATGCGAAAACCACGTCCGTACGTCACTACACTCGTGAATCAGTGAATGATGAAGAAATGACAGTGACAGTAGGTAGTTTGGCATATACCGATTCATAGACAATGTAAAAAGAATGGATCATCAATACAAACGAACAGCTCATCTACACGATTAGTTATCTTATACAGTATCACTGTTTACATGTAGCCTTAAATATTTTTTCTTAACTTCTGTTTCTGAACGAAACTACAATACAAATGTCATTGAAAAACAATATAAATATACACAGTAGTGGGCGAGTACTTTGTTTTCGATTGAAATTCTTATATTGTAAGCCAGACGAATGCGCATTAAAGTGCAAGTGTAACAAGATAAAAATGATTACATTAATTATAAGTTTGTTTGTGTTTAAAACAGTTTTTTGCGCACAAATTAGCAACCACAGTTTACCGAAAAAAAACTTCATCTACAATACGTAAGTTAATCCAAACAATAACACAGGTATTTGTCTTATTCCTTCTAATAGTTGCTGTTACTTAAAATATAAATTATATACATGCTAACAGAAACTCTTTCAGTAGCCGTAACTCTGTATGTAGTTAATTGTGCACAGTTACGCACCTACCTATCTAATGATCGGGAATTCCCCATGCACTATGGCACAACATATTTTTTGTATGGATTTGGTTATGATATTGAAGTTTTATGGTATTAGTACTGATAACTAATGTACTTGATAAGGTACTAAATTATTTTAAAAAATCCTGGATAATGAAACTTATATTATGATTATTTTTATTGTTTTAGGTACAACTATGACACAATAATTAAAACTTATGTTGACAATGAGACAGAACAAATACTGGACTTCTATGAGGTTAGTAATATACATTAATATACTTGAAAGAGGATGTTTATATTAGCAACATGTGCAGAGCATTTCAGTTTGAAATGCTTAATAATGAGTAGGTAAGGTTAAACTATAGATATGCGGTTCCTGCGCCGGGAGTCGTGACTAGGAGGAAAAGGAACGGTAGACAACAAGACGTTCACCTGAAACCAGTTTTTCTAGGCAGGCTATAGTTTTTGAGTTATGATACATGTGGGAGTCATAATCTTCATTTTTAAGTTAGTTTTTTATGCACTATATACTAATTTCTGTCACTGGCACTTCATCTCGTACATGGCGGTTTTTTATATCAAAGTAACGCTCATCGCTTCGCTCCTCGCACCTATTCTACTATTCAGTCACACATCACCTTCCTTTTTTAAAAAAAATCCAGAAGTTTGAAGGAGCACTGCTCAAGCCTACCAATACAAACTAAAAAACCATCACAATGAACTGGCACAAAATCTCACCAGGCCTACTGGATTCTAGGCGCCAGTTAGTCGCGACTAGAGTCTAGAAGAACTTTTGCTACTACTTTTATAATGCGATCAGCCAAAGAGTGGAACTCATTGTCGCTTTTTTTTTTATATATATTAATATTTTTTCGAACATACATTAAGTTTTCGTAAATGTACTGACAAGGCACTGTCATTATGTTTATTTCCATAAATTTATTTCGTAATGATTTTTAAAATTTTTGTTAAATTATTGTTTACATTTAGGCCTCCTGACACTGCCAAACTGGCTAAAACCGACATCCACTAGTTCAAGTGACAGCTAGTGCCAGAAATAAGTGTATTATATAAAGTTAATTAAAAACTAACCTCAAAATGAAGATTTTGGCTTCTAAAAAGTGTCATAACTCTAAAACTATAGACTTTCTAGTAAAAATATTTTCAGGGTTGTTTTGTTGTTATCTCCTCTTCCCTTTCCACCTAGTCACGACTCCCGGCGCAGGTACCGGATATCTATAGCCAACCAATGAGTAATGTTTTTGTTATTCTGTCATTGGTTCGCATCTTTCAAGAAATTTTGATGAAAATTAGCACAACTTCTTTGATTTATTACAATTGTTTAGAGTGTCACTATTTTGGATTAATAAAAACAAAGAGGGTTACTGTAGCGATTTTTATAAGTAGCCTACCCAACGGTTTAGGCTTTGTTATAAATAAAGTGAGTTGTCGCCAGTTGTAACTTACATGTCTGTTATATAACATTCAGAACAAAGATTATAGTTGAAAACTCACTGCTTGTATGTGAACTATTAGTTTAAAGATTATTGGCTGCAGCACCCACAACTAAGGGTTACAAAATTTTGCTAAAAAACTTATTTAATTATGTTTCAGGATTCAGAACTTTTTACGGCATATCCAACCCGAGTTCATGTCTCTTTAAATGACTCAGATTATATCAATTATCCCGTCTTTGTAACTGCTACACAGCAGAAAGGTAATAAATAACTAGTGATATGAAACTACATTAAAAACACCAACTTGTCAATAAAAAAAGAATCAATAATCTTGAAATAGTCTACTTAGAATCAGACTATAAATGGAGCTACCGTCGCTCGAGTTTAATAGTAAGAGTAATTGAGAGCCTGTTGCCAAATTGATTATTTCATTCCTTTAATCAAGGAGAAGGTTGCGGGATTTCGTCCTGCTCAACTTATAAATAAAATATAATATAAGTACCATTCACCCATTGTTGAAATAGAAAATAAGAAATTTATTTGCAACATAAAAACTAAATAAAAACTTTAACATGGAATGGTAAATAAAAAATAAGGTACAGTTATGACAGCAGAAAACTTTACTAGCTATAACCAAAATGATACCTTGTCATCGTATTAATATGGTGTAAACTTGTTATTGTGCTGCAAAATGATACAGTGAAAATATGATATTTGTAGGTGTTTCTACATGGGAGCTGCCCCTTGTCGTGCAAACCAAGAGCTCTGGAGTGCTGTTCAACGGCATGGCACGCACGCTCTGTCCCCAGGACGCCGGGCCGGGTGAGACGACCCGGCGCATACATCTTTAACTACATCTCAAATTATATCTTTATTAATTGATAAGTTGCGGTCAATACATAATAACACGCTTACATTCTGTGCCCGTGGGCTGACGGCTAACTGCCACACACGGATTTGTAAAGGCAAAATACATTACACAAGTGTGCGGCAGTGTGTCGCTATAGAGACAATTGTGCAGACACCTAAAAGTATACAATTACCTAATCAGCCAACGACGTCCAGTAATGTTGTCATCCAATTGTTATGTAATCAAACGTCAGTCATTCGTTAAGCCAGTCACCCAACAAACTAATTATTATTATCTAAACATCACTAAGTAAAATAAATAAAATAGATACTAAAATAGATAAAATAAAATAACATATATCTAAGCTGCTTAGATATATGTTATTTTATTTTATCTATTTTGCAGATATTAATACAGAAAATCGCCCAACAATACACATATCTACGGAAAACCCTAAAAATACATCAGTTGATATTAAACTAAGGAGAGTTACTGACTTCTACATAGAACTGGACAAGGTAGGTATACCAATTCCACTTATTATGATATTGTAAGCAGTGCTTCTGTGCTGGGGACGGCGGGGCGGGCTCTCGAGCGACACCCGAGCCGAGCAGTAGCCTAGTAAAGCTTTGCTTAGTTCCCATTGGGTAAAAAGTCCATGAGTTTTATTTAAGTTTGCTTATAATTTTTTACAGGAAATTCCCTTGAATGTGACACCTAGTACCCCGAAATATTATTACTTTTCATTTGATCAAAATCCATGGAATATAACCGATCATGTGGGGTACAATATAAATGGTCTACCTATGTAAGTACATTTAATTTCATTTCTTCAACAACAATTAAAAATCGTATTTGAAATGATTCCATGCATAAAACAACACAAAACATTAAGTAAACATGGTAAAACATAATTAAATATAAATTTGTAGTAAAGATCGGACAAGTACGTTTTGAGTAATCTTTGTTATAAATGTCATAGCTTGGATCGTGACCCGCTAAACACTTGTATAGCAAGATGTAGGAATCGACAAGATGATGCAGCGACATCTAGTTGTGAAATTGGCACTAAATATACCTTGTTGGGGGGTTTTGTTGATTTTTGCAAAAAATATAATTTATTTATCATGTACAAAACAAGAACCCTGTAAATTGATGACCAACTCAATACATTTGTAGATTTAACTACACAATACCAAAAAGTGTAATATTGATAGTGGAGTCGAGCGACGAGCTCTGCGCGAGCGTCTCCATACAGAGCAACAATGTGAGTACATACTGCACTGCACTGTACTGTCCTGGGCTGGGTCATTCGGTCATGTTTACTAAACTGATAGTGAGCTAAATATATCCTATGTATTATAGGTAAGTTATGTGTCAAAAATAACACAGGGTGGTTTTTTTGAAGGGCTAACTGTCAGTTTGACATCGTCATGTGAAAAGTCTTGAATGAGTTTTTTTATAAATCTTTTATTTTTAGTAAAAAATGTAGGTCAAAAAATATGACACTTATCTACCTACCTGTATAATAAAACCTGTTTCTAATATTGTACTTATAGACCAATGAAATAAATATTTCAGTGTCCAGTATTTGATAACGAGAAAGATATAATGTACCAAGGGTATCACCTCACCATGAGCAGTAAAGGAGGCATCACCCTCACGGTGAGTACACTCCCGACTCGCGGCGAGCGCGCACTCTCTCCTACTCATCAATATTTTTGTATTTATCGTGTTAATTAATCATACTCAATGTACTAGTTCTCAAATATATGTTTAATAATTTCAGCAATCTATGTTCCCCCGTGGTTTCTACGTAGTGTTTGTGGTGAAAGAGAGCGATGCAGATTGTACGGGTGCGAGCGAGACAGAAATACTTTCCGAGATCAAGGACCGCTCGAAGATATTCAAGTAAGTTATTGATACGATTCTAAATTAACCTTGTTTGAAAAGCTACAGGTTTTATTGACTAACGGAAGGTTTCTGAAACGTTGATCCACCAAAAAATCAAACTACAATGTGTCAAAACTAGGATCAATCGTGATTCGGGTTGCTCAAACGCTTGTCATCTGACCTGTTGTAAATATTTCGCAGATGACAAGCGTTTGAGCAACCCAAATCACGATTGATCCGAGTTTTGACACATTGTAATTTAATTTTCTGGTTGATCAACGTTTCAGAAACCGGCCTCGTAAGACTCGTTTTGTGCTTCAGTGCTTTCTAATCACATTACGTACATTTTACATTTAGGAAAGTCGCTTAATATATGAATGCTGTATTTCGGTTGATCGGTCATTGATCGAACATTACTTAGTTCTACTTTGACCCTATAGTCTCTTGACTCACCTTGTCTATACATATTACCTCTTCTTTTTTTACTTGTAACATCTTGCGAAAACTGAATATGAACTTAGAATTTCAAAAAAAAAATAATCAAAATGAATGTGTGTTTCTTGGTTTTGTTTGAGTCTGACCGAGTTGGTTGAGGTAGTTGAGTGCAGTGCAGTGGATAAGTGCGTGGCAGGTTCCGTGTGGTGGCGACGGTGTCGTACCGGGAGCTGGCGGTGGGCGCCTTGCTGCTGCTGGCCGTGGTGGCGCTGGTCGCGGCCTTGGTGGTGTCGGTGGCCGTTCCATTCCGGTACAGGCATTATGGTCAGTATTACCAGAGACTAGGTATAAATAGACTGCCAATCTCATACAAAAAAACGTGACTCGGAAAAAGGTTAAATTCCGAGAGTCATACCTGGCTTATTTCTAGATGGCGCTGCTACATAGCCGTAAAATTATCCTAACAGCACTAAAACCCAAGAAATCTGTATTATTTTTGTGTTAGTGCACACCAAAATTTTTATTTTATTTTTAGGTGTGAAAAATGGGATCGTAAACAATGATTTATACCATAGGTTTGATCGGAATACAGCGCCATCTAGAAATAAGCCAGGTATAACTCTCGGAATTTCACCTTTTTCCGAGTCACGTTTTTTTGTATGAGGTTAGCAGTCTTCTTGTTTATACTAGTCTCTGGTATTACCTACTATTTATTTATTTTTCTCTAGCCTATATCGTCCCACTGCTGGGCGAAGGCCTCCCCCAAACCCTTCCACTTTTCCTATTACGTATCCTTGGCAGTGTCCCACCAATCCATTTCAAACACATCAAGGTCATCCCTCCAACCCGACACCGCTGACCTTCAGGTGTCCAGGTGATTATGGTATTCCATCTATTTTGAGGCATCCGACTAATGTGTCCTGCAAATATTTTTTTGTGCAATATACATTACCTACCTACTGTAGGTATAAATAATTCATTATTTCAATTACAGAAGAAGTTTTAGTAGAAGATCGTCCGGGGCCGTCATGTCAAGAAGATAATGACGTCACCAGTACAAACAACGATGACGTTACAAATAGAGCTAACGATGACGTCATTAGTAGAACAAGTGATACAGATGACTTATGGGGCGGTAGGGGAGCATTGACAGTCGGGAAACTGACACAAGCACCTCTTGATACATTGGCGAGGCGATCTGACAGGTAAACTGACAGGTGTTAGCCTGCTGCCATTAGCTCTGCCTTCCACCACCACAATATGTGGTCGTGGAAGGCGAGTTTTAATCATTATTTATTTTCGACAGGCTTCAAAGCTCAGTTGGAAGTAGCTCTGCCTTCCATGCTGTGGGTCTCGGGTTCGATTCCCATCCAGAGCAAATGTTTGTGTGATGAACATAAATATTTGTTCTCTGATTCAGACACAGTTTCTATTTATTCTATGTATGTACAAATTTACAAAATATATATGTATATGTATAAGTATTCTACCAGCAGCCTAGTTCCCATAGTACAAGCTTTACTTAGTTTGGGACTAGAGTGTGTGAACTATCCGTGAATATGTATGAATATAATTATATTATATATATATTTATATATTAAACGAATGTTGACAGTTTGTGATGTCAAGAAGCGGCATTATCGCTCAATAGTGATCTCTTCCAGACTATACTATGAGTTTATAATGCGGTTCATTTTTCAGATATTTCTGGGGCGCGCTAACCTTAGCGGTCGTATACGCATTACCGGTGGTACAACTACTGTTCACATACCAACAGGTCATATATTGCACTGATTATATTAATAAGTTACTGAAAGAAAGCTTAGAATGTCCATACTTTATACAGTCCTACTAATACTTATTATAAATGTTAAAGTTTTGATGGTAACTAAATGAAGTTACAAAGAAATGTATAGTTTGTACATTACAATGACACAGATTATTTGTAATCGTGCTACGACTACACTAGCTGATGTAGGTAGCTACAGTGCGCAACATACACTGCTAAACTAGGTACACCTATTTCTCGGTACAGGTACGTATATTGTCGCATTAAGCTATTTTTGTAACAAAAATCAAAAGCTATATAGATAATATACGAATTACATTAAAAATCTAAAATCAAAATCAATAAAAGTTTCTTTAGTAAAATCACAAAGATGTGTTAGGTGATTCTAGGAGCCAGTTACACGCGACCAGAGCCTAGAAGAACGGGCAACAAACTAGGGTCTGATTCCTACCGTTTTTGTATGATCCTTCACGAAGAATTACAATTATATACCGAAGTTCCAGTGCGGTGTCAATTTGACTTAGTAACGTTTAAATGCAACATTATGCTGATAGAGTCATGTCAGGGACATAGTATTGAGTATAACCAGTACCCCAAGTGCGAGTTTGTGCACACAGGGATCGCAGAGACGTGATCGCCAAGCGCCGCCAATTTTGTATGGAAATCCAAGCTTCTCAAGAAATCTGCTAGAGGCGCTGCTTGGATTTCCATACAAAATTGGCGACGCTTGGCGATCACGTCTCTTGCGATCCGTGTGTGCACAAACTCGCACTTGGGGTACAGATAAAGGTACATTATATAACCTATATGTGCAGATGGTATTCGCGACCGGCAACCAAGACCTGTGTTACTACAACTTCCTGTGCGCGCACCCGCTCTGGTTCCTGTCGGACTTCAACCACGTGTTCTCGAACGTGGGCTACGTGCTCCTCGGCATAGGGTTCATGCTGCAAGTGCGAGCGAGACAGAAAACCAGGCCGGAGAATATGGTGAGTAAACGAGATAGGTATACATTTTTAGATTCGTTTCAAAAAGAATGGGCAATGTTCTATGGAGCTTAGGCCACGACTAAAAAAATCTTCCTTCTGGGTTTTTTTATGTAACGTCGTATTACTTAAAAATCTAAAGGCTCACAAAAATAGGTGTAAAGAAGGGCATCAAACGAACTTAATTTGATTCTCGTAATGTTTAAAAATCATTACCATTTCACCATTTATTATTTAAATCAAATAATACATAGAGAAAATCACGTAGGATTAGGATTGTAAAAAAAAAATAATGTTCTTTTAATGTTATTTTCATCGCGACTACATCATTTCCTCAGAACTTATAGTAATACGATTTGAAATATTTTGAAAAACTATAACATGTCCTATTTTGGTAACATACTCATAGTTGTTACAAAAAGTTTAATTATATTCGACCTTGTGCCCTTTGACCGGCGACTTGAGGCTTTGAATACGAACATGTGTACGTACCTCGTGCAGGAGATGGGCACCCCGCAGCACTACGGGCTCCTGTACTCCATGGGGCTGGCGCTCTGCATGGAGGGCTTCCTGTCGGCCTGCTACCATCTGTGTCCCAACAAGATGAACTTCCAATTCGGTAAGTAATGCGACTATTCATTCGTAAACATGTTCATTCACGGACATTTCACACATCGCGCTCTAGTGCCCAACTAGGCAAGTAATAACTTATATTGCTGATATAAAATGTATGCACATTTATTTAAAAACTTAGCAAAAAGATTTTTTACAATATATGTAGGTACATGAATTCTAAATAATAAATATATATGTCGGAGATAGCCATTGAAGGAGTTGCTTGTTGATTGTACGATTACGCATAACATTGTCATTATAATGTAAAACATCTTCTGTAAATCTTAATTTAATTTAAAACGAATTTTTACATTATTATAAATCCTAAAATCATATTTCTGAAAAAAGTAAAAGTAATTATAGCTAAAGGAGGAAGTTATTAAGTAGCCATTGTCAAATAAATTACTGTTCTATGCATAGTGTGCGATATTTAATGATTACTGAAATTGTAAAAGCTTCTAATAACTTTTAAATTGATTTTACTTTATTAGTTACGTTTTTCTTAGACTAAATAACTTTATAAATCGTAATTTAAGTAATGACCAATCAGAGCAGAGCATGTGGCTTGAATGAGGTCGAGGCGCCATCTTTCTGCGGTAGGCCTTATAAAAGGCAGTGCACAGTTGTTACTTGGTATTATTTGTGGAATAGAGAAGAGATGGATCGAGTTGGATCCTTGAAGTTTGTTTAAAGATTGGTGCTTTGAACTCACTGCTCGGTCATAAAAGTTATAATTTCTCTTTTTATGTTATTCTATCAAGTGATTACCCTCAAAACTAAATAAAAATATTGTGGAAGCTACAACAATTGTGTTTTGTGCTAGCACTTTACCCTCATGACGCCCACCAAGTCTGTAAACATTACTGATGATGTCGTTGAGATATGCTCTTCTCCGACATATATTATAAAAAACTTTAAAACTAGGTTGCCGCCGCCGGCAGCGGGGCAAGGCCCAAGCTACCGGTGGTTAGGGCTACAGATTGAGGAACCTCCGGACAATGCGTGCCGTGTCGAGGATCACTGCCGCATGCATCTGTTCCTTGAGCCAACCTTCTAGCGAGAATCTCTTTAGATGTTGGTCGAGGCTCTTCGCTATCAGGCCGTTCGCCGAAACGACTATCGGAATAATGATCGTAGAATCAACATCCCACATAGCGGTCAACTCGAAGGTCAAGTCAAGGAAATATATTATTATTAATAGCCAGTAGTGTCCCACTGCAGGGCAAAAGCCTCCCTTCCTTCTAGATTATTTACACACATTTTTTTGGTTAAAACTCCCACGGCGCAGGCAACATCCCGTCTCACATACGGAGGAGCAATGCCTGAAAGTGGGTGATGCATGTTCAGCGGGGTTGGTTTGAGGCAGCCAGTTATCATAGGACAGGTGTCATATAGTGCAATGTCGACATAGGGCCATCCCACTAGTGCGCAGTACATCGCGTTCATAGGTGTTGCGCCCCATCCAGTAGAGGTTAAGCGCCGAAGCAAACCGTTGCGCGATATTCACATTTATTCTGTAAAGTGGCTCTTAGGTTTCCTTTGTTGGAACTAGAAGGCGCTGTTTGTGTTCTTTCAGATTCGTCCTTCATGTACGTGATAGCTGTGCTCGTTATGATAAAACTCTACCAAAACAGACATTCGGATTTGATTCCCAGCGCACATTCCACGTTCATGCTGCTTGCTCTTATTATGAGTATTGGTGAGTTGCTGTGCTGTTTCTCATAAAATTTAGAAATATGAATGAAAATAATTGATTACCAAAGAAATCACAGATTATTACAGAAATTATTAGGCCACAATAGGTAGCAAAGCAATAAACCATTTGAAAAATATCAGATCCAGCTATTCTATATGAATGGTAACGTGGAGTCGGTGACTGCACAGCCAATGACAGAAAGCTCTGCGTTTACCTCTTTTGCATGCGAGTGTAGCCTAGCTTGCTGGAGGCATGCAGAGTTAGAATGGTTGTACTACTACCAAATATATATTTGTAACTTGCAGGTTTGTTCGGCATATTGTTCCCGAGCGTGTATTTCTCGGTTCTGTTCACTGTGCTGCACATAACTACGTGCCTAGTGTTGACCGTCAAGATATATTATGCGGGTAGTTTCAAGATGGGTGAGTATTTACTTATTTAATAGCATTTTAATGGTAATATTATTATTTGTATAGTATATTCGGATAAATATATTCAAAGGTCTACAAGGAATGTGTTACACTTTGCACTACGTTGCTGTAGTGCAAGTTGCACTACAGCTAATACAAAACTAACATGTGTAATGTCGCACAGAGCGCGGCGCGGCGGCGCGCGCGTGGACGCGGGTGCGCGCGCGCGGGCCGGCCGCGCTGTGGCCCGCGCACCGCGCACGCGCAGTGCTGCTCGCCACCGCCAACGTTGCCAACTGGACCTTCGCCATTTACAGGTTCACTTCCCGCATACTTACTACTTTATTTTTATTATTAACGCAAAGCGTGTGACCCTTTCAGGTCTCATAAGCGTCGCTCTGTTGGTTGTAGGCTACAACCAACAGAGCGACGCTTATGAGACCTGAAACTTGTAGCACGGCCTTCCATGCTATGGATCGTGGATTCTATTTCCAGTGTGAACTACATAATATATGGATTATACACTTGTACGCAACATCCCGACGATGAATCGATTTCGAGTTGAAATGTTAAGTTCTCGAACTATAACTAGGGTAGGTATGTTTAATGGAAATTGGTTTGAGATGGCCCCCACATTGGACTCGCATTCATACATAAATAGAATATGTATCAAATGAAAGGGTTTGGCTAGTAGAATACTACAAGTACTACACTATGAAAGTGTTCAAGGTGATGCTTGTGTCGGCAGTGCCGTGGAGCGGAACAAAGACTTCGCGCGACAGCTGCTGGCCATTCTGATGGGGAACGCCATTCTGTACACCATGTTCTACGTCTGCATGAAGATCATACACAGGGAACGAATCCTGCTGCACACGTGGGTGAGCATCAGCGTCATATTAGCTATGCTTTGTACATTATCATACAGTTCCGTAGGATTATCCACGCACGCTTCTCGAAGTACCGACAAAACACTCGCTCAATGCCCAAAGGGTAGAACGCAAGAAAATACGAATAAAATAAAAATAAAAAACTTTTATTTATACTAAATACTTTTTAAATAATAGGAGGGGGAAGGCGTATGCTAAGAGGGTTCTGCTGTTCTCACACCACTAGTATCAACTGGTATTAAATACACATAATATGTATGTAAATTGTAATTAGTAAAAAAGTTATTTCGTTGACGCAGCGAGCGATGTGTTTCGTTAAGGCGAGGTTTCCCAAGAACTTTAGGCATTTCGAGTATTCTTTTTTCGAGTAACAATTGTTTACGTTGTGTCTTAGTTTTCAACTTTATCCTATTACGTTTATTACCCATTTTATTTATCTGCACCAATATGAAATGCGGGGGGATCTTTTGGGAGACAAACGGCGTGCGTCCGACCTCGAAGACGTCTCGACGGGTACTGACCGCCCAGCGCGAGCTCCTGAACCGTTAGATTTTGATAGTTTTCTTTCAAAGAGATTAATAATAACTAAATCATACATATTTTTTTCTACAGGATTTTAGTAAATAATAAGCTCTATCTTTTGATATAACTTTGACATGATTTCATGAAGAAACCTCTTTGTATGAGCCATTTGAAATATCGATTTAGTGTCATCTTTATGATTTTTTTTTATCGAGAAAATTTATATTATTCACGTTTCTAATTCTACAAAGTCCTAGAGTATATGTTCAATTTTATTACAAACAAATAAAATCAAGTAACTTTTTCATTTCAGTAGAGATACAGTTATTCAAAAAACCTAAAAATCCAGACCACCCAAACCACCCCGCCTTAAAGAGGCCCGAATGCTTTTGTTCTTCTGTCTACCTGCCTGTTCTTGCATGTTACATATAATCAATATTAACGAAAGTTGGTTTCCTATGTTTAAAATAAAATATATTTTTTATTTTCCCACACAAAGTAACAGTACCATAAACACAACAGAACAAGTTTAGTTCCAATACAACTAACTGTGTGAGAGACTGGTGCCTGAAGTAGATTCGAATGAATCTGTATTCAGGTCAACAGGCCTCACTCTGTGAGCTAAAACGGCTCTCGAACATGCCGTGTAAACACCAACAGCTATGACAATGCTTACAGTATAACCATATAATAACCTAGAATCACCTAGTATGTAAGACGATTCTAAATGATCCTTGTGATTTTACTGAATAAAGCAGTTCTGACTTTGACTTTGACCTCTAAAGCATATTTGTTTATTTTGAGTTAAGCGCCATTTTTTGATTGGAGTGGAAATAGGATGAGAAAGGGAGAAGTTTGTTGTAGCGTATTGACGGATTTCAATTAGATTTGGGAGACACTAATCAATTGTACACAAGATGTTTGCGAGGTGTGCTGGTACATGCATCATGTATGAGACTTGGACTTGGCACGCACTGAATGTTCCAGGTGTACATCGTGCTAGCGCACGGCGCGTGGTTTGGCGCGCTAGCCCTGTTCCTGAATGGCAACACGAGATGGTCGGTCAGTATACTTACTTATGTATAACTCATTTTGCCTTTCGTTTGGTTCTACAAGACAACCAAACTTATCTTCATCAAATTTAGATATATGTACTCGGTTATGGCTATTTTTGTGTAACGATTGATGAAGTTCTCATACTTGAATATAATGTGTAAGTATTCGGTTTAGTAGATAGGTAGATACGGATAGGTCGGTAGGTAGAGAGTAGGTACAGAGTTAGTACTTACTGCGTGCAGGAAAGGCCGGCGCAGTCGCGGCGGCGCAACGCGCTGTGCGCGGCGCTGCGCGTGTGGGACCGGCACGACCTGTGGCACGTGGTCTCGGCCGCAGCCATGTTCCTGTCCTTCAACATGCTGCTCACCATCGACGACGCGCTCGTGCACACTCACACTGCACACATATCTACGTTTTAGTCACTGCAAGGCTTCATTTATAAGATACGGTGCCTAGATTGTCCTAACTTTCAAGACGTTATTACTTATGTGTATTTTTATGACTAGAATGTGTGTTTATCATTCAATATGTGACGATTAATGATGCACATTTTACCTATATTTCAAGGCTTCGTAATAGTGCTTATAAAATTTGTGCCTTGGACTTAGTTTTTAAGACACTTATTTGTTTTTTACTAGGTAGTACCTATGTGTTTTTAGTTCATTCAAAGAACTAGTACTAGATCTTATTAGTAACTATAGTATATTATTTTTAGTGCTACTACCACTTCTCTTCATTTTCTCATTTGGTAGGTACTGCCTCGAGTTGATGAACTCTCGATGTGTTGCCAGCTCAGTATTGCAATGTTCCAAATTATTATTTAGTACTAATATTATAAAGACTTAAGGTGACGGGTATAGCCAAATGCGTGTTTTTGGGGATGTTTTCTGAAGAAGTCATAGCATGTGGAGTTCTGAAACATATTATTTCCTATAACACATATATTGAACTAGTCAGGTAGGAAACAAAATGTGTGCTCTTGGTTATAGTTTACTTTAAAATGTAAGTTTAGTACCAACACCTTTTGCAAAAGTGTGGTTTTTGATCCCATTTTTTATGGGTTTGGCAGATTTGTTTGGTACCAAACTCAGCACAGCTATTCTTATGGTTCGTATCTTGTATGTTGTTGTAAAATTATTCTACATTAAGGTGTTTAAAGAAGAAGAAGAGTAGCGCCTTAGGAACTATAAGTGTTCGATTGCTGTGTGCTCGCAAATATTCATAAGGCACTGCTTAAGAATTAGACAATCCGAACTGTGCGCGGCTCATTATGTGTTTTGCGTCGTTTTCAGCATTCTTACTGAAGTTGAAAATGCGACGTTGCCACGCTGACTATCTAGAGTTTAACCACTGTGGTAAAAACTATGCCGTGTTACAAGTTTAACGTGGGTGTAGATACAATGAATTAATAATAAAGTTGGAAGTTTATGACATTTTTATTTATTATGAAAAATTTCACCCGACCCGTCGCCTTAAAAGTTTAATTACCTACAGTTTTTGAAATTTTTACAGATTATTGTAACAATTTCCAAAGACGTGTGATTATGAATGAATGATCAAATTAAGTATTTATCTATCAAAAAGCGGAATTGTATGAAACAGAAATAACCATAGAATTATTTTTTAGTTGTCAAGTATTAGTAAGTATAAGCTTTCGTAAGTACCTATAGTCCAGTCAATATATGCATTTCACCTCGGAATTCGAGATTACAAACTTACAGCTGGGAAGTTTGTAAATACTTGTATATGGACACCCTAAATGTTGTCTTAAAACCTACTAACCTTAATATCAACACGTAGATTTGTGATGTTCTTAGTTTACGCAATTATTCACTTTATTTAAGTATCTATCTATTATCATTACATACATTCTTCATATTACATACATATATACTTACTTACACATTTCATTTTATATATATTTCATGGGTATGTGACAGGAATTTCCAGTTTGTACCTAACCTGATGTTGCCTCGTTCAACTTGTCGTCTCGGAGGGTATTAGCTGAAAATCAGTGTTTGCTCTTGAGCAAAATTATGCACTGAGCTAATACCCTTTTGAAGTACCGCAACACACAGAATTTCTTGTATGTTTCAGTAGTGGATGGTGTATATGTTTTATTTTATAAGTTTAATTTTATATATTTAGGTTTAAGTACCATTCCCTTTCCTTACTTCTTTTTAAATTTATTGTAATTTGTGTGTTGCTGTGTTTGAAATAAATGCTTTTATCTATCTATCTATCTAAGTATGGTAGGGTGTGTGCAACTATAAAATTTCAAGGTCAAAGGTCACAAAAATAGCTTTTTTTGTAAATATCTTTTTTACTATGGGTTTTTTGCTATTTGTATGTATATTACAAGAAGATAAAACTAATTTAAGGTCTATACAGTATTTACAAAATGTACATTTACATATAAAATGCATAAGAAACAGCTGAGCTATCTACAGACCGTTGCAAACGATCTATAGATAGTTCAACTGATCCAAATCAGTACCAATCGGAAGCGTACCCAAGACACTGGCTGCATTGCCGCGCTGAATAGCAAAATTTTTTGTATGTATTACAATATTGTAGAATACGAAATTCTCTACAAATTTTGTATAGCATTTTTTTTTATACTGTAAACCGTTTTCGAGATAAAGGGCGTAGAGCGCACGATCACAGCATCACTTCTTTTGCATGTTTTTCTTTCATACTTGGTCAGGGCATGATTTAGAACCCTGGTATGGGGTTGGGCAATGCGAAACGGTTATTTGGAGCCTATCGTGACAATTTGACCACCTCCTGGTTGACCTGAAGTAATGCTGTAACCGCGCGCTCTCCGCCCTTTATCTTCGCCCTTTATCCCGGTGGCCCTTTATCTGAAAACTGTTTACAGTATAAAAATTTTTTCTTTACAAAATTTGTAGAAAATTTTGAATTCTACAATAGAAAAAAACCCATAGGAAATGAGATATTTACAAAAAATGCTATTTTTGTGACCTTTGACCTTGAAATTTTATAGTTGCACACACCCTACCATATGTAGGTTTTGAGACAACTTTTAGGGTGTCAATATACAAGTATTTACAGACTTACAGCTGGGTATCTCGAATTCCGAGATTCTTACCAAATTTTAGCTTATATTACTGGACTACTACTTAGATAACACTTTTTATAAAAATGTAATTTGAGAAATTTATTATAAAAAGTTATACCTAATAATGAAAGAAAATGAGATAGCACATTTTTTTTCAATAATAGGTATAACTTTTTGTAATAAATCTATTCTTATTCTACTTTCTTTCTATCTACTTTCTTAACGTTTGTAAGTTTGCCAAACCTAGGGTTAGTAAATGACAATTATGTAGGGGAAGTACGTCCAAAATGACACAGTGTTTTTTTAATAATCAATAACTTTTTTATTATTCGTATTAGGAACATATTTTTTTTATAAAACTTAGCTTATATTCATTGGTTACCCATACCTTAAAGGATTTGTCACAAAAATCAACACTTACAAAAATATTTAGTCTTAAATGGAGATTAAGAAAAATCCGTTTTGTCCAAACCGTATGGACAAAACGGATTGCTGCTGAAAACTTTTATTTTAACAGTTTGTTTTGCTGCTGGTGGAATTATTTTATTTTGTTTTAAAGCATGACGCGTGACAGTGTAGCTTGTGATACTTTGAAAGTCTTAGAAGCCAGAAACCAGAAGCCAACCCATTTTTTTCTCCTGTACTGTGTACTAGCCTTTTGCATCGCTTGCGGACTCCATAATTGCCGATTACTTGTACTCTTATAATTCCGTGGCATATTGCAATCCTATGAATTAAAGAGATTTATATATAATGTTTACTATTCATCATCTCTACGGACAAAACACTATGTTGTTTTGTCCGTATTGGTTGTATGTCATTTTGTACATAACCGCAAAAAAATAACGATCTGAAAAATAATCTAATTGCAGCTATAATCATGTAGTACAATCTACACGATCACTTCAAGCACAAGATGCTTGAATATAAAAAACTATTACACAGTAAAATAACAAAAGAAAACTCACCGAATAACAAAAAACTGACGACCACTTACAAACTTTTCTCCAAGCGCGAAACACAAATGTCAACATGGCGTCCGTTACGTATTTTAAATGACTCTGAGAAATCCAATGGTATATTTCCGGTGGGGGCGCTTCCTAATTGTCTTATTTTTGACTATCTAAACCGCGCTAATTTTGAAATATCGCCAATGTGTCGTTTTGTCCATATGTGTCATTTTGGACGTACTTCCCCTACTTATAATAATTTATTATTTATTGAACGCCCAATAGGTTAACAATTAAATAGCAATGAGAATTATTGTATCTTATCTCCTATCTTACCAAGATGGTTGCCACGCTTATCCCTGTTGGCAAGAGGCTGTGATATACAAATAGAGCCTGGATAGGTAGTAATAAAAATTTGTTACCTACTATTTCGACTATTGACTTAAACTTGGCTATGTATAAGTAAATAGAGCTGCTAAGGATGTAATTGACGAATACATTGTTGTCAATGAGAGCTTGTTGATTCTTTGTAAGAAGGATCATATAAAAAACGGTAGGAACCAGGCCGTAAGTTTGATGCCCGGTCTTCTAGGCTCAGGTCGCTTGAAATAAAATCACCTAGTATGTAAGACGATTCTAAATGATACACAGGCTTACAGGTCTACCATTAACTATTCTTGAAAAAAATGCGTGCTATGGAAATCGATACTTTGAAAATTGAAATAAAACAGGTTTTGTTTTAACGAAATAGGTACTACTCCGAATTCTAAGGCTATCCATTTCCATGGGACGGATTTTTTCTGTAATTAAAGTCTATTTTCTTTTTCCACGTTTTAGAGTATAGGTTAAACGATTTTTGTTTCTTTCTTCTTTCGATTGGGCATCTCTGAGAAAAAAATATTTAGTCGTGTACTTACCTACCGAAATTCCTATCTCCTTGAGTCACAAAAAAATTAAGTATTACAAAATAACTGCAGTTTCAACCTACTTACCAATTGAATAAGAGTTGAAGTAACCTTCTTAATCAAACTTGTAGCGCTGATTTTGTAAGCTTAGTTGCAAGTTCAGTACGATTGTCTATTTACGCACTTGTGTACCTGTCTACATAAATGTTAATAAAGTTTTTGATAAAAATTGAATGCGATCCATTTGACAATGCGTTATAAGATAATGTGTCAGCATGTAGTATCATGTTTTGTAAGTTTTTTGATAATTAATTATAATGTTTATCATGAACTGTAATTGTTTTAGTTATTTTATATACATATTCCTATAGTTATTACATAGAAAATGTAGGCGGTACAGTTTGGATAAAGTCGGTATACGAATAGAAAGTTAAGTATATACCTACTTTAAAACTAGTAAATAGTCACTACTCGCTAATAAAGAAAATGTTACTGGGAAACCCCCTCAATTCTCAACTCAATGAAAAATTGAAAATATTTTTGAAGTGAAAACTTCTTTAGCGGCGCTGGGTGGGTAAAAACTTTCAAACTCGCGTCAGGGTCACGTGACGTTGATAAAAAGCGTAAGATCGAGGGAAAGGGAGAGGAACTAGTATCTCCCACTCTTTCTACCGTGCCTGAGTGTGCTCTGTTTAGGCGGCACACAGACACATTCGCGCTTGCGCGAATGTGTCTGTGTCATTGTGATTGTCATTGTCATTATGACGTCTGTGGTTATATTTTTGAAGTGAAAACTTAAAAGTGAAAACACAACGTTAATATTGAAGTTTTCACTTCTGCCGGCACTCCCGGAGTGCTACCTTTTTTTTTATTATAACATTACGCACGCATATCTTGGAATAAAAATTCATAGACAAGTCACACCACGCCATCTAGTTGGCAAATGTATCTATGATTGTGGTCGGGACTCGGGATTGAACCTACAGACTACGGCGCGCGAGGCGGAGCTGTGCTGTGTGAGACGTCGCATATGTAAGTAACATCGCGTTCGGCTCTTTAATGCGCAAGTTGGCAGACAGATCCATCCATGCTTTATTCATCGTAGGTGACTGAACAACCAATGACAAATTGTAATTTATTTGGTATTTACACTGTACTGACACCACTTTTGCATGCGAGTGTAAACGTCGTGCATTTTTCCCACCTACAAGCTAGTAAAGTCTATTACCCAAATAGACTTCCTGATTAAAATAGAGTAGTGAGATAGAGTACCTGTTACAAAACATTAAGATGAATAATTCCATTATGTATATTTTTTATTTAATTCTTTATTGTTCAGAAATAAAACTACACAAAGGGAGGACTTAATGCTAAATCCTTAACCGGAAAGCAGTCTCCACCAACGCATATTTAGTTCACCAATAAAATTTCATTTCAATTTCATTCAGTTGCACCGCGACCCAGTACTGTGACCTAGGTGTAGCTCAGTTGATGCCCTAGTGGCCTAAATAACCCAGGGTGGCAGGGCTGCGCATGTGTCGTGCGCAGCCCTGCCACCCTGGGGGTCAGGGTGCCTTCAGGGCGGTGTTTGAAGCTGCTGACTTTACGGGAGATTTTTGTAGAATGTACCTATACCCTCGCTCCGCTCGGTATTCTACTCTATAATCCTTCGCTTCGCTCTGGATTAAAAAAACACTCTCGCCTTTAAAATAGTTGTTTGCTCCCTAGATAAACAATCTACTATTTTCTTCTGTTTAAACTTTGAAAAAGTCTTCCAAGGCACACCTTTATATTATTATGTCTCTCTAAAGCAGGCCGCACACCAGGCATACATTTGTAACTCGATAATTGTAGCGCCACATTTAAAACGCGACACATTTAACGAACCCATACATTTGCACGTGAGCACGCACACCGAGGATACATTTGTGGCGGGTGCACTTTGTAGCGAGACGTTGTCCGCGCTACACGAATTCAAGATCGAACACGTTCGTTTTTTGTGGCGTGTTGGTTTGCAAAACTGAAAGACAACATTGAAATTTTACGTTGAGTTTATTGCAGAGGTTGAAAAAAACCCTGTATTATACAATGATTATAGTAACAGGCGGATTACAGAAATTATTTGGCCATTATTTGAAAATATTTATTGGGAATTATTTGAAATTCCCGTACATTGTGCAATCTTGATTAAACGGATGAACCCAATAACGTTTTTTTTCTTCTTATTAATCGCCACATCAAGAAATCTTCGTCATCAGACGATGATGTCGACATTCTCAAAGCGGCGCCACGCCACAACTGTGCTTCCGATGTGCGCATTTACAATACATTTGTATCGCATACAATTTGTAGCGCAACGATTGTGGCGACGTAAATAAGAGAGAACAAGAACCTGGTGTGCGGCCTGGCTTACACTTTTAGCAACTTTTAATAATCCCATGTAGGTATTTAATTATAGTATATTCATTGGTACCTACTAGTTATGAAATTATTAGAGTAGGTAACGGTGAACAATCGTCCCAAGTTAGTACCTATGATTCATTTCATTACAAACTGGAACAATTATGTGAGTGAGTGAGGTGTATAAGTAACTTGTCATCCCATACTGCACTACATTTAATAAAACGATTTCCTTGTCAGCAGTAGTGCTGTAAATTAGTCATGCATTATTTACATAGACGTTGGTGCTCTAAAAACTTAGTTTATTTAGTGATAACAAATATTGAGAAGGATTTCCTAGTGATGATTAGGTATGTAAATATTATGTACCAACATGGAACATCTGTAAGCACGAGTTTTTTAAGTTCACATTAGTCTTGTGGGAAAAATAAGTGATAAAAAGATAATATCCGAGGCGGCAACACTCCCCACTTTAGTTCTACTAGAAATAAAGATGGCGGGGTCCTGTAATGTCAAAACTAGCAGCGCGACGAAATACGCTGAAAACGTGTAATAATTCGCGGAAATTGATGAATTTGTGAGCTGGTGACGTGTTATTGTGCTTTGTAATTCATTATATTGTGATCCTGTGGCTCTGAAACACATACCAAACCGTAAAATCTGCCTGAATTCGACTAGGCTAAATAGATGAAAGGTATATATTTTGCTCTTGTATTTGCTGGTAAAACAGCAGTTTTAATCGTAGAATAGAGCTTGCTCATGCTTTCCATTGCGTTTGCGTCACTGAAAATACTAATTTGGTGTCTGAAATACATCTCAAAGTGTCGTAATTTTCAATGATTAGTATTGTATTTAGAAGATCTGATCTGTAGATTATCGTACAATTTTGTACTATTCCTTGTCCGTATAGCATCTATAACCTTGCTTAGCCTCTGCCGAGGTCGGCAGCGGTACTAACACGATATTATTATCATTTAACACAAAAATATACGCGTTACATACTATAATCGCATCAAATCGTGTATGTTGGTTGCTGAACGAACTGTGTGTGTCAGTCCTTAAAATAGAACTGTGTTTTCTATAAATTATCTCTGCGTTATCTTCGTGTATACGTGATTGCTCAATTATCGGTCAAATGTATCACTGAAGACAACCATGTCATTATTTTGTGAAACATGAAACAAATTGGATAGTTTTTCATTGAATATTATAATTTGCCTATTCCTATCCAATACCTCATTTTAATTGTAGCTTGCGCTTAGGGTCCTTGCTGGAGCTGCTCTTAATGCATTCAAACTATTTTTGGCCAAGGAGATTAATTTTGAATTAATTACAACAAAAAAAACTGTTTAGTTCTTACAGCAAAGCGAAATTGTATCAGCTTGTTACAAGTTTCAAGAGGTTAAAATGCAAAAAAAAAGTTAACCAAATTGCATCATTATATATATATATTTTTGCCAATGTTTTGATTGGCTATGAATGCATTAAGGTAGAAAACTTTAATAAAGGAGAATGGGCGATTCTGTATGGAGCGTGGGCCACGACTAAAAAACTCGTCCCTCAGGGTTGCCACATAATATGTTTAAAAGGGCTTTTAGAGGCCTACCTTTTACTATTTTTATTTAAAAAATCCATCCCATGGAAATCGATATATTTTGAAAAACAGTTTTTTATTTTAACGTCGTATTACTCCGAATCCTGAAGGCCCACAAAAATGCCTGCAGTTGCGTTGAAAAGGGCATAAAACGGGCTTTATTTGTCTTGAGATTGTTTGAAAATCCAACCGGTGGAAATCGAGATATTTCTGAAAAACCATATTTATTTTTTGCAATACTACAGATTTTCAGGAATAACTCAATTTCCACAGGTTGGATTTTTAAACAATTTGAGAAATAATTAAAGCCCTTTTAATGTTCTTTTAAACGCCATCACAGTTATTCTTATGGGCCTTCAGAATTCTAAGTTATATGATGTTAAATGAAAAACAATTTCATCGAAATATCTCGATTTCCATGGGACGGATTTTTTCCGTAATTATAGTAAAATATTGGTTTATAAAAGCCCTTTTTAACGTACTATGTGGCAACCTTGAGGGACAATTTTTTTAGTCGTGGCCCAAAGTGCCCATTCTCCTTTGCGAGGAATGTAGAATAAAGTATTTCATTGATATAAAATATGTGCATGAGCCAAGTTGCATAGCAAGCGCCTCGCGAGTGACTGAACCAACATGCACTGAGCGCAGCACCTGTGCCACAAACGAGTGTTTAATGCATGACAAAGTAACCTAAGGAGAAGAATTGGGCATACTCAACGGCTCTACCATTGCTGGACAAAATCATTTTAGGGGCAGATTTCATTTTGTTTACCTTTCCCCCTTGTCGTGAATCTCCATGCTGGTGCTTGATATCAATAGTTTTACAATAATAATGTAGGTGTCATAAATTAGGTATAAATTTTTTTATGTCTGTCTGTTTGTAGCTCCATCTGTCACCAGATTGTATGGTAATTGTTGTACCTACTTCTGAACAGCAGTAAAATGGTCACACTTGTGTAACTAGTACTATCAGTAGTATTACGGCCGGTTTCTCGAACGATGATCAACGAAAAAATCAAACAATTACTATGTGTCAAACTCGGATCAATCGTGATTTGGGTTTCCAGAAACCGGCCGTTAGTGTCCTGCTGTGGCATTGGTTGTACAAATGAACTTCTCTTTACCGATAATTCTATATTGGCCACTTGAATGTTTTAAATTGAATGTTTATATTATTTAAATTATTTTAAACAGTTCCTTTGACCCATATGTAAGTAAGTAAGTACATGTTTTTTATATAAGTTCAGGATTGTTGAAAATATTGAAATTAAAGTAGGTACCAGAAAAAAAAGCCTGTCAAGTCAGTCTATCGTCTAGCAGAATTTACCCCTTAAAACCTATAGGAAATGAGTTCCAACAAATCTTGATTTCACTTTTACACTTTTATAACGGCTTATACATTATGCTACAACCTACTCCTGTTTTGTACTGTATTGTTGGTTAAAATTCCGTCAAAATTAGAAAGCATAATTCAACATAGCATTAAAAGAACAATTAAAATGCTATTTTATATTAAAAAATTACAGAACTCGAATCGTAACAAAATATAATATTTATTTGTTGTCTTTAATGCACGTCAAAATGATCATTGAATTTGCATTGTGTCATTGAATAGAATAGAATATAACTTTATTGTACACTAATAAAAAAAACAAATAATAAAAAATAGGACGTAGAATGGGCGGTCTTATCGCTATAAGCGATCTCTTCCAGACAACCTTTGGATGGACAGAAAACATTCGACTAGACAGAACGGGGCGCACATAAAAAAACAAATACACACAGTTTATAGTACAAAAGTTAAGGGATATAAATAGTATATTATCTACCTACTTATATTATATACCTAATCCTCCTGTCCTGTCATCCTGCTATGTCGTTGTGTGACTCGGCATGTTTGTATGACTTCCCTATCATGACGTGGCGAGGGTCAACGCTTTTACGGTACTCATTTTGACGTCATCACAACCTTGGAAAACGCATTGAACGTCATCATTAAGAAGTCCAATGATACGTATTGTAGAATATTTTTGCAAAAAAGCGGCCACTCTGGTCAATGATGTGTTTTGTACGAAACCTCTTAGGGCTGATTGTACTGTGTAAAGATGAACCACTTTTAAAATACACGCGTATTCCGCTCATAAATTGTCTAGGAGGCCGGCAGATCCAGCCATTTTTAATAATGGTAACGTATTGAGCAACTAATGACATACAACAGATTATGTTGAGTATGGCCAAGTCTGAAAGTGGTTTCAGACTTAGCCATCACTATCCTAATTATTACTTTTTCGTCGATGGCTTGGTTTTCACGACATTGCCATGCCACCGACGAAAAAATAATAACCCCACAGGTATTTTGTTTTTTTCATGAATCTTTTAGTTGTAAAAAAAACACCCTGTAGATGATAAATTAGAAAGGTGGGGTGCGGTGATTCCAGATGTGAGGGTCGTGGGATGTGGGGCGCGGCGGGCTGGTGGTGCGGCGCGCTGGCGGCGGCCGCGCTGCTGCTCGCGCTCGGCCTGCGCGCCAGGGGTCAGCGGAAACGGAAGCAACACCACACGCACACTCTTGTAAGTTCGTTATTAGCGCACCCCAAATATCCTTTGCTTTTACTCTTGCGCCAGTTGCATTATGGCGAACGTATTGCATATTGGTGTTTTAAATCCGATCGACTTGCATAGGCTGAAACGAACCCGCTACATTAGATTGCATGCAAGTTAAATGAAAAAGTACAGTTGTAAATGTAGGCTGCATTCGAAAGTAATTTTGGTCATGAAATCTCTAGATTAAAGCCCATTTCGTTGAAATGGAACCTAGTAGCGTAAACATGTTACCTTGTTGACGAGTTTTATAATACTTACTTAAAAACCTATGTGATGAATTGGTATTGTTTGTAACGAAGTATGTTTTTCTATAATTGCAGGTGCACATAGTCCGCGCCGCTCCCCCCGCCCCAGCGTGCTCCCGGTCCCCGCGTCCAATCTCCGCCCCACCTCGTGCCCTTCTCCAGCGCTCCTTCCTCACCCCGCGACGCATCCTCAACGCACTTTCGACCAAACCCGCGGACGATCCTCCTCAAATCGTTATAGTTCGAAACCCTACTTTAAATACTATTTCACAAAGCACAGATTCCATCACCCTACCGAAAATCACACTGCCCGAACAGTGGATGAAACGACCGGTAGACTACAAGTATACGATTCCGCGGCCCTTAGCTCAGTTGAGAACGGATTTAGGCGCGGACTTGTGCGAACAATCGCGGGCTAAGAAATTCTCCGTCACGCGATCTCCTAGTTTAGAACGAGACGACAAATCTCCCTTTCTCAGCGCTAAGTCTGAAAAAGAACGCGAGGTTTTCGGTTTCGACTCAGAAGTGGTTAGGAGGTTGAGCGAGAAAGAAGTCAAAATGATGTCTCCCAAGGAGCCCGGCGATAACTGTCAAGGATCTCCCAGTAATCTGAGACGGTTCAGATCCGTTAGCACAAAACTACACATGTGCATCGAAGATAACCAGACAGAACGTCTGGAGATGCAAACATCGCCTAGGGTTTTGGAATGCAGCTCGGCGAAAGAAAAGTCTACAGCGCCTAAATTCGACTTCTCTCCAAAATTCGTAGACGCCATGTCTTCTCCGAGGTTTTTCACTCCCCCAGAAACGGTGTCCCCGATGTTCTTCAACGAACCTTCTCCGAGATCGGTGTACTTTGACACTGTGAGATCTCCAAAATTCTTCCCAGAAACTCCGAGGGAAATCGAAGTACCCCAAAGCCCGCGAACTTTAGGCGACCACGTTAACAGAAACGGGTTAGAGAAACCTAGCTCGCCTCGAATCTTAAGCGCGCGACCTAGTCCGAAACTACTAAGCTATAACAAAGAGAACTTCTTTACCTTCGATCAGTGTCCAGAAGAAACTCGTAGAGCGTCTCCGAGACCAAGAAAGTACGGAGGTAGAAACTCAATCGAAAGAGAAAGATTCACACCACCGTCTGACAAAGACGTACGGAAATATAAAAGACACAACAGTTGCGACACTTACAAAACCGTAGAACTTAACATTAGCAAAGTTGATGACAACAAATCAACAGAAGACAGTGACGTTGTAGACTGTTGTGCGAAAATAGATTCTATCGAGATAGAAAATAAAGAAGAAAAACTAAACGAGTTGAATCCAAACTCTGCTCAAGCGAGACGACAGAGACTCAAATCGATATCCCTAGATTCAGACAACGCGAAAATCATCGAACAGAATCTAGGTCTCCCGATCGCGAAACAAATGAAAGACCAAATGAACGAAGCATATAAAAATGAAAGCACATCGTGTGAAAGCATAGAGAGATATCAAAAAACACCGACTAACGAACGACCTGCTTTTAAATTTGAAGAGGATACCAAACCTGTCGACAATGACCACGAAGAACCGGAATCTCCCGGACTTCTACAAAAAAAGGGCTTACGACAAAGCTCAGACACGCAAGCGTTTATTGATATGCCCCGTTTCTCCCCCAAAGAGTTCGAAATCACAATTACAACCGAAGAGGGGGCAACACTACCTATCGAAACTCAAAAGCCAAAAACTAAGAACCTAAGGAACCTCACCATAGACCTTACGAAGCGAGACAGTGATTTAGAAAAAGAGTTGCTAGAATTTGAAAAGCTATACACGGACGCTGCAGAGAAGAAGGTTAAAACACCTACTTTGAAAGTGAAAGCTACGTCTCTCGACTCATCAGAGTCTGTTATTCTTTCTCTGCCTCAGAAAAAAGCGTTAGAAGTCCCGCAGAATTCAGTATCAGTTCCAAACACTCCCAAAAAACAGATAAAGCGAATTCTAGCTCAAAAGAACGTAAAAGACTTCTCTGGAGGAAAAACATTTCTACAGAACGCGGAACAACGCCGTTTGTTCATGAAAGGGCAGGACAGTGGGATATATCTACGAGAACATCACGCAAATCTCATGTTGTACCAACCTGGGACCTCTCGAATGGGGTCTAGAACTATGGGCTCCTTCGACGAAAACACCGCAGATTACGACAGTCCCCCAGAAATCAATATCTGCGGTACTGATAACAGAACAGGGTACGATGGCTTAGGGTCAAATTTGCTCAACTACAAACAGAATCTGAGCGTGTCGAGTACTAATCTAAAGACCTTGCCTGAAGGTGTACCTTCAGATGATTTTGAACCTAGTGCAGAGGACGAAAAGGTTGTCAAAAAGTTGCATCGAAGGAATTCTAATCAAAGTCTTATGCTGAGCACGCACAGTCTTCAAAGCTCAAATTGTTCGTTAAACAGCAGTGGTACATCATGCCATAATATAGCCACAGTTAGAACAAGCATATCCAATTTTAGTCTCAACGATCGCAAGAAACTGTCCTTAGATCATCGAGATTCTACCTCCTTAATGGGCGGAGAGCATATGACGCCTACAACCAGAGTCATCTGTTCCTCCAATGCGAATTTATCAGGAGATGGGTCTAAAAACTGCCTGCTTCAACGCCGAGGCTCGAATAACAGTCTAACGTTAAATCTATCGTCAAATCTCAGTAGACACAGCAGCTGCAGCAATAGTTCCCTGAATAAAGACGCTAAATCCCAAAAGAAGGGATTGCTCGAACGAAGAAGTTCCAACACATCCCTGACTCTCAACATAAATAACTCTAACCCGCAACTATCATGCAATCTAGGACTAAGCGTGTCAAATTACAACATAAACGGATCATCGTGTAGTAACCTAAGTCGGTGCAACAGTAACCACAGTATAGATAACCAAGTGGAACATAAAAAGGGGATTCTAGAACGCAGAAGTTCGAATACATCTCTGACTTTAAACATTCCGCAAGAACCGAGAGAGGTTGAAATAGATGAGACTATTATACACGAAAACTTGAAAGATCTACCTGTAAGAGACAAACACAGAAAGTCTTTAAGCACAGAGAACTTGATACCGAAGTCTTACAAAACCAGACCTCGGCTAAGATCAACAGAGAAGGTAGTAGGGTTCGGTTCGCACGACGATCTCTGGTCCAACTCCTTTGTGGAGCCCGTATACCCACAGAATTTAACTTACGTCTGCGGGGATCAGGAAAATGAAATCATATACGCGTTTGGAAGACAGGAAGACCCGAACCAACCTGCCTTCACAAGGAATATCACCACCAAACCGCTGAGTCCTCAGTCCACTTCAGAAGATTTCAGATTATACTTAGCCAATATGCAGCACTTGCAAAATGCTTCAAGCGTGCTATCTCGCCAGCAATTACGTGATTTAAACAACGTCTTTCAAAATGGATACTCGAAGGTGAAATGTCCCAGCAGTACGGAAGGTCAACATCGATGTTCTGGGACAGTGGAGGAAAACACTGAAAACCCTCAGATGGTGATACCAGAAATCAGTAATCAGCCGTGTTCTGAGTATCAGAAGATGTTGCTGAGAAATTTGCATCAAGAGTTTTGGGATATGCCAACGAATTTTCAAGAGAAACCTATAGTATGTGGGTCTCACACCAAGAATAGATATAAAACTATACTTCCCAATGAGCACTCGAGGTTCATATTGCGATCTGATGTGGGTACTACGGAAGGATACATTAATGCCAATTTTATCAAGGTAACTATACCTAAGTACTATTTACAAGCATCTTTATAACTTACAATATACAACCTAATACTATTATGGCCGAAATGGCCTCATTATCATCATCATCAGTGGCGCGTCTTGGGAGAGACCAATGTCCAGCTGTGTACTGATATAGGTTGATGATGATGGTCAGTCAAAAGCGAAAAAAATACTAGGTAAGTAAATGTAATATCTATCTTCATGTGTCATACCTAGCTTTAAATTTTCGTTTCAGGGGCATGAGTACACGAAAAACAGCTACATAGCTACCCAAGGCCCACTTCAGAACACAATGTATGACTTCTGGTTGATGGTCCACCAAAACTGCACCGACCATCGCAAGAACCAGCTTGCGGACCTGAACAACTCGCAGATCGTCACAAATATACAAAAAGTCGTAATGCTCACAAATTTCATTGAAAACAACCGACAGAAATGTGAAAAATACTTCCCGATAGAATTGAATGAAGTTATCATTATACCTAACGCGAACAGTAATAACAATGAATCATTTGTTATCAAAAATCAAGGGTTAATCAGAAAAGCAGGGTATACTATTAGGAAGTTAGATGTGAGATACAGTGAAAGTGAATCGCAAAGCCAGCACACTGGAGACAGTGTTTTGACTGACGAAAAAAGTGAGTTTTCGTATAAAAGTGATCCGGAATCCGGTAAAAGTGGTTCCGAGTCTGGTAAAAGTGGTTCCGAATCTGGTAAAAGTGGTGGTCCCGAATCCGCCAAAAGTAATTATCCCGAGTCCGGGAAAAGTGATGCAGACTCTAAAAGTGATCCGGACTTCGGTAAAAGTGAATCAGACACTGAAAGTGACAACACAGTGACAATATACCATTATCTGTTTCACAATTGGGCGGATCACAAATGCCCTAAAGATGTGAACGCTCTTTTAAACCTAAGCTTAGACGTATTAAAAAATAGTGAATGTAATTTTAACTCTCCCGTTGAGTTTTCAGAGTGTGCTAAATCGGATAGTCCAAAGCCGGAGTGTAAATTTGTATTTCCTCCATTAGACTCTCCCATACGTTGTGAAGTTGAAGTTTGTGTATCAACTCCTATAGATATGAATGTAGAAATGTTATCGCCTCCCACTATAGTACATTGCTCAGCTGGCATCGGTCGGACTGGTTGTTTGATAGCAATACTTAATGGTATAAAACAGTTGACAAACGAGAGTAAAGTTGATGTACTCGGTATCGTCTGTAATATGAGGTTGAACCGAGGCGGGATGGTTCAGAACTCGGAGCAATATGAACTGATTCATAAGGTTTTGTGTTTGTACGAACAGGCTTGTTTGCCGGCTCTGTAATTTGTCAGCTTGCATATTTAATTCATTTACAGTAAAATATGCATAGATATATCTATCTATAACGCAAACCAACCAAAGGTATTCTGGGAACTTTATGGCGTTACGTATTTTTTGTAAATATGTACACACAAAATGTCTCACAAATATTTGTTGTTGTAGGGATCGAACCCACGACAGCACGGCGTAGGTTCATACTTTTGTAATTAAATGCTGTGCTTTTATTGCTATTTAATTACATTGGTTCTCTAAAAATGAGCTTTGTAATTTTACGAACAAAGAATATTTAACTTTTACTTTGTTTAGTCACTAAAATAAAAATATAATTACGACGTCAACTTTCAAATAATAGCAAAAAAACCTAGTAATTTTCCTATTTGTTAAAATAGCACGTAATATTATCTGCCGATAAAGTAAGTATGTACCTATGTAATTAAATTTTCTCCACTTAGCGTGTATGTATGAAACAGCAATAACTACAAATAAACACATTATCCTAGTCAATATGACGTCTTAGTTATTATTAGGTGATGTCCTGTATGTATCCGGTTTATTTACATACTAATTATTTCGATGACCAAGTACAAGCGCCTGAATGCACACCTTAACCACTTATCTACACCCTTCAATTTGAAAACATTTGACCCTTTCCCCCTATTTGGTCCCAAATAAACCCTTTAATGAAAACTTTACAGCAAATTTGCCCCCTCTCCCCCATTATTTTGCCCAGACAGATGAACAAAAACAAAAGGCTTGCCCAATCTCGAAACTGACTCTTAGCCGTCGATAAAAAACACTTTCGAATAACTTGAGATAACATTTTAAACAAAATGAAAACGTATTTTAACTTTTTTCTTGAATTTGAAAAGTTTTGGGTTCCGGTCAGTGTCGTCTCGTCAACAATGCAGCCAAATAAGTCGTCATTTGCTTGGCATTAACTTACTTCTCACAGTAGCGCTGCACGGCCTCAACCAAATACTTATTCATTATCATCATCATTAACTTATTGTAGGTCTCTCGAAGTCGCGCTGAGGTCGGTCTTTAGCTCTTCTTGGGATAGGCAGTCTTCGGTAGATTTAGCCTGGACTACCGGATCAACTAGGTTTCTATGTAACAGTAATGTACAAATTGAATTTCAAAATATTTATTGTACCTACAATTTACAATTTAGCACTCGATGTGCTAACAAATAAATCGACTTCCTAATCCCGAACCTTGTATCAAAGCATACAGATTTTAAAATAATCAACAAATTATTCACGTACATTCACACATCACACTCTAGTCCCAAACTAGGCAAAGCTTGTACTATGGGAACTAGATTGCTGATAGAATACTTACATACATTTTTTTTTTGTAAATAAATAAATAGCAACACCCCGACACAGAACAAATATTTATGTTCATCACACAAACATTTGCGCTGGGTGGGAATCGAACCCCAGAGCATGGCAGGCTAAGCTACTTACAACTGAGCTGTGACGCCAGTCAACTATAATTTTACCAGTAGTTCTTTAAGGTCTGATGATGACCAGCATATGATGATTAAGGCTGGAGATTCACATAATTATATACAATCTTAGAAAGTTGTTAATTTTTTTTTAAGAAATACCTACTACCTTTTTTTTAACAACTTTCTAACTAGGAAATTGCCACCGATAGCTGGGTATCTAAGGCCCAAGGGATGATTTGTAGGAAACTACCATACCAACACTTGAGTTAAGAAAATATATAAGTTTTAAAAGTCAAAATATATGTTTGGTAGTTTCAAAGTCAAATCAAAAATGACTATATTCAATAAAATCACATGGATCATTTAGAATCGTCTTACATACTAGGTGATTCTAGATGTCAAGAAACTTATAGTTCCTACCGTTTTTTTATGATCCTTACAAAGTATTAAATACATTTACGTCATCGTACGTCATAGTCTTTTGTCTATCTACTTTAAAAATTAGAGAGGTGTCATCTGCAAACTACTATGTCACATAGCTTTTGAACGTAAGGGGCAAGGTCATTAATGTAGACTAAGAATAAGAAAGGTCCTAATATCGAGCCTTGTGGCACTCCCATATCAATGATTGACCCAGAAGACCACCAACGTCAACTTTTTGAACTCTATTAGTTAAGTAAGACTGAATAAGATCAATAGCCCGATTATGAACTCCGTAATGTTTAAGTTTGTAAATGAGAGTTGCATGACTAACACAATCAAAAGCTTTGGATAAATCGCAAAATATACCGATTGCGTCTTTTACATTTTCTCAGGCATCAAATAAGAGCTTCAAGGCATCAGTTGTAGATCGACCATTAGTAAATCCAAACTGATGACATGAAGCAGCCGGTTGGTGTTAAAATGAGGTAACAGGTGATTATGCATAACCTTTTCAAAAATTTAACTAATTGTGCAGGATCTTTATCACTTCACGACTTGTAAAGAGGTATGAGTTAACTATGTTTCATTAAGTCGGGAAAAACACTTTCGTCAAAGCATCTATTAAAAATGCAGGCTAAACACGGTACTATATCTACTATAATAGAACCTAACACTTTTGTCGACATTCCCCATTGATCTTCCATATATCCATCATAGATATTTTATATTCCAAATCTCAAAAGTTTTTACAATATATCAATAGCCTGAATATACCTTTACAACTTTCAACACCAGATTTTAATAAGTCTTAATGTAAAAACGGCTCCACGCCCCAAGTACAAGTCACAAGGACTCGCGACTTGATTCAGCGAACTGGGACTCATACCTACCACGTAATACTATGTATGTTTGCTTTGTATATATGTACTTACCTCTGCTTATATCAACAGCATTACCTCTTAGCACATGTATTTATACCAAGAACAATCATTAGTGTGATGCCAAATATTAGTGTTTGTTATTATGAATGAACCTAACTTATGTATGAAAGATACAGAAAGTATTTTATCAGAAACCTTAAGTTCAAGTTTAGCTTAGTTTGGGAGAAGATGGCGGTGTGTAAATTGTCCATTTAAATATTTTTAATTCGATTGATTATTATTTACTGAGAGTTGCATGATTGATAAATTGTAGTTACTGAGGCGACGTAATAATGCGTAGTGTTGCTGTTATATTGTTTAATCGAGCCAAATAAATCGACAGGCGTCACGTCACATCATAACTCACTTGCTAGTAGCTCGGATTTCCATGCTGACCTCTAATGTTTTGTATCTGGGTGCTATTATGTATTCTATGTATGTTTTTACAAAATAATGTTAATATGTATTCTATCAGCGATCTAGTTCCCATATTACAAGATTTGCTTAGTTTGGTAAAACATATAAAATTTTCGCAAATAAATAATAAAATATTCATAAAATATAAACACAATTAGTTTTGTGGTCAATCAATATAATAACAGACAAAATTGGTGCCTATTGTAATGTTGCAAAGGAACGGGTCCTTTGCCACATTACAATACAATTATGTACTTTGGGAAAAACATCCGCGGAAATCGAGATATTCCCAAAATATTATTTTCTTTTAACTTCTATACTTAGAATTCTGAGGGCCCACAAGAATGGTTGTGGTGGCGTTTAAAAGAACATGAAATGAGTTTCAGATTGTTTGAAAATCGAACCTGAGGGAATCGAGATATTTCCGAAAAACTGTGTTTCTTTTGTACAATACAACAAGTTTTTCAGGAATATAGTCCAGTCAAAATAGACTAAAATTATGACTCCAGCTTGCATTAATTCCCAACAAGCTGGATTTTTGTGCAGGCCTTGAATACGTCATTACAAATGATATGTCAAAAGTCCCCTTTGATCCCGCTTGTGCGTTGTTTTTTAATCGAGGTCAAAGGTCATAAATTTGCGTTTTTTGCATATATCTCTGAAACAACGAGAGCTATCGAAAAGTGGTTCAGGCAAAGTTTGTAAATCGTAAAATTGTCTACCTGGAATAAAAAACAACGCACAAGCGGGATCGATGGGGACTTTTGACATATCATTTGTAATGACGTATTCAAGGCCTGTACAAAAATCCAGCTTGTTGGGAATAGGCCTTCAAATAGTTGAAAATTTTTTGTGCGCATGCTCCAACTTCCGCCATGTTTTTCGGGCACTTTATTTAAAAATGTATGAGAAGTACACGTTTTTTGAAGAAAATAGTAATAAAACCAGTAATAATAAACATAATTTTACAATCAGTTCAATTCAAATTATTGTGCATACATAATAAAATTATATTACAAGTATTTTAATTAAAATATATAATGTTATCTTTAAGGAAAGGTAAAAAAACGTTGTTGTTATGGAGTATGCCGCAGTGATACGCGTAGTAAATCCTTTCAGAAGAATTTATATTATTTTATTGACGACCCATGTGGCGCGGCGGGCGAAGGTCCGCCTACGACGCGGAGGTTGCGGGTTTGATTCCCGCCTTGGGATAAATGTTTGTACGATCTGCAAATATTTATTCCAGGTGTTCTGGGTATTTTATATGTATAATAATAATATCTATCTATGTATTGTATTTTAATAAGTATGTCAGTCTTCTAGTACCCATTACACAAGCTGTGCTTATCTTGGGGCTAGATGATGTTGTGTGGATTGTCCAGCATTATGTATTTATTTATTTGTAATATATTTTTTTGACGACCGATGTGGCACGGTGGGCGATGGGCCACCTGCGACGCGGAAGGTTGCGGGTTCGATTCCCGCCTTGGGATAAATGTTTGTATGTTCTGCAAATATTTGTTCCGGGTGTTCTGGGTATTATAATTATGTATAATAAAAAAATATCTACCTTTGTAATTTGTATTGTATTAGGTAAGTATGTCAGTCTTCTAGTACCCATAACACAAGCTCTGCTTAGCTTGGGGCTAGATGATGTTGTGTGGATTGTCCAGCATTATTTATTTATAATTTTCATCTCTTTTATATTAAGATATTTATTATTTTTTTTGCATTTACTTTTACTCATTATTATATAATTATTATTATCCTAATCTCTCAACTACTTAGTTCGGCTTTATTTCCTCCTTGAAGACGACCATGGTATTTTAACCATCATTGTAAATGAACACAGTTGTGGGCTTCTACGGTAGGATGCACTAACGAAGCTCCGTCAATTAATTTTTCATTTAATTGCACTATTAAAGGTGATAATGTTTGTTGCCCAGCCATTTCTTTAAAAAGTGCCCGAAACTTGCATATTACCGCGTTTTTAACATGGCGGACGCGCATGCGCTGAGCATACTGTGGACAGGTCTATTAATGCAAGCTGGAATGTCTATTTTGACTGGACTAATAAGTCGGTTCCCATAGGTTAAAAATAGTAAACGGAAGGCCTATAAAAACCCTTTAAAACGAGAGACGAGTTTTTTTAGTACGCTCCGTAGAGAATTGCCTATTCTCCTTTTTTTATTTCATTTGACAGCCTGGTCTCTATTTATACCTATCGTGGTTGTTTCAGTTTACAAAGGACAACAAATATTTAAGTGATATCAAGTCAAGTCATGTTAGTTTAAGAATTCGTACAATTTTGATTTTAGTACCATAAATAAAGTACTTACATGAGAATGTCAAATCTAATGTAAACACTACTGGGTCGACCATTGCCAGTTTACACACGAAGAATCATAATTTTATAGACTTAATAATAGGAATGTTCACAATGATTCATCAAGAAATAACCGAATGTCGTTTTGTACATAACCTACAGTAGCAGATCCCCTAATAATTATACTTACATTGAATGGGATTTGATAAGCATAAAAGAAATTTGATTTTTAATTTAAAAATGTTTTTATGCAACACATATCCAACTTTGAAAGTATTGAGTGTAACTTTACCTATTATTGTTTTTTTTTATTTGAAATTATTTATAATTAGATGTGCTTTCGTTTAAAACGGCATTAAAAGAGCTTCATTTGATTCTCACATTGTTTGAAAGTCTAACCTGTGTGAAACTAGATATTTTCAAAAAACTGTATATTTTTTTCAATAATGTAGGTATGATTTTAAGGAGTTACTCAACTTGTACAGGTTGGATTTGTATGCCCTTTTACTTAAACGCAAATACGCAACGCAATCACACACATTTTTGTGCGCCTTCCGAATTCGCAGTAGTAAAGTAACACGACGTGGCCCACGCTCCTTAGTGTATTGCCCATTCACCTTTATCTGATACGTGATCCGTCATCTATACTTATAATAAAACTGTAGAGAGGTCAATTCTGTACATTAAATATATTTTCAAAAAAACTATCAGGGGTTGATTAGTGATCGATACTGATGCCAAAAATGCAATCAGTAAAATTTTTGTCTGTCTGTCTGTCTGTCTGTCTGTCTGTCTGTATGTATGTTCCTTATAGAAACAAAAACTACTGGACGGATTTTAACGAAACTTAGTACAATTATTCTTCATACTCCTGAGCAACTTATAGGATACTTTTCATCACGCTACAATCAATAGGAGCGGAGTAGTGAAGGGAAATGTTGGGAAAACGGGAGAAGTTACTGTTAGGAATAGATACTCCTTTAATATCTATAACCAGCCTTAGATGTTACCATAGCAACCAAACGTTGTTGATTGTCATCAATGTCACTATCTTCACTTGACTAAATATATTCTTTACAGTATACGTTAATAATATTCGTTTATTTATTGTAACCGTTTTATTCGATTCTACAGTATTTATATCTGCTTTAACATGGTAGCAGAGCGTGGTTAAGGTACCCTGATGGTTCTACTTTACTGCATCAGAAATCGTACATCGCTCGCATATTGCAAAGGTTTGTCATGGAGAAATGTAAGCCAGTGCCAACACCAATTTTAAAAGCAAATAATGCTCAAGATGTTAATGAAGTTTCTGTGAACTTCCCGTACCGTGAAGCTGTTGGATCACTAGCTTATTTGATGGATCACTAGCTTATTTGATGACAAGCACGAGGCCTGACATAGCCTTTGCTACAGTGTTGTATCTCGAAATTTAGATAAACCTACAAGGGAGAACATCATCAATATCAAGAGGATAATGCGATACTTGAAAGGGACTATAGAAGAAGGCATCGTTTACAAGCCAGGAAATAATCATAGTTTAGAATGTGACGCTGACCACGGAGGTGATCATGAAACTGGAAGGTCTACCTCAGGCATTCTTTGTATGTATGCTGGAGGTCTAATATCTTGGAATAGTAAACGCCAGAGCACAGTAGCGATTTCATCCACCGAGGCAGAAATAGTGGCAGCAAGTTAAACTGCTAGCGAAATTATTTGGCTTCAAAAGATCATGAAAGATATCAGCAATTAAGATGGCTAAGAATCCGCCAGAATTCCACCAAATGACCAAAAACATAAGGATACGATCATTCTTTATACGAGAATGTGTTCAAGATGGAAGCATTACCATCTGCCATGTGCCAGCAACCAGGCAGATTGCTGATATGCTCACCAAACCACTTTATGGGCCTAGAATTGAAAGTCTCAAGAAGATGGCTGGCATTTTATAAGAGGTGGATGTTAGGAATAGATACTCCTTTAATATCTATCACCAGCCTTAGATGTTACCATAGCAACCTAAACGTTGTTGATTGTCATCAATGTCACTATCTTCACTTGACTAATTATATTCTTTACTAATATTCGTTTATTTATTGTAACTGGTTTTATTCGATCCTACAGTAGGTACTTATATCTAACAGTTTTAACAGTTACTCCATTTTTTAAGCTTCCGTCGCGAGTGCAGCCTTAATGGTTCAAGTTTCATAGAAATCACGTATGACGGAAATATTCTACATAAAATTGTCTAAAAAATATCCCGCAACAGCATATGTCTATCTTTTGTGGTTGTCTCACAATAACACGTGTAACTCCTGATAGCTTAGCAGTTCGGAGCATTCTGATTATATTTGTTTACTCTTACATTTATAATACTCTCACTCATCCCTAATTTTAAAGTTAATTTTTAAAAGTTAACATTATTACCTACCTATTCAATAAAAAAATAATCACAGAATAAATCGGTATAGAAACACCAAACCAAACTATTCAGTTTTCCGTCATAGACTGCTCTTTACCATCAATTTTCTTCATAAGAAGATAGTAATGGGTTATAGCAAAATCTCTTAAAACGGCACGTAGACGAAGTCGCGGCGGGAACAGCTAGTTATATAATAAAACTATAATTTTATATGAGATTTTTATATTATTTTGTTATTAATATGAATTTGCCTTTAAATATCGCACAATAAGTTTTTCTTTTTTTTTTACTTAAGTTTTAAGATGTGTAAATTTTAATCGTATTTATATGTATATAGAAATAAATAAATTATTTGTGTGTTTTAGATACTTAAAGGAAATATATTTATTTATTTCTGTTATTTTTTTTTGTTGTGAGAGATATAATATTAAGGTTTATAGTCAAGCATTTAAATAATATCTAATAATGTACATATAATACTTATGTCTGCGTAAGACCTGATTTTTCATATATCATATGATTTGAAGTAAAAATTATAGTATGTACCACATTTTGTTTTAGTTTTTTTTATTTGGTTCCTTGGTGTTTTTATTTATAGGTAAGTACAAAACAAAAAATACTTGTTGAAAATTGTAATTGTACCTGTAGGTATGCTTTGTGTCGAACGAGTTTCAAAAACACTTAAATACTTACTAAATTTAGCAAGAGTTGTACCTAGACACCGCGCCGCGGTTACTGAGCACGCAATATTGTATTAAGTATGTTGTACAAACGCCAAAGAGAACTTCATAGCGATAACTAACTAATAAATGCCAAGTGAGAGTCGGACTCGCGCACGAAGGTTCCGTACAAAAAAAAGAAAAGTTTTGTAATAAGAGCTCCCCTCAAATATTTATTTTATTCCGTTTTTTTTCGTATTTTATTCCGTCTTTCATCTCTGAAAATATCAACTCTATCACGGTTCATGAGATACAAACTGACAAACGGAACGACAGATTGAGTCTTAGTAATAGTGTCTCATTTTATTCTATGGGTACGGAACCCATTTCGGAGCATTCTGGTTATATTTGTTTACTCTTACGTTTTTACCTTAATAAATTATTATGCTTGGGTAATCTTTATAAATAAAATATATTTATTGAACAAAAATTTGCTCAAAAATTTGCTTCCACTATAAGTGTGGTAAAATAATGATTAAGAAAAAAATGTTCAAGCATTAAATATGATTGAGATCTGGGCTATTAGAAATGGGCATTCTTTTGAAGGCGGAAATGAAATCGTATGCTTACTGGCAGAGTTGCTTTGCTTTGCTATGGTTCCATCACAATCTCAAAATATAATACAAAGTTCACTTAGAAACTTTTCCACAAACCTTAATTTATATTAAACATAGAATACTACTATGATATACTATGACCTAAGTGTAAGCTCATCCATCGTAGAGTTAATGGAAAATAGCGAAAACAGTTTTCAAAACGTACAGGGGACAGACATAGGATAATATATAATATGTATGTAGGTATTTTCTAATAAAAATATCTTAAATAATTAATAAATTAAAAAATCTGCTTATTTGGAACAGAGTTCGCCGGGTCAGCTAGTTAAGTACCTACCTAAGTATAATTTGTATATAGGCTACACGTGTGAAGCCGGGCGTGCTGCTAGTGCTACTCGTACGTAGTCTTATTATTTGCCAAAATAAATAATACAATTTAAATCTTTTGATGAAATGATCGTGTACTGAATGTTTCGACAAAGTTGCTAAATAAGGGGTCATTGCGGACATGACACTGGGATGTGAAAATAACATACAGTAGGTACATAACGTACTTGTAGGTGACAATGAAAAACTAGTGTTTTGTACGATGTGACTTCTGTGCTGTGGGCGTGGAGAGGTACCTACCTCATAACATCTCGATACGGATGTTTACACTTACTTTAACATTAAGTAGGCACGTGGAATTAGGCACCGAAGTCTGCAACAATTAGTAAAACGTTTATTTTTATATTGTTGTGTTAACGAACTGATTTGCATACAGATTATCACGTGTGTTGAATATTTACTTTATTAGAATATGACTGTTATCGCGGCCACCGAAATACATAACCTGGGAAAATGTCAACTCTTCATCACGGTTCATGAGGAACAGCCTAGTGTGGTGTGGTGTGGTGACAGACAAGTACCTAGACAGACAGACGGACAGCGGAGACTTAGTACCTAATAGGGTCCCGTTTTACCCTTATTTCAAGTGTCCGAAACACTTTCCTCCCTCCTGTAAGTTTGTTACACTTGATGAATAGCCATTTACTTTGTTTTGTACTTATAAAAAGATAAGGTACATACATACAAATTATACGTTCATAGTTTACAAAGCGGAAATTATTAAAACATTTTTTATTAGGTAATTGTCCATGATTAGGTACATTAGGTACGACCGATGTGACGCGGTGGACGAAGGTCCGCCTGCGACGCGGCAGGTTGCGGGTTCGATTCCCGCCTTGGGATAAATGTTTGTACGATCTGCAAATATTTATTCCAGGTGTTCTGGGTATTTTATATGTATAATAAGAAATATCTTTGCATGTAATGTATTGTATTAAGTATGTCAGTCTTCTAGTACCCATAACACAAGCTCTGCTTAGCTTGGGGCTAGATGATGTATGTTGTGTCGATTGTCCAGCATCATTATTTATTTATTAGTTACGGCCATGTTTCGTTTAGACATGAATTTTTATTATCATTTAACTTCAGATGTGATTGTGGCCAAGCGTTTGCCTATATCTAATGTATAAAAAAAAATAAACGAAATCCAAAAACAAAACCGGATTGATAATGTTTGCTTCGCTCATTCTAACAATTAACAAATACTTACCTACCTTGGAAAAATTACATTGCGTAGCATCTACCTACTCTAAAGTAGGTAGGTACCTACTTGTCATAATTTGTTAAACATTTTAAAATAATGTAAAGTTTCTTTTTTACAATAAATAAATAAACAATAAACCTACATCTTCGATGTGTCAAACCCACATTTTTTCAAATAGTTTTAATACTTATTACGGTAGGTACACTTATTTTAATTGCTCGCAAATCTCAAACCGTTAAACTAATTTTCATAATTAATTTCTAATAACACGTAAATTCAAAAATGTGTTAACCAGAACCTTCTATTCATAGTTATATTTTCATCCACTCTACGATGGCTGCGCTTACACTTAGGTACAAATGCTATCGCTTATATTGTATTTTATATTGCATTTTAAAACTCCCTACTCTCGAGCCGAGCGAGAGTCGTCTCTCGGATATCCATACAAAAATATAAGGACATCCAAGAGACGACTGTCGGCTCGAGAGTAGGGAGTTTTAAAATGCAACCTCGGACTAAGCCCTCTGCATTGAAGTACCTACCTCGGTACTTACCTGACGCAATTGGCTTGTAAAGCTTGAGGGTTACGTGAATCACACATGCATAAAAAACAGCCGACATAAACACCTGTCATTGCCGTCAATAATATGCATTTACTTAAGTACCTACCTTTATTTTATTGATAGAGCCTGTTTTTATTACAAATATACCTACCCCAAATCATCTTAGCTTTGTTATTTTTTAGTAGGTACGTAAGGTCGATTATTACTTTGTCAATTTTTTGTGAAGCGGTTGGGTTGTCCGTGGCCCGTGGCATCGACCTGTTCTTCTGACGCAAGACTAGCGTAGCGTCATTCGTTATGGTTCGGTTTTCAACGTCTTTTTAGTATATATCTTAGTTCCGTATGTCTAGAACTTAGAAGGTCCAGTACAGTACAAACTTAACACAGCATATTAGGTACTAGACCTAAGTGCCAGAGCTTGCAAATAAATTTGATTTATCATAAAATAATCAAGCGAACTTGTGGACTCGTTTTATATGAGATTAAAAAATGCTACAATCAGATAGTGGGTCGTACGTAGCCGCCTCGGGAGTCGCGAGAGGTCACAAAGATTATAAATAATAAAAAAATAAAAAAGCTTTTATTATTCCTTAAAATTATTTACAAAAACAAGTATTAAAAAAAACCTAATTTAAAAATTAAGGACCCCTTTGCTAGTATATATAGGCTTCCTCCAAAAGTTTCCAATCTTTTCTGTTTGCCGCTTTTTCTGTCCAACTCTTGCCTGCTATCTGTATAATTTCGTCTAGCCATCTTTCTTGAGGCCTTCCTCTTCTCCGCTTGCCTGGGGGGCCTCTCCATAGGGTTGCTGAGCGGGTCCACCTGTTGTCTTGTGTGCGTATCAAGTGACCCGCCCACCTCCACTTTAAGGCTTGTGAAGTTGTGCGTGTTGAAGAGCGTCTATAACTTTAGTCTTTTTTCTTATGAGTGTATTTCTTTGTTTATGTTTAGTAAGTTCCTTTCCATTCCTCTTTGGCAAACTTGAATTTCATTTTTTGCTGTGTTATTAAATACCCAGGTTTAGCAGGCATAATATGTGAGGCAAGGAAGTAGACATGAATTCATTACTTTCGTTTTTAATTTTATTGGTAACTTAGATTTCATAATTTTTTTAGCTCCAATATTTGTTCCAAGTTAAATTTATTCTTCTGTTAATTTCTTCTATATTTCTGTTTTTATTAAACGATATTTGTTTTCCTAGATATATATAGCTGTCTACATATTATATTCCTTTGTTGTTTGCTTTTATCGATTCTTTAGATCTATTTGTTAGTATTTTCGTTTCCAATGTGTTCATTTGTAGACCAACTTTATTGCTCACTTTGTGTAGGTCATTTAGCATATTTTCAAGTTGATTTGAAGATTCCGATAGTAGAACAATATCATCTGCAAATCTTAAATGGCTGAGGCGTTTGTTGTTTATCAGAATACCTTTGGGCCAGACCACAACAGTGCGTTGCGGCGTCGCATCGCAAAAACAACATCGCACAGCTATGAAATTTCTATAGAAATTTCCACGATGCGTCGTTGATTTTTGCGATGCGACGCCGCAACGCACTGTTGTGGCCTGGCCCTTTGTCTTGCCAGTCTAGCATCGACATGGTGTGTCGTAAGACGGCAATAAACAGTTTAGGAGATAGAGGGTCTTCTTGTCTGGCCCCTTTGCATATTTTAATGGTGTCGCCAGTTCGGTCTAACCTTACTCTACTTATGCTCTTTCTATATATATCTTTGATAACATTCGTATAAGCAGTTGGTACTTGTAGTGCTGAAAGTGTTTCCCAAATGGCACTGTGATAAATCGAATCGAACGCCTTAGTTTAGTCGACAAACCCAATGTAGATTGGTCTATTAAATTCTTCGTATTTTTCTATTATTTGTTCGACCGTTTGGATGTGGTCGACCGTGCTGAATCCTTTGCGAAAGCCCGCTTGTTCGATAGGTTGACATTTCTCGACATAAGTTTGCATTCTGTTTTCTAGACATGAAGCGAATAACTTGTATTTGCTTGACATTAAGCTGATTGGGCGATAGTTCCCGACATCAGCTGGATATCCTTTTTTGTATAAGAGGATTATATCTGAAGTAGCCCATGAGGACGGAACTGTTTCACTAATTAGTATTTAATTAAATAAGTTTGTGAGTGGTTTTGTCAGTACACTTTTTGCCTGTTGTATAAGTTCGTTAGAAATATTATCAGGCCCGGGGCTTTTGTCAGATTTTAATTTCGTTATCTGTTTTGCTATTTCATTTTCTGTGAATGCTTCTGGGGTAAACTCTGAATAGATTTCTTCATCCTTAGGTTTTGGTGATTCTTGATATTGAGCTTTTGTATTTTCTTCTTCTATTTTATTTGCCGGTCCATACAGATTATTGTAATAATCTTCAGCAATATTTATAATTTCTGCTCTGGTCTGATTTTTATTTACTTTTTTATTAGTTTTTAAGTTTGTTTCATTTTCCAAATCCACGTTTTTTCTTTATTTTATTTCTTTGAAACACAACTGCTTCTGCGGGAACAGCAGACCTCGCGAGCCTTTATATTATAACCATGCTATAGCTATAGCTATATATTGCTATAGCTGATTACACCATCTTGTGTGAAAATTCCGAGTGAGCCTTTTTTTAAATTGAAATCCGTCAATAAAAGTGCTATTCCCTCAACTCTCCCATTTTGGTCGTGTCATGAAAAAGTTAAGAACACTGAAATATAGATACATAATAATCTACTCAGCTACTCCATCAAGTTCTCGTGGTAAGCTGATCAAGTAACTACATACTTACCCGTTTTTGATAACCGTAGTCAATGACAAGAGAAGTTTGACAATCCTAGATAGTTTTTTCTAAAGGTCACGATACCTATTTAGTTAGATACATTAATGTAACGACATTGTTTACTCTCAATCTTTATTATTTATCAGCAGCTTTAGCATTTATCTATACTTACTAATATTATCAATGAGGTAAAATTTGTGAGTTTGTAAGTATTTTTGTTAAATTGTAACTTACAATCATTCAGTAGATCTTCTTTCACTAAATGAAAGCCACATTATTGAAGAGTGTCATAGGACATATAAAAACTGAAAAATAAAAAGGCTTTTACGTGGTAGACCGTTTTGCAAAGTGAATCGGAGTAAAAACGGTCGAATTATGCCCAACGAAGTGGACACGGGTCAGCTAGTTAAATAATAAATGACGACCGATGTGTCGCGGTGGGCGAAGGTCCGCCTGCGACGCGGAAGGTTGCGGGTTTGATTCTCCCGCCTTGCGATAAATGCTTGTACTATCTGCAAATATTTATTCCGGGTGTTCTGGGTATTTTAAATGTAAGTATAATAAAAAAATATCTATCTATGTAATGTATTGTATTAAGTATGTCAGTCTTCTAGTACCCATAACACAAGCTCTGCTTAGCTTGGGGCTAGATGATGTTGTGTGGATTGTCCAGCATTATTTTTATTTTATTCTTTTTAATCCACTTTAGTAAAGTGGTTCTCAATTCAGCACTTTGTATCTTTTTTGTCCTCGTATCTTATTTATATTTCCTATTACAAATACATAAATAATGATGACGTTTAAAGATCCAAACTTTACTTTGAGTTATTCATAATAATGTTTATATAGTTAGGTGTAAATGACGAATAATAGGTATATTTTTTTTGTTAAAATTACACTTGCTGCTAACCGTAATCTGCAAACAGAAGTAATTGTGTAAGTGTGTAAGCGTTTTTTATGAGTAAATACAGTTATTAATGTAGTTGGTAAGTACATGCACAATAGAATAGTCTATTCTATTGTACATGTACTAACCCTATAGACGATAGAATACGTACCTACTGTAGTTTTTTTTTTCTTTCAGTGAAACACTTTCGTTGTGCGGAAATGATAAGCTAATTACTTTCCGAGTGACCAACATACTTAATTAAGCGAGGAAAAATGCTTGAATACATGATCTAGGATGTTAAATTATTGACACGTGGGGCCATTCATACGTCAAGCGCAGACCAGACCAGTACCAATCGAAAGGCGCCGGGGGAGTTCTGTTGTGCATGTTCTCGGCCAACACATTTAATATTCTTGATTATGAGTAGTTATGTAGTGCACAATTACCTAGTGCAATGAGAAAATCAAAATCAAAATTAAGGTACCTACTTACCAAAAAAACACCAAAACTGTGTAAGCCAAGCACCTGGTTAGGTACACGTTACACCAAACGGCTAACCTAACCTAATTGTACTGCATTTAGATTCAGTGCATATTTGGTGCCTAAGGTATGTACCAAAAAAGTCTGTTATGAAAACCCAGTAGCTGGAGAGTTATAAGATAAAATGTATGTGTAAGACAATGTGTGTCTTTAGCTTCTACATCTGGTTACGGAAAACGGCTAAATAGCGAGATTTGGGTAATATGGGCTTAACTTCGGTGTTTTTTAAGTAGGTACGCCAATTTTGAACAAGATTTCCAGAGTGCACTTATCTGCACTAAAAAAATTGCATCCTCGAAAATCAAGTATGTATAGAGATATCTTTAATGTGTTTTATGGGGACATACACACAGCTTTTTGAAAAAGTATTTTTGACCCCAATAAATTGAGAAGCGGAATGCAGCTGCGCGGAAGGATTTCAATTGCTGCAGCAACTAGTTTCTCCGCTGTGAGGAGATCGAGCGAGCCTTGTACCTGGAGTCCAGGTCCTGAGCCCTTAGTCCGAAGACGCATTTTAAAACTCCCTACTCTCGAGCCGACAGTCGTCTCTCGGATGTCCATACATTTTTGTATGGCTATCCGAGAGACGACTGTCGGCTCGAGAGTAGGGAGTTCTAAAATGCACCTTCGGACTAAGGGCTCTGGACACGAGACGTTCTTTATAATGCTGCTGCCACTGATTGCACTAATTGCTTGATCGTAACGTACTATTGTATCGAACCTGTGTCTAGGGACGAACGAAACTTTGGAGTTGCATGCATTGCATCTTACTAGAAACCATAGGTACTTACTTTTTATTATTTAAATTTTATGGCTTAGGTACGCATTGCAGCATCGGCATTTAGCGTTCTCCCATTAATGAAATTATATTAGATACCTACTTATGTCACATGGGTCTGGGAGTGCTATCGAACGAGGCCTAGTGACGTCGGCTGCTGCCTGCTATCCACTATGCAAGCGTGTTTCTGTAGGTTTAAGTGAATGTCATGTGCGAAGTTCATCTTAGTTGAAAATGTTTTTGTACTTAAGTAGGTACTTATGCTCAACTCTGCAGTTCGCGTCCGGTGCGAACTACGTAGGTACCTACTTGTGGTTTGACTAAGTAAATATTTTGGTTTTGAAGTAGGTACAGTACATATTGCAGGTTGTACCCACCCTGGCGTGGTCAGTATGACCATGATAAATAGATTACAATCGGACGAATGACCACCAAAACGTCCAAAACAATCAGAGCGTCTATTTCAAATAATCACGTAACGGTTTATACCTAGGTATATGGTAGGTATATGGGTATGTATTTATCAAATACTTGTAATTGTAAGTAGATAAGATCGGATTATTTACAACACTAGTTTTGATTTGCGAGTTCATCGCCTTTTAACCATTATTCGTTCAAATTAAAACAGTTAGGTACTTACCTACTTAGCTTCAACATTAAAATATAATATAATATTGGGTCTGAACCTACACTAAGAATAATCTTATAAAAAGGCGTATTATACCTTAGACAGCTATAGCTGCAAGGCCTGGCGGTGCTCCAGCCCCACGGGCCCCACGGGCCCCACGGGACCCACGGGCCCACCCGTCCACAGCACAGCGTCCATTTGCAATGTTACTTATATTCTCTTGTTTTGTTTATGTACTTGGTAGGTAATACATTGTAGTAGGCAATTCATCGTTCCTGAAGCGCAGTGTCTGTCCTTTTGATTTATGTAGGTATAGTCCAGTCAAAATAGACATTCCAGTTTGCATTAATTCCCAACAAGCTGGATTTTTGTGCAGGCCTTGAATACGTCATTACAAATGATATGTCAAAAGTCCCCATCGATTCCGCTTGTGCGTTGTTTTTTATTCGAGGTCAAAGGTCATAAATTTGTATTTTTTGCGTATATCTCTGAAACAACGAAAGCTATCGAAAAGTGGTTCAGGCAAAGTTTGTAAATCGTAAAATTGTCTACAAAAATACCTCAACACTTTTCTTCTACAAAGCATCGTTTTCGAGATACAGTGACTTTAGACCGCAGGAAAATCGTCGAAGATGCTGCGTTTTTTTCATTTCAGCCGTTTTATCTGCTTCATTGCCACAGAACAAATAGTATTTCTTGAAATTTACTGAAAGGGGTGATGGGTTCGATGGGTTAGTTCTCCTCCGAGGTAATGAATCGTCTTTTTGTTTCAAGAAATACTGTTCGTTCTATGGCAATGAAGCAGATAAAACGGCTGAATTGAAAAAACGCAGCATCTTCGACGATTTTCCTGCGGTCTAAAGTCACTATATCTCGAAAGCGATGCTTTGTAGAAGAAAAGTGTTGAGATATTTTTGTAGACAATTTTACGATCTACAAAATTTGCCTGAACCATTTTTTCGATAGCTCTCGTTGTTTCAGAGATATACGCGAAAAACGCAAATACCCAGGTTAAAGTCATAAATTTGCGTTTAAAAGTCATAAACGAGAGCTATCGAAAAATAGTACCGACAAAGTTTGTAGATCGTAAAATTGTCTACAAAAATATCTCAACACTTTTCTTCTACAAAGCATCGCTTTCGAGATATAGTGACTTAAGACCGCAAGCAAATCTACTAAAATACTGCGTTTTTTTCATTTCAGCCGTTTTATCTGTTTCATTGCCATAGAACGAACAGTATTTCTTGAAACAAAAAGACGATTCATTACCTCGGAGGAGAACTAACCCATCGAACTCATCACCCCTTTCAGTAAATTTCAAGAAATACTATTTGTTCTATGGCAATGAAGCAGATAAAACGGCTGAAATGAAAAAAACGCAGCATCTTCGACGATTTTCCTGCGGTCTAAAGTCACTGTATCTCGAAAACGATGCTTTGTAGAAGAAAAGTGTTGAGGTATTTTTGTAGACAATTTCACGATGTACAAACTTTGCCTGAACCACTTTTCGATAGCTTTCGTTGTTTCAGAGATATACGCAAAAAATACAAATTTATGACCTTTGACCTCGAATAAAAAACAACGCACAAGCGGAATCGATGGGGACTTTTGACATATCATTTGTAATGACGTATTCAAGGCCTGCACAAAAATCCAGCTTGTTGGGAATTAATGCAAGCTGAAGTCATAATTTTAGTCTATTTTGACTGGACTAGTACTTATTTTTTCTTTTTTTTACTCATTAGTAGATATGTCTCTGATATGACTGTATATAAATAAATAATGTAATAAATAATGTTGGACAATCCACACAATTTCATCTAGCCCCAAGCTAAGCAGAGCTTGTGTTATGGGTAGGTACTAGAAGACTGACATACGTAATACAATACATTACAAGGATAGATATGTTTTTGTAGGTAAGTATACATATATAATACCCAGAACACCTGGAATAAATATTTGCAGATCGTACAAACATTTATCCCAAGGCGGAAATCGAACCCGTAACCTTCCGCGTCGCAGGCGGACCATCGCCCGCCGCGCCACATCGGTCGTCAGAGAAGTACATATCATGATTATGTTGCATTTAAACGTTACGAAGTTAAATTGACACCGCACTGGAACTTCAGTATTTATTTTAATTGTAATATTTTGTAAGAAGGATCAAATAAAAAACCGGTAGGAACCAGGCCGTAAGTGTCTTGCCCGTTCTTCTAGGCTCTGGTCGCGTGGAACTGGCACCTAGAATCACCTAGTTTAGTATATTAGACGATTCTAAATGATCCTTGTGATTTTACTGAAACCTCTCGTTCTAATGATTTAATAGGTAGGTACCTGATAGTAATGAACTAAACTAGATTCAGCATTTGCAAAACAAACAAAAGTATGTGGAACAAGGCCTTCAATGAAATGCTGAGTAACATAAAATCGAATCGGTGCTTATCATATTATAATATACATACCTACAACATTACGTACTTACACGGTATTTCAAATTCAATCATAACAATAATAGATAGGTCGATTACCAAATAGATAATCAATTACTTGAGCATTGGAAATTAAATTAATTTCTAGTGTAGCCTGACCAGCATTCCTGTCTGTGTGATGAACATAAATATTTGTTCTGTGTCTGTTTGTTTCTATGTATTCTATGTATGTACAAAAAAATATGTAAGTACCTACTTATATCAGCAATCTAGTTCTTTACATAGTAGGTACAAGTACAAGCTTTGCTTAGTTTGGGAGATAGTGTAATGTGTGAATTGACCATGAATATTAATTAGTTGGTAGAACAAATTCGAAATCCGTCTCTTCTAATAGTTTTCTTTTTAAAATGTCGTATCTAGACGAAGCTCTAACTGCTTGGCGTAGTGCTTGCGCGGTTCGGCCGAGGATCTCTACAGACGGAAATATGCAGGTCTCGACAGGGCCTACACATTTGCTCCTCTTGGGGTAGAGACTCAAGTCCGTGGGGTGCCGAGGCCCTCCAGGATTTCAAAATTATTTCTGGGCGTCTTTTCTTGTCGACGCGTGCCCCGAGGGCTGTTAATCAACTGGCCCAGCGCATCAACATTGCTATTCGTTATCAATTACATAAATTAATTTAAAATGTCAAACTATTCACAGTCACAAAAGCCAAAATAATATTCAGACAAACAATATCTATTAATTAATAAGTACAAAAAATAAATGCAATTTAAATCGTCACTCTCGCAGATATTAGTTATTAGAAACATATTTCTTACATTCATCCGCAGACACATCGCATTCTGGGTTGGCTGACAGAGCAGAGCTCAACAATGAGATGAGGGCGAAATTTATCAAAGGACAGCAACAGCTAATAGGAGCAAAGGTTGCATCTTCCTTTTGTTGTAATTGGACTTTTATTTTTGAATGCAGCCAATGACAGATAGACCTTTCCTCATCTAGAGTTCAAACTAAAAGGTCATAAAGACAGCTATAAAAAGGGTTGTCTAAATGTTGTGTCAAGTTACGTATTGGAGAAAAGTTTAATGGGCATTTCATGAATGAAAAATAAAATAAATCAAAAGTCGTAGAACAAATGTTTTTATTTTAATTTATTTTATTCGGAATACAAACAATGTACAAACTACACTCTTGGACAAAATTAGAGGAACGTTACAAAAAAGACACAGATCGGACGTAAAAAGTTTTTTTTGTATGAAGTATAAACATTTTATTAAGCACTTTTTTCATTTTAATATTTTTAATGAAAATTAAACTAACTTCATTAAAAAAACACAATACTAATCCAATTATGATTTTGAGATCTTCTCAGATGCTTCTTTGACAGGTTGGGGCGCATCTTGTTTGAATAAAAAAGCAAATGGGTTCTGGACAGAAGAAGAAAAGAGTTACCATATTAATATTTTAGAATTGTTAGCAGCATTATTCGCCTTAAAAATATTTGCTAAAGATCTTGTCAATACACAGGTTTTGCTTCGAGTTGACAATACGACTGCAATATCATGTATAAACCGTATGGGTAGCGTTCAATTCCCACACTTGCACAAAATAGCTAGAAACATTTGGGATTTCTGTGAACAAAGACATATATATATTTATGCTTCTTATATTAAATCGTGTGACAATTTTGTAGCAGATTTTGAGTCGCGAAAGTTACAAATTGAAACTGAATGGGAACTAGGAGCATACGCTTTTTCAGATATTATTAAGGCGTTTGGAGTCCCTGAAATAGATTTATTTGCAAGTAGATCCAACGCCAAATGTGAAACATTTGTATCATGGAAAGCTGATCCTTATGCATATTGCATTGACGCTTTTACTATGAAATGGAGTAATCATTTCTTCTATGCGTTCCCGCCGTTCGCGATAATTCTCAAAACCCTTAGTAAAATAATTGTCGAAGCGACGCGTGACCCGAGGGCTGGTGAGTATCTGGCCCAACGTATCAGCATTGCTATTCAGCGCGGCAATGCAGCCAGTGTCTTGGGTAGATACGCTTCCGATTGGTACTGATTTGGATCAGTTGAACTATCTATAGATCGTTTGCAACGGTCTGTAGATGGCTCAGCTGTTTCTTATGTATTTTATATGTAAATGTACATTTTGTAAATACTGTATAGTCGTAAGTTTGTTTGTGAATAAATTATTATTTACTACCCAATACTAATCAATAGAAATCACAAAAATGATGTTTTGAAGAATTAACCCTTCAATCATCCGGGCCGGGCCGGGCATTGTCCTGCTTTAATTGAAGCTTTATTTAGCTTTAATTAACCCCCCTTTCGGGATTATAGGGATGTTATGTTACACGTTGTATAGCCAACCCCATAGGTAAACGTGACGTGGGAGCGTCAAGGAGTTACGGAGTGACGAGGTATGTATGACTGTTACAATCGGAACCTAACTCGATTGCAGATATATGTACCTACTACACGTCACAGGCTACTACGCTATTATGTAAAACAATAAAAACAAACATAGTCGAATTGAGAATCTTCTTTCATGAAGTCGGTTATTAAAAAAGAAGTTTTAAAAAAGAAGGTTAAAAAAGGTTAAAAATATACAGTCATCAATCACACATTAAAAAAAACGTTAATATTATTTTTAAACTCTCTAAAGCCCTTAGCTACAAAAAATACTGTATAAATATCTGTTCTTATTTATTGGGATATGAAATCTATATCGGACAAGCCAGCTGGTGCATGCGAAGGAAGATCAGTCACTCACAGTGGCAACTCACTGGCTGTTGTCTTTTGTTACATATCTACTCAGCACTACATAAAGCACGCTAGCTCTTTCTTGTTTTGGAGTGTAATGCTCACTTTACAAGCTTTTAAGTTAGCTAGGTCATTGTCATTATGATTAGGGTTATCATTTAGGAACTTTGCAGCCTTTAACTTGTGTAAACATAAACAGTCACCGACCAATTTGCAGTGTGTAAACAATACTATGGTGTTTATTGTCCAATATTTGTTTTGTCGGCATTTAACATTATTAGTTAATGTTAGACGTAGCAAATACTTATTGGGTATTGATGAGGTCAAAAACAACTACTAAAATACAAATTGACCGCCATTTTCTATTTCTAGTGTTTATGTTTTAAGAATTCCTATATGTACTTATAATATTTTTGTACATCGCTTCTGATTTGTCAGTTTTTTATTTGTGTTGTTATGCTATAGAAGTCAAATCGAACCATGCCATGGATAAGTTTCGCTAACTGAAATTTTACCTTGAGCATCATCAAGCTATTCAGCCCACTGCGGTATCAGTCCCCTGCAGTATCAGTCCACTGCAGTATCAGTCCATTGCAATGTCAGTCCACTGCAATATCAGTCCACTGCAATATCGGTCCACTGCAGTACGTAGGTCTCGCAAGACGCGCTTCTTCACGGTCTTAGGCTCTTCTCATCCAGTGCTTGCGAGCTACACTCCGTAGATGGTCACCTCTTCTCGCCGGAGTGCGTCTTACAATACACAATGCCTAAACTCCACTCTAGTTTATCAGTCTTGCATTTCATTCCAACTAGATAAGACATCCTTTCAAATAAAACTGAATAATCAATTTGAAGGTCTGATCTAAGACTCAAACGTAGAAGACACTCTCTCAAGATTTACTGTGTAGGGTTTTAACTAGAGTCCGATCGAAACTGGTTTTCCGGCCGAAACCGAATGTTTCGCCATGGCTTCAGTTTCGGCCGAAACCGAAACACACTTGGTAAATTATAAAAATTCCCTAAAATACAAAGGAGAATGGGCATTATGGGCCCCAACAAAAATAAGTCCCTCAGGGTTGTTATTTAGTAGGTACGTTGAAAAGGGCTTTTATATTTAAATATAAATATATTTAGGAAATAAAATCCGTCCTATAGAAATCCAGTTATTTTGAAAAGCTGTTTTTAATTTAACATCGTATTAAGTATTGAGAATTCTGAAGGCCGATAAAAATAGATTTGGTTGCGTTTGAAAGGGCATTAAAAGAGCTTAATTTGATTCTTAGATTGTTTAAAAATCCAACTTATGATAAAGAGATGTTTCTGAAAAACTGTTTTATTTTAATACTACATGATTTTCAGGAATAACTCAACTCATACAGGTTGGATTTTTAAAAAGCAATTACAGGCATTTAAGGCCTTCGAATTCGGAGTAATACGACGTTAAAAAAACAGTATTTTCAAAACATCTCGACTTCCAAGTGACAGATTTTTTCAAAAAACAAGAAAGGCCTGTAATATAGCTTTCAAACGTATTACTTATGTGGCAACAACATGAGCTATCTGAACGGCGCACGATAATTCCCAAACAGGGTCACCAAGATTAAAGAAAGCATATTAAGACCTTAAAGTTAAGATCATAATACACAGTTTACAACTAATTCAACTAGGTAAATAAACAACATAGAGTCGAATTCATCCGTGTGTCGACTTTAAAAAGGAGATTTTAAAGTCGGTTGAAAAGTAGGGATTCGCACATAGCATAGGTACATTTAGCTAAGTGTACATCTTCCACTGAGGGCCTTCCGATCTGGAATAGGACCTTCCGACATCCTAATGCGGTCACTAATGTAATGCAGGACACCACCTTTCAATTAACCGCACATGCTTTGAATATTTAGTTTCAAGGTACCCACTCGTAACACTAACAACTGATTAATACTTCGATTTGCGAGTATACAATAATACGACTGGTACAAATTGTAAATAGCACTTCTGCCGTACAAAGTCAAAGTCAAATATTTCTTTATTCAATACTAGTAGTATGCCCCGGCGTTGCACGGGTAGCCTATATAAAAAATATTATTATAATATAGCCTATGTTCAGCGCAGATAATGTAGCTTCATAACAGTGAGAGAAATTTTGAAATCGGTCCAGTAGTTTCGGAGGCTATTCGATGCAAACAAACAATCAAATCTTTCCTCCTTATAATATTAGTTTAGAAAATCATAAGGAACTTTTAGAATCGTCTTACATACTAGGTGATTCTAGGTGCCAGTTCCACGAGACCAGAGCCTAGATGAACGGGCAAGAAACTTGCGGCCTGGTTCCTACCGTTTTTTTATATGACCATTCTTACAAAGAATTACAATTAAACTAAATTAAGTACTGAAGTTTCAGTGCGGTGTCAATTTAACTTAGTAATAGTAGATACACTAATGAGTGAAAAAAAAGAATATAATACTTCAGCGGTACTTCAGCGGTAGGTAGGTACTTACTAGCATTCCCGTTCGCTGTGTTCCAGTTCTATCTAGTTAGACTAATTGAGTGAAACCCGAATGTAACACCGCGGGGGCATCACACACATCAGCATAGCTTCTAAGAAGAATAAGATTAATTTATTGTTTTATTGTGTACTAGTAGTAGGCCCCGGCTTCGCACGGGTAGCCTATATAAAAATATCATTTTATTATAGCCTATGTTCAGCGCAGATGTAGCTTCACAACTGTGAATGAATTTTTGAAATCGGTCCAGTAGTTTCGGAGCCTATTCGATGCAAACAAACAAACAATCAAACCATTCCTCTTTATAATATTAGTTTAGATTAAGATCTTAAAGAAGAAAACGTTTCAACCCATTTAGGAGTAGGTACATGCCTACAATACGCGTTTACGGACGCGCTTGCTATCGGTAGGGAATCAGGAGTTCAGGTGGATGCCAATATACACTGATTACAGCAAGGCTTTTGACAGAATTGATCACGTTATTCTCCTTGAAAAACTGATGCTTGCTGGAATACGATAGGATCTGCTGAGATGGTTCACATCTTATGTCCAAGATAGGTACCAAACAGTAGTAATCAACGGAGTTGCATCTTCACCGCCTCGCATCGATTCAGGAGTACCCCAAGGCTCAATCTTGGGCCCTCTTTTGTTCGCCTTATTCATAAATGATATTGACACTTGCTTCACTAATTCAAACTTTCTTCTCTTTGCCGATGACATGAAAATTTACAAGGAGATTAAGTCACCTACTGACGCAGCACTTCTTCAACGGGATCATGACAGTCTCCACAGTTACTGCTTGCTTAGCAAGCTGGATCGTAATACTCAAATGTTATACAACAACATTCACAAGGTCTGACCATTCATACACCCACACCTACAGTATTAATGATACTCTGCTAAAAAGAACTGATCAGGTAATCGATCTTGCAGTTATCATTGACTCCAAGCTTATGTTTGACCAGCACATAGATCACAAAACGAAAAGCTCGATGAAAACTCTAGGCTTTATATTGCGGATAACTAAAGACTTCAAGACATCCAAATTACTCAAAATCTTTTTTTTAATTTGATTTCCCAAAATATAGAAATAAAATAATATTCTTCTAAAATATAATATTGTACTTTATTAACAAGACTAAGCCAGAAGTAAAATGTACAAAGCAGACTTGAATCGTTTTCGATAAGCTATACCTACTAATGCAACATTTTGAATATGGGACCACCTCTGAACTTTGATCTATTAAACTAAAAAATAATCATCTTCAAAATAGATATTGCCTACCTAAATGGCAATATCTATTTTTTTTTTTACAAAGAATAGGTCGTCCTTTGACCACAAACTCACCAGGTGGAAAGTGATGTTGTGGCCGACGATGGAGCAGGACGATCTATCCTTTATTTTGTCAAACGACTTCAAAAAAGAAGGTTTTCGATTCAAATTATTATTTTTTTCTTTTTAAGTTGGTAAACTGTAGACAGGTGTGCTACGTGATTACTCCGCTGTGAACGGATAAAGATGATAAACACTAAAAATATAATAATGACCTTGATTAGCTTAACTGGGATATCACAACGATCCGTCATATCGAACGACCGACAGCACATAGTCCAGTCAAATAAGCTAAAATTTGGTAAGAATCTCGGAATTCGAGATACCCAGCTGTAAGTTTGTAAATACTTGTATATGGACACCCTAAATGTTGTCTTAAAACCTACATATGGTAGGGTGTGTGCAACTATAAAATTTCAAGGTCAAAGGTCACAAAAATAGCTTTTTTTGTAAATATCTCATTTCCTATGGGTTTTTTGCTATTTGTATGTATTACAATATTGTAGAATACGAAATTCTCTACAAATGTTTAGAAATTTGTGCTGTATTCTTTCAATTTCCTGAATGTGAACATTATATTGCGGGTTCCATACTGTGGACGCGTATTCAAGGATGGGTCTAACAAAGCTGTTATAAAGAAGTAGAAATGTGTTCGGATTTTGGAATTCTTTACCTATTCTAAGGATAAAACCAAGTATACGATATGCCTTATTTGTTATAGCATTAAAATGGTCGTTAAAGGTCAATTTATTATCAAGAAGAATACCCAGATCTCTGACTACTGTTTCTCTTGAGATAACCATGTCATTAAGCTTATAGTCAAATTTAATGGGTTTAGGCTTACGAGTAAATGTTATACTGTTGCATTTTTTAGTATTAAGAAATAATGAATTAGTTTTACAGTAATTTACTAGTCTGCACAAGTCACTTTGAAGTAGAAGACAATCTGAAAATGAGTTGATTTTCATAAGGATTTTGTTGTCATCAAACAATTAGCGTGCTGAATATTCTTAGTAATATCATTAATGAATAAAATGAATAACAAAGGACCCAGATGAGAACCTTGAGGCACGCCTGAAGTAATAGGCACAAAAGAAGAACACTAACCCTTTATAGTGACGGCTTGACTGCGAGCCCGTAGTTAAGATTCAAGCCATCTCAAAAGATCGCCATGAATTCCAATCTCCGACAATTTGTGTAACAACAAAGAATGCGAAACTTTATCGAATGCTTTGGAAAAATCTGTGTAAACAACGTCCACCTGAAAGCCACCATCCATCGCGTCGGATACCAAATGAGTAAATTCGCACAAGTTAGTCTCAGTTGAGCGTTTGCTATTCTTTGCTTTGCGATTCTAAATGATCCTTGTGATTTTACTGAATAAAGTAGTTTTGACTTTGACTTTGACTTTACAAAATGTACCTACGGACAAAAAACCAGCCTGTATTGTCGGAAGTATGATTCGTCCAGTCAAGTTTTGTTTTGTTGGTGTTGAACTTTCCAAGCTGTGGGTTTGCTCGTCACCAACATCTTGACATAGGTACCTATGCTGGTTTTGAGTCCTTGTTGTAAAAGCATTTGCAAAAACAGCTATAAAGTTTCCATATTAGCTTTTCTTAGTTCGGGACTAGATGGCGCTGAGTGAAATCTCTACGAAAATGTATACATAACACCAATAATAGCTTTTAGTAGATAATATAGGAACTAAATGGTCGATGTAAATCTATGTGAATACAAATTCTTGTAAACACTTACACAGAATACAAAGTAACACAGAACAAACATGAATGTAGCTAAGTAGATATATAAGTAGCCCAAGTTTCAATTCAAGTGGTTTTGGGACTTGCGTGCGATTGCTTGCCGGAGTATCACCCATAATATAATACAAGCAATGCACATAGTTCTTATCGGAGTTTCATAATCATAGCGTTGTGTCATTGTTGTAATGTTCTTTACATCTTACAAACTTATGTTAATAATAGATTTCATAGAAAATATTTTAGTAAGTACAAATTAATATAAGTACATACATATATGTATTCCGTAAACAAATCTGTGTGATTTATATCGTGTAACAAACGTACCTACCGTTAATTCAAATAAATAATTTAGATACTTAGATTAATAAAAACAGAACACCAAAACTAGCAGTAAGTACCCTAATTTAATTTACTAAGGTTTGTGTAAGTATTTAATTTATGCATGCGTGGATAAATGTTAATTATGTACTTAAATAGAGAAATCTTGAGGTTGCATTTAAGTAAGTACTCGAAGTTCGAATGAATGCTTCCCGGCATATAATGTAAGTAGGTACTTACTTCATTCATCAGAATTATACAAAAAAAAAATTGTTATTTGTAAACGTCTAAATACAAAGAAAACTTTAAAGCGTTGAATAATTATTTCCGAATAAATTAAAATTAAGTCACAATTGTAAATTCCGATTATAGGAGATTGCAGACAAGACTTCATAAGTCATAACACACTTGGAAACCTTATTACGTTATATTTTAATTTATCGTACAATTTTAATTTAGAACTTTCGTTATAGGTTTGTAACAGAAGTACTTACCTATATATACCTACCATATATGTATAGTTAAGTACATACTTCTGTAGATACGATATATTCTAACTAAAACGCTATGTAAGTACATACCTACTTATGAATAAATATTAATTAGAGTTTTTTTTAAAGTCCCTACATACATATCTAAATTCAAATGGAACAAACAAAAGTTTGTAAGCCTCAGGTTGAACTAGAGATATGAATATTAAATTAAGACCAATGTAATTACCTAGTTTCTACAAACAAAAATATCATTTAAAAAAAAAACATATACATAGATACATACACGGGTCTAAATGTATTATTGTTATTAATTTTAAAATTATTAAGCTAAATGTTCAAAGTAAGTATATTTAATCAAGTACCTATACCTATGTCAGTGATCTGCTGTGTATTTTAAATGTTTTTAATAAATATATTCTTAATGTATGGATGTAATGTACCTACCAACTTACTTATATTATTGTTTCATTTAACATCACTTTAGAATAGGTATCAGATTCATACAAATCGCTATGTATAGCTATCTATAGCTATGGAGTACACGAATATGACCCACGACTATGTATACATATACATAGTCATGGGTCATATTCGTGTACTCCAGTGGAAACGTAGACCCACGTTGTCAAACTAATTATTAGATACACGCAGCTAAAATGCGCCGCGTGTCCGTGCACAGCATGCGCCGCGGTGGACCCGCGCCTTAAACACTATAAAACAGGTCACGTAAAGCCTCCTTGGGATACCCCGCTCCGAGTATGCGACTCCGGCTGACTAAATGAAACTGTTGCATTGCAGACGGAACGCATGCCTGCACATTTTTTATTATTTAAGTGTGTAGGTACTTACCTACTTATACTTGTATTTTTCATCCTACTTCAAAAAAGAAGGCTCTCAGGTATTTTTTATACTTACTTATGTTAATCGACGAAATATAAAACGGAGGAGTTTCTCAAGTCAACGTGTAAATAGGTATTATACATAAAGTATATATAAGTAGTAATAACCGATTTACGAATGATACGGCACAACACTAGAAGACGCGGGCAGCCCTAGAGAGTGGATAAAACAAAAGAGAAGAAATAAGGAAGATGGCGGAATCTAACAGGAAAACGAGAACGTTGCTTTGAATATCAGTGGAAAATAAAGGCCTATAGCTTTCCTTTCGATAAATCTATAGATATTTCTTATTTCTAACAGTTCAGAAGTGGGATAAAGAACTCATTGTGCCGCGCCGTTCGTCCGGAAAGAAAAACTTATATATTGACAGATAAAAATGACTTTTGAGGTTGTGAAAATTTTGTGAAAAAGTGAATTGAGAATAAATCGAGACTTTGGTGACGAAATAATGAAAATTACGCAAAAATAAAGTATACCACAGCTTTTCCCAGAACTGTGAATCAGCAAGGAACATTTGTGCTGATCAATCGTGGATAAGGCAATACGGCTTGGACTTGTTGTGAGAGAAATGGACATAAAGCTAGAATGTGTACCAATAAGAATAAAAAAAATGACGATTTTGTGACCGAATCGGTCATATTGTAGCAGAATGCTATAAGAAGAAAAATCAAAACAAACATTGTGAATTTTGTGATGTGAATGGTCATACTACAGAGGAATGCAGAAAGAAAAATATCATAGCTTTGAGCTAGAGGCGCTGTGGTGTTCAGCATTCAAAAATTCAAAGTATATGTGACTGGGACTAAATTCACAGTTGTCACCGACTGTTCAGCATTTCGCTTGGCGTGGTCTAAAAGAGACCGTCTTCTCGCATAACAGGATGGTGGTTAGATTTGCATGTGATAAGTGTTTGGAAGCCATAAGAGCTAAATATTGGTTTCCCAAAATGAGGAGATTCGTAGAAAAATACACAGAAAGTTGTATTGGTTGTCAATTCACTAAAAGTCAACGTATCAGATGCCGTGAGGGGCTTAACGTCTGATGAATCCGAGGCCCAACGTATCAGATGCCGTGAGGGGCTTAACGTCTGATGAATCCGAGGCCCAACGTATCAGATGCCGTTGAGGGGCTTAACGTCTGATGTATCCGAGGCCCAACGTATCAGATGCCGTGAGGGGCTTAACGTCTGATGAATCCGAGGCCCAACGTATCAGATGCCGTTGAGGGGCTTAACGTCTGATGTATCCGAGGCCCAACGTATCAGATGCCGTGAGGGGCTTAACGTCTGATGTATCCGAGGCCCAACGTATCAGATGCCGTGAGGGGCTTAACGTCTGATGAATCTGAGGCCCAACGTATCAGATGCCGTGAGGGGCTTAACGTCTGATGAATCTGAGGCCCAACGTATCAGATGCCGTGAGGGGCTTAACGTCTGATGAATCTGAGGCCCAACGTATCAGATGCCGTGAGGGGCTTAACGTCTGATGAATCTGAGGCCCAACGTATCAGATGCCGTGAGGGGCTTAACGTCTGATGAATCCGAGGCCCAAGGTATCAGATGCCGTGAGGGGCTTAACGTCTGATGAATCTGAGGCCCAACGTATCAGATGCCGTGAGGGGCTTAACTTCTGATGAATCTGAGGTCCAACGTATCAGATGCCGTAAGGGGCTTAACGTTTGATAACTCCGAAATTCAATGAATCAGACACGCCGTGAGGGGCTCAACGTTTGATGAATCTGAGAGGACATAGACCGTACTACTAACTTCCGCGAGGTCGCTGAAGAGCCAGGAAGGCCGAACTAATAACCGATTTACGAATGATACGGCACAACACTAGAAGACGCGGGCAGCCCTAGAGAGTGGATAAAACAAAAGAGAAGAAATAAGGAAGATGGCGGAATCTAACAGGAAAACGAGAACGTTGCTTTGAATATCAGTGGAAAATAAAGGCCTATAGCTTTCCTTTCGATAAATCTATAGATATTTCTTATTTCTAACAGTAGTCTTTTTTATTTGTGTTTAAGCATATCTTTTGACAGAGTATTCCGATTTTGATAATTCTATTTTTATTTGTAAGATATACTCCGACAAAGGTACCAATATAAATTTGTAAAATAATATCTTTTTTATTCTATCCTAATTACTAAGTCATCACCTATCACGCTAATACGGCGCCGACTCAAAATTACTCGGTTTACTTACATAAGTTTAAGAACTTAGTAATTAGGATAAAATTAAAAATATATGTAAGTACCTATAACTTTCCAGTTTTTTCGGCGGTTTTAAAGATTTGATGATTTTTGATGCAAATAATGTACAAATTACTTCTTGCTCTAAAGCTCATTAATCGTGAAGACTTTGCTTTCGTAAAACACAACTCAACATTAACATTTAGGAGTGAAATGTAAATCACCCCTGTTTTATCACCCTTAGGGTTGGTTTTTTATTCTTAAATATTTCCTTCAGACTCCAATATTTTTCCACGATATCGCAATCCGTCTCTGCACCTCTTCCCCCGTGCGCTCTTCAAAGGAGACTGCTTGACATAAGTAAGTACGTAGTACGTATTTTATACCTAAAGCGAAATCGCTTGAGTTATGTTTTAGTGTCCATTCTTTAGACAACTTATTCACCTTACACTTAACTTTACGGACGTAAGTACCTTCCTGATACAATACGCAATTTACATATCACAGACATTTCTCAAATAAATAAATATTCATATACTTATCGCTATTTAAACTTTACAAAGAGGACGGTAGTGTGACACTTATATAGTTTTATATGTATAGATCGTCCCATTGGCGTCGACGCGCAATATAAATCGCATAGGTACAATGCGCAACGTTACGTTACGTTAAGTTACGATACGTATGTTATTGTCGGACGTTGTTGCGATCGTGCCTCACTCGACAAACGATAAGATAAAGCCAGTCAGGAGTTAGAGCGTTTTCACATTATCCGATCCGATATATCCGATTATCGGATCGGCGTCCGACACCGATATCGGGGTTAGTAAAATGTATGATATAAGTATGTACCTGTCTTTCATATTGTCCGGCCCGATATCGGATATCGGAGGTACATATTTCATACATTTTACTTGCCCCGATATCGGATCGGATAATGTGAAAACGCTCTTACAGGTAAGTGAAGATGACGCAACATCACCATCAGGTCACGGCCGCATCCGAAGGAACGTGCTGAATTCTAGATAGCTTCTTCTACACAGAGGCCCGAGCACGAATACATGTGACGATCGCAAACGTATCAAAACGGTGATATTCGAGTCGAGTCGAGTCACACTATAGTACTACTACACGTTGACGCTAGTTGACTGCAGTCTTTACCATAGAAGCAAACTCCTGCGTCGTGTGCTTAGGGTGATAGGTCTCCAACAATGTCCGAATTGAATAGAATATAAGAAGGATTAATACCAAAGTACAAATAAAGAACGTTTTCTAGCGGCGTCATTTTAATTACTTATATTTTTTTGATATTCAAACACATATGTGATGAACACTGATGTGACATATCTATATTAGTTAGATACCCTAGTGCTGTCGGTCGCTTTTTTGTGGTTGATGATGTAGTTCTACAAAATCGTAGAACATGATTTCATTCTATCGTCAATAGTTTTCGCACCGCACGCGATGTAAGGAATTTCTAAGATATTTTTTTTACACATTGGGTTATAATAAGTAAGTAATTTAAGTTTTAGTAAAGATCCCTAATTTTTTTGGAAATATAATATAGCCTATGTTCAGCACAGATAGTGTAGCTTCACAACAGTGAAAGATTTTTTTAAATCTGTCCATCGGTTTCGGAGCCTATTCGATTCGAACAAACAATCAAATCTTTCCTCTTTATAATATTACTTATATTAGTTCAGTGAATGGTGGGTACTTGGGTACAGACGAGTAGGGTAGGGATCGCTAACGTGCGTCACTTGAGCGGGGGCTCAAGTGATACCGGTAGCATGGACGCCGCCGCCGCCGCTGCCGCCGCCAAAGCCTCCTCGCAGGCGCAGTCGGTCAGCAGGAGGCCGCGAGCTCGCGCACGTTATCGCACCGCGCTACTCATACCTACATATAAGTTGAACACACGCGATACTGAAAACACAATACAAATAACTTCAGTGGACGTGGCTTGTGACTTTCTTTGGAGATTAATCTATTAAAACAGATTTCAGGTACGTCGATGTTATTAATATTTGATTTTGTTAATATTATATTATTAAGTAAGTAAGTATATGAGTTTCCAAAATATTACTAGGTACTTGAAAACTTAAAAATATACCTACTGAATCCTAAGTAGGGTTCAAATCCTACCTGGGAAAAAAGTAAGTATATTTTTTGAAACGATGTAGGTACATTCTTATCTGCTGAATTCATAGAAATGTGTTTTTATGAGTTACGGTAGTAAGGAAGTCTTTCAAAATGTTTGTTCATCCCCCATCTCGAATAGCAAATTTTTGCTCTTCGATATCTGAGTGCGAAATTCGTTATTATCCTCTAGAGAATTAAGTAAATTTGAATTTAAAACCTCGCGTGAAAACTTTGTGAATTGAAAACATCTGTAAACCTATTTACAGTATAATATAACCCGCTTAAGACGGACCCTACCAAAAAGCGTATTATGCGGGAAAGAACAAATAAAACGTACTACATACATATTGTTATGTTCTAATGTTGGTATATATATATATATAGGTATTTAGGTATTAAATTACACATTTATAAATTACATTAAATACGTACCTAGTGTAATTATAATAACATAAGTCATTTAAAATAATCGCTTATTTTGGTTTGACAGAGAGATTTGAATTAAAAAAATTTAAATACCAACTTTTTGAAGAAAGCTGATATTTTGACGGATGAATTTTCGATTGAAAAATAAGGATATTTTTTCGATATTTAATCAAAATAAGGTGAAAAAAGTATATATTTCTAATCGAATAAATTACAGCGTATTTGGGACATAAAGAGGTAAGTTTTTACCAAATTTAGTGAAAAAATATAATTGTTTGTAAAAATTATTAATAAAAAACCAAAAACTTGGTTTTTTGAATTTTTCACATACATCTTGAGGATAATTATGTGAAAAAAGTGTGTATACAAAAGTTCTTCTATTAAAATCTTTTAATTACCTACAACTTTGCCATTTGACTTTTTTCCATAGGACTTTTAGTTTTGCCGGAAATCGAGAAAAAGCGTTTTTTACCCTTAAAATCTCACCCCCATCCCCTTCCCGAACTCAGATCGCCCGTAAATTATTTTTCCTTATGTTTTTATAATATTCTCTTCTTTTTCTAATGAGTTTCATCCTACTATTAATTTCTTTATCTTTTTGTCATTTTTCAAAGTTATCTACCCCGGAATAATTAGCGCATAGCTTCTATCGCAGGCCTTGAGCGTGGAGACCGAATTCAGAAATTCCGTAACGAAATAACCGAACGAAAATAGCCTAACATGTAATAATGTAATCCAGCAAAATTGCTTTACCGCGGCATTCTCCGAGTGCCACACATCTTTTTTTTATTTAATGATTACCAAATGCAAATTACTAAATAATATTGTAAACAAATTATACGTAGGGGAACCTGTTGTACCTAGGACAGTTTTTTGAATTTTGATTTTTAATTAAATAATGGTGCTAGCTATATCTGTCCAGTGTATGTGTATGTAAAGATCATGAAATTACCTACATAATTCATTCATAAAACTATGTTTTTTCCCAAAAACCTGTGACCACTACCTATTTGAAAAAAAAAGTCAAAACTGTCCAAGGTACAACATACCAGATGTACCTTGGACAGTGTATGTTGTACCTTGGCCAGTGTAGGTTCAAATCGAGATAAAAAATATTTTTAGCTGTAATTTATTTAGTTTTTGTTTAAATAATAATTATTTCATCATATTTGCATTAGCAATTAACAAAAGTAACAGTTATTAACAACTATATATAGGTAAAAGGTTGTTTTTGTAAAAAGCTTCGCCAATTGATTTATAGCAAATTTTTGATGACATTATTTTGGTCTCTAATCACGTAATTTTAACTTGCAACCTAATTATTTCATAATTTTCTTATCATTTAACATAAGTTTTACCATTTCTGCAATTAATTGGCACTCAAAAAAAATATGCATATAAATGCCGACCAAATGATGGTGGCCAAGGTACAACGTAACTTGGATCGCCAAGGTACAACATCGCGACTACTTTACTTCACAAGCTTTGTACACCCACTTGTGATTGGAGGTAGGATCTGAGACATATGTTGTCCAATAGCTATATATACTAAGATTAGTTTTTAAATAAACCCGTTTTTTAAACATGCATCATTTTGAAAAAAATAGCAAAAACAAAAGTCTAAAAAACTGACTTTTTAATTGAAAATAACGAAATTTTTTTTTTCGCTATAACCATTAGAGCTGGCAAACCACAACTGATTTGACGTAATTGTTGATCAATGATGATTCAAATACTATAGACAACGGTTCCTAAAACCAACGCATTTTTTTTTAAAACACGATTGTCCTAGGTACAACTCTGTCCAAGGTACAACAGGTTCCCCTACACCATTTCTTAGTAAATGTTGATTTTCGTTGATATGTAGGTAAGTATGTGTTGTTTTTAATAAAATAAAATAAAATGGTCATTCATGGGGCCCTATTCAATAAGTATACCTATTCATTTTAAAATTATATTAATGACAAAACTGCATGGCCCGACGACGTTGGTCCACCCGTCAATAGCAAATTTATCGATTTGCTATGTTACTGATATTTTCTTGTTTTGCTTTTAAGTAAGTACTTACTTGGTAGGTAATACATTGAAGTAGGCAATTCATCGTTCCTGAAGCGCAGTGTGTGCTGTCCTTTTGATTTATGTAGGTATAGCTTTTTTTTTACATATTAGTATGTCTCTGACATGACTGTATCATCATTATGTTGCATTTAAACGTTACGAAGTTAAATTGACACCGCACTGGAACTTCTTTAATTGTAATTATTTGTAATTGGATCATAATATAAAAAAACAGTACAGTAGGAACCAGGCCGTAAGTTTTTTGCTCGTTCTTCTACGCTCTGGCTCTCACCTTACATGTATGGTATGTTCTCATTCTAAATGAGCCATGTGATTTTATTGAATAAAGATTTTTATATTTGAATTTTTAAACAAATAACTAAGTAGAGGAAAGTAACCAAATATGGAATACCATTTTGTTTTTGGGATATAAAAGAAAAACTACGTATAAATTAAAACATTTTAATGTTTTTTCTAATCAGTCATACATTTATATGTAGTAATTAACAGCCTTTAACCAAAAATATCAGTTGTCAAATTAAATTATAACACAAAAATCAAAATCACAAATGAGTAACCAAATATGGAATAGGTACCCATATATGGAATATAAGCATAAATCAACATAACAACAACAAAAATGGATATTAAAATCTTGTAGATCAATTAAATGAATATAACATATTGTGATAAATGAAAGAAATTACATAATTAATTACTTGGAAAGTCACAGATCCAAGTATCAAACTCTGGACCAGCATAATCATAATGTGGCCAGATCCCACACATCAAGCATTTAATCCAGCTTTCTCCACTTTTATCCATGGAAAAAAGCCTTGAACAGAACATACATTCTGCATCAGCAAAGTCAGGAGGTACTTGGTCCATCAACTCATCATGCTCACTACCATTATTAATGTCCCATAATTAGACACCGACGACTGTCCATATTTGGATTTTTATACTAGTTCAAACTTTTCTAAATATTATTTCAAGTCATAATATTTTAAAGAAAAAAAAACCTAAAATGGTGAAATAAACATAATAGCGATATACTAAATAGTATAACACTTATGTATACAAACATAACAGCTGGTAATACTCATTTATTACTTACCTTTAAAAGTTTCTGCACGACAACAAAATAAAACACGCATGCCACACGTGAAGCGTTCGCGCAACCGACTCGATGGAGTCAGTGTGATAGTTAGTAGACCAAATGAAACAGAAGATGGTCAAGTGTTGCGTTTAATACTTATAGTTTTAGAGAAATGAAGGGATTCCATATTTGGATACTATTCCATATTTGGTGACTTTCCTCTACTTACATAATATTATATAAATATATAATGTATTACATACTACTTATGCCAAAGAGCCGCTTTTCTTAATACATTCGATTATGCGGATGCCTAACGACAATTAGTCCGGTTAATCGAGTTTTTACTGTACCTACTTACTCATTTACTTTTTTCTCTGACTGTATTATTTCCAAAATGTGTGAATGCAATTCTGAATACTTAAGTCAAAAAATGTATGAATGATCTCCTATAAACGTTTTCCTATATTGAAAAGTGCAGCTGCGATTCCTGTACCAACACTAATCTGAAACGTCAACAATATGTGAGATAAATAAGTCAGTAGGTATCTATATCTACTTACCACGTCCGACTCCGAGTAGAAACAGTTAGTGGACTTGTGGATGTCATGCATCATACCTTTCATGTCATCACACATCTAAATAATAGTCACAAAAAAAGCCTTCCCACGCATTATAATACGAATCTTTAAAATAAAAACACTAAGTCAAATCTTATCCTATAGAATGTTCTAGTCGATACGCACTTGACCGATCTAATTTTTTTATACATGTGAGAGTCGCTCACGCAATAAGGGAAACAATTATCTAAGATCTTTTATAAACAATACAAATTACAACAATTTAACTCAATCATCTATTAATTACATAAATAAAAACTAAACAAATTAAAAAGCGGAGTGGTCAAGTGCGAGTTGACACGCTCGTCGCTCACCGAGACTTTTCAACTTCATAATTCTATTTAAATTGGTCCATTGGTTAGTATAAATATGTACTAACCTAATATGAACATTTTAATTAGCGGATACTATTGGCACTTTTATAATAGTGAAGATAGAATAAGAACAGATTCAGCATGGCAATGCTTTGTTACAGGCAGTCAGTGGTTACTTACTTACGAGTTCATTAGTAAGTTCCTTTAATACCTACTACCTACTCAGGTAGGTAATATCTTTAAAATAAGCGGTCTGTACCTACCTGTACCCAACTTGACCATGACATTAGTTATCCATAAAAAGAAAATACTTAATAAATTATAGTTTATGGCAACACTTTCCTTGAGCGATCTTATTCGGAGAGGTCGTCCATTGAGGTCCATTGAGGAGAGCGGAGGAGCGGAGGAGGCGCAAGGTCGCGGGTTCATTCTCGTCAACTACTTACTTACATCATGTTATCTAAGTAAGTAAGTATAGGTATTAATATGGACGCAGCGGCTTCCTGTTATTTTTTATTTGGTTGCTAGAAGAACATTAGTTCTAAATTTTCTTCAATCATTACTAGGTATCTTCTTATCAAATAGTAAGGCTTTGAAATAAAAATCATATTCCAAATATTTCATAGTCACACGCACACACACACGCCCTCTCGCTCTTACTCAAACAATAGGAATAAATATACTTATACATACCTACTTAGTATACATAGTAACACCAGACAGAACATACATCAATGTTTGCCATCACTCAAAATGTTCTCGGTTGGGACGAACCCACGACCCACAGCACGTTCATTGTAAGTTTAGTATTCCGCCGAGGCCGATACAATACTACAAATAAAGCCGTCCTTGAACCCGCTACAGTCTACAGTCGCATTGGCAACGACAATATTGACTCCTCTGATGGCGCAAACAAGCCTTTTCCGTCTAACTGCCACTCAAGAATAGTTTATCGCTTTATAAACGACCAATAACTTAATTCACACAAAGACTAAAGGTACCTACCTAATAGCTAGGTATGCTCCACAGGACAAATAACCACATTCATAAAGAGCTAGGTACTTACAGTAGAATGAACTTGGAGAAATGTGCTGCCTGGTTCGCCCGCTCTTCTCGTCCGCTCTTCTCGCCTGCTCTACTCGCCCGCGAGAGGCCCGCGACAGATACTAAACGTGCGAGTTGGACTTGGCCACGAAGTTATCAACGCTATACACATTCAACATTAGGACAGTACTAATGAATTAATACTAATGAGTTTTTTAGACGCTAGAATCTAGCTAGAGTATTCTATAACACTGTATTTGACTCTTGTATTTACATTATTAACAAGTAAGTAAGTACATTGGTATCCCATAAGCTTTTGCACCCTGTATTCAGTATAGTTTAACATCCTGTATGTATTGACACCCTGTATTGTTTGAACAAGCAACTTAACAATGCGTGTCAATATCGCTGAGTGGACACACACGACACGACACACACGACGCGGATGAACGTGCGTGCGTGACTCTAGCTATCATACCTACCTGTAGTGTAGGTAGGTTCTCTACTACTCTGCTCTAGCTACCTGTTGTATTGTACCGTGAATATGCATAATATTCACGGTCAACCCCATGTAAGAAGTAAGTACTTATTTTATTTAGAACATCCGGTAACAAATTATAAATTATCTAATAGTTATTGGGGTTTTGTGGTCTTATGGCAGGACTGTCATGAGCATGCAACCCAAAAGGCGGTTTGCGGAAAAATATACATTTTTCGAGAAGACCAGGAGTCACCATGGACAAGAATTTTGTATAATTTATCCATTTATTGTTTTTTTATGGTTTGATGTTATGTTATGTATCTCACGAACCAAGGGCGGATTCAGGATTTTTTTCAGTAGAACTACTTATTATTGAAACTGAGCTAAACTTAAACATTAAATGGACCATCAAGCGAAGGGAATTAAAAAAAAAAAACTTCTTCTTACTTGTCAATGGGTACAACGACAACAACTTCAAACCAAGTTCGAATAAAACTTAGCAGGCTTCCTTTGCATATCCTTGCAATGGACAATGGACCTCCACCACAGGGAAAACAGTACGTGAAACACGACCAAGTCCTCACAAATACATACTTGCGCTCATATTTCCGCGGATGAATTCTATTGTTGAACAATATCAATAACATGACAAAGTTGGGCTCGGCCGACCAACCACTCAGGTTCTGTCAATAAAGGATCTCAAGGATGAGAGTCCGTCAATACTCATTATACCTATTCAGCTTTTTTGACAAGTCTCATTCATCATCATCATCATCGACCTATATTAGTCCACTGTTGGACGTAGGTCTCTCTCTCAAGACGCGCCACTGAGCCCGGTGTTCGGCTCGTCTCATCCAGTGTTTGCCAGCTACACTCCATCTCGCCGGAGGGCGTCCTACACTACACAATGCCTAAACGCGGTCTCCACTCCAGTATCCGTTTGCTCCAACGGTTGTCGAAACTTCGTCAAGTCTTCTCGTCATCCATACGAGAAGACTTGACGAAGTTTCCCAAACGCAGCCCAGACCAGGTGAATTCTCCGGTTTAGTTCTTTCTCGAAGTTGTGTCTACCAAGCCCTAGCGTCTACCCGAGGTAGACATACTCCTGCACAACCTCGAGAGGCATTCCGGCGGCGGTTATTGGCTCTGGGGTAATACGATCATTAATCATGATCTTCGTTTTATCAAAGTTCATGCCCTGACGATTCGTCGTGAGGCTTCAGCAAGAAGCATCTGTTGTAGGTCCTGCAACGATTCCGCCAATATGACGATGTCGTCAGCAAATCGTAAGTGTGAGATATATTCGCCATTGATGTTAATGCCCATTCCATTCCAACTCAGCGTCTTAAACAAATCTTCCAGCGCGCTCGTAAACAATTTGGGAGATAAAACATCTCCTTGTCTCCGCAGAGCAGCTGGATAGGTTTAGTTCTCCCATGGTCCATGACGGATTGAAAAACACGTTGGACTTCCCTCAGGACTGGTAGACTACCTGCCTTTATGAGTTCCGACGTGATTCCATCTTCCTCTGGGGCTTTTCCATTTTTCAACTTTCTCATAGCCATTTCGATCTCGTCAAAGCTTATCTCGGGGAGATCTTCTGTGTAGTGGCGAGTCAGTGTGGTCTCATTCGAGATTGGTCAAAAAAGCTTTTAGGGCACCTCACCTAGCAAATCTTCCAGCGCGCTCGTAAACAATTTGGGAGATAAAACATCTCCTTGTCTCCGCAGAGCAGCTGGATAGGTTTAGTTCTCCCATGGTCCATGACGGATTGAAAAACACGTTGGACTTCCCTCAGGACTGGTAGACTACCTGCCTTTATGAGTTCCGACGTGATTCCATCTTCCTCTGGGGCTTTTCCATTTTTCAACTTTCTCATAGCCATTTCGATCTCGTCAAAGCTTATCTCGGGGAGATCTTCTGTGTAGTGGCGAGTCAGTGTGGTCTCATTCGAGATTGGTCAAAAAAGCTTTTAGGGCACCTCACCTAGCAAACATTTCATTTTGGCGAGTTCGGCTTGTATCGAGCGTGTCGCCCTTCAGAGATGAGTAAATGGTTCATTGAAGTTCTCATTGTAAAAGTGGACACGTGTTTGACCAATTTATTTCATGCAGAACAGCATTTTAAAATAACATAACACAACACAACACGTGATCTGGCCGTAAATATTTATTCCTATTTGCATAAAATGACGCTAGGACGTCTTCGTCAATATTTGAACTCATTTGTTTGAACGAATAGCTTTTGTTCTTTGAAAGTTAACTTTTTAGAATTAAAACGGATTGGCACCAGCCAGACTATATCTTTTATATATATATATATATATATATTTTTTTTAATTGCGCCCTCAGCTAACTTTGACTTTGTGATGTAGCTGTAGATAGGCAGGTACACTACGAGTAGTTATTTCTAGCTATGTTCATCTATTAAAATACTTTGACAGTTATCTCAATGGTGCCCCGTCCAGTCTGCCCGTCTCCCGACGCTCCTCTCCTCCCGCACTTCTATGCGGGGAGAGACATCTTCATCACCGGGGCCACGGGCTTCATGGGTAAGGTGAGTGAACTATGTAACAGCCTCAATAAATCTCATCGAAATTAGTCACTTACCATGTACCTACTTATGATAGAACATGTGAAGCCAACATCGAGCTCTGATGGAGCCTGATAACTGTCATGCAGTTTCGTGCAAGTCAATAGAACGCATCATTTAAGTTCGATTATTTAAATAATTTCAGGTTCTAATTGAGAGGCTTCTATGGACGTGTCCTGATATCGGTCGCCTGTTACTGCTGATGAGGGAAAAGAAGGACGTTTCTCCAGAAAAGAGATTAGCGAAGCTTAGAGAGTCACAGGTCACTATTTTTATATAAATACGTATCCATTTATATTAATCAATTTTCCTAACTTCATAGGTACATTACAATAAAATTATACACTGTTCTTATCGATACTGTTGATATTATTACTTAACATATAAAATTACAAATATTTAAATCATTTATTTTTCTTTTCCTCATCTTCATATTATGCAAACTATGATAACAATTATTAAAGACTTTATTCTATAAACGAATTTGAAAGAATCTAGGTATTTGCGACATTACTCATTTTTTTGAATGAAAAAAATTCTATTGATATTTAATTAGACATAAAATTAATCTTCAAGTCTTTTAAAGAGTAGGTACCTACAGTAGTTCAAAATATCAACTCTGTGTAGGTATAATATATATGTATGTATTTTGAATGCAGGTGTTTGACATGGTCCGTTCCCACTGTCCGCGGCAGCTGGACAAGTTACAAATAGTGGCCGGAGACACATCGCAACCCAACCTCGGCATGGACGCACCCGCCTTGGCACAGCTCCGGGAGGTGGGTGCCAGTGCCGCTCACTACTAGCTAATCTGTTATTCAGCTGGAAAAACTAAGAAATTATTTATATGCGTATAGAGATTAACAATAGTCGTATCTTAAACGTCAACTTTATAGGACACCTAATATACAATATAACTTAGCTAGCATAAAGCAAAGCGTTCTTAAATTTTTCTTCATAATCAAACCTAATTATCTCTGCAATATGAATACCCACACGAATTAGTAAGTATAGTAAGGCTACCTTAGAATTCAATAAATAATTGAATACTTACGTGTGTAGGTGTCGGTAGTTTTCCACTCGGCCGCTACCCTCAAGTTCGACGAGTCGCTGGACGTGGCGGTGGACCAGAACGTGCGCTCTGTCATGCGACTCATGGACATCTGCGACAAACTGCCCAACATAGATGTAAGTCTTTCTTCAGTATTCTTCTTTATAAATTATATATATACCTACATACATCCTATGTGGTCAAATTGATCATACGTTAATGTAGACAATTACACTTAGCACGATAGCCTCAGAAAACGAAATAAATATTGAGCTATCTTGTTACCATTTGGACCATTTCTAAACAATTGTATGTTATTTCTGTACAGGTGTTTATCCACGTTTCGACAGGCTACTGCAACGCGGAGTTACCAGAGATAGAGGAGCGTGTGTACCCGTCTCCCGCTCATGCCCCTCTGCCCAGTGCGCTGGCGCTCGCAGCTTCGGTACCAAGAGGCATGCTGGCAGCTCTCACTGCTGAGTAAGTTCAAGAATAACTTATTGCCAAAATACACAAGTCATTACTCAGACATTATAGGGACACAATAAGTATTTTCAATTGATATGCGATGCGATTAAACGGCGATACTCAATCTTGGCAAAGAGCCCATATAAACCCGTATGAAATTCATTCCGTCTGTTTCCACTTTCTAGATTTGGGATTAGGATCGTCGCTTTAATTGAGTGTATTCTGCAGGTACATTTCACCGAAGCCCAACACGTATACTTTCACAAAAGCCCTCGCGGAGACCGCGGTGGAGGAGCACACCAGCCGTACATATCCTGTCGCTATCTTCAGACCTACCATCGGTGAGGACAGTGCAAAACAACAGTCACAGACACGGTTACACGGTTTATATGTGATTCCAATTTTTATTGATACAAAACATTTTTACCATATGAGAGCCTTCTTCAGCAGTTAGTTCAAACATATTATAACGTGATTGGATATTCTACAATCTTCTAGAAGACGTCACGTTGTTGCTGTGTGCTCTCAGCAAGGTTCATACAACTGTCTTTGTATTCTGCAGTGGTATCAGCACTCCGGCATCCTTATCCCGGCTGGATCGAGAACTTGAACGGTCCCAGCGGCGTGGTGGTGGCAGCTGGCAAAGGACTGCTGCACGTGTTCTGTTGCCGCGAATCAGCCAGAGCTGACTTACTGCCTGTGGACATCGCCATCGACACCCTGATAGCTGTCGCCTGGGAAACCGCCATAGATAAGTAAGTATTCTTTGTTTGCTGGCAAGTTGGTATGTATACTTGCTTTCTTCTTGTGATTCGGCAAGCGCTATTTCATTTTTTGTATTACGTTTCTAAATTATTATTATAATATTTTTTTATATTATTTTATTTTTATTTTTTCAAACCATTGGAATCAATTGTTTCCTAAACGAAAGTATGTAGCTACTATGCAGTTATTTTTTATTATACACACGTTCGCTGCGGCACCAATTTTTGCATACTTTCCGTTCCTGCGGCACGAGGTGTTATCGGCCCGCACTGTGACCAGACGTTGGGACGACACGCGGTCTATTTATTAGACCCCACCTCCCTTAGGCTAAGTTCAGATGGCCGCGCGGTACCGCGCGGAACTACGAACCGCGCGGTACAAGATCAATATAAACGGTAATTATCGTCTACATTACCGCGCGGTATCGCGCGCCAACGCGCGGCGCGCTCGCATACATCGTCATATGAATGCTCCAACCGCGCGCCGACGCGCGGCTACGCGCGGTCATCTGAACTTAGCCTTATCATACTAAAATCCATTTTTTTTTATATATATTTATCTCATTCCTACACTGGACCAAACCGAAGTTATGCCCGTCCCACGACACGTTTGTTTACGTTTTTCCTTGCCACACCACAGGGAAGTTGCATGAGGGATGATTTAGGCCTCGTAACGCAGTGAACGTGTTAAAACAATCTGAATCTTGTGGTTTTGGACTTGAGCTACGAGCAAACTTACGGCCTGATTCCTACATTTTTTGTAAGAGCCTTCTTAGGTACAAAGAATGAAGTAAGTTGTGCCTATAACGTAACCCTGGTTCCAGTTCTCCCGAGGTGAAGGTGTACAACTGCAGCTCGGCTGACAACCCGACCACCTGGAGCCACTTCGAGCGCTGCGTGCGCGACTCCGTGCGCCGCCACCCCCTGGACGACACCTTCTGGTACCCCTGGGGCTCCAGCGTCGAGAACATGTGAGTCAACAAAGCCACCAACTTCACAGGCCGATTAGTTGATCGCACAATTCGGAAATTGATTACACTCTCAGTGCCCGTCAATATTTCGAGGTAATAAATCATATTTCAACTCAAAGTGTGTGTGTTTTCGTTTTCGAGACCGATTTGATTAAAACTTAAACTAGGCGTTTTGAAACAAGCGGCTGTCAGTCTAGAGATCTGTAGCGAGCGATCGATGAACATGCTGTATCTGAAACTGCGCTTACCAGACCAGACGGCACTCTCACCTCACCATCATACGATTGCTTATCTATTATTTAATTATTATGATATACTACCATCTCTTTTGGTAGGTGGACAAATATTCTATGTTAATCTAGTCAATCTCGATTAATTAAAGTTCGCCTTGAACTGAGATCTATGGCCGCAGTAAACGTTGTAAATCGCGTCTTCAAAGAAGAAACTTTAAAAAATGAAAGCATTCTCAGAGTGCTTAGTCCGAGTTTGCATTTTTAAAACTCCCTACTCTAGAGTAGGGAGTTTTAAAACTCTAGAGTAGGGAGTTTTAAAAATGCAACCTCAGATTAATAGCTCAGCTCAGCAGACATTTGTACTCTCAAACTACCTACCCGACATACCTACCTAACCTTACTCTTTGCTAGCTAGGTGCAGGTGCTTTGCAGTGCAGGTACTAGTCAATGTAGGTTCATTTCAAATGTTTCAGATTCGCGCAGAAGTCTTTGGAATTTCTGGTCCAAACATTGCCGTTACATTTAGCTGAGTACGCGATACGGCTATTCGGAATCAAAACTAAGTAAGTACCTATAGGCTATAGTTTTTGAGTTATGAAATTTTTTAGGAGCCGAAACTTCGTCTTGCGCATATAGGTTCTGGCGCGGTTTTCTATATCAAACGAACGCTCGTCGCTTCACTCCTCGCACCTATTCCTAGTAGGTATTCTGTCACACATCACAAGTAAAAGGATATAAGTTTAACAATAATATTTTGACAGTGGCATAGTTACCTACCTACTTGTACATGATCGGCTAAAGAAAAATTCGAGTAAGTGTAAACGAAGCATATGCTATGACGTCATTTGGCATCCAATTCCCAACACGTGTCGGGCGGGCGGGAATGTACAACTTTGGATTACCTACACAACCACGGAATACGCAGCCCGGAATTGGTGACCATTTTGGCATACAATACCATGGTTGTGTTTTCCAAGGGTGTGGCCTGGAAAGCACAACCAAATATAAAAACAAAAGATCTCATGTATACACAGTTTTACAATAAATTATTCTTATTCTTAAAATGTATTTTGATGATGGCTTAAAGAAACTTCAATTTAGTAGGTATTTAGTAAGTATAGAAACATAAAGTCCAAAAAACTATGAGTTTTGTTTAATAACGTGAAATTATATGTTTTACTTTACAGACTAAGCTTAATAACTATAAGTCAGCGGTTAGTTGCGATGAACGAGGTGCTTCGATTTTTCTCTCTCCGAGAATGGCGGTTCAAGACAGATAACGTTCGGAAACTACAAGCACGGTTGTCGCCCCAAGACGCAGCTATATACAACCTGGATCCACACAGCATCAAGTACGAATATTATTTAATCCAGGCAAATTAGTCAAATTAAATAAAGGCTAGAATCTCAAAAAGAAAGTCGGCTACAAACTTGTACAAACCTTTGTTTTGGCACCCTAAAACTTGTCTCAATACCTAAGTATCGGATTGAGACAGTCTTTTGTCCACTCACTCTCTCTCCGCGGTGAAACTTTTATTTACCAGTGGCTCTACCATGAGATGTCACAGTAAAATCGCCTGACTTTACTACAGTAGTTACGTCAATATTAGTATGACGAATTTTAGTACCCAACTATCCGCTAGAGGCGCTGTACAAATCTTCATACATTTTTTTAACTACAGACGCTAGCGAGTATAGTAAATATGGTATAGTAAAAACTCATGGTAGAGCCACTGGACTAATTGTACAAATGTGTAAGTGCTACAAATTATAAGTTAGTTAATTACAAGCTAAGTAGGTAACTGTGATGCCCAAAGCGTATGAGGTAGGTATAAGTACTTATAATATGTAGAAGTGCACGACGTTGAGTTCGTTTTAACTTAGCTCAGCTCGGTGGCGCACCTTAGTGCTGGGGTCCCGTTTTACCTTTTGGGCACGGAAACCTAGCTAAGTATTTATTTTTCTTTATTACTTTAATCAAATACAAGTAAAATGCTCTCGTAATAATAAGTATGTTTATATTGAAAAACAAATAATTGAGTGTTTTTGCATTTGCAGCTGGGATGAACATTACGTTAACTTTGTGAAAGGCGCAAGGAAATATCTGCTAAAAGAAAAGGACCAAGATATTGATAAGGCAAAAAGTCATCTTCGCAAGTGAGTATCTATAGGTACCTATCTACTATGTAAGTACCTACTTATAACTGCCGGGATGACGGGGTGTGTCTGCCTGTGCATCGTAGCGTAGCTTCCGACGGATGAACCGATTTCTAGGTTGTTTTGTTTCTTTGACAGATTTAGTTGTCGAGAATGTTCTTAGTTAAGTTTCATTGATATATTTTTTCATGACTTCCTCAATATGGGTATCAAATGAAAGGGCTTCACTATGAAAAGGCTTACTACTGAAATGAATAGAATATACTTATGTAGGTACATATACTATAAAAAACACTACTTACTCGTTGTGAACACTGTGACAAATGACCAAAGTCGGGGGATGACCAAAGTATTTTTTCATTTTTAATTAATACCTTTGTTAAGTTTGCATTCGATTATCTTCGTCGATAATCCTGCATTACCTTTAAGAGGACGCGTCTTGTGAGATATTGCACTGCATCCATTAATTACTTACCTACTCATCACCATTTTAATTATATCTAACATCTAACATCGTTTTTTTATAATAAATTATTCTTATTCTTATTAGCCATCATTTGAATTATTAGTTGTGTTGGGAGATTAAACACCTATTATATGTATTATACAATAGACAGGCGTCACAGGTCTCCTGTGGGATCACCCTGAGCCAATGTTTGTCTCCTGAACCTAAATATTTGTTCTGTGTCTGGGTGTTACTATGTATTGTATTTATTTATTTATTGCTTACATGTAGGTACATTTTTATGTTAGCTTAGGTCTAATACACTGGCCTACAAAACTAAGTAAAACACTTTTTAAATTGCTACAACTTTTTAAGTAAACAAGATATACTTTGATCTTAACCCAATTGAGCGTGCCTGGAACGAGCTAGGAAGGCTATTCAGAAGCCGCAGAATCACCCTGAGCCAATGTTTGTCTCCTGAACCTAAATATTTGTTCTGTGTCTGGGTGTTACTATGTATTGTATTTATTTATTTATTGCTTACATGTAGGTACATTTTTATGTTAGCTTAGGTCTAATACACTGGCCTACAAAACTAAGTAAAACACTTTTTAAATTGCTACAACTTTTTAAGTAAACAAGATATACTTTGATCTTAACCCAATTGAGCGTGCCTGGAACGAGCTAGGAAGGCTATTCAGAAGCCGCAGACCACCACTTACCACCTAGTGCCCTGATAGAAGAGAATGGGTCCCCAAAATCGGCTCCAAAACCTCGTCTTCAGTATGCCAAACCGGCTTGAAGCTCTAATCAGAGCCAGAGGAGGCAATACCAGTGTACAGTGGAAATACAAATGAAATAACATGTAAAACATACTTACAAAATGTTAGATGAGTTTTTAGACACTAAGCTAAAAATGGCTTTTTTATTGTTTATCATTTTTTTAAGTTAAAAATGTTACTAATGTATGTGTTATAGAAAGCTGATAAAATTTGCTATAAAACATTTTTTATTTGTAATCTCTAACTTGTATAGTTTAGAAAAAAACTAAATTCTAAAAGTGTGATACTTAGTTTTGCAGGCCAGTGTAGTAGCGTGCGAGTACATGCACCCTGCAAGGGCACTCCAATGTTGGTTTATTTAATTAGGTACATTGATTAAATACATGTCAAATAGATAATAGGGATGTGATATAAATGTCAAATATACTAGAAAAAATACAATATAATAATAATGTCAAATGGTAAATCTATAATCGTTAAAAATTGTTTAGAATAGCTATGTCAAAATATAAAGATAACTAATTACACAACTATACACATACAAATGTTCACACAAATACAATAGCTGAAATATTGTCTGCTATGAATTCGTCAATGGAGTAGTACGCTTTTTTTGTCAGAATACATTTTTATTTTTTTTATATAGTGAATCTTATTAATAGTGTAAGTATAGGAACTACCTAAGTGGTTAAATCTGCTTAGCTTGGGGCAGTTGATGTTGTGTGGATTGTCCAGTATTATTTATTATTTATTTATGTAAGTAGGTACTTATGTATAAACAAAAAAAATAGGTATATAAGTATTCTATCAGCAATTTAGTTCCCATAGTACAAGCTTTGCTTAGTTTGGGACTGGAGTGTGATGTGTGAAATGTACTACATAAATATTTATTATTATTAATGTGAAGCGTTCTGTTTTTGACGATTGAGTTTGGTTGTATTTTAATTTGCAGGATGAAATACACGCACAACGCGGTTTTATTGTTCGTGATAGCCCTGCTCTGCCGCGTCGCGCTGCACAGCCCGCTCGTGAAGAACGTGCTCTACGGGACGCTTAGAATACTGCTCGGCCTGTACTCGGCTCTTAGTTCCATTCCATCTCATCCAAAATAACTTCATCTTAATTATTTATTTACTTATCTCATAATACTTTAATAAGATTTATAGGTGTGAGTGATACGATGCATTATTTTTTAACTTTATTTAAATGGGAGTTTTTAAAGTGGGCACAGTGAATACATATTAATAGTGAATAAGTACTTACATTTTAAAGGATGTAAACTTGGTTTTTATGAGCACAAACATAGGTGCTCCGAAAATACACGTAGGTAGATATGTAGGTAAAGTTAAAATCTAATATTTTATTACCCGTAAGACATTCCAGTGTTATATTGTAGGTATAAGTAATTCGACAAACATAAAAAAAAAAATATTTTGCAAAAAAGAATGATAAATACTTATAAATAGTATAAACCATGACTGTGTGGTTGAGAAATGACAAATTGTTCGAATTACAATGAAACATTGAGCGAGTTTTCTCTTTTTTTAGTTTTCTATAATAACAAACTACAAAGATATATTTTTATGTAGAATAAAAATACAATGTAGTAAAATCGCATAATAAACATATCCATTCAGCTAAACTCATGTTCTAAGCAATATTATATGAGTACATATACATATAGCTGAATAATAATTCTATGAATTCTGCCTCTTGACATCATGAATACTTATAATTAGTTTGGCAACAATAAAGCTGCAAATCATGATGTCAAGAGGTAGTATTCATAGAATCTAATCATTAATGAAAAGGAAATTATGTAAAGAAATGTTCTTATCTATGAAATAAAATATAATAAAACTCAGCTAAGTAATTTAAGTATTTATGGCCAGGTACTTCTAGAATTTGTTTTAAATTACATATAAGTAGAGTAAGTGCGCCAAATATGGACTGGTTCCGTAATATGGACTACCCTAATTTCTCAAAAACCGTCCGTCGTATCAAGCCATCGGTCGCCGCACGCTAAGCTCCAACCCCCCCGCGGGCCTCGGTCGCTTGCAGATCGGCAGAAAGTGCGCAGGGTATTCACGGCAGCCAGTTTTCGTTTTTATCAATGCACGATCTAATTTTTTAATCAACTTCGTAAGTACATAATTTCAGCAAATATTACTGTTTGGGAAAGTGGATTATACTAGAGGAAAGGTGAGTTTTATTACAATTATTCATATTAAGTTGCAATATCCAATAGTTTTTATAATTTTATTAGGAACAATATTAACCTAGAAATGTATGTGTATTATAATATGGACCACCGGCATGTTTTGAATATGGACTAGTGGTCCATATTACAAACAGTCACTTATATTTTATATTTTATTCTTTTAGGATGGCATCAACAAGTTCAAAGAAAATACCAGAAAAACGTGGGATATAGATGCAATGGCTAATGCAATTAAAGCTATACGAGATAAGCAAATGGGTTTTTTAAAAGCATCTAAAACATACGGAGTACCCAAAACAACGCTTAAACGCTTATCAAAAAAGGAAGACCAATCACTGAGCGACGTTACGAACCATCAACTTGGAGGAAAGTCGACTTTGCCTAGTGAATTGGAGGCTGAATTAATTGATTATATGTATTTTAGAAATTGAAAATTCTGGATTTGGTCTTACGCGCAGGAACATCAGATCTATGGCTTACCAGCTAGCGGAAAAGAATAATTAATAATGAGAATAAGAAGAATATAAAATAATCTTAATAATTAGCTGATTTAATTTTACGCAACACGTCCATTTTTTAATTATTTTTGACTCCAATTCACTATGGTCCATATTTGAAACCATGTGGTCCATATTTTGTACACTTTTTCAAATGTTAAAATAATGTTATATTTTAGAAAATGTTGATTATTTCTAAGATGTTCATGTTTCTTAAGAATTTTAGTAATCTTTTTTGGTACCAAATAGTTATCGAACTGTTTAAAATATATAAGGCTGATTAATATTTAAAATTCTGGGATTTATTACATAAAATCCTTATGGTGGTCCATAATTGGCGCACTTACTCTAACAATATGCATGCCGCCGCCGTCCCGGCGAGTCATTCAGGCATATTATTTCCGGTTGTTCGCATCTTGCTAACGGTGAGTACTTGCACAGGCACAACCTAGTAGCCAGAATCATCCATCAGCAACTTGCTCTTCAACTTGGCCTTGTTGAGTCTGAGGTGCCATATTATCAGTACACGCCGGTACCAGTTCTCGAAAATGGTCGTGCATTGCTCTATTGGGACCGCTCTATCATTACGGACAGGACTAGGTAGGTATTGTTTGCAATAAGCCTGATATCGTGGTGATAGACCGGTCCCAACGTAGGTAAAACAATGCTCGTAGATATCACCATCCCGCATGACGAAAACCTCGTAAAGGCCCAGAAGGAAAAGCTTAGCAAGTAGATACCTTGACTTGGCCTTCGAGGTGACCGCTATGTGGGATGTTGATTCTACCATCATTGTTCTGATAGTCGTTAGGCGAACGGCCTGATCGCGAAGAGCCTCGACCAACATCTAAAGAGGCTCTCGCTAGCGCGGTTGGCTCAAGGGGCAGATGCATGCGGCAGTGATCCTCGACACGGCACGCATTGTCCGGAGGTTCCTCACTCTGTAGCCCTAACCACCGGTAGCTTGGGCCTTGCCCCGCTGCCGGCAGCAACCTAGTTTTAAGGTTTTTTATAATATATTTATTTTTTTAGAAACCATGTATATTGTAAAAAACTCTTTGTACAAAATGTAATGTGTACATAATAATTAGGTAAGTATATCTAAAAAAATATATTATGGCACTTGTTCGGTAGATGTTTTTTTAAATATCTACGTTTCAACAGCTATCTAATGACGTATAATAATCTACTAGGGTTAGTATTACATTTCTTGAAAAAAAAAGTAGTTGGGACGCTCCAGATGCAGTTCTAACGGTCCCGCGCCTACTGTCCTTCAAGTTAAGACGCACCGTTCGAGCAAGAAAAGTGAAGATTTAGGTAGGCGCGACTTTAAATAAATATGTAAATAATAATATTATTGAATGTTAATTGTGAGTACTTCACTTAGTACCTACTACAGGGTCAGGAACCAGGCCATAAGTTTTTTTAGTTTTATTTCAATAGTTTAACCATAGATCTGTCATAAACTTATGTTTCAAAGATCTTTAAATAAATGAAAAAAAAAAAAAAAAAAAAAAGTTTCTTGCCCGTTCTTCTAGGCTCTGGTCGCATGGAACTGGCACCTAGAATCACCTAGTATGTAAGACGATTCTAAATGATCCTTGTGATTTTATGGAATAAAGAAATATTAACATAATATATGTATAATAAAACTTATAATAACTTATTCGTTTTATTCAGGGTTCAGACAATTTTTGTTTATTTTTTACACAATAAAAGTATTACTATACTAAGTATATTATTATTTTCTTGTAATGATTATGATTGTGTTTTATTTCTGTTGCTCATATAAATATTAGATATTAAACGTAGGTACTATAGGTATACTTTGTGAAATCATAAAACTGAATGGTTTATAAATAAATAAATTAATGCTGGACAATCCACAGAACATCATCACACAGAACACCCGGAATAAATATTTGCAGATTGTACAAACAGTTATCCCAAGGCGGGAATCGGACCCGCAACCTTCCGCGTCGCAAGCGGACCATCGCCCACCGCGCCACATCGGTCGTCATCAGTTACAAAGTTACTCGATTACTTATGAAGTTAAATACGTTTTGTCCTTATTTCAATCCAGAGCCCGTAGTCTGAAGGTGCATTTTAGAACTCCCTACTCTCGAGACGAGAGTCGTCTCTCGGATGTCCTTATATTTTTGTAAGAAGTAGAAAGAGAGATCCGAGAGACGACTGTCGGCTCGAGAGTAGGGAGTTTTAAAATGCGTCTTCGGACTAAGGGCTCAGGTAACTAATACGTGTTTTGAAATTGTTTGAATGCTTTTAAAAGTATAGTGTTTCAATAAACCGCATAGCATTTAAATGATACATAATAATATAATATTTTTAAATGTATATATATATATATATATTTATACTATATACAGGGTGTAACAAATGAGGTGGACCAAAAGCAAAAGGGCGATAGGGGAGCTCAATGGCTATCCATATAACCCCCATGTATGTTCAGCGATATTCAGCTGTTCAAAAGTTATTCCCATTTTTATATATTTTTTTTTCATTAACATATTTTAGGTTAGATTTCCCAAGTATACCCAAACTGTCAAGGCTACAACCGTAATTTTTTTACACCTTGTAGCTTAATAGTAGACCTTTCGTACTGCAATACCAGTTTGAGTCGTTATTTGATTGATTTCCAATTAAAAAATAATCTTTGCAGAAAAATTCGAAACCTGAACTTCCGCGAAAAACTTTAGGAGCAATTTAAAAAAAAAACTTGCTGAATATTTTTTTCTACAACCTATCTTAAAAACTTCCTCCATTTATGGAGAAGTTACCCTGAAAATTTCATAAGGCTAGTACAGAAGGATCATGTTAAAAAGTGAACTCATGGTTTGTAAAAATGCTGAAATCGACGGTTCAATCGACCAACACGATGGCCCGGACAAGGCTCAGATTGTATGCCACCCCTTCTTATCAATTGCTCTTGGTATATTCTAGCAGCCTTTCGAACGTTTTCATGAGCTACAACAATCAAATAACGACTCAAACTGGTATTGCAGTACGAAAGGTCTACTATTAAGCTACAAGGAGTAAAAAAATTACGGTTGTAGCCTTGACAGTTTGGGTATACTTGGGAAATCTAACCTAAAATATGTTAATGAAAAAAAAAAACATAAAAGTGGGAATAACTTTTGAACGACTGAATATCGCTGAACATACATGGGGGTTATATGGATAGCCATTGAGCTCCCCTATCGCCCTTTTGCTTTTGGTCCACCTCATTTGTTACACCCTGTATAATTATTATACTAAATACATCAATCTCTAAAATGTATACAGGGCTACACAGAAAATTACTGTTTATGTTCGTAAAATAGCTTACACTAGTAAAAGATATAACAGTTCAGCCGCAATAAAAAAAAACCCTCAAAAAATAGAATTTCCCGCTAGAACGAGACGTATCACCATAACGAACTCTTGGATTCGTTATCGTTATAAATAGTAGGTTTTTGGAATATTACTGTGGCAGCACATGTTCTGATCAATCATCAATAATCATCATTCAACCAACTGTCAAATAGAAATAAAAACGTCAAAAACACGCAATTTGCTAATATCGCTATAGCGAAATGAAATTTGCTATTTTGAGCTGAAAAAATGTTTAACAAAGTGATTCAACGTGCCCTAAAGTTCCGTCTGAAGAAGAACTATCCCACAAACATCTATGACTTGTCCCGGGGCTCCGCTATAGCGATCCGACGGCCGTACTCGGACGAGGTGAGGCGCGCCCAGTCGCAAACCGTAGCGGCGCCGGGGCCGACCATATTCGACAAGATTATATCGAAGGAGATCAAAGCGGATATTATATACGAAGATGAGCTGTGTATTGCGTTCAACGACGTCGCTCCACAAGCGCCGGTGCACTTCCTCGTGGTCCCGAAACGGAGAATAGCGCGCCTCCAAGACGCCGAGCCCGCGGATGCCGAGGTAGCCCCATATTCAACCTCTTCGCTTAACTAGTGCATACCACCACACCACACACATAACCACAGTTATTATGACAATATACATACATTTATTTGCAACTCTTGCACACACACAGTAATAATGATACTTTCTTGAAAAAAATATGGTACAATGTGATAGAATACAACAAGTACATGACTAATATTTACACGAAAGGAATACAGCAAAAAACATAATATTTTAAAGAAGGACAGATGAAAGGGAAACGTAAATATAAAAGAAAAACAATGGTATTACGTTATGTTAATGGTATTGCGTGTTATGGCGTTTGTTTGAGTCAGGATAGTAAGATCAACATCATATAACAAACAAGCTCTGTGTTGAAAGAGCTAGCTTTATTTCTACATTGAATTAAATCATTAGCTCAGTTGTACCCTAGTTCTGTTGACGTACAGTCCTTGCCTAGCTTTTCATATCGCAGCCAATATTTTTCCAAATCCATACTAATAATTGATATTAAGTTCTAAAGATAAATGGAGAAAGCACTTTCAAGTAAGTAATAATGTCAATGTGATGTATCCAAGTGTGGCCTTCAATATCTTTAGAACTAATAACACATTATCTGTCTATCGGATGAAACGCACACAAAATACTGTTTTCTTTAAATTTGGTTGAAAAGCCTGATCAAAACACAGACAAACTCACTTTCAATTTGAAATATTATCATAAAATATGATAGAATAAAGTTTATTTTTCATTGAAAGTGAGTCAATGACAATGGTCTGCTATCAAAGAAATTCCACAACAATGAATCAACATGTACTGCAATAAGATAACAATATTATACCTACATTCTCTATCATAGTTTTCATTATAAACGGGATATTTACCATGATTTGTGAGTTTGATTATATCAGGAAATAATCACGAATCATGGTAAATATCCCGTTTATAATGAAAACTATGTTCAAAACCGAGATATGTAGTTTCAAATATTATATTCTCTATCATTACCTAGACTACCTCTATACTAGCTAGTCCATCGTTGACCTGATGTTATAAATAAGGAAGTCTTAAAGTATTACATATTATGTTTGGAGTTATAAATTGTTTGTGAATGAGTCATTTTGAAAGAGTGCAAAACAAAAGGTTTCAGTATTTATTGCTTGCACGTGTTCACTAGTTAAATTGTTAACGTAAACAATACATGTCACCTATTGTTTGCTTCTTCAAAGCTTTGTGGCGATTAGCCTTAGACAATGGCTTACTTGGATCATAAGTTTTTGATCATGTAATTGTAATTGTTGACATGCCAATGTTATGTATATAACTAAATGGTTTAAATGAATAAATGAAATGAAATATATAACTCATTGTCCTGGAAACATCGGAAGGTCTTAAAATGAGTTCATAAAATAAAAGATAACTAACAACACTCACATACGCTGATAAATTAAAAGCTAGAGAAGCAGTAAAAAATTGATTGAAAAGGAAAGAAGTTATGGCTCAGTTTGGGATACATGAGAGTACATTATCAATACTATATACCTACCTCTATATGGGTAAACTATCGAAACAATTACTTTTGCATAATGTAAGATCTCATGTAGGTACACAGTTTGGGTTGGCTATAGATATCCGGTACCTGCGCCGGGAGTCGTGACTAGGTGGAAAGGGAAGACAAGTCTTACCCTGAAAATATTTTTACTAGGAAGTATATAGTTTTGGAGTTATGACACTTTTTAGAAGCCAAAATCTTCATTTTGAGGTTAGTTTTTAATGAACTCTACACTTATTTCTGGCACTAGCTGTCACTTGAACTAGTGGATGTCGGTTTTAGCCAGTTTGGCAGTGTCAGGAGGCCTAAATGTAAACATTAATTTAACAAAAGTGAAATTTAAATTAAAATTCATTTTTTTCGCGGCAAATTTCTAAAAGGAATCAGTGTATGGTGCATAAAAAACTAACCTAAAAATGAAGATTTTGACTCCCAAAAATGTCATAACTCAAAAACTATATGGTTTCAGGGGAAGAGTTCTTGTTGCCTACCCTACCGTTTACCCCTAGTCACGACTCCCGGCGCAGGTACCGGATATCTAGTTTAACCCACAGTTTTACAATAAATTAATCTTATTTTTGTTGAAAAGTTGTATAACTTTTATCAGTTGAGCTGGGTACCCATTGTGTATCCAGTGAGCGGTACATAGCTGAACTCTTTCTAATCTTTTTATGTAGGTATGTAGGTACCACTGATGTACTAGCGGAGCTCCGCGGAAAAATATGGTTGGCCCAGTGGCACACCTACACCCAGCAGTGGACTGCTATAGGTTAATTAATTATGATGATGAAATATTTGGCACTTTTAATTGCATACATTTAACTTACGAGTACTTACATTTATATTCTAGTAGGTTACTACGCTACTTAATAGTATCACATAGTGTAAGTCAAATATACCTACTAAATCAACAATTTTATAAGATATTACACGCGCTGACACCAATTAAGTGACAAAATAAAGATCCGTATCGTATCCGCGGATATGCATTATTGACGATCCGGTACTAGTGATGTGCCAGATGAATCACTAAATTTAATATTTTCATATCTAACTAGGATTATCGGAGTGACAATTATTGGATGAAAGTAACTAGGTACTTACATGAGATTGTGTTTTAAATAATTAAGGCATATGCAGTGTATAGACAATAAATTGTTTGTAAAGAAGATGAAAATTATAAAAATGTAAAAATGCACCACATACATAAAAATATGAGTATGTTTAGGTACATTATATGTACATGTACGCTCTTTCATTTCTATTTTTGTCACTTCGATTCCGCACATTATAACTCTACACCAATACTTTTAGTAAATGTTCAGTTTCTTCATAACTTTCGTCATCAACCATTCAATCAAAACATTTTTGCAATCTCTGGTATTTAAGCACACCAGGTCTTGGATATGTCTGTTTGCAATATTATAGAGATACGGTGCCAAATGAAAAAGTTGACGCTGTGCAGATGAGGTGTTACATTTAGGAACAAGAACGACCTTATCCTTTCTTCGTCTGCCTACAGCTATGTTATTGTGTACGCTGACTGTTTTAGTTTGAAACATAATAGTATGTTATACTTATACATAAAGCTGTCGTACGGTAAGGACGTCGCATTCCCTATAGAGATCTGAGGGCTGTCTGAGGTTGCATTTTAAAACTCCCTACTCTCGAGCCGACAGTCGTCTCTCGGATGTCCTTATATTTTAGGATGGATATCCGAAACGACTCTCGGGTCGAGAGTAGGGAGTTTTGCAAATGCAACCTCAGACAGCCCTCAGATCTCTATAGGGACTAAGCTCTCGGCTGTTGGAAACCGGTAAGGTTTAAATGTGGCTACTTTTAACACCGCTCGCTGCGCACGCTCCAGCTGCAACATGCAACTGCAAAAGCCGCCCCAAGTAATATTACAGTATGCAAGAATTGATTTGTACAGAGAGTTGTAAATACATATTATTTATAATAAGCTTACGATCCGCCACTTGTTTAAAATATTGAAATATATAAATAAACTTTGTGACCCTCTTAGTTTCCATGAGATTGTATGGTTGGTTGCAGCTTCTCGGTCACTTGATGCTGGTGGCGCGGGCGCTGGGCGCGGCGCGCGCGCCCTCGGGCTGGCGCCTGCTCGTGAACAACGGCCGCGACGGCGCGCAGTCCGTCTACCACCTGCACCTGCACGTGCTGGGAGGACGGCAGATGGGCTGGCCTCCGGGATAGAAATATTATTTGGTGACAATTCACTGCTTCATGTCTTATCTTTAGGGATTATATTATGTGCAGACAGATGAAGCCCTATGTTTTTGAGTAAAACTCACTTAAAATTACTGGATAGTAATTGGGTAAGTACTTGAGTATCAAGTGAACTTGAGAATCCAGTTAGTTTGAGTAATCATTTGTATGTACCTATATCCAAAATGACTACTTACTGAACGGAATGGCGAGCTACTTGCTTTAGTGCCCACACTGCCCACAATTGGCTCCATTTAGTGTGTAATTTTTGACTTAACAAAAATTACTTCTACTATATCGTCTGCTTCATTTATTTTGTTATTTTGTCTGATTATAAGTTTATAGTTTGATCAAGATGTTTTAAAAAAAATCTAGAAGAATTGACGCAAAAATGCAGTTGAATTGTATTTTTTTTAAAGTTTATTAATGTTAAATCTTTTGTGTGTAAGAAGCATGAGTAAATGTGACAATGAAAGATGTATCGTATCCGAGACACTGAGTGTAATTCAAATACATTCGGAGCCCTTAGTCCGAAGGTGCATTTTAGAACTCCCTACTCTCGAGCCGACAGTCGTCTCTCGGATAGCCATACAAAAATGTATGGACATCCGAGAGACGACTGTCGGCTCGAGAGTAGGGAGTTTTAAAATGCGTGTTCGGACTAAGGGCTCGGCTTACATAATGTCACATTTAGTCGTGTTTGTCCCAGGTTCATTCGTCACCAAGATTGATTTGTGTCTAATATTTTGCTTAAAAAATGTGTCATAATGGAACCGTTGCAATATGTTATATGTCCTAGATAGTGTAAAAACTCGGCCAAATAACAAATAAGGAATAAATGAAGAGAGAAGAAACGATATTCCACTTTCTATCTGTACCGTCGCTCGTTAACAGAAGGTATAGTACTTATCTATACTTTGGAAATCCGCATTTATTACTCCTGTAATAAAAAAGGACCAAAAAACCAAGTGGAGAATTACAGACCTATCTCTAAATTAGGTTTGTTCTTGAAAAAAATGTTTACGCTCCATTTGTACTCGGCATTAAGCATGCCTCACACCAGCACGGGTTCTTAAGGGGTAGGTCTACTACGTCAAACCTTCTGTTGTGTTCTGAGTTTCTTTCGCAGCATATGTCGGAGCCCTCGCAAGTGGATATTACATATACAGATTATAGTAAGTGTTTTGATCGTATTGACCACGATACCCTTTTGCGAAAGCTTCAGCGCGTAGCTATCAGGGGCAATCTTTTCAGGTGGTTCTCCTCATATGTACATAATCGTTGTCAGACTGTTGTATTAAATGGTTATTCTTCCTCGCCCATGAGCATTCCTTCAGGAGTTCCCCAGGGATCTTTGTTGGGTCCTGTTCTATTTAAATTATTTGTGAACGATATCTCGTCGTGTTTTATTTCTTCTAAAATAATTCTGTACGCAGATGATATGAAAATTATGTTAAAATTTGAATGTGGAAACTATTCTCAACCATCCTACTAAAACTTATAAAATAAAATAAAATATGCCAGTTTTATGCGTGTTTTCTGTGTCCTCGTTCTAATAACGAAGACACAGAACCGTCGCGTCGAGGCGAAGCGAACTGATAGGACGCCATTTTGTGTTTTGCTTTTAATATTCATAAACATCCTAGTTCCAAACTAAGCGAAGCTTGTTCTATGGCAACTAGATTGCTGATAGAAAACTTGTATGTTGTACCAGAAGACGAGTCTTGTCTGTACTTTTTGTTATACAAATATTTGGGCTTATAATTAATGCAAAGTTAGTTTTAAATATTTCATTCTATATTTAATTCTAATATTAATTTAATTTAAAAAAATATATTTAAACGAGAGATTTTGTTATTAATAATGTTATTTAAAATAAGTCAAATTCTCACTCCTTGTCTAACACACTATCTATACCTACAAACAATAGGTGTTTTTAATTTGTTTTCCGACATATTTACATACACATATTACATCGATGGAAGGCAAGTTAATTAACTTTAGCTGGTCTTAATAACATTTTTAGTAAGTAATTCCACAAAGAGTGATGTATTCATTTATTCACAAATACCACCAAGTACCAAGAGCGCTACCCTCGCGACTAGCTGACTGGATTCCTAATCTCGGATCATTTATAAAGATTTACGTGTACACTAAGTAATAATCATATTATTATGCAAACAGACGACTTTGCATTCAGATTAATTTATCAAATAAATAAACAATCTTTGTTCATTTTTAATATCATTTTAATTACCTTATATTTTGGAGAAAAAGCGGCCAAAGTTTGCACCTGATTATTTCTAAGACTATACTTTGTGCATATATTTATGAAAAAGTTGTTCAATTATACAAACCAAATAAATACCAAAGTCTATGAAATTGTTTAAAAAAATAGGTTTTAAAATAGATGTATATGTTAGAAAGCATTATATTTGTTGAAAAATGATCTGAGGTTATTAGTGAGTCTCAACAGAGGACGTTGTTCTAGTAAGAATGTTTCGCGACCTGCGCTGTTACCTATGTGAGGAGCATTAGGTGCACGGCACACACGGCGCGGCTAGCTGGAGTTGTTAGCATAGCATCCGGCAGTACATCACACGATTATTTTCCATCCAGGTCAAGTCCCTGATTGGCTGATGTATGGAATATATGTACCTACCTACATTTTCAGTCAGGTGTGTAAACAACTTTAAACCGAAATATTGTCACCTATCAAATTATCTACTACAAGAGCACCTAAAAGACTTGTATCAATTAGTTTTAAAATATATATTACTTAAGTATATAAATAAATATATTTTTTTGTGTATCTGCATATCGTAGAATAGTCGTTGCGTTGGCTCTTCTGGAGGTTTGGAATGATGAACTCGTTGGCATTTTTGTCTTCCGTTGAGTCGCACTGTTAGTCGTTGCATTTTTTATTAAAGCTGAGATCCCAACATGTTACGAAAATAATTAGGAAAAAATAATGACTTGTATGTTTGAATATTCCCCGATATTTAGAACGGGTGCATGCTCCACGACGGATTTTTACGAAATATCGAAATACACTATATGCTTAGGTAGTTTAAAATGTGCAATATCAATGAATTCGATTGGATACATTGCAAAAGGTACAGAAGAGCCTCTAGTAGGTACTTTAGGCGGCGTCGCGTCGTGGCGTCGTGGCTATTCCCATTCTGATGATGTTTTCAAAATGCGCAGAATGCTAGCGCGTCGATCAACTCTGTTTCGAATTTAAATATACATATTTAAATTCTGTAACGAAAGGTTTATTAATATTAAATGATTTATTATTGAATTATGTATTATTTTTTATTATCTTTGCTCATATTCCTTAAGGTACGAACAGACGTGCTCATTACTAGCACGAAAGCAAGCTTTTATTGAGCAAGTGCTCATTAGTAGCACGTGTGTAATGTAATGAGCATGCTTATTCAGAGCGTGCTCAAAAATCAAACGACGTTTGATTTTCAAGCATGCTACCTGTGGCGCGGGCAGGTGAGGGGCGTGCTCCGAGCACGTCTGAACATGTGTGCTTATCAGCATGCTAATATAAATGATTATTTTATTGAGTTCTGTACGGTACGGATAGCACTGTCACTATATACTTGTACCTCCATTTTGGCCGAGAGCCTGGTGCCAAATAGCAAGTCTGTCCGTAAGTTTGTTTTGAGTAGGTATGCTTTAAATCAAGCATGCTTATTTCTGGCAAATGTGAACAGTTTGCAGAGCATGCTAATTTTAAGCAAGCTTATTAGCATGCTTTTTTTTAGCACGTCTGTCAGTGCCTTTATTACCTAAACTACTTACTACCTTTAGGTAAATTGAATTTCATTTTTTGAACGATTTTAGCTATTAGGTACAGTATGTAGGTGGTACCTTGCGTACATACCTTATACTTTTTTTAGAAACGGGGAAAAATGATAGCGGTGAGTATTGACAAGATTTTATTGATCTTTAAAAATCTAACTACTAGTTAGACAAGTTACAAAAAAAGACTTGACTTATAGTGGCACCTCTCAATTTAAAGGTAGTAGCAAGTAGGGGCGGCGTAAGTCGGCGGCGGAGGCAGGCCGCAGGGCAGAGCCATCGGGGGCAAGGCAAGTGGGGCGTAGGGGGATAGAGCAGGCAAACCACATCCGCAAGGCAGAGTTGCCTCCAACAACGGACCGGCAGCTGACAGCGCGGATGTCAGCACTGTCGGCAAAGCAGCTTCCAACAGCGGCGGCAAAGTCGAAGCTATCGCGTCTGACAAACTCAGAGCCAATACTGGAGCGAGAGTTGGTAGCGCGGGGGCAATAGCTCCGAGGGCCGGGCCAAGGCCGCAAGCGCAAGGGGCTGCAGGGGCGGGGAGGATCAGGGGGGCTGCAGGAGCGCAACCACATGCACCAGGCATGGAGTAGGCGTATTGGGCGCTGACGCTCTGAAACAGAACATTAGGTATAAGTACGTGTACTATCCAAGAGACTTCTTCTTCTTATTTAAGAGCTACGCGTAATGACTCATTACACTCATCACACTCATTTACTAATGAGTATAAGTTGAGTGACTTATTTTATTTATTTTTGATTTATTTGTTTCTAGGGCCGCCTTCTTGACTTCCTTATGCCGTTTCCAGATTTGTCGGTGCGGTAGCGGTGCGGCATCGGTATGCTCTGTATACGCGGTACAGAAAACTTACCGAGCGCCTATATTTCAATGAGCGTTTTCAGATTGGCGCGGTTTTAGTATATTTCATTACTAGTTCGGAAAGGCTGTCATTGCAACGAGTTCCGACAAATGTCTACACGAGCCGAAGCGCAGCCGAAGGCGAGGGTTGACAGTCGGAACAAGTTACAATGACGGTTCCGAACGTGTACTGAACGACTCTTTATAATACAGTTGCGAAAAAATGAAGCAATTTTATAAAATAATAATAATAATAAAAACAATTATACTCGCAAAGACAATTTCTAGAAAATGGCGCCAACCGTAGAATATAAAAGATTTTTTTATTACAGTTGCTCAAAAAGTGGCATATTGACACATAGTTCCCTTTGCCTACCAGAACGAATGAAAAAAAAAATTATATTTCATTACTAGTTCGGAAAGGCTGTCATTGCAACGAGACGACTGTTGAGAAGAGTCGGCGAGGAACGCCGACTCTTCTCAACACTTCCACGTTCGTTACTCTCTCTGTCCAGCTTATCCTTTCCATCCTTCTCCAACACCACATTTCAATTGCTTCTAGAAACTCTCTATCTTTTTGTGTCATTGTCCACGTAAAAACTACCTAAATACATTTTCATTTTCCTATCTATTTATATTTTTAACTATCTAGTAGTGGTGGGTGACGCCGAGCTTACTGAAAAAGCTCATCGTAGGTGGTAGGTACTAAGTATCACCTATTTCTGTCGCTAAGCAATTATGATCGCTTTGCTGTGTTCCGATTTTGTGGGACATATTAGCCAAAATAAAAATAAATAAAATTTAAAATAAGTTTAAAGTGAGTAGGTACGTAGGTAATATTGTTCGCTTACCTGGGCGACAGCCGCTACGGCACAGACCACGAGTAAAGCTTGCATGTTGCTAGAGGAGGTTCGACGTTGTACCGTCCTTGGCCACCAGCACCACTCTATATTCTACTTCTTATCGGAATTACACATCGAAACGCATATTTCAATGCATTCTCACGAATAGTTTCGTAAAATTTACAATTTTTATTAGGAAATCATTTATTTTGTGTTATAACCTAGATGGTGAGCAGGCAGGAGGCAGGACATTATATGATTACACATACATTACACTTGTATGCTGTAATATATCTATTTTTGAATTTTGAAACCTCCTCTACTAATGTGGGCATGGGGAATCGCCTGTCAACGTCAATGTCAGACTAATGACATACGGGAGCGCGCTTATGCCTTGATCACACGTACCGAGTAAACCGGCGAGACAGTGACGTATTTGAGATACACTGCGCGTCGACATCAGTTTTACTGTTGAACGTTGCAGCGTTAGCGCGCAGTGTATCTTAAATACGTCACTGTCTCGCCGGTTTACTCGGAACGTGTGATCAAGGCATTGGCGCTACTGCTGCCGCCAGTAGAGTATTTTATATATTCACGTTTCCTGTAATGTTCACACAATAGCCGGTTCAATCCGGGCCTTTGGAAACCAGCGGCGAATGCTTTGTGGGGTAATCCCAAACAATGACACTGCAAAATATTTAGGTAGCTATCTACCAAACTGAATAAATTGTTCTTGAAACAACAGTGTTTCTCTATGTACTATAATAGGTACGTATGAATTATAGGTAGGTAGGTACAATATAACACTCAATCGTACACTTAAAGATTTCAGTAAGTATACGTACTTACCTCGTTATAGACAGGCGACTTTGTTTTTTATTACGTGATATTAGACAATTTTACGATACTTACTTATTTGTACCTACTTTCCTTACATAATTAATTATCATACAATCAGTTGGTTGATTAGTAGGTACGTCTTATGAAATCACTAAGATACCTACCACAATATTGTACCTATTCCCAGTACCTAGTCCAACGGCGGATCCAGGGGGGGGGTCATGACCCCCCCATGAGCTGGTTCCAGGACTTGGTGGACCATTAATTGAACATAAAATTATAAGTTCTTTTAAATTAAAAGACTTGACCACGACTATGTGACCCCCCCTGGCGCCAAAGCTGGATCCCCCCTTGCAGTAGTCTTACTCTTACCGATTAGTCTTACTACTAGAACTATTGGGAATTTACTTCCCAAAAGATTTACTTACTTTCCTAATGAAGGTAAGACTATTTAGTTCTCATTAATTTAATTCATTGTTACTTGTTGGTTATAATTACATACAACAGTATCCAAAGTTCGAGTTTGTGCACACACTGTACTTGGGGTAGGTATTAGGTCAGGTCTCGTATTAGGTATTATGATCCGAACATGACCCCACTGGGGCGCTACAATGTTTTTTTATTATTAAAAAAAGAACATAATATTATTTTAATGATTTCCAAATAAAAATGATGAAGTTTACACATGATCTTGATTTTTTTGGAGTTTGGAGTGCAAGTGATGTACTCAACGTACTTACGCAACTAAGTAGGTACTTAGTTGTTAGTTAGGTACGCACCTACATAATCCATGTTAACCGATTCAAAGATGTCAATCGGTTAAATCCAATCTAACAAATACATAATATATAGATAAGTACTGTGACAGTTCACACTCATCTCAAGTAAACAAACTCTTGGCTAGCAAAGTGCGGAATTAGTTTAGTTTAGCCTTCGGTTAGGCTATTTAATTACCTTCATTTGGTATTTTTCAATATAAGTTAGGTGTGGGGTAAAAAAACAAAAATGCGATTTAATAATTATTTATAGTTTATTAAAGAAATTACTTAAAACTAATATAATCATTAAACAATGCTGCGTATATTAGGTACAGCCAGTTTTTGCATTGTTAGGTATTTTAAATGTTTATTAATACCTAATACAAATATTGTTGAATCAAATTACCTAGTACTTACATAATTATAACTACCTACATAAATCAAATTATATAAAGCTACTTGTGTTTATAGTTTTAGTAGAAAAGCAAGAAAACGAACTGTGGTGTAGAGTTTTAATAAAATAATCGTGGGTCACAGGCCCGGGACAAATAAACGTTTTGGTAAAATGTTTTAGGTACAAACAATTGATAATAATTTGCTAAGAGTTATTGGAAGAACCTCCAACTACTTCTGCCTAAGCTAAGCGAAGAGTAAGTTAATATCACCTGATTCTGTTCAGTCATTGATTAGATATTGAAAACTTTATCCATTTGAGGTGTACAAAAAATACTAACTGATGTTCATCCATCTACATGCTTTTGTAGCATATTGTACCTACTTACATAATTTAAAATAAAAAGTAGGTACCCAACTTCATAGAATAAGAATAATATTCATTTATTGTAAACATTCATTATACTTTTACTATACAAATCAAATAATTAATTACCGTCTGTTGTCTTAAATATTGGAAAGATTTTACAAACTATTGGTTAAGTAGATATATTATTTAATACATTGTATGGGTAGCTAATGTTATTAACAGGTAAAAAAAAATGAAAGCGTTACACAATTTACTAATAAATGATCATGCATTCGGAATCGGATTATTGGTACAGGTGCCAATAGAGCATTTCAATATACAGGGTGGAATTTTGTAATGCCACCTGAAGGGGAAGTACTCTTAATACTTTAGATAGAAAATTTTACTCAAAGAAAACATTCCTTTATTTTTGAAAAGAAAAAAAACGGCATTCAAAAATTTAAAAAAATAATTTTTTTTTTTTTTAAATAACGGCATGTACAATCGCGGCAATAATCACTATTGGTCTCGAGTGAATCCTCTTCGTGTTCATGAAACTAACAGTCAAGATTTTCTTTCAACGTTTGGTTCGGAATTATGAGAAATAATGTTTGTGTTAGTCCATGTGTACGAAGGTCACTTAAACACTCTCAAGTATTTAGAAATACTGGATTTATTAAGAAATGAGTTAAATGGTTTCCCCGAGGAAGAGCGAAACCAAATAATTCTACAGCAAGATGGTGTTCCAGCCCATTACAGCAGAATCACTACTGCCTACATTAATAACCATTTTAATACCTGGATTGGTACAAACGGCACAATCAGATGGCTGCGAGATCACCAGATTTCACCACTTTAGATTATTTTTTGTGGGGATATGTAAAAAATCTAATTTACTGGAAATGAATTCGTTACAAGAATAAATTTGTGTATCCAAGAAAATGGAGAACATTTCGAGCAATTAATTAGTTAGTTTACCATTTTTGTAAATAGGTACATAATTAAATTAATTTAAGATTTCATTGTTTTCATTTCATTCAATCTATGAAGTTTGTCAAAGAGACCATAAATTGAATGTAATGAAAACTATGAAATCTTAAATTAATTTAATTATTTACAAAAATGGTTTACATGGTTTAAAATGATTTAAAATGATGGTTTAAATCCAGTATTTCTAAATACTAACGATCGATGCAATAAAAGTACAGAGTGCAACTTTTTCAGATTTTAGTCGGTTCGATTACCGTGTGCAGCAAGCGAATTTTTAAAAATCTTTGAATGCAGTTTTCTTTCTTTTCAAAAATAAAGGAATGGTTTCTTTGAGTAAAATGTTCTATCTAAAGTATTAAGAGTACTTCCCCTTCAGGTGGCATTACAAAATTCCACCCTGTATATGTTAAAATGTCTCCTTTATTAAAAAAGATCCACAATCCGATTCCTTTAAACGAAACCCCGACGACTTACTTGTTGTCTCTTCTGAGCCAACAGTAAAGAATTAGATGGTCGCTAACTTACAGACATTGGAGACATCTCTAGATCTAGAAGAATGTTTGTACCTACAATGTTTTTTATAGAAAACAATGCTTATGAATAATGCATCTACAATATTTTCATGTAATATTTATTAAAGTGTATTTGTAATGTTTGTCGCAATTCACATAATGTCGTATTGTAGGTAGTGTGTAGTGTAGTGTAGTTAGGCGAGATAGGAGTAGGTGTCGAGCGCGTGCGGCGCGCGCTCCAGGTACTGCTTGTCGATGAGCGCCTCGATGCACTTCTTGATGAGCGCCACGGAGGGCGCGAAGGCGCCGCGCGCCTGCGCCGCCACCTCCTGCACCAGCTCGCAGTGCCGCACCACCTGCACACAGCACCACGCGCGCTCTCACTAGCCCATCCGCACCGCACGCACTCGTGGGCGGATGCCTTACCTTGCGCTGCTTCATGATGCGCACGATGGCGGCCTGCAGGTACATCTTGCGGTCGTCGTCGCAGTGCGCAGGCGCCGGCGCGTCGACCTCCGCGCCCGCCGCGCCCCCCGCCCCGCCCGCCGCCGCGCCCGAGTGCGCGTGCGCGGGCGCGGGAGCGGCGCACATGAGACGGATCTTGGTGCGCTTGCAAGTGAAGGCCAAGTTCAGGTGCAGGCTGCCGTCGCAATTCTCCTCGTTCTCTGCACGACACGAATGAGCTCCGTTGAAATACTTTATAGATAAAGGAGTGAATAGATGGATGGTGCGGGAGGTAGGTACCGGGCGCGTCGGCGTCGGCGTCGGCGGCGACGCGGCCCGTGGCGGTGAGCAGGCCCACGTCCAGCAGCGGGCGCAGATGGCGCGCCCAGGCCTCGCCCGCCAGCTGCAGCGTGTCGCGCACCTCGCGCGCCGGCGCCTCGTCCACGCTCTCGAAGTACAGCAGCATGGCGCACTGCAACCGAACGCGCAATGCACCAGGTGCAGTGCGGGCCGTCGGCGAGGACCGCGCCGTGCTTACCTGGTGCGTGGTGCCGCTCACGTGCAGCAGGCGCGGCGTGTAGCGCGCGCGCAGCTCGCCGGTGCAGAGGTGCTGCAGCCAGGCGAGGCGGCGGCCGCTGAAGGCGCGCCGGTAGAACGCCTCGAACAGGCGCGCCGGCTGCTCCAGCTGCTGCGGCGGGGCCAGGCCGCCCATGGCGCCGCCCAGCGGCCAGGCGCCCGCCTGCAGCACCTGCACCTGGAAGCCGGCGCCGGTGGCGAGCGCGCTGTCGCGCAGGTGCTGCTGGAACTTGGCGTTCAGGTCGGCGGACAGCGCCACGTCCGTGAACATGCGGTGCAGCTTGTTCGTGAACTCGTAGCCGCACGCCGCCTTCAGCCGGTTTATCATCGCTTCCTCCTGACGGAACGAACAGAGCTGGTAAACTTACGGTTGTCGCATTTATTCGTGCTCAGTAGCTGGACTACGACTAGCGCACAGAATCCGGCCGAGGATAGGAAGGAGTGAACACCCGATCGATTCTATTCACATTTAGAGATAGAATGAGCTCGCTGAGTGTGAACATGTAACATGTTCCTATGTAAAGTAATGCAAACAGAACTTGTATCCTGCCAAATGGAGGAATCATATGTATCCAAGGCTTCAATAAAAAAAAAAGTTCTAAAGACAATTATTTAATGAAAATAATATTTATACTGACCATGCTATACATGTATTAGAAATAATTCATATAAGAAAACACAAAAATATACCATGTGCCAAACACAAGACAAGACTTCCTAAAATTCATAAATCGTTGTTAATCAACTGTGTTAGATTTTACAATGTCTTACACAGCATTCTAAATAGCAATGTAGGAGTAGGTATTGAAATGTTAATAGACAAACTGATGCCGACTCTGTGCTCTTACAGCACATAATATTATGATGCCTGGGAAAATTCAAAAGACGCAATCGGTATATTTTGCGATTTATCCAAAGCTTTTGATTGTGTTAGTCATGCAACTCTCATTTATAAACTTAAATATTACGGAGTTCAGAACAGGGCTATTAAAAAGTACGTTACCGTCACTGGAAGCTTTTATTGAGAAGGAGTTCAGTTTTCGTCGATTTCCTACCAGTTTTCATACATTTTACCCATGAGTTTCCGGCACAAGTGGCGCCACCTGGCGGCTGCGCGCTATTTTGCTTCGTAAAATGAGTCGCGGCATGTTGGACTCATTGGCTTAATTTCACCAGGAAGAGATAAAAGTAAGCTTCCAGTTAGGTAAGTATTTTTAATAAACGTTTTATTTCAAGTAAAACGCTGCTATTAAAAAGTACGTTACCGTCACTGGAAGCTTTTATTGAGACCTGTTTGTTATCGCCTGGTGTCGCCACTTGTAAAATTAGGTAACCTAGCGCCAATGTGACATTTAAATAATAAAGCAGTAAGTATATTATAATTGATTAATTTTAAGCAATTGTAATTTATAAGATATCCAAAATAAGATTGGTATATACTATTACCATTTAACTTCATTTTAACAACATATCTATAAGTAGCTGATAGTAGTGATTTTGATAGAGTTCAATAAGTTGACGTTGGTGGTGAGAGGTCTTTTGGGTCAATCATTGATATGAGTGCCACAAGGCTCGATATTGAACCTTTCTTATTCTTAGTCTACGTTAATGACCTCGCCTCTTAGGTTCAAAATCTATGTGACATAGTACAGTTTGCAGATGACACCTCTTTAATTTTTAAAGTAGATAGACAAAAGACTGACTACGATGACGTAAATATATCACTTTTTCATTCAATATTTTTAGATCATTAACATGTCCCTGACATGACTGTATATTATTTGTATTATAACTAAGTTAAATTGACACCGCACTGGAACTTAATTTAGTTTATTTTTTTTTTAAGATAAAAATGTTATTTTGTCTTAAAAATTGTAATTTGTAATTGTAATTTTTCTTATTGTTGGTAGATTCTTGGGGCTTCTGTTTTGATCCTGGTTGACGCACAGTGCTGTAGTGTACTGGAGGCGGTGTAGTTGGAGGGAGGGAGGCACAAGGCTGGCACCTGCTCACCTGCTCCATGGAGGCGGACAGCTGGTGGATGAGGCGGCGCGCCAGTGCGCGAGCGTAGAACTTCTGGAACACGTCTTTGTCGTCCACGTACTTGAACACCACGATGGCGGCCGCCAGGCGTTCCTCTGTATCTGATTCTCCGCTATTCTGTACATCACAATAACAGCAAATATTATGTCCTTATGTTGAGTTGCTCTCTGATCATAACTTTTAATATTTTTTTAAAATAATATCTATGTTAAATATTCATTTATTAAAATAAAATAAATATTTACACAAATTACTACATCGGCGGATTTTTATTTATTTCTCAGATAAATAAAGATTCCCGTACCTACCCCAGGGGCCGGCGACGAAGTACTTACAATTTTGAACTGGTGACATCTTTCAAATAGAATGCCTGAATTGAACACGTTTCTGTATGAGAGCCTCTTAAAATATTTATTTTATTAAGTTTTTTCGTATTCCTTGTTATAGCGACAATAGAAATACATCACCCGTACTTTGTAATTGTTCAACTCTGTCTGTCCGTCTTAGTAGTAGTTTTTTACTCTTTCCTAAAGACGGTTATTAACAGTTAACATTATGCGCCCTCGAATCCTTTGCTCGGATGCTGCGGCAGCCGACATTTTTCGACAGTAATTCAGAGCTTGGACAGTAGATAACGGTAAGCATGTATAATTTAGTCGGTCGGTAGGCAGGAATGCGCCTGAGGATACCTTCTTCCTGAGCAGCGTGTCGCAGTAGCGCGCCAGCAGCTCGGGCGCGCGCGCCGGCGCGTCGCCGCTGCGCGCGTTCACCGCCTCGCTGCACGCCTGCAACACACACCCGCGCGCGGGGCTCAGTCCGGCCATCCGTCGCCCTGCCTCGCCCTACTGCGGTGCGACGAGTCACCTTATCGAGCGCCCCCATGAAGGCCTGTGCTCCGTTGAACACCTCCGTGAACAGCTGCGTGTACTTGCTGTGCAGGAACAGCATCGAGTTCACGAAGTGGATGTGCGCCTGGAACGGACGACATTCGTTTAGCGTTCCATGGCATGAAGTTAGAGGCTCCGTAACAAAAAAATGTAGGAAGGTACCTCGTCCTTGTTGTGCGGCGTGTCGCGGCGCGCGTGTCCGTCGGCGGCGGCCTGCGCGTGCGCCGCGTCCACCAGCGGGCGCAGCGCCTGCGCGCCCAGCGGCTTCAGCAGCACGTACATGCGGCGCAAGTCCTCCCTGCGGACACGCGGCGGGCGCGGTCAGTTAGCGAGCGCGGGCGGCGGCGGCGGCGGCGCGGCGGCGGCGCGGCGGTACCTGGCCTCGGGGTCGTGGTGGCGGTGCAGCAGCGCGGGCGCGTGCTCGTGCAGCGGCGGCAGGTGCTCGCTGAGCGCGGCGCGCTCGTAGCACGCGCGCGCCGGGCTCGCGGACGACGAGTGCAGGTAGCGCGCCACCAGCGCCTCCTCGCGCTCCAGCCCTGCGCGACAACACATGCGGCACGGTCACTACGGTCACACGGCCGGCGAGCGGCGACGCCCGCGGCGACGGCGCCTCACCTTCCAGCACCTGGCGCATGTAGTTGCCGACGGTGGTGTGGTGCAGCAGCGCGGCGGCGTGCTGCGCGTGGTGCGCGCGCGCCTCCTCCAGGTACGGCTCCAGCACCAGCGCCTGGTAGCGCAGCAGCGGCGCGCGCGTGCGGAACTGCCCCACCTGGACCGTCACACGCACACCCGTCCCACTTATATCGATCACGTTACATAATATTCAAGCTAGAGATAAGAAACAGACTGAATATGCACTCCCAGAAGGAACATCAGAAACTGTCAGACCGGACTGCAAACACACAAAAACAATGCTTCCAACGACGAAAGAAAGAAATGATTTATTTGTGATACAAAAACTTATAACTAAAGGTTCCTAAAATGATCATGCAAACAACAAGTATCACAAAACGGACTCTAACTCAACATAAGTCGGTCTTACAACCAACGCTGGTGGAAGACCAGCCAGAGCCGATTCGGTGATGTCACGGATAAGGAAAAGGATATTTTTTTAAATCAACAGCATATGTATAAATAAATAAAAGTAAACATAACGAGCAAAAGTGAAGAAAAACAAACATAATAAATAGGTAAGAATAAGTAAGTTGCTTACGAATAAAATAAAAGTAATTAAATAAAAAATAAAAAGAGACAGAGAATATAAATAAGTGTGTGTGTGTGTGTGTCCTTACGTCGACAGTGGAGAGCACGGCGCGGCGCACGGTGTCGGCGAGCGCGGGCTCGAGCGCGTGCTGGAACGCGCGCGCGATGTGCGTGTGTGTGTGTGTGTGTGTGTGTGTGTCCTTACGTCGACAGTGGAGAGCACGGCGCGGCGCACGGTGTCGGCGAGCGCGGGCTCGAGCGCGTGCTGGCGCGCGCGCGCGAAGTGCGTGCGTGTGTGTGTGTGTGTGTGTGTGTGTGTGTGTGTCCTTACGTCGACAGTGGAGAGCACGGCGCGGCGCACGGTGTCGGCGAGCGCGGGCTCGAGCGCGTGCTGGCGCGCGCGCGCGATGTGCGTGCGTGTGTGTGTGTGTGTGTGTGTGTGTGTGTGTGTCCTTACGTCGACAGTGGAGAGCACGGCGCGGCGCACGGTGTCGGCGAGCGCGGGCTCGAGCGCGTGCTGGCGCGCGCGCGCGATGTGCGTGCGTGTGTGTGTGTGTGTGTGTGTGTGTGTGTGTGTGTCCTTACGTCGACAGTGGAGAGCACGGCGCGGCGCACGGTGTCGGCGAGCGCGGGCTCGAGCGCGTGCTGGCGCGCGCGCGCGATGTGTGTGTGTGTGTGTGTGTCCTTACGTCGACAGTGGAGAGCACGGCGCGGCGCACGGTGTCGGCGAGCGCGGGCTCGAGCGCGTGCTGGCGCGCGCGCGCGATGTGTGTGTGTGTGTGCGTGTCCTTACGTCGACAGTGGAGAGCACGGCGCGGCGCACGGTGTCGGCGAGCGCGGGCTCGAGCGCCACGCTGGCGCGCGCGCGCGATGTGTGTGTGTGTGTGTGTGTCCTTACGTCGACAGTGGAGAGCACGGCGCGGCGCACGGTGTCGGCGAGCGCGGGCTCGAGCGCGTGCTGGCGCGCGCGCGCGATGTGTGTGTGTGTGTGTGTGTCCTTACGTCGACAGTGGAGAGCACGGCGCGGCGCACGGTGTCGGCGAGCGCGGGCTCGAGCGCGTGCTGGCGCGCGCGCGCGATGTGTGTGTGTGTGTGCGTGTCCTTACGTCGACAGTGGAGAGCACGGCGCGGCGCACGGTGTCGGCGAGCGCGGGCTCGAGCGCCACGCTGGCGCGCGCGCGCGATGTGTGTGTGTGTGTGTGTGTCCTTACGTCGACAGTGGAGAGCACGGCGCGGCGCACGGTGTCGGCGAGCGCGGGCTCGAGCGCGTGCTGGCGCGCGCGCGCGATGTGTGTGTGTGTGTGTGTGTCCTTACGTCGACAGTGGAGAGCACGGCGCGGCGCACGGTGTCGGCGAGCGCGGGCTCGAGCGCGTGCTGGCGCGCGCGCGCGATGTGTGTGTGTGTGTGTGTGTCCTTACGTCGACAGTGGAGAGCACGGCGCGGCGCACGGTGTCGGCGAGCGCGGGCTCGAGCGCGTGCTGGCGCGCGCGCGCGATGGCGCTGACGACGCGCGCCGACAGCGCCGCGCCTACGCCGCCGCCCAGCAGCACGCGCTCCCAGATCTCCAGGCCGAGCTCGCCCACCTAGTCGCGACATACATACAACACATGTACCTACATCCCGACTACCAGGGCGGACCATACATTTTTACACAATATTCATACATTATTCATATTAATCATAAAAACAAAGCCCAATATTTAAATTCTAGAAATACCTTAAAACTATAAAATGTTCGCTAGACAAGCCAGCGTTTTAAGCAATTCTGAAAGGATGCCATGATTGGTGCTCTGGTGATGGTACCTGGAATTTGATTGTATACCGCCGGGCCCATGGCGTGTGAGTCAGCCTAGATGACTTCGTCAGTGTGCGGCGAAGGGTCGAGAGCTATCTCTACCGCGAGTGTGGTAAACGTGCGAGTTGCCGTGAATCGCGGAAGAGTTCAGGTTTATGCTCATGTACCTACACTGCTACTTGATATTTGATTTTAATAATGTAATTATACCCGTATGACCTATGCTGCTGAAACGTGGACACTGACAGTGGGGTTGGTTCACAAGCTGAAAGTCGCTCAGCGTGCTATGGAGAGAGCTATGCTCGGAATTACCTTAAGAGATAGAATCCGGAACGAAGTGATTCGTCAGAGGACCAAGGTGTTCGACATAGCTCAAAGAATTAGCAAGCTGAAGTGGCAGTGGGCCGGCCATGTTTGCCGAAGAACCGACAACCGGAGGAGACCGCGTTGTGTAGTGTAGGACGCCCTCTGGCGAGATGGAGTGACGATCTGCGGAGTGTAGCTGGCAAACACTGGATGAGAAGGGCCTAGGGCTCAGTGGCGCGTCTTGGGAGAGACCTACGTCCAGCAGTGGACTTAATATAGGTTGATGATGATGATGATGAATGTAATTATTAATACTTACGAGCTACCTACCTACAGTTATGTTGACTTAGTTTCGATTCCTAATGTTAGTTTTAGTATGGTGGTGTTTCAACAAGGTGAGTATGTGTTGTGTACCTATAATGCTTTCGTGAAAACAACACCCACTTCTCCAAAATAACCTACGGGTACAATTAAGCTGTTATATTATGTACATTTAGCTGTTGTTTATCTTTTCTTTTTGTCAAAAACATATATTTTTTGAAAAAATGTTGGAGGGACTACCTGGACATGCTTATTTCTGGTGGATGGATTGGTGAGATAACCAAAGATTGGGAGAAGAGCAAGAACTGGCCCTTAATTGATTCGCTCATAAGAGTGGGACGACTAAGGCAAAATTAACAAAATAAACAATTTTTCGAAAAAAAAGGTTTTTTTTCTTGTTTTATTTGTTATTAAATAAATTATTTCGACCCTCAACAAGATTGACATTAGCTTCTACTAATAGTTTTATAATGGCAATAAAAATATATACTTAATAAAATTCCAGACAATTTCAAGAATATGACATTTAATAGTTTTAAATACAACTTGATTCGATGGCTTGCGGAAAAATGCTTTTATAGTATTAATGAATTTTTCTCAAATTCCGACGACAAAATATACTGACTAGCCAACACTAAAAATAATACTGCTTATCCACAAAAAAACTTACAACTATTACAATATTTACATGGCTTATATAATAAAATACATAATATGAAACAGTTGAACTATGTATCTGCTAAATACTAGAAGTTATAATAAAACAACAATACATTCGTTCAACTATTACCATCAATGTTTACTTCATAGCAACCATACGTAATTGGTGCTCATTCTTTGTTTTGCTCAATAGGTTTTTTTTATATACCCTCACTTGTATTAATGTAGTTTGTTGTTGTTCTATTTTCTGTTATTTTTGTACTAATCATTATAAGCTAATAATAAGTCCTTCCGACACTCGCATCTACCTATTTGTAATGATACCTTGCCTTGTATAACCTTTTATAATACATTTAAATGATACTTGTGTTTCTCATAAATAAGTGAATTGTATTCTTCTCTGAGAAATAAATGTCTTAAACCGGAATTTTTTGACTACAAATTATAAATAGAGATTAAATAGACGGTAAAATTTAAAAAATAAGCACTTGTAAGTGACATTAATGTATTTAATTTCTTGACTTTTTCTTGTTATTAATTTATGCTATTTTTAAATATTGCAGTTTGACATTTTATTTGATATTCTTAAATTCGTATTTGTAATTTTGTGTGTGTAATTGTTAATTGTATTCCATGTGACATTCAAACGCCTGTAAAGGCAGATTTTAGTGAATCATTAATATATGATAACACCTGTAAGAACCTGAAATTATTGAATAAATGATTATGATTAATGATTATTGTAAAATTGCTTTATTATTAGCGCGGATTGCTGAAACGATTATTTACAGATTCCTAAAATTTTAAATATGTTAGGATAATTGCTGCATATTAAACCATTTAATCTTTCTTTTTACATTAAATACCACTTTCCAATATGAGCGATAAAGCGATAAGGGCCGGTAAAATTATAGCCCTACTTGAAGAAGGTTGTTCGCAAACTTACGTGTCTCAGCGGCTAAATGTAAGTCGTTCAACTGTCCAGAGGACTTGGAAACGGTATCTAGAGACTGGTTCGGTGAAAAGAAGACCCGGTTCGGGAAGAAACCGATGCACAGAACCGAAAATTGACCGCTTTTTGGTGAGTCAGGCGTTACGGAATCGCAAGGCGTCAAGTGTGGACCTGAAGTAGAGCCTTGAAGAGGTAAGAGGAGTACAAGTTAGCTTATGGACGGTCAGGCGGAGGCTTTTGGCTGCCAATATCAAGAGTTACCACCCGGCCCGGGGCCCTAAATTACTCCGTGTGCACCGTGTTGTTCGACTTCAGTTTGCTCGAAACTGTGCTTCATGGACTCTAGAGGACTTGAATAAAGTATTGTTTTCTGATGAAGCTAGAATCTCTTTGTGTGGAGAGGACCGACGCCGGCGAGTGCTGCGAAGACCACGGGAACGCTATGCCGAAGTGTGCTTCGAAGAAATCACTCCCTATGGCGGAGGCTCCGTTATGTTTTGGGCTGCAATTAATTCGATGGAGCGTACGGAGCCTGTGTCAATTGAGGGTACGGAATACGTACCCTCAATTGACACAGGTCCATAACGGAAGTCCTAATTCCATATGCACAACCCGCATTGACTGCACTTTAAGAAGATTCTATTTTTATAACGACAATGCTCGCCCGCACCGTTCTGGCGACGTGAAAGCGTACATGCAAGAAGTTGGAGTCCGTCGTTTAGATTGGCCAGCTCGAAGTCCTGACCTCAATTCAATCGAGCATGTCTGAGATGTTCTTAAGAGACGGGTAAGATCAGTGCTACCTGCTCCACAAAACATCAGGGAGCTAAAAAGAGTCGTAGCAGAAGAGTGGGATCGTATTCCTCAAAACGTTATAAAAAACATCGTGGAAAGTATGCCCAGAAGGATTCAAGCTGTGATTTTGGCAAGAGGAGGTCACACTCGTTATTAAATTTTACATTTGTAACCTTATTTAATTAAATGTTAATTAATTGTTATTTACGTGTACAGCGGTTTGAAAGAAATTATCGATAATTAATAAAAAAAATTGTTAGAATTCACTTCACGCGTATTAATTTACACGATTATAAGGATACAGACGACGTCAAACAACTAAATCTAATTTAATTAACTGAAATCGACCTTAGAACGTAAATTTCCTTAGGTGCCCGTTTTTTTTGCATGAGAGTTTAGTTGAACTTCAAGCGACCTACTTCGCACGATGCGGTACCCTTACCCTTGGCTATGGGAGCGCTTAGTTCTTGTTGATTGACATGCACCTGTAAATGTATAGGGTAAACCCGAGGTGGGTTTCCAATTTTTTATACTTAATACAAAATATTGTTAGACATAATTTAGTAGCACTAAAACTAACCTCTAATTGTCTGGAATCTTGCTCAGGGGTGGACACAGTGGCAGCTGATCCGTAAATTATCTCTGCATCTGAAACCTGACATTATAATCTTCTTTAAATAAATCTTTCTTAATAAAAAAGAAAATTATAATTGAAAGATCATAAAACAAAGGTAGGATAGAAACCAGGCGGGGGGGGTCACGATCAAGCTTTGGCGCCAGAGAGGGTCACATAGTCGTGGTCAAGTCAAGAAGTTATATTTTAATTTTAATAATAAATTCCCAAACGTTTGCCATCATACAAAGTAATTATATTAAATTAAATAAATATTGAAGGTATGTAGTTACATTAAATCTGTATGGTGACAAAATATATAGCATATTATGTAGCGTATATGTAGCTACACCGCGGGCATGACATACCCGGTTCGGACGACGAGGTATACGTGCAGGTAACTACACCGCGGGCACCACATACCCGACTCGGACGACGAGGTATACGTGCAGGTAACTACACCGCGGGCATCACATACCCGACTCGGACGACGAGGTATACGTGCAGGTAACTACACCGCGGGCACCACATACCCGACTCGGACGACGAGGTATACGTGCAGGTAACTACACCGCGGGCACCACATACCCGACTCGGACGACGAGGTCAAAGTTACTATATTAAATTAACTAAATATGTAGTTTCATTAAATCTGTATGGTGGCAAAATATATATAAATAAAATAATTATGTTCAATTAGTGGTCCACCTAAGTCCTGGAACCAGCTCAGGGGGGGTCATGACCCCCATGACCCCCCCCCTGGATCCGCCGTTGGCTGTACATTCTTAGTAGTCTGACTGCCCTTCTTAAATAAACAATTTGTATAAGACGATTCTAAATAAACCGTTGACCGACCTACCTTCTGCCTCTTGACGTGCTGCAAGTTCAGGTACGAGTAGAGGCAGTTCAAGTACGCGACTCCTTGGCTGTACTCCTGCCACGCCGCCACATATCTGTAACACGTAACCGTCCACTGTAACCGTCGAGCGGCGTGTGTGTGTGTGTGTGTGTGTGTGTGTGCGTACCTGGCCAGCAAGCCGTCGGCGGGCTCGTCGCCGTCGAGCGGCGTGTGCGCGCGCACGCGCTGCAGCAGGCCAGCCACGTGCTCCTCCAGGAAGCTCCTGCAACCAACAACAGCACCGCTAGCGACGCACATCGCATCCCGCTCGCCTCGCTCGGGGTGGGTACGTACTTGGTCTCGTCGTAGAGGCGGTCGGCGAGCGGCTCGGGGTGCGCCACGCACAGCGCGTACACATCCGAGAAGCGCAGGTTCCACACGGAGCGCTGCACCGCGCGCAGCCCCACCACGCCCGCCACCTGCCACATCCGGCCACTAACGATTATCGAACACACCCACACTCTAAACATCATCCGTGTCCCATTACCGAGGTTTCCGTACCTCGCTCGCCCTCCAGCTTGCACTCCATCGAGGCCTCGCCCATCAAATAAAGTACATCTCTAACATTGCACAGATTCATTTAAAGGATTTGGAAACTATCCGTTGGTCCGTTTCGATAAACATTCTTACTTCTTTCGCATCTTAAATTTGAGCTTTCCTAATTGCTGACAAATTAAAATATATTGCACCATTTATTGAAATACAATTTAGTTTAATGGATTGCGATAGACTTACAGTTTCCTTGAGGTTGGCCCAGGTCTCCTGGAAATCCACGTTCCGCGGCTTAAGAGACATCATTGCAAACTAGATGTAAGAAAAAATCATATAAAAAAGGCATATTATATCGACAGCTATATTAATAACGAAACTTCATGGTTTTTTGTATAGCTTTTTATTATTATTTTTACTCATTAGTATATCCCTGACATGATTGTATCATCATTATGTTGCATTTAAATGTTACTCAGTGAAATGGACACCGCATTGAAACTTCAGTATTTAATTTAATTCTTGTAAGAAGGATCAAATAAAAAATCGGTAGGAATCTGGTCGCGTGGAACTGGCAACTAGAATCACGTAGTATATAAGACGACTCTAAACTAACCTTGTGATTTTACTGAGTAAACTATTTTTGAAAATAATTTTTTAAAACTATTTGTACACACTATGTACAGACTCTATACTTTATAATTGCTTCATAAACAGGGAAGTGCTAAATACAGCACATCCCTGCACCACACACTGACAAGTCCTGTTGCACCCATGCATGTTGCAATCATTATGTATGTGCTAGTTAAATTAGTCTTAATATAATCATTGTAATGTATGGGTTATAAGGCATTTGTAATATTAGCCTTGTTATTTTTTACTGTTGTTGCCTGCAATAAAGTGTTTTGATTGACTGATATAAATTTCTCTAAGAGTTTACAAATTGCACTGTCATCATGACCAGTTCAATCAGCTGATTTGAAATAAGCAAATAAACATAACATCGAGCTTGTTGGATTAGCGTCGATTCCTGCAACTCATTGACATAGTTTCTTTGTTCCAAGCATTTTGCTCGCATAAACCGGGTAGACAAACTCTGAGGTCAGGGAACTCTCCTTAGTGAAAACTTGATAAGATTTGTCTTCCGAAGTAAATAAGTAACAATTCGCAATAATATCTGCTGTACTTTGCGGAGCACTTGGCAAGGTGTCAAGAGCTATAGAATAGAGCATGCAGTCGCTGCTGCCAGAAAGAGCCGAAGATTACTCGGCAAATCAGAAGCCACTAATTATCACGAATAGTCACACAACACATACAATTTATAGTGCTCGGAAACCAACTTACAGATTTCTGGAAGTTTCTCTAGGAACTGCTGTTTGTTTGATTTCAATTTTATGATTTTACGACCTTCTCTTGTAAAAATTTAGAAACTATCGATCGATCTCACGCACAATACGCAGTGAAACTCGAAACGAAAAGCTGAAAGGATTGTTGGTTGATTTGACATGCATATGTCAAACTGACATTGACATACATATGTCAAACTGACATTGACATACGCACACCATGCAAGCACAAACAGCTGTCCCCTGTGCCGGCTTCGGAAGTGAAAGTGAGGTTATAATGCAACCTCGATGTTATTGCAATTTTACTGTGTAATTACGAGTTAATTTCACCAAGTGCTACCATCAAAAGTTGTGTTATTGATCACTACCTAGTATTTTATTATAAAATGTGTAGTGGAGTGTCTCATTCATGGAAACTAACCTAACCTCATTTTACCCAACATCGTTTGACAAACACAACCTAGTGGATCTCACCCGGCTGGGTACTCCCGCATGGTTCTGTAGTAGACGAGTAAAAGAAGTAGCACGGCCTCAGCAAGGAGCCCAAAGAAAAAACTATGAGCAGGCGAGATAAGCCGCCAGCACGAAAACCTCCATACCCAAAAATCAAGGTCCCCATGATGGCTGCTAACACACAGCCATCATCTGTAGTGACTGTACCCCTATTGGAGAGCGTACAAGGGCTCTGTGAAGGGCAAACTGAGTCTTTGCCTCGAGTAGAAACCGACCGCCCTCTGAATGAGCGTGCCGTACAGCCAAGACGCCGTGGTTCTTCAGAAGAAGAATACGGAGACGAGAAGCGGATGAAACTGAAGTCGCTTTCTCCTCCTACTCCCCACACCCCCTCGCCACCGCCACCCACTACGAGAATCCCCATGCTGGTGCGCTCAGTGCAATCAGCTCCGAATTCGAGACCGTTTATGCAGGACTCGAAAATAATCCGGCTACCGCAGCCGCGATCTCCTACTCCGTCTACGTTGGAACCATTTCCTGACAGTGGCGATGACTTTGCAGGTTCCACTGCCAAGAGCCCCGCCCCCAGAGCGACCACAGTTGACGCTGCAGATTATGCAAAATGCACTCTCCACCACGACTCTACATCATACGTAGAAATCGAACCGTGTCCACTTGATCAGCCATCACACAGTTCAGCTATCTCCTATGCTGGAGTGCTAACTAGCCCACCAAAACCACCCTCTGCTCGGCGTACTGCCTCTATGGTAGAAAACCATACCTTTCTCCAACCAGACTCTAAAAGTGCACCTGATGCTGTCGATGATCAACAACCTACAGTAGCACAAACCAAAGCGTACCCACCTATAATAGCTGATAAGCTACCAAACTGGACGGCGCACTTTGCAGTACTAGCAAAAAAACTAGGTCATGCTCCAAATGCGCGACCCCTAGGAAAAGGACTACGCTTCATACCACGCACCCTCAAGGAATACCGCGTGATACAACGCCATCTCGTGGAGGCTACGGATTCGGAACAAGGTTTGTCATGGTATTGCTATAGTTTGCCCTCTGACATACCTACCAAAGTGGCGATTCGTGGTCTACCAGCAGATACTTCACCAACAGACATCCAAAAAGCCCTCGAAGAACGCGACTTTCGGGTTCGGTTTGTCAAGCAAATCCCACCAATCAGAGACAGACCCGGCTGCCTATTCCACGCCCAACTAGAACATCTTGATCACACAGAATTAGCACGACTCTACGGAACCGTAGAGCTACTCTACATGCCGGGAGTTACAATCGAAGCTTGGCGAGGAACTGCTGGCGGCACAGCTCAGTGCCACCGTTGCCAAGCCTATGGGCACACTTCTAGTAATTGCCATAGGCCAGTTCGATGTGTGCGCTGTGGAGAAGAGCATTCCGCTGCAAATTGCCCTCGCCCTATCACCGAGAAGCCCACGTGCGCAAATTGTGGTAAATCGCATACTGCCAATAACCGCCGCCGTTGTGCAATATACAAACGAGAAATCCGTAAGAGAGGATTCAAAATTCCTGGCCCACGGCCACAACCTACTACCAGCACTCCCGTAGAGCAAATACCTACTCCACTAATAACTCTAAGAAGGCGAGAGACAAAACCAAACTTTGCCGCAGAGAACCTAGAAGCAATCCACACTCAGGCGAATCCTCCGACGGAACGGGGTGTTCCCTTGAAAAATCGGAAAAGAGGAGGTAAAAGAAAAAGAAGGCCTATGGCAGCTTTCCCTTCTCTACATGTCCCTATCAACACTGACCCAAGAGAGCCTACGCAGAGTGGACTAACACCGCCGCCGCACTCAGTTCCGGACACAGACATAGCATTCCCAGCCACTTCTGAAACACATTTTACGCCGGAGCTTACACCAATAACAACCAACCCTACCGCTAGAGCATGTAGTATCGCACCTGCAGTGATTGTAAAAGATAAAAACACCAAGTCAGATCTAAACTTTTCCAAAGTGCTGATACAGCAAACGTGCCAGAACGACGATAATCCAATCCCGCGAGAGCCTTTGTATGAGCCTGACTTGCCAAATGAACCTGACTTACCAAATATTACCGCACCAAGCACAAGAAGCAGTTATGACTCAATGAGAGTCATGCTTGGTATTTTAGCGGACTTACTCATAACCATTGCAGCTGGAGGAGACCTAAAAGACGCAGCAATGCGCGGCCTTATCGCCATACAAGAGAGTCAGTATGGGCAACCGCAACGAACTGCGGAACCCACGCTGGATACTCAGAGTTGATATTTATATTGACCTCTCTTGCTCTCTACCTTTTCTTCCCAATAATGAAGCCACCGCAGCCGTAATTACCGGCAGCGTAAAGCCACTGAGAGGCGAATAACTGCTACTCGTGGCAAAACCCAGTGACTCGGAAACCAAGTTTTCGAAGTTGAGGCCAGAGAAAAGAACTTACAGTTCGACTCTTACCTGCACCTCTTACCATAGACTGATAGAGTCTTGGTAGAGTAGAGGTGTTGATGACCCGGATATACAAACAGCTATTTCACACCAATGATATCAACCACACGATAATGACAATAATTTCACAACTACATACAGTTTATTACGATAGTACAATACTATTGAGCGTATGCGGACGGATAGCAGTAGTCAGGTGTAGTTTTTTCTAGTCGTACAGGTCAGGGTAGAAAGGGTATACTATTTTTTTTATGTTTGATCACGCAGAACTTTTGTCAGAGTAGTCTGATTTTATAACTCTTTATTTTATTGGAATTATGTAATATACTCCGAGAGAGTTCCCAAATAAATTGAAAGAAAAAACTTATCCTTGCATTTTTCAAGAAATATGATACAAGCATATTCAAAGCTCGCTCAAAAACGAGGACAACGGGCGGTGGCGGTGCAAGTCTTTTGCAGATTTGATTGCAGACTTTTTTGGGTTTTACGACAAAAAATACAAAAGGTTCAAAAGCGTCCCGAGCAGCATCCGACCGATCCCTTTTTTTCGGGTCTTTAGATACTGTGCCGACGCGGAGCGCGCCTTATTTTGTATCCTTGTACCATCAAATTTTATAGATATAAAAAAAATCATAGAGCATCTTATCAACACTATGTAGGTCAAAATCAAATCAACACTACCACCAGTCACCAGTCATCAAAATAGTTTGCAAAGGAGATTGCAGTGCAAAACCTCACTTAGGTCTTCTTTAGTGGGCGTGCAATGTGCGCTCATTGATTTCTGAACGAAATTTGAAATTTATCTGTCATCACATCATGACAAGTTGAACGTTAGTTGTACTACTTAACAATAGATGGCGTTACTAAAAAACTTAAGGTCAGTGTGGGCAAGTCCGGCATAGTTTTCTTAAATTGAATTTCAATTTAACTTTAAAAATCGAAATAAAATTTATTAGTTACTTTAAGTAGTCGGAAAATATTGGTATTACATTTATCTTTGTATATCTATCTAAAAGTAGGGTTAATTGTAATTGTCTTCAGATTTATAGCATTTTTTTGTAAAGTAGGCATTTAGACGGACTTCCCAACCGGTTTGAGGCAAGTCCGTCTAGTAGCAATAAAATCATAACTAGTGAGCCAATATGTATGAAAACCTTATCGATAAATGAAGAAAAGCTGCCGTTGAAATACGTGTTTTAATCGTGTGACTATAAGGTATACTTTTAAAGAAAAATAAAATTATTAAAATCAAGGGCAAGTCCGGCATATCTTTGCTGATGATGTACTTTCAGTGGTTGTAAACATTTCACAAAGTACCCACTTACGATTTTTTTTGTCAATAACATACAAATCAATACACAAGAATCTTTATTTGTAAACAAGTGATCGTTAATAATGTAATGTATAAATTTAGAAATGGTGTGGCAAACTATTGCCGGATCTGTAGCTGCATTTATGACACTTTCTGCCAGTACGAAATAAATGAATATGGAATAATTTTCTAAATCAGATCTTTGTTAAAACGATAAATGTTCACAAAGTCCGACATGATGTGCCATGCTACATGAGTCAGGTATAAAAAATCAGAAACTAAAAAAAGGTTGGATAGTTCCATGCTTTCAAAATATGTATTCACAATTTATAAACTTTTAAAGAATACTTATAGGTGATGCTAGTCCTCTTGCAAACATACCAGTGCATCTTTTACTTAATTATTTATTATACACAAAGTAAATACAGAAAAATAAACTTAAATAGATTAGATTTACAGAGGCAAGCTTAACCCTGAAAAGAGTTCACTTTCGTAGACAGGCGAATAATACTTACAAGTTGAATAAACAGTATAAAATAATTATAAAATTTGAACTACTAAAAAGGTTGACAATATCTGGAATTAAGGCAAGACCGGCATATGACGGACTTGCCTTATGTATAGTAGACGGACTTCCCAACTATAACATTCAAAGCTTGGATTTTTTCTATTTGTTATAATTACGAAACTAATGCGTTATTTTTGAATCGGACACCAGATATACATTTCCGAATCTGTAAATGGCCTACGTTATCACAGATACTCAGAAAACTCCTTAGATTTCACACCTTTTTTTTCGTTTTTCGACGAGACGTCAAACTTCAACTTCAAGTTAAATTCGCGGAAAAAATTGGTTGTCAAATTTTTTCCAACATAAAGATGTTAGCGACATCTATTATCCCTAGTTCGAACAAACTCAATGATACTGTTTTACCAACCGAGTTATATGGCTCTAGCTATTCAAAAACGGAAGTTATTGCCACTAGACGGACTTAGGGCCTAGACGAACTTACCCACACTGACCTTACCTTGTTTTACCGCTAGGGAATGATGTTGACAATTTTATGCTATCTAATCAATACATAATTTGAGAATGAAAATGCTCCAGTCAATGGATTGAATTCATGTGTTCAGATGAATGCACACTTTCCTTTGAATTATATGCTTTTCATTTGATAACACATCTTCTCATTCCATATTGCTACATTTAGTACAGTTATGAATGAAGAGGAAATAATATTGTATTACTGTTATAGAACGAGTCTATTTCACCTTGTTTGTATTAGTTACTCAAGTGAAAGTAGACGAGATACTAAGACTATTTTATTTAAATACATTTACTACTTTTTTAGCAATTGGTATCATATTTATTACACACAGGAGTCACAGCTCAGTTGGTAGTAGCTCTGCCGTCCATACTGTGGGTCCTGGGTTCGATTCCCACCCAGAACAAATGTAATAAACATAAATATTTGTCCTGTATCTGGGTGTTACTATGTATTAGCAGCCTGTAGGAAATCATGTAATTTTCAGTATTTTGTATGCTATACAGTGATTTGATTGTATTCCGAGTGAAAAGACTGATTAGTAATATTTTTATATCAAACTAAGACAAAGAATGGTAAAAGTTACTCATAATGATGGCAAAAATCAATATTTTCGGCTGACGTGCGCCCCACTCCGTCTGGCAATTTAAAATTGCCGCGTATGACGTCAGAGGGCTCTGCTGACGTCACTAGACCAACCGACTGACGGATACAGTGCTATCTATCTCCCTTTATCCTATAACAAATGAATCAGAACAAGCGAGAGGTAGCAACTTGCGTAAAGGTTGTGAATCGAGTTCTTTTTTTTATGAGCTAGAGACGGTCAACATGAACCGTACGCATTGATAACAGAAATACTGATAACCACATCTGCTAATACTGTAATGCCTTTTTAAATACAACCAGTCTATTTTTCTTATCTCGCTGTGTCGCACTTGATGTGAATTTAGTGAAAGAATCGAAATAGATTTCGAATGAAATTGAATTTCTTAATGAAACGTCAGGGTATGGTTTTGAACGTCCCAAGGCGAATGACGTGAGCTACATTAGCGCCGCCGCGGCAGCGAAGTGAACTAGTGCCAGTAAAGAAAATCTCCCGATGGATTCATAACTCCGGGTTGGTTTTCTCGCGTTTTTCACGAAAATGGCCAACAATGTGAAGCCGATCCACAAAAGCAAACACTTCCCGATAGACCAGCTTGTGTGCGTCGGCAACTATGAACTGGAAAAGACTATCGGGACGGGCAATTTCGCTGTGGTGAAATTGGCTACACATGTTATTACTCGGAGCAAGGTGCGTACATGTCTCTCTCCCTGCGTATTTCAGTGGTTCTTGTGTTTAATTAGTGTATTTAGCGTTTGTATTGTGTGTCCTATTGCGAGCGCAGGTTATCGTGTGTTTTTATGTTCGTAAATCGTGTTGGATTCTGATGGTTTTTTCCATTAGTCTGAAGGTTTTTGCCAGCACCCTGTTAGGTTTGCCATCAAAACATGGAAAAAAAATAACTCGTTTTCCCATTGCATACGAGCCAAGGGTGAAAACTAACTTGATTATAAACTAAATAACATAGCATGGTTTCGTAGAAAGTACTTTGTTTACACAGAGTCTAAAGTTCGAAAGTAACTATTCTAATTTGGCGGACTACAATTCGTTTTTTTTATATTTTGTGAAATCACAAAAAATCTTTTATTCTTCAGATACTTCTAATTTTTATGTAAAAATGTACCTCAGGTTTGCCACACAATAAGTTTTAAGGGCTCCTAAAGGTCTACACTTCATTACATTAACGGAAAAAATCCGTCCTGTTAAATGAAGATGCTAAGAAAGAAAGTACACACCAGACAGTTTAAGTAGCTGATATTGTATCAAGATTGTTTTTTTTTTTGTATATATAGTGAAATGTAGGCCTTTAAGAGCCTTGTGGCAACCATGAAAGACACTTTTTTTAGTCATGGCCCACACTATCAAAAATGGCCTTTTTTTCTTAAGATGAGATTTTAATGAGATATAATCTAAATAGGTAAAATTAATAATATTACGTAATTCCTTTTTTTATAATAATATATTGAAAGATATTTTAATGTTTCATACTTGGACAAATATGTTGTATGTTAGTGTATAATTTTAAAACAGCTTATCTGATGCGCATATGTTTTGTAGAATAAATAATATTATCAAGTAAGATTATAAGCTAAAACCGCAAGATGTTGTAGTTGTTAAATTTCTCAAGAAAAACCAATATCTATCAACATCATCATTTCAAGCCTATTGGGTCACTCTGGTAGTATAGGTCTTCCCATTATCATGCTATTATTTCCGAACTTTTGGGACTAACATCAACTAACATGATTCCTGGCTCGTTCCATTATGTAAAAGCATCATATCCATGAACTGACACAGTTTTATGGAACTTACATACCTATTGATGTCGGCGAAATAAATGAATGTCTACATAATCAATGTTTCACACAAGAGTGTATTTAGTCAAAAAAGTTGCTTTTTTGCAGTAATCAGTATGAAATTTTCCATAATGCATTTAATAACTGCATTATTTATTGTATATCATTTAATTGGTATTATCCTGTACTGAAATAATGTATTTGTCTTTTAAACTTTGAAAAACTTGTATGTAGAAGAAAACATCTGCCTGATATTCCTTATTATATGAATAAATATTCACGAACATTTCACACATCACACTCTAGTCCCAAACTAAGCAAAGCTGGTACTATGAGAACTAGACTGCTGGTAGACTACACACAGACAGATACTTATATTTTTTTTTTGTAAATACATACTCAAAAACACCCAGACATAGAACAAATATTTATGTTCATCACACAAATAGCAATTGATCTGTGACACTGACACCATAAGTTGTGATCGGCTTGATCCAACTGAATAAATTCATTTTCTGTTTCTCTTGATCTCAAAAAACAAGCAATATTGAACCAATCCAGTAAATAGTATCTATATAAAAAAACCAACCAATTTCCTCATAAATACAAGATTTTTTATTACAATTTTATCTGCTATCAGTCTTCAGACTATGAGCCAGGTGTTAGTTTGGCTTACATACAAAAATTAATACATTTATAGATTAAACTTGTCCCTTTAAACATTGTAATCTGTATGAAGTATAAACAGACAAGTTGCAGATATCTGTGTAAATGTCGTAATGATCCTTAGAATATTAAACAATGAGTGCATTGTAAAAATATATTATATTTTAAGGATAGAATGTGATAAACATTAAAGGCGCCATAACAATACTGATACACACAATAATGAGACAAGAGGCTGATATCTTTGTTAGTATTTCAATCATCTGTCAAAGAACTGAAGTGAAGACAGATAAACAACTGCCAATCAGGGCCATGCCCCGTGACTCATGACAGAGCTTTACGAAGTTGAAGCTAGAGAAATAATGCAAGTCCAAGTCTTACCTGCATCTTGTTATACCAAGATGGTAGACCGAAGTGGAGTCAAAATGTAGATGACCCCACAACAATAAAATCAAATGTCAATTTCTACTGTGACAATTTCTTTACTTGGTTGTGGCTTCATTATACCTACATTAATACATAATAATCTACATTATTTTTAAATGTAGATATAAAGTGTATAGGCAAACTTAATACTTAAATAGCATTATCTACCAGCTAACCTTCGGGTAGCAGGAATAACAAACACATCTGGGATGTGCCTTGTAGGCATCAGACTGCATAATAATGTCATTCTGATCTAAATAATAGGTCCCAAGATTTGAATGTAAGCATAAAAATATTCATGGACATATCACACTTTTAGTCCCAAACTTAGCAAAGGTTTTAGTATGGGAATAATATAAGTACTGACATTTTTTTGTAAATACATAGTCACATCCAGTCAGAGGTTAAATAATGCTCATCACAAAAACATTTGCTCTTAGTGGGGGATAATACCCCATAGCATAGATGGCAGAGCTGTGACAAACTGAACTGTGACTTGTCAAATTTTAACGAGTACCAGTAAGATTATAAAAAAAATAATTAATCTTATAAAAACGTATTCAATAAATTACAGAAAATTTAGAAGAATCTCATATACTGCTTGTAGATTCGAGTACGATCAGAGCTACAGTAACGCGCAAGATTTGCCTGGCAACAGACTAGGTAGTCTGGCGACAGACTAGCAAAAAAGGCATGATTCCCCGCCATTTTATTGTATGACGTATATTATCCTAGTTTAGACAAGATTATATCTAAATTGCTCCATAGATGTGATTCCTTTGTTTTTCTAAACTCAATATCTGTTTTCTGTTAAGTACCTTTTAATCAATACGATGGTTCTATCCTTTAGCGAAAACATGTACTGAAATTTCGCAGAAATATAAAAGATTATATAAAAACAATTTATTAAGCCAAGATGTTTTTTATACCATCTTATCTCGGGGTTACCACCTACGCAAAAACGTCAGGGTGTTCTAATAACAATATGTTTATTAAATAGGTTGGAGGTGTCTGTCTGTGACAGCGTTGCTCCCGCTTGGATGAACTTATCAGTTCCAATTTTCTTTACTTATCTGAAAAGTGAAGTAGACGGGAACGTTCTGAATTAATTAATGAAAATAATTCTTAGTATTTCATGAATATCGGGTCTTTATTTGGGTAGTTAATAGCTTGAGTAGTAGAATACACTTTGATAAACTTCAAATCTAAGATGGCCGCCACCACAAATTGGTGGATTACTGTTCGCAATTTCCTTATTATAAGTATCAAATGAAAAGGGCTTCACTTTAAACTTCACAGATGTCGGGCTATTTTTAATTTTTACTTGGTATTCTTTTATTTAATTTTTGTTTGAATGTCCCTGTCAAAGTTTGCATAATAATATGATTATTTGTTAGAGTTTAATTTAAATTCGAGGTATGCTGCCCTACAGACAATTTAGAATCTATCGTACGCACTTTAATGACTTAAATGAATAAACCGATGATATTTATGAAATAATATAATTAGCAGTTTCAATGAACTTTCTTCGACGGTTGACAAAAATATTGATTTAACATTGATGAAATAAAAATAAATCATATTATTATTTGCGGCGGTAATGGGCTCGAGATCCGTCATCAACTAATTACCTACAAATTAGGTAAATGTTTGAACTAAGCTGTTGCCAAAAAAATACTTATGCTTATGATACTTGCTCGGATGAATTCGCTATCAGCGATGAGGCTGCCCATTGTGGTTAACTAAGATCTGATATTTTTTGTATTTCTTTTTGTATAATACAAAAAAAAATCATAAAAAGTTGGTGTCCGTTTCGAGATTGGGCAAAAATCCTTAGACCTAAATGTTCTCGCCTACAAGTCGCATGTTTCATCCGATATCATGAAAATTGGTATACGAGTTCATTTTTGTTTACCTTAAGTCCTTGATTGCAATAAAATCTCGCAATTTTAAATTGGTCCAGCGGTTTAGTCACGAAGCTCTTAACGAACAGATAAACTCGATTTTTCAATTTAGACTCGTTTACTTCAGAAGATCTTCATATTTGCTTTTACAATATCTTCATTTCAATTTGTTGGCTCTTACTAATTCGTAATAGTATACAATAGTACGATAAGTAACCCGTGAAATATATATTTTAAGTACACGTATAGTAGTAGTAACACCTAGTTCTAGAGTTTTTGCATCGGCGCAACAAGGCCGTCGGACAAGGCTGGACCGCTGGTCGATGACTTGTGGCTCTTGACTGTGAAGTGTAGAAAGTACATAAACATAGATGACATGAACGTTCCAGAATTTTCTAGTTCTTACGGCTAGAGTCTAGATTTTTTGAGAAAATGCGATGTAAAGTTAATTGGAACTGTCAGGTATCTCAGAGTATGATTGAAGTTTTCTGTATCTTAAGAATTTGGACTGTAATTTCGTCGTTAGATACCTAATCAAAACTTTACTAATCTCAAAAACTGTGTGGCTCATACAGGGTGTCATGATGACAGCGGGCGTCCGAAACCACGAGAGTTAAATCTCGTGGTTTCAGACTTGTCCATCACCGTCTTTCTCAAAAAAACACAGTGTATAATATGACTATAATAATGCGCTTTGCAATTGTCACGTGATTTATAAATTAATACTGATACTACACTCTCTGATCGGAAAATGTTAGTATTTATTTGTTCAGCCTTGTACTGTACGTTATACAATCTCTTTCAAGGATTTTTATTCAAGGTTTACTCGAACTTACGTAGGTTATCTATTTAGTTTTGTTTTTTTCTAGAATATTAAGGGTCTAAGCTTCCATTCTTTTCTTCCTAGTTCCTCCCTTCCCAGAGCCGAAGTCTTGAGTTTTATTCGATTTTATTCTCGAAAGGTGACACGAGCGAGCATTATGTAGTTTTCGATTAGGGGGTAACTTGATTCGCCATTGTTTGTTCAGTCACCGTCTAGACACGTTACCGGTAATGAAGAATGGATGGATCTGTCTAGTGTCTAGCGCCAACTAGTGCATTAAAGAGCCGCGTGCATTTTTAAAATAGTTGATCTCTACATCATTAGCGTGTCACTTTTCGAGAAGCAAATCGAATAAGACATAATTGAACCAGAAGACCGCATTGCTTGGCAAAAATAGGTGGTAGTACTCCCCCTGACTAGATCTTTCACAAAAAGCTCTACTACAAATCAACAACACCTTTACATAGATCTGATTTGTTCCATCAACGATTCTCATTGAAAAACATCACTGAATACCTGATGTGGCATAAAACCTTGGGATTTGTCAGGGTTGGAATATTGTAGTATTATTATGGCTGCTCCAGTTCGAAGGTAGCTGAGACCTTGTGTGTCAAGGGTAGTATCGAGCCGTGACTTTCTTGCAAGGCTTTTCAATTTTTAACGGGACTTTATTGCTGATAAATAACAAAAAATCATAAAAATTTGACACATCGAAATCTAGTAATTCAAAAAAATCTTGGTAAGTATAGAAATAAAATACTTTTACGTAAATTATTAGTAACACACACCCAACAAATATGAGTCTCCGTGACAAACGATTGTACCGGGTGATGGGAATCCACGCATTGAAGTCAGGTTTCTACCAACTGGACTGTGACGTCTTCCGATATAATAATAAATTGTATATTTCTGAAAACGGCGTGTTCGTAGCGACTTCAGTACCAATGCCTATATCTTGGATACGAGATGATACTTGAACCTGACCTTTGAAGGCTGTCCCGTGACCTCTAAGTTCCCGTGTTTTATTTTATGCTCCATCTACAGATTATGTACATATCTTTAGACTGAGTTGCGACGTCTGATGGCCAATATTTTAGCATATCAAAATAGCCTATGTATTATTCTGATGTATACACTAAACTTTTGTAAAGTTTACTGAAATCTATTCGGTAGTTTTTGTGTGAAAGAGTAACAATCATACATCCATCAATCCATACAAACTATCGCGTTTATAATATTAGTAGGATTAATTAACTTCGACGGTGTTTTTTTATACGCCAGTTTTTAATCAATTGATGAATTGATGGTCGTATTTTGATTGGTAGATCATACTTCTGAGGGGTAAAATAATGAAATGTATATGGTTGGTCCCATATAAATTTCATTATGATCTGACCAGTACTTTTAAAGTAATGTTTAAAAGTGTGTTTTTATTACTTGTAGATTAAAGTCGCTTTAGTTCAATTTTTATAAAAAATATATTATTTTATGTACTTAACAATATTAATTTTAAATGTATGATTGTTTCAGGTGGCGATAAAAATAATAGACAAATCGAGGCTTGATGAGGACAATTTGAAGAAAACGTTTAGAGAAATAGCTATAATGAAACGATTACGACATCCGCACATAGTTAGATTATATCAGGTATGTATTACCGGTAGTACCACAGAGAATCGTGGTCCTATCAGTATTTATGATGGAATATGTTCTTAGTGGTCCGATCAGTAGTATCTGTAAGGAGGACGTGTGGCACGTCCTCCTTACAATCATCATCATCATTCCCCTGCCCTTATCCCACGCTAAGTGGGGTCGGCACAACATGTCTTTTTCTTCCACTCACTTCTATCATTCGTCAAACCCGAGTCCACTCCTTTCACATTCATATCCCCACACCCCATATTTCACACAATCCAACCACTTCTTTTTCGGCCTTCCTCTACTTGCATATCCAGCCACGCTCACATTCAAACTTTCTTCGTAATATGATTTTCATCCCTCCTCATAACATGTCCATACCATGCTAATCTTGCACTCCTCACTTTTTCAATAACAGGTGCCACTTTCAAACGTCCTCCTTACAAGTGATTAGAAAAGTCTGTAGCGGTAACCTCTTAACATCGGGTGGGCCTTTTCTGTAATTATATGTATTTTGCAGGTTATGGAGAGTGATCACACAATATATTTAGTAACTGAATACGCGCCAAACGGGGAAATTTTTGGTAAGAACCTTCTAATTCTTGTTAAAAGTATATCACACTTTATAAAATAATGGTCTATGTTCAAAAATCGTGTCGGATTTGCGCACCACGGCTTTCGTTCGAAATAATACACGTTTTAGTATGGGAGTAATATATGCAATAAATATTCAAGAGAGCACCTTTAAATATTTATCGGTATAGCAGCCGATATCCATCATTTGTGTTCCATAGAAAAACATATATATGTTACGTCATCCTTCGTGCGCCATTTTCTGCGTTTTAGATTGTGGTATTACTTTTGAAATTTTGTTTATAATATTTGCTTATTGATGCCCATAAAAGTACTTAAATTAGTGAAAAAACTAGTGAAATTTATTATTATACTTAATTTCAGATCACCTGGTCTCCCGAGGCCGTATGCCAGAATGTGACGCAGCCAGGGCGTTCTCACAGATGGTGTCTGCTGTCGGCTACTGTCATTCAACCGGAGTCGTGCACAGGGATTTGAAGGCAGAGAACTTACTTCTAGACGCACAGATGAATATCAAGGTGAGTTATTGGTCTGGGATTGGTGGGGAAGGACCTCAAGTGCTAGAAAGCCTATGGCCCTTACCCACACTTCCAGTAGCTTTTCTGTAGTGTGGGTAAGGGTCTCAGGTGTACTACCCGCACATCACAGCATTCTCCCAAATAGTGTCAGATGAAAGTTAATGTTATTCCCTGAGTGGTGACTGAGGTTTCAATCATCCAGAGTGGTACACAGGGATTTGAAGGAAGATAACTACTAGACTAAGGTGTGTTTTGTGTTGCAAGTATAGCGCCATCTAACACGCTACGTGAAAAACTGCGTTATCCACACCTAATCAATAAATAGCACTGGCAAATCCTAGATCGCGCAAGCGAAGCTATCACGTAGTTTGAACATAAGTAATACTACCAATACCATCCTCGGACCTCTATAATCAAAGGTCGCTCGTCGTGGATCTTCCCTTTTCGTAAAAGATAACACATTCTCCTCCAACCGCGACCCCACAGCTGGATTACGTCGGGGTCACCGATAAGAGGACTATAATGTTTTAGCTACCTGCACCATTGCTAGTACTTTCATTTAATTGAAATCTTGAGAGATTAAATAAATATTAAACTGTATCATGTAAATGAAATAAATAAAACTTTAATGAGGACACAATGAGGCTTACATAAATAATAAAACTAAATTCAGGAATTGTCCTACAATCGGCAGCTTTGGTTGCGTGGAACTGGCACCTAGAATCACCTAGTATGTAAGACGATTCTAAATGATCCTTGTGATTTTACTGAATAAAGTAATTTTGACTTTGACTTTGCAGCGATATCTTAAAATAAATGTATTTGTGTTGTAGCTGGCAGATTTCGGGTTCAGTAACGAGTACACGTCGGACTCGCCGCTTTCCACATGGTGCGGTTCACCGCCATACGCGGCGCCGGAGTTATTCGAAGGCAGGCGGTACGACGGACCTAAAGCCGATATCTGGGTGAGATCATCGTTCATTTTAATTTCAAAAATTTCAAAAATAAGCCTAATGTTCATCGCAGATAATGTAGCTACACAACGGTAAAAGATTACCAGTGCCCCTCCAATCCCCCGTGTATGGTGGGTGCTACTATTTTCGCTGAGAATATTTTTCTTTCTATCCATTCGAAAGGGGGGTATCTCTACAGATCCGGACGATATGATATATATGTACACCTGGTAATATCCCTCACCCTAACTCTTCGTGATATTAAAAGGTCTCATTGACCTTCTATATTTTTGAACTTCTCCAAGCCTGATGTTTTCCTTCACCATTATGTTAAATAATGGTGTTTTGTTGTCCACAGTCGCTCGGCGTGGTGTTATACGTGTTAGTTTGCGGCGCGCTGCCGTTCGATGGAGTGACATTGCACGAATTGAGAGCTGTTGTGCTCAGCGGCAAGTTCAGAATACCCTACTTTATGTCACAAGGTGAGATTTGTTATGTTTTAAGGGTTTAACTTGTATAATACCAGAGACTAGTAATATAAATAGACTGCCAATCTCATACAAAAAAACGTGACTCGGAAAAAGGTGAAATCCGAGAGTTGTAGTGGCTTATTTCTAGATGGCGCTGAAAAATTATCGTAAAAATTATCCTAACAGCACTAAAAGCCAAAAAATCTATATTACATATTTCTGTGTTAGTGCACACCAAAATTTTTATTTTATTTTTAGGTGATCGTAAACAATGATTTATACCATAGGTTTGATCGGAATACAGCGCCATCTAGAAATAAGCCACTACAACTCTCGGATTCCACCTTTTTCCGAGTCACGTTTTTTTTTGTATGAGATTGGCAGTCTATTTATATTACTAGTCTCTGATAATACTGGTTTTATAACACACTAGCTGACACTTGCCCACTCCGTTTTTTCTCCGATTCACTTTGCAAAACGGACTACCACGTAAAAGCATTTTTTTTTATATAACCTATGACACTCAGCAATAATGTGGCTTTCTATTGGTGAAAGAATTTTTGAAATCGGTTCAGTAGATCCCGAGATTACCCCTTACAATTTAACAAATATACAAAAACACAAATTTTACTGATTTATAATATTGGCATAGATTTGGGGTTAAAACATTAGGGGTTAAAGCACTTGAGGTTTAAGACACTTGTGAGATATAGACTTGAAATATAGACGCTTTGTATAGACGCTTGGGGGTTAAAGCACTTGGCGGTTAAGACATATGGAGTTTTAGGCACTTGGGAGTTGAGACACTTGGGGGTTTAGGTACTTGAAAGTTAAGACACTTGGGGGTTGTGGGCACAGGTAGGCACTTGGTGGTGTAGGCACTTGGGTGTTAAGATACTTGGTAGTTATTGTATGTATTTGTTCGCCAGACTGCGAAAACCTCATACGTCACATGTTGGTGGTAGAACCAGAGAAAAGACTCACCCTTAGAGGGGTAGCCAGACACCGGTGGCTCCACCAAAACCAACCCTTTAGTAAGTACTATTTTTCACCCCCGACTTTGTTTAGTAACTCTTTAGTAAGTAACAGGTAATGATGTTGATGATGATGATGAATTAGCCCTTCGCTCCCGGCTTTGTTCGGTTCCTGATCGTTCTTAGAATCTTTGACAGCATAGTTGGTAATAGCTCTGTTTCCATGCTTTAAGTCGTGGGTTCAATTCCCACAGCGATCAAACATTTGTGTGTTAGTAAAACGTTAATGAGTTACTATGTCTATAATATGTTATAAAAATATATAGATATTCTATCAGCAATCTAGTTCCCATAGTACAAGCTTTTCTGAGTTTAGTACTAGAATTAGATGACTTATTTTAAAATGGTGACGTGTGAAAATTCAATAAATATTTTGACGTGACAACGTCTTATAATTCGATAGAGCCGGCTGCACGCACGAAAAAACATGACTCATGCGGCTCTCGCTCTGAGGCGTTCCATGTAAGGCTTGAAGTGCAAGCAAAAGCGCGGAACCAGCGACAAAGAAGCACAATCGGCCTTTGCGTTCGTTGTCACGTTCAACTATCGTCAGTAAACCGACTTTACAGACAACCATTTTTATTAATTTAATTAATTAATCTACAGGTATAGATAACCTGAACATCGACGCGTCTACCGGCCTTTGTGGATGTCACAGCACTCAAATCGCGGCGCCTCAAGCAGCCTGTGACACTGTACTGGCTCGTATGCTGACGTTACCTGGGTTGACTCAAGAAAACATACAACATGTGAGAGCTGCTGAATTTATCTATCTTTTAGTGTAAATTTCATTAAAATTTATCGAGGAGAGATGAGAGAGAAACATTTATTTAACACACAACACACAGGTACAACACATTCAAAATAGTAAGACACATAGGTAGGTACACAAAGACAGAAATCAAGGAAAAGTAAGACACATAAATTACAAAACATACATTAACACATAGGTACATTTTATACAAAAAAGTAGTAAAATAATGTGGGTGTTCTGACCAGTGCTGATGTGCGTTAAAAAGGTATAGCCTCAGCTTAACCCATTAGAGGTCGCTGTACTCGATTGAGTACAGGTAAACATTAATTTTTAGTTTAATTATAAATAACGTTTTTGAAAATACAATTTACTATTTTGATACATAAAATAACTATTTATATTAATCCAATAAAAGTTTTGAGTGATTACTTATATTTTGTTAGAGAGGGTAGTTTGAAAATTCATCGTGATGGCGACCCACAGGTAAGTGCAGTTTTTATTTATTTATGTCGTGTTTATCCTGAAAAAGTTCCAGTTTTCGATATTATTTTAGTACAGTGAAATGTTATCTTTGATATAAGTAATAAATAATTGAGTGAATAAATTATTTTTGTGTAAATATTGTGAGTTATTTTCTTCTGTACTCAATTGAGTACAACGGCAACTAATAGTATCAAAAAATACCTTTCTTTTTCAGACTGTTCATTATGAATAGTAGACCTTTTGCAGTGGCTTTCAATTACATTGGCCTTGAAAAACCCTTGCTGCCGTATCGGAAGACAGTGATGATGATAACCAGTATGATATAGCCATCATACCCACCAAAACGTAGTAGTCACGAAGTATATTTACGTCACGAATGACAAGATATCATGTCTTCTAACAAGAACATGCTATGATATGATATGAAGAAGAAAGAAAGAACTGCATTTGATTTCAGATTTGACACAAACAATGAAAAATTTTAGTTAGATGTAAGGACAATAGTGTTTGCTCGATGGCAACAAATTATGACACAGTTGAGCCTATGGGTTATGTAAAGCCTTGGTGTCCTACGTGTTCCAAAATTACAATGAAGGAATAGGAGGCCTAGATGAATTAGATCAGTCTATCTCGCTATACAGAATTGCTATTCGATGTCAAAGGTGGTGGTGGTTCTTATTTACTTCCATGGTGGATATGGCCGTTGCCAATGCCTGGCGACTTCATGTAATAAGCCTTGAACATCCTATGGATCAATTATTATTTGTACGTAGAGTTGCAAGGTACTATTTACGACAAGAAGGTGCGAAAAAGTCGGCCATCGTCCTCTTCGGTTCAAGGTTTGCTTCAAAATGGGACAGGAATATTTCAAAAAAAAACTTAAAAGCAATTACGGTGCGTAATATGCCATTCTAGGGTGCGTTGGGAGTGCAAAAAGTATCTGCATATGCTTTGTTTAGCAAGGTCATGTATTGAAAAGTACCACCTATGAATGGCCATTGTACTCAATTGAGTACAGCCCCCTAACTTAAAAAATAATAATAATAAAAAAAATCAAGTTGTCGATTATACTTCTAATTACCCTTCTTAATATAAAAATAAAGTTGATTTACTAAAAATATACCTGAGTTTAATTTGGCCTCTAATGGGTTAAGGTGGTTCCTTTCTCATACAAAAAGCAATAAGATTTTACAAGACAACTAATAAGTGAAATTGGTGAAATATATGCTTAGTATACTCATTAGAGATATTTATAAACATCTATCTAATAAATTCATACGCTTTTATTCAGAAAACGCATAAATTTATTTGTTTCTTTTCCTAAAATTTTACGTAAAATGCTTATGTGTGCGTGATGGCGACCCGTGTAGCCGTGTATATGAAAGTGCTGCCACCATTCGGTATGGTACGTATGTTGAAGAACTAGATTTGTGTATTACTAGTCTGTGGGTGTGTCTCATTCATTCAGTTTGACTGAAGGATATGATACTTTGTGGTTCGAGACACTGACAGAATCTGACACTGACAGACAATCAACCATAACAAATCCAAAGAAAGAAAAAGAAATAGTTTCTTGGAAATCATGTTTTGATTATAATAAAGTAGGTACTCATAGGGATGAATCTAGGTAAAACATCTAGGTATATCAGCATAAAAAAACACAAATACTCAGTTCGCGCTCTATTGAAACGTTGTCATAATGAATCAACGACGTAAGAAAATAGATACCTACCTAAAGGCGCGTATAGATTTGCGAAACGACAGATTTCAATCAAAGGAGAATGGGCACTTTGAGACATAAAAATTGTGATCAAATAAAGAAAATTCCGACAGAGCCAAATCTTCGTAGAGACCTTAGGTTTACCACAAGGAATAAAGTGTCAAAAGTCCCCATCAGTCCCATGTGGGCTTAGGGACTTATTCGGGGCCCAACGTCAAAATTTTAGGTTTTTTGGATTTTTCTTGAAAACGGTAAGTTTTATCGAAAAAGTACCTAAAAGCAAAGTTGTAGATCTTAAAATTTTCTATAAAAATAACCCCAATAAATTTTTTTCTAAGACCCACTATTTCCCAGATATTGCGCTTGTAAGAATCAGACAATTGAAATAAAGAAAATTCTCTCTAAGAAAGTCTCCAGGGACTGATGGGGACTTTATTCCTTGTGGTAAACCTAAGGTCTTTACGAAGATTTGGCTCTGTCGGAATTTTCTTTATTTCAATTGTCTAAATTGACCGGACTACCAATATTTTACTATATATATACGGAAAAAATCCGACCCATGGAAATTGAGATATTCCGATGATATTGTTTTTCATTTAACATGATATTACTTAGAGTTTGAAGGCCCACAAGAATAACTGTGATTGCCTTTAAAAAGGCTTTAATTGTTTTTCAGATTGTTTAAAAATCCAACCTGTGGAAATTGAGTTATTCCTGAAAAACTGTAGTATTGCAAACAATAAATAAAGTTTTTCGGAAATATCTCGATTCCGACAGGTTGGATTTTCAAACAATCTGAAAACAAATGAAGCCCGTTTAATGCCCTTTTGAACAAAACTACAGGCATTTATGTGGGCCTTCAGAATTCGGAGTAATACGACGGTTAAATAAAAAACTGTTTTTCAAAATATATCGATTTTTTAAATAAAAATTGTAAAATGTAGGCCTGTAAAAGCCCTATAAAACATATTATGTGGCAATCCTGAGGGACGAGTTTTTTAGTCATGGCCCATGCTCCATAGAAAATTGCCCATTCTCCTTTCATTGAATTCCATCGATAAATAATGCTACAGTAGCGTCACAACTCAGTTGGTAGTAGCTCTGCCTTCTAGTTCTAAGTATTCTATCAGCGATTTCGTTCCCATAGTAGGTATCTATATGCTTTGCTTAGTTTGGGACTAGAGTGTGATGTGTGAATTGTCCGTGAATATTTATTTATTGAAAATAGTACATTTTCTCATTTCAATTCAAATACATATTTCTACACAATTATAAAATCACAATCAAGTGTTTCTACTTAGTAGGTATAAACAAAACTAGCGGTAGTAAAATATATGAACCATCTTCCGAGAGATGAGTATGTACCTACCTAATATAAATCGAATACTACGCTATCCGCTATCCGCTCTACGCTATCCGCTCTAATACTCACAATTTGAAATTATCTATCATGCCAAAATTCTAAGTTTGTTGTCAGCTCTCCAGCCGTAGAAAAAGAAACAAGATTATAGCTGTCTCTTTTTTGCTTGAAAATGTTACGTTGCCATACTTCCACTCTGTGGTCTGTTCTAGAAACTAATATTCTAGAAAAGAAAGGATTTGTCTGTTTGTCAGTAACTTATATGTATAGTAAAAAAACTAACTCAAAATTACATGATCTATTTTAATAATTCTTTCATTATTAAAAAGAGTAACATAGGCTGTATTGAGTACAAATTAATTTAATTTGAAAAATACTTTTTCGTGAAATACAGTAAAAGAACTCGCTGCTGAGTCGAAATAGGCAGCACGTTCCAAGTCACGTCTAACTGCTAGTTCAAAATATTTGGTTGTAAAAGTGTTGCCAACATAATTTTTTGCTTTGTCAAACAGTTTGTTTTTTAATGTTCTGTAATGATCAAGTTATCAAAATAAAAGAACTTACTTTGCTATAAAAATAATATTTATTTCTAAGTACACAAATACCCGTAGTTAGTCGTATCGGATCCTGAAAGTTTTAGTCAAAACTCAAGCAAAATTAAAAATCTCCAAATAAATGCATACCGAAATGGGTAAATTATACCAATGTATGGCAACATCACTGACAATTGTCAACGTTTGCTCTGTCTGTCATTTCTGCTTTCTGCATAATTGTTTTGTGATGAAATTCTTTATATTGTGCTCATTGTGATAACAAAGAAGCATGCGTGCGTGGTGATCAAAGCATGCACGCTACTTCGCATCCTTCACATAGAACCTTCTCATTAGGCTACACCACATAAGTGACTTTTATAGGTACTTATCGCATAATTTGTTTTATGTTGTTTTCTACAGGAGCTCAGATTTGGGGGCCAAGAGCGGGGCCAAGTGGGCCACTGCAGGTATGACTTGGATTCATGGGGATACTCCGATTTAGCAATATAATGTGACTGCCCCACAAACAATGTATCACCTTCTGGACAAGACAATGCGCTAATAGCTGCACTTGAAGAATCTTAGCGACGCCACAAAAAATTACATAAACGTAGCCCGTATTTGGGCAAAACATATTCATGTGTTTTATTTGATGAGTTTTTCATATTTTTATGGTAATTATTTCATAATAATACTAAAAATATTTCGGAACATGTTAGCAGTTTTATTAGAAGGTAATCTATGGAGGTTCTCTATTTATAGTATCTACATAAGTAAAAACCATTTTTAAATAAAGTAGGTTTTATAAGACAGTAGATATTGTTCAAAGCAGAGGTAAAACTAAAAAATAAATTTTCTTGAGCCAGGAACCAAAACTATTGATTCAACAAAAAACAAAAATAAGTAAGCCTCCGCAAGAATTGAACTCGGTTGCGACAAATCGAATTCCATAGCATCTTCAACCGCACCATTCGTTCTTTTAATTTGACGTTGAAATTATCAAATACTAGTGCGTTACAAATATTGTATACATGTGTGTGTATCTGAGTAGATAGCAAGCTTGAAATTCTTCAACAGCCCCTGCACGTTTTATTTACTAAAATTATAGTTTTGTGTATTGATTAGTTGGTATCTATTAATAAAATTTCGCAAAGGTGAATTTTGATAACTAAACGCAAAAAACCATTAACGAATCAGAAGAAAAACCGCAGTTTTTTAAACTAGCGCCATCTATTGTTGGTCTGCTACCGTCCTGACTGAGCGCTTTAACCTTAATGCAGCTTTGCTTAATAAAGAGTAGTTTAGGAGTAATCGATGGGAAAGTTGGACATAGTAAATTTGTTGTTTGCGACACTTTTAACTCGTATTAGCTGACATATAACTGGATTGATACAAGATAACATACAACATATAAAAGCTGCTGAATTTATCTACATTTTTGTGTAAATCTTATCCGAATTGGTTGAATATTTTTGAATAATTGTCGACTACAATTGAGAGTAAAATAGTTACATTATACATGTACTAAAAGGATCAAACACGTATTCGGGCTAAAAAATAACCCTAGCTATACATGTTTAACATCAGATGGCGCTGACATGTACGTCATAGTTTGGCGCTAAATGGCGCTGTATATAATATTATTCTGTTTCCAGGCAGTACAAGAGCAGAGATACGACCACATCTACGCGATTTATCATTTGCTTCTGGATAAATTACAGCAAAGAAGTAGCGCTCGGAATAGTTTGCAGCATAGAGGTAATAATATAACAAAAAATATAACTCATATATTGATAAGTACATAAAAAAATGTGTATGAATCAAACTATGTTTCTATGTATTCCCACAGTACAAGTTTTGCTCAGTTTGGAACTAGATGGCGTGGTAAATGTCAATTAATATTAAATTATGTTTTCAGATTCTTTAGACTCTACAACCGGCCAGCCCTTAGATCTCACTAGTTGTAAGGTATGTCTATACAGGATGTTGTAGGAACACTTTTAAATAATTTATACAGGATGTTCTAAAATCACATTTGATAGCTCCAAGAGGTTTAAACAGTCTTTTATATAATCACTTTAGAAAACCAAAATGTTTATATACAGGATCTAAGTCTCACTTTCAAAAGCTTCAACATATTTTCCGACAACTTGAATAGGTTTATACAATTAAATCACTTCGAAAAACCAAAACATTTATATAGGTTGTCGCTTAAAAAAACCGAAAGGTTTTATAGAGTATAATAAAATCACTTTCAGAAATCAAGACAGTAAGCATTATTGTCATTAATATGTTGTTAAACTAATACAGATTACGACTGAAATAACTATTAGTGTAAAGTTTTTAAAATATTGTAGAAGCCTGATTATGAGCTGATGGATGCAGAGGAACAGACTTCAGCGTCCACAGACTGTCTGGTTTCCATTCCATGTGCTGTGGAGTATCTTACTGACACTAAGGATAATTTGGAGAAGGTGGGTTCTATTCTCTGGGAGGGTGTGGCACTTTTTGCATCTATTTTTTTTCTTAATTACTTTCAAAAGATGATATAATAGAAATAAAGAAACAATATATGAATAATATTTTGGTTGACTTATGAAATAGTTTTAAATCAAGTTAATCTTCGGATCCCAAAGCTCGACTTCAAATCCCACCAACATTATTTTACTTTTTGCACTCAAACCTTTTTTTATTTCATCTCTGCTTTCCCTACAACCATCCCTAATTATGTTTAACCCTTAAATGTCTACTTTTTTTTACAATAATTGTTTTCTCTAGTTCGGAGACGGCTCTACGTCAGTTGAAACAGAGACTCTGCAGCCTTCGAATCAACAAACAGAAACTCATGCTACGAGGCGTCACACAGTCGGCCCGGGCGATTATAGACATACTCAGGTAATTTAACTCTTATTTGAAAGATTCATGTTTAGTTTTTATTGGAATGTATTATCTGTAATATCTTTAGTACAATATGTCACACGGTTAGTCTTAGCCATAGATTGAGCGGTCCCTATTCAGTTTCGAAGTAAATACTGGCGTGTGAGAGAGACAGAACAATCGTGCGGCCAGTATTTGTCTATTTTTAGATGATTATTACAGACCTGCATAAAAAAGACAGGTGTTGGCCGCACAGGCGATTTCTTTTTAGAAAGTGGTATAGTGGAGGACCGATGTGGCGCGGCACGAAGGTTGCGGGTTCGATAGCCTTGGGATAAAAGTTTGTAAGACCTGCAAATATTTATTCCGGGTCTTCTGGGTATTTAATATACTTATATAAAAAAAAGGTAGCACTCCGGGAGTGCCGGCAGAAGTGAAAACTTCAATATTAACGTTGTGTTTTCACTTTTAAGTTTTCACTTCAAAAATATAACCACAGACGTCATAATGACAATGACAATCACAATGACACAGACACATTCGCGCAAGCGCCCTGTGCCGCCTAAACAGAGCACACTCAGGCACGGTAGAAAGAGTGGGAGATACTAGTTCCTCTCCCTTCCCCTCGATCTTACGCTTTTTATCAACGTCACGTGACCCTGACGCGAGTTTGAAAGTTTTTACCCACCCAGCGCCGCTAAAGAAGTTTTCACTTCAAAAAAAAGATCTATGTAATGTATTGTATTAAGTATGTCAGTCTTCTAGTACCCATAACACAAGCTCTGCTTAGCTTGGGGTTAGATGATTGTGTGGATTGTCCAGCATTATCTATATATTTATTATTTATATAGTGAGGCATTGTTGATTTTTTGTAACAAATATATTATCTTTTACAGACCGGTGAATTAGGGGTGTGTGGAGCAGTTTCGACGGATTTAAGACCTTCCCCTTTATATGTATCGGCACAGTTTAATGTAAGTGATATGAACTTCTGAGCACTTCTGAGCACTTCTGAGCTATGAATATATAGCTCAGAAGTGAGAGAGATGAAGAGAGGTAGAGAGAAATATGCAGAGAGTAGGGGGTACTTTCGGTCTTCCTTGCTGTGGAAAAATATATATGTTTGTACTGTGTCTGGGTGTTACTATCTATTTACACATAAAATGCATATAAAGGCCGGCGCAGATCAGGACGGCATGGCAAGGGATTTTAATTTTTACTAATGGACATTCAACCATACTGTTACAGAAATACGACATAAATTGCTATGCTTTAAAATGATGCCGTGGCATTAACGTGAACGGAACGGCATTATTTTAAAGCATAGCAATTTATGTCGTATTTCTGGAACAGTACGGTTGAATGTCCATTAGTAAAACTTTAAAATCCCTTGCCATGCCGTCCCGGTCTGCGCCGGCCATTAGTATTCTATCGGGAAACTAGTTCCCATAGTACACGATTTGTTTAGTTGCGGACTAGACATCGTATGGTACAAATATTTATCACTAGCTGAGCTATCTACAGACCGTTGCAAACGATCTAGAGATAGTTCAGTACCAATCGGAAGCGTGCCCAAGATACTGGTAGAAGATAATTAGTATAAGAAGATTAAGATAAAAAATTTAGATAAAGATAAGAAGTACAAGATACTAAGGCTGCATTGCCGCGCTGAATAGCAATGCTAAAAAAAAAAAAGAGTAATTTATATTATAAATTACTTGCTGACCCGTGCCCACTTGGTTGGGCATAATTTTTATTAAATATGTAGTAGGTTTTTTATATAGCCTATGACACTCAGCAATAATGTGGCTTTCTATTGGTAAAAGAATTTTTAAAATCGGTTCAGTAGTTCCCGAGATTACCCCTTACAATTTAACAAATATACTAACACACATACTTTACTTCTTTATAATATTAGTATAGATTTAAAAATAACTAAAGAGTAATTTATATATTTTTAAATTATATTTTAGCAACAGCCATCTCCGAACGTGTCATTGCTCCCGAACACGAATTTGGCTGCGAAACTACCCGCGGTGCAACACCAGCCGCCGGCATACTTCAGCGTTAAAGATCAGCATTTGCTGAAACCGCCGCACGCTATGCAGAGTCAGGGTATGTAGTTTTACCTTTGAATTTTCTATTTTTTAACGTATTCCAAAATGGAGAACCTGTTGTACTTTAACGGCCGGTTTCTGGAAACCCAAATCACGATTGATTGAGCCGTAAATATGATTAATATAGAAATTTAAAATGAATATAAGTATAATATTTGAAACTATGTCGGTTTTCAAACATAGATAACATAGTTTTCATTGTAAACGGGATGTTCGACCCGTGATCATGGCGCATGCAACTGTGCCGAAATATCGGGAAATAATCAAACTCACAAATCATGGTAAACATCCCGTTTATAATGAAAACTGTGTTTTATTCAGTATTCCAATGGATGATTGAATAATTGAATAAATCCTACATGTATGATATAATGTGAAATTATTTATGACTCTTTCACGTAAAAACAACTACTATTTCATATACTTACTGTGATTTTGATGAAACTTTGCAATAATTTAGTTTATACATCAGAATAACATATAGACGATAATTTATATAGAAAATGTAGTAATTGTCCTAAATATAACGATAATAAGACGAATTAACAATCACCATTGTATACCTTTATATCTTTTTGACGTGACAACGTCTTATAATTCGATAGATCCGGCTGCACGCACGAAAAAACATGACTCATGAGGCGTTCTGAGGCGTTCCATGACTTTACAGACAACCATTTATTTAATGTAATATGTGTTGTGTAAATCGTTGTTGCAGCGTCTACATTCGGCCGTCGCGCGTCAGACGGCGGCGGTCACGTGCCTCGCGGCCGGGAACGAACCTGCTGCCATTCAGCACCAACACATCATGTATGTATCACACAACACCACAATGTATTCTTGGTATTTATATGGGTATGTATGTATTATACAAAAATATCTATCCATGTAATGTATTGTATTAAGTATGTCAGTCTTCTAGTACCCATAACACAAGCTCTGCTTAGCTTGGGGCTAGATGATGTTGTGTGGATTGTCCAGCATTATTTAGCTATTTATTTGTGTATGATAGTTACCGCTCACTTGTGCTACCGATCTTTGTGATTTACAGATTTAAGAATTGCTTTGACTTCGCATAAGATCAAAAATCTAAATTAATTAAACTTTATCCAGTAAAATCTTTTTTTTAAACATTATTTATTTATTTATGTAATCTGTGATGTTGACTACAAATGATGATATATGATGTATGTATATATATAAGACGCGCCACATCGGTCATGTGGCGCGGCGGCCGAACGTCCAACTGCGACGCGGAGGTTCCGAGTTCGATTCCCGCCTTGGGATAAATGTTTGTACGATCTGTAAATATTTATTCCGGGTGTTCTGGGTATTTTATATAATAAAAAATATCGATCTATGTAATGTATTGTATTAAGTACGTCAGTCTTCTAGTACCCATAACACAAGCTCTGCTTAGCTTTGGGCTAGATGATGTTGTGTGGATTGTCCAGCATTGTTTATTAATATATAAATATATGTATATTTTATATACAGGTATCAGATAGCGGCACACCGACGCGGGCTGAAGACGTTGAACAAGCAGACGAGCAAACAGCCGACGCGAATTATAACTCGAACCTATGCAGGTAATATTACAATATAATCATTTCAGTCCGTTGAGTATTGTTAGAAATATGAAATAACTATAGAATTACCGAAAATAAAGCTATATGCCTTTATTTTACATCGATATTCAATGCAACGTTCGCGTTTTCTTGTTTTTTTTTACCAATAAAAAGTTAACATAATTACGTAATCTAAAATAGCATCAAGAAAACCACAAGGTTTGTAGATTTAATGCTACATTGAGTCTTCAACTTAGAATATAATTTAGTTATGTACATATCTACTCATATATGATGGTACAAGATAAAGTAGGTAGGTACTAGCTAGACAGGCTTTAGTTAAGTGCATTTAGCTAGTTAGAAATAAATTTAGGTTCAAAATACGACATAGGAAAAAAAAAATACTAGTCTTATCTAAAGTCGTTATTGATTATATTTGATTTCCAAATAGTTATCAAAAGCAAAAAACAAACATACATTGAGAACCTTTTTTAAAGTGTTTGAAAAATATATTTTAAAGTAAAATATTTTTTTAGATACATGATGAACAGAGGCAGCAACAAACGACACACAATGACAAGTCCGGAAGATGCAGCGAATTCTGTCACATCTTGCAACACTGGCTCCATGGTAAGTGATAAATTAATATTTTTATTGCGAAATGTCTACCTAGCTCGCTACATGAAAAACTGCGCATAATGCCTTAATCACACGTACCGAGTAAACCGGCGAGACAGTGACGTATTTGAGATACACTGCGCGTCGACATCAGTTTTACTGTTGAACGTTGCAGCGTTAGCGCGCAGTGTATCTTAAATACGTCACTGTCTCGCCGGTTCACTCGGTACGTGTGATCAAGGCATAAGTCTGAGCAACAGATCAAAGATGACGCTGACAAGTTCTAGATCGCGCAAGCGAAGTTATCACGGAGTTTGAACATAAGTAATGCAACTGAATACTATCCATCGGTCGTCGGAGCGAGACAAAGGTCGTTCCAGGTGGAATATTCCCATTTTAGTTCCATGTTCACCTCAAGATATTTTCAGTATTTCAAAGAACCTATATTTATAATGCCGACGTCTTTCAAGGGGCTGTCTTATTGTATAGCGCAATTTCTTTCAGAGATTACTGAATCAAAACTTAATACTAAAAGATGTACTGTTAATGTATAAATTATTTTATAAAAACTTTATTACACGAAAAAACTAAACAGCTATATACACCTTAATATTTAAGTCCTTAAACTAATATAGTTAAAGTTACCAAAGTAATTTGCTTACAAATCAATTGATTACATAATTAATACATATCCTCATCAACCTATATCAGTCCACTGTGTAAACTCTCCCACGACAAAATAAGTAAAAATAAAAATAGGGTTATAATTCAAGGTGCAATAAAATAAACGATCCTGCCCATAACCAAATTTATTACCATTACTACTTAAACAGAGCTGTACAAGGGTTATAAAATCCTTATTGTATTTTACTGTAACGCTGCCGAGACGATTGCATAAGCTTCGCCTTGTCCGATCCCACAACATCCAATGTTTCGCTTGATCCGAATGTACCCGTTCTCACCCCATTGGTCGTTCCAAGAATTCTTTATTACCCAGTAATCTTCGCCGTTTTCTGTAACCATATTAAAATAACTTGATATTACCACCCAGAACAAAATGTTTGTGTGATGGACATAAATATTTGTACTGTGTCTGAGTGTCACTTATGCCTTAATCACACGTACCGAGTAAACCGGCGAGACAGTGACGTATTTGAAATACACTGCGCGTCGACATCAGTTTTACTGTTGAACGTTGCAGCGTTAGCGCGCAGTGTATCTTAAATACGACACTGTTTCGCTGGTTTACTCGGTACGTGTGATCAAGGCATATGTCGTATTCAATGTATTTACAAAAAATGTTTATAAGTATTCTATCAGCAATCTAGTTCCCATAGTACAAGCTTTACTTAGTTTGGGACTAGAGTGTGATGTGTAGAATGTCCGTGAATACATTTATTTAGACATACCTGTACCATATCCGACCAGTAATACTCCATGGTCCATCTTGTCGAACAGACATCTATCATCGTCCATTATACCGCCGCGGTAGTAACTCCACGTATTGGCCTGTACACCTAACATTAAAAAAAACAATGTTAATTAATTCGTAAATCCTACTAACATACGTTCTACTAATTCCTACGCGAAACTTCGTCTTATCATAGTTAATTTTGAACAATTCGCACAATCCTACTAATATTATAAAAACGAAAGTTTATATGTATGGATGTATATGTATGTTTGTTTAATCTTTCACGCAAAAACTACTGAATGGATGTTGATGAAACTTTACAATAATGTAGTTTATACACCAGAATAACACACAGACTATAATTTATAAAGATATTCTGCGCGTAAGACGAAGTCGCGGGCACCAGCTAGTATCTTTATAAATTATGCCCTATGTGTATAAACTACATTATTGTAAAGTTCCATCAAAATCCACTCAGTAGTTTTTGCGTGAAAGATGAACAAACATACATATACATCCATACATATAAACTTTCGTTTTTATAATATTAGTAAGATTGTGCGAATTGTTCGAAATGAACTATGATAAGACGAAGTTGGGAACACCAGCCAGTATATAGCTATGTATAGTGAATTTTATATGATGTATAAAATTAATTAGCATAGCTTACCTATAGACAAAGGTCCCTCCTTATACAACAAGTCTTGTAACGCGGCTTCGTTTTCAACCGTGTAAGCACTGCAGTTCGCTACCTTAACGGCTATCTTATTAGCATTAACAGAGCAGTTCTTGTTTTGAACGCCGACAAATGGGTAATCTTTCTCGGTCTCGATACCGCCGCTTTTCATTATTGATCTGTAAAGAAAATACTAGAATAAAATCTCCTGCACTTGCAGAATTTTCCCTCATATATTTTCTGGAATTTTCCCTCATATATTTTCTGTTTTCTGTTTCTTAGAGATGATTTCTGTTTCGCAGATACTTCAGAGGCGAACCTATATATATTTCATTATGATCTGACTAATACTTTTTGAGTAATCTTGTTTTAATTGTAATCTCTTCGATCGTGACACGTATAACGTCTCGATAGCGCGATCTAGGAATCAGCGATGGCAGCGACATCTAGTTGTAAAATTGGAATTAAATATAATGTAAATATTCACGGACTGGACATTTAACACATCACACTCACTAGAGTGGGACTACCCAAACTAAGCAAAGATTGTACTATGGGAACTAGATTGCTGATAGAATACAGTACCACCCAGACACAGAACAAATATTTATATTCATCACACAAACATTTGCTCTGGGTGGGAATCGAAGCCACGACCCACAGCATGGAAGGTAGAGCATTGTCAACTGAGTTGTGACGCCTGTCAAAAGGTTTGAAGTCATTTTTGTTTTTTTTTTTTTAATTATAATTATTTTATAGTAACTTACGTGAGTCCCAAAGTCATGAGTCCGCCATGACATCCGTGCGATTTATCGTCACAATCTATCAGTTGTTGTTCAGACAACACCTCGTACTGTCCTTTTTGCATGCTTCTACTTTCCAACATACCTATGATCAATAATATCGATACGGTATTTTTATTGTACAGTCACGAGTTTTAATTTGGGACCCACCTAAGGTTGAATATCGTGTGGCAAACTGACGTTATTTAGTGCTAATATTCTAACGTATGTCATACGTCATACTGAAGTTTCGACCTTATTGCATTATGAATGTTCTAACAACATTTAATGGAAAAGGGTCCCAAATTAAAGCTCGTGACTGTACCATTAAATCGCACTAAATATCTACAAAGTTTAGTTACATCAAAATGATAATTTAAATATTATATCCTCGTTCACTGCCCCCTCATGGTAGGGATTATAGAAAGGGTGAAAAATATGGCCTTCATGATAGGGATTAAGATAATTGATAGGGTGAAATATATGGAGGGAACGGGGGATATTGATCGTCGGATTTTAATCAAACTTAAGAAGCACTTAGCACTTCTACACAAGATGTTCGCAAGGTCTGCTGTTCTCTAGACCACTAGATTTAGTTGAAATTAAATGAAACATTTATTTGTATGTTGTATTCTATTAGTTTGATGGTGTGGTCACCTGTAGTACTGAACGCCCAGCAACCCAAGCATGTACCCTGGTCTTTAACTTCAGAGACGATGTCGAATGCACGCCAGTCCCACTCAGCTGGTGCTGTCTTGTCGTTCATCCCTTTTAACACCTGAAATATTACCACTAATTTTCATGCTACATCATCTAGTCCCAACTCTCTTTCTTAATGATGATAGTAATGTGATTCCCCTGAATGCTGATCGTTCTTAGAGTCCCCGCAGACTACAGACTTTCTATCGGCCGATAGTTTGGTCGGCTTCTTAATCAGTATGAAGATGTATGTAGATGCGCACATTACAGTGATTTAGTATTCATACTTATTAAGAAGCCGACTAAACTATCGGCCGATAAAAAGTCTGCAGTCTTCGGGGACTCTTAATGTACCGCTGTGTTTGGCGAGGCAGTACATCGTTACCACTTAGCATTAGTTCTTGTTTCTTGCCTGTTCTTCTAGACTCTAGTCGCGACGAACTGGCGCCTAGAATCATCTAATATGTAAGACGTTTCAAAGTGATCCTTCAAAGTGATTTTATTGAATAAAATGCAATTGAGGTTTGAACACATTCATAATTGGCCGAGCGAGCGAGTCTCAGTTTCTAGATTGACCAGAAATGCTTTTGTCCTTCATCTGTTCTTGCCTACAGATATGATTTTTCACAAAAATTGGTACAAGTTCTTTGATTTATTTATGTTTTATAGTCGTGATCGATCTTCGATAGGTGAAAAAAGGCGAGCTTTGTTGTATATCGTTATTTAAAGACGGATATTAATGAAATTCGAGAGTCACACTAAATACTTCATTCTACATAAGATGTTTACGAGATCAGCTGCTCTTACAGCACTACGAGTATTATTTGAATAACTTGCCACGCAATCGCCGATCACATCGGTTCCTAAATCCACTGAAAATCCAAGGAATGAATGTTGTTCTTCTTTTGACATATCAGCAAATCGGTTCACGTCTGTAGACATTAATATAATTATATTATTTATTTGTAACACATTTTTACGAATTTTTACACCAAACATATTTAAATAAGTCCAAGCGCAAATAAATGTGACAACTGCAAACGTAGCGAATCGGTGTCGTTTTCGAGTACACTACGCGTTGATGCTAACTTGACTGTCGAACGTGGTTCTCATCGAGAAACGACGTTGTTGGTTGGTGACGGAACGGTCTAGTGAGCATAGTCCCATACTTTCAATACAAAGAATACTTTTTTGCCTGACACGTTCATAGCACGGTCATGGTATGATACGGTGTAATGGGTACAGACCTTTAAGCCTCATATTTAACTTTATTCATAAAACAGTTCGAATTTGCTTTGAAGTTGTTTATTGTCTACTCCATCAATGCGCAATATAATTAGACAAACAGTAAATAGGTAGTAAAATAATTACCAAATGTAGTGCCAGCATGTTTGTGGTTCAATTCGTTGATTTCCATAACGTTTTCAATGAAGACCTTGAACCTGTCTGCCTTCTCAGAGCCGCTGTACTGACGGTTGTACTGCTTCATGAACTGCTCGAAGTGGTGACCCATCTCTTTGAAGTCATCTACGTTGTAGGACGGCTTATCTCTCTAGGAAACATATAATATTAACATATACATATATGTTATTAATAAAATGTTATTGTGCTTGGCAAAGGTCTCCCAATGTTTATATTCTATTCTATAGTTTTTAGTTTATTCTACCGTGCTGTATCTCTGCCGCTAAGCAGTGATGCTTGGATTGCTGTGTACCGAGGGCTGAGCAGGAATAAATGAGACAATCGTAAACGTAACGTAATAAAGATACACTGCGCGCTAACGCTGCAACGCAACGTTCGAAAGTGCAATCACATGGAGCTAACAATGTTATAAAGTGTAATGTAACGTGCTCATTGAGTTAATACATTGCTAAAATCATCGAATAAACTGCTTATTCGATGATGTGGACATCACTAGACGAGAAATAAATATAATTACCACAGCTAGTGCTGTTTGTAGAACTGCCAGAAGTACCAGTGGAACCAACATGTTGAAGATTGAAGATCACGCTTTGAACCCAATAACTAAGTGTTATTTACATGTGTTTTTATACTAGTTAAATATACTTGGCAATAAACGTATTAGGCGACTGGTCGCGGCGACCAGGCGACATACAATAGCCGATCCTTTTAAATCATCTTGTGTAGAATAAAGTCCTTAGTGTCCCCTCTGATTAAAATTCGTCGATAAATTATTATAAGCAAAATACCCGCTCGCCTTATTTTTTTATTTTTTGCATCATCTTGTGTACAATAATAAATCCGCCAAGTGCGAGTCGGACTCGCGCAATAAGGCACGACGTGGTAAGACGTTACTATGTTTACATTGTCATACTAGATGCCAGGCACATATCACCGAAACTCGTACTAGGTTCACTGGTCGCCGGTCGCCTTATGCGTTTTGAGTTTGATTTTTACAATACTTTGAATACTTTACATTTAAGTTATTACTATAAATTAACAAGTATGTTGATTTTAGAGAATGTATTTTTTATTATTATTTTTTTTATTATCAATACATTTTATGAATTTCAGAATTCTGAAGTCAGTCAGGAAAAAGCAGTTTTTCTTATTGTCTCGTCCTTAGTTTTGGGTTCGGAAGAACTTTTCTTTATTATTAATTAATACTTCCCACTGCTGGTCAAATATTATTTATTTTTATCAATTAACTGTGGATCATAGGTTACATTAAAATAAAATTTCTTATTAATAAATACATAAATTATGTTATTCTCCATTTTCATATACATTACTTTTTTCAACATAGTTTCCTTCCCACTATTCTAATTTGTACGATCCGTCGCCGCTTCCCACCAGGCTCCGTGAAACGTGTCCAAGTCGTCACGCCAACGTTTTCTAGGTCTGCCCTGTACCCCAAGTACGAGTTTGTGCACACACGGATCGCAGAGACGCAATCGCCGAGCGCCACCGATTTTGTATGAAGATCCAAGCTTCTCAAGAAATCTGCTAGGGGCGCTGCTTGGATTTCCATACAAAATCGGTGGTGCTCGGCGATTGCGTCTCTGCGATCCGTGTGTGCACAAACTCGTACTTGGAGTACTGGTTTCGTCGTTTATCCGCAGGCACTCATTGAGATGTTGCCCATCTGTCTTCATGCATTCTTAGTTCTTTTGGACGCAGCGTAATGCACGTCTAAAATGTACGTTCGGGGTGAAGCCTAGTTATGTGTGGGTCTCATAAAGTATTAATCAATTAAAATAAACGTCGACTATCGATCATTCCTAGGTGTATGTTTAAACCACACTCATACCAATAATTTACGCGTTTAAATCCTGTCATTTCTTTTCATTCATTTCATTTAGTTTGCGTTTCAAATTTAATTTATATCCGTCGATAAATAATAACACGACACCTCCCCTCCTCCCCATTTCCTACACAATCAAAAATAGGAATTATTAAAAAAAAAGTAATGTTTAAAGAAGTCATATCATCAATCAAGTTTTCATAGAGCTTTGCTTAGTTTAGGACGAGTGTGTATTTAAGATTATACTTGTCGATACCGATTTAAGTCGTTTTATAACCCCCCACACGCAAAAACGACGGGGTGTTATAAGTTAGGAGTGTCTGTTTTTGTGTGTGTCCATGGTATCGTAGCTCCCGAACGGATGAACCTGTTTTGTTTGCTTTATTTAAAAGGTGAAAGGTTAAGAGAGCTTAGCTATGTTTGATGAAAATCGGTTCAAGATGGCCGCCGCTTGAAAATAGGGGTTATTCCCGTTGAGTACCGTTGGGACAAAAAAATCCCATTGTGTTACACCTGTTACGGAAAATAATAAGTAGCTTTGTGTAAAGGAGCCCGTAAATAGCAAATCATATAATTTATCAAAACTCCATCAATATGGGTATAAAATATAAAAGCTTGACTAGTACAGTCACGAGCTTTAATTTGGGACCCTTTTCCATTAAATGTTGTTAGAACATTCATAATGCAATAAGGTCGAAACTTCAGTATGACGTATGACATACGTTAGAATATTAGCACTAAATAACGTCAGTTTGCCACACGATATTCAACCTTAGGTGGGTCCCAAATTAAAACTCGTGACTGTACATATAATTTGTTTCCAGATAGCTATAATTTGGTAATTTTCAAGAGGAGAGTGAATATGTTCTATCTCGGCAATCGCGTCACACCGTGGGCCGCATCTTCATTTAACATCAGATGAGATTGTGGTCTGTAAGGCATAAAAAGCAAATATATATGTACTTTTTCTATCGCATAACTTTTGTTGTTTCTGGCGCGGAAGGGCACCACGCCTTATTTATTTCTTTGGTGTACTTGCACGTCCAAATATGCAAGGTTCATTATTTTAGGTACTTCAAAGTACCAGTTTCTCGCCACTACAGGAAAGATCAAGGAATCCACGTCATGGTACCTAAAGTTCTTCAAAAATGATTTTCTAACATGTTAAGTTTACAATGCGAACAATGTTCCATACATTGACAAAGTAAAGAAACAAGTACATAATTTTAATCTTCTGATACAGAAATATAATTTTGCTTTATCGTATCGCAACCATCCAATAACATGAACTTTTATATTAACCTGATAGTAGGATATTAAGAGTAAAACTGAGGTATAATAAAGACAGCTTTTTTTAGCAATAGAAAAATCTTGTAACTTATCTTTGATGAAGGCGCCTATATAAGAAGGTTATGAACTTATGATATCTAAGAAAAGCAAAAAGAAGGGTTAATAAAACCAAAACTTAAGCCCAAACTCTAATATATTTATTTCCTGTCAATTATATTAATTTATTGCCCCTTGCTAGTTCTCAAGCTAATACTGCAGAAACAGTAAAGTGAGGTTTCCCTTTTGCAATACCATTGCATCCAACACCTTTCTTGATTCTGATGTAGCCGTTCTCGCCCCATGTATCACCGCTGGAGTTCTTGATGATCCAGAAATCTACGCCATTCTCTGAAATAATCAAGTTATTCTGTTAAATATACATAAAATATACATATTGCGGCTGTCAGGTGGCCTGTAGCGAGTTTAAAAATATCGTTAAGCTAATATCGCATAAGGCTGCTTTTGTGATTTTCGTATTTTGTTAAAGCTGTAACAAAATACGAAAACCACAAACGCAGCACATCCGAGACACACTACGCGTTGATGCCGCAATATAACGATGAGCTGCCGTTGACGCGCAGTGTGTATCGAACGCGTCGCCGTTTCGATACGTTTACGATTGATGCCTATAGCTCTACCGTGAGTTTTTACTACACTATATATACTATACTAGACGCTAGCGTCTGTAGTTAAAAAAATGTATGAAGATTTGTACAGCGCCTCTAGCGGATAATTGGGTACTAAAATTCGTAATACTAATATTTACGTAACTGCTGTAGTAAAGTCAGGCAATTTTACTGTGACAACTCATAGTAGAGGTACAGATCGAACCTCTGTTTAGGGTGTACATACCAGTGCCATATCCCACCAGTAATACAGCGTGGCCGTAATTAATAAAATTGCAATCTTGAAATATACCGTTTGTGTAGTAACCCCAATCATAAGGATCTACAGCTAAAATAAAAAATATTTAGTAAATTATTCGAAAACTAAACGCAAATTCAATGGGTTCACGATTAAAGAGAAGAAGATAAGACAAAGGTTATCGATTACCTATAGATAGAGGCCCTTCCTTGTACAACAAGTCCTGCAAAGCAGCTTCGTCTTGGAGAGAGTATGCACTACAGCTGGCAACCTTAGCAACCACTTTGCTAGCATCGTAAGCACATTTTTGTTCTGTGCCGACGTAGGGGTAATCCTTTTCAGACTCAACACCACCTTCTTTCATTAACGCACTGTGAAATAATAATTGTAATAAATATATTCACGAATATTGTATCGCACTTTGTCCTAAAGTAAGCCCAGACACAGAATACAGTAATCTTTACTCCACGACATGAACCACAGTATGGAAGTCAGAGCTACTAGCAACTGAACTGTGACGTCTCGCAATTATTCCCTGTGGATAAGTGCTACAGCTCAGTTAGTACAGATTATTTTCGTGAATTCTTAGAAGCAAAGCTTGGTCTTCTTCTTCTTCTTATCGTGTCGATGCTACTGTATTTTGTTGTAGCATCGTGTAGGAAAGATTAGCCAGACTAGACACTGCTTTACCGTGCCTAGCTGTTACCGGTGTGCGCCACGAGGAGGCTCTTTCCATTCACCCCAAGCTTGGTTAGCTTTGCTTAATTTGAAACTAGTTAATACTTGAAATCATCTGTAGCTGAGGTTTACTTACGATAGTGCCCAAGTCATTAAGCCACCAGCACACCCTTTTGATACTTTGTCGCAATCTACCAGCTGTTGCTCTGATAGCGATACGTTCTGACCTTTCTGCAGGCTCCTGCTTTCCAACAAGCCTGGGGGACATTATATCTTTGTAAAATAGCTCTGCTGGAAAACTACTACCATCGCACCTATTAGGTAGTTCAAGGCTACCTATAGTACTGAACGCCCAACAGGAACCACAGGTCTCCTGGTCTTTAACAGGAGAAACGAAGCCCTTATCGCGCCAATCCCAAGCTGCTGGTGATGACTTGTCACTGGTCACGTTAACCACCTGCAACGTTACATAGGGTTAGAATGAGGGCTGTAGACAATAATACTTTTCTATTTTATGGGCTCATTAATCACGGGTGTGTAATCATTCCTCCAGACAATGCGATAACGATGAGGCATCCGTTACCTTTGCTTTAAGCGATATGCTACGACTTTTAAGATCAATACGCATAAGTAGGTTTCTGGCCCGTTCTTTTAGGCTCTGGTCTCGTGGAACTGGCAACTAGAATCACCTAGTATGTAAGACGAATCCTTGTGGATTTTATTGAATAAAGTATTATTTTACATTGACTCTGACTTAAGTTGGATAATAGAGACGAGTGAATGGGTATTTTAACCGAACTTAAGAAGAAAGAGATTTTTTATTACATTGTAGGTATGTATGTTACGTGATCATTCCGCCAATCATGAATAGATTCTGATGTTTGTTTGTTTGGTAGTTATACCACATAAAAAATGTGTATTTAGTAGAAATCTTATTGGTAAATAATTTATCGATGACGAAATTATTGGTCCTATATTTATGAAAATATATCAGATATAGTTTACTGCACAGTCGCCATTTGGTGAATTTGCACCTTCGGCTGAGACTCCCATCATAAAATTTCTTTCTTCTTTTGACTTATCAGCGTGTAGGTTTATACCTGTAGAGAGAAAAGTTACAGTAAAGATAGATAAAATCGTAAATAAAATATTTTTATAGCTTTATGTTGGTTATAATATACGAGTATAATGCTGGCCACACACCATCCTTCCTATCGTCCAATCGGCATGACGCTACTGATTGGATCAGTTAGAATTGACCGTGTGTGGGAGTGGATTGGCATGACAGTTAGAATGGATAGCAATTGGCAGTTCAATTCTTTTGGCTTGATCACATCGATTGGATACTGCCGATTGGACCGTGTGTGGCTGTGGGCGATTGGCAGTTCAGTCCGTAAGAAGGGCTTTGAAATTGAAAAAAGTAAATTGCAGATCGACTAAACAAGGGGGGTGAGTACCAGAAAAATCCGAAATTCCCCCTTTTCGTCCCCCCTCTTTGGGTAATCGCTTCCAACTTTTTTTCCAGCAGTCCGATTGAGCTCAAATTAAAAAGCATTGTTATTTGTGCAATTTTCTATCCGAATCCGTCGAAAAATTTTTCAAAATCCGACATGAATCACGCTGTCAAAAGCAAAAAGCCATAATCGTCGTCAAGCCTGCAGTGTCATGCCGATTGGACGATAGATTGGACGATAGATTGGACGATAGATTGGACGATAGATTGGACGATAGATTGGATCGTGTGTGGTGTATATGGACGTACTGCAGATTGGATCCAGCCTGCAGTGTCATGCCGATTGGACGATAGGAAGGATCGTCTGTGGCCACTATAATGTGTCTTTGTAGAGGGCGTCACCGGACGAGAAATAGACAAAATAAATTAGAAATACTTACCGAACGTGGCCGATGAATGTTTGTGGTTCATCTCGTTGATTTCCATAACGTTTTCAATAAAGATCTTGAACCTGTCTGCCTTCTCAGAGCCGCTGTACTGTCGGTTGTACTGCTTTATGAACTGCTCGAAGTGGTGACCCATCTCTTTGAAGTCATTTACGTCGTAGAACTGTTTATTTTCCTAAAATTATAAAACCATGTTATATATTTCTTTAAGTAATTGTAGGAATGATTATGATTTTACCATAGCGAGCGCCGTTTGGAGAACCACCAAAAGGAATACTTTTACAACCATTATGAAAACCAAGACGTAGACTGGACATCTTTGATAAGAACTACCGTGCATTTTATATACAAAAAGAAATGTTTTAGGTAGTTTAACGCACTAAGCGACTATGCATATTCTTCTATCATAGTAAATGTGGAAATTTGATGTTGGTTTCTAGTAGCTGTTTCGAAAAAGTCAGAATATGAAAAGGTGGTCGCGATTGGATGCTTATACTAATGCAGTATAATCTCAAAGCTTATTTAGTTGTATTGTACGTTCTTTCATGACTATACTTTGACAGTTCACATGTTCCTCAAATTATCAAGTAAATGTAGGTACTCTATGTAAGGAAAGTGCTGAATTGGCTTTGTTTAACTTTAGGTTCTTTCATTTCATTTAATGCTTGATCATTTAAATTACTTCAATATGAACTCAAAATTTGTACTTGATTAATTATTTATTAGACTAAAATCGCCGGTCGCTCAATGCGCATTTCTCGATAATACTTAGTATTAAGAATGCTTAATATTTCTATTATATAGTTTGAATACTCTATTCAATAAATTTTAGATTTAACGGTCCAATGATAAAAAATACATACCATCATACAATTTATGGTATGTTGTGTTATGGTATGTGTCTGAGTTTAAGGAAAAAGAAATCGTTGTAAACTTAATTAAGTATTCTCTATAAATATAACCGTAACATCCCGGAAGCTGCAAAATTTTCAAATTTTTTTGTGATAATTGCGATATTCTTAATTTTTAATAATTTCAACGTAAATTCTTTATTTATTATGTTATAATTTAGAAAATTTCAGAATAAAATAAAGGCTCGGTATATGAGTACAGGAAAGGCCCTGTATAGAAGTAGTGGGATTGTGTGGAGGATGATATAAATATCAAAGGAATAGACTCCGATTTGACGAATGATGGGAGTGAGTGGAAAAAGAAAACATGATCTGTCGACTTCACCTATCGTGATATGGTAGTGAAAAAAATGGTTGTCTGTAAAGTCGCTTTACTGACGATAGTTGAACGTGACAACGTCACTTCATGGAACGCCTCAGAACGCTTCATGAGTCATGTTTTTTCGTGCGTGCAGCCGGCTCTATCAAATTATAAGACGTTGTCACGTCAAAATGTAAGAAAAAGAGAATGGGCAATTCCCTATGAGGCGTGGTCCACGCCTAAAAAACTTGTCCCTCAGGGTTGCCATATAATACGTTTTAAAGGGATTTTACAGGCCTAACTTTAACTATTTCATCAAAAAAATACGGCCAAATAAAATAGAAAAATTTTGAAAAAAAAAAACGTATTACTCCGAATTCTGAAGGTTCACTAAAATGGTTGTGATTGTGTTTCAAAGGGCATTAAGCGGACTTTATTATTTGCTTTTCAGATCGTTTAAAAATTCGACCTGTGGAAAACGAGATATATCCGAAAAACTGTATTTTTTTGTACAATTCTACATGTTTTTCAGGAATAACTCCATTTCTCGAATGTAGCAATAAATAGCAGTTAAAGATTGAGATAAAGCGAATATTTGAATGAAGTTTCTACTTTACTACGATTTGACGAAACAGAGTTTATAGTCTTATGCATGTATAAGGTTTTTTGGTTTCTATTGTGTCAAAATCAACACAGGTTTTACCTAAGAATGTGTTGTGTTCTATTACTATTTAAATATGTACATATCTTAAGAACTAACACAAATTGTAAAAAAGGAAACATTTGTTTTGATAAATAAATTTTTATTATTATTACTATGGTGACTAACATAATTATGAAAAGGATCTAAGGGAAATCATATTTGGGTCTTCCCTACCTTATCCGTTAAAATTTATTTAAACAAAAGTTTTAGTGTATGTGAATTTACAACTTTAACTCTAACTTCTTCTTATCGTGTCGATGCTACAACTGTAACACTAACAAAAAATGGCTACGCAGGTAGAATGTTGTTAAAATTTTGTGTGATAGCAATAACTTCTCTCAGCCTTACACAGCACTTCGCCATTAGCGATAGCAATAACTTCTTCCTGCTATTCGATGTGTAGATTTGTATATCTGTAGTCTGTAGATGGAATTTCTAAAGATAAGAGCAAGAAAGTTAGGAGCTAGCACACCACCCTGAGGTACACCGACACTCAAATGACATCACGTAGAATATGTATTTACTTTATACAACTATTACTTCGATACCAATGCGTTGTCGGCATCCATATAAGTCGTAGCTTCGAAACCAGGCAACTGGACTAAACTGCTGGAGTTATATTAAGAGAGCGGAGCTTTTAACAATGTTGATTTTGATATGATGCTATTCATCATATCAAAATCAACATTGTTAAAAGCATTGCTGAAGTCTAGGTGACTAGTCCATTTTCCATGCCAAGCCTGATATCATAAGTTATTTTTATCAGGGCAGTGACAGTTCTATGGCCTGACTGAAACCCAGAGTGGAAGAGATTTTGGAAGTAATTGGTATTAAGAAAAAGAACGAGTTGTTGATGACAAGGTGCTCCAGAACTTTGGATAGGTAAGGTACCAGTTTTGGCCACTAAAGTTTAAAATAACTGTAGGCGCCAGCAGGGCGTGAGTATCATGTCCACCCAAGTCCTGGTACCTACAGTTATGCAAAAATGGCTTCCTTAACGATAAATTTATAGAAACTGTCGCGGTTCCTTTTGCCAATGCTGAGATTTTTTTTTTACAATTCTTTTTTATGTTAAGTTGACAATGCGAACAATGCCATACATTGACAAAATTAACGATCAAGTAATTTTATACTACTAACAACTCCAGTTATTAAATAATTAAATCCAACATTCATTGATGTGTAAATTATTGGCACCAGCAACAATCTTAAGGTGACGGGTATAGCCAAATGCGTGTTTTTGGGAGTGTTTTCTGAAGAAGTCATAGCATGTGGAGTTGTGAAACTTATTATTTCCTATAACACATATATTGAACTAGTCAGGTAGGGAACAAAATGTGTGCTTTTGGTTATAGTTTACTTTAAAATGTAAGTTTAGTACCAACACCTTTTGCAAAAGTGTGATTTTTGATCCCATTTTTTATGGGTTTGGCAGATTTGTTTGGTACCAAACTCAGCACAGCTATTCTTATGGTTGATATCTATACATCCAAGGAAAAACAAATTCTACATTAAGGTGTTTGAAGAAGAAGAAGAGTAGCGCCTTAGGAACTATAAGTGTTCCATTGCTGTGTGCTCGCAAATATTCATAAGGCGCTGCTTAAGAGTTTGACAATCCAAACTGTGCGCGGCTCACTATGTGTTTTGCGTCGTTTTCAGCATTCTTACTGAAGTTGAAAATGCGACGTTACCACGCTGACTATCTAGAGTTTAAACACTGCGGCAAAAACTATGCCGTGTTACAAGTTTAACGTGTGTGTAGATACAATAAATAAATAATAAAGTTGGAAGTTATTGTCATTTTTATTTATTATGAAAAATTTCACCCTACCCGTCACCTTAACAAGTGTCAGTCCGAGATACAGTTTTTTAAACTAGTTCGGAGTTGTATGCAAATCCGATTTGACCACCAACTCAAATATGATACTTACCGAAGGAATTTGTATTTGTAATCATTCAGGCCAGTAATTTTTTTTTAAATAAAAAATTTAAATTTTGTTTCGTACATCATCTAAGTTTGAATCCTATAGATTTCACCATATTAAAATATAGCTAAACTGCCAAGTAAGTGTTGTGCTTGTCATGTTTTATAGATATAATTTTGTTTTACCATACAATTAAGGTAAGCAGTAAGGGTAACAAGTAGTAACGATATTAGTAAAACTGAGGTATGAATTAAGTAACTCATTTTATTTAAACACCAAAAATGTATAATATTTAATCGAAAATACAATTTATCTTTGAAGAAAACGCCAATATGAGGATGATGAGAAATCAAATGTGTGAATTAAACAAAATAAATGATTGAACTTAAATATATTAATTCCCTTTATACCCGTTTATTAGATATTTTTTTTATTGTCCATTGCGATAATTCTCAAGCTAACGCTGCAGAAACAGTTAAGAAAGGCTCTACTCCGGCGATACCCATGCATCCATTACCTCTCGGAATCCTAATGAAGCCGTTCTCGCCCCATGCATCACCCCATGAGTTCTTGATCAACCAAAAGTCCTTTCCATCCTCTGAAATCATCAAATTATTCTGTCATAATATAATAATATTATATCAGCAATCTAGTTCCCAAAGTCAAAGCTTTGCTTAGCTTGATCTAGAGCGCGATATAATGTGAATCTATCTGTAATATTTTTTTTATTTTTAAATTACCTAGCTATGTTTGCATTTAAGAGTTCGGCTGTAAGAGATACAAGATTTATTTTGTTAGACCAAAAGGATTTACGGTTTGTTCTGTACATCTCAAGAAATATTTTATCAAGTTTAAAATATATTCTGTAATAAGGTTAATTTATCAAAATTAAAGTTCTATCCTGTAAAATCACTGGGATATATATATTTTTTTAATTAAGTTTAGTGTTTGTTCAGTAGTCTAACAAGGATTGATTGACAGCTCAAAATGTAGAGCCAACTAACAGACTGTAACAGCTCGAAGATTTGAGGCCAGAGAAGTAATTACGAATAAATATAATCGTAATCGTATCGTAACTGCAGCGTATCCGATACACTGTGTGGTGATGCCACAACGCTCGGCAGACAGGCTGACGTCGTCGACGCGTAGTGTACCGAATACTGTTTCGATTCGTTTACAATTGTCACATTCATTAATATTCATGATCAAGCTTCTGTTTAGGGTGTACTTACCGGTGCCGTATCCCACCAGTAATACGGCGTGGTTGTAATGTATGAAAGAACAATCATTATAGATACCCCTATGGTATTGACTCCATGCATGAGCATCTACCGCTGAAATAACAAGAAAATATGTATAAATTAGTGCAGGTTTTGACCTATTCTAGCAAAAAAAAAACTTATATTCTAGATGAAAAGTGTGAATGTCTCGTAATCAGCTGTTCTATTGCGCTGTTTTATTGGTCATAATAATGGTTTTGTCATTACAATTTTCTTATTGACCACTAAGGTCATGAGACACAGATTTTCTGTGTATACTTTATTCAATAAATTGACACGGATCATTTAGACTTGTCTTATATAGGTGATTCTAATTGTTATGAAACCATTCGCTGGCAAAATCCTCGAAATGAGATTACGATTAAGTAAAAGGAAGATAAAATATAAAGGTTACCTATGGATAAGGGTCCTTCCTTGTACAACAAGTCCTGCAAAGCAGCTTCGTTTTGGAGAGAGTATGCACTACAGCTGGCAACCTTTGCAACCACTTTGCTAGCATCATAAGCACATTTATGTCTGCTGTTGGAGTAGGGGTAATCCTTTTCAGCCTCAACACCACCTTCTTTCATTAACGCACTGTGAAATAAAAATATATTTGACCTTTCACGCAACGCGCTCTAATCCTAAACTAAGCCAATAAGCCTGTGCACATTCACAACTAAATTACTGATAGAATACCTAAACATATATTTTTGTTTGCTAATGCATATTAAAAACCCAAGCAAGAAAGGCAGAGCAACTACCAACTGAGCTGTGTGTGATGCCTTATTCAAATTAACGTCCATGGATATGTGTCGCAGCTCAATTGGTATAGGTGTTCAGTTTCTTGACAATTTTATACATACATATAACAAACTTGATAGAGTGTTTGATGACTCTTGTTACAGTAAATTGCTGGAACCAAACTTTGCTTATAGGGCTCAAGCTTTGCCTGGTTTGGAACTAGGTAACGCTTACAATGCTTAGTTGCTGAGGTTTACTTACGATAGTGCCCAAGTCATTAAGCCACCATTACACCCGCTTGATACTGTGTCGCAATCTACCAGCTGTTGCTCTGACATTAATATGTTCTGACCTTTCTGCAGGCTCCTACTTTCCAACAAGCCTGGGGAAAAATAACTCTTTTTGAAATAGTTCGCCTAAAGAAAGTAGTTACTGCTATTGATGTAACGAATCATTTTTTGAACTTTTGCGAATGCGAATGCAAATATGTGCTGCTTTTAATCGCGGATGCTAATGCGAATACGAATGTTCAGTTACAGCAACATATAAAAGTAAATACAAATGCGAATATTCTCGAATGCGATTGCGAATGTAAATTTATTATCTATTCGACATTTATTCCACAATTCCCACTTTTCTTTTTAATTTTCAATTTAATCTCAATTTGCGATTAAATAAAAACTTTAAATGGATCCAGATGCTAGTCCCAATTTTCTTCAAAATCATTTCAAACTCTTGTGGAGACAGAAGGACAAAAACATTTTTGACCAATCTTGAATCTCACACGCTTCGCTCGCTCGGTCAACTATGAGATTTCGGTAGCCCGTTATAGAAATCCAGTCCTTGTCTAGATTACAATATTTACTGCTATAACTGCAGCTATGGTTACCTATAGTACTGAACGCCCAACAGGAACCACAGGTCTCCTGGTCTTTAGCAGGAGAAACGAAGCCCTTATCGCGCCAATCCCAAGCTGCTGGTGATGACTTGTCACTGGTCACGTTAACCACCTGCAACGTTACATAGGGTTAGATTGAGGGTTGTAGTCAATAATACCTTTCTATTTTACGTAAATATTGTACAAGCGTCACAGCTCACTTGGTAGTAGCTTTTTCTTACATGGTCGTGGGTTCGATCCCTACTGAGGACAAACGTTTGTTTGATAAACACTGATGTTTGTTTTGTGTCTGGTTGTTACTTTTTATCCCATGTATGTAGGTACAAGCTCTGCTTAGTTTGCTAAAGTGTAATGTGTAAAATTTCCGTGAATATTTATTTGTTTAAAGGTAAATCATCCTTCCACACGATCAAAGATTAGGCATTCGTTAATCGTTAGTTAGAATGGCTATTAATTAAATACAATTAGGTATATTACGCGATGATTCCGCCTATTAATAATTGATTTTGATGATTATATTAGGGATTGTAGAACCTACAACACAAGATTCCAATCTTAGTGTAGGTTCTCAATAACAAATACAAAATATGTCTAATTTGAGTGTCCTACACTTTTTGTGAATTTTATTTGTATTTATATTTTTATGTGTTACTATGTTTGAGAAATAAAGAAATTATTATTATTATTATTATTATTATATTTTAATTCATAGGTATTCCATATAAAATTTGTAAAGTTCTGACTAGTAAGTACTTTTAAGTTATTCCTAAAAAAATGTATTAAGTATTGGTTGACAACGTCTGTTTGCATCATTTTTGTAAAAAATAGTTTATCTAGATTAGATGTAAAAGTTGTTTAATTAAGATGATTGAATAGTTTACCGCACAGTCTCCGAGTGGTGGACCGTCACCAATTGCTGAGAATCCCATCCTGGCTTCCATTTCTTTTTTCGACACATCACTGAATTTGTTTATATCTGTAGAGAGCAAAGTCATAGTACATATAGATATAGATACAATAGGTCTTATTCAAATGTGATCCTAACCTGACGCCACTACAATATTGATGTATTATGTTTTCGTCGGAAATTATTTTCTTGTCTAACTACAATATCAAATAAGGTGTCTTAGTTTACAAAAAATATCTAATATTTTATCAAATACTGTTTGATTTTTATGGACGCAAAATAGAGGATATAAACTTAATCTTTGATGACCAAGTCACCGGATGAGCGATGGCAAAAATAATCTAGAAATACTTACCGAACGTAGCAGTTAAATGTTTCTTGTTCAACTCATTGATTTCCATAAGGTTTTCAATGAAGATCTTGAACCTGTCTGCCTTCTCAGAGCCGCTGTACTGACGGTTGTACTGCTTCATGAACTGCTCGAAGTGGTGACCCATTGCTTTGTAGTCATCTACATCGTAGAACGGCCGGTCATCCTGAGTCGAAGAAAAAATTGTCAATAAGAAACGCGTTTATCGTAAAATGTACGTTAGCGTATCCGAGATGCACTTGAGGCCCAAGCACGAATACATTTGACAATCGCTAACTTATCAAAACGAAGGCGTATTCGAGTTACACTACGCGTTGACGCTAGCTTGACTGCCGAACGTTACAGCATCACCGCACAGTGTATCTTAAATGACCTTACACTAAAATTTATTCGTGATTGCCATATTTATTCGTGCTAACCCTTTTGTCCATTTTTGTCGATTACTAAATATTTTCGATTAGGGAGAAAAACTTCCTCAATCGAAAATCGCGATGAAAAGACTTTTCCTATATATTGACAGATTTTAATCAAATTTTACTGGATGACCCATAAAATAATTTATTGGTATCTCGCATATGTACAAGTAGTACATATGCTAGTACTACAACACATGCTGAGTGATGGCCTGTTTTACTGTCATGAATATTTTAATATTAAGTCAAGCTTTGATTTAAAGAAAAATATTTTTGTTTTATCGTGACACAAAATCAAGTTTTTAGATTTCTATTTCTATAATAAATATAAATAATATTACCACAGCCAGCGCCGTCTGCAGAAATACCAGAAGGACTAGTTCAAACAACATGGTGCTGAAGTATTGAAGACTGCACTTGATTGCTAAGAACTATAATTTTGAACTATACCCATGCCTTTTTATACCATATCAAGTAGGGCTTAGTCTATGAACGCATTAGACGACCAGTCAATACGACGTTTAACTTTTGCAGACTCTTCCGAATAAGATTACGACGTTGCTGTGTAAAGTGTAGACATTATAGTTTTATTATAAAAATAAATAGTCATAGCCCTATATCAATTACTTAGTAAAATCACGTTGATCATTAAGAATCGAAATACTGGGTTGGTATATCTCTTCTGCACCGTCAATCCATCAGTAACCTATTGCCATTTTGCCAAAACTCTTCATTAGTAGCTAGTCGCCTAACGCGCATAGAGTTATCTACGGTATTTAGAATTCTTCATATTCTTACTCCTTAGCTGAATATTTTAATTTTCTTTTATAACCAACGACAAAAAAGATTTATTATCAATACATTTTATGGGAGTTTTTAGTTGATAAGCTTTTAGTAATAACAATGTATGCTCTACATACCAAACGAAGTCCTAGAATATTTTTCTATTGAAAAAAATGCTTGACATCATTGATTTAAATTTTAAATCAATGATTGTTGTATTTGTGCTATAGAAAATTTTCTATAACACAAATACAACAAAAATACGTAATATTTTATTATCGGAACAGTTAAAAACTAGTAAAATCGTTTTGTTCATTGACTAAGATAAAAAAAGTCCATAATAGACAAAGATCGCTTATCTTTAAAAAAAAGTTGGTATTAAAATGTGATTGCTGATAGAATACTTAATAAACTTTATTTTTGTAAATACATACATTGTTTACATAGTCACACTTCGAACACAAATATTTATGTTCATCACACAAAAATTTGCTCTGGGTGGGAATCGAACCCACGGTAGTGTTTCGAGAGATCCTAAACACTACCTCAATAAAAAAAATTCTTAACTCTATACATCCTCCTACCTTTTAATGCAAATGCATAGTTTTTGAGTACAAATTGAACGATTCAGTACCTACAATATCTCTGCTGTAAAATAAATAAAAAAAGGCAAAAGGGGGTAATATCTATAATATCTATCTATGTAATGTATTGTATTAAGTATGTCAGTCTTCTAGTACTCATAACACAAGCTCTGCTTAGCTTGGGGCTAGATGATGTTGTGTGGTTTGTTCAGCATTATTTATTTATTTATTTATCTTCCGTTTTCGTAGGACAAACATTCCTACAGTACATGCTCAGTACCTACTCTAATACCACTATAATCATCATTCCCCTGCCCTTATCCCACGTTAGGTGGGGTCGGCACAACATCTATATTTATTTATTCTCCTATTTATACTACTGCAATATTCTAAGTGTTAGTAGTAGTAGGGCATTTGGTGAAGGAGCTCGTTGGAGTCACTATTATCCCATCATATATTTTTCTACCACCAATCAGTGGTGTTTTACATTGATGTATTGTAAACTTGCGCTACTGTAAAAAGCTATAGAATTCGTAAATAAAAAATTATATAATAATACATTAAATAATATATAATATCATGTTCAAGATGCTACAGCGAAAAAACGAAGTGCGAGTCGCACTAACAAAAGGATTCCGTCCCAAAAATCACGTTGCTGTATTAAAGCTCCATAAATATTTCTTATTTTCTGTTTTTATTATTTGTTTGATATAGACGTTGACTCTGTGAACTCTCTAACTATCACGGTTCATGAGATACAGACATACAGGATGACAGACGATATGACAGACAGACGGACGGACAGCAGAGTCTCAGTAATAGGGTCCCTCTTTACCCTTTGGGCACAGAACCCTAAAAACGCCGTTTCGCATACTCTAGCTAAGAAACATTGTCTCACTTTAGGTAACGCTGTCTACCCGTTCTAGATGAGAATATCTTGTGAGCTTAGACTAAGTATTTTTTTTTAGTCAGTTATTTTGTTTGAGGCGCGAATTGCTTTCAATGACACTCCAGCCTAACTTATGCTTAAAATTAATCATTTTTTTGTTGAGTGAAATTAAAAATTGCGAAACATTTACTTTGTGGCTTGAGCTGTCAAGAAATAAGTAAACTTGTTGGTTTTATAACTTTATTAAAATACTAGCTGTTCCCGCCGCGACTTCGTCCACGTGCCGTTTTAAGAGATTTTGCTATAACCCATTACTATCTTCTTATGAAGAAAATTGATGGTAAAGAGCAGTCTATGACGGAAAACTGAATAGTTTGGTTTGGTGTTTCTATACCGATTTATTCTGTGATTATTTTTTTATTGAATAGGTAGGTAATAATGTTAACTTTTAAAAATTAACTTTAAAATTAGGGATGAGTGAGAGTAAATGTAAGAGTAAACAAATATAATCAGAATGCTCCGAACTGCTAAGCTATCAGGAGTTACACGTGTTATTGTGAGACAACCACAAAAGATAGACATATGCTGTTGCGGGATATTTTTTAGACAATTTTATGTAGAATATTTCCGTCATACGTGATTTCTATGAAACTTGAACCATTAAGGCTGCACACGCGACGGAAGCTTAAAAAATGGAGTAACTGTTAAAACTGTTAGATATAAGTACCTACTGTAGGATCGAATAAAACCAGTTACAATAAATAAACGAATATTAGTAAAGAATATATTTAGTCAAGTGAAGATAGTGACATTGATGACAATCAACAACGTTTAGGTTGCTATGGTAACATCTAAGGCTGGTGATAGATATTAAAGGAGTATCTATTCCTAACATCCACCTCTTTTATAATGCCAGCCATCTTCTTGAGACTTTCAATTCTAGGCCCATAAAGTGGTTTGGTGAGCATATCAGCAATCTGCCTGGTTGCTGGCACATGGCAGATGGTAATGCTTCCATCTTGAACACATTCTCGTATAAAGAATGATCGTATCCTTATGTTTTTGGTCATTTGGTGGAATTCTGGAGGATTCTTAGCCATCTTAATTGCTGATATCTTTCATGATCTTTTGAAGCCAAATAATTTCGCTAGCAGTTTAACTTGCTGCCACTATTTCTGCCTCGGTGGATGAAATCGCTACTGTGCTCTGGCGTTTACTATTCCAAGATATTAGACCTCCAGCATACATACAAAGAATGCCTGAGGTAGACCTTCCAGTTTCATGATCACCTCCGTGGTCAGCGTCACATTCTAAACTATGATTATTTCCTGGCTTGTAAACGATGCCTTCTTCTATAGTCCCTTTCAAGTATCGCATTATCCTCTTGATATTGATGATGTTCTCCCTTGTAGGTTTATCTAAATTTCGAGATACAACACTGATAGCAAAGGCTATGTCAGGCCTCGTGCTTGTCATCAAATAAGCTAGTGATCCATCAAATAAGCTAGTGATCCAACAGCTTGACGGTACGGGAAGTTCACAGAAACTTCATTAACATCTTGAGCATTATTTGCTTTTAAAATTGGTGTTGGCACTGGCTTACATTTCTCCATGACAAACCTTTGCAATATGCGTTCGATGTACGATTTCTGATGCAGTAAAGTAGAACCATCAGGGTACCTTAACCACGCTCTGCTACCATGTTAAAGCAGATATAAATACTGTAGAATCGAATAAAACGGTTACAATAAATAAACGAATATTATTAACGTATACTGTAAAGAATATATTTAGTCAAGTGAAGATAGTGACATTGATGACAATCAACAACGTTTGGTTGCTATGGTAACATCTAAGGCTGGTTATAGATATTAAAGGAGTATCTATTCCTAACAGTAACTTCTCCCGTTTTCCCAACATTTCCCTTCACTACTCCGCTCCTATTGATTGTAGCGTGATGAAAAGTATCCTATAAGTTGCTCAGGAGTATGAAGAATAATTGTACTAAGTTTCGTTAAAATCCGTCCAGTAGTTTTTGTTTCTATAAGGAACATACATACAGACAGACAGACAGACAGACAGACAAAAATTTTACTGATTGCATTTTTAGCATCAGTATCGATCACTAATCAACCCCTGATAGTTTTTTTGAAAATATATTTAATGTACAGAATTGACCTCTCTACAGTTTTATTATAAGTATAGATAAATTGTAAAGTGCGCTTCAAATTCGTATATCTATAGTATGCAATCTGTGGTACCTGAATCTTGAGTCTTGTCTTGTCTCTATGAGTATTAGGTACTCAATCGATTGTATAGTGTAAAGTACGATTTATAAACACATCAAACAATAAACACTATTACGGCTATTACAACTTGAAAGTAAATCTAAAAACAAAACAGTATGTTTTATGTATTAAATTTTAAAAAATCTTGTGTATGTATTAATTTAAGGTTACCAAAAATGTTCACCACTCAGCTTGTAGAGTTGCCAACCGTCTTCTTTTCTCAGGATATATCCTGTTTTTTGGAATTACCTACCTTATTATAGAGAGTTACAACTGGTGCTTTTCGTATAGTCCCATTTATTTTGTATCATGGTCTCACCACTACTTTTTGAGCCTAAATAAACCATACATAACTCTTTATTGATTGATTTTTGTTACAATTTAGCAGTTTTTTAAAGATTAGACTCTAAAGCTTTTAAAACTGTTAAATTGTAACAAAGGCTCTAAGCCTTAGAGCATACCTATGCCTTGTGGTACACGATAGGTTAAACAAAAAACTACTGCATCATTTATTATTTATTTATTTTTCTTTGCAAACTAAAACTAGGTAATGGTGTAGATATATGTGATTCTGTTTAGTTTGTTCGATATTTTAAGGTACAGTGGCCGATACAACCGAGTTAGGGTCTGAGCTGGCTAGACCGCAGCAGCCGATGCCTTTTCTGATCCTGATGAAGCCCTGTTCACCCCATTCAGCGCCCCACGAGTTCTTAATAATCCAATAATCTTCGTTGTTTTCTGAAATTATCAAAAATATAAATATTTATTATCATATTTACTTTCTACCCTGCCGTAACTCAGTTTAATCTACCACGGAGGGTATGGTTTTGTAACCTTATTTTAATAGTTATTATGTTCCTCACTCTTTGTAATTTAGTACCAAAGTAATTATGGTTACAAAGGCCTTATGCTACATATTTTTTTCTGAAAATGAATTCATCTTTATTTTTATCTAAAGTACTGGCTGTTACACGCTATTTCGTTTTTGGTACAGTAGCAATCTAAACTTTGCGTTCACTTTAGTAGAAAACTGAATAGTGAGTTGAGGTGGGGTGCATTACCAGAGCCATAGCCGACCAGCAACACAGCGTGGTTCAAAACTCTGCCATCGCAGTCTACAGATACACCTCCCGTGTATTTACCCCAAGCTGCGGCATCTAGCGCTGAAACATAATTCATCTGTCAAATTCTATAACTGACATCAAAATAAGCATAACGATTTTAGAAATCTTACATTGATACGTGATGAATTCACATATTTAAGGATAACTTTGTACCTGCTTTCAAATAATTAATTTTAATTGACTTTGACAACGTTGATTTCCTAATTTGATTACTTCACGATTTGGATATTAATTAGTTATAACGACCGAAGTGGCGCGGCGCCGAAGGTCCGCCTGTGACGTGGAGATTGCAGGTTCGATTCCCGCCTTGAAACAAATGTTTATACGATCTGCAAATACTTATTCAGAGTTTTCTGGGTATTTTATATGTATAATAAAAAATATCTATCAATTTAATGTATTGTATTAAGTATGTCAGTTTTCTAGTAGGTACCCATCACAAGCTCTGCTTAGCTTGAGGCTAGATGATGTTGTGTGGATTGTCTAGCATTATTTATTTATAAGATTTGCTCACAGATAGCTAATGGGCCATCGCTGTACAGCAGATCTTGTAGAACCGCTTCATCAGATACGATATGAGAGGTGCAGCTCGCCACTCTGGCAACTGCCTTGCTCTGGTCGAAAGCACAGCTGGACTGACCGGAAGTATAAGGATAGTCACTCTCAGACTCCTGACCTCCTAGGCTCATAATTGATCTGAAATCAAACATTGCTCGCCCGTTATCCGGCCGTAAGAAACGATCTATTTTTACTAAATGAACAATACCGACCTAATTCTCTAACAAGTTTAAAAATACTTTAATCGTCAGATCTGAATGAAATAAGTAAAATATTTTGTGTAAGTACATAATTTATTTATTTTTATGTAGGTATTCCTTGGTATTTTATTTTTTATGGTTAGCCCGGTCAAATTAGACCAAAAAATAAGAGCAGTAGGATTAGGTATTATATTTACCTACAACTTGTTTTTCTTTTTAATAACACGCCACAACATCCTTCTGCACATCCAGGAAGACTGGCAGACAATGCTCTTAGCATTAAGTCCTACTAGCACTAACGATATGGGTGACATTTTTAAATAAATAAATAAAATATACCACGCGGAGTCTGGAGTTAAGATCGTATGCTCTTGGAGTATTACCTCCTTCCATACTGTGGGTTTAAAAGTATTACTGCTGGATCATTGTTTGATTAGAATTCAGATTGCAGTTTACGGTTAACTTACGATAACGCGTTATTCATTTGTCCTCCATTACAGCCGTTTGATTGTTGATCGCAGTCGACGAGCTGCTGTTCTGACAGTGATAGCGACTGACCTTTCTGCATGTATTTGCTCTCCACCAATGCTGAAAAAATACCATAAGTTAAAGCCAAATTCCATACAAAAAAAAAGTTAGCGCAGACTTGATGTGTTGATACCATACGTTATGATGACATAAAGTCAACGTTAAATTTTTATAAGATAGGGGGTAAGTCTTTAATCGATTACAAAGTCTTCAAGTCTTCGCAGCTTAGCATATTTTACTTTAACTCTTATGCAAAGAGTAATTTTATTTATTGTTTTTTTTATAATTATAAAAATCGTCTTTTTATTATTTAGAAATGTGTCAAAATACATTTGTCAAGGGGAATTGCCTACACGAAGAAGAAGATGTAGTTCTAAATATAACACTAGGAGTGATTAGTTATTCTATTCCATTCTAAATAAAATATTATGAAGAGGAAAGATTTGATTGATTGTTTGTTTGTTTGTTTGCATCGAATAGGCTCCGAAACTACTGGATCGATTTCAAAAATTCTTTCACTGTTGTGAAGCTACATTATCTGCGCTGAACATAGGCTATATTATATGCCACCCTACCCGTGCGAAGCAGAAGCGTACTACTAGTTCTAAATATAACACTAGTAGTAGTTAGTTACCCGTAGCACTGAACGCCCAACAAGATCCACATTTTTCTTGGCTCTTGACAGGAGACACGGCGTTCTGATCGCGCCAGTCCCAGGATGCTGGCGAGGACGCAGTGGATCTTGGTTTCTCCACCTAGAACATTACTTCTGTAAATCTACTGCGTCAAGCAAACTCCGTTGGTCAAGTCAAAGTCAAATATTTCTTACATACTAGGTGATTCTAGGTGCCAGTTCCACGTGACCAGTGCCTAGAAGAACGGGCAAGAAACTTATATTATCGATCTAACGAGAGAAGCGTCTTGGGTTGAGACTGACCAAAAATGCGTCTCTGTTGATTCTCGCACACATGTCGCATTTTTCAACCAATTTTGATGAATTTTGAAACAAATGTTCCAATATTTATGAAGATGTTTTAGTAGATCGCAATTTTTTGAACTGGGGACAAATAGGGCAGAAAAGAGGGAAGTTTGGTGTAGCGTTATTTATCGATGGATTTCAATCATATTTGAGACCAACTAAGACCAATAAGATAATAACAAAAACATCAAATATTTTACCGAACAAGCGCCATCACTGGGACCCGACACGAATCCCAGAAGAGAACGGAATTCGGCTTCCGTGTAGTCAGCGAATTCATTCACACCTGTTGAAAAGCAATTACTTTTTTTACGAGTATTTTTAAGTGAACCATTACAGTTTTCAACGGATATTTAACTATTTCTACTTAAATAACCAAATAGCACGTAACTCGTAATACAAAGAAAAAAAAAGGTAGCACTCCGGGAGTGCCGGCAGAAGTGAAAACTTCAATATTAACGTTGTGTTTTCACTTTTAAGTTTTCACTTCAAAAATATAACCACAGACGTCATAATGACAATGACAATCACAATGACACAGACACATTCGCGCGTGCCGCCTAAACAGAGCACACTCAGGCACGGTAGAAAGAGTGGGAGATACTAGTTCCTCTCCCTTTCCCTCGATCTTACGCTTTTTATCAACGTCACGTGACCCTGACGCGAGTTTGAAAGTTTTTACCCACCCAGCGCCGCTAAAGAAGTTTTCACTTAAAAAAAAACACTTTTTTGAAAAACTGCTAAGCGAATTCTACACACCCATTCATCTCCAACGATTTTTACTTTATTATAATGTATTTTGATAAATCATGAACATAGAGTTCTCTTAGTTTTTAGGTTATTTCTTTTACTACTACTATAATAAATAACTATCTACCTATTTAAAGTTTTTTAGTTTAATGTGGGCTAAGATTTTATCTTACCATACGTAGCGCTAGAATTTCTGCTGTTCAAGGCGTTGATATTCTTTAAATTTTCAATAAAAATGTTGAATTTCTCCACTTTCACGTCCCCAGTGTACTGGCGCTGGTATTTCTTCACAAACTCCTCAAAATGATGACCCATTTCTTTGTAATTATCTACATCATAAAACGGTGTATCGCTTCCCTGGCAAAATAAATGATTGAATGAAAAATCTGCTATCTAGTCCCGAACTAAGCCGAGCTTGTATTAATGGAACTAGATTGGGATGTCTGTAAGATCAGCAATCTAGTTCTTAGTTTTCATTATAAACGGGATATTTACCATGATTTGTGAGTTTTAATCCAAAACTATGACAGTTTCAAATATTATTATAATCTAGTTCTTATTTTACAAGCCTAGTTTGACACTACGTTGTGTTAAATATCACACAACGCTAACTTTTCAGTGAATATTAGATATATAATATTATAATAATAAAATAATATTACCAGGGTAAGGGTCGTCTGAAAAACCACCAACAATATAAATTTCAATAACATATTGAAAATATTTATAAACATTTTGTCTGCTCTACCTTTTGCTTTTATACTAAAAAATGCATTAAAAATATAAGTACAGAGTAAAGTATTTAGGACATTTTTACTTATTATTTGAATACTTTGAGTTCCATAAGATTTTCATTTTAGGGTTCCGGACTAAACTGGTAAAACCTTAATAGACTTCTATTATAAAAATATCAAAAACTAAGAAATACAACTTTTATCGTCATCTATAACATAAATCTAAAGATTACTTAAAAAGTACTTACTAGTCCAATCTTGATGAAATGTATATGGATGGCATACTTCTGAGGTCCCATTAAAAGGAGAATGAGCATTCTAGGCCACGACTAGAAAATAATCCCTCAAAGTTTCCCACGCTCCGTAGGGAATCGCCCATTATCCTTTGATCAAGATCAGACTAATATTTTTTGAGTAATTATTGTCAATATTACAACAATTGTAGTCGGTTTCGTTCACTTCGGTCAAGATTATTTTTCTTCTTTCCAGCCCAGCACATCTCCATCATCATCTACATCCATCAGGGTCCGAAGGTCCGGTCTACTGACGGTCACAGAAAGACCACCAGGTATGAGAACTGTAGAATTTGTTGATGTTTGTCAAAAAGCTTTGCGGTTGAATTTAGGAAGAAACTTTAATCACTTATGGCCAGTTTCGAGATTGGCCAAAATTACTTTTCTTTCGGTCTGTCTCGCCTACAGTTTTATTAACAGATTCTTAAGAAAATTGGCACACGTTCCTTGATTTATTTAAATCTTTAAGTGTATTGTGACTTTCATTGGGGAAAAAATTGTTCAAGTGTAAAAGTTGTTCATTGTCAATCTTATTCGACAGATTTCAATCAAATTGGATAAAAAAGATTCGCGCAGTCTCCATTCTTACTCTAAATTTTATCACGTTCTCTTCATCTTAAGGTTGCCTGGAAGAGATCGCAACTGAGCCATAAAACTTTTAATTACTTATAACGTGTCAGATTCATATTATTAAATAAAAAAATATTTAGAATCGTCAGTGCCAGACGATTAGTGTGTGTTAAGATCTAAAAGTTCATAAGTTTTTTGTAGATATCTGTGCCTAGGTTCAACTGTTAAGATATTTGGCGTTGGCAATGTAATGTAATGTAGTGTAGTTGTTTGTTTGATATTGCTTGAATTTTCACTTGTTTTATTTGTTCAATGTTCGATATTGCTTGATATGAGTTTTTGTTAGTGAGAGATAATCGGGGGTTTGTTGTTTTGATTTTTACTTAATTTAAACTAAAATTGTAATGTTACCAAGTATTTAACACACCTTTGGGGTATATATTTTTATTTTTAAGCTAAAACCGACAAACGGACCGTGTTTGAATTTTTAATTCAATTTATAATAAATCTTTAATGATGACGTCACAAGACGATAAATCGAGACTTTTCAGCTTGATGTCTTACAATTTAGCTCATTATATGTTTTGATTCGATTAAAATTAAACTCGATTTAAATCAAAGCATCATTACCCATATTATTATAACTTAGTTAAGCATGACCGCATTTTATTTTGCTAATTTTTTTTTTTTGCTCACAACTTTATAGTTATTAGTCCAGAACTAGTTCTGGAAGTAGAAGCTAGGATGAACCGGAACTACCTTCCACCTTCCATTCAGAACAGTTATCAAAACAGCAGTGGCAATCTAAACAGTCCTTTGCCCCAAAGCCCTAATCAGGGGTCGATAACGACCGGGTCTGCTTTTGGGCAGAATCATGGAACATACATGGCTGGGGCTCAAAACCAAGGGTCTATAATGGCTGGAACTCCAAACCAAGGGTCTATAATGGCCGGAACTCCAAACCAAGGGTCTATAATGGCTGGGACTCCAAACCAAGGGTCTATAATGGCTGGGACTTCAAACCAAGGATCTATAATATCAGGAACTCCAAACCAAGGGTCCATAATGTCAGGAACCCCAAACCAAGGGTCTATAATGGCTGGGACTTCAAACCAAGGGTCAATTATGGCAGGAACATCAAATCAAACCTCGTATGGGATAGGGCATCAAGTGTCTATAATGTCAGGAACGCCAAATCAAGGGTCAATTATGGCTGGAATATCAAATCAAGGCTCGTATATGGCTTCAAATCAAGGATCGATAGTATCTGGAACCCCAAATCAAGGTTCAATAATGTCTGGGACGCCAAATCAAGCGTCGTATGGAACAGGTAACCAAAGGTCTATTATGGCTGGGACACCAAACCAAGGGTCTATTATGGCTGGCACACCAAACATGAGTCAAAGTCTGGGATCAATAACGTGCGGAACACCGAATCAAAGTTCGTACATGATGAGTACATCGAATCAAGGATCAATAATGGCAGGAACACCAAACTTTAGTCAAAACCAGGGATCTATAACTAGTCCCCCTTATAACCAGAGCACAGCTTATAGCCAAAGTACAGGGAACTTCCAGAACCAAGTTCAAAACTTTAGTCACAATCAAGGTCCGATGGCCGGGACCACTTGCAATCAAAAGTCAAGACTCGAGACTATACCTCAAGGGTCTATCATGACAGTCCAGGGGCAAATGTCAATGAACAGTGCAGCTGTGGCCCCTTACACTCCGTCTAGTCAGTTTACCTCCATTACTGGATCACCGCAGAATCAAGGGCAAACCGCGCCGACATTCGAAACCTTTCAGACTTATAGCACAGGCACTGCCAATTTTAGTCCAAATTTTGGGGCACAGTCCAACTACGGAACGAGCTTGGCTTATCAGCAGCAAAACTATGGAGCCAACTTTGGGCATATGTCAAATTTCCCAAACCAGAGCATTCCTGGTTCTATAACAGCTGGAACACCACTGCAAGGGAACTACAGCGGTTCTAGTTATAGCACAAACAAGCCTAGCGGTACCAGTTACAGTACAGGCCAGTCTAGTCCCAATTATGGAAGCCAGTCAAGTAGTTCTAGCTTTGGCTCGAATCAGTCGATTGGATCGAACTTTGGCGCGAATCAACCTTGTTCGAGTTACGGCACAGGTCAATCTAGTGGCGTCAGTTATAACACAAGCCAATCTAGTCCCAATTATGGAAATAATCAGAATCCCGGTTCAAATTACGGAAGACAGAGGAAGTATTCAGGACCGACACGAGTGAAGCTGCAAGCGTTGGCAACTGTACAGGAAATGGGTAATCATTTTTTTTTTCGTTATTTTTAAAGGGGTAATATTTAAGGGATATTTTATGGTACTTTGGGAACTTATTCGGGTTAGAATTTTTCAAGGTTTACTTTAATTTAAATAAAAAGTTTTTGTCTGAAAACAATTAGTAGTGTAAAGTAAGGATCACAAAATAATAAGTATTGGTTTTTTTTGGTATAAGGGAATTTTAGTGGTGCTAAAACAGGGTAAAATTCTTTCTAATCAAAAGTATTTAGTCTAACAATTGATTGTAGAATGGGTAGTAGGGAATAAACTTTCTAACAAAACAAAATGGTGGATCTGCTGACCAATCAGAACGTTCCAATTTCTAGCGGCCATCTATTGGTTGACTGGAGTTGAACCCTTCTGACTTATCTCAACTTTGACAGGTGAAATAGATATAAAAATTTAGTTATTGCTATTTTTATTTAATGGCTGCAAGCTAAGATGGGTTTTAAATTATTTAAAAGTATTTTTATATTTATCGGTGACCGACTGTTGGGCAAAGTATTCAAATAATTCCTGACTATAATATTTTATGGCATTATTTTCAGTATCTTGTACTGAACTGGGCAAAAGTGGTCTAAACATGTTACTTTGTCGAATAAACTTTATGATAATTTTTCTCACAAGATCAAGACCCATCTTGGCTAATGTATTGCATGTTTTGTGAGCGTGGTGTGTACGCATTTAGAAGTTGTGTGTGTGTTATTTTGGAAACGTAGATTAGCTGAGCACATATTTAGATTCAACTATTTAGCCTATATTTTTTTAATATTTTTACTGTGTGAGATTGAGATATCACCGAAGGATTGTTTATAAGACAAGTAATAAAATTCATAATTTAAAAGACTAAATCATTTATTTTATTACAAAATGTTCTACAACATAATTATTACAATCAGCTCGCGAGCACGCTGAAAGATATTCTCCGGTTCGTCGCGCTGAATGTTCTCCGCCGAGGCAAGCGCACGACATCGCCTCCGCCAGGCTCGAATATCAGCAATTACAGGTAAATATCAGCATCTGCAGGCTAAATATCAACATACGAGAATGATATTATCAGCATCTTTAAGTTGATGACAGCAATTTCAGGTAAATACCAACTTTCATAGGTTATAAGAAAAATTAATAGATAACAGCCTTGCGACAAACAAGAAGAAGGAGACGCAGGATGACATACTTTCATTGTTTTCCATCCTCAAAGAAGCCAACACACTTTTCTGCCCATAAAGAAGAATGGACAATATTCTATGGACTGTGGGCCATGATAAAAAAATCCTAAGGGTTGCCACATATGTAGTACATTTAAAAAGACTTCTATAGTGTTTTTTTTTGTAGTGGCCCAAAGTGCTCCTCCTTAATCTAATTATACTGTATTTTGCACTACTGTAAAAAGTCAACTAAAAACTTTTTATCCATGAATTTTATTCTTATCCTTATCCTTTTTCATATATTTGTGTACTGTTTATTCATATATTTGTATGTATGTTTTCAGCGTGGATTAGAACGCCGTTGCACGCCTGGATCTGTCGCGTCGCCGCCTTTACCCGACGCCAGGCATCCACCCGCTTCTATGCCAGGTAGTTTTATAGGTATTTATTGAAATCGTTACCATGACATGTGAAACATCAAATCTTATGCTAATTATGTTAGCTTCTATTGCGAAATGACACTTACGGCCGGTTTCTGGAAACCCAAATCACGATTGATCCGAGTTTGACACATAGTAATTATTAGATTTTTTCGTTCATCATCGTTCGAGAAACCGGCCGTTAATAAACTTTAAATTAGTCTCTTAACTCAAGGGAGTTAAGAGACTATTAGACTAAGTCTCTTAACTCCCCTAAAAGACTATTAGACTAAGTCTCTCATAACCCCCATAGAGGCTGTCAGACTAAGCCTCTCTTAACCCTTGTCTCCAGGTTCGCCGATCCACAGTCTCCCCGCGGCCCCCTCTTTGGAGCTGTGCGCGTTGCAATCTGACGCCGCGCGAGCTGTACTACTCGCCACGCAGAGACTGTGTGACGTCAGCGCTAACGAACTCAAACGCACTGGCATGTTGACACAGGTGAGTCAAACACGTGATTTGTGGTCACAAACATGTTTCATTGGGAATCTAGAACGTGAATGTTGTAAACGTGTATTTTCGATGTTTTCGCAAAAAGCAAAGAATTGGTGTTCTAGCAGTTCTAAGCGAATTTTTGTTCAGAATTGTCTTTTGAGAGTCTACTAGATACGTGATGTTTTTCGATGTTCAAAAAGATAGCTATGTACTCCACAAATTGCAGAAAATGGTACTCTACAGGTGAGTAGGATAGTAGCGGGATAAATTACAGTCAAAAAGAATGATCGCGTTTAGTAGGTGAGCAGAAAGGATGTCTTTTCAATAAATAAATCATTGATTCCACAAACTGCTCGAAACTAATGTTCTAACACAGGTGAGTCGCAAACGTGTATGAAAGAACGAAGGAAATGTATTTCTTTCGGGATTTAGAAGGTGAGCAACGTCTATTTTCGACGTTTAGAGTATATGTGCTTATTATGTTACGCTACAAACTGACGATATGGTGTCCACATAAATAATTGTGGTCAAAAACGTGTTTTGTTTTGCTGCAAAAAGTGTTAAAAATGAAAGTTTAATTTAGGATCGTCTTAATGTATAACCGATTAAAATGCATGTTCTTCGAACCAGTTTCAAGCATCCTGTTTACATTGTATGATGATGAATTATGGGTGTGAATGAACAGATTAGGTCACACAAATGATATACAAAATGTGTAATTTTTTATATAAATATAATTAAAGTAATTAATTTTAGAAGTTTAGAAGTGTATTAGGATAGAACATGAGGTTCTTTAATCTTGGTAACAAAAAAATCTCTGATCAAAGATTCAATGCAAAAAGTCAGGTTCCACCGAGATTTGAACTCGGATCGCAGGATTCAGAGTCCTGAGTGCTAACCGTTACACCATGGAACCGATAAAGTAAGCTTTGAAATAATCTAACATATAACGAGCGTAGACTTTATCTATTTCAACTTGTTGTCTATGTATCCTAAATATGACTTATATTTAGGATACATAGACAACAAGGTCATCATTATCACCTTGTACTACAAGGTGGATAATGAGGCACGACTATTGGCCTGTCTATTTACAAGGTATAACAATTTGAATGAATATCTACCGTGCCTAATCATTTCCGTGATAATAAAAAAAAACAATTTTATATTTTCTAGGAGGTGGCCCTAAACATCGGAATAAATCTACACACAGTGCTATCCCACCTCAACCCTTCGCAAGAGATCATGAAATGTCTCCACAACATAACAAACTACAACTTGCTTTCCGGTCACACTTCACCTGCCAGTCCAGGCTCGCCCTTGCATCAGATAACAGAAGGTCTCAGCTACCTCCACACCGGATCTATAACCAGAGGCACTCCTCAAGCCTCGGCAACCCCTCTGGACCTCAGAAACAACGTAGAGATGGACACTGGACAATACCAGAACTTACTTCCCATGGTGCATCCCCAAATACATATTGTTACTCATCGCTCTTTAAATAACTCACCGATATCCAACCCGGGCTCACCGCTAGATATGATACAAGAGGAAATAGGGAACGGAGAGAAGGACATCAGATTACCTTACAACACACACCCTCAGATCAGTATAACGGATTGTCTCGGGTCAGAGGTCACTCTTGTAGCGACATCCTCCGATGACAGTATCGATAGTTTGGAAAACTCTAAATACCACATCCCGCAGTTTGTTATATCCGAGCCTTCGGACTTGGAACACAGACCGTCCATAACCAAGGGGATCGGACGTAAAGTCAGTCAGGAAGTGGAAGTTGAGAAGGACCAAGAAATGTCAAGTCCTAAGGAAGAATTAGAGTGTTATTTGAGGCGGGGGAGTGATAAATCGCTCGGGTTCAGTGACGACTCCTTAAGCAACGACTCTGCTAATGCATCACCCAACTGCGATCAGAATATACAATCTTTATATTCTAATTTGGTCTCTATAAGTTCTGGTTTCAGCGAAAATAGGGGTAGCTTCAGCGAGCACAGAGAATCTTTCTCATTCTCTGAGCGGGGCAGTTTTTCTGAGAGAGGCGATTTTGGCAGATCCTCGATTTCTGATTCCCTGGGCAGAGGAAGCTTTTCAGAAAAAGGGGAGACTCCCAGAACTTCCATATCAGCTCAGGGAGTGCTCGGAGAGGTGAAGGAATACTGTGAAGATGTATACATGTCAAAAGATGACGAGGATATGAAAAGAATTCAACGGAGCACCATGGATTTGAGATTGAATGATATATGCAGACCGCAGGACAATATACCCATATTACTAAGCCCTCAGAAAGTCTCGTGTGTCCAAGAATACTATGAAGTGACTTTATCAACGGTGTGCTCAAAACTTGACTCCCAAAGAATTATAGAACTTTTGAAGGAAGCTATTAACATCCGAGTCCCACCGAGGAACATATTTGTGGAAACGTCAAAATGCAATGACAGTGACAGCTTGACAGGCTTTTTGAATTTAGAATACTCAGGCGGGATTCAAATCGAATTGATTGTGTGCGAAAATAAGGCTATGGAGAAAAAGGGATTGAAAATGAGACGGATATCCGGCGATCAACGGGAGTATGGGAAACTTTGCGAACAGCTGATCACTAGCTTGACAGCTTGAACTGACACCTGTCACTCCCACTAAAAGAGCATTTTTCCTGTCCGATGTCGCGTCAAAGATTATTTATTTCAATGAAACGCGGGTTTCACTTGTTGGCATAAATAGGTAGTGGTAGTACTCCCCTGGTCGAGCTATTTATTCCCAAGGTATATTAAAAGATGTTTTGCATGAAAGAGTAACAAACATACGACCTGTCCATACAAACTTTCGCATTTTTAATATAAATAGGATAATTAATCTTTGATGAGAGCGTCATCGGGACGAGGAATAGAATATTAGTAAGAACAATATTTTACAGAGCCATAAATTCTTTGTCAAAATATTGTAGTGATCTAGAGAGATTGATATACTTACGTTATTTGCAGATAGATATTATAGATATTTAATTCACTCAAATCTAGAGTGTCAGCTTCAATGTACGCTATTGTACAATTTTATTCATATAATATTTAAATATAATGAAATTTAGGACTATTAGTCAATATTATTGACGTTATTTATGTCAATTGACAAATCTTATAGGCATGTAACGCTCGCCTACCTCTAATATAAGACCATTTGTTTTAATAAAAATAATCTATTGATTGTTTATATCTGTTAGTTTTATATGGTGAAGAAATCACTATATTTTGCTACCTGTCACTTATGATGAATGTCAAGATGATACATTTTACGTAAGTATATATAATACATATAAACATATAGAAACAGTAGCTCTACCATGAGTTTTTACAGTCTATACACGCTAGCGTCTGTAGTTAAAAAAATGTATGAAGATTTGTACAGCGCCTCTAGCGGATAGTTGGGTACTAAAATTCGTAATACTAATATTGACGTAACTACTGTAGAAAGTGCGAGCCAGGGAAAAAAAAAAAAAAAAAAAACTACTGTAGTAAAGTCAGGCGATTTTACTGTGACATCTCATGGTAGAGGTACTGTACCTCTCCCCTGAGTTGTCACAGTAAAATCGCCCGACTTTACTACAGTAGTTACGTAAATATTAGTACATATTACGAATTTTAGTCCCCAACTATCCGCTAGAGGCGCTGTACATATGTCTACCGTGACTTTTAAATCACCCTTGTGATTATATATATTTATGAATTTGAGCTAATTAATCATAATCAGTGTTTTTGTATGTTAAATCAAGTGGTCCATAATTAGAGGTAAAGTAAATATTTCCGGTCCATTGTTTAAAGGATTTTCTATAATTATTGCATTTATATCTAAATTTCTTGTTAGAAATTTATAATTTCATTCCTTAGATTTTTATTTATTATTATTTTTTTCAAAATATTTTAATAATTTCAAATGTAAATAATGTTGACACCAAATATAGAGTTTGACTCTACAAATTAAGATGAAACTTTTGTAATATATAGATATTAGTTTATATGTATAAAGTTATATTAGATATAGGTTTAAAAATGTTTAAATGTCATAATATTATACATAATTATGAATTTAAAGTTTATGGTGATACTTCCGAAAGGACTTTAGGTAATATAATAAGAGAGAATTTATATTTATTTAAATATTACCTTATCTATGATTCTAATTTTTCATTTTATAATGAATCACATATATCAAATAGACTTTCTTAAAATGGATCCGTAAAAATGATGCTTTTTAAGCCAAATCTTATTTTATATATCATAGACTTACGGCCGGTTTCTCGAACGATGATCAACGAAAAAATCAAATAATTACCATGTGTCAAACTCGGATCAATCGTGATTTGGGTTTCCAGAAACCGGCCGTTAGACAGGTTTTTATTTGCTACAAGTAAACTCACAAAGTACACTTACAAAACTAACAATCTTATTTCTATATATTTTTTTTATTTATGAAAACTGCGTAACAGAACAAAATATATTCCTTTTTTATCATAAGATACATTTTAGTATAATTTCAGCTTTTATATTTACATTAATAAAGACATCACAAGCATCGCCAAGTTGGCAGTAGGTCTGCCTTCCATGCAGGTCGTGGGTTCGATTACCACCGAGAACAAACATTTGATCTGTGTGTTTCTACATGTATACGTACATATTTACTTACAAAAAAAAGTAAACCTGAATTTAATATAAAATGTTCAGTAATGTAGCTCCAAAGTGCACGCTTTGCTAAGTCTGGGACTAGTTTTAATTATGTGAAATTTTCATGAATATTTATTTACTTAATTATTTACTTTAAATTGTATTTATACAGACAAAAATACTAACTAATTAACGCACATGTTTCTCTAAAAGTTCCAAAACACGTGATAAAAAATCTATGATCAAAAGCTGTGAAGTCATTTTAGAATATTTCTTATTTTGTGACATATTTTATTTGAAATTTTTACTTTTTATTTTGCAATATATTCATAACATTACAATCAGTGCAATATATAAAAAAATGAAAAAGATTTTCTCGATTAGTAACCCTGAAATTTTAAGATAAGTGTCTGCCATAAGTCATTTTTTTATTTAATAGAATTTTAGGAATGTAAATATTATTATTTTAATAAATTCCGATTCCATACTGTTCTTATTTGTTTTTATTTCGTAACGACCCCTAAAGTGAAGTAGTGTAATGCTAAGATTAGGAAATCCTAAAATTTATAACTCAAGTAATACCATTTGTAACTATTAATATGGTACCTACTTCGTTTTAAAAGTACGTTTTATTAACCTATGGTTTGCCTTTTTATATCATATTTGTTAGAGGCTGAAGGCATCCTTTGTTTTTCTTTTGTAGTTTGATAGAAATAATTAATTAATTAGATAGTTCTTGTTAAACTCGTTACGAGGCACCCGACATTAATGAATAGACATTTTTATAAATAGGCGCGCAAGTTCAGAACAAAAAAAAAGTAATTCACTACAGATTTAAAAACTTCTGTGAAATTGAAAACAGTGACCTCTAGCGAAATCTAGTTAAAACTAAATGTGCCATCTAGCGGCGAGTAGTGCTTTTTTTAGCAGCATCAAGCTAGTTAATTTTAGCACAGATGGCGCTGCGTGTCTCGAAGTTTCTTTGGCGAAATGATGAGCTCATGGTATAATGTTAGTGGTTTTAAAGTCTCCAGATTCTAAAACATTCGTTGGTTAACCACCTGCTATACTTATTGATTTCTTTCATCGTTTTATACTCAGCTTCTAGAACTTATACTTATTTTAAATCCTTAGCTACAACTTGAACTTCCAAAAAAGGAGCTTCTCTATTCGAATATCGTGTTACTTTTTTCTATTCATTTTGTATTTGCTTGTTGGTTCTCATGTGGTCCCATTTTTTGACAATGCGATTCTGAATTGAAATCAAATATCGATACTCAATTCGATTTGGAGCATAAACAAATACATTTCTTTGACTATAATACTTAAAGGTATTGATGATTGCTCCTTTATTATATTGTATTTATTTTCATGGCAATACAATGTACACAGTGACAGGTTGTACTTAACTATCAAAAAAAAATGTGTTCTACCTAAATCTTAATAGGTACTTATACGTATACCTAGGATATAAGGAGTAGAAATCAAAATACATGTTCTGAATTATATATTTAATTTTCTGGCAACATTTTTGCAATTATGACTTAGGCAATTCGCACACTGGCATATTTTCGACGTACGGCGGGTAAATTGTACCATTATTTTACGTGACTGTCCACAATCAATTTAGTTGTAATTTATTTGTAGGTAAAATAAATAATTGCTTTACATTAGGAAGGACATTTATTTTTTCCATAATTTTAATTGAAAACCTAATTTTTATACATTTACTGGTATTACAAACTCTCGCTTAATAAATTACATTTATTGTAATAAAAATTAATAGATATTTAATTTACATACTTACGTTATTTCATTTATACTGTACCTACTGTACACTGTTTTATTTATATTTTTCTATTTTATAATTTTTAAACAATTCTACTCTGCTAAAAATAGACTTTTTACGTTATTTATGTGCCTTTTGACATTTTTATATCACATAAAATATTTTTTTGACATATATTTATTTGTTAATTCAAGTTTGATCACATTTTTTAAAGAATTTGCATAGAACAAAATTGCTTTATTATTTTTTTTCATCTAAATGTAAAATACAAGGGTTACATTAGCAGTGCCCTCCGGGAGCGTGGATTTGCTTAAGTTACTAGAACTAAGCTGTTATAATAAAATGTACATCATCATCAACCTATCAGTCCACTGCTGGACGTAGGTCTCTCCCAAGACGCGCCACTGAGCCCGGTCTTCGGCTCTTCTCATCCAGTTTTTGCCAGCTACACTCCGCAGATCGTCGCTCCATCTCGTCCTACACTACGCTTGCCTAAACGCGAATCATATCGAATCATAATAAAATACGTAAGCAATAAAAAACAAATACGATATAAGTACGGAAAATCGACCTCTTGGTAGTTATGTTTTTAACTCCGTTAGTCTCATTAGTATATATTGTTTCCTTATAATTAGAGGGCATGACCTTTCTCTAACTGTTGTGCTTTTAGACTTGGCTCAAACTTCTTAACGACCCTTCTCAAAATAGAAAAATGCCACCCTGTGTATTTTTATGCTATGACAATAATAAGTGTCTAATTTGTGCCTACCTACACCCTTATCTACCTAATAATTAATTATAGTAAGTACTTACTTAATTAAGTTTATAAAAATCGGAAATAAATAAATATTAAAATAATTGCCATCATCTTGTGCGGATGTAGAACCGATAGGCTCTGTAAAACGCTGGTTTTCTGTAGAGCTATTTTTTTTAAAACTTATACTAATTACTTTTAATAAAATCTAAATCTATAATTAAAGTATTGGATGTATACAATAATAATAGGCCGCCCATTAGGCCTCATACATACAAATTAATAGGTATTCATGGACACATATACTCTAGTCCTAAACTAAGCAAAGCTTGTACTATGGGAACTAGATTGCTGATGGAATACTTATACACATTTTTTTTGTTAATACATACCTATGTATGTATTAACAAAAAAAATGTGTATAAGTATTCCATCAGCAATCTAGTTCCCATAGTACAAGCTTTGCTTAGTTTAGGACTAGAGTATATGTGTCCATGAATACCTATTAATTTGTATGTATGAGGCCTAATGGGCGGCCTATTATTATTGTATAAATAATACAACGTTATTTTTTAAAAGCATTCGCCTTGCAAAATGGTGATGGACCAGATGAAGAACATATGGAAGAATACATGGAAGAATACATGGATACGGGATGTCGAATAACTTTCCCCTGTGTACCAATAGTATTCTACCAAAATTTGTAATGTTTTATAAGTGGTACATTTCTCACAGCTGTGGGGCCATTGGCCTGATCAATGTTCTGAAATCAGGTCAATTAGGTCATACAACGCTCCATTAACATTTTGAACAACTAAACGCACAGACCATAATATAGAAACCCGTAATTTTGCATAAGTAGCCGTCTACATAAGCAAAATTACGATGCACTGTGATTTTTTTTATGGACAATTCACACATCACACTCTAGTCCCAAACTAAGCAAAGCTGAAAGATTGCTGATACAACACTTATACATATACCTATATTATTTATTTCCTAAATACATAGAATGCATAGTAACACCCAGACACAGACCAAACTCTTATGTTCATCAGACTAACATTCGCTCTCGGCGGGAATCGAACCCACGACCCACAGAGCAGAGCTACTACCAACTGAGCTGTGACGTTAATCTTAGTTATCTTCTTTGCCAGCCTTCCTGTCTTCTTGTCTTCTTGTCTTCCTGTCTTCTCGTCTTCTATGTCCTCGACGACAGTCCGCCAGCGCGGGTAAGTTAGCAGGGTATACAGTTTCTCCTAAATAGGTGTAATACAGTACTATACAACCTACTACCTCACCGCGCCGACGGTATATTATATCTTCATATATCTTGTATATCTTCTGTGTTGGCACCAGCCAACTACAACACACAATGTACTAGATACTAGGTACAAGGTACAAGAATAAGTGTTAGGTTGGTACCTAACACTTATTCTAGTATATATTCATATATCTTGTATATCTTCTGTGTCGGCACCAGCCAACTACTACACACAATGTACTAGATACTAGGTACAAGGTACAAGAATAAGTGTTAGGTTGGTACCTAACACTTATTCTAGTATATATTCATATATCTTGTATATCTTCTGTGTTGGCACCAGCCAACTACAACACACAATGTACTAGATACTAGGTACAAGGTACAAGAATAAGTGTTAGGTTGGTACCTAACACTTATTCTAGTATATATTCATATATCTTGTATATCTTCTGTGTTGGCACCAGCCAACTACAACACACAATGTACTAGATACTAGGTACAAGGTACAAGAATAAGTGTTAGGTTGGTACCTAACACTTATTCTAGTATATATTCATATATCTTGTATATCTTCTGTGTCGGCACCAGCCAACTACTACACACAATGTACTAGATACTAGGTACAAGGTACAAGAATAAGTGTTAGGTTGGTACCTAACACTTATTCTAGTATATATTCATATATCTTGTATATCTTCTGTGTCGGCACCAGCCAACTACTACACACAATGTACTAGATACTAGGTACAAGGTACTAGAATAAGTGTTAGGTTGGTACCTAACACTTATTCTAGTACCTAATTCATATATCTTGTATATCTTCTGTGTTGGCACCAGCCAACTACTACACACAAGGTACTAGGTACTAGATACTAGGTACAAGGTACTAGAATAAGTGTTAGGTTGGTACCTAACACTATTTACTATTGCTATTCGGAATTTTGGTGGTCCAACCAGTCACACACACCAAATCCAGTCACACTGTGACTCGATGGGATTTTTTTCTCTACGAGTCACTGTGTAAAACGTTGGGAACTCATTTTTATAAAAAAGTTGCAATGAGTAACAATGTGACTCGTAGGAAAAAAAAACCAACGAGTAACAGTGTGACTGGATTTGGTGTGACGGTTGGGAACCCACTGGAATTTTTCAGATGACGATTCTATATGATCCTTGTGATTTTACTGAATAATCTTTGACATTATTCATTTATTACTAGCTGGTGCCTCTGTCTAACAATCAGTAAATTCATATTTTTTAAATTATAGCTTCTGTGTAATAAGGCCATAAGGCCAACCAAGGCATAAGCTGTATTATGACAAAGTTTATTAAAATCCATTCATAAGTTTTTGCGTTTAACAGGAACAAAGATATTTTCGCGTTTAATATTAGTAGCATTTATTAAAATCACGTAAATCATTTAGAATCGTCTTGGTATACGTGATTCTAGATGCCACTTCCTCGCAGCTCTTATACTGAACCATTTATTGTTGCGTGGTTTATTGTTAGTTATACTTACTGCGTTTTCAAAATATAAATATGATATTAAAATAATAAATCTCTGAAGGTCAAAAAAGACCATCACCAAACGAGAAATAATGTGTTAAAAGTAAATGTTACTTAAATTTGAAATCATAGATATATTACAACACAGCAAAGTAAAAAAAAATCCGGACAAAAACTATCAACTAAGTACATAAATTGATCTTAACAAATTCATAAATTATAATAAAATGCATTTTGATTTAAAACTAAGAAAAAGGAATATAAGAAACAGCAATCAGTGACAAATCAAAGGCAAAAAGAAAAATTTTGGCTTAAAACAATTTAAAAGAGAAAAATAATACAAACAGATTAAAGAAGAATAGGCATTCTGGGCCACGACTAAGTAATTTGTCCCTCGTTTGAACACTACATTTTCTTACATTTCACTATGATCAATATCGCATAAAAACAAGTTTTACACTTAGAGCGGGTAGTCGGTAGGAAACTTTACAGGTTTAAAATAATTAATTTCATTAGGCCAGTTACTAAGGTTTATGTGAATATGCTTAGTTCTAAGTATTAGCTCTAAGTACTATTGTTTTCTTTCAATTTAAGCCTATATATTGAACAATAAAAACATTTGAACAATAAAAACAATATGATTATGTATGAATAGGAAAATTTGTCACGTGGAAATTTAGATTTAAAAAACAAAATGATTTAAAATTTCAATTTCACAACAATAAGATTTCAAAGGTCGTGTTTTGTAAAGAGTTTATGAAAGTAGCATTTAGGGCTTTACTTTGTTTCAGAAGTTTGTAAAGGTATCTACTTTTAAAAGAAGTTTTATAAATGCCCATTCAAACAAAATATCGAAAATTTTTATTGTTGTGTTATATCAGTTGTAGAAAAACGTGTTTTTCAGAAACAGTTCAAACACAGGTTGAATTTTTTGATACTTCTAGAATCGAAAACAAGGCCTTTAAATGCGCTTTCAAATACCTTAGCCATTTTTTGGACCTTTAGAATGCAAAGTAAAAAAGATATTAAGTAAAAAAAAATTTTTGGATTTAAATTTTGACTTTTTTCCGTAAGTATAGTAAAATGTAGGCTTGTTAAAGGCTTTTAAACGTATTTGTACCCTGAAGGACATTTTTATTTAGTCGTGGTCCACACTCCATAGCAAATTGCCCATTCCCGTTTAGAATAAAAATATTTAAATCAAAAATATATCTTTTTTAATTTAAATAAAATAATAAATAAAGAGACAAATTATACGGGTATTTATCGCGTACCTTATTATTGGTAAAAATTCGGCGACGATGCGATGGCATGGTCGCGGCAGATTTAATTGACTGACTACAATTTATCTCTTTACTATCAGTTCTGATCAAAAAGTAAAAAATAAACTATAAAGTAAATAATATTAATGTTGAATTTCTCGTCGAATTTCCGCTAGAACTAGGCCCACGTGTCACCTAACTTGTGTGGAGAGAGCGACTTTAAGTCGTGCAGCCGAATCACGACTTTACGGCACACAAACATCCCAAGTATTATTATATCAAACATCTATTTATTTCTATATAATAAAGATTAATAGACGTTTTAAAAAACGATAAATACTCGAAGTAAAAACTAACGCTTGCCAATTGTAATTGATCTAGAACGTTGTTTCTTCGATTAAGGTTTTTGTTATGAGAATTATTATGCAGCGATTAATTAGCGTGACCGGATACGACTTAAAGCCGCTTTGTGGTCCCCAACGACTTAGCGCACAAGTTCGGATCTACGGGTTACAGTTCAAGGGGGATCGCTATAATAAACAAACCAATAAAACATAGACATTAAAGCAAAAAATATAAAAACAAAAAATACAGTTTTTGATCAGTTGAGCTACCCAAAGATCGTTGGCATCGGTCTGCAGATAGGTCAATTATTTGTGCATTTTATAAATATGTAGGTACGTTTTGTAAATACAACAATTAAAATTAATGTGAATAATAATCAATTATCACGGACATTTCACACATCGCGCACTAGTCCCAAAGTCACAAACTAAGCAAAGTTTGTACTATGGGAACTAGAAATGGAAATTTCTACTCATCACTTTGTATTGAGTAGAAATTTCTAGAGTTTGTATGGGGATTATTGATGAGGGAAGTGTTACTATCGCAAAGCAGAAGGGTAAGTAATGTTCGCAATGCTGTACCGGTGTACATTTACCGGTGTCATGACATACGTCTCAGAGCGATGGACGCAGTGTGGTGCCTCACAGGGCACGTCCTTATAGGACCTGCTCGGTATAGCAATGGCTATAAGAAAAAAATGAATAAACAAAAAATCGCAAAAAATGGTGATGTAACTTCCGCTTGACACTATTTGTTGAAGCACTCTGTATTGTTTAGTTAATAATAAAATATCATAATTTGACATAACTTATTTCTGTGCTAAAACTGATGAATATGTATAGGCGACAAGGAAAGTGGTTTACCACTTTTGATGACATCTCCCAGTAACATAATTATTCGCTAAGGATTACAGATTGACAGATTCTGAGGTAGCAGTTATTAATCTGTCAAGCGAAAATAACCCTTGATGTTTTGTACGTGCAAATGATATTCAGTCATAGAGTGGTAAACCAATTTCATTGTCGCCTATACAAACAACTTAACAAATATCAAACTAAAAACTCAGTTTTATTAATAAATTATGTCAAATTATGTATATCCACAATCGCACAGCTTTTATTATAGTGTCAATTTTTATTTTGTTATCTTTTCGATATGGGTAAGCATGACACAAAATAAGTTAAATAAAAAATTATAAAATCATAAAAAGTAATTATGTATCTACTTATTTTTATTCTCTTAGGGTAGTTACATCGCTGTATATTAATTGATACTTACAAACAATAGAAGCTTCTAAGTGCAGCAGTAAAAAAAAAATTGTCAATAGTCTCATTTCGTTCAATTTCTTATAGATGTCGTGAAAAACCTGAAAATAAAACAATAAATTAATTTAAATAAATACATTAAAATGAATAAAGTTTTTTAAAAGTCAATCTCTCCTTTATATCCGTGTAGTCGGTTAAAAAATCAGTGTATCTACCATGAGTTGTCACAGTAAAATCGTCTGACTTTACTACAGTAATAAAAACTACAGCGAATTTTAGTACCCAACTATCTGCTAGAGGCGCTGTACAAATCTTCATACATTTATTTAACTACAGACGCTAGCGAGTATAGTAAATATAGTAGGTATAGTAAAAACTCATGGTAGACCTACAGTTTTTTGTTTTGTCAGTGAATCGATCAACAAGAGATTTTGACGTGCGAAAAATTGCACTAAAAATCTTATTGTTTAAAAGTACAACAGGTGAGAGACCGTTGCTTCCTTTCTGTAAAAAGTAAAAAAAAGAAAAAAGTCCGCACCGTGAGAAACATGGCAGATGGTGGAGGGTGATTTTTTTATCGCAAAATACTGTTTTTTGAACGAAATAAGTTGATTTTGATTGTTAAATTATTTATTAGCTTTTTTACATTGAGATCGCGATGATTTTTGCTCGTCTTGTAACGGTGCATTGCTTGTAAAAAATATTAGAAATATAGAAACAAAGAAAAAAGCACCTACATACTTACACGTTATTAAACAATTTAAAATAAGCTGTTTCAGACCATTTTGATTTTAGTTATATAAATATTATTTAAATAACTAAAATTAAAAGAAGAATTTATTCCTAGAGTTGTCAAAACACGGGATTTCCTCCTAGAGCCAGATTAGTGAAGTTTCTAGTTTTATTTCTTAAAATAAGCACCACTTTATGAGTCACCTAGTATGTAAGACGATTCTAAATGATCCTTGTGATTTTACTAAATAAAGTAATTTTGACTTTGACTTTTGACTTTATCTACTCTCGCTACTAATTCTGTAAATGTAAATTTTATCAATAATTCATTAACGTTTAATGTTTTTTTTTGTCACCATGATATTTTCGAACGGAAAATTATGTAGTGCGATGGTTTTTGTAGAGTCGCGACTAGCCAGGTAGGGGGTGTCACGTCTAGACGGGGTGGTGGGGGTGTCTAGACGTCGCTTCAAACTCTTCTGAAGGCTGTGATCCTGGTATTCAGTTGTTGGTAATTGCTTAGCATTTATTGATTAAGCCATGGAAAAAATTAACATAATTATTTTTAGAACATGAACTAAATTGACTTCAATTTCTTCGACAAATACTGGCAACCCAGAGGAAATTTTTCTTAGTCATGGCCCAAATTATCTTGTCTCCTTTAAAAAAGTTCTTCGACAAATAAAATTGCGAAGACATTTTTTAAAAGAGAAAGGATAATTTGGGCCATGCCAAAAAAAAAATCCCTCTGGGTTGCCACATATACAAAATGAACATTTGTATTTATCACATGTTTTACGAATTGATTTTGGATCATACATTTTAAATTTATATTTAATCCTTGTTATCTGCTGTTCTTGGTATCTGAAAAAAAAAATAGTTAATATTTAGCTATAAGCAAAGATAAAAAATATTTTCTTCCACAAATAAATCGGCTTCAAACTTCGACTCGCACTCAATTTATTAAATAAATCAAAGTCGATTGGAATATTTTCAAATTGTTATACGCAGAGGTTACATAACATCGGGTGGGTAAAATACTTGATATTAAAATAATTGCTAAGAAACAGCGAGATAAATTTATATGTGTACCTACTATTTTCGTACAATATAATAATATATAGAATGTAATAACAATGTCTGTCTGTCTGCTATCTGTTATGTCTGTGTCACTTCCGGAAGGTGTGACAGACACGTGTAAGTGACGTCAGATCTGAGGTCAATTGAGCTTCTTTTTAAAGGTTCTAAAATGAATTAAATCATAAACTAGCTTTTACCCGCATTTCGTACACGTGAGTATACGTTTTGGAAAAGCTCGTTTAAAGTTATTAAGCTTGCATAGCTTCTATCGCGGGCCTTGAGCGTGGAGACCGAATCCAGAAAATCCGTAACGAAATAACCTAACACTGCGCATGCGTAATCCAGCAAAAAATGCTATGCAATAACTTTACCGCGGCAGTCCCCGAGTGACACACGTCTTTTTTTCTGTAATATATGTCACCTTTCACCACCTTTCGATGATCCTTGTAGCGTATGTTTTTTCTAATTAAAGTGTGGAAGTGGGGAGCGGAGAAGAGAAAAGGGGGGATTTTGGCAAGTAAGAATTTCATTGTTTGTTAATTACTCAACCGATTCAAAACATCTTTCACCGTTAGAAAGCTGCATTTTTACCGAGTAACATAGGCTATTCAGTTTATAATTTTTATAAAGGCTACGCGTGCGAAGTCGGGACGAGCCACTAGTATGTAATAACTACGTGTGTGAGGAGACGACGAACTCAGCTCTCAGACAGAGTCGCCAGACATTTTTTTAGAGCAACCAGACTTCTGAACCGGTTTTAAAGGGACTCAAGTCATAGGCGGTAGCGAGTTGCTTGTAAAATTCTCCTTTATCAAGACTATTTATAACTTGTTAACGCGTTACAGTGTTTAGAAAATGCAGATCATAAATCAGTAGCAATAAAGCATACCCAAGATACTGTATGCAAATAGCAATGTCGGTGGACGCTGGACCACGCGTTGACAAGACTAGACATCCGACAAGAATTTTGAAAACCCAGGAGGCCGCTCTATTTCCGCTCTTTTTTTAGGGACCAGTGATTACGGATAAATGCATTTAAAAACTAAGCATTTAAATAAAAGCTAGTAATAATGTTTCAGGTACACGCCACGTTCTAGTCCCAAAGCAAAGCTTGTATGGTATTAAATTGCTGATAAAATACTATATGATTATTTATGTAATGTATTGTATTAGGTATGTCAGTCTTTTATTACCCATAACACAAGCTCTGCTTAGCTTGGGGCTAGATGATGTTGTGTGGATTGTCCAGCGTTATTTATTTATTTGTGAATATTATTTTAATATATAGCAACACTCAAACACAAAACAAACAGTGTTTAATCACATAATTTTTTTTCTCGAATTCACGACCCATAGCATGGAAGTAGCTATTACTTACTTGATGCGTTTCAAATCGCTAAATTTTACACTTTGGACCAAATGCAGTGTCTAGAACGGGGCAATAAATCTAGCTTTCTAGTTGTTACAGTCGTCTTGTACCTAGGTGCACCTAGCAATACCTAGATCCCTTAATATATTAATATTTTTTTTATTTATCAATTGACTTACAAAATATTTATATAGGCCAGGAATGGTTAAAAATCGGATTTTATATATGTTGCAATAATAATTTTACATTTATAAATTTTTGTATCACAGCTCTGTTGTGATTAGTGACTTTTCATACTGTGGGTCGTAGGTTTAATGCCCATGATGTCATTTTTTGTAATGGGAAACTATTATTAATTGGTATTTTTTGTACTTTCATAAAAAGGATATAAGTATTCTCTAGAATCTAGTTCGCATAGCAAGCTTTGCTTAGTTTGTGACGCCTGTCGAATTCATAAAATATTTTTAAGCTATTGCATAGCTTCTATCGCGGTCCTTGAGCGTGGAGACCGAATCCAAAAATTCTGTAACGAAATGACCTAACACTGCGCATGCGTAATGCTAGCAACAAATGCTATGCAATAGCTTTACCGTGGCAGTCCCAGAGTGCTACACGTCTTTTTTGTAGGAAATTCGTCGCAATCGATAGTTTAGTTAACGCAAAGAACCCTCATTCGTCATAGCACCGCGCTCTTCGGAACCTTTTGTTAGACGTAGAAGAGGGTTATACTTTACTGTTTTTTGCAATAATTCGCTAACTAAAGTATTATGTGGATACTCTACAAGTTTTTCCATCGACTTCAAAAAGGAGGTTCTTTTTCATTGACTTCAAAAAGGAGGTTCTCAATTGAACTGTATTTTTTCAAACGACTTCAAATACCTATCGTAATTCTGAATTTAATTATACTTTTTTATATTACGATATTTGAAGTCGTTTGAAAAAATACAGTTCAATTGAGAACCTCCTTTTTGAAGTCAATGAAAATGAACCTCCTTTTTGAAGTCGATGGAAAAACTTGTAGAGTATCCACATAATACTTTACTTAGCGAATTATTGCAAAAAACAGTAAAGTATATCCCTCTTCTAATGTTGGTGTGTTACTTGATTACTTCAACAAATATTTATTTTGGTTACGATCTGACAAGTACTTTTCTAGTTATCTTTAAATATGTGTATTCAGTACAATTGTAGGAAAATACATCAAAATCATTTAAATTATTAATTCAAGACATATGAAGAATATCCAAACATTTAGCACATCAAAAATGTTCATAGTCGTATCCATACAACACCAACAATACGTTTAACCGCTTAAAAAAATAAAAAAGCGTTGTACTGTACATCCCTTTCGCCAAACTTTAAAAAAAAAACAAAAAAAAACCTTCTTTGTTCGTCTTCCATTTTGCGAGAGCAGCTGATTCTTTGCCGTTGGCGTATAATTAAAAAAAATGTCAATTCAATATTTGAACTACCTACCTAATTTAATAAAATACAAATACTGATTTGGATCAGTTTATCTATAGATAAGTTTAAGCAAGACAACTTAACTACTTTACGTTTTTTTTACAAATTTTTAATAAGTGTGATAGTCGTAAGATCTGTTGTAAATACTACTTTTAAGGTGGTACATTAAAAGTTATTGTTAGTTTGTTAGTTGCTGCATTTTATATTGGCGACTGAAAGCCTATTTTTTATGACTCTACTCAGTTTTTTGTAAATACTTACTCAAGTTAATTGTAACTTGAGCTATTGAGCTATTGTGCTAAATGTTTAAGCTATTGAGCTTGTATAATAATAGGTTCAACTAAAGTAACGCGTTTTTTTTATCCCTTACATTTTTACCAGCATATCGAATTTAGCAAAAAATCCTTTTTACTCAAAATTAGCAGTTTTGTTCACCCTTCGGTTTTACCCCTAACAATGGGGTTAAAAATAAAATCAATAGATTTTCGCGTGACGAATAAAAAATTGATTCATTTTTTTTGTAGCAGATGTTATACAAGCTCGTGCTTGGGGTTTGTTCGTGTATTTTTTAGTGGCAAGAGCATTGAATAACCCAATTGGCCTCATTTTAGGAAAAAAACATTGATCAGGCCCAATATTCGACTGTCAAAAATTGGTGGCTATCGAAAATTTTCTACCAAAAGATACACACAAAAGTACAGAGCTCTTTTGTTTTCTAACTGATGTTTTCCTTCACCGTTTGAGAGGACACAACTTCAATAAGAGACTGTCAGATCAGAATTATTTACAAGTTCATGTGTCTTTCTTTACCGGTTGAATACCGAGCATCATTTAACTTCAGATGAGATTACAATCAAGCGTTTGAAAGCATCAATAATAATTTAAACGTCTACAAAATATATACATATATTGGACTGTCTGTGTCACTCCGTGAATACTAATATGGAGCAACAAGACATGAGGATAAATATAAACAAATATTATTCTTATTAGCTTCGCAAGCAAATTTGATGTTTTTACAAAGGTATGGTTATTTACAGTTTGACATCAAGGTCGATCAACGACCTAGGACAATACCGTCTGGTCTAGATAAACAGCTGACGAACCGTGACCTATAAGTGAATACACTTTTGATAGTTGATCTGCTTCGTTTTCAGCCTTAGTTTTGAGTTATACATCGGCTTGTCAGACATACAGCATGGTTGTTATTTTAATAACTTTAATATATATATATATCTATATGACAAGCTGACCCGTGCCCACTTCGTTGGGCATAATTTTTATTAAATATATATTTTTTATATAGCCTATGACACTCAGCATTAATGTAACTTTCTATTGGTGAAAGAATTTTTAAAATCGGTTCAATAGATCCCGAGATTACCCCTTACAATTTAACAAATACACAAACTTAACCTCTATATGATATTAGTATAGATGTACATGTTATTAATTAACTTAAAAATATTTCTATTCTACTTTAGATAAAAAAAAAACGAAATTTTTGAAGCATTTCAAAATATTAAATCTAAAAAGGTTTGAATTCATTATAACATTTCGTATACAATACTTTACTTTACTTTGCTGTGTTTACTGAGTATTCCTTGCTTGCTACCAACGCCTAAGAGATCTATCTGTAAATAATAATACATAAATGATAACTTTAACTCAATCGTTCTAAAAAATTACGTTTATTACTCAAAGTTTTCTTAAAGACTTCTTAAGCAGGCATACGCTTCGTAATCTTTAATCACACTCTCGTTATCATTATTCAGTGTTCAGAAAAGTGTATGGAAAATCACGTAGGTGGTCGTGTTACTAACTACCTCGAGGTCACCCTGACCTAACTAATCCTGACTCCACCCTAGGATTGATATGACGTAGGAGTCTGTAGCTATAGCTATAAATAACGATGGGACAATATTTAACCTCTAAGCTTGAAACCTGGTGATACTATGTATGTATTTACAAAAAATATGTGTAAGTATTCTATCAGCAATCTAGTTCCCATAGTACAAACTTTGCTTAGTCTGGGACTAGAGCGTGATGTGTGAAATGTCCATGAATATTTATTTATTTATTTAATATTTGACAATTTTTTTTAGTTAGATCTCTTAATAAATGTTAATAAACGAATAAACGAATTTTGAGTTTTTGTGTTTAGTTAACAAAATTTTCAAATCTGCGTCAAATCATGATTTGGTCTTAGAATCTGACAAAGATTAGTTGAAGGTCAAATAGAATACAGTAATTTAACAAAATGTATCGAAGTAACTTAACGTTAATTCGATACATTTTGATCATTAAAAATCATAACGAAATAAAAGTTCTAGTTAAGTCTTCGCAATGTTCCTGAAACAAAGATTTTCAAGCAATTGCAAACATTGTCGGAAGTTTTACATCAGGTGGGCCATTTGCTTGTACAATCACTTATTGTAAATAAAAAAGAATTACGCAACATTTTGACTATTAATATAAAAGTAAAAATGTACTTATAGATGATCCGATGGAACTTTGATTGTATTTTATTGATACTTTTTTATTTTAATTAATGTTTAAAGAGCTTACCTGTCAGAGTCAAGTTATAATGCATTCAGTTTAAGATCTTACTTATTAAATAACTTTTTTATTAAAACTTACAAAATCTTAAATTGCCATACAATTACTTAGGATTTTAAACTCTATGTGCACTAAATCACTTTTAATTTTTTTTTGATAACACTTATAAAAAAATAGTTTAAACTTTTCGAAAAAAAAAAGCATCGAGGGAAGACGTTCCTTTTTCAAAGTCTCGAGACGAACTGAGCTCGCGATGGATGTGTGGTGATAAAAAAAGTATAAAATCCTTCATCAATGTATTCTGTACTGTGTTCCGTTGCAAATAGGGTAGCTTTTAGCTCAACAAAAGCTTATCAGACCGAGCGACTGCTGTATCATTCCCGCGACCAACGATATTGGATCTTAAATATAAAGAGTTAAAGTTATATTTTGTATGGATATTGGTTTAACTAGTAGACGTAATAGAAACATTTGAAACTGTACACTATGTTAGCTGAATAGAATAAGATTTCGAATAACAAAACTCAGTTTGACGTTCAAACCAGACAGTTTGAATTGACTGACGGAAAATATTTCAAGAAATTGCTAGACATTTTTTTTTAATAATGATGTCATTAAATACAGTGTGTAGCAGGATGATATTTTTTGAAGTTATTATTTTAGGTACAAATTTAATTTTATTCTACATATACCTTAAGAAATGTGGTTCTATATTTTAATGTCAATAGTTTTTTTTTATATATTTTTTTGTTCGGATAATATAGACACCGTAAAGTGTAAAATCGTATTTTTAAGGATAATTCTTAAACTATCAAATCTGTCTCAAAAAATGAGAAAGAAGACGACACAATTTGCAAAACAGTTTAGTGAACATAAAAATATAGTCGATTAAATTATACAATGGTATCTAGTGTAAGACCTCTTTTTTAGATTACGGAATAAAGGCAGATTCTTTAAGAAGATTCAGAGTATTTTTTAATTTTTTTTTACTCTAAAATACAATATAACAAAGTTTCAACTACAAATAAATAACGTCTAGACGTCTGCTAGACGTAAGGGTCTCTCGAGGGCAATGACCCCGCTAGACAGAGATCAAAAAGGGATAACTTTACATTTTAATAAAAAAAAATTATGAATGAACAAAATCTTTGCATTTTTACAACTGCATTGCAGCGATATGCAGTTGTAAGAAAAGTTAGTAAGAAAAGAAGTAGTTGTAAAAATGCAACGTAAATGTTAATGAACATGCAAGTTGTTTACTCCTAGATCGCGCTGTCGAAGGGTTTTCATAATCATAATCATAAATACTGTATTTGCCTCAATGTGGTACATTTTAGATCTTAAGCTGGTGTAGGTAAGTGGCACACATTCCCCATAGCTGGGATGCAAACGTCTTGAATCGGTTTTGCGAGTCACGATCGAAGTGAAACGAATGAAGACTTATTAGGGCCCCCGCAAACTGCAGACTTTCTATCGGCCGATAGTTTGGTCGGCTTCTTAATCAGTATGAAGATGTATGCAGATGCGCACATATAGGTACAGTGATTCAGTCTTCATACTGATTAAGAAGCCGACCAAACTATCGGCCGATAAAAAGTCTGCAGTCTGCGGGGACTCTAAAAGGCCAAAAAACCAATTTAAAATCCTATTTTTTGGATGGGCTATTTTATTGCGATCTAGGACTTAGTCTTAGATACGTCTTGACCTCTCCTAACCACAAGCAGCCAAACTCTACTAGGATCATCGAATGGTGGTCACAGATATTTTGGTCAATTTGAAAAATATTCTACGTTCGCAATTACAAGAGCTTTTTCAAAACGCGTACGAAGTCGCAGGTATATACTAAGTATAAAAACTATATAATAATGTACATAGGCATATATAATACATAAGAAACAGTTGAGCGTGACCAGAGGACTGGTGAGTATCTGGCCCAGCGTATCAGCATTGCTATTCAGCGCGGCAATGCAGTCAGTATCTTGGGTACGCTTCCGATTGGTACTGATTGGATCAGTTGAACTATCTATAGATCGTTTGCGGTCTGTAGATAGCTCAACTGTTTCTTATGTATTGTATATGCCTATGTACACATAATAATTGATTGCAGTAAATATGATTCAGAAGAAATTGAATAAAACTAGAATTTATATTCCTTTTAGTCAATATTTTTGTTCTGACTTGAAGCCCTGAAAAGCTTGAGCGGGAAACCAGTGTGGTGATGGGTCTGTCTCTCCATATTTTGTTAAATCTGAAACAAATAAAACCACATTATTTTTACAAATATGAATAAAAACAGCAGATGTTAACTCTTGTCTTACATGCTGGGTTGTGGGTTCGATTCCACCCAGAACAAAAGTTTGGGGCTAGAGTTTGATGTTTGAATAGTCCGTGAATATTTGTTATAATTTATTTATTTGAAGAAGCCAAATCAAAAAATAAAAATAATTTTGGGTAGTGTTTTACATATGATCCAGTTTTGTTATTTATTTTTACATACATAGGTCTTTAAGCCTATGTTAAGTTTGTCTAGGCACTAGGTTCTCATACAAAAAAACAGTGCAAGTGATGATGACTGATGACTACTATAATGTATCTTTATCTTATTTTAATAACTATTTTTTTAGTTTCTCAATAAGGCCCTGTATTCAGTAGGCCGTATTGAGTAGGTCAGTGACGTTACCCTGTCACCTACTAACGTAGGGCTGCGCTAAGGGCTATAGTACATCTATAGTTTAACAACAAAACATAAATTAGTTATTAGATTTTTAAGTTGTTTTTAATACAGATTGTAGCATTGTTTTCATAATAATATAATAATGAAGCCGCTTTTATGGTGAGGTCATTAAAAGTGAATTAACACCTTCGCTGCGGCACCAATTTTTGCATACTTTCCGTTCCTGCGGCACGAGGTGTTATCGGCCCGCACCGTGACCAGACGTTGGGACGACACGCGGTCTATTAGACCCCACCTCCCTTAACATACTTAAATCCATTTTCTGGCGCGAAATCAAAGATAAATGATAATATTGATCTTTATATATATAGACAGTGGGTTGATGAACCCTAATCTACCGTAGCCTCGGGATCTGCCAGCTAGTTTAGGAGTTATAAGCAAAACAAAATATGGGATCTTATTCACCTCGTAACGCACTGAAATAGGGCAAGTTTTCGCTGAGATTAGTGATGGGAAAAGTAATATCGACGTGTATACTTTTAACTGTTTATTGAAGATATCTAGTAATAGCAAATCTTTATTTATTTCAAAACATTATGAACTCGATTGATACTCGTTTTAAGCTTTTGAGTAGGTAGGGTCTCGCCTAATTTAATTTCTGTTCATATTTTGCAAATGGGCTTCTAGACAAAAACACACTTAATGAATACTATTTAATTAAAGACTTACCTGTTTTGGCTCTGTCGAATTCAACTTATTCCGACATCATTTGGAGGACATGATTGGTGTTAGAAATACGGACGTGCTCTTTTATCGATGCGACGCACAACACTGGTCACGGGGAGCTCGCGTAGGGTGCGGTACGAGGTCAAGTGCGGTATGGGACTTTTTAGCCTCGTTCCGCACTGCATTAAAATTATATTAATTCAGTGCGGCACGAGGCCTTAGACATCCGGTACCAAGGTAGGTATACCACCGAGTCCGAGACCATTAGCACATCTCAAATATATATTTATCTCGTTCCTACACTGGACCAAACCGAAGTTATGCCCGTCGCACGACAGAGAAGTTTACGTTTTTCCTTGCCGCACCACAGGAAAGTTGCATCTGGGATAATTAGGCCTCGTCCCGCAGCGAACGTGTTAATTAATTATATTATTAAAAAAAGCTAGTTTTGCAAGTGACAGGCGTCACAGCTCAGTTGGTAATAGAATAAATCTAAAAGCGGATTTTGAAAAATCTTTCACCATTAGAAAGCTACATCTTTACTGAGCATCATAGGTTATGTGCAGCTTATATTAAGTATATCAGAAATACTAATAAAATAAACTAAATATTTATTATATCAGAAATACTAGATAATAAAATAAACTAAAACTTCCAACGCGTACGAAGTAAGATTTAAAATTGTATAAATAAGAGTAAAATTGCAAACCGTTTCGTAAACTGCTAGACCTGAGACTTGGATACCCCTTCAACTCTTTAGCCGAAGGACAGTTTCCTATCGTTAAAAATAAGGGTGTGTTCCTGGGTTATTTGAATGAATGAATGAATGAATGAATAACGCTTTATTGTACACAAATTACACCAAAACAAAAAATACAAGAAGAACAATAGTTAGAATATAAATGCACAATGGGCGGCCTTATCGCTCAATAGCGATCTCTTCCAGGCATTTATTTGGTACTTATCTAATTTTTTTGCTCCAAATTTTGTATTTTTTTTTCAAATTTTTGTCTTGCTCCTTGCCGTAGGATCTACCTAGGTAGGTTTACATGGTATAGTAGCTATTTATTATTTAAGTGATTTTAGTATGTAATTTTTTGTGTTTGTCAAATAAACAAATTCTTATTCTTACATCATAAATTGACATATGAAGTCCTAGTTCGTCACTGGTCTATAAGGTTTCATTTTGTTTAATTGAAAGTGTGACGTACATAAAGCTATTTTGAAACTCGGACAAAATGGACAAAAAGGTTTGTGTAATATCAACGTGTTTCTCCGAAATAAGCCTAAGTAAATCTAAAGAATTCAGAAAATCTAATTTTGGAAATTTAGGCACAAGTATCAAAATCACGGCTGTTAGGGCACATCTTATTTATTGTCTTCGAAAAACAAAGTACAAAACCTTAGTTGTAAGTACTAGTTTTTGTCATTTATGTTATGTTTTGAATGTTTTTGTTTTTTGAATAAAAAATATACTTATACATATAAAGTAGCAGATTTTGGGAATAAACCGAAGCCCATCCAATTTTTATTCTTTATACCCAAAATCCTTTAAAAATTGAATTTCAGGATCCTTATTGTTTTTTATTATTAACATGCAAATATATTTTCAACAAAAAAATTTAGTATCAACTTGCATACGTCATTAGTCATAAAACAATTTATATGGTACAAGTATTTATTCATTTAATTTATCTGATAAATGAACCTGAAGATACAAATATAATTTATGGTTAAAAAAAAACAATATTTATTTAGGTCCGAGTAATATATAAATAAGAATTTTAAATATTCTTATATTCAAAATTCTTCAAAATTCAAACTCATTTTGTTCTGCTCCAAATCTTATAAGAAATTTGTCTCTACCTAAAAAACGTGGTGTAAATAATATCAAACAAAAAAGAACATTTTTGACAGACGCTAAAGACCATCTGTCATATCGTAAAATTAAAAAAAAACTTACATAATGTGCAACCCTACATTTATTCAGTGAACAATGGAACCTCTCCCCGTACGCACACACTGACACACAGACAACCCACACATCGACAAGAGGCGTAAGAACTATACAGGGTCGCATTTTAAAAAGATTGGGAAATCGTCTTTAGTTTGGAGTTAGAGCTTAAAGCTAAAAGCTTTTCTTATTTCGTACTAGAGCGTGATGTTCCAATATTTATATTTATTTCTAAAGAAGTGTTAAACCATCTGTGGTCTTGTGGTAAGAATAAAAAGCTTTTCTTATTTGGTACTAGAGCGTGATGTGATATATGGTAAACAATATTTATTTCTAAAGAAGTGTTAAATCATCTGTGGTCTTGTGGAAAAAATTTTGCCTTTTGATTCTAAAGTTGTTGGTTCATATCTGGGTGAGTTTAAGTACGGTCATGCACCAATAGATTTTTATGTTAAGAAAATGTATATATGCACTCTTAAACAGTTAAAAAAAATATATAAAGTTGAGTTTAAAAATAATCTTGACTTTAAGAATCAAAATTATATATCTTTATTACAAAGTCTGTTTAGAAATTTTAGAGTTCTTATAAGTTCCTATATACTTACCAAATAATTTACCAATAAGAAATAATGTATATATTCAATACATAATATTATTAATTTACTTTATAATGTCGAACCAGAACTTACATTTTAAATTCTAACAAGAATTTAAACTAGAATATTATAAAATGCATAGCACTTAAATTTGTTTCAATTCTTGAAAAGGTGTCTTGAACTTGTGCCAAAATTCCCAAAAATGTATTCTTAACTATCGGAATAATCACGTAACACGCTAAAACATCATAAAGTCGAATAAGAAATTCTTCCAACTTCCACCTACTTATAAAAATAAGTGGGAAAAAAAAGCCATACATTTGAGCACCCTGTATACCACGCGTACAGTCCGTGTACGTACACGTCTACACTCACACACACATAACGCTCCAGTGACGTACTTATTCTGTACCGACTCCAATCGTTTGTATTTGCTATCTAGTCTCGTGGTAAGTATGTCAATTGACCACTAAAAATAGTTACAAAATATTTGCATTACCATTTCCCGTGTGTATAGTTTTCAACCAACATCGAAAAAGGATTTTGAGAGGCGTCACAGCTCAGTTGGTAGTAGCTCTGCTTTCCATGCTGTGGGTTGTGGGTTCGATTCCCAGTCAGACCAAATGTTCGTGAGATGAACATAAATATTTGTTTTGTGTGGGTGTTACTATTCTATGTATTAAAAAAAAACAATGTATTTAAGTATTATATCAGCAGTCTAGTTCCCATAGTACAAGCTTTGCTTAGTTTGGGTCTAGAGTGTGATGTGTGAAATGTCCGTGAATATTTATTTTATTTATTTATTCGACTGTATTTTGTCTTTTTACTTGATTACTACATAATTCAATTACCCTTGTCCCACATTGTGTGGGGTCGGTACAACACGTCCTCTTCTTCCACTCTCCTCTATCAGACGTCATCTCAATGCTCACACCTTTCTTACACATGTCATCATTCACACAGTCCATCCATCTTTTCTTTGGCCTCCCTCTACTTCTACATCCATCCACATTTTTACTTTTCTATAAATACGAACCATTAAATTTAGTACGGCTAAAATGGATTATTTTCTCTTCTACCCTTTTATTACTTTCTTTTACGATTAGAAGGGGTTGGTTACTATTGGTCGGAGCACCCTTAAAATAAGGGTGAGATAATGCATTAAATTAACCAATAGGGCATGTGTATTACAATTGTAAAAATCGATATTGTTAAAATAGGGGTTGAATTTAATCCACCCCATTTGAATGCAATTTCGAATAAAAAATAAACGAAAAAACACGTAATATTGCATTATTACAAAAAACTGTTTGTTACTCTTTGATACTGAATGGATTTTAATGAAACTTTACAAAATGAAGTGTATACACCAGTAGCTCTACCATGAGTTTTTACTATACTATATTTACTACACTCGCTAGCGTCTGTAGTTAAAAAAATGTATGAAGATTTGTACAGCGCCTCTAGCGGATAGTTGGGTACTAAAATTCGTAATACTAATATTGACGTAACTACTGTAGTAAAGTCAGGCGATTTTACAGTGACATCTCATGGTACAGAATGACACATAGGCTTACACTTAATTAAGAAATCTTTCGTGCGAAGTGTCAAAAGTATTTATTTATTTATTTAACACTTTATTGCACAAATTATATCAATAATGTACAAAAGGTGGGCTTAATGCTATAAGCATTTTCTGCCTGCCGACCTTAAAGGTCGAGAAAATGGTTGGCGTGCTAACTTAATACTAATAAACAGTTACTTATGGGATACCTACAGAAGAATCAGGTTACAATATGTTATATATAATATACCTAATTAATAGTCATGGCTAGATGCGGTCTGTTTCAAGAAGTGTTCATGTACCAAACGCTTAAAGATTAACTTATTCGGCGCACTTTGCAAAGATGTAACGAGTAACAAGTATAACGATAGCAAGACGAAGTCGCGGGCACCAGCTAGTAATTATATATTTTTACAATAAATATAAATAATTCAATGGTAAGCGGCAAGTTATTTAACACATGTTTAAGAAAAACATAAAAAAAAAACTCAAAAAAGTACTTGTCTTTATTCCACGAAAACCATCGCACTATTTTAATTTTTACAACTTTTTTTTACGTAAAAAACAGACTTCGTTAACAAAAGAGCTCGCCTGAGGAACTACGACTACTTATTAACCTAGCAGTGCGGATCGCATTGCTATGTTTCGGTTTACGTTTGATAGGGATAGTTGCACTACTACAAGATTTAGTGTACTACTACATACATGCTTTCTACAGTCCAACAAATGTGACAGGTGGAAAGTCCACGGCCGCTTTCTTGATAAGTTTATTTAATGCAAAAGATTTTAAAAGATTTAAAGTATTCTTAAGCTGAGCGCGTTTAGATCTTTTTTTAAGAATTTCTTTAACTAAAAACAAAAAACTTTGAGTTGAAAAAAGATGAAATTTTAGGGTTCCTTGGATTATATCAAAATCGTTAGTTTTTTAGTAATATTAATTCAAAGCAATTGCAAAGCTACATTAGGATCTGAAATTCTGAAAGAATGTAATTTATTTTGTAAATACTTAGAAACATCAGAACAAACATCAGTGTTCATCACAACTTTTTGTTCTCGGCGGTGATCGAACCCACGACCCACAGAACGGAATGCAGAGTTACTACTATCTCTCGTCTTCGATTTGCACACTACTCTAGGAGTATACACTAAACCAGTTTTTGTGACCTTTTGCTAAAATAGATTGATAGCCAAGTCTTACCAAAAATATGAACTAGAGTTAGTGTGAACGTTTTTAAGTCTAAAATTTCCAAAAAATCAATTAGAATGCTGTATTATAAAAAGCTTGGACTCTAAGGCCCTAGTAAGAGTTTTGGGGTATAAAATCGTGTAAAGTCTCTGACGTCTAGCGTGACAACGTGCACCAAATTTTAAACATATTTGCAGCGACACCTACCGGATCTTACGAGAGTGAATGGTTTGATTTGATCCAAGGCTTTTGAGTCAGATACATAAATAACAAATGAATATTCACATCCATTTCACACATCACACTCTAGTCCCAAACTAAGCAAAGCTTGTACTTTATTTTTTTTGTAAATATATATCTACATAAAATACATAGAAACACAGAACAAATATTTACGTTCATCACACTAACTTTAACTGGGTGGGAATTGAGCCCACGACCCACAGCACGGAAGGCAGAGCTACTACCAACTGAGCTGTGACGCCTGTCAGTTATGAGAATGAAATGAAATGTTTTTTTTTTTATTTTGACTCTCATACATACAGTGCTTAATCTAATTTGCTTATGTATCAGTAGCAACAGACAGGTGCTTAGCCTGCCTGTTGACACCGACAGTGTTACATAAAGCACATAACTAAAGTATGGTGCACTACGAACCGGACTAGATTATTATCTGTGGCCCGGTGCGTAGTGCCCTCCTGCGAACACATATATTTCATTGGTAGAAGTTTGCCCTGTCGATCGAGTCTACACTCAGAATAGAATAGAATGAATCTGGAACCCAGGTAGCCTCTCCTCGACTCACGCTGTTGAGTTCCCCGCGTGATTCACAAGACCGGTCCAAGCTACCGCGCTACGCGGCGCAATCCCATGTTCATACGATAAATGTGACTTGGCAATGTAAATAGTACTATTGCTATTCAGAGCGGCAATGCAGCCAGTATCTTGGGTACCCTTCCGATTGGTACTGATTTGGATCAGTTGAGCTATCTATAGATCGTTTGCAACGGTCTGTAGATAGCTCAACTGTTTCTTATGTATTTTATATGCCAATGTACATTTTGTAAATACTGTATAGTCGTAAGTTTGTTCGTGAATAAAAAATAGTACTCTGAATTTTTTACGACAATCAAAATATTTATTCTGTGTCTGGTTGTCACTATGTACGTATTTACAAAAAAAAAGTTTAAGTACATTCTATAAGCAATCTAGTTCCCATAGTACAAGCCTTGCTTTGTTTGGGACTAGAGCGTACTGGAAAATGTCCATGATTATATATTTTATTATTTATTAATCACGCAAATTTTGTGAAGCTAAACATAATAACGGGTAACGCCATTTTTCGCTTTGTTTGACTAAATATTGCAACAAACCTTTGTGTTACAAAAAGTGTTACTAATCAGTTTGTTCTATTATTATAATGTTCTTAGAAGTATCACATTATTTTTTATCAACTCTATAAAATACAGTTTTCTGTACGAGTGAGTCTTAAGAATATTCGTATATATAAGTATTTAAGAATGAGTATAAGGCAGTAAGAATGAAAAGATTAATTCTCAAATAACACTTATATGTCATTATTCTTGTAAATTTTTTAAGTAACGTTCAAACCTTAAAACATGCACAAATACGAAACAATTATAAATAAGTTCCTAAACTGTGGTAATTTAGAGCACTCTTTGAATCTACAAAGATCTATAATATTATCCAGCCTCCATAATCAACATAGTCCATAGCAACAAACCTGGGCACGATAAAAAAGCCGTGACGACATTCGACCTTGACACGCCGCGACAATGGACACGCGCTAGTGCCAATGACACACACTCGGACTAGCCGCTTTACCTGACTTTATTCGCTAAAATTATAACTACAATATTTAGCTTGTATGTACTCGGACTCAGTGGCGCGTCTTGGGAGAGATCTACGTGTAAGTGTATGTTGATGATACATACACTTTATTCAGTAAAATAACGCGGATCATTTAGAATGGTATATAGGTGATTCTAGGTGCCAGTTCCTCGAACAGAGCCTACAAGAACGGGCAAGAAACTTACGGCCTGGTTCCTTCCTGTGTATGATCCATCAAGATTGTAATTCTTTGTAAGATAATAACTATAATTTTGATGTTAAATCAGACACTAACAGGCTGTTACTAGCTAAAACCAACAGAGCTGTTACTAACAGCTTAGTTGGTATTAGCTCTGCTGCCATGCTGTGACCGTTCGATTCAAAAACTAACATTTGTGTGGTAAATATTGATGTTTCTGCGTCTGGGTGATGCTATGTATTTTATGTTTGTATTTTGTAATAATAAAAAATATATGTTAGTATTCTATCAGCAATCCAGTTATGGTTTAAGATACTTTGGGACTAGATGGCGTTACGTGTCTATGAATCAAAATTTATTTATATACTTATTTTTTTGTGTTTTCACTTTTTTCAATGAAAAAGTTTATACAGGGTGTAATAACGGCGTCACTTTATTAAGAAAAAAGATAGAGCTGGATTTTTTTTTATTATTGGTTTTTTGGTGTAGATTTACAAAAAATATTAAGTACATTCCAATTTAGCGTTTTTAACCAACTTCAAAGAGGAGGATATTAATTCGACTGTATGATTTTTTTGGTATGTACAAGTATGTATGTTATTCTGCCAACTATGAACTAATTTTGATGATTCTTTTTTCTTTGGTAGGTAATACTTTAGAGGTCCCATTTAAAGATTAACCCCCTATCTTATAAAAAGTTAGCGTTGACATTACGTCATCATTAAGTATGGTAATCAATACATCAAGTCTGCGCTAACTTTTTATAAGATAGACCGACAAAATTCAGATCGTTGACGACGATTTGTCGATGACGTTCGCAGTCGATTTTGTTCATATTGTAGAAAATATATTATTATAATATCAGAGTGACCTCATGATCAATTGTCAGTTCTGGTCAAGTTTAGACTTGTCCTGCTTTCTATACTTACCTACAACGATGGTTACATAATATATTTTTTGTACAAAAAAAACTTTTTTGTTCTCGACAAGTATATTACACAATTTTAATGTAATGATTTCTCTGTACTTTAGAGTACAAACAGACGAATTGAGAGTTTCATTTTAAAGTCGGTTAAATAGTGTATTTACAACACAAGTCTAGCACTTAGTGTGGATACCGCACACAACATAATACCTAATATAATACTCAAGCCAAATTTATTAATTGTAAAAATCTACATTATGTAAAACGAAATTAAATATGTAATGCTTGATTTTTTGTGAATAAAAATTATTATTATAGTCTGTAAAGAAGAATAAACCCGAGCTTTTTTTGACCTCTATAATTTTTTATTGCAAATGCGCTATGTGCAGAGTCAGAAGAAATAAAAAAAATGTAGATTTTTGGAAGCTAATGTTCGTGTGGTTTTTTTTTTTTATCAGGATGTAGATAACCGGTAGTTTTTTAGTTATCCTTAATCTTACTTGAAATCAGTTTTCTTTTTTATGATGTTTTTTATTAACATTATTATTTTACGGTAACTAATAACTGTTTAGAAGTATTCTTTTTACACCCTGTACGTGAGGTAGGTATTTCTTTTTTTTTCTATTTGTTTCTAGAAATATTCTTTATCTACTGTTTCAAAAATAATAATGTAAGTGTCAATTTTGACAGCAGCATTATCTTTGATATATTCTCTAGATGAGTAAGAAAATAAAAAAAGCTTCCCAATAAGATTGATATAAACAAAATATTAATCATTATATGAAATTATAAGAAAGAATAAGTAAATTAAAAAAGTGTGAAATGTGGCAGTTTCATATATGGGACCAAATTTTAATGTTTTTTTTTAAATATGTCTTAGTATCATTTTTTTTTAATAATCTAGTTTGCATAGTTCAAGCTATGGTTTTAGACTAGAGCGTGATGTGTGAAATGTCCGTGAATATTTATTGTTTGGACGTGTCTCTAGCTACCATTTTAAGATATCCCCTTGAGGAACTTCGTATTTTTTTTAATAAGCTTTACTTTTCCACTATTGGGCTATTATAACCCTTATTTTTTTAGATTATTTAATACTTAGTATGAAATTTAGTCGGTTTATAACTGCCTCCTAAATTATGTCGAGTTATAATTAAGGTAAAGTAATAATTAGCTTTTCTTTAATAACCTGTGTTTTTTCACTATTGGGTAAAGGGTTCTTCTTCTTCTTTTTTTATGTGACTTTTGCCTGTCAATACAACAGGCAATTCTGTCAATGTTTGAGTTTTCAAAGCGTTTGAATATAATTCTCAGTCAATTCAGTCAATCGTCAAGTCGGCTGTCTTTTGTTTTAAAGAAAAAAATGGTAAAATATATTCATTAGCTATAAACGAGTTCCATCAAATCCCGATAATACACTTAATTCACTTTTATTTCAACGATTAATACATTATTGTACAACCTTATGTATTGTTGGTCAAAATTCCACCAAAACTCAAAAAAACATTCGAAAAAAAAATAAAGCTATGTTTTATCAAAATGCGGCAGACTCGAATCCTAGGCAGAGGTTTCTTAGTTAAGTATGAAATTTAGTCGGTTTATAACTGCCTTCTCAAATAGGTCGAGTTATAATGAAGTTAAAGACTTTTTTTTTAATAAACTGATTTTCTTCCCTTTCATGAGGTTTGGAAGATTATCATACAGTGTATTCTTCTTGTTTTATAAATATTTATATAATTATAACTGTTATAATTGTATAAGTATTTGTTCTTGTATCATAAAACTTTTTTGAAATTTTAATAGCAAAAATTTGGCAGTAGGTATTATTAAAGAAAAATGAAAATAAAATATTTAAACTTTTATATAATACAACCAAAATCTTATAACTAATAACATAATACTTATTAATCATAATTATAATTACAAATATGTAACCAAAAAATATTCTATCGGTAGAGTTTGAGGTAAAATATGAAATCTAGGTAATTTGGGCGTTTATCTCATTTAATTATATGTTATATAAATTATACTTCATTAAATTTTACTAATGACTAAAGAAAAAAAGTAGCTTAAAAGCCAAAAAAAGATTGGACACGATGGATTAATTCAGGGGCAAGATTATCAACTGCTTTTTAATAAAAGGTAGCCAGTGTCACGTCCAAACATAATGACATGTTAACCAATTAGTCTCGGATGGAACCTTGTCAACCCGGGTAGAAAAAAATAGGTAAGACGCGATAAGTATTTTTTTAAGTAGGCACTAGTGTGGTACCTAGGTGACCACGTGACAGACCGCATGGACCACGAACACGATGACAACTCTGTCAATCGCTCTAGTCACGACCTCGTTCTATATAAAAGCAATTAATCAAACTTTTAACCTAGAAACTAGACTTACCTTTTCTAGGTTAGGCCTAGCCAGAAGCACTATCACTATAACACACCACGTCATTAAAACTTTTTGGACGCAATCTCTTCGGTCAAAGATCATAACGTTTTTGAAATTCGAACGAAAATCGCGCCATGTCACACGACAGGAACATAAGTTTCGGTGCAAACTCAAATCAGCGGTTTCAAATTTTGCCGGAGCTAACGCCTTCGGTTTTAGAGAGAGATAGACTTGAGTTTGACAGCGCAGGCTCGGAACCGGGTTCAATGTACCAACCTACGCCGCCGTAGGCGCGGGCGACGAGCTTCCGTCCTGCTCTGACGCCGCGTCTGCGAGCGAGTGCGAGGGAGAGACGCGATGCGGTCTACTTTTTGTTCCGCGTTTGAATTTCGATCGAAGTAGCGCGACGCAAGCTCTTGGTACTTGGTTTTTTTTGGCTCGTTAGCTTTGTGTTTTTTGGTGGGATATTGGAAAGGGAGGGTGGTTTTTTAATTTTTTTAATTGCTCTTACATCCTTGCTTACAGCAATCGTTTATATTTAATAACTCGTACATTGAGCCAGCTATTTTCGTTAATTTGAAGACGGTTTTAGGAGATGAGCTGTCATCAAACCAGTATGTGAAAGTTAGTTCAAATAAATACTGTTTTACTAATGCTGTCACTAACAAGCATTTTGATACGGTGGGATGTATCAACACAACGCCTGATCGCTTCATTAGATCGGCAATAAAAAGAGTAAATAATGAAAGTATGAATGAAACAATGATATGTTTTGCATTAATGAATGTGGTTTATAGACTAGCGACCTCTGTAACTTTCACTTAACTGAACCATACTATAATTTTTGCCATTATGGTTTCAAAAGACCAATGGGGAACATTTGGCTTGAACAACATTAAAATGGGTGACTGCTAGTGACAAACAGCCACCTGTGTTTATGATATTAGAATCTGATAATTATTTTAGTATCAGTTTTTACAGTCGCAGAACCATGAAGTAGCTTATGAGCTATATAAGCTCAGTAACTACGTCATTTTGTACAAAGTATCTGGTTTTAAGAGCATTTGTGTTTTTCTTTCAAAAATAATTTGTTGACAGTGTAATTGCTAGCTTATATTTCGTTGTTGACTCACTCTATGGTTTAAAACAACGTGGCAACAAAAAAATTAACCGTTTTGCACAAAAAATAAAAAAAGTTAAACTTTTTTACACTATGTGTGGTTATCTATATTCTGTTAAATATCATTGTTATTTGAATATTAAAAAACCAGCGTTCAAATCACTAATTGTTTACAAGTTATGAAATAAAAACCATGGGTTCTTATGATACAACTTTATTATGCACAATAAATTAAATTATATGAAACAACTCAATGCTATAAAGTTGGGTATCCCAGCAAAAAATACAAACTCAATAAAGAATATGCAAGTCGCAAGTCTGCATCGCGATAGCATCGCTTGGCAACAGCAACCTCTATTTATAGATTCTATTTATATCATTAGTTCAATTAGAGGCCTAGCCGAGCAAAAAGGTCTTACTTGCTGTTGGACTATTTATAGAGGATGATTTAAGTTTAGATCTGGTTTGAATGTATTTTTTTAAATCGTAGAAATTATGCACACCTTTAATCATTATATTTTGATTTAAATTTGAATTCGTTCAAACGTTGTCATGGGACTAATATTTGCTGACCAAGCATATAATTAGTATTAATTATAAATAAACCTATATTAATGCAGTAAAATTATAAGATGCACGCAACGTTTGTTTTAATTGAAGTTGTAATTAGTTTAACGCTAGTTTTATTTTATTTACCAACGACAAAAAGAGACAGAAATATATACTATTATACTATATTCTAGTAAATAACCGATATCTTATAAGAACAAATGTTTTTAATCTAACAAGTTTCTTTTAGTTACAACATAAATATTTTTGTTGCATAAATAGTGCACGTCGTAATAAATATTAAAATACCCACAACGTTGAATGCAATTTACAATGGATTATTCTCGACGTTAATTACCTGTTACAGTGAGCTGAAAAAAGTAACCTACATTACTGAACAGGTTCGAGTCAAGGCTATGCTATTTTTTGTAAAAAATACACTTGGATTTTATGGAGATGGTACATGGTATTCTTTTTTCTATTTTACTTTAGTTTTTGTGCATTTTTTGCAAGGTTTTCTTGTTATATTTTCTATTTGCATTATGATTTTAAATTTTCTGATACGTAGTGTTATTTTCGTCATTTTTTTAATGTAGAAACCTTAGTCCATGTAAATGAGACTTTATGTAGGAGTGTTGATTTATTTTTAAATGTTTTGTACTTCATTCTCCTTTAATTTTTATATAAGTACCATGTAAGGATACCTGTAAAATATTAATAATAATTTACCATACAATATTGACAGACTCCTACAGAACTTGTCGTAAAATTCTGACATGAAATTGCCTACTTAGTAATAAAATTCTCAATGGTCATTCGTGGGTTGGTGTAACATTACATTGTTTCCGTTTTTTTTATATTTAACAACCGTATTCTTAGTCTCTACTCATTTTTTACAAAACTCAGTTTTGCTTTTTGAAATTTCTGTAAAAATTTCTATGGAAGTTTCTATGGAGTGACTTAAGACTTAAGACAAGTTATGCCTCCTTACGAGACGAGTAAGTCACATATAGCATTTATGTTAAAACATTGCACACGTTTTAAAAAGCAATACACTTAGTAAATGTCAGTCTAGACTGCTAGTGCGGTATCATTTTTAAATTAGCTACTTCTTCTTCTTCTTATCGTGTCAATGCTACAACTGTATTTTGTTGTAACCCCACACACTAAACGCAATGAGGTAGTAAAAATCAACCTAGTCTGTGTAAAATTATATGTCAAACCAAGGAGGCAACTTAACAAAAGTTATGTTGAGATTGAGACTCACGGAGCGTGCATTAACGTTTTCCCAAGATATTTTGAGCTCATTTTTTTCTAAATTTATTGGATGTGTAACTTAAAAAAAGTAGATTTATGTCATTAATTTATAATAATAATACATATCTTTAAGGAGCTGCTGTAGACACAAAACACGGGAACTGAGTGGGAGTAAATTAAATGATAATACCACCGTGAAGTCAGAAACCATAAACTCTGTAATCTATACCCGTCTTCCCGGGTACAATGTCACCGTTTCCTTAAAAAGACTAAAAAAAATAAAAGTATCAAAAATCACGGTCACTGTACCCGCTCGCCTGTTTTAGTGGGAGTGGGTAGGCGGCCCGAGTGTAAGCGAGACAGATATAAAAATCTTCGCACCGTACACAAAATATAACGGTACGATGCGCGAGCGCCGTTCGACCTCAACTTTTTTTCATCAACCTCTTTTCCAATGATTTAATTTGATTTTCGACGAAAATTATATGGTTTTGAATTCAGGAACAGTTTATTTAACATCTGTTTCGGTCATTTATGGAGAGATGACTTTCTTTTTGGTCTGGCGTCGGATACAAGAGTGTGAAGTGGGATCTATTTTTAGAATGCTTTTTTTTCTTGGAATTTGATGTAGTTTTCTCAAAATTGCCCTTAGGATGCTTAGTTAAGGAACTGTACCGTACAGAATGTTAGGAATTTTTACTTAATATGTATTATAAATTTCAATTTATTTAGTTTGAAAATTTTTGATATCGCGCTTGGCGTCCGACTTATTCAAACGAATTTTTTGGTATTAATTATAAAATTATTTAAAAAGAAATGTTTTATTTTGAGTAAAAAAATATGTATTACGAATAGTAGTGAAGTTTTTTATTGATAAAATTTATTTTTGGATTGTTTAACTAATGTTTAAACTTCAGACCTGTTTTTCTCCTGACTCTACTTTTTGTTTTACAAAAGCAATTTTATTATTATTATTGTAATTAAACACCCCTTTTATTTATTGTTTCATTTATGTAAGTCATATCTTTTCTTTATTTTTACCATTTTGTAATAACTAATTATTATGCAAATATTGAATAAACTAGATTTTATTTTATTACCTAGTTTAGAGTCTAACTTTGTGTTTACTGCACCTACAATGATTCCTTCATTTTATTTTATTATTTATTACTTAGATACTAAACTTAAAATCATCAATCATCGTGAACACAAAATTAATTTAACTATACTTTAATAATAATGGGTGATCATAACCACTAATCAAGCAAGAAAAAATATAAGCAATCATTAACTGTTAATTATCTTAAGAATTGAAAAATAAATAACATTTTTTTTTGTTGCCTGAACGGGTGCAACGCCATCTAGTGACTTAACTAAAGTACTTAAGTACTTATAAAAAAAATATTAAACATCACCCACAAAATTGTTTTTTATAAATAATTGTAAAGTCATCTGACTTTCTTTTATTATCATCTAACTCATCAATAAAAAAGACATTCTGTAACAAGAATAAAATAAAGTAACTCTTACAAAATTAAAAAATAGTCTCATACAAAAATTAGGCAAATTATATTTTATTTTGTGTCGATTTATAAATACTATATCAATTAGCACAAACAGACACACGTCAGTTCTTGGTGGGAATCGAACCTACGGACCATAGCACAACTAGCTGTGACGCTTAAGAAATCCTAAAACAGACACTCCTCTCTTTTTTGGAAATCGGTTGATTAATTTTATTAAAAACCAACAAAATAAGTAGAAGGCTAAGTAGAAATGACAAATAGGAACTTTATCAACAATTTTAAGGTGTATATGATATAAGTAAAATTAAATGAAGTTTTTCTTTAATCTAAATCTAAACTAATACTATATAGAGGAAAGATTTGATTGTTTGTTTGTTTGTTTGCATCGAATAGGCTCCGAAACTACCGGACCGATTTTAAAAATTCTATCACTGTTGTGAAGCTCTATTATCTGCGCTGAACATAGGCTATATTATAATGATATTTTTATATAGGCTACCCGTGCGAAGCCGGGGCGTACTACTAAATGTGCAGTCAGGAAAAATTACGTAACACGATATTGTTACATTTAATTTTATATTTACATCTGTCTGACGTTAAGCTCATTTATGACTTGGACCCCTAATAAAAGCCAACCCTTACCTTGGACTGAAATGTCCCCTCCGAACCTTTACATATCTAGGGTTACCAGTGTTGCCATATCGATTTTTTAAAAATCCCTTTGTTTAAATTACCTACACAGTTACAAAATGCAAAATTACGGTATGGTTGTCTATAGCCTAAACATAAATGTACAAACTTTGAAAGAGTTTTTTTACCTACACAGTTACAAAATGCAAAATTACGGTATGGTGGTCTATAGCCTAAAAATAAATGTACAAACTTTGAAAGATAATGTTTTTTGGATAATTATTTTTAATAACATTTTAGGAGAGCCAATTGAAATGATCAAGACGTGAATAAAATTAAATAATGGTTGGTTAAACGGGGCTTTTTGAATTTAGTAAGGAATACCTACTTAGCCTCAGGCTATCGAGCTATCTTTAAATAAATAGATATATTCACGGATAATTCACACACACTCTAGTCCCAAACTAAGCAAAGCTTGTACCTACTATGGAAACTAGATTGCTGATAGAAAACTTAATTGTTTTTTTAAGCACTTAAAAAAAATTGTTTTATTTTATGTTTTCAGGTAGATAAAGTTAACATTTTTAAATTCATTAGTAATGTCGGCAGTTTGATAAAAAAAATAAAAAACAAACCAATTTGTCGGGTGGTAAGTACAGTATGGTAACCCTAGCACTAGGCGCATTTATCGTGTCAAAAAAAAACACATAAAGTAGACAAAGCGAGACAGATGCACATTTTAGAAAGAGAGAAAAGATCCCCCACGATCAGACTTTTTGATTTTGTGCGACGTTGCCACCCCGTGCATGCTTTAGAATGCATTCTAATTTTAAAATTATTGTACTTCGATTCAACGAGTGTTGAAACGTCAAGGGTCAGTTGACTTGATGGGGCACGAAGTGTTCCGTGACACAATAATTTACACATTTATTTTAAATCTTAGCAAAAAGTTTTTTACAATGTACATGGGTTATAAAAAAATACATATATTATAAAAAACTTAAAACTAAATTGCCGCCAGCAGCGGGGCGAGGCCCAAGCTACCGGTGGTTAGGGCTACAGATTGAGGAACCTCCGGACAATGCGTGCCGTGTCGAGGATCACTGCCGCATGCATCTGCCCCTCGAGCCAACCTTCTAGCGAGAGCCTCTTTACTTTAGATGTTGGTCGTAGCTTATTATTAATTTATAATAATAATATTTTGACATATTTTATTATTATACCTATAGCCATAGTATAGACAAAAAAAATGTGTTTTATAATTTATTTACGAAATGTTAAAACCAGCGGAATGCTCTGCTGATGTTGAGTAACCACTGACTATAATAAAAACTACCGTGACAGAACAAAAAAAGCAAAACGACAAGATAAAATGTACAATTTTTTTTTATGTTAAGTAAAGTTATACTTAAAAAAAATTGTACATTTTGTTCAATTTTTTTTAAGTGTATAAGTTAACTTATACACTTAACATAAGCAGAGCAAAAGCAACTATGTTCACTAAGGACGTGATCAGTAGGTAATGTATTGAACTATCACTGAGCACGTCCTTTCAGTAACAATGTTCAACCAATGCAATGTTATGGACTTAACATGAGTAGAGCCATAAGCTTACTCCATCAATATTTGCTTGTTTAAAACTTATTTTATCATGCTGTCGATAGGTGAGCTTTTCTGCTCCAGTTTTGGTGTAGTTTGTAGCCATTTCTGTTCTTAAAGTTGTCCACATGCTAATGGAGTTCCCATGAGAAGTTGAAAAAGCCTTTACTAGAAGTAGATCTTTTTGCCAGAAAGAGCTCTTCCGAGGAAATACTACTAATGTACGAATTTCTACCATTCAACAGTGTTGCTCGCAGTGAATAGATGACAGCGCAACAACCACATGACACTTACTTAACATCCATACGCTCTGAGACGTAAGGATGTTAAGTGTGGTTGTTATGTGTAGGTATGTGTTGTATGTGTATGTGTTGTATGTGTATGTGTTTTATGTGTATGGTGATGCCTTACTACATGCAATTACGATTCATAGAGGTTACCACTTAACATCAGGTGCACCATAAGCGTTATTCTCTTTATCCAATAAAATAGAATACTTATACGTTTTGTTCTAGGTTATTTTCAGTTACGCGGATCACTCTAGAGTTGTCCTAGGTTAGTACAATGTGTTAGTATGTCACATACCTATTTCCGGTATCACATCCTTCCATAATAATAAAATAAGTATCAATTGTACATCAGTTGTGTGTCTACGTACTCAAAATGACTTAGTTACCTACATTAGTTTAGGAATTTAGTACATTTTGTAAATACTGTAATAGGCGTAAGTTTGTTTGTGAATATGTTATTACAATTTGAATAGTACTTAAGAATTAAGTAATTAAGGTAAAATAATCAATGTAAAATAAATAATATGTTCTGCTTTTAAGTTTTTATGATAAAAAATGTATCAAATAAAAAAAGCAATATCGGTTAACCTAGGACAAAAACTGAAGCTACCAAATAAATAAATCTCTTTTTAATTTCTTTATAAGGATTAAATAATGGAAAAATGATAGGAACCAGACAGTTAATTTCTTGCCCATTTTTCAACGCTCTGGTTGCGAGGAAAATCTAGAATCACCTAGTATATACCATGATTCTAAATGATTCGCGTGGTTCTACTGAATAAAGTATAAGTTTTACTGAATATAGGTAACTATTTTAAAATCAAAGTAACCAACAGGACACCTAGACACTCCGTCACCAGTTCTGTTCGAGATTAAATCAGCGCGCTCTGGTGAACGACCTACGCAGTCCACGTCACATGACCTTGATTCGGCATTAGGTATTTAGTTACAATGTATTTGCAACACTCAACAACACTATCAGTAATGCCCAGCTATAACTCTATTACTAAAAGACGAAACACCATTCGTAGGCTTTTGCATTGTCTGGGCAATTCGCACATTTTGTGTTTAAGACTGCTACGAAACGCAGAAGACTAAGGATATTATTTCGATGTTTCCGGCATGTTTTTTTCATTCTACGATCATAAGATATACTGTATTGGAAAGTCATTGATCAAACTTGGTCTTATAAGTAGAGAACACCATTTCCAACTCAGTACCAAGCAGACGAAACCGCGAATGAAGTCTAGTTTAAAACCAACCTGTTACGACTTGTGAAAACCAAGACATTGATCAATTACAGCAGACGGTAGACATCCACGCAACCTGTATAATTATCTAATTAATATTATTGCCACTATTGCTGACTTGGCGCCGAGTTGCTGCCTAAATGTCAGCATCCGTCTGAAGATCTAGGTCACGCTGCGTGAAAGCTGGTCGTGATGTTGATAGCGTTGGACGTGTCTGTAACTACCTTAAAAGTCTGAACAACTATTGTAATTTGCAACCTGCATCTTATGCAACCAAAGGGAATCATCATATGAAGGGCTCTTCTGTCATTTTGTATTTGATCGGAGTATTAGAATAATAGACCTGCATCGGCCTTGCAGCTGTTTTTTTTACTAAGATCTTATTTGTTGTCTAAAAAAAGACCTTAGTGTGGGGTGATGACAGCATAAGAACTTGAATAAAGTAGGTCGAGAGATAAGATGATATCAATCATTGAAGAGAGAGTCTTGAGCTCTATTGATGCCTTTTAAATAACACGAGTATGTACACGACAATGGGATATTTTCGACGAAACCGACACCAACCAAGAGAGGTTGGTGTCGGCCTAGGCGGCTGCTTCGACAAGCAAGACCAAAAATATGTGTGTCCTAACTAAGATAGTAGTGTCAAAGCAGCTGAGTACTTGGTACTCTATATCTCATCTGCTCCGTATCAGTCTACTCATTCATCTTCTTTTTTTTTCCTGACCCTTTTTCTTTTATATCTACAGATGGTAACCCTTTCAGAGTAATTTGTGTGTTACAGTAAAACAAATAAATGTTTCATCTATCTACCTTAAGTTATCTATGCAGTCTTGAGGGAATTTAATTGTGACCTTACAGTGCCACGAGTTTAAGTTGGGATGCCAAGTCAATGAATCAACCCACTGATTATATTAAGATCCTTCTATAACGTAAATCGTGTGAATACATAATGTTAGTTGCTATAGGTAGCTATATAGATTGCGTGGTAATCGGCGCCTGTATCTGGCGCCAGACTAGACCGCGTGCTTACCATTGAACTACAGAGACAGCTTAGGTAGGTTCTTAGTCAATATTTATGCCATATAAATAAGATATAGTAGCTTACGGCCTTTCAAAGGCAGTGCAATCTACGAAGAACTTCATACCAAAAACTAAGGATACCAAGTCATTTCCCCAGAGTTTGCATAGTCCTTATGCAACTATGATTATAGCAGTCTGGCTGACTTAACGAGATCACAAGCTCGAGGGAATACCATAAATCTAATAAATCTAAATTGAAGTTTCATATCAGCATTAGATTTTATTTTTTTATAAGAATGATGATACAAATAATGATAGGAACCAGGCCGTGGTTTCTTGCCCGTTCTTCTAGGCTCTGGTTGTGAGGAACTGGCATCTAGATCATTTTAGTTAGACGATTCTTAATGATATTTATGATTTTACGAAATAAATAATACTTGACTTTTGACTCTATATGTAGAAGTTAAAGTTCCCGCAATAACTTAGAAATTTGGAAAGTAGCCGTTGATGGTTCTTCTATTGTGGTTTCGTTATTGTGGTTTATTGTGTATCCAGTTCTTCATGACAGAGCTCAAAATACCTATGGATATTTAATGATCGTACTGAATAATGTTGAATTAACTGACTTGTATGTTTAAATTAATTATTTAATCAATATATATATGGGGTGGGAGAAAGAAACCACGCGGTCCACTCTGGTAACAGCTAGATCCGGTAACGCAGGGTCTAGTCTGGCTAATTCTTTCGACACAATGGCACAACAACAACCTCAACATCATGACTCGTACTTGGTGTAGGGTTGTTTGTGTTGACCATTGACACGCAAGAAGAAGAAGAATATATTTTGAGAAGTTTTTCCACATTTTCTTATTATTTTTATTTCTTGATAGAAAGTTACCATGTATCTTATGTAATAGTCTTACTTCATCCTCAACAGACTCAATGGAAGACACGCGCTAGTTATTACCATGCTGAGTTGAGACCATTTCAAGTCTGTACTACCTTTTTTTGAACTATTACTACTAACGGCCGGTTTCGATGATCAACGAAAAAATTAAACAATTACTACGTGTCAAACTCGGATCAATCGTGATTTGGGTTTCCAGAAACCGGCCGTAAGTACTATGAGATCGTATTTGTGTTATTTTTATTTGGAGTTGCAAATAAAGTGTTTGATTTTTGATTGCAAACCGAACTAAATACAGAACTATGACTCATGTCATTCATTACTCATTTACGAATCCTGAGGAAAGAAATTAAAAATTTAAATAAGTACACTTCACCTGCGTTGACTGTATTACCCAACCAGCATTATTAGGAGTATTAGGTTAAGTAGTTTAGTAAGTTGCTTGTGCGATTTTAATTTAATTGTACATTCATGCCTTTTGTTTTATGTAAATAATTTTACAAACTATAAATACATTTTAGGGGAAAAAAAGGTATTATTGATAGATTTTAAATTAAATAAATACGAAATGCATTTGTGTTAGCAAATACTCTGTTTGCCATCACTTAAATTCAAGTGTTATTTAATATTTAGTTCTTGGTGCATATACGTATATATAACTCTACCTACATGTTTTGAAATCTAACCCACAACATGGTAGGCAGAGCTGCCAATTGAGCTCTACCTTCCATCTTCCTTCCTGTTTGTGTGGGTTTGATTCCCAAACATGTACTTACAAAAATACACAGATATGTATTTTATTTGACATAAAAATTTAAGCGATCTCGCTGTTAAGCGTAGGTACGGTAATTTTAAAATAATAGGGTGTTTCTATAAATAGGGTATTTACAAGATTAAAAATATCGCTGTGTTTTACTCAATCCTATAACTAAATGAGCGTTAAGTTACAATTTTGAAAAAGTTTCTACGTCTAGAACTATTCATGCAAAGGAGTCAAGTTAAGAGTAAACTTAGAAAAACTATGAGAGCTACATCGCTGATAGAATGCTGATACTTTTTTTATGTAAGTACTTAGAATAGTTTCAAAGTTAATACACCTAAGTTTTTATTGTTCCCAATAAACTATTGTTTTTTTTTTTAATACATTGTTACATTTAGGCGTAGAACATTCTCGGTGGAGATTGAACCTACCACCCACAGCATGGAAAGCAGAGCTACTAACTGAACTGTAGCTTAACCACATAAGCTACATTTAAGTTACTATTCCTTCCCGATTCCGTGAATAGTTCCCGCCCCTAGACCATACATACAAAGGAGTCCATAGACCAATAGTTCCATAGATCTGACAGTCGTCTGATTGGCCGGCGTGTGCGTCTCCCGCCCTTTGCAGAGCGACAACGTCGCAATCGCAAAGCCCTTTTAGGATTCCGTACATTTTTCATAATAAAAAAAAAACATTTTTTTATGACTATGTACAAAAATATAGAAAACTGACGAAATACAAACATAGAATACATAGTAACACCCAGACACAACAAATATTCATGTTCATCACACAAACATTTGCCCTGGGTGGCTTTAGGCTTTAGTTTTCATCAAATCTCTCTCTCTGTGGTCAACACTTCATGTCTGAAGATCGTGATGAGATGACTAATGATAAAATAATCTTTGTCGTCATCATTAAATGAACGGTTTGCCTCTATCGGTTTCTGTCTGTGGCCTTTCTAAGTACATACTTAATTCTAACTAAATAAATATAGTTTTCCTTAATTATTGTATGTGCAATAACTGCATTTATGTAATTATGGATGTATTATAAAATTTTTGTGTTTATGTTGATTTTATCGTATGTTTATATATAGCTAGGCCTTAATACCCCCACCAATTAATACTTGCTCTAAAATGTATAACTTTTTTTTTGTCATTATTAATCTTATGTCAAATAATAACAATAAATATATTAAGAAATAAACGGAACTTTGTGAAAGGGACCCGTGTCCATATTTTGTTTCTAGGAACTACACACTGGTTTATTTTTTGTCCTACCCGTCTACCCGTCCTTGTGCTCCATTGGCTACCTTTTTGGATATCCTATTTTAAGTGAGAATATAACGCCCTTTTCTTCACATAATGTAACGATTTACATATTTTGTGGAAGTTAAGATGTATCTTTTTTTATAGATTTTAGATCGTGTTAGGATTCTTAGATAATTGTAATGTTACTTAGATTAGGTGATGGGACGCTAATGAAAACCGTATTTTTAATCGGTTATAAAGCCCCAATTTGGCTTTATATTTATTACTAGTTATATTTATTATTTTTATCTATTATTTTTCTCTCTCTCTTTCTCTTTTTTCTCTTTTTCTCTATTATTTTTCGATGTGGATTATCTCAGAACTTAACATTTAAACCGTTTTCAAAAATGCCTAAAATTGTCTTCCAAAAGGTTGCAAAAACTATAAATTCTATGTAAGTATGTATTTACATAATAAATGTAAGTATATAAGTATTCTATCAGCAGTCTAGTACCCACAGTAGGTACAAGAGTTGCGCTTAGTTTGGGACTAGAGGGTGATGTGTGAAATGTCCGTGAATATTTATTTAATTAATTACAAACGTGAATAAATGTTACAAACAACAACGTCTCGGCATCACAAAGGTCAATGTACGATAGCACACTGGTTATCTGTATGTAATTAGCTTATCGTATGTCCACGCCCACTTCTGGGACAGTCTTTGAACCATGGATGGAGAGGTATGGTTGACCGAGTGTCAACCATGCCTCTCCGTCAGGCAAGTTATTGTAGAGAATTCAATTCAATTGTAAATGTTGGACAATCCACACAACATCATCTAGCCACAAGCTAAGCAGAGCTTGTGTTATGGGTACCTACTAGAAGACTGACATACTTACATTACATAATTAGATATTTTTATTATACATATTAAATACCCAGAACACCCGGAATAAATATTTGCAGATCGACGCAGAAGGTTGCGGGTTCGCCCGCCGCGCCACATCGGTCGTCTTTGTAATTCGTAATTATGTATATCAGTTTTAATCATATTTTTATATATGTTATGCAAATACTTCGGCTTAATGATTCTTTCTTTGTTTGGTATATCGTACCTACTTAAGAGATGGTCACATATTATACGTATGCTATCAGCAATCTAGTCTGGGTCGTAGGCTCGATCCCCAACAAGAACAAGTTTGTGTTACGAGCACTAAGGGTCCCCGCAAACTGCAGACTTTTTATCGGCCGATAGTTTGGTCGGCTTCTTAATCAGTATGAATATGCGCACATTAGGTACCTACAGTGATTCAGTCTTCATACTGATTAAGAAGCCGACCAAACTATCAGCCGATAAAAAGTCTGCAGTCTGCGGGGACTCTAACAGTTCTGTTTTGGTGTTCCCATAGTACAAGCTTTGCTTAGTTTGGGACTATAGCGCGTTGTGCGAAATGTTCACGAATATTTATTTATTTACAAAGTTAAATAATTTATGAATAAATTAATATTTCACACCTCAAACTCTAGTCCTATACTAAGCAGCCTCTGTGTCACTAGTACTACTAAAATGTACAAATGTGTAATTTGTAGTTCAAATTAATATCACTAGTACTACCAGGCAAAGCAATATGGGAACACCCAGACCGAACTATTAGTGCAAAGTTTTGTTCTTGGTGGGGATCGAGCCCACGACCCACAGCATGGAAGGCAGAGCTACTACCAACTGGGAGGGTATCCTGACAACTGAAATGTTTTTGAACTGTTATTTGATCAAATTGCAGTTCAGTTTTCTTTTTCGTCTTTTATTGATATTTTGATCGATTTTCATACCGTTTGATAGAATTAACGAAAAATCAGGTAGGTCATGCTTAAATCAGGTAGGCCTTGCTCAAATCGTCATTTTTAACAGCTCAGTCATAATTTTATAAAGCTCAGTCACGTCAGTCCACAAATATGCCACGGAATACTGATGAGTTACTATAGTTAAATCATCGGAAACTGAACTGCAACTGAAAGGGTATTCGGTCACGCAAATGTCCCCTTGCTGGATAGCCCCTCTGACCTGTGACGCTTGTATATGATGCATAGGCCTATTTTATTGTAGATTAAATTTAAGGGTTTTCCATTATGTAAAGTGAATGACTAACTATGATACAAAGTTTTTGACCGCATTGGTAATTCCAACCCGGTCAGGTCAAATGGCCCGACTGTCAAATGTTCAGGTACTGGCTGGAATTTCAGCTCACAAACGTTCAACACCAGTTTTGTCAAACTCGAAACACACGGGAAAAGTTAAAAGTTTTTCTTAGTGCAAAACTAAAGTACTATGATACTTTAGTTTTGCACTAAGAAAAACTTTTAACTTTTCCCGTGTGTTTCGAGTTTGACAAAACTGGTGTTGAACGTTTGTGAGCTGAAATTCCAGCCAGTACCTGAACATTTGACAGTCGGGCCATTTGACCTGACCGGGTCAAACGGCCTGAAACACGCTTGAAGGTCTCGTGAAATCATGTGGACTGGCCCATTTTGCTCTCAAAGTTGAATTAGTTTGTGAGATGTTGTGTAGACTAATTAGTCTTCAAAGCTCTTGTATATTATGTATAATTACTCATATGTAAGTATACTAATATTATAAAGAAGTTAAGTTTGTGTGTTTGTATATTTGTTAAATTGTAAGGCGTAATCTCGGAATCTACTGAACCGATTTTAAAAATTCTTTCACCAATCGAAAGCCACATTATTGTTGAGTGTCCGGTTAATTATATAAAAATCCGAAAAATTAAAGGTGAACTTTTACGTGGTAGTTCGTTTTGCAAAGTGAATCGGTTCTTCTCGTCTCTGGTCGCGTGGAACTGGTTTCTAGAGTATCTTTAAGAGTATTCTAAATTATTTGTGTGATTTTACGGAGTAGGTATTGAATATTTTGACTTGTTTTATTGAGATTAAGAACTCTTTTTACAGATTGACCTATTTATGGAGCTACTAATAGATATTTAGGTGCGTATAAAAATTACGTTATAGCATTTTAAAAACGTGTACGAAGTTATAATAATAGTTAGTTCATGAAATTACGATGAAAATTCCGCATATCGATTTTAAGGTTAAATTTTGTTATCTACAAACCATAGACAATTTCGACAGTGAGAAAAAAAGAAGAAATCTTTGCTATAGATTAAAGTAAAGCTAAAGTTGATATTCTGATAAGTAAACGGTAATAAATAAATATAAAAAAAAAATAACTTTCGCTCAATGAATTTTTTGTCTTTAAATTACCTTTATTTTTACTAATTTTATTTATCCATAATTATTAGTAAGACAGTTCTTTCCTAGTTAATATCAATGTTCTTATTTCGATTAGAAATTAATAAGTTTCAAATGTGACGCAACGCGTTCCATTTTTAAATTTCCTTTGTTCCGTCGATTTAGATTTTGACAAAGAAACATTTTGAATTCTACCTAATATTTATTAGAAGTTTTTTTTTATTCTGTTCTTATTATAAAACAATGATTGTTTAGTTTTAATTATAGATGCAGGATATTGCTAACAATTTTCTTGATGCCAGCATGAGGGAAGGGGACGCCCATTTTCAAAATGGCGACCTATGACGTAACCATTGATTTAACAGCGATTACACAAAATCTAATTGAAAACTTTTTTAAATATAATAAATTAAGCTTTTTTACATCAAACCCATGGAAAGCACTAAGGTTTTTGTAAATATAGAGTAAGTTTTATGTATTTGTTTATTTAATTAATTTCAAGAGTTTTTTCGCCGTTGATGCATTTAAAAAGTATTCTGACATGAAATGTAAGTACCTATTCGCATTTGGATTTGAATATTGAAGCACGCTCTGACGTATGCAATTACATTGAATTTATTGATGTCACCAACAAAGACTTACTTTGAAACTGCGATTCCATGTAGTGATTCACCAATAAACAGCTTACCTAGGTCAATAAAATTAATCACAAAACATAACTTAGTTCTATGTTAAAATTAATTAGAATACCAAAATCCACTCACCTCGCTTAACCCAACATGGCGGCCGGGAACAAAGAGACGCTGAATAAACTGAAATCCCGCTCAAAACTACGCCAAATCAAGGAGGATGACGAGCAATTATCACTTTTTATTATTTTTTCCTCATTTTTCTTTGTTCGCGAGGAGACATGCATCCCGCTAGCTGCATCGGTACAGACTGGGTAGGGCTCCGCGCACACATTGACAAAATGCACACAAATGCACATAGCTTGCACTTGTGTGCAGTGCGTGCATACACGGCTGGCGAAAGCAGGAGTTCGGTACAAGGCTCGTAGCAACAGCGGTTTAAATGTTCGAATTTTAAAATTATGGTTTTGACCGAAAAACGACGCGCAGCTTTAAGAAATGTGTTTTTAAACTGGCCAAAAAGTTTTTATTATTTTTTTAATATAAATGTTTTTGAAAGTAACTCATTCAGTTTATTGAATAAAAGTAGGTACTTATATATAATAAAAAAATTAAATCGTAATCCTAAGTAAACCAGTAGGCACTTAGACCTATGTCCTTATTTTCCACAGTCACTTATTATATCGAACTAAAAATCGGGTTTTTGTAAATATACAAGTCTTATTTCGTGAGTTTATTTCTATAAATCTTAACAAAAACAAAACAGCTGCGTTTTTTTTAATCTAGTTATTATTAATATGCAATTTAGGTCGATATGGTTTGGTATAAAAGTACTTCATGACATAGTAAATTTTACACCTCAACTTAGATTAGGTTGTAATATAAATATATCTAGGCGTCAGCTTAGTTCAGGGCTAGATGGCGTTGTGAATTGTCTTCGAATAAACGAATAATGACTAATTTTAGTCATTTCTATCAGTAAAATCTCAAGGATCATGTAGAATCATCATATATACTCATAATTAAGTGCCAGTTCTTCGCAACCAGAGCCTGAACGGGCACATAACTTATAACCATATTTTTTAAAAAAATACTTTTAGCAATTATTTTGTGCCTTTAAAAACCTTAAAAAGGTTTCAACTAGCATATGGTGAAGGAACTACCGTTTATTGTATAATTTTCACAATTAATATTACTGCCCAACGAACCAATTATTATTATACCCTATATTTTGACACCCTGTATAATTAATAATATATTAGCGCATTCATTAATAGGAATGATATATAGGTAGAGTTAAAAAATGTGGAAACTCGAACAGTTGGAAGGTACGTTTTCGATTGGTCATGGATCAGTTCAGCTATCTATAGATCATTTGCTACCACGTGCGCACTGTGGCATGTGTAATAGAGAGATACAAATAGTAAATTTAACAAAACATATTCAAATAATTAATACATTTCTTTCTACGATAACTTAGACTGCAGCAGTCTATGATGAAATAATACGAAATTTTATTAAGTTTATTAACAAAGAAAGTGAAAATGCAGGTGAGTTAGTATTTATTCCTTTCTTTATTTATTTGTATATGGTTGAAAATAATCCGAAATATAATTTACTTAAACGAAAAAAAATAATATAATGCATAATAGACATTTCACAACAAATTAATCATTTTGAGGTTATGCTGAGTTTATTAGTAATAGAAATACTTTGAGATTATTTTTTAATATTCTATCCGTTGTTTTCTTTAATTGGTTAAATTGGTAGGATCACCTAACAAAAAAAACTAATTTGTCACATTTTTCCACATTAAGTAAGTATGAATCAATATACTTAGAGTAGATTAGATTCCAACAAAATGTTAGCTACCCCTTTCTCAACTATCACAGCCTTCTATGTGTGGGTGTTCTATGATAAACCTTGCTGTGTATGTGTGGGTGGCCTGAACAAGAACCATAGACAAAAGAGTAGGTAATACCTAGATAATATAGAAGTACTAGATCTGTTGTATCACTAAGATCCTATTATTTTTTTATTCTTTAACTAGCTGTTCCCGCCGCGACTTCGTCCGCGTGCCGTTTTAAGAGATTTTGCTATAACCCATTACTATCTTCTTATGAAGAAAATTGATGGTAAAGAGCAGTCTATGACGGAAAACTTAATAGTTTAATTTGGTGTTTCTATACCGATTTCTGTGATTATTTTTTTATTGAATAGGTAGGTAATAATGTTAACTTTTAAAAATTAACTTTAAAATTAGGGATGAGTGAGAGTATTATAAAAAGTAAACAATTATAATCAGAATGCTCCGAACTGCTAAGCTATCAGGAGTTACACGTGTTATTGTGAGACAACCACAAAAGATAGACATATGCTGTTGCGGGATATTTTTTAGACAATTTTATCGAAACCAAACGAAACCGGCACATTGAAAGTGCCGAATTTAGCGGGTAGTTTGTAATTGTTATGGCACTTTTTTTTATACTTGCGTACATGTGTGTTACAAATTGTTTGGCTGTTAGGAACTATTTTGTATTGTAAGTTTTAATGTTTCTCAATAAGTGAAAAATGTAATTTTCTTTGAGAAATAAATTATCTATAACCATATGTAGAATATTTCCGTCCTACGTGATTTCTATGAAACTTTAACCATTAAGGCTGCACACGCGACGGAAGCTTAAAAAATGGAGTAACTGTTAAAGTAGATATAAGTACCTACTGTAGGATCGAATAAAACCAGTTACAATAAATAAACAAATATTAGTAAAGAATATATTTAGTCAAGTGAAGATAGTAACATTGATGACAATCAACAACGTTTAGGTTGCTATGGTAACATCTAAGGCTGGTGATAGATATTAAAGGAGTACTATTCCTAACATCCACCTCTCTTTATAATGCCAGCCATCTTCTTGAGACTTTCAATTCTAGGCCCATAAAGTGGTTTGGTGAGCATATCAGCAATCTGCCTGGTTGCTGACACATGGCAGATGGTAATGCTTCCATCTTGAACACATTCTCGTATAAAGAATGATCGTATCCTTATGTTTTTGGTCATTTGGTGGAATTCTGGCGGATTCTTAGCCATCTTAATTGCTGATATCTTTCATGATCTTTTGAAGCCAAATAATCTCGCTAGCAGTTTAACTTGCTGCCACTATTTCTGCCTCGGTGGATGAAATCGCTACTGTGCTCTGGCGTTTACTATTCCAGGATATTAGACCTCCAGCATACATACAAATAATGCCTGAGGTAGACCTTCCAGTTTCATGATCACCTCCGTGGTCAGCGTCACATTCTAAACTATGATTATTTCCTGGCTTGTAAACGATGCCTTCTTCTATAGTCACTTTCAAGTATCGCATTATGCTCTTGATATTGATGATGTTCTCCCTTGTAGGTTTATCTAAATTTCGAGATACAACACTGACAGCAAAGGCTATGTCAGGCCTCGTGCTTGTCATCAAATAAGCTAGTGATCCAACAGCTTCACGGTACGGGAAGTTCACAGAAACTTCATTAACATCTTGAGCATTATTTGCTTTTAAAATTGGTGTTGGCACTGGCTTACATTTCTCCATGACAAACCTTTGCAATATGCGAGCGATGTACGATTTCTGATGCAGTAAAGTAGAACCATCAGGGTACCTTAACCACGCTCTGCTACCATGTTAAAGCAGATATAGATACTGTAGAATCGAATAAAACGGTTACAATAAATAAACGAATATTATTAACGTATACTGTAAAGAATATATTTAGTCAAGTGAAGATAGTGACATTGATGACAATCAACAACGTTTGGTTGCTATGGTAACATCTAAGGCTGGTTATAGATATTAAAGGAGTATCTATTCCTAACAGTAACTTCTCCCGTTTTTTCAACATTTCCCTTCACTACTCCGCTCCTATTGATTGTAGCGTGATGAAAAGTATCCTATAAGTTGCTCAAGAGTATGAAGAATAATTGTACTAAGTTTCGTTAAAATCCGTCCAGTAGTTTTTGTTTCTATAAGGAACATACATACAGACAGACAGACAGACAGACAGACAGACAGACAAAAATTTTACTGATTGCATTTTTGGCATCAGTATCGATCACTAATCACCCCCTGATAGTTTTTTTGAAAATATATTTAATGTACAGAATTGACCTCTCTACAGTTTTATTATAATATTCTTTAATAATTACATCAAAATTGAATAAAACCAACTTCAAGCGTCATCGACAAGTAATAAACACTATTTTTTAAAGATTAATAAGCACTAGTCAGATCTTAATGAAATTTTTATTGGACCATTTCCAAAGTATGATCTACCTAACATAAAAATAATCATCAAAATTGGTGTATAATTGGCGGAGTAATCGCCTAACATACATACGAAAAAAAAACACTGAGTTGGGAACATCCATTTTTAAAGTCGGTTGACAACCTCTTTGAGCAAGTGATAGAATAAGGAGATAAAAAATCTCAAGTGGCAACCCACAGATAGCCTTACCGAGCACGTTCATAAAGGACGTGTCCTGAAAAGTAACGTAGAATGTTCAAATGTTTAAAATGCTATTTTAGTGACACAAGTAGGTAGCCCTGGCAACTTTTCGGGGTAACTTAAATTCTAGATCAATATTTAGAAAGGTATCTTTTATCCCTTTCTTGGACACTGCGGGTCAATGACCCGACTGCACTAGTGGGCGGGGTGTGAATTTTAATTCCATACTTAATTTTTCAATCTAGGTTGCCTGGAAGATATTTAATAAATTAATAATGCTGGACAATCCACACAACATCATCTAGCCCCAAGCTAAGCAGAGCTTGTGTTATGGGTGCTAGAAGACGGACATACTTAATACAATACCTAAAACATCGTTATATATTTTTATAATACTTAAGTACATAATATAAAATACCCAGAACACCCGGAATAAATATTTACAGATCGTACAAACATTTTTATTTTATTTTAATTTTATTATTTGTGTGTATGTTATGCAATAATTTCGCTAATTATGAAACGGTTTTGATTATTCTTTCTTTGTTTGGTAGTTCACTTTATGGGTGCCGCTGCGGGTGCTATAACATACACATTTCGATCGCAAACAACCAATATGCCATTTTGAACCTTATAACAACGGTATAAAGACCAAGTTTTAAATCCTGGAAGGCTCTAGTTTAATATATTTCATCATACGATTTACAATGATGTATTTTTCATAAATGTACGTAAATCTTCAAAAAACAACATCCCCAATTCTATTTGTTCTTAAGAAGAAAAACAAATTACTTATCTTATATTTCTTTTCGCAATATAAAAATATATTAAAAAAATCTTCCGCATAGATTCTTTCATTCAGCATAAATTCATCCCTCTATAAACTGATTTCTTTAAGTAATCGCAAAAAAAACATCTTCGATGCACTTAGCAACAGACTTTCAAGAAACAGTGATATGTGAATATAGGTCTTATGGTTATAGAAACTGAGTCGATATTTCAAAGTACGATCATTGAAAAAAGTCGCGCGAAAGTAGTCCTTGTTTATATGTAGTTAAAGTGCATTTGCTGAAATAAAAACTTGCAGAATAAAACCGGCTCTGGAATAATTGATAAGATTTTGCTTGCGTTCTGTTGGCTTTTTAGGGTTCTACTTATAAAGGTAATATTAACCATAACATTTTTTGTATAAAAAAAATAGCTCAGTACCCCAAGTACGATTTTGTGCGCCTCTAGCAGATATCTTGAGAAGCTTGGATTCGCTCGGCGATCGCGTCTCTGCGAGCCGTGTGTGCACAAACTCGTACTTGGGGTACTGTTAGCTCTGCCTTCCATGTTGTGGATTGTGGGTTTGTTTCCCATTCCAAGAAATACACAAACATTTCACACAACGCCTGATTCCCATTAAGAACACATGTATAGACATTTCACACAACGCCATTTATTGCCAAACTAACTAAACCTTGGAATATGGGGACTTATTATAAAGTTTTTTTTTTAAATAACTATAAAGAATAAGTACATAGCAACACCATGGATGTAGAGGGAGTCCAAAGAAAAGATGGATGGACTGTGTGAATGATGACATGTGTAAGAAAGGTGTGAGCATTGAGATGACGTCTGATAGAGGAGAGTGGAAGAAGAGGACGTGTTGTACTGACCCCACATTATGTGGGACAAGGTGATGATGAATACATAGCAACACCCATACACAAAACAGACCATGCTTGCGATCATACCAAATCAAAACTAGCTTCGGTCGCTTGATCAATCAAAAATATGCAGAACCTGTCACCCCACGTCCTACTCACGCTTGTCAAGTTCCGCTGGAGTCCCACAAGGCATGCTCCTTGAACCCGATTTGTTTAACGACCTTGCGATTTTACACTCATTTTATAATAAACTTTTGACTACATACTTTATTTAGCTAAGTTATAAGTTTTAAATCCTCATGAAATTCATTCATTCGTCGTATCAATGGTTCATCCTTAAACTATTCTACTCCAGTGAGTGGCAACTTCAATGGCCTTATCGGATGCCCTCATAAGATCAGCTTTAGTGCATATGGGCAGGACAGCAAGTGCAGCATGGTTTGAGTAGGAGCACCACACTCACACTGAACTTCAGACGGGTCTATTATACCCCAATATAATACGGGTCTATTATCGTAGACCGCATCGTCACTTAACATCAGGTGAGGTCGCGGTCAAACGATTGCCTATAACTTGTGAAAAAAAAAAACCCCACTTAGCTAGGGTCTATTATACAAACTGCTCTTGCACCAAATCTCATGAAATTAAACACAGACTAATTTTCTAAGCTAAGATAAAAAACTACTGATTACTAGCTGATGCTCGCAACTTGTTCTTATTATATTTTGGATAATTCACACGATATCTCTATAAATTATAGCGTAGGTATCTGTTATTCTGATGTAGGTATAAGCTATATTATTGTAGTTTCATTAAAATCCATTTAGTAGTTTTTACGTGAAAGAGTAACAAAGAAACACACATGGTCTTATGTGTTTTACACTTTCACGCAAAAACTACTGAATTGTCCAGAATATTACGATAGTAAGACGAAGTCGAAGGCATCAGCTAGTAAAATGACTAGGTTTACTTACATAAGTTCAATAACTCTTTAATAAAGATACAATAAAGAATTTATTATTTTTTGCTTTTCAGTTTTTACAATGGTTTTTTTTTCTAATGTTTATATCTAAGACCTAAGAAAATCTAACGGCCGGTTTCTGAAACGTTGATCAACCAATAAATCAAATTACAATGTGTCAAAACTCAGATCAATCATAATTTGAGTTGCTCAAACGCTGTCATCTGATCTTTTGTTAAAAATTTCGCAGATGACAAGAGTTTGCAACCCAAATCACGATTGATCCGAGTTTTGACAATGTAATTTGATTTTTTGGTTAATCAACGTTTCAGAAACCGGCCGTTAGTCTGTGGTGTATCATGGGATTTACTCATCTTATATAAATCCTTCTTGAAAGGAAAACTTACTGCTAAAAGTATTGTCTAACAGTCTTTCTAGTTGAACAAGTTTGGAGTTTGGAGACTAGATGGCGTTGTACTTCAAAGCCATTTGGAACTATGTTTCATTAATAAAAATTCATTAAACTCACCACCCAGACACAACATTGTCAACTGACAGTTCTTGTAGGATCTGTTCACTAGGAACTAGCATCTAAAATCTAGTTCACATCTAGAATCTAGATGAATATCTAGATTTAATAGACTAGAATCACCTAGTATGATTTTAAATGATCCGCGTGAAACTGAATAAATAATTTTAGACTGCGACTGACTGTGACAGTTGAAATGCCAGCCTTAACTATTTCAGGAAAATGCTGAAATGATGGTGTACAGAACAGAACCAGTGTTACAAAACACCCCAGACGTAACACAAGGCAATTCAGCAAAGCATGGATGTACCTGGCAGGTCGTTGACCTGACGAGAGCTGGCCTTAGTGAGGCGTGGTTAGTGTTACCGCGGACGCGGACGCGGATTTACTTATAACATGTAAAATGTAAAAGAAATCTGACTTCAATAAGTGATATAAATACGATTTGTTACGATTACTCACGAAGATCTTGATCATATAATAATGGCGTCAAAAATATATTTAAAAATCACTAATTGCATACAAAAATTAAAAATAGGTAAAAAAGAATCAAACAAAATGCTGTACCGTTGTAAAAGACTGTGCCGCAGTTGCCAACGCCCACCTCCAAAGATTTTTATTTAAATTATATAGATTTCGAAAATCACCCGCATTAGGTATAATAAAAAAGGAATCATCAAAATCGGTTCTTCCAGTCAAAAATCTGAGGCACACATATAAAGTTGACGACCGATGTGGCGCGGTGGGCGATGGCCCGCTTGCGACGCGGAAGGTTGCGGGTTCGATTCCCGCCCTGGGATAAATGTTTGTATGATCTGCAAATATTTATTCCGGGTGTTCTGGGTATTTTATATGTATAATAAAAAAATATATCTATCTATTTAATGTATTGTATTAAGTATGTCAGTCTTCTAGTACTCATAACACAAGCTCTGCTTAGTATGGGGCTAGATGATGTTGTGTGGATTGTCCAGCATTATTTATTTATTTATTTATTTAACTGTTGAATTGAAAAGTTGGTAATTTTCTTCCTTTTTCTGAAAATCGTGTGAATAAAGTCATGAGATGCGAATAGAGAAAAAAAGGTTGGATTATGTAAAATATACTTAATATAAATTTGAGACGAATGTATTATACTTTCATGTATAAATCATTTTTTTTTTCGAACTAACATAAGTAATTCAGTACAATGCCTTATCGCTTAAAGCGAATGTAACATGAAATAACAGCGTATTTAAAAACGCCATCAGTCCGCGTCCAAACAAGTCCCGACACAGAGCGGGCTCAGACGGCATCTCCATTCTCTTTCACTCATCACATTTCAGATTCATCCGTCTCTTTTGCACCCACCACGCTTAACCACCAAATATGGATTTTGGAAGAACTTACATGAAGCTTTTAGAGAAAACTGCACTATTTTCTACGGGTTCGTTCTACCTTTATACATTCAAGATTAAAATCTAGTGTTTAATTAATTTTGCTCTCACAAAACCCAAGGATTTCCCTGTAACTACCCTTATAAACCTTTATAGATCAGATATGTTGAGGACTGGATTAGTCAAGCAAGGTGTAGGTTCGTTTCCTTCTGAACGTGCGTTACCCAAGTACTCAACCATTTTTAACCGACTTCAAAAAAAGAGGGTTCTCAATTTGTGTGGTTTGTGTGCTACGCGATTACTCCGCTAGTTATGAATCAATTACAAGTTTAGACCGTTTACAACTAGATGGCGCTGACAAACTTCTGCTGATCCTTGATTTATCGAAGAGTTTTGTGACAGACGTCTGAAGTCGTTATTTGTTCATTAATGGAAAAAAAATATAAAATTATTGGTTCTTGATGGGAATCAAACACACGACGCACAGCTTGGAAGGCAGAGCTAATACCACCTGAGCTGTGACGCCTGTCAACTAAAACATGTTAATCTGTTCCGTTTACCCCATTCTAGATAACTTCAAGGACAGATTAGGACTGATAGAATATCTACAGATAGAATATCTGCTAAAGATTAGTCGGGGGCCAGAGAAAGGTAACTTTCTACAGCTCAGATAAGCGTAACAGCTCAATTGGATTAGCTCAACTTTCTTTTGAGCTATTCGTTCTCAAAAAAACAAATATTTGTGTCGGATCAAAAATGTTTATTCTGTGTATGTGGTACGCTACGTTAATTGGTTTAAGGCTAGCATGCCACGTCCTCAAAGTGGCCCACCTGATTGTAAGCGGTGACCTAAATATTTTATACTCGGTGGGGATCGAACCCATAGCACAAAAGGCAGAGCTACCAACTGAGCTGTAACGTCTGTCATGTTATATACAACCAACTGTACAAACATACAAAAAGGTCGGTTATCTACAAATTATCTACTATTTAACTAGTATTAGGCCCTTCCCACAGATAGCTAGAACCGGAAATGGATGTATGCGTCTACGGCCTCTGCCTGCCCCTAATAAAAAAAAAGCATCGACCAATCACAAAGCGACGTAGGGCGCGAAGATTTTGATTTATTTTTGACGGGAAACACGGCCTTTTTGTTTTTTTTTTGTTTTTTTTTTGTTTTGCACTGTGTTCAACCATAGACAGAATGGACTGAGCGTCCTCTCCAGGTATGTAGATCGGGCGGCAAAGTGTGGGAGAGACAAAACATCTTGCGGCTAGTGTTTCCATCAATATGATTATTACAGACCTACAGAAAATATAAGAAGTACCTATTATGGCCACCCAGTCGCGTTGTCTCTAAATATGACACTTTGTAGGCACATATTCATACATTTTGATCTCAAGAATTTGTAAGAATCATGCTCAGTACAAGGTGTTTGTGACGTCATCCTCATATACAAAGAAACATAAACAGAGAACAAACAATATTTATCATCTATGATGGAAATCGAACCTACGACCCAATAGATGACCTATGCTTTTTACTAGCACGTCAAGTTACCTTTGCAAATTATAATTTTGTGTTATCAACACACTTACCTGATCTGATGATAAGGTTATGATAAGTTTATGATAAGATTGTGATTAGGCTCGGGCGCCAATGTGTCTACAATACATATATTTTGTTTCATCACTCCCCTGCCCTTCGTTAAGTGGGGTCGGGATGTTTTTTTCTGCCACTCACTCCTATCATTCGTCAATTCTGAGTTTCATTTCACATTGATAGCCTCATTCACACAATCCAGACACTTTTTATAACCCTTTACTTTTAACTTTTACATTTTGTTTATAACCTTAAAAATATCAATAAAATAGTTAAACTTAGAAACACAGAGTATGGTTCCTAAGAGTCCCCGCAGACTGCAGACTTTTTATCGGCCGACAGTTTTGTCGGCTTCTTAATCAGTATGAAGACTGAATCACTGTAATGTGCGCATCTGCATACATCTTCATACTGATTAAGAAGCCGACCAAACTATCGGCCGATAAAAAGTCTGCAGTTTGCGGGTCCCTAAGTTGTTCACATTCAACCAAGAAAGAGGTTCTCAATCTGACTGTAGTTTTTTGATTAATCCAAGAACGGGCGGTTTTATCGCTAACAGCTATCTCTACCAGGCAGCCTTTCCGCTCTTTCAACCCAACATTCCGCAGATCGTTGCTCCATCTCGCTTCAATCACTAATAATATTTTTTTATATTACAAAGTATAATTTGTTTTTTTTTTATATTTGTGTGATTGATTACATCCTGTATTATTTTGATTTAAATAAGTTCGATCTAAAAAATTATGCGCCATTTTGTGTCTGAACTTATGACGTAATATTTTTTTTCATGACCAGACTATCTAGATCCGTCTTGTTTTTATATGCATTGTAAGTTTAAACTTCTTATCTTTTTCATATCTATATTTTAACATGTTCCAAGTACATATTACGTCATATTAAAAAAAAACGTCATTCGAAAGTCGAATTTTAAATAATTTACCTTTACAGTATCATACAATTTCAGTATTCATCATCATCATCATAGTACTAGCCCACTGCTGGGTATAAGCCTCCTCCCTCAAACGCCTTTCTTTCCTTAAATGGGCCTTTTGCATCTAGGTCCTATTCTGTAGGCAACGATATCGTACATCCATATGGATCCATGGCTTTATTTCAGTATTATTATGACTAATACATACTAATACTTACATGTATTTATTTAGACATAGACATAGACAGACATTTATTTGCTCAAAAAATAACAAACAAAGTACTTACACATTATTAAAACATTAAAACAACAGCAGTTAAATAAGTAAAATACAAACAAATATATAAAAAAAAAATAATTAAGTTTTATATTTATAATTTAGAAGTTTCTATTTATTTATAAGTTTTTATGTAAAAATAAGTATTATTTAGCTGTATAATCCTAATATCCAGTACATCACTAGTAAATAATAGTTATTTTACACCTATGATATCCTTAATAACATAGCACATAGCAACATCTAAGCTAACCATATTATTATACATTTAATTATATGCACCCCAAAAATAACCTGACTCTGAAAGAAAACAAGCTAAAAACTTACACCTATGATATCCTAGAAATCTTCGTAGTACGTAACAACATATCCTCATATTTTTATATGCATCTCGAAAATGAACAGACAGTTTGTACATTTATATATAAATATATCATTCAATATTTCTTCAATATCAGACGAATCAACTTAATATGGACACTATCAATAAATATTTTATATACACCAGAAATAATCAAACCATTACATTTGAAAAGCAAATCTTTGAATATATTTTCACGTATGATATTCTAGAAATCTACATTTCACATAGCTACATCTATTGATATAATTTTAATAATATGCACCCCAAAACCGTCTATCATATGAAATAAATGATAATTTTGCCTATGATATCATAGAAATCTGCATAGCACATAGCAACATCTTGAAACTTTATTATATTTTGATTATATGCACACCAAAAATAACCTGTCTATGAGAGTAAAATATCAAAAAAGAAATCATCTATGATATCCGAGAAATATACAGTATATTGACACTATGAAGATTTTTTTAAAAATAATAATGGACCAGATATAATGACAATGACAGAGCATAATATTTGACTTATAATATTCTAGAAAACCCAAATAATATGCACCCCAAAAATAACTTGTCTAGCGAAGTAAATAGTTGACTACATCATCACCTATGATATCATAGAGATCTCCATAGATTATAGCAACATTTACACTTAACATTAAATACAAAATCTATAATAATATGCACCCTAAAAATAATTTAACCTGTTCAATGATATACAAGTTTCGGAAGATTGTGGGAATAGCCTTGGTTTTGTGTGAGATTTTTTTATTCAAGTGTTATTTATTTTTACTTTACTATAGAATAAGATCCAAGGGTTTTTTGATCAAAAGGACCAAGGTCAGGGGCTTATTCGAACCTGACTTCGAATGCATAAAATTACTTCAGGTACTTTGCCCTTGAGACTAGCAAATATTCTTATTACATAAAATAAGGACAAGTGAACCAGATGCTCACCTGATTTATAACTGTTAGAGTCCCCGCAGACTGCAGACTTTTTATCGGCCGACAGTTTGGTCGGCTTCTTAATCAGTATGAAGACTGAATCACTGTAATGTGCGCATCTGCATACATCTTCATACTGATTAGGACGCCGACCAAACTATCGGCCGATAAAAAGTCTGCAGTTTGCGAGGGCCCTTAAAGATCCAAACTGGGAATTACTAGGAACGTGTGGTGTTGTAACACCAGATCCATCCTATCCTATTAATTCCTACTAATATAATAAATGAGAAAGTTTGTATGGATGGATGTATGTTTGTTACTCCTTCACCCAAATATGGATGGATTTTAATGAAACTGTACAATAATATAGCTCATACATCACACTAACACATAGGCTATAATTTATAAGGATACTGTGTATGTTCTTCAAAATATAACTATAATAAAACAAAGTCGCGTACACCAGCTAGTTATAAAATACACCATTAACAAAATATATTAATATAATGCGACAGGCGTCACAGCTCAGGTGATAGTGGCTCTGCCTTCCATGCTGTGGGTCGTGGGTTCGATTCCCACCCAAAGCAAATGTTTGTGTGATGAACATAAATATTTGTTCTGTATCTGGGTGTTACGTATTTTATGTATCAGCAGTCTAGTTCCCATAGTACAAGCTTTGCTAAGTTTGGGACTAGAGCGTGATGAGTGAAATGTCCGTGAATATATTTAAGTATTTGTTTTTATATGACAATGTTCATTTTGTAAATACTGTATAGTCGTAAGTTTGTTTGTGAATAAAGTCCATATTTCTACATTAAAAAAAAGTATTTAAATATTTATATTCATCACACTATTGTTTTGAAACGTACTAATGAATGGCTGGATCTGTTGGCCTACAAGTGCACGAAAACGCGTTCATTTTTAAAATGGTCTATCTCTACTAGGATGACTAACTGCCTAGACCAATTTAAATAAGTCTAGGTCATCAGACGTGCTACTTCGGACTTCGGCGATAATTAGCATAATTAGATTTATTGACCTCTATTTGCGAATTGATTATACAATCATTTTATGTAGACTTCTGACTCAAAACACCATCTAGTCCCAAACTACGCAAATTATAACTGGTATGCCGATAGATAATATTTTCATGTTTTTAATACATATTTAAATAAAATACCTACACAAAAGACACCTAAAGGTAAGCCCTAAAATTAAAAAAATATATATATTGCTATTTATTTTATGCAATTTATTTTATTACTATACTATATTTTCAATGGCAAACAATATCACAATTTTGCTTTATTTATTTTTGGGAAACTCTTTATTATTAGATATTTACTATGTAGATAATAATAAAAATAATAACCTAGTTTTAAGTTTTTATAAAATATGTATTTTTTATAATGTTGTAAAAACTTTTTTCTAAAACTTTAAATAAATACTTATGTAAAAAATAATAAAAGTGTCTTAAATTAAAATAATTTGATTTCTATATAAATCTATTTTCATACAAAAAATGACAAATAGAAAAGTTTTTATAAAAAAGATGAATGACAAGACTAGATTATAGGGTGGTCTAAAATTTATTGTATAAATAGTTACTTATACAAATAGGGTTACAAGTATAGACCACAGAATAGGTTAAGTAGGTCTATGTTTATCTATGGATAGATAAACATGTAGGGTGCATATATTAATTGTTATATGATACGGTTTTTTATCTAGCGTTGTACATAAAGCTCCGCCTTCCTAAGTAAAATAAATGTAATTTGTTTTTTTTTTTAAACGAAGAAGAATAAGTAGGTATGCTGCTGTTAAGATAGTTCATATAGTTTATAATGACATTGGCTTAAATATTAATTATGGAGTATGTAATGTATCCGAGATAGGATACATTATAATCGTAAAAGTTTGTAAGAATGGGTTTGTGGATGTATGTTTGTCAGTCTTTCACGCAAAAACTACTGCATGGATTTCAATAAAACTATGTAATAATGACGCGTGACCCGAGGGCTGGTGAGTATCTGGCCCAACGTATCAGCATTGCTATTCAGCGCGGCAATGCAGCCAGTGTCTTGGGTACGCGACGATTGGTACTGATTTGGATCAGTTGAACTATCTATAGATCGTTTGCAACGGTCTGTAGATAGCTCAACTGTTTCTTATGTATTTTATATGACTATGTACATTTTGTAAATACTGTATAGTCTAAATTATTAAATTTTTAAAATAAAGTTGTGAGAATGTAATAATGTAGTTTATCACAATATCACTTATGTTATAATTTATTAAGATATTGTGCAAATTGTACAAAATATACTGAAAGTAGGACGAAGTCGCGGGAAACAACTAGTTGGTAATTATTATAAATGTTCTCAGAAAAACTTTATATAGGTTATTTAACTTTTCAAATTACTACTAAGCATTGTACTTAGATTACTAAATATTTTTTTTTTGTATAATTTAATAATTATCGTAGATATACTGAGTAAAATCACAAAGCATTTACACTATTTCATTTTATTAAATGTTATCTTGCATTTTTACATTTGGTTACTAATATTTTATTTGGATATAATAACAGTAGGTAGTTATTTCAAATCTATAAACCAATCAGAGACAGACTTAGTCTAGGATTTATACAAAAATAAATTATTATCTCTCAATGACATTAAAATATGAGAACATCGATTTTTTTAAGTCATATAATTTTAACGGTTTTTATTTTATAAATAAACTAGCTGGTGCCTGACTTCGTCTTGCTATCGTTATATTTTTGTAAATCCGCACCATATCTTTGTAAATTATGTTGTGTTATTCTATAAAATATCTATAAGTAATGTATTATATTAAGTATGTCAGTCTTCTAGTACCCATAACACAAGCTCTGCTTGGCTTGGTGTTAGATGATGTTGTGTGGATTGTACAGCATTATTTATTATTTATTCTGATGTATAAACTAAATTATTGTAAAGTTTCATTAAAATTCATTTAGTAGTTTTTGCGTGAAAGAGTAACCAACATACATCCATTCAAGCAAACTTTCAAGTTCATTTATTATGTATTCCACTAAGGCATTAAATCATTTTTTATATTTTAACCAATTTTAAAATAGAAGTTTTCAATACGACATTATTTTTTTAGCGTCACACGTTGGAAAAGATATTTGATAGGATATTTTTTTATAATTAATTTCGCAAAAACCTTTCAAATGAACAAATTGGAATAATTATTATTATTATATCATTGAAAAATAGTGTTAATAACGTTTCTCATAGTTTTAATTACTATAAAGATGATTATGTAGGTATAAATTCGCGAGTACCTAGAATTCAACTGTCTTGTCGAAATTTCGTGTAAAATTATAAAGTTTTTAAAGATATTGTTTTCATTTATTGCGTATCAAAGAATATGTTACTTATTTCAACTAAAATTATAATGTACAATGAGAAACTGATGATGTAGTATCGATTCGTTATAGCGTCACGTGGCCCACGCTCTCGCCAAAAAGGTCTTAAAAAGACCAAAAACTGATTTTTACACAAATTAAAGTTGTAAATAAGATAAATTATTATTAATACTTACATAATCAAGAAGAAAAACACCATATAATCCACGTTTCAGTCCATCACAAATTTAAACAAAATCCGCTAAGCGCCCGCGCACAGTCACATCGCAAAGTTGTCGAAAAATACAATTTAATAATTAAATTTAGAAAAAAATGTTCTACAATCGTGTTCCCAGTAGTCCTTAGGTCACTTTTTGACAAAAACTAAAATAGGCCTATAAGAATCTTATTGGGATTTATTCGCTGGAAAGTTTGCAAAAATTTCGCGATTTTGCGCTCGGGCCGCGCGTTTAGGCCTATTCAGCGCGGCGCGCGCCCCAAACCGACTGCCACTATTTAGAACCAAGATAACCCAACCATAGATAAACGATTGGATAACCCGATAGGGATAATAATTAAATTATTACACAAAAAAAAGTAATAAAACAACACAAATTAAAAAAAAACACAGCAAAATAAAAAAAATATATGAAAACAGTCGCAGTTTTTTTGCTTTTTTTTAGGGTTGGGTTTATAAGGGTGTGTAAGTCGATTAATAGCGGAATGATATGTAGGAGATGTAGCACGGGCCGCTTGCGCGTTTAAAATGGCGTCCAATCGTCTGCGCAAGCAACCTCCGCTCGGTCTGACCGCGTCGAAGTTGCGCCTAAACGATACGAATAGGTACTTACTATATTTTTTGTTTTGTGAAAGTCGTTTTGGAAATATCTTATTAATTATTGATATTAAAAACTGGGTAAGGCTGGGCTTATTACGAAAATTTTGATGTATAATTACGTTTAAATAAAATTATGATAAGAAATTGCAATAAAATACTTATATCAGTTTTTACTCAAGGATAAATCAATAATGTTCCACGAGGCACGGTAGACCTACTCAAAAGTTTTAGGAGGAAAGACCTACTCAAGAGAAATAGTAAAAATAATAAGCTAATATAATTATATCATTATTTAATGAATTCATCAAACATTCTGAAATTTGACTGCTTGTAAAAATAGCTTTGTGATGCTAGACAATCCACACAACACCATCAAGCCCCAAGCTAAGCAGAGCTTGTGTAATGGGTACTAGAAGACTGACATACTTAATACAATATGAAATTTGACTGCTTGTAAAAATAGCTTTGTGGTGCTAGACAATCCACACAACACCATCAAGCCCCAAGCTAAGCAGAGCTTGTGTAATGGGTACTAGAAGACTGACATACTTAATACAATACATTACATAGATAGATATTTTATATTATACATATTATATACCCAGAACGCCTTAAAAAGCTATATTTCATATATTATAACAGATTATTCTATATTTTGTTTATGGTTCTATAATGTTGTCTGTACGATGCAAAAAGCTCTAAGATAATAAAATGATTTTAATATTCCCTAATTATGTGTAGATTAATAAATATTAATAAATAAATATTCAATTATTCTTGGACGATTTTCACACTAGGGCTTTTTGCATCGTTTATAGAACACTATAGAACCATAAACAAATTACTTATATAAAAATCTAGTTTTCCATAGTACAAACTTTGCTTAGTTTGGGACTATAGCGTGATGTGAAAATTGTCCATGAATAATTGAATATTTATTTATAAATCTACACTTAATTAGGGAATATTAAAATCATTTAATTATCTTAGATTTTAATTTAAATCTTAATTTTTTATTAATAATTGTAATATCTTAGAGCTTTTTGCATCATTTATAGAACATTATAGAACCATAAACAAATTATATAAAAATCTAGTTTTCCATAGTACAAGCTTTGCTTAGTTTGGGACTATAGCGTGATGTGTTAAATGTCCGTGAATATTTATTAAAATACTGATTTATTTTTATATGTTGTTATAATATATTAAAAATAGTTAAGTATAACTAAAAAAGTATTTATTACGAAATATTCCGCCAACCTTTAAAATGTATAACGGATTAAAATATTATGAATACAAAACTTTTATTAATTTTAGTAGGATTAAATATTTTGAGTTGAACAACGTACCTACATAATATATATTGTCATTCAGAATTAAATTTCATATTTTAGCAAAATCTGATTTTTTTTTATTCTAATATAGTAGGTACATAAATAAATAAATAATGCTGGACAATCCACACAACACCATCTAGCCCCAAGCTAAGCAGAGCTTTTGTTACTTAGTATGACTTCTTTTTTTATATTACTTATATCTATAACTAGTAGCACGCCCCGGCTTCGCACGGGTAGCCTATATAAAAAATATCATTATAATATAGCCTATGTTCAGCGCAGATAATGTAGCTTCACAACAGTGAAAGAATTTTTGAAATCGGTCCAATAGTTTAGGAGCCTATTCGATGCAAACAAACAAACAATCAAATCTTTCCTCTTTATAATATTAGTTTAGATGTCAAAGATAGTTTAAAAACATCGAATTTTAAAAAAATTCTTTTTTCATTTTACTTTAAAAACTGTAAAAATATTTTATAGATATGTTTACAGTTTTTACACTTATTACCAGTATCTTGGGTATGCTTCCGATTGGTACTGATTTGGACCAGTTGAGCTATCTATAGATCGTTTGCAACGGTCTGTAGATAGCTCAACTGTTTATTATGTATTTTATATATTCCAATGTACATTTTGTAAATACTGTAATAGTAGTAAACTATACCTACTGCTTATATTTATATACTTACATATGTTTTTCGTAAAAACATACATAGTACCTATAAATAGTAACACCCGGACACAGAACTAACATTCATGTTCATCACACTAACATTTGCTCTGGTTGGAATCGAACCCACAACCCACAGCATGGAAGGCAGAGCTACTACCAACTGAGCTGTGACGCCTGTCTTCAAAAGGTATCTGATAAAAAATATATAACTAGTATCTACGTCCCAAGCTAGTTATAGGTATATCTGTATCTTCAAGAAAGTTATAATTTTTTGTTTAAAAATATTTCTTGAGATATAATAAGTATAACCTAACCTTAATCAAACGCAAACTAAGCGAAGCTTGTACTATAGGAACTAGATTGCTGATAGAATACTTATATACATTTTGTGTACTCTCACATAAAAATACGGTGTTAATAAAAACTTTTTCATAAATTATTTCTAAAACCTTTTTTTTTTAATTTATAAAAAATAATATATAATTTTCTTGGAAACTTTGTTAAAGTTTTTATAGAATTTTGTAAGTTTAGTGTCTAATATGGAGTTTTTTTTGTGGCACGCCGTTTTTTCTGCCACGTTGCGCGTTGGTTTGGCTGGCAATGTAAAGAGCCTCCCAGTTGCATACTTATTTCATTTATAATAAAGAATATAGAAAAAAATGTTTGTGTATGTAGATAAATGGAGAATTAATAAATAAATTTTAACAGCATTTTTTTTTTGTAATCAAATACTTAAACATTGATAGAGTTTAACCATGCTAATACTACAATATAGCATATACCGTGGATCGGTAAATTTTGACAATATTACCACGAAAATAATTATGAATTCTTTCATAAATCTTTAGTTTAAGTAATAAGTATAGTCAAATGTATAATCTCTTAATAGAGAATAGTCAAATTGTTTAATGAAAATGATGTTTAGGTACATCTAAAAGTAGACGGACTAATTATTTCTGTAATAAAGTGTGATACGCAATTTTTTTTTCTATTATACCTACTTACCTACTATCTTAACACTCCTATTATTTATTTGCATGCTTGTTTGTTTTAAAAAGGAATACTAATATAGGTTAATTTTAGTAGACTTGTAAAATAAATTCTACATTTGCCTATCACCATGTGCTTATTTATATTTTAAATACTCGTCAGGGTACAACCTACTTAGATTCTTCAGCCTTTGAGTCTACATCATTCAGTATTTGACCTCTATAATGATTGTACTATTACGCATGTAGAAAATTATCCATCATGATTTGCCTTTAAGTGCGTTCGACTGCGTGTCACAAAAACGCGGCCTCTATTCTATCGAGTAACAACCGCGTTGCTTCTTGCCGTGTCACAAGTTCAGCTTGTCTGCCGACCTAGAAAATCTAGATTTCGTATAATTTTTGTTGCAGACTAGCGTGTAGCGCCATCTAGTGGTATATGAGAAAGGCTTTGAAATTATGCTAAGCGCCATCTATTGTTGAGTAGTAATAACTGTAAGTTATAACGACCACAGATTAAATTAAATATTTTCGTAATTTTACTCTGTGGAAACTATTTGGTTTAGCGTATCGATAATTTTTTCAAGTTTTATATTAATTTTTAGAATATATTACATTATTAATTTTTGTGGAATTTTATGAAAATCATTAGTTTCAAAGACAATCAAGAGTTTTATACTGTGATTATGATTTTAACGTAAAATATTTGTTTTAACGTAATGGCACCACTGCGCTCCTGTGACATTTAAAGTTTTATGGCCTTAGCTTTTAATAATAAGCTTTATCACAAGTGAATAAAGATGATTCTTGCGGTAAAAAAATATTCAATAGGACATTTTATTGTTCGAGTAGGAAGTGGCACAAAAATAGGATTGTCAGCATTTGAGTGACGTCACACAAATGGAGTCACAGAGCTACACAGAGCCTTCTAAAATTACTTACGAGCTGAGGAATAAAGTATAATATTTTCATGCGTAATAAAGAGCTCCATTTTAAAAAAATTGTTGGAAAGTGAGAAGTTAAGTGTACGACGCGAGTTGGTTCGAAGAAATAACTATAAAACGGACTTAAAGTGTAAATTCCCACTGTTTTATTTGTGGAGTAACTTGGATACCAATTTTATTATTTTGTGAGTATTCTGGGTATTTCTTGGCAATTTATTCACTAACTACGATCAATATTGTGAGTTTATGTTGCGAGTTTTGCGTTTCAACTTAGAGAAATGGTCTATTTTGGTGTTTATTATTACTTCTGTGCTATGTCATGCAGACCGCCGGGCTAAAAATAATATCGCTAGTGTATTTTTGGAATATATTTGGTCATTTTGCGAGAGCATGAGTCGGTGAGTCGTGTGAAAGTGTAAATTGCGCCTACTGCGTTCTAAAACTACTATGGTGTCCCATGGCCTTGATACCGATAATCAATTTTTTTCACGACAATGGTGTCAAGTTTCAAAATGTGCATGTGTGTACTGTACCAACCTATCTACAAATTTTCTTTTACTCACAGTGCCGAAGTTCTTCACATTCTACCTGTCCCTAATCATTTATAATTGAATTTATTTTGTGACCTTGAAATTCCTACATGCTGTGTCATAGGAAAGTAAAACTGACCATGTTTATCTAAACTATGAATTAATAGGTTTTTTGCTCATGCTTCTTATGTCACTGTTTATGTTGCATGCTACCACATGTCTGTGTGTAGTCAAGGTCACGTCAGTGCAAACATACATAATCTAATAAGGCTTTGTGTTGGTAAGAATAATCTAGACAAATGTATCTGGTCTAGTAACTTATACAATGTATGTATGTATGTCGTACAAATTGCCCATTGCTATGTTTGTATACCTAACAATATAAATGGCTCAGCCCCTATCTTATAAAAAGTTAGCGTTGACTTTATGTCATCATTACATATGGTAATCAATACTTCAAGTCTACGCTAAGTATCAATATGAAATAAATAAATAATGCTGGACAATCCACACACCATCATCTAGCGTAGCTCCAACAAGCTAAGCAGAGCTTGTGTAATGGGTACTAGAAGACTGACATACTTAATACAATACATTACATAGATAGATATTTTTTATTTATACATATAAATTCCCAGAACACCCAGAATATATATTTGGAGATCATACAAACATTTATCCCTAGGCGTGAATCGTTGAATAATAATCGTTGAAATTAATCATAAATATGGCTTAATTTTGGAATGTCCACTGCTGTGCTTCATGAGGCCATGCACTACATTCATCACACTGAAGACCTACAAACTTTTGATGTGACAACGTCTTATAATTCGATAGATCCGGCTGCACGCACGAAAAAACATGACTCATGAGCCGTTCTGAGGCGTTCCATGAAGTGACGTTGTCACATTCAACTATTGTCAGTAAACCGACTTTACAGACAACCATTGCAACGCATTGCTTGATCATATAAATAGGTAGATTATATAAAAGCTATGCTGCTTTGTGGGCAACTTATCTTAGCATGTATCGCAGAAGTATATTTGGCCCCACCGAAACCAGCGCTATAGGAACCATTAGTTTCTATGGCATATAGGTTGGCATATAAGTGGTGGCTTTTTACACTTTTTTTTTGATGTATTGGTATGAAAATGTAAACAAATATTTTCTTTCTTTCTTTCTTATCTCCTACAGAATGCATAGCTAACACACATTGGGTGGGGTGAACAAGTTAAAATTAAAGATTATTGTTCCGATTCATCCCACTAAGGGCCTGCGCAGACCGCGACGGCATGGCAAGGGATTTTGCCGTGAGTCAGGCGCACTGGCTGCTTAGATACCGCGGCATTCCAGCACTTTGGCATGCCGCACTCCGCAGTATATCACTACGAGCGCCGGAGTCCGTGGCATGCCTTTGCCTACCGCAGCATCGGCCGCCACGGCATCACGGGTGCCTGGGGCGCGTCTTTTAATGCCATGCGATAAAATCCCTTTCAATGCCACGGCATCATTTTAAAGCATAGCAATTTATGTCGTATTTCTGTAACAGTACGGTTGAATGTACATTAGTAAAAATGAAAATCCCTTGCCATGCCGTCCCGGTTTGCGTCGGCCCTAAATGTTTGTTTGATTATTGATCAACAATAAAAAAATGATTATCAAATTTTTTTTCAAAAATAACTGAATATATTGAGGGCTAAGGTCTACTGTGACAAGTATTACTTAATTAATGTAAATTCTTATTCCAATGCGTTTTCTTTATGATTTACACCAACTTAATAATCTAAAGAGAAACTAGAGGCTGTAATAAGATCAATGGGGCCATAAAATGAGGTCATGGCTCATTATACATAAATTTGAACCAGTACGGGTTGAGTCAAACTGCTAACATCCTTGTGACTCTTAGTTCTATCTCTTCAAGAGATTAATGAAACTGACAAACACCGCGTTACGTAACGTATGCGCAACGTAACGAGTTGCATTGCGCGTCAATGACAGCTCGACTGACGTTGCAGCGTCACCGTGCAGTGTATCCTTGATACGCTACCCTTACGATTGTTACATGTATTTGTTGTTCCAGAAAATAACTTACACAACTATCTTCGTGTTTTCTATGTATTTAAAATAATTTTTTTGTTTCAGAATCCATACAATGCTAAAAAAGCGTCCTCCGTGCAGGATCAAATCACGAGAAAACTAAATGCCCAAATAGACTTATAAAATCAGTGCAGAAAACGTCCAAAATGCCTGTCGCTTCGCCCAACCGTTTAACCCCTACTTCGTCGAACTTGACCGGTTCCTATCGCTCCACACTTTCTTCTTCATCCAGTTTAGATAAGCCATATTACAGATCCAGTGGGGGGACTTACGTCTCGTCTACATTAAGAAACTCCTACGGCGATAGAACAACAGAATATAGAACTAGATACTCCGATGTCGATGGAAAAAGAGAAAGAAAATCCTCTTTGGTGGAGTATGGACGGTCGAGTCGCGCGCCAAGTGTTACGGACTCCGACAGTGGGATCTCAAGTAGATATCGCTCCGAGCGAAGCGAGTCGCGATCTAGAGATCTATCGACAACTAGAAGCGAAAGCAGTAAGACAGCAAGCGAACCGATCCAAAGAAACAAGAGATTTGTTAGCTCAGCTGCTTTGGCGATGTCCACAGCTGAGCTATACGACAAATATTCACCAGCAAACTACATACCGCTGACACAGAGGATCCAACAGCAGGCCAATAACTATAGCGAGATTTCTCGGTCGAAATCCATCTCAAATGATATCGGGCGCCCGCCTGTGGCAGACTCGAGGGCGTTGAGAAAAGCGAGGAACTCTGCTGCAACTATTACTGAGGTAAATATAATAGGTTTGGGTGCTTGGGGGATTTATTGATATTTTTGTAAGGTACAGAACATACTGAGTTGGACAAAACGTAATTCTAAACAAACTATCTGATGTCTATACAAGATAGACGGCTAACTTCAAACATACTTATAGTACATATTTATAAATTGAAAAATAAATTAAAACACTGCTGGTTGATAGACAAAGATAAGAACACACATTTTTTTTAAATAAATTAAGACATTACACACATTTTGACACAAATAAAAAGTTATGCTTAGGTACACAATCTACAAACTTCATACTAAATCACATCTCAGGCATATGGATTTTTTTCAAGTCTCATTTATTTTTGGAAAAGCATGGGATTGGCTCTGTCATAAATGATCAAGGTCTGTATGAGTTTAAAACATTGAATTCAGTATATTCTCAATTTTATTTCCAAGATTTATATTTAGTTTTTGAACTTATCAATCTCTACTCTACTACTATTTATAAACTTGCTTTTAAACTTGTCTTTGATATACATTTTTTTTTAAAGAGTTTTTTGAACTTTTTACTTTTTGTTATGTTTTATCTATGGGTTACGAATTTCTTTATACAGTGCCAAATCTTGGATCTTAAATGGAAAATATCAGTCACGTTAAATTAACTAAAACGACCATGCTCATTGAAAATCTACTTGTTATCTTCAGTGATGTCTGTATGTGGTGTGTACTATCCTAGTTTTCGTATGCTGAACCAAATTTGATAAAACATCATCAAATAGCTATTAATTATATTTTAACAGATTTCTACAATAGGCAGGTGTCTAATATAAGAAATGTGTGTTTATAGTATTTGGATATGGACACAGGATAGTTTTGTTATCCTGAAAAGTTTGTATATCATATAAAGACCATATGAGCTGGTCTTACAAAGATATCATAAATTTCACAGGCACACAAGCAAGGGTGTGCGTGTGTGTGTTAGTGTGTTTGGCATTCATTATAACATCGCACTGAGTGCAAAGCCACGTATCAACATTAGAATCTAACTGTCTCCTTCTTACGGTGGCGTGAGGAGCGAGAGGGGTAGATTCGTGGCACTCATGCTTTCAAAATTTAGAATTCATGAAGAGTGGCAATACGCAAATCACTTTTTGTCTCTCTTTAAAATCGTAGCTAAGTTAAGCGAGTTGTAACAGCACAATGACATCATAAAACTAGTATTACAATAACGTAAATTAAGGAGAACATTAGCGTTATTTTATCACCAATGTACGTAATTGATAATTATGACGTGTTACAACAAGCTTGACTAATAACTAACACACACACTCACGCGGCATTTAGAATAGAAAAAAACATGTGCATAAATTTGTAGAGACCCGAAGGCAGAAGATACAAAGAAATCTCACCAACACCCGGCTACAGCAAACGAAATTCTATGTCCAACGGCGTTAAGGACTCAAATGGAAACGAAGTGCAAACTGTCTCTGAAATCCGAAAAAGATTCGATCAAAAAATGACGGTTACAAAACTACCCACAAACGATTTTAGATATACAAAAGCGTCCGTTGAACAGTTCCTAAACCAGCTCAGAGATTGCGATAACGTAATTTCTGGATACACCAAACTGTCTAAAGACGACAAACCTGTGCCGATACATTTGCCTTATGCCGAGAAAAATGGTACCTACAAATATGAATCCGGTTCGTCTAGATCGAACTCCAACTCAGATATTTCTATTAGCAAAACTTTGTCCGAGCCTGTCTCGTTATCTAAACCAGCAGTAGAGAGAAACGGTACTATGACTACTTCTCTAACTGCCAAACTGCCGTCTGACCGTCTGGCCAGCATTAGAAGTCAACTAGACCCAAATAATCCCATAGGAAAGATATTGGAAAAGTCCACGGTCATAACAGTAGAAAATGGAGATTCTGATTACAGAAAACGCAGTAGCCCTGATATAAGTAAGAGTGAATTGCTGAAAAGTGAAATTGAAAAACAAGTTAAAACGCCTAAACATACTTCTAATTTCGCGTCTTACATACAAATTTCACAGCCCGTCGCCAGTGGAACGTCCACACCTATAACGAAAGAAAACAATACAATAAACGAGGAAACAAACGATGTGAAGCTACAGAGAAAAAAAAAAGTAAACATAAAATACATAGACGCAGATGATAAAGCCATACTTGATAATGATATTGAATCTCCGAGTGGTACAGGTTTTGAGAACAAGACATTCGAACATGAAAACTTTCTCAAAGAACGTACAGAGAGAAACGAAAATCGTGTTGAAGATGAAGTGAAATCTATGGAGACTAGTACAGAAAGTATCCTTAGCGAACCCACTGAAGATTTAAGTCCTAAAATACCATCTATTCGACGAAGACTTCTTGACACGGATTCCGATGACAGCATAGAGGTAAGTAATCATTGCGTAGATTTGGCCTGTGAGGTTGTTTCGATAGATCCAAAATTTAGTTTTTAGACATAATTTTGGTTTACAATCAATTTTTGATCGAAAATGCCTTGCCTGTCTGCACCCCATTCTTTGTTACACCATTAATTGATTTGATCATTTCACTGTGTATGTGTATATAATTTGGATTTCTCACTCGTTTTTGCTTGTAAATTTGATATAGGTAGTTCCTTTTATTTAGCTTGGGATTTTTTAATTTCTCCGTCTAAATCGTAATTTTTTATAAGCTCGTATTTCTTCGTATTTCAACGGTTTGTCGAAAATTATGTTGTTTTGCATTAGAGTAAACCAGGGGAAATACTGGCAACTTTTCTATTTCTATTCCAAAGAGTAGTTTCCATTGCGGAGTCCCTTTGTTTTGAGTGACAGTGTTGCCCTTTTTGTGGTAATATAATTATTAAGTGAACTGTTCTACAGCAGTTTGACGTCTCATCATACACTTATTTGGTAATAATAAACTGTGTTTGTGGCAAATTATTGTTAGTTCTGTTCTTCTTCTAAACTAATTGAAGATTTTTCTCTAGATATTAATATCCAGGACTTTCTAGCGTTAGAAATGATACCGCACCATCATAATTAAGCTTTGACATTAGAGAATTGTCAAATTGTGAATCTAATAATTATATTGAATAAAATATAGTCATTTTATGTATTATATGATAATAAACCGACTATGAGTATAGTGCTAGGTTCGGATATATAAAGCTGGGAGTTCGTTGGCATTTCCCAACATTTAGGTCATGTATTTTTGTGCGTATGTTAATGTATTGCGATGACGTATTCTATCGTGATATGTTCGTTTTGCGGTTTCTGGTTTTACTATGACTCTTGTTACTTATTATTTTATTTGGTTACACCCATTATTGACTTATTTGGTTACATTCAGTACAGAAATTCAGGCAGACACATTTGTCTAAAAAAATTAATTTCCAGTAATTTAAATATTCATGAGCGGCATTTGGTCCCATACAAAGCAAAACATGTACTATGGGAACTAGATTGCTGAAAGTGTAAATAGTAAGCAGACTCAAAACAAAAATCAAAGTATCTCATAAACCCTGATTCATGATGGTGATCAAACCCTCAATGTATGGAAGGTAGACCTAATACCAACTGAGCCTAATAGCAAAACATTCATATGAATTGTCTAGTACTTCAAGATCATAACATGAAGATAGCGATCTAAATCGCTCTTCAACACTGTCTGCTCTTCTAAGTGCTAATATCAGTTCGACAATGCGCACCGCCCTCTTTCCGATCATCCAGCTATAAATATCTCACCGCGAAATGGCGTCTAGGAATAAAATAACTCAAGAAATTGTCCGCGCGGCAGTCCACGTTCTTATTCACCACGTGCATAGTGAAAAAAAAGAAAAAAAATACATTTGCTGAAAGCGCGGGAACTTTTGATAGTTGCTATTTTGACGTACCTACGCCTGAATCTTGTTGATTCTAAGTTCAAAAGTCTGCGATAAAAATAGTTTTATTTTATTTTGCACAAGTTTTCTTTTATGCTGGGGCCACATTAGCGGGCTACGGCGAATATTCGTGTTAACGCGATGTATGTGGCCGGGTACATCGTGTCATCGCGTAGTATTCGGGCGAAGACGCGAATCAATTTGTCGCGCCAATATTCGCTTAGGTGGCTACATCTACGTCAATTTATTTAGGCTAAGTTCAGATGACCGTGCGTAACCGCGCGTCGCCGCGCGTCGCCGCGCGGTTTGAGCATTCACATGACGATATTTGTATGGGACCGCGACGCACGTTGGCGCGCGGTACCGCGCGGTAATGTAGACGATAATTACCGTTTATATTGATCTTGTACCGCGCGGTTGGTAGTTCCGCGCGTTACCGCGCGGCCATATGAACTTAGCCCTAGGCTAAGTTCAGATGATCCGCGGCGTGCGGTACCGCGCGATAAAGTAGACGCTAATTACCGTTTATATTGATCTTATACCGCGCGGTTCGTAGTTCCACGCGGTACCGCGCGGCCATATGAACTTAGCCTTAGACTAAGTTCTAGGCATGAGACAGATATATCAAAACGAAACTGAAATCCGTTTGCAGTCAGAAATCGTATCGCATCGATATTCCAATATGAGAAAACCGTTTTTAGGAAACGCACGATGATAACGCAAACTGCAAACTATCTTATCCGAACGAAACCAAACCGAACCGACGTGAGTTTAGTTTTGCACCGAAAACGAAAACCAAACACAAACTGCAAACGAACAAAATCTAAATCTACCTAAAGTTTTAGTTTTCTATAGTTTTGATACGCATTCGTTCTCTATCACTCCACCGTACGACTACTTTAGTATAAGACAGAGCTAATTTCATTTCCTTTTTTTTCTAACTCAGTGAACCGTCGTAAGAGCAAGAGAAATGAAGCGAATCGTTATGGATTTTGAGTTTTTGACGGTTTTATGAATTGTCCGGTTTTATGATTTCTGACTGCAATCCGATATTCCATTCCAATATGAGAAAACTGTTTTTAGAAAACGCATTAACAACACAACCTAACAACCTAATCCGAATGAAACCGAACCGTGAGTTTAGTTTTGCATCGAAAACCAAACTTAAAATACATAAAAATATACAATATTTTTTTTAATTCAAATACCCAATTGCACATTGAAAACGAAAAACCGAAAGAATTCGATTTTGCGTTTGTCGTAATAACTAGTAAATACGCTCCGATATTCGCTACTGAAATCGATTTCAAAAAACGGTTTTTGAAATCGGTTTCAAAATCTGAAATCGGTTTCGTATCGGTTTGTGAAAAAATCCAAAAACGCCCATGCCTAGAACAACACCATCCGGCACAGGGTTACCAGATGCAAATTTCAAAGGTCCTGACAAAATTCCAGACATGAGCTCAATTGGGTTTTTGAATATATATATTTTTTGTGATAAATGGATAAGTTTTATAACACAACTAATTTTATTCTATTTTTCCGTAATAATTCAAAAGTTATTTTAAAATAAAAAATATTTTTTGAATCTAGTACGTTTAATATTATATGTCAATTTTGATTGTTTGATGTCAAAATCGTAAAAAGCTAATTACTATTAATGACAATTTCCTTTTTGTTATTGTGACCAAAAATAAAATTATAGTGTAAAAAAAAATTGTTCCATTTATTTGCCGAGAAATTCCTGACATTTCCCTTTTCCGGCCGCATTCCTGACATATGTCTAAAATTCCTGAAATGTCAGGAAAATTCCTGACATCTGGTCACCCTATCTGGCACGATACATCGCGTCAACTCGACACGAATCTTCGCCCGTCTAATGTAGACAAGAACATCGCCTATACCCGAACACGATGATTTTATCGCGCCAACACGATACGAATATTCGCCCGCTAATGTGGCCCCAGCATTACAAGGTAACCTAATAAAAGTAGTTTTTAGAGCATTGTGTATGTAGGTTGAGTAAAACTAGTCGTCTGGCAGTACCTACTAGAATCTATACAAGATATATAAGTGTATAACCTTGAGATTCGGTATTAATAAAAGTAGCACGGAAATATTTATCCGACCTTTCCTTGAAGTAAAAACTTTTTGCTAAATTGTGACACGCGTGTGTCGCGAGTCATGTCAAATTGACAGCTGTCGATTACGTTTTCGATATTTTTTCGGTGATAAAGTTTTACGTGATAAAATATTTTAAAATATTAATCGCTCATTATTTACAGTTGTTTTTACTACTGGCATTACTTTGGTATTTGTGTTTCGTAAGGTGTTAATATTCTCATTTGTTTTTCGAGCAAGCGTTGGAGAGAGATTTGATTTGTACCTATTTCAATGCCCATTACGAACAAATATTTATGTTTGCAAATATATTTGTTCTGTGCCTGGTTAATTAATATACTATTCAATATATTTTTCCAATATTCTATTTATATACTTAAAAATTAGGTATTACTTTTTTCTAGTTAAACCAAATTGAATATTTTTGAACTTACAAAGCTGGTGCTTCTTATGTCATTTCCATCGTATTTAATTCCATCAAGACCTAACCACTAGTTTCTATTTAAAAACATTAATGGAATATTGCATACGTTATTAGTAGATCAAGATGTAGCTTCCTAATAGTGACAGGTTTTTTTTTAAATCGAGTAGTGTTTCTAGACTACAAAGGAAGCTTGATATTCCTCCTAGACTACGTAAGATGTGATACATACAATTTTTGTTCAAATTATGTAACCTTTATCAAAAAGAATATCTTTAAGATAACGAAGATTAGATTTATCAGCCGAATCTTTTCAACAGTAGGTACGTCTTCGGCTATGACATATAAACATTGTGTTACTAAAACATTTTTTTTACCGTGTCACGTAATACTATGCGGCTAATTTGATATGGAGTAGGCTTTTGAAAGCGGCTAAGTGACTATGGAGAGAACGTTTTTGCTTTGTGTCAGAATATTTAGTTTAGAATTCGTGAATAGCTCATCTAAAGTGTCTGGGTTATTGTAATAGATATGACGTAGGTCTATGAAGTCAAGGTCAGTGTTGAGAAGTATAAGAAATTACAGTAACGTGCGATTTTGTGGTCACGTCGTGTATGCTGCTGCAGTCTAACGTGATGGCTCTGTTTCTGCTGCATATTGTGTTGGTGAGAATCATCAACAATATGTAAATAAGCTTGTCAATGCGGTCTAGGGATACCATATCTGAAGTACGTTGAGACAGTAATTTGTTGTAAGTACATTGTTGACCTCTGAAATGTCATGTTTACATTTATAATTGTTGCTTATACTGGACAGAAGGGATATAGTGACGTTTTTTTTTTATTGATCATATAAGGTTTTACGGGTATTGGTTAGATTAAACTATAATTGGTGAAATTGCGTGCAAAAGTAAAAGCTAGAAGCTTTTAAGAATATCTTCGGCATATGCATTACACAATTTATTCTATTTATTTATTTCTAATTGTTATGGTTTTCACGTGTCAGACTTACCTCTTTACAAATAGCTGCATACTTCAATTCCTGGTTTATCGACTTTAGATATTTAGGTGGTAGTTTTTGAATACTTTTATATTTTATCTATATGAATAGCTTTAACAGCCATACATTGAAGACTATTGTGAAATTTGGCAATAGTATTTGGCTGCAAACCCGGCGTCTCGTCAGTACTAATCTCAATCGCAGACCAACGCCTGCTCGAAAACTAATTAAAAAGAAGAAAAAACTTTCAAAATGCGTCCTCCCGGGAGTTGACGCCGCCATTTTGCGAGTTTCCCGCGCTTTCAGCTGTCAATACCAACATTAAACAACCAAGTATTTTGTTTTTTGTTCGTAGATTTGAAGTGATTAAATTGAAAGTGACCTTGTTCGGGCTTTGCCCTTGTGAACTCTATTTTTGAAGCAGCAGGGGCTATATTTGAGTGCGTCAGTGAACTTTGACTCAAACTATAGAAGTGACATTGCAATGTGATCTTCTTTTGAGTGTTTTGTGCTGTCCTGTTTCGTGTCTGAAAGATTGCAAAAAGTGCAACCAAATAAATGGGTTAATAACCTCAAAGCTGCGAATCCAACCAAAACTGTGACTGAAACATTCTAAAATAAATCAAGTTTATGTACCGTAATTAAATTCTATAGACTCTTAATACTCGCGAACTTTTTAAGCAACTGCTTGTACATTGCATATTGCACAGACTTTTTATCTTAGTGTAGTTTGACTACAATTTGACGTTTATATCCAACTAATAGCTGTCGACTAATAACAATCACTGTATCCCGTTACTACTCCAAAATCGTAATTTTTATTGCTACTATTGATAAACAACGTCTCAGTTTCGAATTGAAACTTTAACTTAAGAAACCTTATGTTTTGCTGAACTTTTTCAACATAAAACTCTATTTAATTCATTAATTTAGTACAATTTATTGTTTTTCTTTCAATATATTTGAAAAAGGTAAACAAGTTAATCTAGCACTTGTTTACAAACCTTCACGACATTATTAGACAAGGTCTAAAGAGTTATCTAGTAAAAAAACTTCAGTAATAAATACACAACCTTTATAGACCCCACTCTCGTCCAAAAAAAAACTCACATCTAAGTTTCAAGCACCCTCAGAAACCTCAGTTGAAGTTCTAAAGCCGTAACTAAAACGTACTTAACGTTCTTCAATAACTTAAAACGTCCAAGTTTGTACAATCTTTATTAATTTCTAAAATCAGTTAGTTTTTGCGAAAGCTTGCAAATTACACAAAAACTATCCAGTGTTTTACACTCCCAAAAGCTCAAATACAGCTACCTTCCCTTCCTAAACTTCGATCTTCATAATTTATAAACCTAGTGCAATTTACGACCTTAACTCCAAATAAAGCTACGATACCCTGACATCCTTAGACTCTTAAAACAACACCAAACGGACATTTTCAATTCCCGAAAATCAACAATATCCTCTCACCAATAAGACTAAATTACAAAATAATCTTCAACCACAAAATACCCTCAAAATTGTCCAAATTGCTAAAACAACACTAAACGGATACTTTCGATTCCCGAACATCAAAATTCCTCTCCAATATTCCACCGATCTCTGGTATATTATTGTGCACTGCGCTGTGATCGTCACGGCATGTTTGTTTGCTGCGGCCCGCCGCCATGAGGTGCGGGCGACGATGCGTCGAGACGCGGCCGAGACCGCGCGCTTTCGCGCCTACACCGCCTGTCAGGACTACAAGACAGGTATAAAACCTCTTTACACACGCTAGGATTCAAGAAGTTTCTAGTCTTTTCTTCTAGATCGTAAAATGTGCACACGACAGGCGTCCTAGTTGGTAGTAGCTGTGCCTACCATGCTGTGCTTCGTGAGTTCGATCCCCACCAAGAACAAAGATTTGTGTGATGAACACTCATATTTGTTTTGTGTTTAGTTGTTATATGTATTTTAAAGAAAAGGATATAAGTATTCTAATAGCAATCTAATTCAAAATAGCTTTGCTTAGAGGACTAGAGTGCGATTAAATGTCCGTGACTATGTTTTTATTTGATATATTTGTATTGTACGTGTAAGGCTCTGATTTATATCTGTACTCAACTTTGTACCGTAAGGCGCAACGTACACGCGACAGTTTGCCGACGTCCCGATGTCGCGTCGCGTGTACATTAACGGGCGCGTGCAGAGTCGCTACGCGGTCGAACTCGCCGCTCTGAGCTTCGCGCGCATGGTAACGTGCACATGGACCATAGTTTCTCGGACAATAATGTACTCGAAACATTTATACTCCAACTAATAAATCACACTTCGTCTTTTCGTACTGGTTTTGTCGCGAGAAACTTTCTCCATGTAAATAGACCTTAACATAAGCGTGCACAAACATGCATATCGCCTACGACCTAATTTGTCGTCATCATTTTGAGAGTTGATTTTCTTATGTTGGTTTTATTTATTTCCGCGTTTGTTTTATCATGTCGCTAACAACTGGCACACCGGTAGATTTTTTCTATTCTTCAAATTCCAAGTAAGTACTGGCCATGTATTTGTTATTGTATCCTATCATATTTTTTTCTTATTGGTGCGCATTTTACGAGTGTTTAAACTTCTATCATTGCTTTCATATTTGTTTTGACTCAATGTGATTGATTGTTTTGGCATGGTTTTGTTTAGGGTGTTTTTGTATGAGGTGTTAAAACTGTAATTGCAACTACATATCCCAAAAGTATGAAAACATTATCCCAAGTCTTTCTGGCATTCTTTTTAAGGGTTAAGCAAGGTAGCTCTTAACCTGAGCAGCGTCTGACTCTTGACAGTCGGTTAACTTTTTAATATTCCTAATTAAAATGCACCTTATCATAAGAAGCAAACTTTTTGATAAGAACTTTCTACTTTTTTATACATCAGGCCGTCGTTTGATTGAAATGTCACCTAATCTTAAAGGCTGATTTACACGTATTAAGTTGCCAAGTCTTAACTAAATTGTAACTAAATTTCAAGCGACATAATTTTAAGTAACCGTTTACACGTAAAAATACTAAATAACTAGTTAAACTCATTTATTCGCTCAAGATGGACGACCACAGAACAAATACACCCCTAGCGGACGACCAACATCAACAGTGCATTATGCTTTTCACTTAGATTTAACTAAATGTTGCCTGTCCAAACGTGTCAAGTGATTAGCCACGCCCACCAACTAAACCGAAAAATAGACAAAATTCTATTCTACCTTGTTTAGTTGCAACTAATTTTTAACTTGCAACTTCTTACTAAATTCACTGTTTACACGGATTAAGTCACTTAAAATAAAGTTAAAATGTAGTAAATTTCTAGACAACTTGATACGTGTAAATCAGCCATAAGTGACGATGCGGTCAACGGTATAGAAGTATAGAATTTATACCCATTTTGTTGACTACAGGAGTTGGCCGGTGGTAAGAGCAGTTCTTCAACGCTGCGGCGAAGCACTGACCGAGAGACTCTTACAGAAGCGCGCGAATCTAGGTCTGAGAAGTCCAGTCAAACTAGTGGTAAGTTGGTTCTATTATAGGTTGGTTTTATGGTTATGTAATATGCTTTACGTTGTTAAAGCTGTTTTTGTCTTTCCAGGTCTAAACGGTCTCCGTAACATTGGTAACACATGCTTCATGAACAGTGTGATGCAATGTCTCTCGAACACGCGGCCGCTGCTAGAGTACGTGGTTGCGGACAAACATGTTGCCGACACTAACACTACGCTGTCTTGTATGAAGGGTGCGCTTATTGCAGGTTAGTAGTAGAAGAAATTGGGTCAAAAGTGACCCGTAAAGTTGTTGGTCGTTTTTGACCAAGATTGCCAACATGGGTCTTTTTTTAAGTGACTTGTGAGTATGTGGGTCGTTTTTGACCAAGGCTTGCATGGGTCTTTTTTTATGACGTGATATAGTAAGATATTTAAGGGTGATTTGTGACTCGTTTAGTAAATTTTATGGGTCACTTTTGAAATATTTATTTTATGACTCATAATGTTAAATTTATGGGTCGTTTTTAATCGGCATAAGTAACCTCATCAAGTTGTTTTATAGAGTACTTATATAAATATGAGTCACATAAGTCCTCTTCTGTACAATTTAGCCTTTTTTTGTTTGTAGCGTTTGCGAGCGTTATCAAAGAGCTATGGCGTAGTGGTGAGCGGGACTCGGTGGTCAATACAACCACTTTTAAGTCGCAGGTTCAAAGATTCGCGCCTAGGTTTATGGGATACAGTCAACAAGACGCTCAGGTGAGGAATGGGTCATTATTGACCCAAGCTACAATCATTTCTATACTATAACTAAATTCCAAGTAATAGTTTAAAAGACTTCAAAGAGGCCGACGTCCGTAATTCGACTGTATGATTTTTTTATGTATGATATGCGATTACTCCGCCAACCAACAGCGAAATTTGTTTTTTTTTATTTGATAGACAAATTAGAGATTAATAAATGAAGTAGATTAAAAATGTATTGTCATTTATGTAAAAAGTATAATTATTTGATTTAATGAATGTTTCTTTTATTTTGGAAAGTTAGTGCTTCTCATTTGGTCCCTTTTATATATGATCAAGATCTGACCAGTAGTTTTTGATTTATTCTTATTAATACGAATTTACCTGCGATCGACGACTAGTTATAACTGATTATATTTATTACTAATAATTTGATGTTTTTTCAGGAGTTTCTCCGTTACCTATTGGAAGGGCTACATGAGGATGTTAATAGAGTTACTGTGAAGCCAAAACCTATTCTCACAGAAATTGATGATAATCTCAGGTCTCAGTCAACTCTTCTTCTTATCTTTCATTTTTTTTCAATTAACAAAGAACACATATAAATAAAATATTAATTTTGATGATAATTAGCTTGTGACGCAATCTGGTACAGGGTTTGGGCAATGTTCTTTTTCTTACTTAAACATTTTCAGATCAGCAATCTAGTTGCCTTATTACAAGCTTAGTTTAACGGTCTATCTTATAAAAAGTTAGCGCAGACTTGGTGTGTTGATTAGCATACGTAATGGTGACATAATGTCAACGCTAACTTTTTATAAGATAAGATATGACTAAAGAGCGATATGTGAGAAAAGTTAGTGTTTTTTTGTTATCTAGTGATACAGCAAATGCTAACGAGGCATGGTCACGCTACTGCCGCCTTGAAGAATCACGCGTCAGCGATATATTCGTGGGTCAACTGAAGTCTACACTCCGTTGCACGAATTGCAACCATGATAGTGTCACTTTTGACCCGTTTTGGGATCTTAGGTGAGTTTTTGACATTATTTAATGAAACTAGATGATACTTTTTTTAATTCAATACATTTATTTACTCAAACTGACAGCCTGGGCCAAGATATGTATGAGCTATTTTACACACATTAGGGTTGAGGTATAAACAGTAACATTAACAAATCATCATCGTCAACCTATATCAGTCCACTGCTGGACGTAGGTCTCTCCCAAGACGCGCCACTGAGCCCGGTCTGCGTCTTTTCTCATGTTGTGTTTGCCAGCTACACTCCGCAGATCGTCCATCTCGCCGGAGGGCGTCCTACACTACACAATGCCTAAACGCGGTCTCCACTCCAGTACCGTATGCTCCAACGGTTGTCGGTTCTTCAAAAAATTAACAAATAGATACCAACAAAAATAATCCTGAAAAAGAATACGCATAAAACAAACTTACTCTTATAGAAAGTTAGCGTTGACTTTGTCACTATTACGTATGGTAATCAATAAATCAACTCTGCGCTAACATTTTATAAGATTGTCCATTTGTCTTTGCTATGGATGTAGCCCGTTTTTGGGCAAAACAAATCTATTAATATATATAAGAGTAATTTTTGACTCAAGAATAATGAAATAATGCAGATTCTTTTTTTAATTTTAAGTATTTATACTTACAAAATAAAATTGACAATGTATATTTGTATTTAATTTTTAGCTTGCCGATCCCATCACGCACGGGTAACTTGAAGATTCAACAATGTTTGCAACACTTCACTAAAGAAGAAGAAATGGATGGGGATGAAAAACCGGTCAGTATACAGGGTTTCAGCTTACAGAGTGACAGTATACAGGGTTTCAGCTTACAGGGTGACAGTGTTTTTTTTATTTTTACATGGAATTTATTCTGACAAACTTGGGTCTCTTTAGACCTGAACTTTCAAGGTATTTTTGGACCCAATAGTAATAATTAAAGTAAAATCTATTTTTATTCACAGACATTAAGATAAGATAATTTTTTATTGATTAACGACAAACTTTACAGAATCATTATGTTGATTATTAAAAGTAAAATATACATATATTCACAGACTTGCTCGAAATGCGGCGTTCGAAGAAAATGCCTCAAATGGTTTACAGTTCAGAAGTTCCCGCAAGTACTGGTTCTGCATCTTAAAAGGTAATTATTTTGTCATTATAAAATACACGTTTTATTGACCGAGCGAGCGAAGCGGTTTCAAGAAAACTAGTTTTTTATAATATTTTTTTATGTGTATAGTCTGTATATTATATTTTGTCGTGTATTCTATGGTACCAATAATGGACTGAAATTAATTGAATTGTTATATTATTTGTTTTTATTTTTAGGTTTTCTCCTACTGAACGTTTTCGTGGCAAATTGAATGTGTTGGTGGAGTTTCCTCTCAACGGATTGGATATGTCCCCTTACGCAGCAACGCGTGGCTCTCAGTCTGTCACCTACAACTTGTATGCAGTTAGTAACCATTCTGGTAAGTAACCTTTGTAGTTATTTATTAATAAATGTTTATACGATCTGTGTTCTTGGTATTTTATATGTATAATAAAAAATATCTATCTATGTAATATATTGTATTAAGTATGTCAGTCATCTAGTACCCATAACACAAGCTCTGCTTAGCTTGAGGCTAGATGATGTTGTGTGGATTGTCCAGGATTATTTATTATTTATTTATTATTGGAAATAACACTACTTATACGTTTTCGCATATTGAGACTATATTTAAATAATACCAATAAAAAATATTTAATTACGTAACTAAATATCCCTTTACACCTGAAAAAGGGATCATTAGTCACGTTATTTACTAGGTTTTATTGATATATCTTATCTTATTTTTTTACGTTAAACTTTAATTATATTTTGTTTGGTTCAAGGTACCACGTATTCTGGTCACTACACCGCTTATTGTAAACATCCTTACACTGGCGATTGGCATGAATATAATGATTCAAGGTAAATAAAATACAACTTTTTTTAACGCACCTAATGGTTACTATATAACTTTATACAACCGCTCTGATGTAAAGCGGTAATATTAGTATAATAGTCACAGCTCAGTTGGTGGCTCTGCCTTCCGTGCTGTGAGTCGTGGGTTCGATCCCCACCGAGAACTTCGCGACAAGATACAAGATATTTATTTTGCCAAATGAATACATATAATAAACGACTTCATCTTTTTATCGTTATAATTTACATAATTCATGCAACATCTATTTATATTATATTTAGTCTTTGCGTGAAAGAGTAACAAATAACAGCGATTCAAACTTCCGCGTTCATTAATATTAGTAGTACATATATTTGTTTATCGATTTTGCGTTTCAGCTATTTTCATTAAATTTTATTAATTTAATTTCTTTTTCAGGGTTTCAACCATTAAACCTCGGGATGTAGTCTCCCCCGAGGCTTACGTATTGTTCTACGAACGCACGTAGCTTGTACACTTATAAAGGCACTGGGATTCAGGTAAAACGGGGAAATTGACGGTAAAATTGAGTAATTTGACGGTAAAAGTGGGCAAATTGACGGTAAAAGTGAACAATTGGAAGGTAAATTTGAGTAATTTGATGGTAAACAAGGGTAATTTAAGGATAAAACAGTAAATCGGTTATAAACCTTTTATAGGTTAAAAGTAAATTCTAGTCCATCTTTAAAACCCTTAATTTGAGAGTGAAATTGGATATTTAGAAGGTAAAAGTGCGTATTTTTGAACTAAGAAAAATCTTGGTCAAAATAAGTACTCAGTTATATAGAAAATTTGAGGTTTTTGATGGTAAGGTTTAGTATGGAGGTAAAATACAGTAAACTCAGACGTAAATTAACTTGATGGTCGGAAACACTAGTCCTAGAGACTATGTGTGAGACTTTTCATGTTAAAATATTTAGTACTTATAAGATATTTATTTTTTGTGTCATAAATTATACTCTCTTTTTAAGTACCTAGTTTAATATTAAAATTTAGTCAAATTTGAACAAAAGTACAAGAAAATGTGCTTTATTTAAATATAGATATTATTAAAATTTATTTGTTCTTATATTTAAATTTCAATAACGCGTTTACGTATGTTTATTAAAATTTATATACCTAAACCAAAAAGGTACAAGATTAGTCTTTTTGACTTGTCAAAGTATTCTTTGGTACCTGTCAAAATGCCCATTTGTATTATCCATAGACAAAGAATGAACTGAGCATTCCCTATCCAATTATGAAGTCCTAGCTGACCCGTGCCCACTTCGTTGGGCATAATTCGACCGTTTTTTCTCCGATTCACTTTGCAAAACGGACTATCACATATAAGCCTTTTTATTTTTCGGTATTTTACATAACCTATGACACTCCGCAATAATGTTGCTTTCTATTGGTGAAAGAATTTTTAAAATCGGTTCAGTAGATCCCGAGATTACCCCTTACAATTTAACAAACACACAAACTTTACTTCTTTAAAATATTAGTATAGATATATGGGCGACAAAACGTGAGAGAACGAAATTTATCTCTTTTAGATACAGAACTACAGAAAAGAGACGGGTATATCTATTGTAGGGCTAATTTTAAGAGTTGTAATTCAATTTATTAGATTTCAATAAAGAATGTATTTATTATTATTTATTGGCCGCACCGTCGCGTTGTCTCTAGAGAATGGTCTATTTTGTGAGGCTATTGCTCAGTCCATTAGTATATGAGTAATATCAACTACACTAAAATACCATTTTACCATCCATTTTCTATTTTACCTGTTTTTTCTCAGTGCCAGTTAAGAAACTATAACTAATAAGATCCACTAGTCCTAAACAAACATAAAGCTTGCAGTGATAGTAATGTAGGTATTATTCGAAAAAAAAGCGGTATTATATAATATACATTAATATAACTTAATATAAATGTATAAAGTTCTGAGACGTATTACTTGTCATTGGCAACCTCAAATGTTTAATATCTGTTTTCAATGTATAAAGTTATATTAATGTATATTTTATTAGTTTATAATAAAATCTAACCGTCTTGCCTCAGTCATAATCTCTGATTGGAAAATTGTTATTTAAAAAGTGTTTCAAAAATATTCCTAGTAATTGCTATAGCAATATTTGTTTGAGCTTGCATCAGACTACCCTTCGATGTAATAATTTGAATATTTTTGACTCGCTTTGCTCACAAAAAAAATGTAGAAATTATATTATAAAAAAAACGTCCTTTCACTGTAAATAAGAGTGTATTAAAGCTTATTAATAATATATTAAAAATATTTAGATATTTCGTTGTTGAATCTGCAAAGTTATATTAAACAAAAAGTACTTATTTGAAATTTATTTGTAAACAAAAGTACATTAAAGCTTTTTACCGTTTTATAAACTTAATTATACATTTAAGTTTGTAAAGTGATAAAAAGGTTTAGGAAACTGGCGCATTTTTATAATTGCTTACGATCAAGTCAGAACATAGCTAGCTAAAATGTATTTAGATAATATTAACTTATATTAATTTATTTGCACCGTATTGTCACATTTTTGTAAGCATTTAGACTATTGATATTGATTTTTAAATTGGCAAACGTCAAGTTTACAGAGACAAAAATATGGCAGTATGTATTTATTAAGTTTTAAGTTGGTTACCAACTCATTTTATTTATTAACATAATATAGACCAAGTTACCTATTGTTGCTAAAATCATTTGTTTAATATTTTTGTTATACTTACATCAATTTTATGACGAGATAAATCTAGATTATATTTAGATAGACTACAATGAAATCTACATCCGATTTTAGTTTTGCATGTTACTTTATTTTTATTTACTAGACAAGCATGAAATTATTATAAAAAGCTGTTTTTTAATTCAATATTTATTATATCTTACTAAACTAGGTGTTATATTTGTCAAAAGAACCAAATGTTGCTTGATGGAAAAACTGTTTTATTTAAATGATATTAATATAGAAATTTACAAAATAAAATTTTACATAGCTAGACCATAATTAGTTTTTAAATTTACTACAGACGATCTGAATAATTTGTTAAACAGATTTCATACAATATTTTTCGAAAAAATAGAATAAAATGGTAAAATCGTTACTTACATACAGTAATGTTATATTACCTAACCATACAATGGTACAAATCATTTAAGATTCGTTAAATTAAAGTTTATATTGAACAGCTATTAATCTAATTTAAAATAATTAATGTGAGTTTTTTTAACATATAATATAATTTGATATAAACTCCGCATAACATTATATAATATATTCAAATTACTGTTAATATAATTTAAGTCATTCTGATGCGTTGTTTTGTTTGTATAATATAATTTTGTATTTTATTTCGTTATCATTTTAGTATTATCATGATTGAATCTATACTTTAACCAAAGATGCTTATAATAATCTTATAAAATTGTTACGATGTCGAAGTTTATGACATTGTATTTATTTAGGCGATGCGACCGAGGTTATTTATGTAAAATATATGTAACAGATTTCTATAGAAATATATATTTAAAAGATTATGATTGTTTTATTTAAACCCTTTATATTATTAGCAGGTATTAGCAGAGACTAGTTTAAACAAGAAGACTGCCAACCTCATACAAAAAAACGTGACTCGGAAAAAGGTGAAATTCCGCGGGTTATACCCAGATTATTCCTAGGTCTTAGACTAGAGTAACTAAGCGACCAAAAACAATAGGGCGACCGACGACCAAGTGCATATCAACTGTAGTAAGTGCCGGCGACAAGTCGACAATGCGTAACGGCTGTTAATGGGAACCCACAGTCTTTTCTAGAAACTATTTCGTCCAGGATAAACTCAATAATTTTAGTACAGAATAATACGCAGCCCCATATTTCTGACCTGCGCAGTCTATACGCTATAATTTTAAAAATACTACCATCTATCGTCGTTTGTGGAAAACTAACACATTAATGGAGCTACTACCCGATAGATGTCGTAACTAAGCACCAGTTTCATTGCTAAGTTCATAGCGTATTGTATTTATAGCCTGTGCAGAATTTAATATATTTTGTATCTATGACCGACGTGCAACCATACGCTAACTTCACACAATTACATCAAAATTTCGTAAAATGGCTTCGGTAAAGTTTGCAGTGATCGATGTAAATGATTTTTTGGCTAAAAAACAGGCCTCTGAGCCTGAACTGGCTACGGACTGGGCAAAGCTAGAAGAGCTCTACAATAAAAAGTATGGTCTTTTAATTACTCATTCTTTATCTCGAAAAATTGTTTGTCATGTTGTAACGGTAACAACATGATTAACAATTTTTCGGCTACAATATATTGTAAATAATATATTACAATAGGTTACAATGTAACCTATGTTTTGTTGCCTTTCAGATTATGGCATCAACTCACTCTAAAACTACAGGATTTCGTGAACCACCCGTCCCTGCAGGCCGGCGACAACCTGATCCAGCTGTACAACAATTTCCTCACTGTTTTCGAAAACAAGTCAGTGAAGCATCATGTCATTCTGCTCATAGTTTTTCAAGTCTTTTTGTAAACATTTCATTGTCTTTCGGTCTATCTTATAAAAAGTTAGTGCAGACTTGAAGTACTTTACCATACGTAATGATGACTTAAAGTCAACGCTAACTTTTTATAAGATAGGGGGTTTATCTTTACGTTCTACTCTAGGTACTATACAATTTCTAAACTTTGAACTATTTAACAAAATAATTAAAAATGTATGTAATAAACTTAAGTTGTATTTTCAGAATCAACCCATTATCGCTTGTAGAAATAGTCTCGATAATCATCTCACAGTTCCAAGACAAGCGTGAGGCCATAGCTTTTCTTGAGAAGATTGAAACCAAAGTCAAGATCAATGATGAGGCTCTCGCACTTTGCAAGGTAAGTTTAGATTCTGCTATGTTTGGCTGGAATATAAGCAACAGTTGTACATTGGGTATGCCATTACTTTGTTCAATCAAAATAACACATTCAAAATGTAATCTACTATTTTTTTAATTAATATTGTGAGTCTAGGAAGAGTTTTAATTCTTTATGTAAGACACAGACCTGTAGAAAATCCTTAAAAGTTATTTGATTCATTATTTACGACAAAACATTTACATGGCCTTGTGATGTTAATACCTAGTATGTAAGATGATTCTAAATGATCCTTGTGATTTTATTGAATATTTGACTTTATTAGAATTAATCACAGTAGCACTGAATAGCCCGATAGGCCTGTTTTCAGGAAACATTGCGCATTGCACCTACCAAAAACACACAAGACGGGTTAAAATTACTTTAATTCATTGTAGGTTCTCCAAGGCCAACTTTACCTGGAGAATCTAAATGACCTGGATGCTACGGAAAAGATCATTGATCACCTCGAGGGTACTTTAGAAGATGCAGATGGCGTCACTCCAGTCCATGGCAGGTTTTACAGACTTGCTTCCGAGTACTACAGGTAAGATGATTAGATTAAAGGTCTGTACCCATTACACTGTATCATACCATGACCGTGCTATGAACGTGTCAGGACCGGCAAAATATTCTCATCGAAAAACGCTACGTTGTTGGTTGGTGACGGAACGGTCTAGTGGGCATAGTCCCATACTTTTCAATACAAAAAATACTTTTTTGCCTGACACGTTCATAGCACGGTCATGATATGATATGTTGTAATGGGTAGAGACCTTAACCATATTTTATTCAGCAGTCTGCAGTTCATTCTTATACCTATCTTATTACATTATTATATGTATTATGTGACTGTAGACTAGACTGTAGAGGTATAATAATACCTCTTAGAGTAGAGTCTGCAGTCACATGTCTAGACATAGTTACTACTGCTATTAATATTCTTTCTAATGTCTAGTTACTATTATTTACATTTAATTATTCTATCTAAATCAGCAGACTGCAGAGTCCGTGCTATGTTTAGTTGCTTCTACTAATATTCCCTCTCGCTCTAGTGGGAAATTCATATTTTCTTGCATTTTGAAACTCCCTACTCTCGAGCCGAAAGTCATCTCTCGGATATCCATACAAAAATATAAGGATGTCCAAGAGACGACTGTTGGCTCAATGGGTATTGAGTTGAGCCTATGTTATTATTGTCATTTATTTTAATTTTATTATTGTAAAATTGCATGCTAGTGTTAATTAACATTCAGACACGATTTGTAATAATTGTTTATTGAAAATGATATGATGATTGCCCACAGAGTCCGTGGTCCCATGTCAAGTTACTACCGCTGTGCCCTGCGCTATGTGGGCGTGATGTCGGGCGGTGCGTCTCTGCCGGCCGCCGAGCGCGCCGCTCTCGCCACCAAATTAACTCTCGCAGCGCTCATCGCAACCGATGTCTATGATCTTGATGAACTGGTGAGAGTTACAATAGGAGGAGGCCCAGGAGGCCTGCACCAGCATCAGCGAGCTGCTGGCCTTCCTGGATGACATCGGATGGCTGGAGTAACAACCGCCATCCCTCACGCAAAAAGGGCCCGCCTGCGTCCTAGTTGCGGAAAACAGCCCGCTCTAAAAGAGAGTTACAATAATTATTTATTTATGTTACACCAACGACGTATTCAAACATAAAAATATACACAATATATTTGTTACAATAAAGGACAATAAATAAATAATAATAAATAAATAAATAATGCTGGACAATCCACAACATCATCTAGCCCCAAGCTAAGCAGAGCTTGTGTTATGGGTACTAGAAGACTGACATACTTAATACAATACATTACATAGATAGATATTTTTTATTATACATATAAAATACCCAGAACACCCGGAATTATGTTATTTTATGGAATTTTTGTGAGAAATCAATAAATCTAGACTGATCCTATATGTAATTTTATGAGAAATTTCGCTTTACACCGTAAGCCGCATCACCATTTAACATCAGATGTGATTGCGGCCAAGCGTTAGCCTACAATGAATTTAAAAAAAAAAGAAATATTTACGTTCTTCACACAAACATTTATGTGTGTTTGTATGTAACAGAATCTTATACTTATGTTATTTTATGTAATTTTATGAGAAATTTTGCGTTACACCGTAGGCCGCATCATCATTTAACAAGATGTGATTGCGGCCAAGCGTTAGCCTATATTACATTAAAAAAAAAAACTATAACCATGTTTCAGCTCGCCCACCCAATAGTGCAGTCCCTGGAAGGAACGAGTAACGCGTGGGCCCGCGCCGCACTGTCCGCGGCGGCGGCTGGCGACATCGGTGCTTACGAGCGCGCCGTCTCGCACTCACTCGCGCCCGTAGACCTGCAGCGCGCGCACAACGATATACGAACCAAGATAGCATTGCTCTGTCTTATACAAGTAACTTGACTCTGATAACTCAATTTGAAATCGACAGCATACCCAAGATACTCTCTCTCTCGCTACAAAGATAGGATGTTTTTCAGGATCCGTCTCCTTGAATAACGTGATAATATCATAAAGATCTCTGTGATTTACCACATTTCTTCCTTTTTATGTTTCGTTTCGTGCTTGTTATTGATTGAAAAAGTAAATTTTTGGCTTTTTCAATATCCTCCTCAGAAAACGATGATAAACATATCTTTACCAGACTTTCTTCATCCATCACATCTAGCTTATTTTGAATGAAAGCTAGGGATTCATTTATCACAATATTGCAACTGACTGACGTACTGGCCTGTTTATACTGTCATGATTACGAATTGGTGACAGCTGTGTTCTAGCGTCCCATATGGGTCGTGCATTGCGCATGTGATGAACAACCCGAGGGCTTAGTCCGTGGTTGCATTTTAAAACTCCCTACTCTCGGGCCGAGAATCGTCTCTCGGATATCCATACAAAAATATAAGGACATCCGAGAGACGACTGTCGCCTCGGGAGTTTTAAAATGCAGCCTTAGACTAAGCCCTCTGATCTGCTTCTGCTGTCCTGTTAGGAGCTCGTTTTATTTGCGGCAGTGCAATATAATAGCACATGCTCTGTCCTTGCTTATTGGTTGAGATGGTGTTGTGTTGTTACAGATGGCGTTTAATAAAAGCACGGCTCAGCGTCGGCTGACGTTCGCGGAGATCGCGACCGCGGCGCGCGTGCCTCTAGACGAGGTGGAACTACTCGTCATGAAGGCGCTGGCTGAGAAACTTGTGAGGGGGCATATAGACCAGGTAATATAGCAATACACAGTAAGATCTGACCATACTGGTCATGTATAAAAGATCAGCTTGTTTTTGACGTGACAACGTCTTATAATTCGATAGAGCCGGCTGCACGCACGAAAAAACATGACTCATGCGGCGTTACCTCGCTCTGAGGCGTTCCATGTAAGGCTTGAAGTGCAAGCGAGAGCGCGGAGCGAGCGACAAAGAAGCACAATCGGCCTTTGCGTTCGTTGTCACATTCCACTATCGTCAGTAAACCGACTTTACAGACAACTATTTTTTAAATAAAATAACGTCTACATCACGGCAATTTATATGCTTATCTGCGGGTTGTAAGCTCGCAAATGGTTAATATGAGTTGTATGGAATAAAAAATGTATGTTTTAGGTGTCTTCAGAGGTGTACATATCGTGGGTGAGGCCTAGGGCTCTGCCCCGCGAGGGCGTGGCGCTCCTCGCAACTCGCCTGGAGGCCTGGTGCGGCGCCGTGCGCCTCGCATCCGATCTACTCGCCAAGAAAGCTCCTGATCTACTTACTATATAAACATGTACAGAAGGATGAGCACGAATCTATGTAACTATTGTAAAAATAACAACGCAAGACGATTCAAGTCTATATATATTTATTAGGATATATATTTTTTATGTGTTCGATCAAATTGGGTACCGTTACGATGTTTACAATTGTCTCATTAATTCGTGCACACCCAGCTGGCAAGGTTATTAAATAAATAATTTTAATCTTATATTCATGTATTTTGGATTTATAACCACTAAAGAATTGGAATTAACTGTATTTTGTAACATCTAAGAAGTCCATTAGTAAAAGTTCTAACAAACTAGAAACAAAATAATTATGTTTTATACATGCTATATTCTACAATATTAATATACTTTTTAGTTTTCACGCGGATGGCCGTGTGACACAATATAGGTACTGTATATTGTGCACGGCGTTTGTCACAATATACTGTACTTATATTGTGACACATTGTGAAAAACAAAAACGTTTGGAACTATCTGTATGATAATATCTGTATCTAAATGAAGTAGTATTTTACTAATTGGTTTAAATCAATAATTACTTAATTATTTTTTCTGGGAGTTGTTCCTTTTATGATACAATAATGTTCTATAATTGTTATAAAAAGAATAATACAATTTACAAAAAATAAATAAGTTTTTTCAACTTCAGTCTGCCTTAAATTTTTGAAATAAATATAAGATAAAGAAAATTTATCTGCGTGCGGAAATGTGATGAAACAAAAAACAAGTAGGTAAGTACTGAAAATATTTTATTTTCTCTCTTCTACAATCTAAACAGACTAGACTATCTAGTAGTTAGTGGCTACAAAATAAAAGAACCTACTGAGTGAGTATGCACGAATAAAATCGTAAACGTATCGTATCAAGGATACACAACGCTTCTTCATCTGACGCTGCAATGTCGACAGTCTGTAGTGACGCGCAGTGTAACTCTAATACGCCCGTGAATATTCTACCGTACTCAGCTGTTTATTTGCTTATTGAAGTCATATTAGGTAATTCGAGGTATGTCCAAACAGCATAATATCTAACTAAATTAACATATATGGCACTACCTAGGTACCTAGTTACGTTATTCATAGCAAAGTCTACATGTGTTCTGTAAACGTGTACTTACAGCAATTTAAATAATAGGTACTGACCTAAAATATCCAGACACATTTTTTTTAGCGGCCATTTTTAATACCAGAGCCCTTAGTCCGAAGACGCACTTTAAAACTCCCTACTCTCGAGCCGACAGTCGTCTCTCGGATGTCCATACATTTTTGTATGGCTATCCGAGAGACGACTGTCGGCTGGAGAGTAGGGAGTTCTAAAATGCACCTTCGTACTACGGGCTCTTAGCCCTTAGTCCGAAGGTGCATTTGCGGTGCGGATAGCCATACAAAAATGTATGGACATCCGAGAGACGACTGTCGGCTCGAGAGTAGAGTAGGGAGTTCTAAAATGCACCTTCGGACTACGGGCTCTGGTTATCTACTTACTTGATCGTCGCCAGTTAAGCAACCTATTGCCAGACAACAAGAGTCCTTTTGGTTATAATATTGGAGGATGTGGGTAAAAGTGTCATAAAGCTAGCATGGTAAATAAAACAGTGATTCTGTAATAAGTCATTGTACTATTGTTTTCTTTTTAAATGCCTAATAACATTATATAAACGGCTATAGCTTTGCTGGTTTATGTAAAACGAGTAGATAAGATAACTTAACTATGTAGTTTTTGTTTCTGGTGTTCTTCCAGGTGTATGCAAAAATATTGCTTGTTTTCTACAAGGCCACTACTAATAATTTTAACTACACTTACTGCAAATTAGTTCTACGTCACTAATTAGTTTAAAATACTTCTGTACATACCATGTTATCATAAAATACAGCTAGTCTAGCTTAAACGCATATTTTATTGTATTTTAAAATAGCTGCCAACTTAAAAATACAACATAATTTGTAGAAATCGATTTAGCTGCTATTTTTGAATACTCTAGCATAATACTTTATTATGTAAAGCTTTTTCATCTAATATGTACACATTCGAATAGTATCATATTATTAAGTTTACTTACTAAACTACATTTTGTTCGAATAATTCCTTTGTACTTAAACCATATTGTAAACTTTTAAACCTTAGATGAATACTAAAGCTTATTGCCGCCAATTTTGCTATCAACTTTAATTGATCTTACGCTTCAATCTCTATACATACCTAGTCTCACTTTAACTAATAATCATGAGCAAACATTGTCATTTCATACTCAGCTCAAATCATCAAATAAAAGCATTGGTAGAAAACTGCTGAATCAGCTTCGTTTACCCTTCATTTCATTACATACTCTTCTTGATCTTAATTACTTACCTTACTACTAAATTTTCATGACAAATCGACTACATGTTCTGTCAAAAAGAGAATGGCAATACTCTATGGAGCGTGGGTCACAACTAAATAAATCGTCGCTCAGGGTTGCCACGTAGTACGTTTTAAAGGGCTTTTACAGGTTAATATTTTATTATATTTACGGGAAAAAAATCGTCCCATGGAAATTGAGATACTCCTGTAAAATTGATTTTTATTTAACACCATATTACTTAGTATTCTATCAGCAATCTAGTTCCCATAGTGCAAGGTTTGCTTGTACTATGGGAACCCTGAAGGACGATTTTTTCAGTCGTGGCCCAAAATGCCCCTTCTCCTTTGCACATGATTATTTGTTGAACACATATATAATTTCAATGTTGAAACCTCTACAGATATGAACACTAAAATGTATAGACATTTTTAAGCTGTAGGTAAATCACGTAACCGATTCCTTTTTGACTTATCTTACTTTCTATGAACTGAAAAGATACTACATATAAGAAAAGAACTAACATAAATACCGTTTGAATAGCATTTTGTTAATTGAGATTCTGCAGCATGTTCATAATTCTAAAATACTATACTTATTTCAGCTGACGGCTTTCAAATTCAATGAAGTATGTAGTTTTAACATTTTGTTTTAAAATTATATTTACAAATAATGACAGTATCAATTACCTAGTCATGATGAAGCCATTAAAGCTCCATCATGGTTTAACAGTACCTATATTATCAAACCTTACATACATGTCATTAGTAAATCCCGTTTCTATAATACTTATAAGTGCTTTCCGAAGCACTTATTTGCAGCACACTTGAAACTACTATTTTTAAGTGATGACGTTGTGTATGCAATGTTCGTAACCTCACAATCTCGATATGATCTGTCAAGGTTCGGGCAACCAACTAGCATTTATTTAGGTACTTTTTGCGCCAAAACAGTGCAATAAAAAGAGTTAAATGCTAAAAACATGGTCTAACTTCGTTGATAGGTGAAAACAAAACATTATCTGGTGTAATAACCTTCACTTTTTTTTAAGAATGTATCTGGTAAGCCATTGTATTAATTTACTTATATAAAGCCTAAATGCACAATAACAGAGGCATTAGTGGTCACCCATCTAAGTAGCAGGGTCGTTAGGTTCTTCGTCGTCGGGGCGTAGTCCTGACATCGAGGGAAGCTTGTAATGCTGCATGTGAAAAGGAGGCTCTGGACTTACTGACGGAAGTGCCTGGAATGTGTGAAAAAATAAATACCTTCTACAGTTAAATTCTGTTCTCACGAGGCTTATCAAAAAATCTTTAATATACTGATATATTCTAAGTTCAAGCTCCACGGAACTACGATTAAGCTTTCATATATTATTTAGCTTTTACGTTTCCTCATATTAACGGATTTATACTTAATGGAAACTAACCTGTGTCGTTCGTCCACGACGTCGTCTTGGCAAAATTCCTTTTCTAGCCATGAAGAAGCTGAAAAACACAAATAATATTCATCAGGCACATATTGATTAATCAAACGAGTCTTTACCATTTTATAGTCCGGACATTAAACTCAGCCTAATTTATTAGTATGACTACACACATTATAATGTTTGGGTAGTTTGAATTTCTCGGAACAACATTTGGATTACAAAACCCTTTATTCTTTATTATTCTTTATTGTACACACACAAACATATACAGAAAATATAAACTTAAATAAATTAGATGTACAGAGGCGAGCTTAACCCTAAAAAGAGTTCTCTTCCAGCAAACCTTTGGCGAGAGTGAGATGTACATAGGAGAAGTAGAGGGGACGTGTACAAAGAAAAATGTTGAAAATAAATTTGTTAACTAGCTAATATTTATAGAATATTATACTTACTTCTAACTAATATAAAGATAACAATATAACTATACATAAACTACTTAAATTACACATAAATAAATCATACATATAATAAACATATACCTACCTAAATATATAAATATATATGAATAAATACAAGTAAACTCATAATGAAAGATAATGCTCTTTTACCTGACGTTTAAAGACACCAACAGAAGGACTGGCGCGAATAGCATGAGGGAGTGAATTCCATAGCTTTACAGATTGAACCGTGAAAGAGTTACCATACCGACTTGTGGTGTAAGGAGGAGTTTTAAGTAATAGGGATTTAGCGGATCGACAGGGCTCACCACGTGGGACAAGGAAGTCGAAACGCTCACGGAGATAGGAAGGAGTAAGAGGGTTGTTGAGAATGTTAAAAAGGAGAGACAGTATGTGCAAATCACGACGACGACGGATGGGTAACCACTTTAACTGAGCCCTAAACAAAGATACATGATCGTACTTGCGTAGACCAAAAACAAAACGGATACACAGGTTTTGAAGACGCTCTAATTTATTTAAGATCTCCTCCGTGGCGTCTAAATAGCAGGAGTCAGCATAATCGAGAAGAGGTAATAATAGAGTTTGAGAAAGAGTGATTTTAGTCTCGATAGGTAGAAATTTCTGAAAACGCTTGAGAGGTTGAAACGAAAAGTGAACTCTTTTACTAACGGCATTGACGTGATTTATCCAAGACAGCTGAGAATCGAAAATAATACCCATATAACCCTCCTTAATGTTTAGTTGAAATAAGTATTTTAACAACTCTGAATACTCGGTCATAATAAGTAAAGCCTAGTTCTTTCCATTCATTGTGGTTTTTAAATTGAATTTTTAGAGATCAATTAAATTTGAAACCACACTTATGACACTACTTGGAACTTTGGGTTCTCTGGCATACAATTGGGCTACTAAATGCTACTCACCGTATAGTTGAGATTGGTATATTGAACTGTTCGGACACTGTTTGGAAGGTGAGCCCGCGACTCACACAGTCGGCAGCTGCTCTCAGTACCACTTCGCTGCGTCGAATGCGTTTGTTGATATTGTATTCCGGTTGTGATGCGTGTGATAACATCTGAATCATTCAAATAATTATAATAAAATCTACTACTAGTGCTTCTTCTTACATACTTCGATTATAAGGCACTAATGAGAGTTTCTTCTTATAGGCTCTGGTCGCGTGGAACTGGCACCTAGAATCACCTAGTACATATATAAGCCGATTCTAAATGATCCTTGTGATTTTACTGAATAAACTATTTTTGATTTTTTTTAACGCATCTTACATAATTCACACGCAAATGAAGCCGTTATGTCTCATCTCTTTGACTACAGACATTTAATAAATAATATAGATTTACATTCACAAACCAACTTACGATTATTTATAATGTAAAATAAAATTAAATGGGCAATGACATATATAAATATCATCTCCGCACCCAAGTTGGTCGGTGCAAGAATAGTTTAGGTAAGTGAGGTATAATAGACCCGTCTGAAGTCGTGTGAGTGTGGTGCTCCTACAAAGCATGCTGCACTAGCTGTCCTGCCCCCGGTGCCCGACCATACGCACTAAAGCTGATCTTATGAGGGCATCCGATAAGGCCATTGAAATTGTCGCTCACTGGAGTAGAATAGTTTGAGGATGAACCATTGATACGACGAATGAATGCCGAATCTATAGTTACTCACAGCGTTAATTTGCGGCTGGTCTCCCACATGAATAACGTTGACGGAGGGGAAGCCGGGCCCGATCGTCATGATCTTCGGACGCAGCTCTGAGAAGTTCGACAACGTGTCTAGAGGCTGCTTTGTCTGAAAATTTATTGTTCTGTTTTAACTTAACAAAATCCTTTAAGTTGCTTTTAACTATACCTACCTTTATTATTATTTGGTTCCATTAGCATACATTTTTAAGCTTATTAAACTCAACGGCGAGATTATTTAGCTATAAAACCTTATATTTTTCTTATTTATTGAAATCTGTTACATCTCTATCTTATTTAATGTCCTTTGAAAATAGCTGCAATTTTCTAAGAGTCATAATTATCTAGTCACTGCTATATGGCTTCATTTAGAGACGCTGTTAAACGCTGACTCATACAAGCAAGACTGTATGTTTACAAACTAGCAGTGTAGTCTGCCACGAGCACACTGCAAGCCGCCTTTGTGTGAAGTGAAACCGGCACTCGGCGGGTCACTGCGAGCTTATGCCGTATTTACAGTGACGTATTTAAGATACACTGCGCGCTAACGCTGCAACGTTCAACAGTAAAACTGATGTCGACGCGCAGTGTATCTCAAATACGTCACTGTCTCGCCGGTTTTTACTCGGTACGTGTGATCAAGGCATTACAGCGCTCCACGCGCGAGCAGCTCGCAGCGGGCTCGTGCCTACGTACTCACTTGATACCGTATCTGTACCTCTACCATGAGTTGTCACAGTAAAATCGCCTGACTTTACAACAGTAGTTACGTAAATATTAGTATTACTAATTTTAGTACCCAACTATCCGCTAGAGGCGCTGTACAAATCTTCATATATTTTTTAACTACAGACGCAAGCGAGTATAGTACCTATATATAGTATAGTAAAAACTCATGGTAGAGCTACTGATACGTTACGTGCTACACTGCTAAGTGAGTACCCAGCTTAATGTGCTGTATCTAGCCAAGTGTTATGCAACGTGGCAAGACTGCGTTACCTGTCGAATGAGGAAGGCAGGTGGCTCGTAATTCCTGGCTCCGTACGTGTGGTCATCGGTGAGCGTCTCGCGCGGCTCCAGGGCGTCCGTCTCCGAGCCACTGTCGTACTGACATTGCACGTTCGAGATCGCGAAATCTGTAAACACGCCGTGATCATGGTTTGTGTGATCTGCAAACACGCCGTGATCATGGTTTGTGTGATCTGTAGACACGCCGTGATCATGGTTTGTGTGATTTGCAAACACGCCGTGACCATGGTTTGTGTGATCTGCAAACACGCCGTGATCAAGGTTTGTGTGATCTGTAAACACGCCGTGATCATGGTTTGTGTGATTTGCAAACACGCCGTGATCATATTTTGTGTGATTTGGAAACATGCCGTGATCATGGTTTGTGTGATTTGGAAACACGCCGTGATCATGGTTTGTGTGATTTGGAAACACGCCGTGATCATAGTTTGTGTGATCTGCAAACACCCTGTGAAAAAACTCTAGTGGTTCATAACAGGGTGTAAGGTTTTTTATATGGTTTTTTGACACGCTTGTCAGGCAAATCCCCTCTTGGACTTTCTTAAGTGTTTAAATGATAAAACATTACCTATTCATTCGTTTTATGGTTATGTGAACCGAAACCGTAGGTAAATGTAAAACTTTATAAAAACTCTAGGTTTGCCTAACAACTTATAATATTAATAAAAAAACTGATTTGCTTGTGAAATTGAGTGTCATTGACAAAAAAATGAAACGTGATTTATGTCATTTTTAAAATGAAACAGCCTCAAGATGTTTAGGCACAGTATATACCTAGTATCTGCTTAAGTACTTAGGTACCTTACCTACTTATATCTGCGTGTTTACCTAGATACCTAGAAAATACAGTACCTACCTAAACTACTTGCCTCCTTATCCAGATATAGAGACCAGTACCTCTACCATGAGTTGTCACAGTAAAATTGCCTGTCTTTACTACAGTAGTTACGTAAATATTAGTATTACGAATTTTAGTACTAAACTATCCACTAGAGGCGCTGTACAAATCTTCATACATTTTTTTAACTACAGACGCTAACGAGTATAGATTGTAAAAACTCATGGTAGAGCTACTGACTCAAGGTGACATTTTACGTATAAAATTAAAAATATAAAAATTAAATCATACAACTAGTGTCAGCAGTTGCTTAATGTATTGTTATAGGATCTAAAATAAACATCAGAAAAAAACAACCGGTCACGACACAAATAATTATTTATTTATATTATATCCATTTTAAACTAACTATAACTAAATACTGACATTTAGTTTATTTACGACTATAAGTATTAATTATATTTTAACTACTTATATTTGGCTCGTTACATTTTATTATTACATATGAATTAGTAGGTTTTCTATAAAAATAATAATTAATCTTTTTCAGTATTAGGAAGATTATAAAATACAAACCATAAATAATTCGATTCTACTTTGGCAAAAACTTAGGAACTTATATATTTAAGTAGTTCTAGAAATGTAGAATAAATCAACTTACGGTCGGCTGCTACACAAGGAACTTAATACTTAAATATACTTAATATAAATAATATAAAAGTTAAACATAAAATTCTGCGAAGTTATTAAACTTTAACTTTTTACTTCAGACTATAATAATACTACAAAAATTGTATTCATTTTACTGTCCCGTCTAGAAGCTTCTAGTTTAGAAACTTTCAGTCGGTTGCAGCTTATAAATATTTATTCAAAGTCTAAAAACGTTATTAGGAGCCTTTAAACGAACAGGAGAAAATAATTTTTAATTTTCAAAAACTTATAAAAAATAAAATAAAAAAAAATAAATTTATAAAATTACAAAATTACAACCCCTGGGAAACAAAACAATAACTAACTTTAACAAAATAATACTTATTATTACAAAATATAATTAATAAACTAGACTAGATAGTAGACACACACTTAGGTTAATATATTGGTATCAATTTTACTTGTTATGTATAAACTTTGATTTTTGATATAAATAATATAAAATTATGTAAGATGGAACACATTATTGAAGTGAAAACTTCTTTAGCGGCGCTGGGTGGGTAAAAACTTTCAAACTCGCGTCAGGGTCACGTGACGTTGATAAAAAGCGTAAGATCGAGGGAAAGGGAGAGGAACTAGTATCTCCCACTCTTTCTACCGTGCCTGAGTGTGCTCTGTTTAGGCGGCACACAGACACATTCGCGCTTGCGCGAATGTGTCTGTGTCATTGTGATTGTCATTGTCATTATGACGTCTGTGGTTATATTTTTGAAGTGAAAACTTAAAAGTGAAAACACAACGTTAATATTGAAGTTTTCACTTCTGCCGGCACTCCCGGAGTGCTACCTTTTTTTTTTCTTTACATTTATTTATTAAGAATTATTATTATATGAAGTATACGAAGATTACTAAAATTATGTTATTTTTTTTAATAGGTACGTAAAATCAACACCAATATTCCTTTATTTTTAACATTAAATATAATCAATCTGGCTAAAAACATTTTGCATTCCCATAAGCTTATTGTATTAAGATTTGGCTTTATTTGGATTCTTTGGCTAAATCATTTCCCTGTATGTGACATAACAAGATAAACTGCCATCGTTTAGGGGTTTCGGTAAGTTATAATAATGGATTTATTATATTATTTCTATTTATTATACTTGTATTAAACTTAATAATTTGTAATAATTATTAATTTATTTAAGTATTATTATGTTATAATAATTTTCGGAGTCAATAATTAAGAATAAAGATATTGAATAATCGTTTAAATATGGTATGTAATTAGTGAAAAGCACAATCAGACCTGATTATGCTAAACTTCGATAATCCATTAGGTCCAAAATACAACCCCATAAAAATATCACCAAAAACATTATTAACTAAATAAAGTATGTATTCATATCCAAACTACTTATTCAATATTTAAGTACATAATTAATGATTAAGTACACATTCAATTTATTTGGCAAGATTTATAAATACGCGATATAAAATACTTTCACACTAAAATAAAAATGGGCCTTCGTAGAAGTATGTATTATCATTTAAAATTCAACTAAATAGGCCCAAGTGTTTTAAAATACACTAAGTTTGTTACACTAATTTCTCTATAAGTATTATCAATCATGATGGTTTAATTTTTAAAGAACATAATTTCATAAATGTAATAGGTTTGGAATAAACGGATTGGTGGTTCAATCTCACCGATTTGCATTGTTGTGGTTATTCAAACTTTCTAGTAAATAGCTATAAATTTAATTAATTAAGAACGATTTCATCTTCCATTAAAGTCCTTCAAACCTCTCCGCTCTGCCTTCAGCCAGCAAATTCAACGGATCCAATATCTGCGTAGACGTCCGCGTTCCTCGGCGTCCCTTCGAGAACTGACTTTTTATATCGTACTTTTCCATCCAATTCCGTAATGTTTTCCTCGGGACACCATATTTGTTAGACGCTGCGTATACACTGTAACCTTTTTTGACTGCAATCAAAGCGTCCCTGAGATGTTGCGACGAGTATTGTTTGTATGATTTTTCCTGGAAGACGTCAGTTTCTATGTTGACGATGGCGTTGGGACGTCGGCCGACGATGCGCGGTCTGGCGTGAATGTTCAGGGGAATGCCGTGGTCCATGTCGATGAAGTGACGGGTCACAATTTCGGTGGAGGTCCTCACGCCTGCAATAAGACAGGAAACGCCATTAGTCAGGCTGGAGGGGAGGCGCTTTTCCTGGCTTATTACAGGCGGAGTGGGGTAAGCAAGGAAAAGACGCCGAGAGTAGGGGGTTTGAAAAGCTTTTGGCGGATGCAAATATAAGGTGTAATTATTTGTTTTATTGTGTGGAAACTTACGTGGGTAAAGTTTTTTGAATACGATAATGATATTAAGTAATATAGGAGATTTTCTTCCAAACCTACCTATACCAACTTCAAAAGAATTATGATACAGTGAATCCTACGTAGCGTACTCAAATAATAATAAGTTAAATATAGCTACAGAGGTGAATGTTGAAAGAAATTGTAAATATGGTGTAACTGTATTTTCTTTCAAAAAACTTTATTTAGCAAAATAATAGAAAAACAGCAGTGTTTATTTTATCATTTATTAACTCATTATAATAGCAAAAACTGTTACATTCAGTATCTCATATAAGTAATAGTTATAACTTTAATTTAATTATTAAGAAAAACGTCAATCGGGCGGTGTTTTGATAAAAACAACAAAATAATATTTCCAAGATTTGTATGTACAACAATTAGTAATACAAATATTTGGAAATTTCAAATAATATACTTTTTATACAATAATTTATAATTATGCATAATTTTGCTATTTAACTTAAGTACAACAGTACTAGAAACTAGAAACCAAACGACACAATATTAATACTGCAATAATAGTAATAAAAATATAAGTAATTTATAAATATATTATATTAACATACTAAAGTGGTAATAAGCCTATTCCGAAAATACTGAAACAAAGTTTAGATAACATATAATCAAATTATATATTATTATTTTTAATAATAAATTATCAAATATAATAATATTTATTTAAGGCAATTCGCTATTTAGCATTTGGACAGAGATATTATATTAACAGTATAACCAACCTACTTAAATTACCTGTTATAGGTAAATTTTACAAAAATGAATTTAGAAAAGTTATATACAATTTATTTCATATAAATTTTAAAAGCTAACAGCATCTGCGTTAGTCAACTATTATAATAAGTAGCCATTTATATTATTATTTATAATATATTATTAGTATATTTATATACTAGTAGGCACTTGACAGATGAGGCATTTATTTAGGTTTTATAAATCGAATATTTTGATAATACATAGTTCCGGCTTGGGCGCTATATGGTGTGTTAATATCAATAATTACACATATCATGCCATCATCTAAAATTTGAAAAATTTCACAAAATTCAACCTACTGTCAGTTCATCTAAGCTGTTCGAGAGGTCACAAATTTATTCATTCTGTAAAATCACAGAAATCATTCAAATACAATGTGATCATACTAAGGGCCCCTGCAGACTGCAGACTTTTTTTTATCGGCCGATAGTTTGGTCGGCGTCTTAATCAGTATGAAGATGTATGCAGATGCGCACATTACAGTGATTCAGTCTTCATACTGAAGAAGCCGACCAAACTATAAGCTGATAAAAAGTCTGCAGTCTGCAGGGACTCTAAGTGCCAGTACTTAGAACTACCTAGTTATTGACTCAATAATTTTATAGAATAAATAAATAATTGTGACCAAAAAGGTTTTATACTGCGTTTTAATGCTAACAGAAACATAGTGAAGTTAATTTGTATACCATACAAATAAATCTATAATTGTACAAAATATTACATATTAAGTTTGAATAATTCCTTAATTAAAACTTGTTTTATTATTACGTGTATTAACTTCAATTCCAAATATAACAGTGCAACAGATAAAACAAAATACTGGGGAGTGACCAAAAAAAATGTGGCAATCGTAAAGTAAACGATTTGATTCACATTGCGTGTCAAATGCAACTCGACAGTAGAACGAGGCTGCATCAACGCGCAATGTGAATTAAATACGGTTACTATGCGATTGTCACATTAATTATTGTTAGAAATATGATTGTTGAAATTAATATTTTACTAATATTTTATATATTTTAAATACTTATATACGATGGTGGGTTATTTAAATTAGGAACGTCTCTTTGGATTTTATAGGACTCTTAATGTTGCCAGTACTTATATACTTACCCCCTATCTAATAAGTTTTATTTGACATTATGTCTCCATTACGTATGGTAATCAAAACATCAAGTCTGCGCTAAGTTTTAAAGATAGATCGTTTATAACTTAGATAATAAGTAATAGGTACAAGTAATATTTTTGGAGTTCCGCTAAAATATGTAACTTTAAATTATGTAAATAGGTATATAAATATTGGCAAAATATTGTAACTTACATTTAAGTACACAAAATCATTAAGTAAGATTGTTTAACAAAAAAAAATATTAATGATTAGTAATTAAAGTACTCGATGCCACGAATTTAGGTAATTAAGTACATTACAATATATGTATATGAATTAATTAATACTATTTAAATACGTTACAACAATATTTAGGTCAAAATGTTCGAAGCAGTTTCTTTTTCATTTTATTTAGGCACTTTTAGAATTAGCATTTCATACATAACTTAAACAATTATATAATAATAACTTCAAACATTTAAGTTAAAAAAAATAACACGATACTTTATCCGATGTTTTAAAACTTTTATAATAAATAAAAAACAAACGTTTGCGTTAATTACAATTTCATAATAAGACCAAATTAAAATTTACCAAATACCTAAACACGCCTTAATTCTATAAAATTTATAAACGCTTACAATTTCGTATCAAGTCTTTTCTTATATTCCGGACGATGTCCTGTTCAAGCACACGTTTTTAAAAGGCCAATGAGTTATCCAACTATACCTAAACAAACATTACAAATACCTTACTCAATAAATAATATATTTAATACTAATTCAAGAAAATTTAATATTTTTGGTTTAAGTAAAACATGCCTTAACTATTCTAGGGAAAAAATTACTGGCGCACATGGCAATAATTGCCGTGGAACTAAAAAATAAATAAATATTCTTCTCTTTGGATATTGCTGTTGAAAAAATATTTTTTCTCAGAATAAATATACTGTCAATCTTTGAATTTCTTTGGCAGTTAACAGTTCGTATACCTACTGCCAAAAATGGCATTTAATTCTGAAAGAACTTTGTAAACCTCGACCAGATCCAAATCTACTCATGTAACGACATATCCAGAACTGCTGGAGTGTTACCATCTACATCATTTTCCCCATTTTTATCGGTCTCCCCATTCTTACCGCTCTCGTCGCTAGAAACGTTAGAATTAAAAAGAAAATGCTTTCCAAACTCAATATCTCCGTCGAAACTGGCGATGTCTTCTGCTTTTTCGTAGTTAACTTCGGGAAAGATCTTGAATTCTTTTTGTTTTTTGCTGTTTTCGACGAATTGTTTCAGTTGTTGCGGCATTGGGAAAGAGGATTTTATGTGGCATCGCTTCATCCAATTTCGGAGAGATTTTCGTGGGACTTTGTGAGTTTGGGCCGCTCTGAAATTGATTAACAAATGTTATTTTTTTGTAATAAAATTAATTTAATTATTTATAAAATAAATAAATTGCTTCTTTTAGTTATGAAGTTATTGCCTACAAAGAAAGTAGGTGCCTATCGGTAATAATTCAAAATGTATTTAAAGTAATTCAAAAGATTTATAAATATATCCTTCTGTTTAAATGAGTTATATTGCTTGTATGCAGTCTCAGTCTTACCTATAAATACTCCCGCCTTTTTTAACATCCATAAGTGCTGCCCACATCGCTTCGTTAGAGTACCGTCTGTTAGGGTTGAACTTGCCCATCATAACTCTTTCCAGATCCTTACGTGACAGCCCTGATGAGCTGACTTCTTTTCCCTCCAAAAACTGGTCCAAATCAGATTTTAAAACACTCTCTCCGATATCCACATTCTTGTCTTTAAAGATCGGCGGTCGACCGCGTCGTCTGATCTGTTTTTCCCCAATTTTCGGGTAAATTTCTTTGTTGGGCACATCTTTCATCTTTGGTATGAGCTCGACTTCGGACTTTTGGTTTTTTAGGTCAATTCTTGGTTTCTTTATTTGATTTGCTTTTAGTAGAGAGACTTCTAGCTCGCCGTTTTGCTCGAGCCAAGATTTGTAGTAATCATTTTCGGATTTGTCTATGCTTTTTTGGGAATATTCGTCGTTTAGATTAGTGTTTAGACCGTACTTGGAGAATTCGTTTCGGATCTCCAAAGGATTCATCTTGGATAGTTTATTGAGATACTCAGAGTTGGCTTTGGCTAAGTTTTGTAATTTCGTTTGAAAGAATAACTCGCTCTCCGGCTTCACTCGTATGAAGTTGTGAGCTAAAATAACAATCAAACCATTATAAATATTAATTAATAACATAACATGCATTTATAATAAACTAAATATAACTACTTATATATCTCATAAAGCAGTCTGTATTTCAAAAGCAAATTGTTATCAAATTATTTCGGAAACCCTGTAGTTTACATATAGATGTGTTACAAGGTTATTTTAAGTTAAATAATAGTTATATGTGTACTCAAATCATAAAAAATAAATTATACGATTTGAAAATAATTTATTAATCAGTATTGGTTCAAAATATATTGTAACATATGTATAAGTTTTTGAACCATGAATGCACATAATAAAATGTCTGTAAGATAGATCTAAACTACTACTAAAGCCATTCATGGTCCAAAATTCATCAAAATCTATCTACATAATTCACAAAGTATTATCAAAATTGGCCTACCTTACAGACATTTCTCTTTTTGTACCAATGTCCATTCACAATGCTCTTAGCTCTATTTACCCAACCACCCCAGAAGGAGGGTTAATGTTTTCGGGTTATTTAACACTTTTGTACTCCCGATAACGCGATTCCAATTATTATTAAATAAGTCAGAAATTTAAATAAAAAAATAATAAAACAAAAGCAAGTGACAGAGGCAGTCACATTGCAAATAAACATTGAATTTTTGTAAATAATAAAAATAAATATATGTTTATTAATAATTATTAACTTACCGGATGCCTGGCCGAGACTACTTCCGGGCTTGCCAGCCTCCTCGTCCTAGAACAAGTATAATTTATTAATTATAAATTATATTAACAATCTATGTAGTTCAATAATTATAAATAAATAGAATTATGCATTTTTATATCTTTATTGTACACATTAAAAATATTATTTTTATCAACTGTGTATAATGTCGGCGAGGAAAGAGCTTTCATGAAAATGGTTGAGAACAGAAGGGGGAAGATGATTGGCCATCTTATACGACACGACAACCTCATCAATAACATCATAGAAGGAAAGGTAGAAGAGGAAGAGGAAGGCCAAGGCTAAACTACATGAGCCAAGTAAAGATGAAGGTTGCCCTCGTGTCGTATAGGGAGGTCAAGAAGGAGGCTTATGTGATCGTTGTTAGCTAAAACATGGTTACCTCATTGTATTCTATGTTGTCTGCATCCAGTTCTCCGTAGTACAACCCGTCCTCTTCAACCGTCTCTTCTTTAACGTTCACCTCTTCTTTAGAGTGCGTCTTCTTTGGGGGGGGAGACGGCAGCTTTTGGTGGGGGGGTCCTACTAATAAATGTTACATATGAGTAATATTTAAAATGTAACACGAACACCTGCACTATAAGGGAGCTCTGCGAAGGCACGGAGAGTGGCATTGACGTGCCGTTTTCGGGCCAGACACATTTAACAACGGGAAATGTCGACACGAAGAAGAAGAAGAATGTAACATGAGTATTATAATGAACCTAAGTCTCAATACTTTTAGCCTACCTCCAATACTTAGGAACCCCCAAGTGTCACGACAGTCTCAAGTTGCATTCTTAGTAACCTGACATGTACCATTATGAATGCAATAAACATATTGAGTATTGAGTAGTATTTTCACCCCGTTTCATTCTTAATCAAACATACAAAGTATTTTTTTTTAATTAAGTATTTCATTTTTGTCGCGTCATCAAGTCGCATTCTTAGTATTTTCACCCCGTTTCATTCTTAATCAAATAGCTGAAACTTCATTCTTAGAATGAATTTCTTAAGTCTCATTCTTAACTCAAACATCCCAATCTTCTTCTTCTTAATTTAAACGTGTCTCTCTTTCTCTTACCGTTATGCGTGTTGTCTCGTGCGTTAGCCAATAATGCGTCACTTGCGACCGCGAAGTCCTTAGTGTCTTGTTTGTCTGGTGTTCCGTTCTCACTCGAACAGAGGCCTGGAACAAACAGTTGCTATGTGAACTTATATTTGACACGAATGTGATTTTGACATGTTTCTATAAATCAAAAAGGGGTGAGATAGACCATATAAACAGTTAGATGGGAACGCTTTGCTCGATCGGTCAGCTTGTAAATACATACAAACGTATGTAAGACGTTAGAAGTATGTTGAAAGTATGTCAGATGTATGTTAAAAGTATGTCAGATGTATGTTAGAAGTATGTAAGAAGTATGTTAGCAGTATGTTAGAAGTATGTTAGAGGTATGTTACGAAGTATGTTAGCAGTATGTAAGAAATATGTTAGAAGTATGTTAGCAGTATGTAAGAAATATGTTAGAAGTATGTTAGCAGTATGTAGAAGTATGTTAGCAGTATGTTAGAAGTATGTAAGAAGTATGTTGAAAGTATGTTAGCAGTATGTAAGAAATATGTTAGAAGTATGTTAGCAGTATGTAAGAAATATGTTAGAAGTATGTTAGCAGTATGTAAGAAATATGTTAGACCTCTGATTTGCAGCGCCTCCGCTGACTTGAGCAGGCTGGGCAGTTCCTCCTGTGTGACGTTCACTTCTCCCTTGTACATGAAGTCGACCAGCGCTTGCATCTCACTGAATCTGTTATACAAAACGTGGTATTTATACACGTCCTACCAAATTGATTCAAAATAACACAGTTTTCTAGCAAAATCCAATAGCAGCATATTAAATAGGCATTAAGGACAGCTCTAAAACTACTTTTTTGAAGTTAAGATCTAACAAGTAATCTGAGTAATCTTCAAAAAATCTGTTTTTAGTTTGTGTATATGACGATTGTTTTCTGGACTTTGAAATATTTTGTGTAGGTATAGGCGACCAAGAAATTGGTTTACCACTTTTGATGACATCTCCCAGTAACATAATTATTCGCTAAGGATTACAGATTGACAGATTCTGACGTAGCAGTTATTATCTGTCAAGCGAAAATAGCCCTTGATGTTTTGTACGTGCAAATGATATTCAGCCTTAGAGTGGTAAACCAATTTCATTGTCGCCTATACATTAAAGAATGAATAAATGAGGTTTTGGCCGTACCTCATATCTCTCATGAGTACGATGGGATGTTTGCAGGGGTTAGATGACAGCAGCCTCTCGAGGTAGGCTGAGCAGGCGGAGAGCACTATCTTGTGGCAACGCAACTGACGCGACTCGCAGGCGAGGGTCACGTCCGCGAATTGCTCGCTCATGAGCAACCGAGGAAACCATGTCTAGGAGACACATTAAATAAAATGTACAGGGTCATTTAGGTACTATTTTGTACATTTAAGTGATTGATATCCAAAAAGTTATAAGCTTAATCAATATTTAGGAACATTTTACATCACTCTAGTCTAAAAGCAAAGCTTAACCCCCTATCTTATAAAAAGTTAGCGTAGACTTTAAGTATAATCAATACTTCAAGTCTGCCATACACAATCATAACCACACCACCAACCACAACAACCATACGTAATGGTTACACTAAGTCAACGCTAACTTTTTATAAGATAGGGGGTTATACTTTAATATGTTGCTGATAGAATATGTTATTATCATTTTTTTGTAAATACTCGTAACATAGAATATTTATCACTCAAAAATTTGTTCATTTTAGGAATCGAACCTACGACCTACAGCATGAAAGGCAAAGCTAAATACCATTTTTTCAGTGAAGTACGTCAAATACAGAGCCATTTATCATTAATATCAGTCGCATTACTGTTCTGACTTAACTGAAGAGAACAGGCGGTAAGATACAAGGCTATGTCCATTCGACATTGGCTGTACTTAGTGCAAAGTCTCATAATACACGTCCTCTGTAAGTGCATAAACTTAACCTTTCAACAGGAGGTCCATGGTAGTTCACATTACCATGGACATGTTGAAGTTATGCACTTACAGAGGACGTATATTATGAGACGACGTATATATTAACAACTGCCTTTAAAAAGCTAGGTAGGCACGTCTATTCACACTCACCTGTAGATTAGAATGGTAGGAGTTCCATCGAACACAAAACTGCTGCGGTGGCGCCGTCGCCATCTTGCGTTTATTTATGGAACTACACTAAATATATTTTCATTTTATATCTTTGCCCGATAATTATTTCTATAAAAATTGCACAAACGACCGATATACTATCACAGATAAATATTTTTATTAACTAAAGTTTTAAGTACATACATTAAATACTTGTAGAAACTTTTTAGACTAGATTATAAATTGTTTTGAATACTGAACAAATGTAGATTTATTCTCAGTACCTGTAATAAAAAAAAATATTTATGAATTTGATTTAATTTATTATTTGTTATAAGCGAAGATAACACAAAAAAACAAAATACAGAATAATTAAGATAGGTACACAAATATCAAATCACGAAAATCTGATCTGGTTGAGTGGTTTATTGACTTCCGGTTTAAATGTTGCCATAATAATCATACTATCTCAAACGTTACTAAACGACTATCTGTATTTAGAAAAAATCATATGATTTAATAAATAATTCAAATCCGATGTTTATCTACACTTTCAGAATACTATAAAGGATCCAAATAACAAATCTTTAAAGTTATTACAAAACTATCTATACAACGCAGTCCCGAGGAAAGTTACCACGACAGTGCGAGCGAGACAGATACATGGATAATGTTACAAAAAGGCGCAACTACTTTTTAAAATCAATAACGTAGAGGGCGAATAGAGAGGTAGAATGACCCTAAAATGAATCCTTGCGAATGCGTTTCGTGTCTTGACTCTAGGCAATAATCGTGACTTATTTTTGTTTTTTGTAGTTATTAATGTACTAATGATTAAGATATCATACACGTTAGTATTATAAAATTGTTATTGCGACTAGATTAATGATATTTGAAGCATTAGTGTAGTCGTAATTGCAGATTAGAAATGAAAAGTAAAGTAGCCGGGTACCAATATGAACCAGGTGGAATATTTCAGTCTCATTGTCATTACGGATAATTTTACCAACGTATCTGAAACTTGAACAAATATCTCATGTACCAAACTAAGTAAAGCTTGTATTTGGCACGAGATTGTTGATAGATAACTACTTATGTTATGGAGCGTAAATGTGAATACTGGTAGATATACAAACAATACCTTTGGTGTCTAATTGCAAACAATTAAAGGTAAAGACAGACGGTCTATCTAATAAAAAGTTAGCGCAGACTTGAAGTACTATTTACCATACGGAATGATGACTTAAAGTCAACGCTAACTTTTTATAAGATAGGGGGAGATACTATTATGTCGCATCGTTGTTAGTAAAAAACCATAACATTATTAGATTTGTACGGACTCACAGCTATAGTGTGACTAAATCATATCGTGGATGACCCATATCACAGGATGATAAGATAGTAATGTAAGCTAGGTACTGTACACTGTACCACAACAGGTGTGCGACTGTACCTTTTCAACCTTTTTATTCATATTTTGTTGAAAATATCACCAGCTATAATATCATAGCTGTTTTCAGAGATTGATGTGATTCGATCGTGTAGTTAACTTATATTTTCAGCCATCAGTTCCCGCAGTATTTTCATTATAAATGCAAGCGACGTGCGATCGATAAGGCACTGATATTTTCTTGAATTTATGATTCTTTTGTTGCTAGAGCCTTCAGTTTGTCCCTCAAGGTCTGTCCGTATTGTTATATGATATAGGTATTATTAGTATTAGTCTATACTAAACCAGTTTAAGATAATCTTCGGTTAATAAATGTAATACAGTGGATATTGTGGAAGCTTTAAAAACTTATCAACAATCATTAAGACGCCGAAAAATGGAAAAAGGGGAACGAGTAAAGACACTGCAGTGGGGAGGTCTGACGTGTCATCGACCCTAGGGGCGCGCTCGAAATAGCCGGCGCGGGGGTCCGCTGGTATATTTGGATCTGATTTTAGGACGGCGGCAGCGTACTCGGAATCGGAATTAAAAGATTTGAATCCGTCTGGACATTTCAAATAAGTTGCTTAAGCTCAGCAGTAAGATTAGAACTTTTAAATTAAAAATTGATCCATTGTAGGTATACCTATAACACTTTCTGGAAACAAATGATTTTACATTGCTTGTTTAATGTGCATTGAAGCAATAAAGTATTAAACTGGAGCAAACACTGTTTTAATCATACTAAAATTACAGACTTTAAAGTCTAGTTAAGGCTTATTACGGTCAGGCAGTGTTTTAATAATAAATCTATGAATTAATTATTGTCCTAACATTAACAATTATAATATATTTATCACATAACAATGTAAGAAGCTGTTCTTATTAACCTAATCTCATATTTTTTTGATCATATATTCATACACCCATTGTACCTAAACGAATATAATGATGTATATCCTTATCCCCAATACACCTTATTTTATTTTAAAGTTTAGTAGGTATGTTATTTTTATTTACATACAAAAATTAGGTACAAGACGGTTTTTTTACAAGTTAAAATACAGATCGAAAGATCTCCTCACTGCAATGTCGATAGTTTCTCATATAGAGTTTAGATTAGACATAGGAATATGGACCTCTGTAGCCGTAATGTTGACTATATTTAGGTCATTTAAACGCGTTTCCAGGAAACCACTAGCGCTTAGATAAGATATAAACCGATTGAGATTAAACAATGAATCATAACAAAAACTCGCTCGTCATTTAGCAAGTAGTGTTCCATGCAGGGTCAAAGAGGACGATGGAGGTCTGTCTATACTTATATAAGTACAATAATATATTCACGACAATATACACATCGCACTCTAAAACCTAAACTCAGCATACATAGCTAGTAGGTACCTACTATGGGAACTTGATTGCGGATATAACACTTAGGAATATAAGTAGGTACTTTTTTATAGATAATGTTTGGAAGTATTAGATGAGCAAAGTATTCAAAGACGATCTTGACTTAGTTTCTGTCGTTTAGTTACGCAAGGTACGAGAGTCCATAAAACAACAAAAGCAACTAAAGAATACGAAGGTCAAAAAAACTGAGGCGTTCCGAGTGTAAAATATTTCAGTTACTACGTACAAGAGCGCGAATCTCCGCATCTGTAATCAATATAAGTATATGTACCTACCTGTATAATGCTAAAATCGTAAATAACAGTCATTTGATGTGATGTATTTATTCAATTGCTTGTTGAGAGTAAGAAAGCGATAGAAATCGATTGATTGCTGAGAATATAGTAGCAGATCGAAGTAGCAGAGGTTTAAATAGTTTAAAGTTAGGCACGTGAGGTGTTACGGCTCCGTGCAGTGTCTTGGGTACCGCAGTTCGATCTATTTCTGATACTGCATTGCATGCAACGTACTGTCTGAGCTCCTGCAGGCTTAGCAAGCTCTGAATCTCGGAAACTTTCTTGGTTTACAAGAACTATAATCTACATTTTACCGATTACCACAAGTAATGTAATCTTACAAACAACAACAATTCATGAGGATTACTTTTCTTATTAATATAAAGATAAGCTGATATGCGAAAAACTTGAAGGACCTACAAACTCTTAGATGCAAATTTAAAAATTTAAACTACCTAGTAAAAATAAAGATGAATCACTAGCAAGTAAGGTAAGAAATTCAATGAAATCAAAACAGAGTTCAAATTACTACCTAGTATAACAATGTTATATGAATACTAAGACGTAGAAATTGAGATCTAGAACATCGTTCCAGATATTTAGGACACATTCGTAATTTTGTACAGAAATTTAATGACACACGAAAAAAAATAATGCTGACAATCCACATTTATAAGAAAAATGTTACACGTGTAATATTTTTAAAAGGCTATTAAGTAAGTTGATTAAATTCCATGAATTTTGATATGAATATGTGTAAGACTTTGAAAGGTATGTGGAAAGGATTTCGGTTTGAGTACCTCTAAGAGAGCGTAGTTTCACTAACGTTTTTTTTAATAACATCTAATTAATGTAATTTTAAGAGTAAATAATAGTAAAGGTCGATAAATATTTTCTTTAAAGGTGGTTTTTGAACCTACTTCGAATTACTTTAGATAGGTACCTAGTAGGTAGGTACCTACCTACCTATAAAAGTTAACATAAAAATAGCATAATAAATAAACGGGCAACAACTAACAATTTAATAACAATTCTAAATTAGACATAAATAAATTAAAGCATAGAAAGACATGAAAGAACATTACCTTAAGTTGCTGATGGTCAAACTATAAATAGTAAAAACTAAATCACTGAACGCAGAAAACCCTTGGCAGTACCTCACACACTTGAGAATACGGCACAATGATGGTTAAAACATGAGCGAACCCAACATTTGGCCGTTCCCAAAATAGTTCAGGCCCCAACTAATATTATAAACATACATGCATACCACTCACACATGCACACCACTACCAAAGGAACCAAAACTCAATATTTAAATAATTACTCAAACCTATACTTAGCCGTGAAAACACTAAAAGAAAATGGTCGTCAATCATGTGCTGAAAAATGTGACTTTTCGCGACCTCACGACTCTAAAAAGGAGAAAATGTTCTAAAATAGACAATGCGATGCATACTCACTCGTCAGGGTCCGGCGGCTAGCACATCACGTTTCAATTAGCGTGTCTGGGCTCTTTATGAAAAATCAATAATTTTATAAGCACTTTTTGATCATATTTTCCGTAGGGCCCCACCGCTCCGCGGTCTCACTCGCGGACACTTAAAAATGAAAAACCTATTGGAAGAAAACTGTGGTCTAGAAAGAGACGGATATATGTGGTCGATTGTAAATAATGACAGCGGCGAATCACAACAAGCGAGCGAGATGGTTGATGGGTTAACAATAACAATTGAATTACGTAAGTAAGGCACGGTAAATGTTTGCGTTTTCTTACCGTGTGCTCGCAATAAGAAAGGTTTGAAAGTAAAAAGCACTATTTAAGTGTTCTGTAAATATTGTCTAAACATTTTATGTGGACAGGCCGTCATCCGTCATAGGGACGGACGCCATTTGCAATTCAATATCTAACTTGAATTAAATGTGCGTCTGATAAGAATCATGCTTGAATATTTTATGAAAAGAATTTTAATTATTAGAACTTTGTTAACTTGGATTAAAACGCGTATAATTAAAAATATCAATTTAATTAAATAAAGTTATTCATAGGATATAAAAACTGCGTATATCCTTTGATAACTTGTTTATAGCACATTAGCTTGGCAACATTATTTAGCTGTCAACATGAACCAACATGGCGGATTGGTGAATTAAAAAGGCGCCATTTTTGAACATACTTTTGTTCTTACAAATAAGTAGTTGTGAATATTGTGATAGCTTAGTGAAACATTATCAGGCGAGATGTTAAAAGGTAGCGTGGTTGTGTCTTTCACATAATGCAAGAACTAGATACTTACCTAAATTCATATTTTCCAATGCATCTCACAATTACAACAATTTATTGGTCTATGTGCCGGCGCTAGTTTTGTACATAATATGTAGGTACTAAACATTTCTTTCTCTCTCGAGGTCTCGCAGTGCATTGCCTTTCTCGGTATGCCCGTGGACTTATCTGCATGACGATTGACGACCGATGCATGTGGCGCGGCGGGCGAAAGTGTGCCTGCGACGCGGAGGTTGCGGGTTCATTTCCCGCCTTGGGATAAATGTTTGTACGATCTGCAAATATTTGTTCCGGGTGTTTATATATGTATAATAAAAAATATCTATCTAGGTATGTATTATATTGTATTAAGTATGTCAGTCTTCTAGTACCCATAACACAAGCTCTGCTTAGCTTGGGGCTAGATGATGTTGTGTGGATTGTCCAGCATTATTTATTTATTTATTTAAGTACTGCTTATTAGTTATTTAAGGGCAAACACGAAGTTATTAACTTTAAAGTATTTAGAGAAAATTAAAGTACTTAAGTAACTTAAACTACAAAGTTAAAAAACACTCCTGAGTATTATTTGGACTCAATAACTAACCGAACTTTAAAAACACTAGGATCGTCAACTCGTATAGCTGTGATGATGAACACTTCTTCGAGGCCTACAAGAACGGTCAAGAAATTTCGTATCTTTTTTGCTCCTTACCTACAATGAAATAAAATAAAACACGACATATAATAACAATTATTTTATTGATACAATAATCACTGTTTGTAAAGGCATCCTGATTACGGGTTTGTACTATAACTTTACAACATTTTTAATGGCTATTCTTTACGCAGTGTTATTCAACCTGTCGCAAACACTGCCTTTAATAAAAAAAATGTATTATTAATTCTGTATTTACCCAAAACTACACTATGTGTCAAACTCAAACGCATAAAAACGTTGAATGAATTCAAAGTATTCAGATTCTACAATATCTTTATAAAATAACTAGAAAAAAAAACGATATGTCGGGGTTTAGCTTAATATTTTATCATAGGGGTCAGGGCCGTGTCAGGAACAAGGTTGAAAAACACTGCTTTTTCGCAAACAAAATTTATGATGCTGAAAAGTGCGAGCGCGTTACTTCCCGTTTGTTTAGTTTGTCACGGTCATTCCCATTCGTTCCACCAGTGGAATCAAAACTCAACGAAAATTAGTTTTAAATACACATCAATATCAGAAACTCGTTCTATGAAACTAACAATGAAAAAATCAATTAAATAAATATTTATGGATTTTCAAACAACGCCATCTGGTCTCACCCTAAGCAAAGCTTGTTACTAGGAGAACTAGATTGCTGATAGATTACTTTTTTGTTGTAAATACTTACATAAAATACAAAAATAATTGGTATTGGTTGGGATTTGAACCCAATACACTATGTGGCATAGTGTATCAGGAAATTGGTTTTCTTGCTATAGGAAAGGTTTTTCCTATTGTAAAATAAATTTAACCTCTGAATTATCGGGAGTTCTTGTTTACACCCTTGTACTCATGTGATTTTGATTGAATTGCGAAAATATGAATATATTTAATAAGTATTAAGTAATCTGGCCAAAAAATATAGTTTTTAAAACAATACATTGATATGTTATAATTATTGTTAATTTCATTTATAATTCATATTTTAAACAAAATTATATGATATTTAGATAATGTATAATTAATACTAATTATTTTAGAATATTGTGCAACCACTTGGCATTAGGTGGGCTGTCTGTTCCGTCACAATTGTAATAGCAATGAAAATTATAATCTGTTATATATTGAAAAACTATTTTCTAGGTTGTATTCTAAAGTAATTAGTTTAATTTAGTGAGTATTTGCAAAAATACATTTTTATCTATGCTACAATACAATCTAGATTTAAAAACTATTGTTTTCGGAGAAAATTTACATACACAATTACAAATAGGCAAATAAGTGAATGGACTTGTTCGTTGGCTACCACTATCCATAACTCCGTTAAGTATCTATTTGTTATGAATAATATATACTTTCTTCATATTAAAAATGAGTTATAACGATATCTTAATACACGGAATTATGAATTGAGTTTTAGTAGATTTTATATGTATGTCGTTCAAAAGTCATAAGTAAAAAATAATGTTAAATAAAATTAAGTAAGTACTTGTGATTTATGGATGGATATTTTTAACATTAAGGCTATCGCGCATTTACACGTCACTTGCTCAAATAATAACTTAAAAATGAGCTACGATCTTAAGACTCCAACTAAAGATCATCTTGAATAGATAAACAATAGAAGTAATTTCTACCTACATTAACAAACAATCAGGTGCAAACTTTGACAGTTCACACTCGGCACAAATTTTATCAAATAAAATATACACTTCCGGTCTATCTTATAATGCTTCGGCTACATTAGCGGGCGAATATTCGTATCGTGTTGGCGCGACAACAAGATCGTGTTCGGATAAAGGCGATATACTAAGCGATGACACTATGTACCCGGCCACATACATCTCGTTAACACGAATATTCGCCGTAGTCCGCTTATGTGGCCCCAGCATAAAAAGCAGACATGATATATTGATTCCCATACGTAATGATGACATAAAGGTAACGCTAACTTTTTATAAGATAGTGGGTTAGTTAGTAAATTGCTGCATTACCATTCTTTAACTTTAAATTATTTAATAACGTTCACTTCATGATCATTTAAATTACCTCAATATTATATTTTTAATATAACCGCCACATTATCTGTCAGAGTTTGCACATGATTATCTGTTGGAAGTTTAAGAAAAACTTGAACGACATTATTATCTAAGTGTTTATGTAAAGCCATTTTTGGTCGGATTATATTCGTTAACATTAACATTAAAGAGGTAGACATCCTTCTTCGTTTATAACATAAAACTCATACATTTTGTATGAATTTAATACAAACTGGCACGACTCATACAATCTATCTCCAAGTAATTTGAATTATTTTCATATTATTCGGAGGAATTCTCTACCTCATGATATACGCGCCAGTCCATCGCTTAGCACATTTAAGCGTAAAGTCAAAGAGCACTTTCTTTCCTTGTAAGTTTGATTTATGTAGTGTATGTATGTTTATTGTAGGTTATATTAAATTTATTTATACCTATGTATGTTTAGAGTTATATTATTTGTATGTAAGTACATTTGCTTTGTATGTATGTTTATCTTTATGTACCTGGTGTTTATTTATGCATGTCAGTATGTTTTTTGTTAATATCTTTCTCTCTATCTTTAGTACACTTCCCACATCTCTTCTACCCTCACTCATTCCAAGGTTTGCTGGAAGAGAACTCTCTTTAGGGTTAAGCTCGCCTATATGTACATGTTTTGTTTTGTAGTTTTTTTTCTCTGTATTTTATGTGTACAATCAAGAATAAAGAATTATTTGCATTCTTAAACATCATGTGTACAACATACATTTTGTGTGTGAGTTATACAAACTTGCATATATTTTGTATGAGTCATAAAAACTGGCAAGACTCATACAAACTGCCGAGTTTTAAGATGTTTACATTATTTTCATACATTTAGTATTATGAATACACAAATATTATACGCTTCACATACTTAAGTACTAAGAGACATGATTTTATATAAGTTAAGTTAGAAATAACATATAAATACATTAAGAATTTACTATATAAAATATAAATAACGATACAATACAATAAAGCGGTTAAAGATAATATAACGAACAAGTTGCTACGTTAATAACGATAACGAATCGGTTACTGTATTAATAATCAGATGCTCCGTTAATAATTGTAACGAATCGGTTACTGGATAATTAACGACAACTAATCCGTTACTGATATTGGTATTTAAAGATAAAATTATTTGAAATAACGACACGAAACCGCATTAATCTAATAACATGCTTTAAAAGTAAATGTCAACTTAAAATACTTAACTGAGTAAATATCACTATACAGGGTGTGTTAATAATCAGTTGCAATAAAAGCTTGTGTGTAAATGGTGATCATATGATCACGCTGGTGTGTTTGTTATTACTTTCAAAGCGTATGCTTAAAATCTGTTGCAATAAAAGCTTGCTATGAAAGGCAACCTTCCTCTATATGTAAAGCGCAAACTCATCGACATGTGTATTCTGCCCGTCCTCACCTATGCACAAACATGGTCATTAACCGAATCTCAAAAGTCAACGCTCGGGGTTTGCCAAAGAGCCATGGAACGTAGTGTGTTAGGGGTAAAGAGAACGGACAGGATTCGAAACACCACACTTCGCGAGAAGACCCCCATCACTGACGAAGGCAAAAAGACATCGAAGCTAAAATGGAACTGGGCGGGACATGTCAGCCGTATGCATGAAGACAGATGGGCAACAGTCGTCACACAATGGGTGCCTGCGGATGGAAGACCAAGGAAACGTTGGCGTGACGACTTGGACACGTTTCACGTAGACTGGTGGGAGGCGGCGGCTGACCGGAAGTACTGGAAGAGTAGGGGGAGACCTTTGCCCAGCAGTGGGAAAGTATAGGTTAATAAAAAAAAACTTGTGTATAAATGGTGTTCGTATTAACACGCTGGCAAGTTTGTTATCACTAGGTACTTTCAAGGAGTGTTATAACGTAATTTTATTTTCATTTCAATATTTGTTTTCTCCAAATTGGTCCTGCCACTGGTACTTTATTGGTTGGAAGACCAATCTTGGAACATTATGCTTAACTTGTGACCGCTCGAGAAATTTGTATTATTGACAGGAGCGTTGAATAGTCCGATCCGTCTGATTTCAGGAAACATTCAAATGTTCATCCGATCAAATGGCCCGACAATTGGTGAGTTCAGTTTGACCGTAGACCTCAAAAACGTTCAACATCAGCCGTTTTCTACCAAACTTACACACGGGGAAGATTAAACTGTACCTTGTAACGTATATAAATGCTTAAAGTACTCATATTACACACACCCGTATTATTATATCTAAATTATTATTATTATATGGCAATACTTAAAAGTCATGTGGACAATACATTATACTTGTTAAGATCATCATCATTCCCCTGCCCTTATCCCACGTTACGTGGGGTCGGCACAACCCAAATAATGTTACGATCAATAAACAAAATACACAACTACTGTACCTATATAGGTACGGTAGACATATTTCATTATGTATCGTATTCAATATTGCGAAGCTGGAGGGTAGATGTAAAATTTTCTGAAAAGAATTTCCTAAAATCCATAAACGCACTGCTACTTGCAGAAGTAAGTACGGTGGTAAGTTAAGTACTTAATCGGATAAAATTTCGCGATAAAGCAAAGTTTTTATAAATTGGTAATTCTGATCGAAAAATATCGAGTTAAAAACCAATATAACTATGTGTTTGCCTACTGTGCCTTACTACTACGAGTTTGTTAATAACTGGTTTATGATCAAATTACCTATCACTTATCCGATTTCTGTGTTCTTAACTATTTAAATTATTATAAGTAAAAAAAAAAGTGATACAAAGTAGGTATTATCAAAAATAGTTTGTGCTATTTTGAGTGACTAAGTTTTTCAAATTCAGTCGAAGGGAAAAATCTTTAACAAGCGTCACAGCTAAGTTGCTATTTACATGCCTTTTATACTGTTGGTCGTGGATTTGATTTTTAAGAAGAAATACATTTATTTTTATTCAATATTTTTTTTTACACGATATAAGGAAAACCGTTTTCAATCGTCAGAAAAAAGTAATATACACACTGTTGACAATAACTCAATAAATGTTAATCGAATTTATATAGACCACCTCTGATGTATGATCTACCAAACAAAAAAACTCATAAAAAAATGATTCATACTTGGCGGAATTATCGCATAACATACAATGTCGACTTGAGAAAGACTTTACAACTTCGGACTGAATAGTGTATTCATATAAGAGCTATGTGTGCAAGCAAGATATTATGGTAGAAATAAACCATGCTAAAAATGCACGCGCCTCTATCACGGTTACACTCACATACAAAAAAGGTGTACAGATACAACACAAATATATTGGTTGTTCAGTCACCGCCTTGCACGTTGCCATAATAAAAATGGCTGACTCTGTCGGCTAACTAGTGCATTATAGACAAGAGCCGAACGCGCGTTAATGTTTAAAACGGTTTATTTCTACTTGCATTATTATAAACCCCTTGGTTAGGTAACTTGCGACAGATTCACAACAATCGTAAAAACATTGAAGTAATGCTAAAATTAATCAACTCGGAAGCAGCAGCTTGATTCAGACAGTAAATATGAGTTTATTTATGTTTATTGCTATGTTTGTCGCAAGGTACGTAAAAAAAGTTTTTAGTTAGATTTATTAAAATCTATTTTCAAACTTGATTTTGTAACTACTTTTTAATACTTTAAGTGGATAATCAAAAATCAATTAAGCTGTTTTATATTATTTTAACATAGGCGTCAGAAACCAAGACCAGAATAGATTCCGTACAAAATAGCGACGCGGGAATCGAATACGCATCTATAAGCGATAAAAATACTTTTTTAAATTCTAAGGCACAATTTTAACCCTAAAACTACAACAATTATACACAAAGTGAAACGCAAGGCATAGTGCTGAGAAGGAGATCGAAAAATCACTCGTTAATTATAACATTACCGTTATCAATAGGGTTAATAACCGGTCGGCTAGTGACGTTGTTGTTATCGGTGCTTGTGTTAATAACGCGGTTATTGTCGCATCCGTTACGCTGTGTATCGATATTTATATCCGTTTCGTTAGCGTTCACATCACTATCAATAGCTGGTAGATTATCTATTACAGAGCTTAATGTTTCCACTTGAGATTCATTGGGCGAACCGAAATCGCTATTAGAATTAAGTACATTGATATTAATCTCAACAAAAGCGTTAGTAGCTGCATTCAGACGATTCTCTTCATTTATATCATTATTTCCGGTAAAAACATTGTCATTCGCACTTACCAATCCATTAACACCGTTAACTGATCCGTTATTCTCACAAACCGATCCATTAACGCCAATAACCGATCCGTTATTCTCACTACCCAATCCGTTAATTCCGCTAACATTTCCGTTACTATCACTAACCGTGTTCACTGCGTTCAAATCTTCGTAACAAGGCGGCATTTCGATATTACTGGTGGCTTCTTGGTCTACCGTATCAGCACTCCTACGATTCAGTCCCTCCCTACTGAGGTATTCGGGCGGAGGTCCATATAGTTTGTATCTTACCGCTTCAGTGTAAGACGGAGGTCTGACTGACCCGTCGGGTAAAACAGGGTAGTTTTCAAAATTTGCGCCTAAAAGTCGAATGGTACGGCCGTTTAATGTGTAAGTGTCATTGGAGTTCAGACGGACGAAGTCTAAGTCATCTATATTAATTTCTGCGACGTTTGGTGTGTCAGGGCGGGGGTCGGGCCGACCGAATCTAGGAATGGAGAGCTGGAAGCGACCTAGTTGGAGGGTTAACCTGGAAATATATAAAACATTTATTAATTACTAATCTTTGTTTGCTAGATTTGTTTTAATGTAGTTGGTAACTAAACGACTACTAATGCTTACCCGCATAGTAACAGTTAGTTATTCACAGTTACTAGAAATGCGAGACAGTGAATGATGAATTAGAGAAAATACTGGTATTTTCGGTTTACACTGACTTTGGAGACTAAATAAATAAATAAGAAAGTTAGTGACTAAAAACGCGGGTCAGTGACTGAAGAATAAACGTTAATGATTGAAAACTCGATATCACAAAACCATCTAACCTCTGTCGATCCAACTGATCCATAACCCTCTCCAAAGTATTCCTCCTCATAGTCCGGCGTCTAAAGAACTCGATCGGTGTTGCCATGTAGTTTAAATCTCTCCCCATATCGGGAGTTTCTGGGTCCGTGAATAAAAACTCCGCGTTCAGATCGCAGTACGTCGGCGAACGGTAGTCATGCAGGGGCCGGCGAGACGGAGAGTTTTGGAGGGATGTGGACCGCACGGTTTGCATTTCTACTGGCTCCGGCTGGGTTGGCACCTGGAAGGAAAAAATGTTTAAGAAATGTACAGTAATAAGCATAAGGGTGTCAACTATTAGATAAAGATACTATGTTATATAATTACATGTTTAATATACCTATTCAAATATATTTATATAATTACCTGTCGATACCGCGATGAGAAGATAGACGAGAGTCTGGCCAGACCTCGCGGGGGCTCCGAAATGGGCTCAGGGACACACTGAGATAAAAATAGCAATATTCGTATAAATAGCTAGAACCACGCAACTTCTTCATACTATATTTATATGTACCAAGTTTACACGCTCGCATTGACAAACGTTCAAAAGTTCCAAGCCTTAACAAAAGCTTGTTTGTTTGATAAGTGTGTTCATGTGTTAATAAAACATATGCATTAAAATCTTTCAGGCTGACAGATCTGTTTGTTTGTTTGTTGCGATGTAATTCGAACTATTTGATCGATTAAAAATTATTTCATTACAAGAAACAAAAGAATGCTACATGTTTACGCACACGCTATTGATCATATAGACGAAGTTGTGTGTATTGTATATGTACCTGCAGTTCCGGCGTAGTGGGGACATGTACTGGACTGGCCTGCGGAGTGGCAGTTCGATTCTCCTCCAAAAGGCGAGAGGCTTCGTAACACGGGGGGAACCGATGTGCCTGAAATAAAAATAAATATTCATGGATATTTCACACATCGCGCTCCAGTCACAAACACAGCACAGCTAGTAGTTTAACAAGTGGAGTTTCTCACACTTACTTACTTCAACTATAAATAACGTATTTTTTGTTACACTTTTAGTTATGGTTTCGAAAAAAACGCATATTCCAGATTAATTCGCAATATTCAGGTACTCTCATATTTTAAGCAAAAACCCTAAGGTGCCATTACATAAAAGCACCTCTTGAAATGTTCCTGTAGACTTCAGCTATACAAAAATGGTTCCATTCATTACTTAATCCTTTGACTTCAAGATTTGTTTGTATAAAGACATTGAATTGATAAAAATCACCAATAATAAAAAACTATAAACGTAATTAAAAATATAAAATACACATAGAAAACACCTAATCTAAGTTAAATAGTTATTAAATAAAAACAGAAAATCGCTTATGTGCAAAGGCATGCTTAAACCGCTAGCAGCTTGTAAACTTGTCCAGAGTCATCGAGCTTTCTCACAATCTGGTTTTGACTATACGATTGTAAAAAAGCTGCAAAATAGGAGGTCGGGCTAATTAACACGTCATTCGCAGGCATGTTAGTCTGTTAGCTAGTAGAATGGCCGTGTTAGTGAACAAACTTTTTGTTTAACATGTATATAATATATTAATCTGTGAATAGCCATGTGGGCTACATTATCAACACTTGTTACTTGTATTATTTATAGTTAATATTTTTACTACTTTATAATGTAGCTGTTTGCTTTTCATTAATAAATAAAAACAAAATAAAATAAAAAAAGTTGAGAGCATCTTTGCGTTTTAGGAGTTAAAATTAATTTAAAGGGAAAAATTTAAAGGGAAGTATTTCACGCGTAACTAGCTAGTGGAAAGTTTTGTGTCATCGACACACGCTTACTCGTTGACTAGCTAGTATACTCCATGGGGCGAGTTTACTCGAGGCAACTCTAAACATAATTTTCTTCCAGAAAACCTTTGAAGCTAGAGAACGGTGACTAGAGGTGTATTCGTATACACAGATGAAATTAAATATCAGTATAATAAACAAAAACACAGCATTACTTAGAATTAGAAAGTGTTTTTCAATCTTTTTGATTTCGCGACACATTACAGGTTGGAAATTTCTGGCGACCACCTTGTCAGACAGATAAAGAATTTATAGATAATTTAAAAGCCTACGTATATTCATTACTTATTATATTGTAGTCTACCATGCCTTTTCCCTTCTGCCGGCGACCTTCTGACTAAGGCTTCGCGACCCCCTTAGGGGTCGGTACCCACAAATTGAAAAACACTGAACTAGAGCATCACTAAAAGTCGCAATGCATTGCGTAGGCGTTAATAATCTATCGCAGAAAAATGCAAATTCGCGTACCCTGGTAGAAGTGAGGACCGTGAGGTTTTACTCAGTTTAAGTCTGACATAACCTACTGCTCTAATAAGCAGTGCAGGTGTTGGATTTGCTGACGTAAAAAATCGCGTTGATAAACTGCGGATTGATGACGCGTCTTACGTTGAAGCCGGCGCTACTACTACTAGTTACCTGTGCGTAGTAGTGATGCGTGGTTTCCGCGGCGTGCGTATATCCGCGTAGCGCAGCTCGTTTCATGTGCATCTTGCAGATAGCAGACACTAGCAGTACTACCGCTATCATAAATATTAACGCGCACGCTGCAACAAACATATATTTATTTAATAGTAAAATTGTAAACTGAATAGTTTTATTTTTAAAAAACCAACCAAACAATTAAAAAAATACTAAACACTTCAAAATCGATTCAAAACTGACTGAGTAATCACGTAACATACATTTGAAAACAATACAATACAGTCAAATTGAGGATTTTTAAAAGGTTAAATTTTTTTTTTCTTTTTAATATTTCTATGAATGTACTCACCAGTAACAGTATAGATAGTAGACTGAATGAACCCGTACTCATCAGGTGCATGTCTGTCTTCATACAATGGTGGGTATTCATCTGCGAAACCTGTACAAACAATATTACAGTTGTAGTTTTAATATAAGTACAACAGGATTTATAAGACGTAGTTCAGTAGGACATGTTAACTTCATGACATCGTGTAGAATATGACTTTGTTATAGAAGCAGCTATGTCCTTCGAAAGATTTATTTACTTTGGTACCTTATTTCTAGTGCTATAATCATAGCACTCACTGACAGCGGCTTGTCAGTACATCTATGTGTACCTTGTATCCTGTGAGATACAGTATGTACCTTATATAGTCAGTACATGCAAACTTAATGCATTTTCTACAAAAACCTACAATACCAATGCAATCTATCTATCTATGTAATGTATTGTATTAAGTATGTAAGTCTTCTAGCACCCATAACACAAGATCTGCTTAGCTTGGGGCTAGATGATGTGTGGATTGACCAGCATTATATATTTATGTACTTTGTATCCTGTTGAGCGAGAACTCGTCGCAGCAGGCAGGCTGGCGGCATAGCGGTGTGCCGCCACGGCAACACGCGCTTGCTGAGATACAGCGGCCGGAACTGCAGTTCAACTTGTCCGCACCTGCAGTATTCAACAATTGTGTTAGTCTAGTCAAAGCAACGCGTGACCCGAGAGCTGGTGAGTATCTGGCCCTGCGTATCAGCATTGCTATTCAGCGCGGCAATACAGCCAGTATCTTGGGTATGCGACGATTGGTACTGATTTGGATCAGTTGAACTATCTAACTGTAACTGTTTCTTATGTATTTTATATGTAAATGTACTGCTTAGCTTGGGGCTAGATGATGTTGTGTGCATTGTTCAGCATTATAAGTTGGTGTCAATACAGTCTCACTTAAATGCGCCACGGTTTCAAAACATTTGGGATTTGTGCTTCTGTATACTAACGCTCACACAGCGCAGGGGCACAAAGCCGCTCGTCCTCTCCTTCCACACAGTCAGCCCGTCCGTCGCACACGTAAGCCGCTAACACGCAGCGCGCACCACACCAAAACGCACCGCGAGCGCACCGCATTGGACCTACAACACATACAACATTATAAGTCTGAAAAAACAACAATACAACACCATTGTGGATGCTAGAACACTGCTGCCTCCACCCCAAAGTACTTCTCTGTTTTTTATGGATTTGGGGTTAGCAGGGGACAATGCACATTACACCTTTTTGTGGGACATCAGTGCAGATCTCATTCCCTAAACAGAATTAAAAGGCTGAAATTGGCAGCTAAATTGTAGCATATTCTGTGCTCCCTTCTAAATAATACTCATCTGAATCTAATGTGGCTTAATGCTCCACTTATAAGAGCTTACACATCAACACAAATTACCTTTAGGCTGTACAATGATGTATTTAGTGACACTGAAGGGTGGAGCAGAACACATGTACTGTCCGCTGTCAGATAACAGTAGATCTTGCTTCGTCATCTGACTGCTGACTGTTAGGCCGACAGGCTCAATTGTGTATGGTCTGGAAAAACAAATATGTATTATGTAATATAGTGACTGTAATATTTCAAGGGCAAATTAGCTGCAATCAAATGATTTTCTAATTATTTAATGTTAATATTGTTACTATAAGTGTACCTCTGTCCTGTAGTCCCGTTGCTGACATAATTCCACACATAGTTCCTTTGAACTCGATCTCCTCGCACCTCGCACACCAGCGTCATGTTGTCATGCTCCTGCTTCACCAACACATCAGTGTACTCAGGGTCTCCAGGGCTGTACAGGACTAGAGTCGGAGGATAAGCCGGCTCAGATATGCCTTAAAAAAATTAAGTAATTGGTACATGCAAAAAATGTAAACTTTTAAATGTACAAATTTTGTGAGCATCTCTCTAATTTGATTTGCATAGTGCATGCATGTTGAGAACCAACATTGTTGTGCTGGCAGAGTTAGTAAAAGGAAGCCAGGAGAATAGACACAACAGTGTTTTAATGTATTCAATGGAGTGGATTACTCTGAATATATAATTACTGATTTGATTAATATTGGATTACTAGAGAAATAACTTTAGATTTTAACAGCTTATCTTAGAATAAATTTACAAAGATTTCTAGATAGAAAATCTAGGACGATTAAGATTCAGTGAAAGTAAAATTATACTGTTTTTGGCCCAAATAAAATTAGAAGTCTCAGACATCGCAGTAAGGAAATTCCTTTAAAAAAAAAAAAAGTCTTATACAAGGCGAACCATAAAGATACTAATTGGAAGATGCTATCTTAGAATCGCAAATGCTTTACCAAGGACTTTCGAGGCCAAAAAACAGGTTCAGAGAAAAAAATTACGAATGTATTCGACAATGTTATAACCTGGCACAGCATATTACAGCAACATAAAAACTATACTCACATATTTGTAGATAATGTACAAGTGGAATAACACACAAATGTAGGTATTTCGATGACGAAAACATTTTTATTTACTGTTTGAACATTTCTACACTTTGACATTCAACACAGAGCAGCCATTGTTGTTTTACTTTAGGGATGGGCAAAAAATATCGATATATCAAAATATCGATATTTTTTCTGAAAAATATCGATATATATCGGCGATATTTTTTCCAGCGATATATCGATATTCGATATTTATTTTCAGATATCAAAATCGATATATTTTTAAAGCTCTAAACAACGAGTGCTCCTGATGTCAATATCAGACAAATTCTTTTAGAGTAATGTTATGTTTAATTTGTTTTTTTTTAAGTCAAGCAATGAAAATCCTGTTTTTTTTAAATAAAAAAACGGATGTCAAAACAGCCAGATGTATTATTTGCTTTAAAATTTCTAATATTTTGGCAATTTTTATAAATATTTGCATATTGGGCAAAAAATATCGATATATCGAAATATCGATATTTCTTGGACGATATAATCGATATATTTGAAATATATCGATACGATATATATCGATATTTTTTTTCGGTTTGCCCATCCCTATTTTACTTTGCTTTGCTTGTTTAGTTTGAACTTTGAGTGCAACACGCTTGCTTGGCGATGTGCTTGGTACTACTATCCATAGAGTATATTGAATATAGGACTACTATCCACAGATGTAAAATAGTACACAAAAACCGAAAAAAAACAAAAGAATTCGTGGGATTTCACAAATATAAAGGTAACTTTTAATTAGAGGTAAGGTAAGTTACACGTAACTTAAGCTTTCTGATATGTAGGTATTTACTATATAAAACGTAAACTACGAATACAGTTACAAGATATGTATTTATTTTGCCAAGTGTTACAAACGTCTTAGAAAGTAGGGTCTTCTCGTTCTTCATCTCTTTTCAGATGTTTTAATGTCAGCTGCTGGAGCGGCTGCGTGGGCAGCAGTTATCATAGCCTGGATAACAGTGTTTCAAATACAACGCACATCTTAGGTCCCAGTTGGAGACTCACTGTCTTTTGTACTTCCACTCGTTCAGGCTTAATTAAACAAAATTTTACTACACAACGGTATTAGGACTCCTGTGAAATAGCTGTAAGGATGAAATGAAATAAACAAAAATCGTTTTGAAATAAATAAAAACAAAAGTTTCCATGTCCCTCATAGGGATGAAAACTGAAGAGCCAATGCCCCTTCTTTTGGTTTATTAGTTAAATTTCTTGTTCTTACTTATGTAAGGCTGGTAATACCACTTAGTTTGTTTGTGCTTGCTCTAGGAATTTTTTATTTTTAATTATATTTAGCAATTAATGATAAAATTAACTTAAGTACTTACCCAAAATTAAGAATAAAAGACTGTTATAAATATTATTTTTGAATGTAATTTTTTTATTATATACTTATGTATGTTTAAATAAATAAAACAGCTAAACACGGCAAAGCAGTGTCTAGTCTGGCTAATCTTTCCAACACGATGCTACAACAAAGTATAGTTTTAGCATCGACACGATAAGAAGAAGAAGAAGAATAAATAAAACAATTTAATTGAGAAAAAAAGTTTATTTTTTAATACCTAAGTATAAACATCTTTACATTTACTTGACGGAATATTATAAAAATTGAGATTTTATTGGTAACACATGAATTCAGGCACTCATTCCATATTTTAGACAATATTCTAGGTCACAAGAGTCCGACCACACTGAGTTTACAGTACTTAAAATATGGCAGTATGCATTTAAAATTACTTGTAGTGGCAGCCCATCCAAGTATATCTTAACACTAAACGCACCAACAATCAAAGAACCAGTGATAAATGACTCACAAAATGCACAAATACTGGAACAAACACTATACTCATTATTAGGGTTCCATACCCAAAGGGTAAAAGGAGACCCTATTACTAATACTCCATTATCCGTCTGTTCAGCTGTATCTCATAAAACGTCATAGAGAGTTGAATTTTTACAATTGATGTATTTTTGTTGCCACTATAACAAATACTAAAAAATAGTATTGATAACAGCAACTAGTAGATATGGTACGGAACCCTTCGTGCTCGAGTCAGACTCGCACTTGGCCGATTATTTTTAACTTGTACTAACAGTATTTGGAATAATAAGGTCCATGTACACCAAAAATATATTTTACAATTGTGTAAAAGCAAGACGCTTTTAGCCTTAATTCAAAAAAGCTTTAGGAACTATTAATAAATAGCAGCTTCAGCTGTATTGTCATTATCAAGTATTTCTGATGTTTTGGAAGTCCATGCTAAGTGTCTGAATTTATAAATAAATATTCACGGACATTTCACACATCGCGCTCTAGACCCCCAAGCAAAGCTTCTGCTATGGGAATTAGATTGCTGATAGAATACTTATCTATACTTTTTTTTTGTTTTAAATACAAACATAGAATACTTAATTACAATATACTTACACAAATTAAATAATACGTTTAGTACAAAAAATATCGTAGATGGCCTAATAAATGAAAAAATACGGAATAACTCATATTAAGAAGCAATGTCTGATTTTAGCAACATAATTACTTAACAGAGCATGTCTGCTGGCTTTCATAGTTCTCAAAAATGTCTAACGTGCCTCGAGATTACTTTATATGCGTTAAATTAATTCACATCTACGATTATGTGTAATCTTTGTAAATTACGACAGTTGGAAATAAGTGCTAAACCGAAATGCACTAAATAAAAGATTACAATTCTGTTTAGTGTAGGTACTAACATGTGGTAGAATGTCACTAAATTATATTGCACTAAATGACAGATAATACAATACAAATATACAAGTAAACGCTCCATAGCGCACTAAACATTATTGTGTAAATATGCTACACTCAGAAGCGTCTGTTAAAATATAATTAACGCGTATTTGTCATCTCTCACTAGTTAAATAATATCGAGACACCGTTTTTTGAAATAATACTATACGTCTCTGAGTGTGATAAGTTTAAGTTTGTGCACTAAATAGTAGTGCACAAATATGCTGTTAATTTTTCGCAACGGGAATAAAAATAATTCTCATCGGCTAGGACATTCAATTTTGCCAGTCGTCGGGTCATTTGTCCTGCTCAGCGCTTGAGGGTTTACTGAAATGTGGCCCATTGGGCTATTCAACGCTCCTGCGATTTATTAACAGTTTAGTATTTTTTTAAAGTATATTTAAGTATATATTTAATGTTATTCTATCCGGACGCGCGGCGGGGACGCTATCCGTCGTTCTTGCCTAATTTTTGCCACTTCTGACATCGCTATCCTGTGGATTGAAAGTTTATTATGAGAATACAATAGAGAATATTAAGCAATACATTTCTCAAAATTAATATCATATAAAAGCTAATCAGTCCTTGATTTGAATACATATAAATATACAACCCGCACCTAACAAGAAAATCAATACAAGAAAATTTTTGAATAAATATTACATAATATATATTTTTTTTTTAATTAGATTTATTTCCATAGTTTTTTGTATACGTATAGTGTATATAATATATCCATCAACCCAAAGTCCTTCTCCGTTACTTTAAGGAGTTGTGCTGGCTGAGGTGAGTTTAGCAGGGGGACAATGCACAATACACCCCATTGCGGGACGTCAGTGCAGATCTTATTCCCCCAACCACAATTAGAATTAGTGTATATCCAAGTATAAGTATAGTTACCTTAACAGCAGTACTAGCGCACAGAAGTTGCAGAATATAAGCATGTAGAAGACTTGCGACCACGAGCCCGCGCTAGACACCACGCCCGCGAGCATCGGGCCCAGCGCCGCACCTGGATTATACACCGTATTAACAACTACATTTTTTTTTTTAATCTGCAATCAGTCTTCAGACTATAAGCAACTTTAGTGAGAGCAGTCTGGCTTGTAGGATAAGAGCTCCAGTGAGAACTTTTTCTCTTCTAGAAAATCATTGCCCATCCAGGTCAATGATATGTTTTCTTCGAAGCCTCTTAGGGTAGCTGATTGTCGTGAGCTGTGTAGTCAAGTGATTGGGGTGGGGGATCCACAACTACATAAAGACTAGTTTCGTTGTATCGTAGGGAATTGTTAAAAACGATTAATTTTTCTATTCCTAAATCGTTCTATAGAGCCCATAAAACTGAAAAACGCCAGGCTGCATCGGGCCCACCACCGCAACTGGATTACACACCTTATAAACATCTACATAATGACTAGTTTTAATTGGCTTGAACCTCTCTAGTAGTTTGCTAATTACAAATCAAACGCTAGCTTGCATCGAGCCCACTACCGCATCGGGTAATACACCTTATCTACAACTGTATAAAGACAAGTTGTATTCAAGTCGGCAGGAACATTTTTGGAAACAGTTTTTGACGTGACAACGTCTTATAATTCGATAGAGCCGGCTGCACACACGAAGAAACATGACTCATGAGGCGTTCCATGAAGTGCAAGCGAGAGCGCGGAACGAGCGACAAAGAAGCACAATCGGCCTTTGCGTTCGTTGTCACGTTCAACTATCGTCAGTAAACCGACTTTACAGACAACCATTTTTTTTATTACTTGGTGCAAAAGTTGTACATGAAGCAAAGTTGTATATGAAGCAAAGTATGAAGTAAAGTGCAGTAGTAGTGCAGTATGTGTGATGTAGTAGTAGTGCATTACGTACCGAGACTGCCGGTGCCGTCGATGATGGCGGTGACGGTGGCGAGCGCGGCAGAGTTACCCGCCAAACTACTGTGAGTGCCTTTAACAAAAATATCCATATATGTAAATACTTATTTGTTGTGTGATGAACATAAATATTTGTTGTGTTTGGGTGTTACTATGTATTCTATGTATGAATTTACAAAAAAAAATTATATCAGCAATCTAGTTCATATTACAAGCTTTGCTTAATTTCGGGCTAGAGTGTGATGTGTGAAAAGTCCGTGAATATTTTTTTTCCTTCTATCTCGTCTCAATGCTAGGCAAGGGTCTCCCCCAAATCCTTCCACTCATGCCTGCTTTCTGCTTTCGTCCACCAGTCCCTCTCGAAAGCATCGAGGTCGTCCCGCCATCGCCTTCTATTTATTTATGAATATTTAATTACCTAGTTCCGCGCTGACGGCGGTGGTGATGAGCGCGTAAGGCCCGTTCACGAGCAGACCTGTTCCCACCAACAAGGCACAACTCACGCGGTAAGACACCGCGCCCCAGCGTTGGTACGCTAATAACTGAAAAAGGACAATATACACCATGTGAGTCATGATGCTGTTATAGAGTAGTAACTCACAGAGAACACTGCGAGAGCTATGCTGTTATAGAGTAGTGACTCACAGAGAACTATGCTGTTATAGAGTAGTAACTCACAGAGAACTATGCTGTTATAGAGTAGTAACTCACAGAGAACTATGCTGTTATATAGTAGTAACTCACAGAGAACTATGCTGTTATAGAGTAGTAACTCACAGAGAACACTGCGAGAGCTATGCTGTTGTAGAGTAGTGACTCACAGAGAACATTGCGAGAACTATGCTGTTATAGAGTAGTGACTCACAGAGGGCGCGGCTAGTGTGTAGAAGCCGATGCACACGAGCGCAGGGCTCTGCGTCCTGTCGGCGAGAAGCCCCGCGAGCACGGCGCCTAGCACGCCCCCCACGTCGAACACCGTGCTTAGCTCGCCTGACTCGCGAGCGTTCAGGTGTGCTACACACAAACATTACAAACAAACTTATTTATATGTAGATTTGACGACCGATGTGGCGCGGCAGGCGAAGGTCCGCCGACGCGGAGATTGGGAGTTCGATTTCCGCCTTGGGATAAATGTTTGTACGATCTGCAAATATTTATTCCGGGTGTTCTGGGTATTTTATATGTATAATAAAAAATATCTATCTATGTAGTGTATTGTATTAAGTATGTCAGTCTTCTAGTACCCATAGTACAAGCTTTGCTTAGTTTGGGACAAGAGTGTGAGGTGTGAAATATCCGTGAATATATTGTTATTTTATTTAGTGTAAAGATTTTCTAATACTCACTGGAAGTATTGATGTAAAGCGGCAGCCAGTACAGGAAGGTATACGATACGAGCTTAGCGAAGAAGAGCGAGAAGGAAAACTGTAGTACGCCGGGTATCTGCAGCGCGCGAGTGAGCGAGATGGCATTAGTCGATGCGTTGCGTCGCGCGAGAAGTGACGTGCTCTCGGTCGGCTCTATGTCACGCTGCAATATTACATGTGTTATTTGACAATGCGAATATTAATAATAAATACACTAATAATACAATGCATATAAGATAGAAAATAATAATAGGACTCCTTCGGAGGTTAAAATGATTGTTTTGTTTGTTGTTGTGAACCGGTATTCAAAAATACCGATAAAAGTTTTCCTGACTTGATTACTCCCTAAATATACTCCATCCTGTATATCTTAATAAAAGTAGTTATTAAACAGTAGATCTTCTGACTACCCCATATAATATTAAGTACAAAAAAGGTACCAGGCGATCATAAAGTTATAAGTAGTTACCTGATGTGCGTTCGCAGAGTGTCGATTGGGCCGTAAGCTCGCCGTCTGAAAGTTCATGCTGTTAGTCAATACCACCTACTTGTTATAAACCTTATTACAGTTGCATAGAGTTCAAATTAGTTTATAGCTTGGAAGATTCAACAATAGAATTCAGTTTGTATTGTGAGAGAAATTTGAACCTTATTATCAGGTGCATAAAGATCAGTGAGTTAGTAAGAAAAATTGCATGTACAATCGTACAGTATAATAAGTCCAAGGTATAATCAAGTACATAAAAACTAAATTCAGTTATTTATTCGGAAATCGTGTGGGTGTGAAGCGTTAAGTATTTTAAGCCTTATACCAAGTGGATAAGAGCCGAATTCATGTGATTTTTATGAAAACACAATATGAATGTAAGTATTATTGACCTGGTCTCCCACTATAACTTGCGAGGTGTCATCGTGTTCACTTTCCGTTTCTTCATCGTCAGAAGATCGCGACTGTCTGCTGGGCTGAAATATACAGAAATATAACTAAAATTTAATAAAAATTAATTTCATAAATGGATAATTTAAATAAAATGTGGATAACTTTAAATAGTTTTAAAAACGTCACAAGTTATTTTGTTTTTTTTTACCCGGTTATGAAGGAATTATGTATGTGAATTGGGTTTTTTATCTGTCTCTAGCATATAAACCCTCAATAGTGCGAGTCGGAATCGCGCACGAAAGGTTCCGAAATATTTATTTACATAAGTGTATCATCTATAACAAAAATCAATTCTCTAATTTGCACAGTTCATGACTGACGGACAGACAAGCAAACAGCGAAGTGTCAGTAATAAGATCCTGTTTTACCCTTTGGGTACGGAACCCAAAAATAAAAAGATTAGTATATCTCACGGATCTGTCAGTGGTGAGTCCGACGGCCGCGGGATGCGGCACCAGAAACAGCCACACCACTAGGCCAACGCAGCCCATCACGAGCGCCGGGTACACAAACGAAAGCGCCCAATCGCTATCCACGAACTCCGCCGCCATAAGAGTACCTGCATATTATATGTATTCCATCAGGGTCCCGTTTCACCAACTTACAAGTTAACTAGTAACAATTTTACTATTACAGGCGTTACAAGCTACTAATTACAATTACAAGCGTTTCACGAACAGCGATTTTTTAAAGAATAATAAAAATCTGACCATAGACTCATTTTACTAGGAAGAAAGTGTCGAATAACAAGTGAAATTTTCTGCCCTATTCCATTCATTCCAATTCATTCAAATTCGTCGTTCTTTGCGCGGAAGGTTGCGGGTTCGATTCCCGCCTTGGGATAAATGTTTGTATGTTCTGCAAATATTTATTCCGGGTGTTCTGGGTATTATATGTATAATAAAAAATATGTATCTATGTAATGTATTATATTATGTATGTCAGTTATGATGGTTTTTGGGGAAGTAAGACGAGTTTTCAGGAGTAATACAGAAACTTTATTTCGGAGCGCACGCACAGCCATTACAGTCGTAGACAGAGAAGGAAGAACAGACATCTTCTAACATTACAAGTGACATTAACAAACTTTGACAGATGAAGTTTACATATTATATCATAATGTTCCAACAAGTTATCTAGTACCCATAACACAAGCTCTGCTTAGCTTGGGGCTAGATGATGTTGTGTGGATTGTCCAGCATTATTTATTTATTTATTTATTTATTTGCTCTGTAATTGGTTGGCGGTCTTTCGAGTTTTCTGTTTGTTGCTTTTTGTTTTTGGGTTGCTTTGCCACGAAAGTTTGTAAACAGCACTGATAAAATGGAAAAACAATTGCTCAAAATAGAAGTTCTAAAGAAAATCTTGGAGAAAAAGTGTATTCTTTTTGGAGCGTTTTCCCCAAATTTAACAAAGCCGATGAAAAACCAGGCTTATAATAAATCTTGCATTTTTGATGAACTCATTCTGAATCGTTCATTAAACTCGTAGTCACTTTCGAAATCTACGTTAGTCGTTAATACACTTCCGATATATTCTTCTTCTCCGCGTTATTGTATTATCTTCTTCTGATGATGAGTCATCATCCCAAAAGAACATTGTTATTTCTAGTTCAATGATTTTAAATGTTTTTTGAATATTATAGCTCTGAAACCATTTAATAATATTGCACTTTTACAATTCTACCCAGGTCAAAAGGTAGGTAAAATTGTAACCAAAATCCCTGACAAGTTCAAATTTCTGTGGGAAACACTTGTTCGATTCATCAAATTGTCACAATAAAAAAATTAAAAAAATCTATGGATTGTAAATTGTCACTAGTTACTTGTACTTGTAAAATTTTGAATTTACGACATTAAGAAACGCTTGTAACACGAAATGTTGCCATTATCAATGGATTATGGGTAAATGTTGCCATTTAATTTTACAATTCTACAAATTTGTAAGTTGGTGAAACGGGACCCAGCAGTCTAGTTTACATAGTACAATTTTGCTTAGTGGGGTCGGTACAACACGTCCTCTTCTTCCACTCTCCTCTATCAGACGTTATCTCAATGCACACCTTTCTTACACATGTAAATGTCATCATTCACACAGTCCATTCATCTTTTCTTTGGCCTCCCTCTACTTCTACATCCAATCTAATCTCTAATCTAATCTAATCTAAACTATTATAAAGAGGAAAGATTTGAATGTTTGTTTGTTTGCATCGAATAGGCTCCGAAACTACTGGACCGATTTCAAAAATTCTTTCACTGTTGTGAAGCTACATTATCTGCGCCGAACATAGGCTATATTATAATGATATTTTTTATAAAGGCTACCCGTGCGAAGCCGGGGCGTAGGTACTACTAGTTATAATATAAGAAGAATATATAAAAAAAAATGTCATCTGTATGTCCGTCGCGTACCGAGTATGTTTCCCAGCGATGTGTGTGAGTTCCATATGCCGAAGATAAGACCTTTCTTGTCGCGACCGAACCACTGGCCCACGGCGGCCACGGTGCCCGGCCAGCCACTAGTCTGCGCCACTCCCGCACCCGCCTACAAATTATCATTTTATTTACACATGTATTTTTAAATCGTATTAATACTTTTTAAGCTATTGCATAGCTTCTATCGCGGGCCTTGAGCGTGGAGACCGAATCCAGACATTCCGTAACGAAAATAAAACAAAATCTGCGCATGCGTAATCCAGCAGAAAATGCTATGCAATAGCATTACCGCGGCAGTCCCCGAGTGACACACGTCTTTTTTACAATATTAAATCATCATCTTCCTACCCTTGTCCCACATTATGTGGGCTCGGTACAACACGTCTTCTTCGTCCACTCTATAGAAATTTAAATAAAATTCATAAAAAACTGAAAACTAGGCTATAAATTGGATTATAATTCTACTAACATAGCTTACAGCCTTTAAGGCTTAGCCTGGAAGGCGTACCTTTGCTGAGAAGTGGGAATAGATACATTAGGAAAAAAAAAGATTTCATAAATCGAAAATTGAATATGGCCTGACTTGAGCTCCACACAATCTCGCTACAGAACCTTTTAATTTAGTTACAGAAAAAACTTGGATTTTTAGGTCTCACCTGCACTAGTATATAGTACCAAATGTAATGTATATTATAAGTCTTTGCAAGCCCAAACAGGTAACAGAATATCGCGGATATTATCATTCCCAACGACAAGAAATATCGTAGATCTACCCTCTCCGCTACCATACCTGAAATATCAAAAAAAATATTAGTTAAATCTTCCCGTGCTTATCAAGTTTTTTTTTGTAGTATAATTATCGGCCGGCTCATGAACTTTTGACAGATGTAACTATTTTGACTGATTTTGAGAAGCCCTCGCAGGTTTCCCAAATGGGCTATTTCACGCTCCCGTGACATGGTGACATTTTTAAATCCAAGATGGCCGGCGCTGGTTTTTCACTGAATCGGGTAGCGGAGAGTAACGACATTTTCCAATGCTCTGAGCGACTTTGTACAGGCTGCTGTATATTTTATGTTATATTTAATGAAATGGTTTTTGACATTGTATCTAATTGAATCTTATTTTTTTATTGAATGTATTTGTAAATTTTGACTACACTATTGTATTAGGACTCCTGTAAAAAAAGCTGAAAGGATGAAATGAACTAAATAAAAATTCACCTCAATACGACACATGCGGATAATATCTTACAGGAATCAGCGTCTACCGTGATTGAAAATAAAGTTCATATTCTGTCTAATAAAATGCTTAGTTAATATATAAAAATATTTTTTTTAGTTACCGGAAACAAACATGGCGGCCGCATACGAGAACAGAAACGCAGAATCCAACGCGCCGAGCAACGTGTTCGCATCGGCCGTGTCTGTCGACAAAACATAAATTGCAATTTAGTTTATAAATTAAATCGAAATCAACCATAAAATATGCAGTCCAACACATTATAAGTTACAAAAATATTCATTATTATTTTGCACTACGTCATTTAATCCCAAAATGTGTATTAGAGAACTATATAGCTGATAAAATTCATTTATGTTGTTTAAACACACATATAATGGATAGTAACACCTAGAACTACAGAAACAAACACCAATGTTTTAGTATGTAAACATCTGAAATTGCTTTTCTAAAATTCTCGATCAGCTTCAGCGTCTGAACTTCATCAGTGTTGTAATCAAAGAGCGAAATTTCCAAAGAAAAATATGTTAAAAGATTTGTTTTTACGTTTGACAGTTTGCAAGCCATCAGTAGCTCTACCATGAGTTTTTACTATACTATACTCGCTAGCGTCTGTAGTTAAAAAAATGTATGAAGATTAGTACAGCGCCTCTAGTGGATAGTTGGGTACTAAAATTCGTAATATGTACTAATATTTATCTAACTACTGTAGTAAAGTCAGGCGATGTTACTGTGACAACTCTTGGTAGAGGTACTGAGCCGGTCAACGCGAAAGAAACGCATCGTATATAATTATGCAGAACAAGATACGTACTGAACGGCGGCCAGTTGCACCACTGGTCGTCGTGGGGCGGAGGCCCGGGCGGCGGCGGCAGCGCCGAGCAGTTCTGATGCAGCACGCTCTTCACCACCGAGATAGGCTTGCGCGTTAAGTGATACGTCATGTACGTTAGATACGTCAGCACTAGCACGCTCGCCTGGTACCTGCGACAACCATACCCACACTTGTATAAATACTTGAAAATACAAATATATACTCGTATTTATTTGGAACATAAAATATTTTTATAAGGTAGACATGTAAAACGATGCTGACCGCAAAGTATAAAACTGTGTCACAGCTAGTAACACCCTGCTGGGGGTTTGAATACATCCATATGATTGAACTATTAAAATTGAACTTTGATACCAGTTCCTCTCAGAGTCTACAAGACAACTAAAATACAGCTTATAATATTTGAAACTATTACGATTTTGAACATAGTTTTCTTTATAAATGGGATATTTATTTATACAAACTTAACCTCACAAATCATGGTAAATATCATGTTTATAAAGAAAACAATTTACAGCTTTACATCTGCAAGAATGTCACCCTAAATTGTTGTAAAGTTTTTTTAAAAACCTCTTGACATTATGTCTTTTAGAAATGGAAATATGTAGATACCTACAATTGGTAGTTAATATGTAAGTGTACAACTGTGAGTTCATTCCTATGTAATAAAATGGTGTTGTAGGTACAAACTGTACATATTTTTATTGCTGATATCATAATCACATTGTGTTTAATTTATCAGAAGACATCAAGATGGTTATCATTAGATACTTAATTGGTTTTTTCTTATCTAGTTTTTACAATCAATTATAACAATAGATAATGTATTTTTGTTACAAACAGGTATTAGCTATTAAATCCTACTATATTATTATAAACGCAAAAAATTTTATGGATGGATGTTTTTTTTCGCCATTTCACGCAAGACTTACAGAACGGATTGTGGAAATGGAGATATTGTGAAAAAACTGTTTTATAACTGTTATTTGTTTCTGACTGCCCAAAAACATTTAAGTGCAATCAATCAATCAAAAGGCATCAAATACGCTTTATTTGTTTCTCAAATTGTTTTATAATGTAGGTTACATTATAAAACATTATAAAATAGTAGGTAGAAGTTGAGTTATGCCTGAAACTCTTATATTATTGTAAAAAAATATAGTTTTTTCCGAAATATATCTACAGGTTGGCATTTCAAACCATTTAAGAATCTACTGAAAGTCTGTTAATGCCCTCTTAAACATAACTAGATCCTTTTTTGTGGGCCTTCGGAATTCATGATGTTAAATTAAAAACAGTCAGAAATATCTGGATTTTCATGGGACAATTTTTTTTATAATTATAGTAAAAAGTAGGCCTGTAAAATCATCCTTCCACATATTAAGTGGCAACCCTGAGGGACTTTTTTTTGTCATGGCCCAAAATGCCATTCTCTTTTTGACCAAATATTTGTATTTGGTATGAAGCCTTTTTTTCTCCTCTTCAATCATATACCTACTTGTATTTGTATTCACCTACATTGAACATAATGTAATAATGTCTAACTTGATAAGTATGAGTCAGAATACCAGATGTTTTGCATAGTCTATGTAACTTGATAACGATGACTAATGTAATGTGACTTTGTATATAATTAAATTATTTTTTGGTTTTGTAACTAACTTCTTCTTTATCTGCATCTTGTTTGAACCTGTTGATTTATAGAAAAAAACCCTACATTATATGGGAGGTTAAAAATGATATCTCTAAATAGGAGCAACAAATGATGATTCCTCACTGATCACTAACATTGTAGCCTTTAAATAAACTAGATACATTGTTATAAACTGGTACTGTAACGACCACTGTTTGCTCATGCTCTTATGGCTGTAAGTAAGATGAAGTGCCAGTGTCTTTTTTGGGCAAGGTTCAACTATGTTTTAACACTTACAGTCGGAGCCGGTTAACCCGCAGTCGTGGACAGCACTTGCTGCTGATTTTCTGCAAGAGCTGGACCCCGATAGGCGCGTCTCGACTCACTCCACTCATTTTCAGAGTTCTCCTTCTAAATGCCTTCACAACGCTTAAGATTATGTTCCACATACAAGCCTCGTCTACTCCGCATTGACCACCGCGAAGACCACACGCATGCTATGTTTGTAGTTGATGCAAGAGGCTTTGTTTACAAAATTGTTTGGTTTACTCTCGTGTTACCGTATGACAACTAATCTTCTAATGTTTTATATGAAACTGCAACGGAACCGTACAAAAGTGATATATGTTTTTGTATTTGTCGTTTTCGATAAGACTTCTACTAGATTGGTTGGTTCGACTGTAAACTATAAATTGAATAAAATGAAAAATAAATCTTGGCGACACGTCCTCGTATTTTATGCTACTTATTACGTTACATTTCGCTTGTCATCATAATATTTTGATATATTTTTAGCATACAAAACAGGCGGCCTGTTAGACTGGTTTCAGAGTGCCAAATAAAGATTTTTACATGTAGCCGATAATGCCTAATTCCTAGATTTTTGCTTTTAATCAACAAAATTGCCTGGCTGAACAAATAATTAATGGACTTGTGCAATGCAATGTTAAAAACGTTACGTTATGCTTCAAATGCTGCCATCCACACCGATCTGGAACACTGTCCACTATGTCATGTCATTTATGTCAATATGATGTTTATGTCAACTAGGATAGTGCGGGTAAGCAATCAAGATTTTGTGAATTTGAGAAATTGAGAATTTGCTAGACAATATTATTTTTTGAGAGGTACAATTTTATTTTTAGGATAGTTTTAGTTTTATTAAACATCAATTCCTGTCACTCGGCCGATTAATACCAAGCAAAAATCATCGCAGAAAATGCAGGAATAATAATTATAAAAACACTTCACAGGTTTTATCTTTTAACTCATATTCCGTTTATTATATTAAAATAAAGCGAAAAACATAAAAAAATAATGGTAGCACTCCGGGAGTGCCGGCAGAAGTGAAAACTTCAATATTAACGTTGTGTTTTCACTTCAAAAATATAACCACAGTCGTCATAATGACAATTGTGATTGTGATTGTGTCATGTCATTGTGTCACATTCGCGCAAGCGCGAATGTGACACAACGACGAAGACAACGAAAAAACAGACACATTCGCGCAAGCGCGAATGTGTCTGCGCCACAACACTATATTAATTGTTTGAGTCATACGTCGCGTGACCGCAAGTGTGTTCTTTTGTCGTCTCTTGTTTTACGAGCAATGTATGAAAATTAAATAAGATCTTACGCTTTTTCGACGTCACGTGACCCTGACGCGAGTTTGAAAGTTTTTACCCACCCAGCGCCGCTAAAGAAGTTTTCACTTCAAAAAATTGAAAGCAACTACAACAATTACTACTGAACAGCCGCTATTCACCTAATTTCTTATTGGTTAACATAGGTACCGCTTTTAAAGAAATTTGACCAGCAGCCGTTAAATATTTCGCAGTTGAGAAGCGTTCGCGCAATCGAAATCATGATTGATCCTGACAATTTGTTATTTGATCGGTATTTCAGAACTGGGCGTGAGTCTCGTTATCTTTTTCCGTTAATCAAAAGTTAATGTAGTATGAAATTTAATGGATTTTAGTAGGAAGAATGTAAGAGGTAACTTTTTTAAATGAAATTACACTACGCTCTACGTTACCAATGGATGTGCATGTAAGTTTTCTTTTTGAAACTTTAAACTACCTGACACTGTAGACATGTTTCGAAATTGTGGGTAGGTATTGTATAGGCCCACACTACTTGTAAGTATAATTTTTAAAGAACGTCAGTGGAATATGTAGGTTCTCAGGGTCACATAGATAGGTAAGTACCTACCTATAGGTACCTACCAAAAATCACGAAAACTATAGGTACATACCGCGGCGACATTGAGTTTAAGAGTTTTTATGCACCCCTGTATTTAGCAGTTTTTGATTGAGTTTGTGCAGGACTGGGCCTCCGCATGGTTGGTTCTGGTCGCGGTGCTGAGCGCAGCGCGCGCGGGGATGTCGCGGAACGAATCGCGCGCCGGCTGGCTCGACCGCCTCGTGCTCTACCACAAGAACCGCTTCATTGAGGAGATTAAACAACTCGCACCGATCAATATACAAGGTAAGGAAGCCAATACGTTTGTCCAGTGTTTATCATATCAGGGATCGTTTTCACAGATGCCTCAGTCTCAGTTTTACTCGAATGAGTCTCAAAAACGCAATATCGTTTCTTTCCATACAACTCTGAGCTAACGTTTGGACAGTTTATACTTACTAGAAAGAGGTTTCCAGGAGAAGTCATTTACTCAATCAGACAGTTTCCTTTCGCAGTATCGATTGAGAAAGCGCCGATCGGTTATGTGGACTCGCCTTCTTGGGACTACGCTTCCGTGACGCGTCTGCTGGCGCTGATTGGAGCAAGCGAGACAGCACGACCCGTGCGCTCAGCATTACGGCGCGCGCTGAGAGGGAACGAGACAGTGTTGTCGCGCCGATTCATGAGCCGGCAGAAGAGCTACCAGTTTTTCCCGAGTAAAGCAAAAGTAAATCATTCAATCGGTTAAATCTTATGTGCCTATGGGCACAAATAGTAACAATGCTTAGCAACGCGTCTTCTTGATGACAAAATAATTAGGTGCTTGTAAATAGATGCTAATCGAAAGATCTTGGAGTTAATCGTTAAATGATTGCACAGATGTACCTAAGCAATATGTATTACGACGCGAATTCGGATGCAGACTACATGTCGGAAGAGGAAGCGCCGTGGGGCGCGTTGCCACTCACGGAGCATGCGGTGGTGCAGGTTCGCAACCCGGTGGAGGCGCGCTTGCCTAGTGGACGTATTAGTGTCGACCTACTCAAGTTAGTGTTTATTCTTGATTTACTCTTTTTATGTAAGTATTTGTATTTCTTTGCCATCTTCGCTTGTGAGGATAACTCTACATAGTTAATCTGTGTTGTTAACAGAGAGATCTTAGAGGCCAGAGCGGTTGCTGCAAGACAAATGCCGACGATTAAGACAACTTCGTAAGTAACTGAGACACTTCTAGCTAGACAAGAGAAAATCAAATGAGAATAAGAAAAACAATACATTTTACTAATTAACCTGTATCAGTACCCCAAGTACGAGTTAGTGTACACACGGATCGTAGAGACGCAATCGCCGACCGAGCGCCACCGATTTTGTATGGAAATCCAAGCAGCGCCCCTAGCAGATTTTTTGAGGAGCTGAAGGATTTCCATACGAAATCGGTGCCGCTCGGCGATTGCGTCTCTACGATCCGTGTGTGCACAAACTCGTACTTGGGGTACAGGAACAAAATCTGACACTTATGAACCCTGGTTAAAGGACATTACAAAATAGCAGGAAGGGAGGCAGACCGAGGTTCGCCACAAATATTACCTAAGTATATGTTAACTTTATTCAGGTTATATAAATATTATGTACTTACGTATATTATGCATATCTTTATAATTATTCTAGGTATTATTTTATGTCATAGTAGGTAACTACATATTTTTAACTACCTGAATGCCATCTCGATCCTCAGAGTTGAAGACATCAGTTTCGATAGATGTGTTCGATTCGAATGTTGTATGCTTATATTTTGATTTCAGACTGTGCGAGAGTCTGTCTCTTTCGTTTATTATTGTTTAATGGGTCACTACACCACTCAAAATAGGAAGCTGACTCTAGTTTACAGTGATTATACACATTGAGATCGTATGGGCGCTACGATGGTTTGAGTAGTGTGAGGTACAATAAGGTAATGTAATGATTTATATTTGTTTATCCGTTTCAGGGGGTGGACTTGGACGACTAGTAAGTTACACATTATTATGCACTTTACTATATGTACTTGCATTGCAACCCTATCTACCTATTCCCGGCTAAGGCAGCTTAGGGCAGATAACTTTTTTATTTTCAAAGTCAATAGTCCTTTAGTTTCAGTAATCGTCCTTTGGCTATAAACTCACCTGATGGAAATGATGTTGTGGCTGATGATAGAGCAGGACGATCTATTGTGTTACCACACTTACCACTTACCACTAGTACCACCTATGTATATATAGGTTATACCTATGTACATTTATTACCTAATAACTACGCAATTTTGGGATGTCAAGTTAGTGTTTTTTGAATGATGGATGTAAGGAAGCTACACAAAACCTCTAGCTCCAATTATCAACCCATAGAGTAATTATTTTAGCGTTAGTCAAGTAAAATTGTACCCCAAGTACGAGTTTGTGCACACACGGATCGTAGAGACGCAATCGCCGAGCGCCACCGATTTTGTATGGAGATCCAAGCAGCGCCCCTAGCACATTTCTTGAGAAGCTTGGATTTCCAGTTCGTATTCATTCATTCGTGCAAAATTCGTACTAGGCCCTCTGGTCTTGGAACGCAGCAATTGTCGCGCAAGTATCGCCTATATGCGGTCGGTTAAATCAACCCTACTTACATAAATTTAAGAAGGTGTTACTATGTATTCTATGTACAAATTGTCAAAAAAAAGTATATAAATAAGTATTCTATCAGTAATCTGGTTTCCGTATTACAAGCTTTGCCAAATTTGGGACCAGAGTGCGATGTAGGAAATGTCCATAAATATTTATTTATTTATTCAGGTGAACCAATTGCTAACACAAGTTCTGCAGTTCCACACATAAACACAACGGAAGCCTCCAGCGCGCCTACCACTGAGGCGGCCAATGATACGACTGAAGTTGATTCGATTCCTCCCCCTGGTCAAGACTCTGGCGGCACTGGATTGAACCCCAACACCAGTGGTACCCTAAGTACGAGTTTGTGAAGTGGTCGCATGGGCGCGAATTAATCAAAGAAAATCTTCAGTATAGTATCGACACTCGTGGTATCGAGTATGTTCTTTTTCTTTCGATACTATACAAAACTTCCTGATCGACACGGTGTCCCTTCCTTTTCTCAAAAAGTAGGTAACTGAACTTTTAAAAAATTCCGGATGTATTTTAATAACAAACTGGAATTCCGGTAAATCATTAGTTTAGATTTTTGGGTCTTTAATAATTAAATTTTTAAAGTAGGACGTACGCTAACTCGTTTGCCGAATCTCGATCGTAATTTAACGTAACTCAATCGATATTGGTGTGTGTGTGTGCTCTCCTCCGTCCCCTCGTCCCGCGCCTCTTCCGTCCTAACACTGAGCGTAGACACCGGATTCACGGCATAACTACTATGCTCAACTGGTGGAGCCATGCGTGAGAATTAACTTTACCCACGGCTGAATTATTGGTAGAATCTTCGGTGGCGTTAAAACCTAAACTGTTTCTGCTAAGGCTTGAATCGTTCCGGACCCCAGGCACAACTGGTTGAGCCGTGGGTAAATTTAATTCCCACCCAAAGAAGCAACAGTATAGGTTTTAACGTCACCGAAGAATTTACTTATAATTCAAGTCTTTTGATCCAAACCAAATACAAACCTGCTCTGAGTGATCCATAGACAAAGTTATATATACTTATTTGGTATTCAATTCAGCAAAATCAGGCATATCATTTAGAATCTTCTTCTATTTTAGGTGCCAGTTCCTCTCGACAAAATTATTTTCGTCTAGTGGGGGACCACTATTTTCTTCATGCTAAATTCACAAGTCATCTAACCCCTGTTGTTAATCCTTCCACTTACGGCCGGTTTCTGGAAACCCAAATCACGATTGATCCGAGTTTGACACATAGTAATTATTTGATTTTTTCGTTGATCATCGTTCGAGAAACCGGCCGTTACTGGTTCGATTCCCTTTGGACATCTATTATAAGAAAGTAAAAACAAAGTTGTATGGTATAAATTCAATTTATACAATTAATTAAGAGAAGGCCAATAACTACAAGTACGAGATGAAGTGTGACGACGTGAGTTACGGCCGGTCAACTAAAACAAGTTAGAGATGAAGTGTGACGACGTGAGTTACGGCCGGGTAACTAGTACAAGTATGAGATGAAGTGTGACGACGTGAGACGTGAGTCACGGCCAGGCGAGCTGCACGTGCGTGACGTCGAGCGCCAGGATGTCGACCCTCGCGCCGATGACGTCGCGCAGCGCGGGGCGCGTGCGACCCAGCTCGCCGTGCACCCACTCCTTCACGTACGTGCCAGCCTCCGTCTCCACGCGCACGGTGAATAGTGCGGGCTGACCTGAAATATATTCATTAATTCCTTAAAAAATAAATATTAATACAAAATAATTTATTCAGGAATTAACATTTACAAATATATAATACAATCTCTGCACTAAAAATACATTGGATATGGAAATCAAAATAAACTAGCGTTACTGTGAGAGAAGCAGATCTCGCAAACGCCTTATGTAGAATGTAGTCAGTCTACTTTTAAAACTTCATAGATATCTTTCGGTAAATATCATTATAGCAAACTTCCGTCTAATCCCCTCTCCGCTTTTGTTTTTTTGTAACATCTTTTGTAGAATCTTCTTCTAGTGTGCCTCTCAATTTAAATTTTAAATAACGAACACTTAAAAACATACAATCGAATTGAGAAACTGCTCTCATTTACAATTCTTTTAACAATAGTGCAAGAGAGAAATAAGTAGTGAGTAAGAATTAAGTATCTTGAACCTTAAGTCAAGTAAGTCATCACATCACCGACACCATGTGTCGATATGTACCTGGCACGGCTGTGGCGGCGGCGGCTCTGACTTGTCTGGCACGCGGCAGCAGCGAGCGGCGGTGCAGCACTCGCAGCGGCGTGCGCTGCACGAGCGGCCGCGCCTCACGCCAAGCGCACTGCGACAGGTCGCGTGACGTCACACGCACGGGACTCGACGACGTTGCGCCTGACAACTAACGACACGACACCACTCACACTCGTGTAAGACAATGGTTCCGGGACATTCTAAAGTTATAATTCAGTAGCTTTACCATGAGTTTTTACAATCTATACTCGCTAGCGTCTGTAGTTAAAAAAATGTATGAAGATTTGAACAGCGCCTCTAGCGGATAGTTGGGTACTACAATTCGTACTAATATTTACGTAACTACTGTAGTAAAGTCAGGCGATTTTACTGTGACAACTCATGGTAGAGGTATCGAAAATCTTTAAACTTTGACGATCGATGTGGCGCGGCGGGCGAAGGTCCGCCTGCGACGCGGAGATTGCGGGTTCGATTCCCGCCTTGGGATAAATGTTTGTACGATCTGCAAATATTTATTGCGGGTTTTTTATATGTACTTATAATAAAAAACATCTATCAATGTATTGTATTAAGTATGTCAGTCTTCTAGTATCTACCCATAACACAAGCTCTGCTTAGCTTGGGGCTAGATGATGTTGTGTGTATTGTCCAGCATTATTATTTAAACCCCTCAACATTTATTTTAACATATCCTATAAATTCTCAGAGAATCGATAAGAGATGTAAACACTTACGATGTCCTCCTTCGTATGCGAGAGTTTGATGCAGAGAGCTTCGTACGTCTTCAGTTTACTCTCCTCTCCCTTCTTCAGTTCAGCGAGCTTCTCTCTAGATGGACATTTTACAAATATACAAGATGTCTTAAGTATAAATGACAATCATCAATCATCATCAACCTATTTCAGTCCACTGCTGAACGTAGGTCTCTCCTAAAACACGCCACTGAGCCCGGTCTTCGGCTCTTCTCATCCAGTGTTTGCCAGCTACACTACGCAGATCGTCGCTCCATCTCGCCGGAGGGCGTCCTACACAAAATGACAATAAGCATGAACAATAATTGACAGGCGTCACAGCTCAGTTGGTAGTAACTCTGCCTTCCATGCAGTGGTTCGTGGGTTCGATTCCATCTCTCTTCTTATTTAATAGCTACTGTCAGCGTGATTAGTGCAAGTTATTTATTTATTTCCAGAGCAGCCTCCTTGACCTCTTTATACGACACGAGGGCCACCTTCATCTTTATTTGGCTCATGTAGTTTATTTTCGGTCTTCCTCTTCTACCTTTTCTTCTATGATGTTCCTGATGAGGTTGCCGTATAAGATGGCTTATAATCTTCCTTCTTCTGTATTCAACTATTTCCGATTCCCCAGAGCAAATGTTTGTGCGATGAACATAAATAAATATTTGTTCTGTGTCTGAGTGATACGATGTATTATATGCAGGTATGTATTTACAAAAACTAAATATATTTGTGGACATAGTATTTATATTTACTTGACGCGCGCTCAGTCGATATCTAGTCGCCGCGCGAGAAGGTCGTGTTGGTGAGCCGAATACTTACTTGGCGACAGGGACGAGACTATGCACGATGACCTTCCCACTGCTCGATATGAGTTCACAGACTCGAGCCAGCTCCGCTTCGGAGAGCGCGCGCCTTGGATCCGCTATCTACGAATCGACAATCACACTTTTATTTTTAAACATAAATAATAATAATAATAAATAATGCTGGACAATCCACACAACATCATCTAGCCCCAAGCTAAGCAGAGCTTGTGTTATGGGTACTAGAAGACTGACATATATACTTAATACAATACATTACATAGATCGATATTTTTTATTATACATAAGTACATATAATACCCAGAACACCCGGAATAAATATTTGCAGAACATACAAACATTTATCCCAAGGCGGTAATCATAAAGAATCGTAAATCAAGCATCCAACTCGAGAGTTTGGAGGAAGTTAATAAACCTAGAGATAACTGCTGATTGTCGTGGAAGCAAACCAAACCATCCATAGTCTGATCCAGAGTCCATAGTCTGAATTTTGAGTGTCTAAGTTTTAGTTGGCCTAGTAGCGAAATTTATAATGTTTGAAAATGACAGAATAAAACTCTATTATGTTAATTATATATCATGCGATGCGAATAAGTACTTATATTTAGTTAAATAATTTTGTATACTAAATAAAAATCAATTAAAAATGCGACCTACAAACAGAGAATTTACGCAAGTACAAGGTTTGCTTAGTTAGGGGCTAGCGCGATGTGTGTAATGTCTATGAATATTGATTACCTCGACGGCGAAGGGTCTTCCATCGCCGAGACAGCGTACGTCGACATCTTCCCGACCAGCCGACAACATCTTAAGTCGGTGTTCTGCTTCTTGTGCGCTCAGACTGCAAACCAGGACTGGGGGCTTAGTCTGAGTGTGCATTTTAAAACTCCCTACTCTCGAGCCGACAGTCGTCTCTCGGATAGCCATACAAAAGTGTATGGACATCCGAGAGACGACAGACTAAGCCCTCTGGACGTTTATTCATCGTTTATGAATGAATGAATGAAAATTCTGACTGAGAGATATACAAGAAAATAACAGATTTCATAGGAAGGACTTATCGCTTGCTTTGTTTTGGCGTGAACTTTAGACAAGCAACACGGGTCAACTCAACATGTTTCTTGAAAACACGGCTCTTCCAACGATTCTGTCTTGAAACTACGACATAATTTCTTTATTGTTATTTATGTGTGTATTTTTATTTGAGAATCTTTAATGTGTGTATTTTGGGCACGAATAATCAATTATCTCATCTATTTGTGAGATTTCCTTACTTTTCTTCTTTTACACTCAATAGTAAATACACATTTTTATGAATAACTCTTACTCTTCAGATCGTAATCAAATTCACATGGAACCTGTGACATTCGTTCTGCTAAACAATAATTAATCATCAAAATCGATTAATAATTTAATTATTATATTATTGACTACTATATTATTATAATTCGGCCGTTCAGAGAATGCGTTCCTGACACGTCGCGCGCGATTGAACTGACGACGTAACTTAGTAATGGCGTTGGAGTTACACAACATTCACACAACAATCAATGAATGTTATAATTTTGTGCCAAACTGAGTGTTAAATAACTTGGTAAACAATATTTTTCTAAATCTTTACTGCGCTATTACAAGGTTATGTCAGCGCTTTATATTTGTATAGGTGTTCTGATTGGTTGTTCTAACATAAAACAATATATACAATAGAATTAAAAGCACATACTTGTATATGTCTGCGATGGGTTGGAATATGATCTCCTGCACTGAGGATTCCATCATCCGCTCTCCCTTCAGCACCCACGGACTTTGAGACAACTCACGACTCAGCTTTATGTACCTGTATATATATGTATTAGTTTATACCATATCACATAAAATACATAACAAATTATAAAAAAAAAATAATAAAAAGGCACTCAGCATAAGCCATGTGAAAGGGTATGTTGTAAAACTTACAAATATATTCAAACTCAAATTGCGTTTAACGGCGCTTTACACCATACTAGGTTCAATATTCCAATTGTGTTTTGTTTAAATGTGAAAATAAATAAATAAGAAAGAAAAATAAGTGCCGTGCGCTAGATGAGTTAGCATGCTGGTTGAATGTGCCCCCCCCCCGTATCTAACTAGCCCCCCCCGTATCTCACCTGCCCCCCAGATAGATAGGTGCATGGCACGCGTCGACGGCGACACAGCGGGCCGCCCCCTCCGCGCGGGGGGGCCCTTCCCGCCACGAGCACATTGACAGAAGAGACGGCAGGGATATACCTGAAAACGAACAATGTTGCTAAGTTTATTGGCTAAAAGAGAGGCTTATCCTAAAGATATACAAAAAGAGGCTTACTGATGAGAGTTTTTTTTTTTTTTTTAATTTTATTTATCAAAGAAAACTTTTTTATTTCATTTATCAAAGCTTTTGTTGAAACTGAAAAATCATGGCGTGTCGTATCTTCGATGGTATTCTTTCGCAAAATTCAGGCCTTCTGCATCAAAATAGGTTGACGCTCATCAAAATAGTTTAACTGAGGGCCTGGTCGATGTTTTCGTGTATAAAAACCGGTGTACCTACCGCTTGCATTTACTATGCAGAGCCTCTAGTCTAGAGGATTATTTTAGAATGGTTTCTATCAGTAGTATCTATGGTCTTATGTGTTAGAAGTTTGTGTGTGTGCGACTGACCGTCTAGCGCGCGGTCCAGCAATGCTCTAGTGACTGGCGCGGACACTCGCTGCCGGCGCTGACGACCTCTGAGCTGCTCCGGCGACGGAGAGAATACGTCTGCCTCCTGATTTCGGATTAGGTATAGGTATAGCCATTTAGTAGTTAGTATAAGTATAATATTTGCATAACATAATTGTTTACAAATATGAACACCAACTCAATCGCCATCGACTAATATATACTAAACAAATTTTTAAAGATTATTCAAAAAGTTCTAGTCAGAATTGAAAACATGTCTGAAGTATTATGTACCTCTATCTATAGTGTATGAATCATCAAATTGAATTTACAATTGGCGAAAAAATCGCTATTGTTGTTATAGCTGCAACAGAAATAAATCTATAACGCTGTTGGTCTTCCTTAAATAAATAAATAAATCTGGGAATCTTCTATAGCTATCACGGTTTATGAAATACAGCCTGGTGAAAGTTGGACAAACAAAACAATGAAGGAGTCTAAAAATCAGGCTATTGGACAGATCAACTAGCCTGATTTCAACATTTAATTTTGCGTTATTAAAATGATGTAGCTAGGTACCTATTTTATGTAATGAGTCAAAGTCAAAATTACTTTATTCAGTAAAATCACAAGGATCATTTAGAATCGTCTTACAAAAATAATAGAAATCTTAATAATAGACTCACTGAACTATCGTCTGCGTACTCCATGTTGAGCGTGATGATGAGCGGCGCGAAGGCCCCCGAGTCGAGCGCCAGGCCGAGGCACGTGGCGATCCGCGGGCCCAACGACCACTTCCACGCCTCCTTCAGCGGCGTCACCAAGTCTGTTACCTCTCCATATGTTATGAACGCCTGGTACTCATCACTCTATTCCATTTAACGTGGGATAACTTCTAAACATATGCCATTACTTAAAGTTAAAAAGTTTATTTCCAAAAACCTTGATTGTACAAAGTAATTAACTATTTATCAAATTAACTAAAGACAATAATATTTTGTACATGTAATGTAACATAACAAAATGGGCTAAGGGAAGGATTAATAATTACTTATTTTTGGGTGAGGTTATACAGATGATACCTAAGTTATTGCAGGCACCAACAATAAATCACTGAATACATTTTGATGAATCTCTCATTTCTCACATGGTTATGACAGCCTGGTACCTACTGAATAATAGATTACATCTTACCACTGTCGAAGTAGGGAAAGAGTTCCGTTAGTTTGAGTATCACAACCTTTTCTCTGATGATTGTAGCGAGCGGAGCCGATAGAGCACACGCAAATGTATTGGTTTCATATCTGAAGGAGTCAAATGTAAGACATTAGAGATCATATCACTAAATGAATATGAAAAAAAAATGAATATTCTTACTTTTTAATGTCCATAACCTCTTTGGTCATAGTGAGGCACTCTGGCCAGCCATCCTCTTGAAGTATCCCAAGACAGCTCACACACACATCTGTAGTCTTGCTTCTCTTAGCCGGGGTGCCTTCGGTCTCATCTGGATCCTTCTCTGGGTCTTTTGGAACCGAATCTGTGTTCTGTAATATAAAAGTTAGAACTTTAACAAAGAAGATTATTCATTCAACAGTGTTTTTTTCACTATGTATGTTACGCGATTACTTCGCCAATCGTTAACTGATTTCAATGATTCTTTTTTTGTTTTATAGATCATACTTTATGGAAGGTTCCATATAAATATCAGTAAGATATGACAAGTACTTTTTGAGTAACCTACAAAAATGTGTTTTTAGTATTACTTGTCAATGAGGTTTAAAGTCGGTTTTGTTCATTTTTGTAAAGTATATGATCATGAATTTCTATGCTAACTTATCTTAATTCTATCTTAATTTAAGACCTATAATTGTAACCAACATGATGCAATAATACAAAATAAATCTATTTAATCTAACAATCCAAATAATATTTATAGGTTATGTTATTGTTATGATGTGAAACACTGATTAATGTCGGATTTTAAGCATGGGAGTGCATAGCTACATAAGGAGAGACCAAAATTTCCTACGCTTTTACTCGAGATTAAATGATTTACAGAGATATCTTAATTAATAGTGTGACCTTACTTCTTCGATGAATTGCCGGATATCTCCGAAGATTGTGGGCTTTCTCAGCCCACAGAAGCGGACGCAACAAGCATCGCAGCATCCCATTTCTCTGCAAGTCTTAATTATCGCTTTGTGATCCATATCTATGAATTATATTTTGTTTGTTTACGTTCGTCTAGCGTTTCGTGTTGATACCGTTTTGATTATGTATGTTAATAGGGGTTAAGTATAAGTAGATAGAATGAATGAACCAAATTGCTTGAATTTAATGTCAATTGAAATGATCAGGATCCTGTACTGATAGTGTAACAGTTAGCCTACATGAATCGATGTCATTTCATCAGCTGTTTTTGTTTTGTCAGTATGTCACTGTCACAAATGTCAATCGTATTTTTATGTAATTCGAAATAAATATAAAAATTCAAAATTATCGACGAAAACTAAATAATTGTGTTAATTTGCAAATACCGTTTCTGTAATGGGTACCGTGCACGCCAAGGTACGTAATTATGTAATAACATTTTGATAATTAGAACATATAAGGTGTTTCGAGGTTAAGTAGCTTTTATTACATCAACTACTAGCTTTTGCCGGTTGCTACAGATATTGCTATTGTAATCATTTAGATACATTTACATATTGCGACTTAAACTATGGCGAAGGAAAAAAAAACGCTCTTGCATCTGCACTTATCCTGTGAAGTCAATATTTTTTAATTATTGTTTCTTCGGAAAGATGAAGACAGGTCACATACACAAGGCACATCCTCTTGTAGGAAGGGCTGTAAAACAATGCGCTGTTCATAAAATGCATATTGTGTTTATAATAATGTTAACAAAAAAATTTTGCCGCAGCACACAATCCTCATTTTTATTCCAGTCCCTAAATGACAGTGTGACAGAACAAGGGGACCGACTGTTTGAGTTCGAGGACCCCGTTGAGTTGGAAGATGAACCAATCTCCAAGCCGACCATACGACTTAATGGAGTGCGGGTATGTACACTACTGGCTTGACCTTGATTAGCTCTGAGCCCTTATCCTTTGTAGGCATCTTACGGCCGGTTTCTGGAAACCCAAATCACGATTGATCCGAGTTTGACACATAGTAATTATTTGTTTTTTTTGTTGATCATCATTCGAGAAACCGGCCGTTAGAATATAGTTTTACTAGGATAACTTCTAGCTTTAATAAGCCATGACTGTGATATACTTAAGACTTTAGCAAACATTAACTGTGATAGTATACAACATACTTACTACATTTAAATTTAACATCTTATTGTAATCACTGTATATTTTGTCATTTTATGTGTGCCCAAATAAATTATTATTAACTGTGATAGTCATTGACTATAATAAACCTTAACTGTGATAGACTTTGAGTTAGACTGACTAAAGATTTATGTCTCTTTGTAAATACGGGCTCCATACTCAATATCCATACTCCAGTAGTGGTCTGATATAAGTTTTATAAATTTTCTTGAAGACTCATTTTTCATAGTTTAAAAGGATCTACAAATTATGTATACAAATGAATAAGCCTTTTTAACTATTCAGGTGATGGGCTTTTCTCATTTTAGATTGAATGTGATTGTTATTCCAAGATCTTTTTGCAGGTTGACTGAAGTTTTTCCCCTCTAAGCTGTATATGATTTTAGGGTTATTACTGCCCAGGTGAAGAATGCTATATTTTGTCGAATTTAACTTAATAATTGAGTCCTTGGTCCAATCTTGAATGGGGTTAGGTCATCTTGTAGTTAGCCAGAGTTAATGAGAGAAATGCCAGATGGATGGACGATATCGTTGCCGTACAGGGTAGGACCTGGATGCAAAAGGCCCAATTAAGGAAAGAGTGGTGTTTGAGGGAGGAGGCTTATACCCAGCAGTGGGCTAGTACGGGCTATTGATGATGATCAATGAGAGAAAATTTTCTTTCATCAGCAATTAATATCCATGATAGTTTCAAACCTTAGTTGTGATTGAAGTGTTGTATATTTGTGTCCTTCTAAATGATCCTTGTGATTTTACTGAATAAAGCAATTTTGACTTTGACTTTGACTTTGTGTCAGGCGCGAGTGGACCGCGTGCACGTGGATGGACTAAACCGCACCAAGGATGACGTCATCAGGAACACGGTTGATGACCTCTTCCACGCTACGGACTTCGAAGATGTCATACTGCGAGCTCACAAGGTTTTTTTTTTAAACATATTATTGTCTTTAGTTACTAGTAATACTTTTTAGTTGCTAGCATTCCAATCTATTTCTTGTCTTCACCTTTGAAAGCTGGCAGAAAATGCTATGGAATTAGTACAAAATAATTTGAAGCTCTCCTTTTATATGTACTAGTTCTGTATTGATGCAATAAAGTATTAAATAATAATTAATAATATAATATGTATGTTACACATTGTGTAATCATCATACATCTCTGAGTGACAGAGTAGTGATGCAGTTCACAGGGTACGTCAGTACACAGGGCAGTCCTGATCGAACTTATTCTTTAGTATTGTGTTTCACACACAAATGTATATGTATATAGAGATTTATTTAAGTGTTGTTGTTTTATAATAAATTTATTCTTTTGATTTAATTGTGGCGTAACTGAAAGTATAACATTATGTAAGGTGCGTCGAGCGTTGGACTCGATGGGGTGCTTCAGAGACATCGGCGTCAGTATCGACGTGTCGTCAGGCCCCGGTGCCACGGCCGAGGGACTAGAGGTGAGACACACACACCCTCCCTCTCACACCCACCCTCCCCCACACCATTACTCCACACAGAAACACAAATTGACTAGTCCTGGGATCCCCAAATTTTTACAAGACTGGTATTACTGGTAGAGACAGTTTGCCCACAAACCACAAACACAACTTTTCACATCTTGACACGCTTAGAGGCCCGCAGACTGCAGACTTTTTATCGGCCGATAGTTTGGTCGGCTTTTTAATCAGTATGAAAACTGAATCACTGTAATGTGCGCACCTGCATACATCTTCATACTGATTAAGAAGCCGATCAAACTATCGGCCGATAAAAAGTCTGCAGTCTGCGAGGACCCCTACGCAGACTTAATACGCTCATGTAGATATACATACATTATTTTAAACTTGTAAAACACACATAATTTAAGGCAATTCTGTGATTTACAGGTCACATTCCAAGTGGTCGAGTTATCTCGCATAGTGGGCGGCGTCAACACCACCGTCAGTGAGAATGAAGGCAATCTCGTCCTCGGTGAGTTACACACATCCTTTAATACTCGTATAACGTTCCTGTTTACATTGAGTTTACTTAATCCAGAAGTAGAACGATACGTTCTCTTGCAAATATCTGTTTTAAATACAATAAACTTAAACATTTTGACAACTAAATTTTCGTCCCACAAACATGCTAGGTTTGTAGACTCAATGTTATTATGAAGCGATGTCTAAATTTTATATCTGAAAGTGACGCTCGCATTGCTATTCAAGTAAACACTTACCAGTTTACTATGTACTCAAACTTCTTCATTGTTTTATCACTTTTTGTCATTATTGATTTTGTGTATGTGTTACATTTTTAAGTGAATTTATATCTGTGTCTTAAGACTTGAACGCTTACCGCAGGCGTGAAGTTACCGAACGTGCTAGGTCGCGGCGAAAAGGTGCAGGCGGAATACAGTCTCGGACATCGCAGCTCCTCCAACTTCAGTCTGCACGCCACCAAACCCTTCCCACATAAACACGCCGTACCTGTGTATGTAATTATACACCACTCTCACCATCACTTACTCATCATCATTGACTTTATCACACACTTACTCATTATCACTCACTCTATAAGTCATCATCACTGTCTGTTACATATTGGAAGGGTACACTAATGACTTCATTTTACACAGCTACCCTCACTAAAGCCCGCCTCGGGATAAATGTTTGTATGTATGCAAATATTTATTCCGAGTGTTCTGGGTATTATATGTATAATAAAAAGATATCTATCTATGTATTATATTGTATTAAGTATGTCAGTCTTCTAGTACCCATAACACAAGCTCTGCTTAGCTTGGGGCTAGATGATGTTGTGTGGATTGTCCAGCATTATTTATTTATTTTAATCCTTCGCTCCCTCGCTCACTTACTCACTGACTCATTCGTGAGTGACATGTTGCGTGGTGTGCAGGTTGTCTGCGTCAGTGTATCAGCAGAACCAGGAGTTCCCGTGGTCCGGGTACCGTCTGCTCGACCGCGGCGTGCTGCTTGACCTCGCCTTCAGGACATCGCCGCGGGTGACTATACAATATTATTCATACTCATAATATACCTTATTCAGTTTTATCACAAGGATCAGTCAGAATCGTGTTATGTATTAGGTGATCGTAGGTGTTAGTTCCTCGCGACCGTATTCTACAATGAAGAATGACAATAATTTTTGTCAAACGAAAGGATGTCACTTAAAAGTGGCATCCGAATTACCCCTTTAAATAAATAAATATTCATAGACATTTTCTCGCCACACTATCTAGTTTTAAGCTAAGTAAAGCAAAACTTGTATACTACTAAATTATTTATTTACAAAAAATAAGTAACCTTTGCTTAGGCGCTCATTACATTATGCTATATACAATACTCTAGATGAGTTGGTTTACTAACTACTTAGTTAATGGACTACACCACACTAACTTTTCTGGGGTAACTCTGTAGATATCCAATCAACTTTCATTATGCAAAAAAAATGCCTGCGTTCTATCTATAATATGAAGAGCATAGAGTCTCTTCGTAGTATCTTTAAAAATGAGAATTTGTTAACTTTACCTAGCATTTATATATTGGAAATATGTTTATTTGTTAAGAAAAATTTTGAATATTTCTTTGAAACAAAATCTTTCAGGGCCGATTCCTAATAAAACACAAATATAATATATGTCTACCTCAAATTAATAACACCATGTATAAAAAAAGTACATACATTTCAGCCATTAAAATATATAATAGCTTACCTACAGATATTAAACCTCTTCAAGGTAATATTTTCAAAAATCGTTTGAGAAAATGGTTAATCTGTAATGTTTTTTATTCAATTCAAGAATATTTTGAAAGATAAATACCTAATAAAGACTAAATGTGTATAGCATGCTAAAGTTTACATTCCTGAAGTTGAGGACATATGTTGTGAGATTCTCATCATTCATTGGGTATAGCCCTCATATTGTACGTCCGGATTGGACAAACTGTATAAACTTGTACCACTTATAATTAAGATCTTTTATGTACAACAGTTAAACAATAAATTGTTCTGATTTCTGATTTCTGATTTCTAACCTAGCCAGCTAATTAATCTGCATCTAGCATTACGTATAGATTAGATGTCGCCGTGTGGGTTGTGTATAAATGTATGTGCATATGTTTGTGCAGACTAGCCACAACGTGCAATGGGAAGGCATGGTGCGCGATACTACAGTGCTCTCCAAAAACACCAGTTTCACAGTACGGGAGAGTAGCGGTCAGTACTCAACATTAGTAATAATGATACATAGTTATAGGTAATACCTAGCAGGTGTTGCAGGTGACCACTTCCCATCAGGTGGCCCGCAAGCTCGTCTGCCTGCTATGGCATAAAAATAATAATAATAAAAAGTAGGGTATTAAAGAGATAGCCCTACTCTAAAAGTCTAAACTTACCCAACCTTCTACCCTAATATATATCGCTAGTCATACGAGTAGGATAAAAATAGCCTATATTGTCAATACCAGGCATATTTTCGTTCACTATTACCACAAGTCATGAATCATTAATATTCATATCTTGCATACGTATTAGAATATAAGTCAGGTACTACGTAACTAATCAGGTACTACGTAACTAATCATGTACCCAATTACTTGCTTACTATCCTGGTGCATCATCCCCGAATTGGATCTTGGCCTCAAAAGTACCCCGTGATATTATACAATACCTTCCATCTATGTTCGGAGCCCGAATCAATGCTCGTTCATCGTGGAACATCTATCCGTTTCGTAGGAGAACAAAATAAATATTCCTAGCATGTTCAAACCATGTCGTCAATGTAAAGTCACTTCCCAACAGGTGGCCCAAAATCTCGTTTGTCAGCAACAGCTTAAAAAACGTTAACTTAGTAAGTGGTTCTCAGGTCCTCAGATGAAGTCGGTGGTCCGTCACAGCGTGGCGGTAGACCTTCGAGACGAACCTATCTTCCCGACGCGCGGCGCGTATGTGCACTTCTCTAGCGAGGTGACCTTATTTATTTATTTCTGGGAAAACGTACAGTACTACAAACATAATACTAAACAATTGATACATAAGACCAATTACGTAGATAAATATTTGAAGTTACCACACACTCATCATCACAACACTTACTATAAGCACTCACTGACTATCATAACACACTCACGCACTATTTATTTATTTATTTTTATTTATTTATTTATTTTTTGGAAAACATACAGTACTACAAACACAATAAATACTTAAACAATAGATACATAAGACCAATTACAAGTTTTCACTCTCTCAATATTCACTCTCTCACTCACTATCATAACACTTTCTCACTCACTATCACAACACTCACTGACTTAGTATCTTAACCCTACAGCGCATAGTGTTCCACATATGGCACATACCAAAAAAAGGTGTATATCTTATAACTAAATACCAATGGCGCCATCTACTATTGAGTAGATTTACGACGATGTATTAGAGTATTGAATGTAGTACCATGGATTTTTGCTAGATGTCTCTAAATTAAGATTTTATTAATTTTCTTCAAATGGGAAGCAATTTCAAATCCGGCAAACAAGCGGCGTGAAAAACATCGTAAAAAATATATAAAATCGAATATTATAAGGCCGAAATAATTAGTAGAGGTAAGTTTATGTTTATATTTGTTATTTTAGTTGTCATCTTGTAATTTCATTGATAAACGGTACATAAAATCACCACATTTTTGTATGTGACGGATATGTCACACCATGCAATCGGTGTCCTCAAAATTATCGTATTGTTTACAGATGAGGCGTAGAAAAAGTTTGAATACTGCGGATATTCAACACATTCTTGAAATTCCATCCGGTAGTGAAGATGAGCAGGAGCTGTCTGGTGAGGATAGTGATGACGACTTGATCAGAATCTAGGATTTGGTGATGAATGAAGTTGAGGCGTGTCCTGAAGTCCTACAGGATGATTATATCTATGGAAACGTGAGCAAACCTAGTCCACAGTCAAGTAGTAGTATGTTAGTTACGTCTAACTTAGCCAACGTCACGCCACAGCCTAGTACTTCTGGCCAAGAAAGTCTTAGATCTAGACAAGTTACATCACGAGCTCAGCCAACACCTATTCCCGTCATCGTCTCACCTACCGCCCTACCTGTCCTAATAAGAGACAGATACCTAAATATTTTTTGAGCTCCATCTTTGTTACAGTAATTGGCTTTGAAGGATCCTTTTGATAACTATATTTAGTAGACTCTTCAGCAATGTGATGCTAGCAAATCGTCGTCAAAAAAATACAAAAAGTACTGTAAGGGTGTTTCAAAATCAGTATATGGTTGTACTAACTGGTCAACTCCTGTAAATGTGGTATCAGGTTGATGAAACTCCATCTTTCTCCATATATATTCTCTTTTATTTGGCTTTGCCTTGACAGGTAGGGCGGTAGGTGAGACGAAAGCGGGAATAGGTGTTGGCTGAGCTCGTGATGTAACTCGTCTGGATCTAAGACTTTCTTGGCCAGAAGTACTAGGCTGTGGCGTGACGTTGGCTAAGTTAGACGTAACTAACATACTACTACTTGACTGTGGACTAGGTATGCTCACGTTTTCATAGATATAATCATCCTGTAGGACTTCAGGACACGCCTCCACTTCATTCATCACCAAATCCTGGATTCTGATCAAGTCGTCATCACTATCCTCACCAGACAGCTTCTGCTCTTCTTCACTATCGAATGGAATTTCAAGAATGTGTTGAATATCCGGATTATTCAAACTTTTTCTACACCACATCTGTAAACAATACGATAATTTTGAGGATACCGATTGCATGGTGTGACATATGTGGGTCATACACAAAAATATACATAAGTATGTATCTATTGAGTTGCGATTTTTTTAAATATTTTTCCTACAAATAGCTCCACATTTGCTAGCTTATACATTTTTTTGAGGTCGAAATAAAAAATAAAGCACTGTAGGGATAACACTCCTTCACACCATCAACCCTTTCAGTAACTTTTTTTTTACATGTTGTGGGCAAGCGTTTGACCGCGATCTCACCTGATGTTAAGTGACGTTGCGGTTTACGATGTAGCACACTTGCCTAGAAGATATACTATTATAAAACTTATCAGCTACTATCACCACAATTTTTGTGTATCATTATTTGTCTTTCAGTGAGTGAGTGTCAGTGTGTTTGTAGGTGTGCGGACTGGGAGGCGGCGTGGCTCACCTCAAGAACGAGCTGAAGGTACAACACAACCTCTCGCTCACTGATCACATCGTAAGTATACATAATTTTATATATCTCTCTCTTTTTCTCTTTAACACCAGCTCTGTTTAAGTATCTCTATTTATAATAAAGTATCTGACCCCACCAATCTATTGATATCGTTACTAGGTATTACAAAAGTCGATCCTTTTTTTATAAGGCGAAATGTTTTTTTTTTTTTTCTCTAACCTATCTCGTCCCACTGCTGGGCAAAGGTCTCCCCCAAGTCCTAACACTCGTCCCTATTCTCCGCTCTTTTTTCCACCAATTCCCCTCGAAAGTGTCCTCTGTCTTTTCCGTCTCCAGGCATCCATGGTGTAAATGTTTATAAATAAATAAATATTAACGGATATTTCATACATCACGCTTTAGTCTCAAAATAAGCAAAGCTTGTATTATGGGAACTAGAATGCTGATAGAATTCTTATAATCCTACATTATTTTTTTGGAAATACTTACGGTACAAGTAACACCCAGACCAGAACAAATATTTATGTTCATCTCACAAACATTTGCTCTCTGGAAATCGAAGTCATGCTGAAGCATGGAATACAAAGCTACTACCAACGCCTGTCAAATATTGTAATGCATGATACGAGTATGTTCGTACGTTTCAGGTGCTTCAGCTATCCGGCGCGTGTGGAGTGTTGCACGATGTGTTTGGCACTGAGATCCCGGAGCACCTGTTCCTGGGGGGACCCACTACGCTCAGGGGCTTCCAGCAGCGCGGAGTGGGGCCCCACAGTGACGGGCTCGCCGTCGGGGGGAAGGTAATCACCGCCCCGGGGGGCTTCAACATAATTGTTGCGCCATGAAACTCGCTACATGGAAATCTGCATCTAAATCAACAGATAGCAAATTCTAGCTCGCGCAAACAAATTCCATATTATTCAAAAAATATATCACGAAGCTTGAACATAAGTAATGAACTCCTCTACTATGCTTAACATCTCTTGGGTATCGGACTATGAAGACATATGACCGTTTACTTTTATGAGGTTTTATCCGGAGGACAACTTGACAACTTACACCGGTGTCAACTCGTAAACATAATATATAGATCAATTTATTATTCATTTATGCATAGGCGGATTTTGAAAGATTTTATTCACTTAAAAACTGATAACTGACACAATCTAAATTATTAGTTTTTAGATTTTTTTTCTACTTTTTAGTTAATTTCACTAAGGCATAAAATATCAAATAAGTCAGCAAATAAAAGCTCAACTGATTACCATCCATTGGTCCTGGGAACTGGAGGCAAAGGTCGTGCGACGTGGAAGATTTATTATTTCGGATTTATAGGAGATGCCACATTCCACATGCTATGGGTCACTTGTCTTGTAAATCTCAGTTACGGTTATGTTTGTAGATGTACTGGGCGGGTGGAGTGCATTTGTACTCGGGGCTGCCGTTTGGCGCGGGGAGCGGCGCGGGCCGCGGTGGACTAGGCGACCTCTTCCGCACGCATCTGTTCTTCAACGCGGGCTGTCTCGCAGCGGGTACGTGTTCTGTGGTACAAGCTGCCAGTGTCTCTGTGAAATAGTGAGTGAGGGATTATTGTGATAGTGAGTGAGGGATTGTTGTGATAGTGAGTGTGAGAGTGTTGTTATAGTGAGTGTGAGAGTGTTGCTATAGTGAATGAGGGAGTGTTACGATGGTGAGTGAGGAAGTGCCGTAAAAGTGTGGTGATAATGAGTAGGGAAGAATGTAATGATAGTGACTGCGTGGTTGTGACGTCTGGTGGTGTACGGGCTGGCTGTGCGTGGTTGTGTCGTGTGTGAGTGCTGTGATAGTGAGTGAGTAGTGTGATTGTGCGTATGTGTAATAGTGAGCGAGTAGCGTGATGTAAGTGATTGCCAATGAGTGTGATGTGTGCGATACTGAGTGAGTAGTTCGAGGTTTGTGTGATAGTGTGCGAGTAGCGTGACGTGTATCTACGATAGTGAGTGAGTAGCGTGATGTAAGTGATTGCCAATGAGTGTGATGTGTGCGATACTGAGTGAGTAGTTCGAGGTTTGTGTGATAGTGTGTAGTAGTAAGAGTAGCGTGACATGTATCGATGATAGTGAGTGAGAGTAGTGTGAGGTGTGTTTGCGTTGCAGAGGGCGCAGCGGAGGGCGGCGTGTGGCGCGCGGCGAGCGCGGTGCGCGCGGCGGGCGGGCTGGGCGTGGCGCTGCGGCTGGGGCGCGCGGCTCGGCTCGAGCTCAACTACTGCGTGCCGCTGCGCGCCTGCGCACAAGACCGCGCCAACGCCGGCCTGCAGTTCGGACTCGGCGCGCACTTCCTATAGACTCCTGTGCTTTTGGTACTTCCACACATCTACATAATAATATGATCAATATTATCTAGGTCCTAGATAATATTGATCATAATATTATCTAGTAAATATTTAGTGCAATAATTATCTCCTAGATTCTAGGAGATAATTATTGCGTCCTCTAATGCACCGGTATTGGCCTCAAAGCGCGCAGAAACTTGAAAAGGCTGATATGGTTTTCAAAAACATTAAGAAGATTTGTTATGTTTTGGATAATTCATGATATATACAATAAACAAACATTTATTGTTTAATTCTCTATTGCACAGAAGTAAAAGTAACAAGTGAAGACTTAATGCCAAAGCATTATCGATCAGTATTATCTACCTATTCCTTTGCCACAACTCGCGCTTTACCAGGAAACAAGGCCTCACACTTCATTGTGCCACATCTACTATATCAATTAACATTTGTCCATTTATATTTTCAAAACTATATCAGTACACTGCTGGGCGTAGGTCTCTCGCTACTGAGTCCTGTCTTCGGTTCTTCTTATCCAGTATTTAACAGCTAATGTATGCCCAACTATCGAACTTATAAGTACTCTTTTTTTTTTGAGCATTCGTTCTGATTTGAACATTTCTGCCGTGACGTCATCGAGCGGATCTTGAAAAGGCGTCTGTCAAGGCTATCGATGATGTTGCTACCTAAAGGTACTGACAGACGTGCTCATTACTAGCACGAAAGCATGCTTTTATTGAGCAAGTGCTCATTAGTAGCACGTGTGTAATGCAATGAGCATGCTTATTTAGAGCGTGCTCAAAAATCAAACGACGTTTGATTTTCGAGCATGCTACCTGAGGCGCGGGCAGGTGAGGGGCGTGCTCTGAGCACGTCTGAACATGTTTGCATGCCTATTTAGGAGTACTATGCTTTAAATAAAGCATGCTTATTTCTGGCAAATGTGAACAGTTTGCAAAGCATGCTAATTTTAAGCAAGCTTTTTAGCATGCTTTTTTTGAGCACGTCTGTTGCACCTTAAATACTGGAGTAAAATAGTTTGAGAATAAACTGACACGATTCCCTAGGCCCACGAACAGTGTAGCTGAATAAGATGTGACTGAATCGTTTCTAGCCTATAAAATAGTTACATTTTGAAGACCATTTTATCCAACATGGCAGCCATGAACATTTCGATGGACTAATATGTTGCTACTTTACTATTTTGTTAAATTGTTACATTTATTTTATGTAATTTAATTGTTGACAAAATATTACCTTCGTGAAACGTGAACTACTTTTTATAATAAAATTCTATAAGTACCTACTTACCATGTTTAAAGCAAATAAATATTTAATTTATTTTTCCAGATGTGTTCGCGTTTCGCCGCGCTGGAATATAACCAATAAAATTAATTTTATCTGTACCTAAATGACTACTCGACGGGGCTCGGGCGTATTGCGTTCAAAATGATTGTTAGTCTCTTGTATTTTCGGAAAAAAATACATCTGTACCTTTGTAAGCGCGACTGTTGTATTAATTTTGTTGTCTTAGGTAGTTTTCAGACTATTCTGTTTATTGTTCAACTTCTTAGATATTGACTTAGTATTAAAACATTTTACGCTGTCAGTAATAATAGATCGAGAATAAGTGAGCCCCACAAATGTAGCGGTAAAATTGTCGAAAATAATGTTAATTAAATGTAAATTAGTAAGTTATGTTTCATGCAAGTACTTGTAGAAATGTTTTGTTACAAAATAAATTGTTGAGAAAAAACTATTTTTTATTGAACCTACTACCCTAATCACTGATTATGTATGATTGTTCTAAAGAGACACACAAATTTCAAGGACAACTTTTTGTGTGACTCCATTTGAAGACTTGCCTTTATTGCACCTTACCCTAAACTTATATTTATTGTATTATAATTCAGCTGGTGTACAATGAATATATATTTATTCTCTAATCTCACAGGGTTTAGACCAACTTGCTACTGTAGCAAACAAATGTCCGTAAACGCGTATGTCAGACTTAAAATCAAATCATATAAGAGACTTGCGGGGATACCAGCGAAGCCTGTTCCACAAGAGTGATTCCAGAACCGCTAAGCACAAAGGGTAATTATACTCTTTGTACTTTTGTACAATCTGTAAATAATTGCATTGTGCGAATGTCAGTGGTGCCAAATCTTTTGCGAAACCGAGTATTTTTAAATAAAATTGAAAAATTGAGTTTTTGAAAAATGTTACTTCGACTTCTATGAATAGGTACTTATGTGACAAAACATACTTAACTTTTTTTTCTTATGTATAACTATGTTGTCGTTCCAGAGAAAATAAGTGGGGCTATCGCGATTCTTCTCTAGGTCAATGTGACTGGAGCCCCCATACAATTCATGTCCCACATGCTTGTTTGCCCCTTGTGCCCTAATACCTGCACAAGGGATGGCCTCATCAATGGTAGGTACAGATAAGAGGATAAATGTAGCTAAGTTCTACATGAACTGTGTTTAAAATTTTTGTTGTGATCATTTGACACGAAGAAGAAGAAGAATTTTTATTATTTATTTTTCAGTACATAAAGCTTTGATGCCTTTCTTGAAATACACAACATTCACACTCGTGTTCCATGCCTTTGGAGTTCCCATGGTTCATGTCGGAATTAAAGTCACGTTCTATTTCCGTGGGGACGAGTTGTCCACCGTTTTTAGGAGTTCCGAAGTTATTCCGTGTTCCCTGGGGCTTTAAATGTCCCAAAATCCATTTCGATCTCGTTAAGGCTGATCTTTGGGATATTTTCTGTATACCTAGTGGTGGGCTAGTGTGCTCTGGTATAGGTACTTATAACTGGATCCCGGACGCGATTCTTGCGAGGCGTAGGTAGGTACAATCGGCAAGAAGTCTTCAATCTGGGGATAATAATCTTATTCCAAACAAAATTAAACAAAAGAACAGTTTTTAAGTGAGTATGTACCTACCTATATATTTATTTAAAGTGTCAATGATTATGTTTAGATTCGGTAAAAGTGGCAAATCAACAAATCCGTGAAATCGATGCGATTTGCAAAGTTTATCTAAACGAGAGGTGGCAGGTGCTGATTATTTACATGCAGCACCTACCACCTCTCAATAATATTTGTTTAAATATTTTGCTTCGCTCGGTTAATGCCTCCGCCCGCCGTGCAAGTATCATTATAGATAGGTGTCGCGCCGCCTGCACCGCGGCCGCGCCGCCGCCGCCGCGCTGTAGGTACATATGTGTGGTATGGTATAGTAGCGCGTGCGCGTGCGTGACCTCGCGAGGCCGGCGCGGCTGGCGCGGCGGCGTGCAGCTCGGCCCCGGGCCCGGGCTCGCGCAGGCCGTCACGTCACACGTCACGTCACGCCACGTCACTACCTGCTGTACTGTACTGTTCTCACTGCCACTGCCACTGCCACTGCCGCTGTAACTGTACAGTTCAGTAGCGCGCGCGCACGCCGCCACACCGGACGCACGCACGATGAGTTCCGGCGATAGGAAGCTATCGTTCCTGGGCTTCGCGCCGCAGCAGGTTAGTGATTCCGTTACTGTCGTTACTGCGGTTAGGTAGTCTGGTCCGTTTGCAAGCTGCACGGACGCCGGCTTTCAGCTTGATCAATCAATCAATTTGGTTACTAAGTATATACCTATGTAAGTAAGATCCTAGTTTTAAGTATGCCTTGTGGGCATACTAGTTGGCGGCAAACATCAAGCTGCTGCTGAGAGTATTCGGAGAGCTGCTCTAGGGTAGAAATCCATTACCTGGTAATGTTGTAGAAAGGGCTAGTGAAGCTTTTGAAATGTTATTCAATTTTTTTGTATCTTTGCAATCAACAAAAAAAACTGGTACAAAATTGCTTCATGATCAACAATTTCACTGCTGGACGAAGTTCTCTCCCAAGACGCCATTGAGCCCGGTCTTCGGCTTTTCTTATCCAGTGTGTACTAAAGAACTATAGAATGAGACATACATTGGCCGGTCTTATCACTAGAAGCGACATTTTCTAGACTGCCCTGTTGGGTCATCGCAATGAAGCTTGTAGGGCGTCATCATTATTAGTTATAGGTACCAATTTGTAGTCTATTTATTATTTATTGCACAAAAATGAATTCACATAAAATGAGAACTTAATGATTATGATATTCTCTTCCTATAATTCTAATTAGTTTATAACATATGCTCTGCGAGCGAACCGATCAAACGATAAATTTACGGCACAGAGTTCCTACTCTAGTAGGTACTACTAGTACCTACTTATACTAGTACCTAAGTAGTTGCCTGATTCCAGGTATGGACATTGCCGCCCAGCGCGAGCAGCATGAAACTTTCAAGTCCGTCTTATTTGCGTAAATACAACTCATCAGTAGTTGTAAATTATCTCTCAAACTGTAATCAAGCCAAATACCGTGCTGTACCTAAAGTAGTGGCAAAGGCTAGTTAGATTAGGTACCAGCATATCAATTATAATGGGTAATACATAGAGCTATTTGCCATGGAATATTGTTTCAAATCGGGTCAGTAGTGAGTGGTGTTCGTCTTCAATGTGTGAGATATCGTCGACAGCCGGTCGCACCTACTTCCGGTTTCTGAAGAAGCTTCTTCAGTGAACAACGGCTAGCGGACTGATGTTGATTGATGGCAAGCAATGGAATAGGCTATGTAGTCTAAAGTTAGTGTAGGTAAATAGCTATACATATGCTATGAAATAATATTTCGAATCGGTACATGTTTCAATATTAAAGAAACAACAAACGACATTATGTAATAATGATTCTGAAAAACGTGCGAGTATTCGCGAATGCGTACCTATTGTTTCATTACGTCATCATCATTACTACATATCTATCTATATTTATATATATATCTGAAATTTCGACGCCATCCGGATGTGTCAAAATATCACTCGAATAATCTAATCGCAAGGCTGAACTTCATATAACGCACAACGCGACAGTCTAAAGTTGTTCAAATATTTTAGATCTAAATAAATAGACATGGGTAATCTTTAACATAACAAAAACCCTGCGGATGATGTCATGCGACCGCGGTGTGGTGGCGTCGCCATCACCGCGCCGCCGCCGCCACTGGTCCCAGAGACTCGAGCAGGGAGCTTCCTTACCGCCCTTCATAATATACCAAACTCTTCTACTTCGGCTTCTTCTTAAAATACAATACAACATATTGAGGTTTTTTTTAACTAACAAAAAAAACTTTACTATGTAATTATTGGACTCTGAGTAATACGTATTACTCCGTATTGCTTTGTCATAATAAAAAAGGCGTGTTTAGTTATTATAAATGAAGTCTGGCAGGCAGTATAAAACATTCCACAGCTGAGTTGGTAGTAGCTCTACCTTCCATTCTTTTATGATATGAATGATACCTACTCATGCACTTACCTCCCCACAGCAGCCAACCACCTACTTCTTATTAGCACAGATTAACTTACAGCCTACTAACTAATGGATGGCCGTCACGAACACAGATCTCGGAAATGATTCGGAGTAAATACACGCTAGGCATTTACATAATAAATAGAGTGTATCCGCGCTACCTAAATATTATATAACTAGGTACCTACCTTAACCTATTATCTAATCTACATTCACACTTTTACACTAAAACTATAAAGAATTTGTATGTTTGTACCTAACAAATAAACAAACATTTTATCCATTCTTTTATATTATGTAATCCTAGATAACGCGATATTAAAGGGTTTTTCGATACGCGCTAATTTAAATAAAACAACGTGTGTGTGAGTTATTGTGTATTGTACTTGAAAGGCATATTGATGCCATTATGTGTAGAATAACAAAAAAAAACAATTAGGCTTTATTCAGTAAAATCACTTAGATCATGCAGAATCGTCTAGGTGCCAGTAGTAGTAGTAGGTAGGTAACATCGTTTTACTGTCCACTTCGGCTTTGCTGGGATGCGCGCATCCGATATGTTTAATTTTCATGACTCATTTGACCGATGGCATTAGTTATGATGGCGACGCTACGACTTAGAAAACCCCACAAAAACACAGTAATGGGGTCAAATCACACGTGAGATGATGACCATGCCCTCAAATCGCTCGAGCAGAATGTCCAATGTGGCATGAGCTTTGTGGCACGTAGCGCCGTCCTGTTGAAACTAGATGTCGTTGGTGTCCATACCAGCCAATTCAATAGGCTAAAAGAACTCGGTAAGCATCGACCATAGCGCTTTTGAGGATGATCGTCAACGGCGAGCACGTCGGTCTCAAAGGAATATGGACCGATGACTGCGTTGTTGGGCTTCGCCCATGGTGATTTGGCAAGACAGACCGAATAAATGACGCTAGACGAAAGATGTCTTGATCTCCAACAAGATGGCTGCTGTGTCAAAGTTCGGAAGTCCCTATAGGCCTTCAAATAGTTGAAAATTTTTTGTGCGCATGCTCCAACTTCCGCCATGTTTTTCGGGCACTTTATTTACAAATGTATGAGAAGTGCACGGTTTTAAAAGAAAATAGTAATAAAACAAGTAATAATAAACATAATTTTATAACCAGTTCAATTCAAATTATTGTGCATACATGATGAAATTATATTACAAGTATTTTAATTAAAAATATAATGTTATCTATAAGAAAAGGGGCAATATAACGTTGTTGTTTTGGAGTATGCCGCAGTGATACGCGTAGTAGGGAAATCCTTTCAGGAGAGTTTATATTATTTCATTAGTTTTCCAAAACCTTGTTTTGAATATAGACGGAAACTCTTAAAAAAACACTTAAACATTTGTCACAAATATCCTAAATGTGTGGGTATTTGTGAGTAAAGCTGTGTGGACGAGGTGATGGTCGATTTCAAGGAATTGATAATTTAAATAAAGACACATATCTATTTGTTCACTTCATTTTGAAGGAGAATCTGGTCCAATAACCGAATATCCAGACCCCATCAGTTGTGCAAGAAAAACACATAGTGATAATGAAATAATAAATATATATCATTAATTATAAATTTAAATAGAGGCTTCTATTATAATTATTATTTTTTGTATTTACTTTTACTCATTATTATTTAATTATTAATATCCTTACCTCTCAACTAGTTCGCTTTATTTCCTCCTTGAGGACGACCATGGCATTTTAACCATCGTTGTAACTGAACAAAGTTGTGGGCTTCTACGGTAGGATGCACTAACAAAGCTCCGTCAATTAATTTTTCATTTAATTGCACTATTAAAGGTGATAATGCTTGTTGCCCAGCCATTTCTATAAAAAGTGCCCGAAACTTTCATATTGCCGCGTTTTTATCATGGCGGACGCGCATGCGCTGAGCATACTGTGGACAGGTCTATTGGAACTTAGGAGCATGCATTTCTAGAGTAGGTTACATGATTAACCGAACAATTTGTCATATTCAATATGTGTATATGTATTTGTCATAATAATTTAAGAAAGAGTTTCTCTTTTTGAGTTTTAAAAGAAATTCAATGTTTTTTAAATTAAATCCTTGTTATTGCCAAAATTAATCGACCGTGCGAGCGAAGCGTCTATTCACGATTTCGTGATTGCCCAAAAATGCTTTTGTCCTTCTGCCTGTCTATATTGTTCTCGTCATCGCATTTAGTTTGAGGTTCTTAGTCTTTCGAGAAAAAAAAACGACTCCCTGTCAATTAATCTCGTCATGAGACGCTGAAGACTTGTTGACTTGTGAAGCGTTGCATTCGCAGATAGTACTGAGTCCATCGCACGGCCGACTGGCGAGGTCAGTAGCGGAGTATATGTTTTACAGTACACATGACATAATTGGCTATGTCTCTGGGAATATTGATTGAAAAAGAGAATTACCTAATGAAAGAGCATTAATTTCGTAAAATTTCGAGTACGACGTTCGTATGATGAGGTGTCCATCGTTGGTATGTTTGTTGGTATGCCGCGGCGTCTGACGGTGATCTGACAGTGCGTGGTAGTGTCTGGAGCGGGCGCGCACTGCTCTGCACGCCCGCATGACCTCGAGCAGCGCCGGCCGCGTCCGGCGAGGTCGCGGCCGCAACTCTCTCCGCCATCGTCGCCGCGCCGTCTCCGCACTATATCTCGTGTACAATAATATAATTCATTCATTACCTTAGTGTGCATCTCATTGATTGAAATCCGCCGATTAAAGCTACAGTGCTGGATAGGAAAACGCACTATCCATTTTCTTGGTCTATGACCTTTATTTACCGGTATAGAAATTTCTTGTTCATTTATTACGTATCATGTTTTCATCATACATTACTGATATTTAAAAATAAACACCTTGGTATTGGTTCTCATTTTGCTTCTTGAAATCGAGTTCGGTTCCGTTTCTAAAGTTCAGATCCAGAGTAGGTACGCTCATCTATCCGTCAATAATAATTATGTACAACTGACAGTGCGAGTGACATATTTTATTGTTTATTATTTATATTTTATGGCTCGTTTGAAATAAAATTGTTTAGTCATAAAATTGGACATAACAAAGATCAATATATAAAGGAGCATCGAAGGCTTACAACGAGGCAGGCCGAGGCCGCGAGCGCAGCGCCGACCGAGGCACGGTGGCCAGTGCACGGTGCGAATGAAATGCATACCTGCCGGTGGTCGCAGAGGGTGATGGTACAGCCTATCCTGAGCATTGTATTCGTTCGCAGGCGGTGGGCGACGATGAGGTGCAGCTGGACGAGGAGATGGATCGCGTGGTGTGGAGTGCCTCGGCTCCCCCTGTCCTTCCCCCTCCCCCCCCTGCGGCGGAGGGGGCGCCGCGCCGCGACCATGCCGCGCCGCCGCCCTACGAGGGTGAGTGTGGCGCGCGGCACGGAGGAGGCGCGCTCGGCGTGCGGCGGGAGGACTGATGGACCGTTCTGTTGCAGAGGCCGGCCGCGGACGCGAGGGTGACGCTGCGCCGGTGGATGCATCGCAGGTAAACGCTCGGGCCTGCCTTTTGCCACACGTTCACGTCCACGGTCCGTCCGCTTTCATGATCTCGTTGTGTGCGCAGGAGGAGCCGCGCCGCGTTCAGTGGGACGCTGCATCCGAAACGCCCGCCGAGCGAGCTCGCCGCGAGGAGCGCCACGCGTAAGTCACCCCGTCGCCGAAATCCTCGCTCTCGTTCGCCTCCGTCAATCTGGATGGACACGGAACGGACGGACGGAGGCGGCCGAAAAAAGACAGCCGATTGACCAATCGGATCGTTGGACGTTCGCAGGAGACGGGACGAGCGCGGCGCGGCGGCCTCTCCGGTCCGAGCCCCCGCCCCCCGCACCGAAGAGCGCGCGGCGCCCGACCGCAGCCCGCACGCCGTGTTCGTGCAGCTCGACGAGCTGGTTGGGTCGGGCTCGAGCGCGGACGAGGCGCCGGGCGAGTGGCGCGAGACCGCGCGCTGGATCAAGTACGAGGAGGACGTCGAGGAGGGCTCGGCGCGCTGGGGCCGGCCGCACGTGGCGTCGCTGTCGTTCCACTCGCTGCTGAACCTGCGGCGCGGCCTGGAGACGGGCGTGGTGCTGCTGGACCTGCCGGAGCGTGACCTGCCAGCCGTGGCGTGGCAAGTGGCGCGCGCCATGGCCGCCGAGGGCCTCATCGCCGAAGACGACCGCCCGGCCGTGCTGAGCGCGCTGCTGCTGCGCCACCAGCGCGTACCCGACGACCGCTTCCGCTTCTCCATTGGCGGTCGCAAGCACTCCTCCCACACCAGCCTGCAGGTACCGTACTTAATATGAACGTCTCTGAACGATCTGACTAATTGAGTAAATCGAAAAAAAAAATATAGGATCCTCTTAGTTGAACAAGCTGTAATCTCACTAAGCAGTAGGTATACTGTAATAAAGGTTTCGTACTTATTCGTAAATTAATTAATTTAGTCGCCTTGCCTAGTGTGTGTACCTAGGTAATAAAGTTTGTGAACGTCGTGTCGTGCGTGGTGCGCGCTATCCCTACTTGCCTACTAATATATGCGAAAGTATCTCTGTCTGTCTGTTACGCATTAACGCCTGATCCGCTAAACAATTTTCGATGCAGGTTTCGACAAAGATAGACAAAAGCTTGGGAAAGGTATGCCTTTTCTTTTTATTGAAATAGGGGGTGAAAGTTTTTCAGTCAAAAATCCCAGAACATAAGGTACAAAAAGTCGTACCGAGCCAGGTTGTCATCTTCGTGTCGTTTCTAAAAAGTTTGTTAAGGGTGGTAGGTTCGATTTCCACCAAGAGCAATCATTTTGATAGCTATTGAGTAATAAGGTAATTAAATTATTTTTCTATCAGCAATCTGCATTCCCTTGGAACAAGCATACTTTGGCTCTAGATATTGGAGCAGAAAGGGCGTCAATGGCCATGAATGCATAGTTATATAAATAACATTTGAAGGTAATTGTACCTAGCAGATTTTTATTTAATTTGTAAAAAGTACCTATAAATGTTTTATTTCGTATCTGTCTAGATAAGTGAATTCAAAATAATCTAACGCGATGTAGGAAAAGCTAATCTTTTGTGTCAGATAGCGAAGCAAGTCACGTTTTATCGAAGGTTGCCTTCGATAAATGACTTTTGGCGTGTACTTATCGAAATGGAAACCATACTTATGAAACTGTAAAAGGTCATACCGATCCGATCCGATAGGCTGTCGATAGGGCTAGCGGCAATTCTAGACGGGAATAGGGTTGCCATAATATGCAGGTGATCGTTAGCTGTAACTCAGAACTGAAATTCAGTTAAGTATTGCAACTTATATAACGCATTTCATAAATGTCAATATATTTTACTTTCTTACCAATCGCACCAGTTTAATTTTTTCTAGATACATATTTAGTTTTTGATCGAATAAGTGACGAGCTTGAAAAATAACTTGGACAAATCGTCTTTTAAATAAACATACATAGGTAATTCGATTTGCATACAATTAGGTAAGTTATTAAGTCGACAGATAACACGATTGGGTTTTACTAGTAAGGGTGTTAGCATATCAACAACGTCAAGACAACAGAAAGACTATCCCCCTATCTTATATAAAGTCATTACGTATGGTACTTAAAGTCTGCGTTAACTTTTTATAAGATGAACCGTATTAATTTTACGTTTATTTTTGGCGTCGGCGCATGCTCTCACTTGGAATATAAATAGGCATCGCAAGGTGGAAGGATACGATGGAATAATTCCGGAAGGAAATCTACCGGAGAACACGAACGACCTAGGTAATTTCATTTTCAGCCTGTGGTGTCCCACTGCTGGGCAAAGCCTCTCTTCCTTTTCTCCAGTTCACTCTGTCCTGGCCTGGGCTATTGTGGACCTAGGCACCTATATACAATTACCTAAATCGTCAAAGGATCGATGGATGGCAATCTCACCTACATGCTGGTGGAAGTCGTGGAAGGGATGATGATATCCGGCCATCGGAAGGAACCTATTGTGTGTGTCGCACGCACGTGATGACGGCAGCGTCGAACGTGTCGTGGTGGCAGTGTCGACAGTCGACCGTGTCGACGTGTATGTGTGTGTAGTCGCTGTGGCTGGAGGGCGGAGTGGCGAAAGAGCGCTGTTCCCTGTGCAGCCCCGCCCCCGCCCCCTCCCCCGGCGCCCCCCCCGCGGCTTCCTGCCGGCGACACAGCGCGCTGCCACGGGTCAACCTGATGCTGCGGGTAGGCCAGCTCGCGTGTGCCGTGCCGTGTGCGCCTTCGTGCATCAACACATTCGCCATGCGCATGATGCGGAAACATTTGCATACTATCCACTCGCTCACCTAGTCTGGAACACTAGAAGCGATCGTCGAGTGATCATCATCATCGTGCATGTAGCTTCGAACGTCTGGTGCGCTCGGCACACAGATACATAAGATACCTGCCTTGGTGTATTCGATGAGCAGCCTGTGCCTTGCCGACTAGTCAAAAGCATCATTGTTGAAACTTTAAAGTTTTCCTACTTAGTTAGTTATTGATAACTTCGGTTCGATCGACCCGACTCAACGAGATGCCAGTAGGCGCCACTGTTACGTTCCGTCAGTATGTTAGACCCTGTGACGAGGTCTGTGGTGATTGACGTGACGACCCAGTAAAATACCGTAAACTCGAAGTCTAGTTGAAAATGGCTTCTGCTTTTGTGATGAATATAGGTACATGTACATGACAGTATTCAATTCAGTACCTACTCTTATAACTAAGAGATGCATTTAATGTTTTGGAGAAACGCATTTTCAAAAAGGTTTGCTTAACCGTGCCCTAAGTAGTTTAATTATCTGATGGACGGATAGAACTTGGGTGTTACGGTACCTACTGAAACACTTTAATTATAAATAACTATAGTAGGATAACATGAGCTCTAGATAATCACTCCATTACACAACCAAAAGATTTAACTTGAAACTCATGCCCGATTTCCATTGTTTGATGTGTTATTTTATAGGTAGGTACATATTTAATATACAAAAGGCATCGTTTTTATGTGTGGTTATATAACTTAAATACCTCCTTGTCTAAACTTTCCTTTACCTGTGTGTGTATAATATCTTTCTCTACCTCTCTCTAACTCTATCTCTAACTGTAATATGGACGAATATGTGAATAATGATGGCTGATGTGCCAAGCCAACACCTCAGCCATCGCTTCGTATCACATTGTTCGGTCGGATCGAGTAAATCTTTCGCGACGTCGAACCCGACACGGTCCCTCTCCTTTCGGATTACCAGTTCTGCTGGAGCATATAATACATGTGACGTGAAAAGTGCGAGTGTGACAGAGCCTGGCAGAGGTGCGACGCCGCAGCTCGGCGCGCAAGAAGTCGTCCGCGGGAGGGGCGGCCGGCGCGGCCGGGGCGGGCGGGGAGAGTGGTCTCGAGCCTAGCGACGCCGAGCGGCTGGCGGCCGCCGCGGCCGCCGCCTCGGACGGCAGCCAGGACGAGCTGCGGCCGCGCAACGACGCGCTCATGCGGCGCATTCCTGCCGACGCGGAGGCCACCACCGTGCTTGTGGGCGCGGTCGCCTTTCTGACGCGGCCGACGGTCGCATTCGTGCGGCTCGCGGAGGCGGTACCCATGCCGTCAGTGACCGAGGTGCCGGTGCCGGTGCGCTTCATGTTCGTACTGCTGGGACCGCCGGAGGCCGAGCTTGACTACCGTGAGGTGGGCCGCTCTATCTCCACGCTCATGGCGAACCCGGCGTTCCACGGGATCGCGTACCGTGCGGAGGACCGGCGCGACCTGCTCTCCGCGATTAATGAGTTCCTCGACGACTCGATCGTGCTGCCTCCCGGCGACTGGGAGCGCCGCGCGCTGCTGCCGCTCGACGAGCTGCGCGCCAAGAGTGAAATGATCCGGCGCCGCAAGCGCGACGCGCTCGAGCGGCGCCACGCGGCCCCGCCTGCCGCACCTCCCCCAGCGTCCGCCGGCGGCCCCACATCACCCGCTGCGGCCGAGAAGCAGGCGCTGCTGGCGGCGGAGAGCGCGCTGCCGTCCAAGGTGCCCGATGATCCGCTATCCCGCACGGGTCGGCTGTTCGGCGGTGAGTTAGTTCACCGCTCAATCCGGATCCGAACGAAGCTCCCATTCATCGTTCGACGGCCGTAGTTTCGTTCGGATCCGTTGATGGGATGCTTTTCATATTTCTTTCATTTCATTTTAAATAATTGACCCAACGAGATAAGAGTTACTGTAACGATAACGAATATTTTTTTTTATGTTCTTTCTAAGTACCTATCTACTTAGTATCTAGCACGACAGCGCAGACTAACTTTGTATAGCACGACAGCGCAGACTAACTTTGTATGCAACACTCACGCTTTTAAAAGAATCCGCCTGGGGTACTGAAGATGTTTTTATTACATAATCAGCGCATGCTATCGCGCTAGGCGCCAGAAATATCATATTATGTACATCAAAATGTTTAGGTCCTTTTCAATGGTTAACACTGAATCTCTGACGGAAAAACGTATATTGGGTAACGCAACACAAGCTGGCACTACGTGTCCACATGACTGACGTGTTACAGGCGTGGTGCGCGACATGCGACGTCGCTACCCGTTCTACGTGTCGGACTTCACGGACGCGTTGAACGGGCAGTGCTTGGCGGCAGCCATCTTCATGTACTTCGCGGCGCTGTCCTCTGCTATCACGTTCGGCGGCTTGTTAGCCGAGAAGACCTACGGCCAGATCGGCATCTCCGAAACCCTGGTGAGCCGATTGATTCGGGTTTCGGGCGAGAGTTAAGGGCCGCTCGATAGCATAACGGTTACGTACCTGCCAGGTGTTCACGTGCGCGGGCGGCGTGTTGTTCGCGCTGGTTGCGGGCCAGCCCATGATGATCACGGGCGCCACGGGGCCCCTGCTGCTGCTGGACGAGTCGCTGGCTGGCTTCTGTCGCGCTTCCGGGTTCGATTTCCTGGCCGCGCGCATGTACGCCGGTCTTTGGATGATCGCCATCGCGCTCGCCGTCGCCTCCGTCGAGGGCAGCGTCGCCGTCAAGAAGATAACGAGGTACGTCCCACGTGGCGCGACCGTTCCCCCGGCCCCTTTCACCGACCGCCGTGCGTTTGCAGGTTCACGGAGGACATCTTCGCGTTCCTGATCTCGCTGATCTTCATCTCGGAGCCGATCACGGCGACGCTGGCCGTTTACCGCGCGCATCCTCTGGGCGCCGACTACTGCGCCGCACCGAACAACGCCACGGCAACAGACGCTGCAGCGCCGGGTGAGCGACCGCCGAGCGCATCGATCTCGCATTCCTTTATTTCGAACCATGTTTACTTCTTGATATCGAGCTCCCGTATCTTCTCGGGTTGGTCGTCTTGAGGACCGTTGGTTCCAACGATTTCGACACTCCATTAAAAATCGGTGATTTATTTGACGCATCGCGACGCGGTCTTGGTGCCGAGATCATCGTCATCGTTTACGTTTCCAGGGCTCGTGGTGGACCCGCGACCCAACACCGCGCTGTGGTGCACCATGTTGACGCTCGCCACCTTCGTACTCGCGTACTACCTACGCGTGTTCCGCAACGGCAAGTTCCTGGGCCGCAGCGTGAGTTGAACGCATAGACACCGACGGCGCGGCGCATCGACGGCGCACTGACGGCACACTCGGTTGCAGGCACGGCGCGCGCTCGGCGACTTCGGTGTGCCAATCGCGATAGTGGCGGCTGTGGGCGCGTCGCGGCTGGCGCCCGTGTGGACGGAGACGTTACGCGTGCCTGACGGGCTCAGCCCCACGGCGCCTCGGCCTTGGTTCGTGCCGCTGAACGCCGCCGGTCTCGCCTCTATCCCGCCGTGGGCCGCCGTCGCTATGGCGTTGCCCGCCCTCATGGTCTACATCATTGTCTTCATGGAGACACACATCGCTGAGTGAGTGTCCCTCGTTCGTCGAGCCGGTGGTTTGCGAAAACGCGTCGCGTTCGTCATTCGCGTGACGATATCTTGCCGAACGCGTCCGTCTCGAGCTCTGCCTCGGGCTAGAGCGCGGGCGCTGAAGCTACACTTGGCGCAGGTTGATCGTGGCCAAGCCAGAGAGGCGCCTGCGCAAAGGCAGCGGGTTCCACATGGACATCGTGCTGATGTCGGCCGTGAACGCGCTGTGCGGCCTGTTCGGAGCGCCATGGCAGTGCGTGGCCACAGTGCGCTCCGTCAGTCACGTGGCCGCGCTCACGGTCATGTCCACCACGCACGCGCCCGGCGATAAGCCACACATCGTCGAGGTGAAGGGTGAGTGCGCCCCCACCCCCATCCGCCCCCCCTCAAGGCCGCGCGCTCACTCCCCGCTCTGGTTGCAGAGCAACGGCTCACCGGGCTTGTGGTGTCGCTGCTGGTAGGGGTGTCAGTGCTGGCGGCACGCTGGCTGCGCTTGGTGCCGATGGCGGTGCTGTTCGGCGTGTTCCTGTACATGGGCATCTCCGCGCTCGGTGGCATCCAGCTGTGGGAGCGCGCCGTGCTGCTGCTCAAGCCAGTGAAGCACCACCCGCAGGTGCCGTACGTGCGACGGGTGAGTGTTGCCCCTCCCCCCGCTCCGTCCCTTCCTCCTGCCGCTCCTCTCTTCAGCTTGGCGCGATCCGCAGGTGCCTACGGCGCGCATGCACCTGTACACGCTGGTGCAGCTGGCGGGGCTGGCGCTGCTATACGCGGTGAAGTCGTCGCGGTTGTCACTGGCGCTGCCCTTCTTCCTGGTGCTGATGGTGCCTCTGCGCATGGCGTTAGTGTACGCGTTCACTCCGCTGCAACTGAGAGCGGTACGTACGTCCCGAGACAGCGCGCTCGGTCTCCGAACGCATACGGAGCGAATTCCCAATGCATTCATCGCTTGTCCGCCCCACAGCTCGATGGGGCCGAGAAGGACCCGGCCGAGGAGGACGAGCCAGACTTCTACCAAGAGGCGCCGCTGCCCGGCTAGAAGCTGCCGATGACGGTGGGGGGCTCCGGCGCCGGCCGGTTCGAGCTCCGGACTAGCCGCGCGGACGGCCCCCCCCCCCCCGGCTTTGAGACGCAGACGCACGGAACATCGGCAGGATGGCAGCTTAGCGTACGTCGCAAGGGCGTTAAGTTTTGTTCTGACGTACCTAAACGATGCGAACCTATATACCTGTATAATAATGGTTTCTACCTAAGCCGTAGGTATCCAATCTAGTCTATTGTACCTGCCGTGATCGGTAGGAATAAAAAAATCAGTAAGCATGTTCACATAATCGCTCGCTCCGGAATCGTTACAAACGAACGCGGTCGCACGCTACGCAAACGCAACTAAAGTTTATGTGATATTTTGTTGTGAAGACAAAAGTGTATGACACGACCTATTTATTATTATAATTACAACCTATCCACCAAAACTATTACCATTATTGCATTACAATACTTTCGATTAACAAAAGCTTCTTACCGTGATAAAATATTATTTTTAGGGATGATTTTTATGTACCTACTTAATACTAAGTAGAATTTAATTTTAAATAATTACTTCTTATCTATTATCTAAGCGTGAGTGAGGTGGTCAGAGCTCGATCTAGAGATCAACTGTTGGTCCTAATCTGCTCGTTTCTATCTCAGTTTCAAAAGTTCATCGACATAGTATTTGGCGTGCACCAACCTTCAGACAGAAGTTCAAGCTCGCTCGCGGAGATCATTTCCCGACCGGCCGCGTAACCGGGATCGTGAGCCAAAGACATTTTGCCAATGAAATAGAGTGCTAAAGATAGAAATACCTATAAATAGCAAGCTGGCGTCCACTGCGATGCGATGACCGATAACAAAGTCAGCCGCTGCCGCTGCTGCTGCCTGCCGCTGCCTTCCGCTGCTGACCTGCTGCTCTTAGCTGGTCTCTTCAGTTCACACTCGGCAGCCTATATTCCTTATATTCAGAAAACATGAGAAACATCCTATATTTTGAACCAGAAACTTGTATACCCGAAGTAGTAAGCTTTGCTTATTTTGGGACTACAGCGCGATCTGTGAAATATCCATGAATACTTATTTTATTTATTTTCATATACCGTACCGTACATAATAATATACTTTAAGTAAAGCATAAATAGAACCAAATGTATTATTAATGCTTTCATGTTGATTATTTTTAATTATTGATTAGTAGGTAGTTGTTTCTAAAAAAAGTAATCTTTGATCCAGTGATTAATGGTACTCGAGCCAGAGGTCTTAGATAAGTACCTATAGGTACATATAAAATCAACAAATGCTAATAAATGATAAGACCTAGATATTATATAAGACTTATACTTAAGCAGGTAAGGTACCTAATTCTTAGCTAGTCTATCTCTATCTATCATACGGATGCAGTAATTATGAATACATGTGACAAAAACAATAATAACAATGTTACTTCAATTATGCTTATACCTATATTACGACCGTTTGCACGATGCCGTGCCGATGGACGACGTGTAGGTAGGTAAAGGTATAGATATTACCTATACGGACCTAGGTATCTACTCTTTATAGTGGCTATAACTTGTAACCACGTGCAGTCTTACATTATTGCACACCGTTTTTACTTTGTTTTATTTTGTAATTGAATCTAAGTGAGCTGTGTATTATTGTGCATGCCTAATTAAATGCCTTTACCTACTATGTATTCAATTAGGTTTAGACCATATTACGTTGGTACATAGTTTAGTAAACTTTGAGTACAAAATGAAGTCATATCGTTTAGGTAATAAATGTACTTAATTTATTGTCTAAGGCGCGGATCACACTACGATAGAGTAAATAAATAAATAGAGTTTGAGAAGTTGAGCTAAGTTGAGTAAAGTGTGGCTAAGCTATTACACAAATCTAAACTAGCAAGCTAACTCATCTAGTTACTGTATCTAGCATGGTGTAATGCGTGCCTTAAAGTTTAGTCTTGCTTGGGTGTCGTGCCTAGGTATCTACATATAAAATAATGCACCAAATATCGCTCAAACAAGATAACGAAAAGATGTAAGTATTCGACATCTTCGCCAGATCGAAAGTGTTGGAGAATCGGAGAATCTTAGATTTGTAAAAGAGCGACATTCCGACACGTGAACACACTCGCGGAGACCGTATCGTATAATTATATATATTAGGTAATATGATATGAATAAACCTGACTTTCAGATCACTTTTGTTGTGTTTTTGATCCATCCCACCATTCCCACCCAGCCCATAAGCTCGTTCGTATTCTAAATACGAATTAACGCATTCAGCAATAACTTATAGTACCTACCTACTTATTGTACCAATATAATGTAACTAAGTGAACTTTTGTTTACCATCAATGTGATTTATTTATTTGAATTAGTTTTAGGTAAGTACTTACTTAATTCATAAGTATTTGATGACTTTGACATCCTTGTACTACAAAATAATAACTCCAAACTTTGACAGATAGTGGGCCTGTGATAGTGAAAAAGCGACCATTTTTTTCGGCCATTTTTATTAGGTACCTACCTAGGTACCTAATTAAAATGGCCGACAAATTAATAAAATGATATGACCGCTGGTTAAGCATAGCTAATTAAGCAATTTGCTAACCAAGAGTTTTTTATTTAATAATTTGAACTTGAACGAAATGTGAACTGACTGTCTAAATAAAATGTAAGTAGGTACGTGTCATAAAAACACCGAAAGAAATACTTTACTTAAAGTTTTTCACTTGTATTGTACGTATTCTCCAAACTAAAATATTTCTAATAAAAACTTACATTATGTAAGTATGTACATTGTGTGGTAGATAAGCAGCTAATAAATAAATAAATAAATAATGCTGTACAATCCACACAACATCATCTAGCCCCAAGCTAAGCAGAGCTTGTGTTATGGGTACTAGAAGGCTGACATAAGTACTTAATACAATACATTACATAGATATGTTTTATTATACATAAAATACCCAGAACCTCGGAATAAATATTTGCAGAACATACAAACATTTATCCCAAGGCGGAAATCGAACCCGCAACCTTCTGCGTCGCAGGCGGACCATCGCCCACCCCGTCACATCGGTCGTCCGTCATTAGTTACGTTACTAGTTTATGTAAATATGTATATTGAGTAGGTACACATAACAAGCAGATTCCAGAAGAAAAAAAAAATGTTGCCCATAACATCTTATGGTAGGAAAGGAACCCACGGCCCACAGCACAAAAGGCTGCGATATTATACGAAACGAATGTGTTGTGCTAGTCGTTTATATTTGTACTTACAACTTTTTTTGTGTGAGTAAAAATATTCCTATTCCCGTATTAAAAAGAAAAACACATCTTTATTTAAAAAAAAATGATTTGAATTTTGGTTTATATATATTTTTTATAGGAATATTATTTTTACTGACAAAAAAGTCTTAATAAGCGCGATAGAAAACTTCTTTGGAAATTTCCTATAGGGAATCTGTGTAAATGAGGTTTAATTTAGGGTACTAATAACTGAAACCAGAGTTAATTCGATTTCAGAGTTGACAGCCAAATATATGAAAACTCGTCCAGTGACGTCATCGAGATATAAACATCCATTCAAAATGAATAGGAGTGAATTACGATATAAATTGATCAAATGTGTTGTCTGTCACCTTTTAATTTCACACACGCAAGTGCGACTAAGATAATTTCTTTTTTATCCTGGGTTCAACCAATCAGAGACTGTATTAAACATGCATTTTTGGCCCTGATTGTTTGATTCAGGCGATGTATGTAAATTACATACATCGCCTGAATCAAACAATCACCTGACAGATAATATTTATTACATAATGTAATAAATATTATCTGTCAGGTGTGTGAACACCACCTAATTACAATATTTTCTATTAATTTAGCCGTGTGTGTGACATATCGTGTCTATGGAAATCTACGGCAATGCTACTAACCACAGACAATGAAATAATATGAAGACTAAAATAAAATTGTCTCCCAACTCTATCAGTCCAATTTTGTCAGTCAAAAGCAAGCAAAATAAGTGAAGCAATCAAGCAAACTCTCCTGCACTCCACCACCTTCTCAACTCTCTACTTTGCTAATGGCGGTGGTGGCCGAATCAAATTAGCCGATGTTTATTCGAAATTCATTTGCCGATGATGCTATCGATGCGAGCTAATGTTATACTAGCGAGTGATTATTGTGATTATAAACAATAGATAGATGTCAAAGGGTGGAGCGGGGTGCGTTGTGCGATAGGAGCGGTCAGTAATGTAAGGATCGCGTCGTCGTTGTCACAGCAGACATCGGCTCGGTGCGGCGCCATGGGCGCGCAGCAGGCCAAGGAGCGCGGAGCGGGCGGCGGCGCCTCCATACGGGCGTCGCGCAAGCCGCGCGTCCCTAAGGACCCGCGCGCGCTGCCTTCGAACATCTTCACTGAACACAGCGGTGAGTGCTGTTCTCTCGCCGTACCTAAGCTATTGCCTTCCTTCTTACTGCTGTGCAGGGTGATAACACATTACCTACATACAATACTTAGCCCTTGTAATTATTTGAACTGGACTTACTATGATAATGGCAGTATCACCAGGATGCTGATCATAGTCCCCCACTGTGAATCTTAGAGATATTAAAATAATATTAAGATCTTGAATCATGAAAACTAAGCATGATGATATATTAATGAAACAAGCCAATACCCTGTATGTAGTGCACATTATTGCACATCCTTACATTAGAGTATAATATGAATAATAATAAATAATGCTGGACAATCCACACAACATCATCTAGCCCCAAGCTAAGCATGAATAGTCATAAACACCCTAGGATAATCTAGTATGTAAAACAGTGAGTTATATATGACTACAAATACATATGCCTCTTTGCCCTGGAGCATGTTCTATGAAAATTTGTTTGAAAGCTAGCAGGTTCTAATTCTAGTTAGGGGAATAATATCTGCACTGATATCCATAAATAGGTGTCTATAACATCATCCCAGCCAGTTCAATTCCTTAAAGTAACAGAAGAAAGACTGGATTAGTGGTAGAAGTATTTTAGGATAGCTTGTTGTAACACAATGTATATTATTTACTTAGAAATCAGTAATAAAAGCATTGCAGCACCAATATGCCGGAAGTAGTCCATTTTACTAAAGCCATGCAATCTTATATTTTACTAAAGTATGCAGCTCAAATGTGACCGAGTTCTAATTGAAATACAGTGTAAACTCTATATAACGGTATCTTTTATAATGATAAACTCCCTATAACGTTGGTTTTCCCAAAGCGATTAGTGTTGACGAAAATTTGGTTGTTTTTTTGTTCACTCCATATAACGATAACTCTTTATAACGACAAAAAATACTCAGTCCCTTGAGTTTCGTTATAAAGAGTTTACACTGTACATACTGCAACTAGAGCCCACTATGCAATGGCTAGAATAGGGTGGTTACAGTTTTTAGTACATGATGTTTGCCCACAATTGAGCGATTTAAACTTACTTTTATAAATACATACATATACATATTATATAGTAGTTATATTTTTTCGCAAACAAACTTACAACTATACAGTATTTACAAAATGTACATTGTCATATAAAATATATAGTATTATTGGCTCGCCATCCCGAAAACTATCTAAAGTTCGATCAATCCCAGTACTACTAATTAGAAATTAACCTTGAAAATATCCATCTTATGTAATGTAATAAGTATTAATGCATAAATGTCTTCATTTAAAGTTTTCAATTCAACAATTTCACAACCGCGTGTATGTTGTGGTTAATGTAAAAGCAAAGAAAGAAACAGATTAGCTAAAAATGAATGTGTGTTTGGCTCTTTAATGCAACAGTTGGCTTCTTCTTATCGCGTTGATGCTAAATAAATTTTGAGAGGTGTCTTGGAAGGTCTACAGAACCACTTGTGGCTGCATTCACATCCTCTTTGGTGCAGGTGTTAGGGCACGATGGGCACACCAGCAGATGCTGCATTGATTGTATTGCAGCGCCAGTTAACAGTTGGCTGACAAATCCAGACATTCTTTATTGATGTTATCATGTCAAGGCATTGACTGAACAATCAATGACAAAAACTTTTTATACAATAGCTGTAAAGGAAGGGTGCTGACTTCTGAGACACAGGTTTAATCCTACTTCAGAGGTTAGAGGTTTTCCTATAAAATAGGTCCATTTGTGAGAAACTCTAACATTGATTGTTTTTAACATTAATTTGTAGGTGTACTTATTACCTTTATTATACATATAAGGACCTTATTTTTGTAAACATTAAATAAAAATTTTAGTAATTTGTATCATACCTGTAGACCATATTTGCATGGGAGAGAGATTTATGACTGAGTTATCTCATCTCTTGTCTTAGAGAACAGACAATTCAAACAAGACTGCTAAGAGTCCAGTAAGCAATATACTGAACCTTTATAGACATACAGTCTATCTCTATCTTATAAAAAGTTAGCGCAGATTTGAAGTATTGATGTCAACGCTAACTTTTTATAAGATAGGGGGCAAGTGTCACTGTTTCTTTATCATGTCTATACTAAACAATTCTGAAAACTGCATTCCCTGACTAGTAGGTGCACGAGCGTAATAATATATTCTTTGAAATGCAAAAATAACTGGAAAGATTCCACAACAATATGTAGGTAATACCTATGTTTATAAGAATATTATTGAATTAAACTATGTTCCTTGATGAAACTGCAAGTTTAATAAAAAAATTACAATTTATAATCCTATTTTGTTTATTATAAAGGTCTAAAATAACTATTAATAATCCTACTTGTATTAAGTGTTGGTTTGTATGGATATTATTCACTAGCTGACCTGTGCCCACTTCGTTGGGCATAATTCGACCGTTTTTTCCCTGATTCACTTTGCAAAACGGACTACCACGTAAAAGCCTTTTTATTTTTCGGTTTTTTATATAACCTATGACACTCAGCAATAATGTTGCTTTCTATTGGTGAAAGAATTTTTAAAATCGCTTTATTAGATCCTGAGATTACCCCTTACAATTTAACAAATATACAAACACAAACTTTACTTCTTTATAATATTAGTATAGATTACATATTGAGCTTATGTTATATAAATAGATGCAATCAGTGGAGACTCATCTCCCGCGGCGCTTTCGCTCTCATCACTATACTACTAATAGATTTGTTATACTAGCTATGTTGTTGGCAAATAAAACAATTGTATTAGTTAATACTTTTACTAGTACTTCTAAAAATGTAGGTTTGTATTTTATAATTATTGTATTTTATTTATTCATTGCTTACTAGTACATTTTCAACACCCCAGAGGGTCGCGACGCGACCCACAATATATATTGTCAAAATACGTGTTACAAACTTCACATCACACTCTAGTCCCAAACTAAGGAAAGCTATGGATACTAGGTTGCTGATATAATACTTATAGACTTCTTTTTTGTAAATACATACCTAGAATACATAGTACATAATATGAAAAAAACAAGATATATTTGGTGATCAATTGCGTACATGGTTACCATGTCTGTGTGTATGTGAGCTGGTGCGATGTGTGAGCGTTGGGCTTGCGTGTTCCAGAAGCGCTGCTGCAGAGCCGGCCCTTGCCGCACATCCCTGACGTGCCGGACGGCGAGGCGGCCGGCGCCGCCGCCAGTGCGACCGCCACCTCGGCCGCGTCCGCGCTCGCGCTCGCGCCCGCGCCCGCTCCGCTCGACTCCGCCAACAGGTCCGTCCTCTAACAACTACTACTAGTATGTGCAGCTCTGACATGTTTGCCGATAATTATAATAATTTTGTTCGACTCTAGTGCTCGTCTCTAATGTTTCAATATCAACTATAATCTTTCATATTACAATTACGTCACGCAGGTAAATAAATAAATAAAATGATAAATTAGTCAACTTTCTATATTTATACATTACACGGCGGTTACTCTATACGGTGTGATTTTAATAAACACATTTGGTTTAAATTGGTTCCTTTATCCGATTTATGTAATATCGTGTTCAGTTAATCAATAGCGTGCGATGGTGTCCGTGTGTGCAGATGGACGTCCAAGGAGAACCTGCTGGCTCACCACGAAGAGGAGGACCCGCAGCTGTTCGTGGCGCTGTACGACTTCCAGGCGGGCGGCGACAACCAGCTCAGTCTTAAGAAAGGTACGTCAGTCAGCTCGCCTGCTCGCAGACACACGGACAGACGAGGCGTGGATACAGCGCGTGTTGTCGGTTGCAGGCTCCCAGGTGCGCATCATGAGCTACAACAAGAGCGGCGAGTGGTGCGAGGCGCACACGCCGGCCGGCGGGGTGGGCTGGGTGCCCAGCAACTACGTGACGCCCGTCAACTCGCTCGAGAAGCACTCGTGGTACCACGGACCCATCTCGCGCAACGCCGCCGAGTACCTGCTCTCGTCCGGCATCAACGGCAGCTTTCTCGTGCGCGAGTCCGAGTCTAGCCCCGGCCAGCGCTCCATCTCGCTGCGCTACGAGGGCCGCGTCTACCACTACCGCATCAACGAGGACGACGACGCCAAGGTGAGTGGCGTGCGTGCGCGCTGTGCGTGTGTGCGTGCCTCAGTCGGTGAGAGCGGTGCGCTCGTGTGCGCAGGTGTTCGTGACGATGGAGTGCAAGTTCGCGACGCTGGCGGAGCTGGTGCACCACCACTCGGTGGCGGGCGACGGGCTGATCACGCAGCTGCTGTACCCGGCGCCGAAGCGCAACAAGCCCACCGTGTTCCCGCTCGCGCCGCCAGACCACTGGGAGATCGACCGCACCGACATCGTCATGAAGCACAAGCTGGGCGGCGGACAGTACGGCGACGTGTATGAGGCCGCCTGGAAGCGAGGCAACATCACGGTACAGTACCTTACTTCATCTTACCGAGCGCATGCGAATCTTCGACGGGTCGATATCCGTACTGACCGATTCGTATCGGGTGGTCGCAGGTGGCGGTGAAGACGCTCAAGGACGACACCATGGCGCTAAAGGACTTCCTCGAGGAGGCGGCCATCATGAAGGAGATGCGGCATCCCAACCTGGTGCAGCTGCTGGGCGTGTGCACGCGCGAGCCGCCCTTCTACATAATAACGGAGTTCATGTCGCGCGGCAACCTGCTCGAGTTCCTGCGCGCCGCCGCGCCCGCCAGCGCGCCCGCCGCCGCGCCGCCCTCCGCCGTCGTGCTCATGTACATGGCGACGCAGATCGCGAGCGGCATGTCGCATCTCGAGTCGCGCTCCTTTATCCACCGCGATCTCGCCGCAAGGAACTGCCTCGTCGGCGAGAACCATCTCGTGAAGGTGAGCGCTCAGTCGACCGGCTAGGTGGAGGGGGGAGGTGTGTTGGTTGTGTGACGTGACGTGTGCGGGTGACGTGTCGCAGGTGGCGGACTTCGGTCTGGCGCGGCTGATGCGCGACGACACGTACACGGCGCACGCGGGCGCCAAGTTCCCCATCAAGTGGACGGCGCCCGAGGGCCTCGCGTACAACACGTTCAGCACCAAGAGCGACGTGTGGGCGTTCGGCGTGCTGCTGTGGGAGATCGCCACCTACGGCATGTCGCCGTACCCCGGCGTCGACCTCGCTGACGTCTACCACATGCTCGAGAAGGTACGTGCTTAACGCTCATCTCTCCGATCGCTTAATATTTTAGACAGGTAAACATTACTAGCACCTGTATTGTTTATTCTCTCTGTCGGCTGTTTAAAAAAAACAAAAGCAATTAGTGAACACTGTAAACACCTCAATTATACAGAATGGATTTTTTAGATGAACGGTAATGGCCATACAGAGGGCGTGACTCCTATCATAACTTTTCTATATATATTTTCTCTTACTTCCGGAGTTTCCTAAAAACCATTCTGTATAGTTCAATATAAAGTCTTATGAATGTTTTGTACTTACCATATATTTACCGCTTAACGCCAATTGAGTTAACACTTTGTTCCGTCACATACTAAAAAAAAATAATTTGCAGATAGGTAAATTAATATGGTTTATGCTGAAATACAACTTATCTATCTCCAGATAATGTTTAAGTTTTGAATTAAGAGTCACGTTTGCCGAGTATTATCTACGTTGTCATCGGGCTAAGGCAGACAAGATGCATATAGTCGATCAATCAATTATTTGTAAATGTTTTGTTTGACGCCATTACATTTTTACAATTCCTCGTCATTGCTTTAAATGGTCAAATTGTAGCGAATACGTAATACATTTTTCGATTAAGTCGAAAGAGACTACAAAATATCGCCCATAGATCGTATCAGACGCGGTCGCAAAATTTGAAATAATTGTGCTATAAGGGTTCACTCCGAGATGGCAGCGCCGGACCAGTTTCCAAGTCATAATTTTAAACTTTAGTACTACTTAGTGAAACCTAACTGCGTATAAAAGCAACCGATTCTGGGAAGAGCAACAGTACAAAATAAAGATTTATCTATTCCGAACATATTTTATTTAAAATAAAAACTTTTACATAAAAACAAAGGTGGAATGCCGCGGATTGTCAATAAGTGATACTGCGGAGTTGCGTTCGGCGCCGCAGCCGATGGGCCGTTACTAGCCTATGCTGCCGAGAACGAACCCGCGGCATTCCCGCTACATCTATTGCATCACGCTTATTATGCTAAGTGAGCCGAGGCGGTGTGACGTCACGCCGCCGACGTGCGAGTTGCGCGGCTGTTTATAAACACGCGCCCGATCGCTCTCCCATTACCGAACTGTGCGAGAATAACGTTACAATCGACTCGAGTTTCATAATAAATAACCGAGCGCCGCTGGAGCCGATTGCGACAGAGGGGGAGAAAAAAGAGAAGAAAAAAGAGGGAGGGATGCTAGCAGTGCGTAGCGTCGGTGCAGAGGTGTTTCTTGCAGAGCGTGCAGTGCGGCCGCGAGACGGCGATGCGGCTGAAGATTTCGGAGGCGGACAGCTCCTTGCTGAGCTTGGAGCACATGCCGTACGACACCGTCTTCTTGGAGAAGTCCTTCGCGGGCACGCACGTGCGAGCGCGCACCGGCCCGATCTCCTGCCCCGTCTCCACTGCAACACACGCACACACCCGCCCGCTCTATATTCGCTCTGGCACACATATCATATCATCCTGCAAACAGGCGCCGACACTCACCCAGCTTGGCCGACTCGGAGGTGATCACGATACAGAGGAACGCCATGCCCGGGATGTAGCAGTCAATGTTCGGTACCTGAAACGTGATCGAGTGATTGTGTGTTCCGTTCGCTACCATGTGGAGTAGGAAAGGAAAGGAGAGGAGAGGGGAAGGGAATGCACTCACGGTTATGTTCGCGTAGTCCGGATGGTCGGGGTCCCAGCAGCCGGGGTGGTCGAACGACAGGCAGTTGTAGCACTGGATGCCCTTCGTCGTCGGTGACACGAACTTCTTCTGCTTCACCTTCTTGTGCTTTCCTGTGACACATGATTGGCAATGGTTTAACAAACATTGCGCTTCAAAAAATATTTTCAACTATAGTTTCGACGTACGAGGTATATGCGCACGGGAATGTTTTCTTGGCATTTGGGTGACTAGACTACATCATAGAAATCGTGTGGAATGTGGTAGTCTGTATTCTAAAGGTTCCGTATACTGGATGCGGATGGATGGTGCTAAAGCGCGTGGTGAACCTCTGACGCACGCGGACATAGTCTCTTCCCCGGTGTCCGCCTCCATGTGAACGATAGCGATGCATACTCACCGGAGACTGCCGCGGAGAGGAGAAGAAACACAGGAAGGAAGTAGATGATAACGTTTCTGAGCTGCATGCTTGAGGTTACGCGGCTGAAGACGGTGTATGGAGAGATTGTGCTGCGGGCTGCGTGTTGGGCGGTGGTCGGCGGACGACTGTGAGGAGAGTTGCCGCGCAGCGTGTTTATACGCCGCCGCCAACGCATGCGCGATTCACAGGCCGATGCTAAATTACACTTACCTAGTTTTAATTATGTATATAATTGCATAGTGTTTTTAGAAAAAGTAGCGCTGATATTTTCAAAATACCAGATAGCAAGAACTTTTTGCATCCCACCTGTCGATAATACGCGGCCTCATCCTTTCCGTTGCGACGGCGAGCACTAGTTATGTAGCTGGTTCCATAATCGTACCTACATGTTTCTCCGCCTTCCTTTTTCTAGATTTCATAATAAGTACACGTTCTTATAAACATAACCTCTCTCCGATAGCTAGTTATTTCGAAGTTTTACATCCCGCTGTGATCTATATTATTGTTTATGTTGTGTAGAGCGTGAGTAAGGAGTATCCAATTGTTTATTGTATGTTAGTAGTTGTTAATAATAGTATTGATTGTTGTGTTTGCTTGAGTGCTATGCGTACACAAACAAGTAGAGAGAGGCGGTCGATCCACTCTGAATTCAATCAAACTCGTCTTTCAGAAACAATGAAACGTTGCAGAACGGAGTTCCGTATTTTTATAAAACAAAATACAGTTGATCGATATTTATTTTATGTTATGGAACCAAGTTGAGGTATTGTGATACTGAGTTATATTGACTGATTTCGAGTGGAAAAAGTGGAATGAGTATAATATGAGGCTACCATAACCAGAGTGGTCAAACTGTGGTTGGGGTCACTCTAGTTTGTGATTTTTGAGTTGACCACGGCCATCATCTTGTTCAAACCCCTAAGTTCAAAGTCTGATGGCCCAAAAATATTTTACATAATAATTATGATTATTCATTATTATTAATGACTTTCAAGCCATCTATTAAAATCATTGTTGTGGCATCGCCGTTCCCGATCTTTTGTTGCCCGTCCCGATGTTCCGTCGTCGTCGTGCTCTCATCCCTCAGATGCTCTCACATTGCAATCAACGAAATGTAATAAACGAAATGTTTGCTCCAATTCTACTTACAAGTACTTTACACACGATTGTTTTTCAAAACAAAACACATTATTGGGCTCCGAGGAGTTGAACACGTAAACGTGGCCAAGAGCATTATAATCCTTATTTTTGCTTTCGAATGAAGTACGATTTTTTCTCTTTATGTGAAGAAAGCAGTACGACATACTTAATGCTATATATACATTACATAGATAGATATTTTTTTTATTATTATTTATGATTTTTTATACATATAAAATACCCAGAACACCCGGAATAAATATTTGCAGATCGTACTAACATTTATCTCAAGAATCGAACCCGCAAGCTCCGCGTCGCAGGCATCGTTCGTCGTTTATTTTTATATATTTACATATTTCCAATTTTTACAAACTAAATTACTTAATAATATAACTTTATTCACAAACAAACCTACGTCTATACAGTATTTACAAAATGTACATAGTCATATAAAATACATAAGAATCAGTTGAGCTATCTACAGACCGTTGCAAACGATCTATAGATAGTTCAACTGATCCAAATCAGTACCAATCGGAAGCGTACCCAAGGCACTGGCTGTATTGCCGCGCTGAATAGCAATGCTGATACGCTGGGCCAGATACTCACCAGCCCTCGGATCACGCGTTGCTTCGACTAGACGCCCAACTACTTATTTAATTAAGTAATTAAGTTTGTAAAATTCTACCTAAAGTCTACCTAATAATTATAGTAAGTACTTAATTATTGAGTAGTTACTGTGTGTGTAAAGTCATAGTCGCTGTAGCCGAAAACGGCTAGGATGATATTATTATTACTATAATTATTAGGTAGATAATTATAAATTATGTTATGAGATGTGTTGCGCAGGGTTACCGCATGGAGTGCCCGGCCGGGTGTCCGAGCGCGGTGCACGAGCTGATGCGCGGCTGCTGGCAGTGGGCGCCGGCAGACCGGCCCACCTTCCGCGAGATACATCACGCGCTCGAGCACATGTTCCAGGATAACTCCATCACGGACGGTACGAACACCCGCTTATAATAATAATAATATAATAACTAAATAAGGTCTTACAATACGTGTATAATTTAGAATGTACAAAATTATGTGGACTTGTTGTGGACCTTATAACATCAACCTCACGAAGTCATTCGCTTTTTTTATCATATGGAACCTCCTAATTACTAAGTTGATTTATTTTAATTAATGGGAAAACAAACAGCTTAAACTAAGACTATAGGTAAAAAATATAGAAATAAACAAGCCTTTAACTGTTTCCACTTATAGAATGATACAATCCAAATAATTACCATATGTCAAATTCGGATCAATCGTAATTTGGGTTTCCAGAAACCGGCCGTTATACTTCAGTATTTAATTCAGTTTCATTGTAATTATTTGTAAGAAGGATCATATAAAAAACGGTAGGAACCAGGCCGTAAGTATCTTGTCCGTTCTACTAGTCTCTGGTCGCGTGGAACTGGTACCTAGAATCATCTAGAATATAAAACGATTCTAAATGATTCTTGTGATTTTATTCGGAGTGGGGGGTGTTACGTTATTTTCGCTACGGAACTTCTGGATTCGGTCTCCACGCTCAAGGCCCGCGATAGGAGCTATGCAATAGCTTAAAATAAAAAATGTTACATCCAGCATGTATCTTGTTATTGCAGAAGTGGAGAAGCAGCTGCAGGAGCGTTGTGGGGGAGGGGTGCAGATGCGACGCCCCACCAACCGGCGCGGCAAACAAGCGCCCACGCCGCCGAAACGTACCAGGTACTATGCAATGCCACACGTACATACACGCACCCGGCGTGGGGCCCGTACCAAATTCAACAAATAAAACAAACAACAATACAAATACAAAGAACCCTTGTTATGGCCTACGTTTATTGCTATCTGCAGTCTTAAAAATGATTAACGACGCAAACGTGGAAACAGTAAATACTGCATGCTTTAGAATCGTCGTGTTCGGATCACATACTCGTAATGTTACGTAACTTGAAACAATAAAAACAATAATTGTGTTTCAGTTTGCTGTCGTCGTGCAGTTCGTTCCGCGAGTCGCAGTACGCGGCCGACGAGCACGACCTCAACGGTACGCACTCGTACTCTGTAATGCAATGACGTATACTATACCCCCCTTTCGGGATTATAGGCATATTATGTTACACGTTGTATACGAGTATATAGCCCATAATTAAATATTATTGATATATACTACGTTGTTGCAACAGGATGCCGCGGCGGGGGCGGGGGCGGGGGCGCGCGCGAGGCCTCCTCCGAGGGCTCGCTGGCCGAGGCGACCCCCGACACCGACGAGTCCGGCGGCGACACGCGCCTGCGCGCCAAGCGGCGCCATCACCCGCACCACCGCGACCCCGCGCCCAAGGTACGTCTCTCACTGTGTGCCGCGTCGTGCGTCGTGTCGTCTAATGTCATGTGGTGTAACGTGTGCGCGTGCGCGAGCAGGTGGCGGGCGTGCAGGTGGCGGCGCTCGAGGTGCAGAACGTGAAGCGCGCCATCAACCGGTACGGCACGCTGCCCAAGGGCGCGCGCATCGGCGCCTACCTCGAGTCGCTGCGCCAGAGCGCGGCGCCGCCCCCCGCCGCGCCGCCCGCGCCGCCCGCGCCCTCGCCGCTCGCGCCCGCGCCCGCGGCCGCCGCGCCGGGCGAGGAGGCGCGCTCGCTGTCCCCGCGCACGGGCCGCGCCGCGCCGCACATGATCCGTTCCAACTCGTCGGGCGGCGTCACGGCGGCGCCCGCCTCGCCGCGCGCGCCGCGCCTCGCGCCGCACGCGCCCGCCTGCGCGCTGCGCTCCTTCGGCTCGCCCGCCAAGCCGCGCCCGCGCCTCGCCGACCTCGAGTTCCCTCCGCCCCCCGCGGACCTGCCGCCGCCGCCCGAGGAGGCGCACCCCCTGCCGCACCCGCCGCCGCCGCCGCCGCCCCCCGCCTCCGCCGCGGCGGCCGATAAACGCGCTATGAAGGAGATGCTCGAGCTGAAGCTGGTGGCAGAGATCAAGGAACGCGCCGACAAAAAGCGACCGCGCGCCAAGGAGTCGCCGCCGCCCGAGCCGGCAAAGCACCAGGACCCCGTGACGCGGCTCGTCTCCGAGCTCTCGGAGAGCCTGCGCCTGCAGGACGCTCCCCCCGTCACCTCCGCGCCTGCCGCCTCCACCGCCACGCCTCTTGATCTCAAGGCGAGCTTGCGCAAGACCTCATTTTCGAGCGACTTGAAGGCGCAGCTCAAGAAGGTGGACGTGCATCCCAAAAAGGGAGAGGAGGGGCCGCGCTCCATCATCGAACTGAAGGCGCGCCTTCGCAAGGTGGAGGGTGCCACCGCCACCAACGGACGCGAGCGGCCCGCGGCCGAGGAGTCGGCGCCGGGCGCGGGCGCGGCCGCGGGAGGCGGCGAGCCCGACGAGGAGGACAAGCGGCGCAGCACCGGCAGCATCAGCAGTCTCAAGAAGCTGTGGGAGAGCAAGGAGAGCGAGGAGCGGCTGAGCCCCAAGCCGGGCGAGGGCTCGCCGGAGGAGCGCGCGCGCCGGCCCGCGCTCGCCTGCAAGCCGCGCAAGCCGCCCGGCATCTACGCCACGCCGCAGCCCGCGCCCGCCGCGCCCGCGCCCCCCGCCGCCGCCGCCGCCGCCGCCGCCGCCGCCGCCGAGGACGACGACGATGAGGTCGACGTGTTGGCCGCGTTACGCGTCTCACTTGACTGCACCACCAATGAGGTAATAATAACTTGCCTTAAATTTCACGTATTTATTACTTTACTTGTCACGGAAAGTGTTAAAATAATGATGACATAAATATAAATAGTATGAACCATATGATTGTGTGTGTGTTGTGCAGGTGCGGCGCGGGTCGGCACCCGGCGGGCGCGGCTCGGTGTGGCGGCTGCAGACGGCGGAGCGGCTGGCGCGGCTGGGCGCGGCGTGCGGCGCGGCGAGCGGCGCGGCGCGCGTGCCGGCGGCGCTGCGGCTGCAGCTGCGCGCGGCGCACGTGCGGCTCGACCAGGAGGCGCGCGCGCTCGCCTCGCCCGCGCCGCACCCCCACCATCTCGCGGACGCAGTCGACACCGCGCTCAACGATCTAGCCAACATTGTCAACAGGTACATTCATACCCACATAAGTACCCTTTTCTTTTGACGTGAGTAAATCTGTCATGGATATAACGGCGGATCCAGGGGGGGGGGGGGTCATGGGGTCATGACCCCCCTGATGGTTCCTGGACTTGTGGTGGACCACTAATTGAACATTATTATTTTATTTATATATTTTGTCACCATACAGAACTAATGTAACTACATTATGTAATAACTTTGTATGATGGCAAACGTTTGGAAATTACTGAAATTAGCTGTAAATTCATTAAAAAAAAGTGAAATCTCTTTTCACGGATTAATTTCCTGACAATCATAAATAAATACATAATATCACAAAATAACAAGCTATATCATAATTTTCTAAAGCCTTTCCTAAACCTTTTCGTAATAACGACAGTTTAAGTCAAGTCTAGCTGGGCCATATAGTCCAGTCATTTTAGGTTTTATCTGCGGAATAATTCCTAGTGGGCTGATTTTTTGTATACACCTTTATTGCGGCATTGTAATGAAGATGTGAAAAATCGACATTGATATCGTGCCGGCTAAAAAAGTTATAAACGTCAAAAGATCACGAAAATCAGTTTTTCGTAAATATCTCGCGATCATCGACATTGATATCGTGCCGGCTAAAAAAGTTATAAACGTCAAAAGATCACGAAAATCAGTTTTTCGTAAATATCTCGCGATCTATTTATTGCTCAGAGGTCAATAAAGGTCGTTTACAAATTGTTTGTTGTGAAATTGTCTACAAAAAATGTCTCATGCATTTTTCTGTAGAATGAAAGCCGGTTTTATAATACTGTATACAACAGGGGTCACCGCGGTCCACACATTTCATACAAAATAAAAATATTGAACAAATGTAATAACGGTAATTACAAAGGTATGATTATTTACATATCAATGAGAAAAGTGTCATTTTTTATTGTTGAGTTATCTGTCTGAAGTTTGGAGTGGAATTGGTGCAAACATCACTCGTCACTACGCCCGGAATTTTTAGAATTAACGTCAACAAAAATACTGCGTGGGATATATTTTTCGGTCCGCATACAATGGGTCGGCGGTCCGTATGCGGACCGCGGTCCGCCATTTGGTGACCCCTGGTATATAATATACAGGGTGTTTGGAAGGGAGCTGTACATACGCCTAAGGTAGAAACTAGGGATAGTCTGCTACCTACCCCCGCCCATTATATTGACCTTGGCCTCAAGGTTTTTTTTTAATTTATTATTATTTTTTATTTGACTTTTTTATGATTTTTTGACTAAAACTACCTGTAGCTCAAAATCTATCCATGGGACCGGTCGGCTAATGGTCTTGTTTTAATCGTTAGAGTCTTAGGGTCCTGCAAAAAAATATTTTACACCAGAAAATTGTGGAGAAGAAAAGTTATGGGGCCTGAAGTACCGTAGTAAGGTAAAGAAATAATTTTAAGGGCAACTTTCTATGGGGTTTAAAAAAAAACTAACAGGGTTGGAGTTCTTCTGATTTTTTTAAAACATCCTCAGTCCATGCCCTTTCTAACGATATGCTAAAAGTGTATTTATCACTTTTAGTTTTAAAGTTATTAATTAATTTCCGCAACTAGGGCACTTCAAGCAAAAATTTCAACTAATGAAAATTAAATGTGTTCGATCGTAAAAGGATGGCAAATGAAACAAAAAATTTGGTAATGACTAATGTCATTAAATTACAAATTTTAATTAATTACTAATTTTAATTAATTACAAATTTTGTTCAAATTGATGACCATTGACCTGTAAACATGCTCGGCACCTCTTCCTCATCTCCACGGTCACCGTTCTAAGCAGCAGTTCCTCGCGCATTGTATCGAATGCGGCGTGGATCCTGTTAATTAGAACCTCCCTTGTTGGTACTTCTTCTGCGTACACCAACTCTTTCGCCCTTCCCCAGACGTAGAAGTCGAGTGGGGTAAGGTCAGGCGACCTTGGGGGCCAGGGAATTGGCCCACCCCGACCAATCCAAGAATTAGGAAAGCAGTTGTCCAGAAGCTCCCTCACTGCTAGGCTCCAATGAGCAGGACAGCCGTCGTGCTGGAAGACTATGGGCCGATCTTCGTCAAACACTTCTTCCGCTAAATCAGGCAAATCGTTTTCGAGGAAATCTAAGTAGTTTTGCCCGTTTAGGTTGTCTGGCAAAAAGTGCGGCCCTATCAACCGATTACCGATGACGCCTGCCCATACGTTCACGGAGAACCTTCGTTGAAAACCTCTGTGCCTCTTGACTCTCGGGTTTTGATCTCTGGGTGCCCAGTGATGGAGATTGTGGTAATTTACAATTCCTTCCTTGTCAAACTTGGACTCGTCAGTCCAGAGAATACTCCGTAAAAAATTAATATCTTCCACGTCCGTATGGAGCAAGTGGCGGCAAAACTCCACCCTTCTTGCATAGTCGTTATCCTCTAAGCCTAAAACAATAAAAATATCAACGTTAGCGGTTTCCTTATGAATTAGTAGCTATGTAACATTGATTGCTATCTCTGTCTTTCCATTTCTCTCTCTCTCACACACATGCTCATGTTAATTTAAAAATTGCCTATGAAATTCACATGCTAGTTCATTACATAAGAGCTAAAAACAAAAACTTTATGTAAAAAATTACCTTGAACAGGGGTGTAGTGGAAAGGATGACGTCCATTTTCGCGAAGAACCGACCAGACTTTCCACACGCTTAAACCAAGCGTCCGGGCTACGGTTCTTACGCTTCTGGTCGGATCTTCCTCAAATTCAGCCAATATGCGTTCTTCCGCAGCCAAATTTGGTTGAAATCTGTTCACGGCTGGTTCCCGGAAATTTAAATTTCCGGTTTCTCGCAGACGCCGATAAGTTGAGCCAAACGTTTGGTGGTTAGGCACTCGCCGGTTAGGATACCGTTCTTGATAAATCCTCCGTGCCTCGCGCCCATTGCAATCAGCCATTCCATACACCACCAGCATGTCGGTGTACTCTTCACTGGGAAATCCAGCCATTTTGCCAACAACAAGGTAACAAATAACAAAACTTAACAAAAACGAAGTAATAACAAACTCAACAAAATTAACGAAAACAGTGGAGCGTCGTAACGGCAAGTACGTAAGTTAGCTAAGATGGGTAAATCTCGACTGACTAACAAAGACCCCAACGAGTTACCTGCCCGGCCCCGTCGACCCAAGAGCGAAAGAGACATGACATGACATGTTTTGTCTCTTACATGTTGCTCTCGTGTAAGAGTGAGACAACAAATTTGCCAACTGTAGGCCAAACTGGTTTAAATTCTGGAAATTACATTTGTCTTACAAATGTCGACTCGTGGTGGTAAAAGTGCCCTAGTTGCGGAAATTAATTAATAACTTTAAAACTAAAAGTGATAAATACACTTTTAGCATATCGTTAGAAAGGGCATGGACTGAGGATGTTTTAAAAAAATCAGAAGAACTCCAACCCTGTTAGTTTTTTTTTAAACCCCATAGAAAGTTGCCCTTAAAATTATTTCTTTACCTTACTACGGTACTTCAGGCCCCATAACTTTTCTTCTCCACAATTTTCTGGTGTAAAATAATTTTTTGCAGGACCCTAAGACTCTAACGATTAAAACAAGACCATTAGCCGACCGGTCCCATGGATAGATTTTGAGCTACAGGTAGTTTTAGTCAAAAAATCATAAAAAAGTCAAATAAAAAATAATAATAAATTAAAAAAAAACCTTGAGGCCAAGGTCAATATAATGGGCGGGGGTAGGTAGCAGACTATCCCTAGTTTCTACCTTAGGCGTATGTACAGCTCCCTTCCAAACACCCTGTATGTTCTGTTTGGTTCCCAGATAAGCTACCGACGTAAGAGCGCCGAGCCCGTCGAACCAAAGAGAGTGACCATTCCCAGCGACGCCGAGCCTCACACGGCGACCTGAACATTCTCTCACACTCATGTAGCGCACTACACTGTACATTATCATTATGTATTTATCCATTAATCAGTGCCAAATAGTATGTTTTAAGATGTCTCTTTTCAAAACCGAACATAACATTATTGTAGGTTCTAAGACGATTCAAAATAATAAATATAGTTGACTCAGCAATGTTCACTGAAAAAGACGCAGCATTTATATAATTCATATCGATATGCCAAGATGTAACTGACGTGTAATTCAATATTGTATTATGTAGAGGCACACAAGCTAGCTCGCTAATGTAATACTACTTTTTATTCCTTCTACTCCCCTAACCTCCCGCTCCCTCTTACCTCTCTCCCCACTGCCTCCCTTCTGCTGAATACACCCTTGCAAAGCACGTGTCGAACTTCGATAACTTGTTTTTAGCATTTATCTATTCTATATAATGTAATAGTTTTAGTAAGTTACCTGTCTATATTTGATATCGTATATTAGAGTATTCGGACCAATGACAGCGCTCGTTTGTATCGTAGCATGACATAATTGAGAACGATGTGAACTCCCGAAATCATGTGATGTGAACATAACATAGTGGGCCTATCAATCCTAAGGGACGTTACGTCGTATCATAAACATTATGACTAATACTAGTACGTACTTACTGAAACGAGCGTGATTCTATTAGACTTATATTATATTCTCATTGTAATTATAATTTTGTACAAAGGACGCTTTCTTTGTGTAAGTATGTATAACACGAGCGTCGAGTTAGTGTATTGTGATACGGCTTAAAATTGTATTTAATAATTATGCTCAATATTTTTATTTTATCATAAAATTGTATTAATCGAAATCATGTGGTATTTAATGAAGTGCTTATACCCACTACTTATAAACTATGTAGCTGTAAGTATGAAATCATCGCTGCGTGCGTTCCGTGCGTCGCGCTCTACATTCAATATGCTAGTCTTTATTCATATTATAATAATAAATGTATTTAAATATGTACCTACTACGTAAGATTTCCATTATAGTTACGATATTTGCATAAACTTCCCTATTTTAATAATGCATGTATTGTTAGGTAGGCATACTTAGTAAGTATGTAATGCGAGTCGTCGAGACGCCGTCGCTCCCGCTTCTGCGCCCAGCATTCATTCCATTCAATTAGCGCTTTCTTTTCATTGCTTACAGCAAAAAAAGTAATTAGTGGCGACTAATAACTTTATTCAATTTTAACTTTTAATTGTTACTTTTATTTATTTGTGTCGACTATTATTAAAAACTTGTAGTTAAAGTGGCAATAGGTAAAAGTGATCGAGTATGTACCTATCTGTGATTATTTTGTTTGAATCAAATGTTGTTAAGGTTGGTACTGGTAGTGATGGCGTCACGCGACACGCATCTTTAGCCAATCATTGTTTTACTCTGTATGGGCATCCCAGCAATTTAGCGCAGAAAGGATAAAAAAATGTATTCCTATGTCCTATGGACTACATATCTTATTTATATATTAGATACCTAATACTATTAAGACCGGAAACCGCCATTGTATACGCTATTTACAGAACATTCTATACGTTAACGGCCGATGCATCACTGATGCGACGTCATCAAATAATTGCTAATGCTTCGGCTACATTAGCGGGCGAATATTCGTATCGTGTTGGCGCGACAAAAACATCGTGTTCGGGTATAGGCGATGTTCTTGTCTAAATACTACGCGATGACACGATGTACCCGGCCACATACATCGCGTTAACACGAATATTCGCCGTAGCCCGCTAATGTGGCCCCAGCATAACAATTCGTTTCATATGGCCTCTGAGCCCGTAGTCTGAAGGTGCATTTTAGAACTCCCTACTCTCGAGACGAGAGTCGTCTCTCGGATGTCCTTATATTTTTGTAAGAAGTAGAAAGAGAGATCCGAGAGACGACTGTCGGCTCGAGAGTAGGGAGTTTTAAAATGCGTCTTCGGACTAAGGGCTCTGCCCGTGTTGATACGAAAAGCAAATCTGGCAACGTCAAGTGTTTTTTTTTTTTTCAGTCAAGTCAATTAATCGTCGAGTCAGCTGTCATTTGTTTTATAGAGAAAAGATAATATTACCATAAAAAAATTGTTTATACTTTATGCTTCGCTCTCAAGTATTGTTGGTTAAAATTCCATCACAATTAGACAGTAAAACTCAACAATTCAATAACAATATCATGTACAGTGCCACCAACTTAACTGTTCAGGCGGACAAAATTGGAACTACATTCCGCTGTCAGTTTCTATCTAGTGTGAGTGCTTTTTGTTCGATTTAATTATGAAAAGTGCGAATAAAATGCTGAAATCTCTCAGAAGTGACGCATAGGAAGTTATTCTAAAAGTTTTATTATATATGAAAGAAAAGAAACGCCTGCGACACTAGCGACGCCGCCGAGAGTCGTCTCTCGGATATCCATAAAAAAATATAAGGACATCCGAGAGACGACTGTCGGCTCGAGAGTAGGGAGTTTTAAAATGCAACTTCGGACTAAGCCCTCTGAACAGATAAGATGGTGGGACTGTAATATCAAAGAGTGAACTTGACTCCACAAACGCGACGTCGCGTCGCAACGCTTTGATGCGTATAGCGCTACAATACCACAATGGATGCAAGCCGCGCCTGTGCTGAATATCTGCCGGTTCTTAGATATGCAACTATTTTAACGATTATAATTAACATCACAATTATTTATTATTGCCAACATTATCCCGGCAAAACTATTGCGAATTAGTTAAAGGTTAGTTGCGTCTGCTAGTTGTGAGCGACGAGATATCTACGTATAACGGTAGTAAATGTCCACGGTTATCAAATTGAAAAATGAGATTATCCTTGTTTATTAACGCTCACAAACTCACTTGTATGGGTGTATGTTGCATGGCGGTCTTATATTTCAATACCTTTGAAATTAAATTAAAATTATTGTACCTACTTGTTAAGGTGCAGTACCTACTGCAGAAATAACGGGACTTTTTACCACGTTTAAAATATTATAGCTATACTAAGTTGTAAAGGGGCACTGAACATCTGTAACTAGCCCAGTCTAACTTGCAGAACTGTAAAGTAGAAGTGGCAGCAGTAAAAATATACTTGTTTGTATACTCATTAAGTAAGTTTCCCACTCTAATGATGCGCAATGTATTAGTCGCCGACCTAGCACTTCCCTCACTCCACGTTCGCCATTTCTTAAAATAAGTATGTAATAGAATCCAAAGATGAACAATGTCCAATGAAATTGTAATGGAAATTAAAAGTAATGTTTTTTATGACATTAAAACGTAGTTTTATTGCGACCCTTCTAGGTATACCTTAGTCGTAGCGAAACTTTAATCGTTCCGATTTAAGTAAGTACATATAATTTTATTATACCTACGTGCATATCCCCAGCAAACACATTGAGATTCTTGATTTCTGAGCATGCAGTCATTGAGTGCAGAATAATAGGTGTTATCTAAAATTCTAGATAAAATTTAGGTACCGAAAAAACCGAAGTTATAGGCCTACGACATCTGGCACCCATCTGGTTACGCCAAACGGCTGATTGAATAGCATCTAGAGAATATTTAATCCAGAGCTATAAAAACAATTCAAGCCCCAGTAGTTTCTGAATTATAACACAAAATCAAAGTGTAAGAGGACCCATGTCTCTGGCAGTCACAGCTCAGTGTACAATAATAATATTGCTTTCCATGGTGTGGGTCGTGGGTTCAATTATCAAGAACAAAGTACGGCTTCAGGGTGTTGGGTCATACGGCTATTGTCTATTTTGAACTTGGGTGTATGTAGGTAAAAGTACATACACCCTGAAAAGTCTAAGTATTTACAAAAAATAAGTAGTATTATAGCAATCTATTTCCCATAGTAGGCACAAGCTTTGCTTAGTATTTATTCCTGTGAAACACAAGACAATATTTATTGAAAACTTTTGGTAAACAATTTTAGCTCTGCCTTCCATGTTGGTGATTTCAGTTAGGTACCTTCCTATAACTTGGAAATGGGGTATTGGTAGATATACAAATAAAATATAGCAACAAGTTAAAATAGCGTTTATTATAAATAAAATACTGCACAAGACAAATTAATGTTCTATCTCAAAATCACCACCGGACCGCATGCACGCGGTGCGTGCAGTCCAGCGTCTGACAAAATGCATTATTATCACTGTTTGGACACGACACACATCGGCTCCTAGCATCGCTCATATAACAAACATTTATAATTTATAGATTGGTTTGGCAGTTAATTCGAAATTATCACTAAACTACGGTTATTTTATACATAAAAACTAAATTCACATTCAATTAAACATTAGGTAAGATACGTAAGTAATAATTATTATAACATTGTAAGTAGGTATAACATTGGATTGGATCAGAAGTATGAAGGGCTGCCAGCTAACTGCACGCAGTTCTAAGTAGTTGTAGTGCAGTCAGTGCACGAGCTTCTTTTGAGTGAGAAAGGCTCTAAATATAAATTATAAAATATATATTCAGAACACAACTTTTATGAAACTGTTGTTTCCAGTAGGTACCTAATATAATTGATTTTATATAGTTAATTATTATTTACTAAATATTTTTACTGAGAAGAGTAGGTAGGAGTAATAAGACACAGATTGATTACAACAATGTGGGTTATGTTTAGGTATCTAAGTTAATTTAGTTATTATTATATGGGTTTGCGCGATAAAGAAGGAAATAGCTGGAAAATTATGGTGGCTTTGTGGCAGCGGCGTCCGGCCCGACTTCATGTATTGCACGTAAGGCACAAAATATGTGCGACATTATTATGTAGATATATTATTAAGAACTAAGTAGTTGAAGTAAGTATCGACGGTACTAAAGCGGTTGAGGCGTGCGGCCGGTCAGGTGGCAGGGTGGTTCCTACCACAGCTTCTTATGGTAGAATTTGACGTCGAAATAGCCTTGGTCGGTCAGTTGCGAGTCGCGGCGTGAGGGCGCCCCCGCCGGCGTGGGCTCGGCGAGGTCAGGCGCGGGGGCTGGCGCGTGGGGCGGGGGGGGCGCGTCCACCGCCGTCACGGGCAGAGTTCGCGGCCGCGAGGGGCTGCAGCGCGCCTCCATCGCCGCCCGAGCCAGCGCCGGCGCCGCGCACGCGGTGGGGGCCTCGGGAAGCGTCGGCGCGGAGGGGGCCTCCGGCGAGGGGGCGGGACTGCTGCACTGGCTCTCCCCGTCCGCGCTTGCAATCACAAATGCGCTCTATTATTAATACAGTGTCCTGCGCACTGACTAACTACAATGTCAATACGACGCGACGTACAGACGGTAGGTAGGTACTCTAAGTTCAAGAACCAACAACTACCTTTCGTGTGCCAAAATTCTGCGAGAAAGAAAATTGTTATCCATAGCAGACAATGAATAGATAACAAGGCCTAAATGAAAAGCACGAAACACGATAATATAATGGTGCTGAGCACGTGGCGCTATGTACATGACGTATAATAATCGGGTAGGGCAGACCGCAGTTACAACTCGTATCTCTCTGAATGTGAAATTTTTCGATTACTTTGATGAGATATTTAACGCGAGACAATTTCTCAACAAACTTCATATACAAATCAACGATATTAAACTGGAAGAAAAACAAGATGTATCTAGTCTGTCTCTTTACAGTTCTATAAAAAAAAATCTTCTGTTTGAAAATAAGAAGGTCTCAAGACGAAGCTTTATTACCGAATACATAATAAATCTTATCGCTAAACAAAGAACTAACCAAAAAAATATTTTATATCAAAAGAAAAAAAAAGAAATGGAACGAAGTTATTTATGCAAAAATATTTACAAATTGATTAAGAAAGTACAAACAAATATGCTTTGCAAAGTCTAGACACAATGACGAAACAGACGGGTAACCAAGACATGGAATACATTTTGGAGTAATAAAGAACAAAGAACTACTTAAATCTCAACTATCAATCAATACTGCCAAACATGGATTTACAGATGCATGTTTGGCAAACATAATGTGCAAGGAATAAAATAAAAGTCTGCCAATGAGCTTTAAGTAGATCGGTATTCTAAACATAAAAAGAAACACAGAAAAGAAACTACAAACAAAATAATGTTATAGGAAGACCTAAAGAAAGATGGATAGACGAGTTAAACAAACAAGCCGGCGCAGACTGGACGACAAGGGCAAAAAAGGTTAGGGTAAATAAAAAAGGTTTATTATTGTAATACTATATAATTAATAAAATTTAAAATCTAAACCTAATTTAGAAATTAAATTTATCACAGTGCAAAACAATAAAACTTGTGTCTAAATCTAATGAGAATTCAATATCTAATAATATTGCATTGCATCGAGACATGCATGCAATGCAACTAGCCAGGTGCGTCTCGCTAATACTCATTCAATATTAATAGCTATTCTATAAATTAATCAACAAATAAGGTACAAATAGCTGCTATTTGAATTCGAGTTTATGAATGCTTTAATTTTCTAACAAATTGGAGCATAGCGAATACATCGTGACATCAAGGATGCACTAAAGTAGCGGGCTCAGTCGGTATCGAGGCGCATAATACAAGTGGGTTTCACTTTAGTGCTGCGCCCTGACCGATTTTACCCTAAGCAACAGCCAAAGTGATGATATTAAATTAATAAAAAATACATATTCATGGACAAAATGTTGGTATACTACTTACTACAGGGTCGAAACGAACGGCTCAATCCAGCGCCTAATTTTTATTTTTTTTATTCCCAAGTTACAATACTAGTAGGTATATACATCCCTAAACCACTTCAAGATATAATTTTATTTATATTAGAAGTGATGATATTAAATTAATAAAAAATACATATTCATGGACAAAATGTTGGTATACTACTTATAGCTGGAGAGCTAGTGAACCCTGCGAGTAACGGTCTTCCTGTAAGGCTAGAAATTTGTACACTTACGATTTATAGCATGCTAAGAGCACTAGCCATGATCTGGCAGGCTTCAGCCCTGTACTTCATCAGCCACTTAATTTTTTAATTGTAAAATAATTTGAGTTTCAAAACTTGTTTCTGTAAGCTTAAAAATTTAATAGGATGGAGTTTATTTATTGTAAATCTTGAAAAAAAAGTTACAGACGATTACAATCAGCAATAGTATATGCCAGATCAATTAGAAAATGCACAGTTGATGAGGTAAAATAAACTTTATCCTGTATACTTCAAATTTTTATATGTTTTCAAGTAAACGTCTCAGAGTAAATATGTACAATGCCAGACGGTTTTGAACAGCATAAGACCTTGCCAGGCGAGGGGACAGCTGCTAAAGGCGTGCGAGTCAGAGGTGTTGCGTGAATGCCTATCTTTCAGTTTTAGTTCAGTTTTCAGTGATTTTACTTATTTTTTATGACATATCTGGCAAGCTAGCTTGCGGGCCACCTGATGAGAAGTGGTCACCGCCGCCCATGGACACTTGCGAACACCAGGGGCGTTGTCGGTGCACGACCGGCCTTTGAGATAAAGATATACCCTTCTTTTGAAGGCTCCCATGTCGAAGCTCCAAATGTATGGTTTGAAATGTTCAAAATTAAATAATGCACGTTATGAAAATTTCCTTACTACGTACAACTACGTACAAAAATAAATTAAGTGGTGTGCAATAAAGTGTTTTCTATCTATCTATCTATCTATCTACTTCACAAATAATCCTAAAGTGCTTATGAAAAAGTAGTAAGCTATGATTCATCGAATTCACCACCCTGCCAACGTGAACTACATCAACAATTATTGAGAACTGCCTACATTACCTACAAATATATGGCGAAATTGTAATTTTAAAGAACCATTCTTATTCCTGAAAATAACGGTTGGAACTTAATTGATAGTTCTTACGATTTAAATTGGTTTGAGAGGAATAAAGTTCCATCTTCTATACCTATACGACATACTTTTACAAGGACCTGCTGATACTGCCACAGCACAATCGCCTGAAACTGAGGAATACATATCAGGTAACATACAACTATTTTATCCGTAACATTTAATATGCAGTCCTATGTAATAGAGCTTGATATTTAATTCTTAACAACCTTATTCAAAAAATACTAAAAATTATTACGGTAGGTACATTAAAATATTTTTTCACTATTTTCAGATGAGGAAAACATTGTTAAAGAATCAGATGATGATGCAAACAGTAGTGCAATCTCGGATGATGCTGAAGAAAATGAATGTTAAAAATAATGTAGATTGCATAAAACCCAATAAAATACATTGCATTTACTGTATGCTAATAAATATGTTCATAAAATTGAAACATTAACATTTCTTATTTGCACTCCCTTAGCAGCTGTCCCCTCGCCTGGCAAGGTCTTATGCTGTTCAAAACCGTCTGGCATTGTACATATTTACTCTGAGACGTTTACTTGAAAACATATAAAAATTTGAAGTATACAGGATAAAGTTTATTTTACCTCATCAACTGTGCATTTTCTAATTGATCTGGCATATACTATTGCTGATTGTAATCGTCTGTAACTTTTTTTTCAAGATTTACAATAAATAAACTCCATCCTATTAAATTTTTAAGCTTACAGAAACAAGTTTTGAAACTCAAATTATTTTACAATTAAAAAATTAAATGGCTGATGAAGTACAGGGCTGAAGCCTGCCAGATCATGGCTAGTGCTCTTAGCATGCTATAAATCGTAAGTGTACAAATTTCTAGCCTTACAGGAAGACCGTTACTCGCAGGGTTCACTAGCTCTTGGACTATTACTACAGGGTCGAAACGAACGGCTCAATCCAGCGCCTAATTTTTATTTTTTTTATTCCCAAGTTACAATACTAGTAGGTATATACATCCCTAAACCACTTCAAGATATAATTTTATTTATATTAGAAGTGATGATATTAAATTAATAAAAAATACATATTCATGGACAAAATGTTGGTATACTACTTAATACAGGGTCGAAACGAACGGCTCAATCCAGCGCCTAATTTTTATTTTTTTTATTCCCAAGTTACAATACTAGTAGGTATATACATCCCTAAACCACTTCAAGATATAATTTTATTTATATTAGGTAGCACATCACTTTGTCTGTTCGATAAAAAAATAATTAATAAATAATCGATATAAATAAGTTAAAAAAGTATACAAAAATAATGAAAATACAAACGCAGCGATCTTTGGCTAGCCCTGGTTACAATGTTCATTGAATAACGTGACGTCAGACCGACGAAAGCAAGCAAGCCAGGCAAAGCGTCTAAAAGTTAGCGTCTCAAACATTATGAAAAAATATTAGTTGGTCTGTAAAAGATTACAAACATTTGAGTTATTAAGTTACTGGAGCATGCCTCTACCGACAAGTTGTATTGGAATGAATGGTGAGTTCCCAACCAGTCACACCAAATCCAGTCACACTGTGACTCGTTGGGAAAAAAATTCCCAACGAGTCACACTGTAACTCGTTGCAAAATAATGTGATGAAACTACTCGTCACTTTGTGGAAGCTTTGGTTCGTTGGTCTGCGGCAGTAAAAATAATATAATTGTAATAAGCGTAACTAGTTCAGTAGAATAAGCTCTAAGTGGGCGCACTAAACATTGACGGCTCCGAGGGTGGCCGCACGTGACTCATATGCGGTGCGCTGAGGGTCGGCTCGCCGTCGACCTAGGAGGCGTCCAGGTTTAGTCAGTGGCGTAGCTAGGTAACCAAGGGCCCTGGGACAAATTAAAAAATGGGGCCCCATTGCTATGTAAACTGATTGGGTTTTATCAAATAAAAATATGAAATATACAAACACTTTAAAAATGCTAAGATAATTTAGCTCTTTTTTTGTGCACTGCAGAGCAGGTAATAAAAATATTAAACAGTAACAACGTAAAGGCCTACCAACTGACTAAATATCAATTTCAATTTTTCAATAACTTCGTTTAAATCCACGCTTGATACGGTTTTGTTTTCAATTGCTATTAGCGATAAATGTCGAGTTTGACCCATACTATTTCTTAAATACCTATTTTTATTTTATTTTTCATTTGCTAAATTATCTTGCAGCTTCTGCAGAAGTGACAGGAATTGTAAAGAATAATAACATTGCCGTAAATACTTCCGTTAGGTCGCATTCTAGCACTCCATATTGCTCAGTCAAAATAGACTAAAATTATGATTCCAGTTTGCATTAATTACCAACAAGCTGAATTTTTGTACAGGCCTTGAATACGTCATTATTAATGATATGTCAAAAGTCCCTATCGATCCCGCTTGTGCGTTGTTTTTTATCCGAGGTCAAAGATCATAAATTTACATTTTTTGCGTATATCTCTGAAACAACGAGAGCTATCGAAAAATGGTTCAGTCAAAGTTTGTAGATCGTAAAATTGTCTACAAAAAATACCTCAACACTTTTCTTCTATAAAGCATCGCTTTCCTAATCCAGCTTGTTGGGAATTAATGCAAACTGGAATGTCTATTTTGACTGGACTATTATTTCCTTACATAATTGGTGAACAGTCCATGCTTGGTTGCAACCTGTCATATTTATTTTGAAAATGGGAGAAAGGAGAAAGGGCACTTTGGACCAAAAATATATCCCTCAGGGTTCCAAAATGTTTCTATATTTACAGAAAAAAACCGTCCCATGTAAATAGAGATACTCCGAAAAAATAGTTCTTCAAAATAGTTCTTCGACGACCGATGTGGCGCGGTGGGCGATGGTCCGCCTGCGGCGCGGAAGGTTGCGGGTTCGATTCCCGCCTTGGGATAAATGTTTGTATGTTCTGCAAATATTTATTCCGGGTGTTCTGGGTATTATATGTATAATAAAAAATATGTATCTATGTAATGTATTATATTAAGTATGTCAGTTATCTAGTACCCATAACACAAGCTCTGCTTAGCTTGGGGCTAGATGATGTTGTGCGGATTGCCCAGCATTATTTATTTATTTATTATTATTATAGAACATCACATTACTAAGAATTCTGAAGACCCACAATAATAACTGTGGTGGTATTTAAAATAAAAGAACATTAAACGGGCTATATTTATTTCTCAGAATGTTTGAAAATCCAACCTGTGTAAATTGAGTTGTTCCTGAAAAACATGTATTGTACAAAAGAAATACAGTTTTTCAGAAATATCTCGATTCCCACCAGGTAGAATTTTCAAACAATCTAAAAAGCAAATAAAGTACGTTTAATGCCCTTTGAAACGCAACCACAACTATTTTGTGGGCCTTCAGAATCCTGAGTAATACGATTTTAAAATAAAAAATAAATCAAATTTGTCTATTTCCATTGGACGGATTTTTTAAATAAAAATAGTAAAAAGTAAACCTGTAAAAGCCCTTTAAAATGTATTATGTGGCAACCTTGAGTTTTTTCATTATATTTATTTATTATTTCATAGAGGATTGCCTATTCTCCTTTCCAAAAGTTCAGTTCGATCGAGATTTCTGGTAAGGATTCAAGGGCCCCCTGAGCTTGAGGGCCCCGGGGCACTGCCGGTAGCTACGCCACTGGGTTTAGTGCAGAGCTATGCAGGTGGGTATGGCATGTACATGTTAGCTAGTAGAACCGTCTGTGCATCGTTCTGTCATTCTGAGTCGAAATCGCCTCTCTACAGAATCAAAAATAACTAATCACAAACAGAACGGAACAAGCACTTATTACTAATAATAAACAATATACCTAAGTGTATAATTTTCAAAATACATTTTAGTTTGCAAGTTAATATAATATAGGCAATTTGTGCTACAAGATTTGTAAATAAATTTTCGATCTCACTCGGTTCTACTCTAAGGCAGCGTTCCCACTACGCCGGACCGGCAGATCTGCCGGAAACCGGACACCGGACAGAGTGTTCACATTACATCGGATCCCGGAAGAAATTCAGACAGTCAAGACCTCAGTTGAATTTGGACCTGCGCGCACAATGGTCTTATCCCACAGAACAGGTCTCTCTTGGACAAGCGTAATTAAAGTTTCTGCTTGAATATCCATGCTAAACGTCTACTTTTACCAGAAAATGCGAGCCGAATGACGTGAGTGGAACACGGGCGGGGCGAGGGGAGCACGAGCGGGGCGAGCGGGGGACAGATACCGGCACAAACTCGTTCACATTACTCCGGGCCCGGTCGTTCTACCGGCAATTCGTAGTGACAAAACGCTCGGTAAAAATGCCGGGCTCGGCAAAAATGCCGGACCCGGGATAATGTGAATAGCTTCATATAAATTGTACAGCCACTAGCCCTTCCGGCAGATTTACCGGCGCGGCAGATCTGCCGGTCCGGCGTAGTGGGAACAGGGCGGCCCTGTTCCCACTACGCCGGACCGGCAGGAGTTGTTAAAATGTATCAAACAAAAATCGGATCAATTAGTTATCATAGCTTGATCTGAGGCGGTGGATTTGTATAGAGTAGGTACTGTGAGAAAGTGATAATAGGAACGGAAAGAATTGTAATTTAATGTGCAGGGCCGTATTTAACCTGGGGCTTAATAATTAATTACACTGAAAATCGTAACTTTTCGTAAAGAGATTTATATTAAAAGACGAAAAAATTCACGGCTCACTCCGCACGCGGATAATATTTTGTTACTGTTTATTAAAATCACTGACATGATCCTCTGACCTTAGGGGCGGTAAACGTATTGGGCCGGGGGCGCCAAATTTGTAAATACGGCCCTGGTAATATGAGTGAGGCAACGAAGTGAGGTCGCTAGTGCAGTGTGAGGTTTACCTGTTAGCGTTTCTGTCGAAAGGGGTGCCACCGTGGATTATCTGCAATATACTACAAGGTTAATACAAGGTCTACTGTGCGAGCACATTCGGCTACAAGAACAAAGCCTGCGACTGAAATTCTGTGACACCTCTCACCACACCACTAAGTAACCAGTGTTATACCAGTATATATACAACTAATTAACTAAACGTTTCTTTTATTAATCCCCGAACAAGGAAAGAAGAAAGCTGTGATGGAAACTATAATGCAATAAGGATCGTAGACAATAAGCATAGTATTAGGTATAATGAACGTTTTGCAGGCGAAACAGTTCTGAATTACATTATTTATAGTCGCAGGCTTTGTTGTACGACTATTTTGTTGTAGAACATTGACATTATAATGGGTTGAGAAGGGTGGTGTTGGCCCAATCCGAAACGAGAGTTCGAGAAATATCGTTGAAGTGGTCATGCTCTCAATTTTTATAAAAAACATGATTTTATATGATGTTGGTTTCACTCATGATGCTTGTGCTTAGTATCAATGAAACAACTCATATTGTGGTAATATTTATTAGGTTAAGAGACTGATGAAGTTGAATATTAGCAGTGCTTTTATTAGCATTAGGCATCAGCAAGACGGTAGTTAGTATATTAATAAATAACATTCAAGTAGACAAAACACCATCGTTATCTCGAGTACAACCTGATAGTTTATTAGTTAAAGAACAGTTAAAACAGTGTCAAGAAGTCAACATTGAAACGTCGTGTGACATTCGCATGAAAAAACCAGGAAAGTCGGCACGAATAAATGTGATAATCGTAAACGTATCATAACAGTAGCACATTCAAGACACACTGCGCGGTGACGCTGCATCGTTCGATAGTCGAGCTGACGTTAACACGTAGTGTCACTCACATACGCCATCGTTTCGATACGTTTGCACTTGTCACATTTATTCGTGCTTCGTTCTCCTCGCCGAAATACGAATGCAAATATTACATTACGTTAAAACGATAGACTGTCGTCTCACAGGCACAGTTAGTCAGGACTTACACAAGATTATTTGTATCATAGTACTTTGGTCACTTCCCGTGTAGGATCTGTAAAGAGCAGTCTGTCTCATCACTCTTAGTCCGGTCAAATTAGACCAAAAAATAAGAGTAAAGTTACCTGAATTCCCACCAAGCTGAAAATCGGTAAGATTGTTTAAAATATCATTAAAAACAAAATTTGAAAGTTCACATCTTTCCCCTGTAAGGAAAAAAAAGGTTCGAGGTAAAAGCTCAAAAAATGAGTTTTTCGCGATTTTCAGCAAAACGGTAAGTTTTATCATATGATTTTATCATGGATATTTTTTTTCCTTACGGGGCAAAGATGGGGAACTTTCAAATTTTGTTTTTAATGATATTTTAAACAATCTTACCGATTTTCAGCTTGGTGGGAATTTAGGTAACTTCGAATGTCTAAATTGACCGGACTATCTATCTCATCGGAACCAATTAATTTAACCCTACACCTACATACTAGTACGTTATAACTACAGCATGTAACAAGTATACATAAAAAAATACCCTTTGTCATTTATTATGGTGTACACAGGGGTCACCAATTAGTTTCGCTCGGGGTCCATTTAAAAAATGAAATGACCGCCGCGGTCTACACATTTCATAAAAAAAAAATATTGAACAAAGGTAATTACGGAAATTACAAAGGTATTATTATTTACATATCAATGAGAAAATTGATTGGAGTGGAATTGGTGCAAACTATTTAAAACAATTGCGGTCCGCCATTTGGTGACCCCAATACACATGATAAAAAATATTATGATAATAGAAAATTAGATATTACTTATAATAATAGGATACAATTATCGCAATAACTCTTGGTTTGAGAACCCTGATACCTAAACCAGAATTTAGTTAGTGTTAGGTTTTCAGGGTGTATGTGAGGGTGTGTGTGTGTGTGTGTGAGTCGGTACTTACGTTGGCGATGGAGGATGCCGGTCTGGGCGCGGTGTAACGACCCACGCCGCTGCTCACCGAAGGAGTGCTAGCCTCAGACCTACAGTAACACAAACAACACATCATACAATACACAACACGCGCTACTCATCACACAAACATACTCATTCTCATCTTGTATGCTAGCTAATTACATATATTTACATATATTATGGCGCTATAATTGTTATTTTTTACAAGGTAAACTTTGCTACGCTTACAGTTACGCAATGACAGTTTTTTTATGGTGATAATTATATGGAGCTTTAACTAAATAACTATGTATATGGTATTTTTTAATTAATTGTATTATACTGCTAGTTGGACAGGTGCTTTCTATGCGAATTATAGTATACAAAATAAAGTAGTATACAGATGTAGTTATATGTATCGTATTTAGTCGTAACTATGACAGGCGTCACAGCTCAGTTGGTAGTAGCTCTGCCTTCCATGCTGTGGCTCGTAGTCGATTCATACCCAGAGCTAACGTTTGTGTGATGAACATAAATTTGTTCTGTTTAGGTGTTACTATGTATTCTACGTATGTATTTACAAGTATATACCTATACTATATACCTAGTTTTTTAAATGCATGACTCAATAATATGCTGCAGCGCCCTTGCAAGGTACATGTACTTACTTTAGCTATATTACACCTAAGCTGTTTAAAATGTACTTGTGAGCAATGAATAAATGAATATGAATGAATGTGAATATAAGTATTCTATCAGCAATCGAGTTCCCATAGTACAAGCTTTGCTTAGTTTGGGACTAGAGTATAATGTGTGATATGTCCATGAATATTTATATTTATTTATGAAGGTACCACTATTGTTTAGAAAGTAATGTATGGACATATGTAGAAGACAAATGTAGCCGACCTGGGCGCGTCGCCGCTTAGGATATTCTTGCATGGCACCCAGCACCTGCACAAGTCGCATCTCTTAGAAAGAGCGCACACCGACGACAAAACGTCTTACAGTCACTTGAAGCTTAACTTTAGATATTGGCTAAAAACTGATGTTAAATAAACTGTCTACACTACAGCCTTGTCATAGGATTTCTTGATACATAGAATATTTGAAGATATTTAAGGGCAGAAGTCGTGCAGGTGTTTTTATACAAGCCCACCTAGTATTATTTTTTAAAATTTTGGTTCAAAATATAATTTGTAACTTTTCGTTTATTTGTAACTTTTGCCACTTCACATGAGCAAGCACGTCCATTAAGGTCGTGCCCGGTATGCTGCGTCTAATGAACCTGTAATTGAACATGAGCGGCAACGGTCGCACTACCCTTCGAACGGGAACACCCATTCTGGTTATCTACGACCAAATCTATATCATTGCAAGTAATAGACCCCCGTGTTGCAGAGAACAGTGCGCGTCTCGTACCTGACTTCATCTCGGCTCGGCTCGGCGAAGAATTGCGGCGAGACGCCGAAGTTGTTACTCTGGCGGATCAGGTGCTGCACGCCGTAGTTCTTTCGGAGGAACGACATCATGTAGTTAGATGGACCGTCCACGGCCAAACGATGCGGCGACGTCTGCATGTCCTGGCAGACAAAAAGCAACAGGTCATACTAACGCTCTTGTGGCGCTCGAGGAGCGAGGGAGCAGTGTACCTACTTATTTGATTTTAATTTTATTTCACAAATTGTACCTATTATATATTTTTATTATGTACTTAATTGATAAATGTTAAGTTATAACACATCATTTAATATCTTAATGTGCAATGTCTGCGTTTGCTACTCCCCCACCTTCTCTAATCTTTCGGCATTACTGAAAACCAGGGCTGGCCCAATGGTTCTACACCAGCACAAGCTGAGTGCTGATAAAGGCCATTGCCTTTATCAGTTATTTTTACATGTAATAATTATGTCGTTTAAGTGTACTAGCATTAAGTTTTTATAATAACTGAAATGAAGTACTTATTCTATTCTGTTCAGTGACTGAAAGTGTAAGAGGCCCCCCTTACACTTTCACTCACTGCTCCCCCTTAAAGGGGGAGAGACGGTTCATTCCCAAATGGTGAGGTAGAAAGAAGTTGTGGTGAGGAGAGGGACAGTACCTTCAGCATGTGGTTGAAGAGCGTTTTGCCGAGGCCGGTGCGCTGTCTGCCTTGGATAACGTAGAAGTCGAGCACGCACATAGGCTCCAACTCGCGGACCACCTTGTTCTCGTCGAACAGGAACAGATGCTTGCGGCCCATCTTCAGCATGGCCACCATCTCGCCGCGCCCCCTGCAACACCACACAACGCGCATGTCTTTACATGTTCACATTACTAACGAGACTAATCAACTGTTTAAAGCTATCGCTCGAAGTCAACACAGTTATCGAGCACATACCCAGCTTAAAAAAGTACTTGGGTAGCACCTGGTTATGCGCTCAATTGGCCGACTAAGGTGCGCCGGTCCACGGTATAAGTTTCCTAAAATGCGATGTAGACTTGGCAGCGGGGCCTACTTTCTATAGCAAGTATTACGAGCTAGCAAATGATCCAGCTTATAAATAAATACAATAATTATTTTATTGTATCATATAACGCGACTATTGATACTACTACAACGCGACTATTGACTATCAATAGTCGCGTTATATGTCAATGTAATAATTTAAAAGGTGTTGCAGCATTGCTTGCGTTGCATTTGCATTATTATAGCAGTTTCCAGAATTCGCTATTACTGTTACATGTTCCTTTCACAAATAAACGAATCTTGAATAGCAGTGCAGAGTTTAGCGAGAAGTAGTACGACACAGGCTATGAGTCACGAGTCACGTGAGCGCGGTTGCGTGTCTGTTGTTCAAAGTTGAGACTTGCAGCCCCTCGCTGCGTATCTATCTACCGTAACCGTAATCTACCGTATTGAATGCGCGGCTACTGTTCCGTTTAATCCATCGCCAAATAGCTACTGCACAGATAACTACACCATGCTAAAATGGTAGCTATTGGCAAACGTACATTCTTAAAGCTAGTTATGTACGATCTAAATGTGCATAAACGCATAATCCATGTCCAAAACGGGCAAGGAAAACATTACGAGTGACTCTTAATGCTAGTATGTAGTAAGTAAGTTGCAACCTCTGTGAAGGGACCTTGAGGTTTGACCAAGACCGTCATCTGAGTAGCGGTATCTTTACTCTGTAATGCGCTTGCCACGACACACTAACTCTCGACGCGACGACATTTGTCGGTACATAGTAACAAAGAACAAAAGTAATAAGAATCATGAATAATATAACTCCTTTGTACTGCTGTAAATTTTTAGATTTGTACCTTGTCATGTGTATTTGCAGTGAAGGAAAACAAACTGATTAACACAGAACACAGTAACGTGGTTTCTGGAGCAAAACTGTAGAGTTATTGTAGGTTATGAACACATTGAATATTATATAATTACATTGAGTACCTCTTGAGACCACTCTCGTTCTAACTGCCGCTGATTTGGCCGTAAGCGTGGTATTCGCGTGATGCAAATTCGCAATGCAAAACATAAATTACAGCGATAACGTGATAAGTAACAAAACATAAAAATGCATAGGCGTTTCGCGATTTGATGAGTGCAATGCTTTTATTTCAACGGTGAAGGAAAACATTGCATGGAAACCCAGGCTACTTTTTATTTCAAACGGTGAAGGAAAACATTGCATGGAAACCCAGGCCACCTTTTATTTCAAACGGTGAAGGAAAACATTGCATGGAAACCCAGGCCACCTCGGCACGTATTATCTACGATTTTCTCTTCCATTATAAACCTAAGAGCACGCCATCTGCGACAGCACATGACAAGTACGAGATTACAAAATGGCAATACAACTGCCTACGTGTGGTACGAAGGTGACAGAGCGGGTGCAAACAGTCTGCTGCACTGCGTTCTTTAGTAGCTAGCTAGCAGCACTAGACATAATGTCTTCACTAAGGTGTCGAGTATACCTGTGTGCGAGTGCCTTATCTAAAAAGCTTTTGAGAAACTCCAAGTAAAATGTCAATGCCCTCGAAATGAGTATTCAGAGTGATATGTTTCAATAATACTGTAAATAATTCAGCTTGTATTTTATTTAACCAAACCGGTTTGTTTGATACATAAATCACAATTAAAATTAAACGTATTAGTAATTCCAACTGTTAAATGATAATTGAATGAGTAAGACTACAAAAGGCAAGTGGCATTCTAGCAATACAGCGAGGTTACGCGGAGGCAGCGTCGCCCCCGCGCATTAATGCCTTGATCACACGTACCGAGTAAATCGGCGAGACAGTGACGTATTTGAGATACACTGCGCGTCGACATCAGTTTTACTGTTGAAAGTTGCAGCGTTAGCGCGCAGTGTATTTTAAATACGTCACTGTCTCGCCGGTTTACTCGGTACGTGTGATCAAGGCATAAGAGCCTCGATGTATAGTGCTTGTTGTACTATGTACGGCATTACACGGTTACGTGCCGATGCACGATAGAGTGGATCGCACAGCATGCGGCCCCATCGGAAATAGACAAGACACTCGTCTCGTCTCTCACCCGCGTAGCACGATCAAAACAAAATAATATACTCGACTGTCTACTTCACAGACGAATGCACATCTGGCATGCTCCAATAAACTACAACCGCGTTTTATAAAATTATCTTAGCACCTTAATAAGTAATTAAGTCGGAGGCCAAAACCCACTTTGGGGTTGATGCGCCAGGATAGTAAGTAAGTACCTTAATAAATAAAGACGCGGATAATGTTAGAAAAGACAGTGGTCAATCTGTATCCAATTAATATATAATAATCGCAAAATAAATAATATAATTCGTTTACGTCTAAAACACTACCAAACAAAGTGAAGTCGCCTTTATTATACCAACTTGTTTGGTATAGAATGAGTCAGCATTCTATAATGTCTGTAATATAGCTAAGTCGACACCTACACATATAGCGGGGCAACCCCTTGAAAGTAGACCCTCGAGACGCACTTACTTTGTGGTTCATTATTATATTAGGTATGCATAATAGTTTACCTTCTGATCGACTTAGTTTGAATTATATCTATACTTGAGTTTAAAAAAACTAAAAACGGTACAGTTTTATTTCTATATATTACAAATTACCTGTAATAAACTTTTTTGTGGGAACAAGTAGAATAATTTAATATAAGTATGTTGATGCCTTAACAATGCTACTGCTGGCATAATAACGCATACTTTATAGGAAGGGGAAACACTGCTATGCTTACATAATTTCACAAAATATTGGTTGTATACTCAAATAATTTAGTATAATTGATTTCCCTTGAACAGCAAAATAAAACTGTTTGTTTAATCAATATTTGGAATACATAGCTTACTAACTATAGAAACATATTACATAAATCTGAAACTAGTTTGTCTTATAAATAAGTAGGAACAAGTACATGGCAGTGTAAGAATATAAAAATGGATATAATGAAGGAAAATTCAGATTAATTAATTTGGCATGGTTATAAATATATACATAAATAATTTAATACATTAAATAAAATGGTTATAATGTAATGTAGGAGCACTCACTCATTGGCAGCAGCGTCCTTGAGCAGATACAGAGTTTGTGAGTCAGCAGTGCGCAGTTTTTCAGCCGTGGTGATGACCTTGTTGAGCCCCTGTTCTTTGGCTGAGCTCTCGCCGAGCTTATTAATCACCTTGCTAACACTGTCCTGCATCAACCTGTATGAAATGTTATAGTCCCTTCATTGATTAACACAAAGCCAATGAAGAGACTACTCATTACTAGGTGCACTAAGGATGTCTGCATTGCTTTATTAGCATGTGCATGGAAAAGCAAATTAAAGAGCAAGCATAATTTATATCGTTTTCATTATAAACGGGATATTTACCATGATTTGATCATGGCGCATGCAACTGTGCCGAAATATTGGGAAATAATCAGACTCACAAATCATGGTAAATATCCCGTTTATAATGAAAACTATGTTCAAAACCGTGATAGTTTCAAATATAATTTATATATCATAACAAGATCTATATAAATAGTTAAGATACATAAATTATGCAAAATAATTAATTTATATAAATATAATATAAATGATTGTTGAAAATCAGTACCCCAAGTGCGAGTTTGTGCACAACGGATCGCAGAGACGCAATCGCCGAGCGGCACCGATTTTGTATGGAGATCCAAGCAGCGCACCTAGCGGATTTATTGAGAGGCTTGGATTTCCATACAAAACCGGTGGCGCTCGGAGATTGCGTCTCTGCGATCCGCGTGTGCACAAACTCGCACTTGGGGTACTGGTTTCATCTGTTCCCTGGCAGAAGCAAAAATAAACAAATATGTACATGCGATTACATGCATATATGTATATATATATACAGTAAAACCCGCTTAAGACGATTTCTCAGGGACCGTACCAAAAACGCGTCTTAAGCGTGAAAGCGTATTATGCGGGATATAAAAAATAAAACGTTCTACATAGTCTACATGAATAATGTTCTGTATTATGTTATAATGTAATATGTGGGTATTATATTATACATTTATAAATTACATTAAATACGTAGTGTAATTATAACTACGCCATTAAAAATAATCGCTTATTTTAGTTTGACAGAAAGATTTTGATGCATTAGTAAGTAATTAAAACATTTTCAACATAATTCAACTTTTGCAGTGCGTCTTTGCTTTGATCCAAAGACGCTACATAGCATCATAAAACATTAACAGCTGATAATGCCTGGGCGTTTGACAAATCCGGAGTTGACTCATCTTCATCATCATCATTATCCCTCATTTTATGCCTATTTTTGTGTGTTATTCACATTCTCAATAAGATCATCGTATGAAAATGATAGAATTTCATACGGTGCCAAAATATCCAGGAAATATCCAGGAAACTCCTGCAGTATTTCGAGTTCTTCTTCTTCCAACACGGGCGTGGGGCCTTTTTGAGGCTCACGTTAGAGCGCTCTGCTAGTGACCTGACGGCTCGGCACGGGCGTATTAAACGGGATGACGAATCGTATTAAGCGTTAAGAAATGTATGAAAATATGTCTCAAGTTGCAGGGACTGGCGTAAAGTGGCGTATTATGCGTGAAATCGTATTAAACGTGATCGTCTTAACGAGGTTCTACTGTATATATTTTATGCATTACGCTTTTAATGTGAGGCAGTTCACACTTTTGAAAATATCTAATTAAAAATTAACTTTTCTAAACAATGTTTCAACTAAAAGATAAGTAATGAGAATTTATTCAAGTAACCAGCCGTAAAGATAGATTTTATAAATATTTCTATGATGTCATTGTTCTTGGTGATTAGTGATTATGAGTCAAATTCTTATTTTGTTTATGTGGTTCAAATGCATTATATATATGTGTATGAGTATTTATAAAGCATAAAATAGCATTTAGGCAAAGAAGGGGTTGGCTATAGATATCCTGTACCTACGCCGTAGGCATGAGGCAGATATATCAAAACGAAACTGAAATCGGATTGCAGTCAGAAATCGTATCACATCGATATTCCAATATGCGAAAACCGTTTTTAGAAAACGCAAACCACGATACTGCAAACGATCTAATCCGAACGAAACGAACCCTGAGTTCAGTTTGCAAACCAAACTGCAAACGAAATCTATCTTAAGTTTTAAGTTTTTGATGGTTTTGAATTTCATTCGTTCTCTATCACCCTACCGTACGACTACTTAGTTAGAATAAGACAGCGAATTTTATTTCTTTTTCTTTCTAACTTAGTTATCCGTCAAAATGGCAAAAGAGATGAAGCGATCTTAATGGATTTTTGACGGTTTTATGAATTGCACATTGAAAACTAAAAACGAGGCGATAGGGTCTAATTCACTACGCTCCGATATTCGCTACTGAAAACGATTTCTAAAAACGGTTTTTTATCAAAACTCAAAAACTATAGACTTAATAAAAGACGAAAAACTGTTTTCAGGGGAAGACTTCTTCTTGTCTACCCCATTTTCCCCCTAGTCACGACTCCCGGCGCAGGTACCGGATATCTATAGTATAACCCCAATAAGTTAATAGATAGGAGGCGAGGCCGACGAGTCGGTGTCCTCGTTCTGCACGAGTGCCTCACAAAAACCATTAAACACCAAAATGGGATAAAAAGTTCCGAATAGGTGTGTTTCAGTTGCGTCGGGGCGCATCGCACATGTCGCGATATAGATCGATCTACATGCTAGCCTCACCTCCTAGCTGACTAGACTACGGTATATAAAATGAATGGGTACCTGATGGAATGCATGTCGCCCTCGAATCCAGGCGGAATCAACGAATTGGTGATCTTCGTGATCTCATCTTTAAAAATGTCATTTATATTCATAGACCACTCCATTTTGGAAAAAAACTAGATTATTTCGCTTAATACACGAGATTCGATATAAATATCCAACGTACGTGCTGGCTTAACTAATGATTTTAATATTCAATTTTTTAACGAATTTCACAAAATAGTCTCCACTGACACGACACAAAACAGACGAACGAAAGAATGACGTGCGTGCGTGGCGTTCTGGCGTTGGTTGCGCGCTATACAACACAACCATGGAAATCACGACCTGGAAAACACAACCACGGAAAGCACAGCCAGGAATACACAGCCAGAAATTCGCAGCCAAAATGTACATGAAATCCGGGCTGCGTATTCCTGACCCGTGTTGGGAATGTCCAGTGGAAAACACTACCATGGAATTGGCGACCATTGCTCTGATGGGTCGAAAGCCTAGCTTAGGCTTCGTTAAGATGAAACCACAGATTAAAATGTTACTATCCCATTTTGATAAAGATGAACTGCACAGATTATAATATGAAAAGAAAACAATCCGTTGTCTAGAAAATGGTTAAACGCATGTTGGTTCAGGCGCGGTTTTCTATATAAAACAAACGCTCGTCGCTCCGCTCCTCGCACCTATTCTAGTATTCTGTCACACATCACACGTGAAAGAAATTAAGTTTAATAAAAAAGGTAGCACTCCGGGAGTGCCGGCAGAAGTGAAAACTTCAATATTAACGTTGTGTTTAATTATAAGTATAAAAGTACTATCATTTATGAGGTAGAATACAATGTTTATGTTTTTATTTTTTATTTTTCGCCCTGTGCCGCCTAAACAGAGCAGCACACTCAGGCACGGTAGAAAGAGTGGGAGATACTAGTTCCTCTCCCTTCCCCTCGATCTTACGCTCTTTCGATCAGCATCACGTGACCCTGACGCGAGTTTGAAAGTTTTTTTGAAAGTTGTGAACCCAGCGCCGCTAAAGAAGTTTTCACTTCAAAAACATTTACGCATATATTTTAGTTTCATTTATTATCTGTATCTGATAAGGTATAATACATTTTTTTTATTAGTTCAAAATAATATGTTTATAGTAGGTATAAGTATACTTAAATAAATATACCCTTTGATTCTCACAATGTCTTTTTCGTGCTTCTTTTATTTCCTTCGAATCTTTTTGCACCAAATTTTTTTTACGCTGACGAAATGCCCTTTGGTATTCTCGATTTCGTTCTTTTTTTCTTTCTCTGAAAAATGGAGATTATATTTATTATTATCTTATTTCATTTATTTTTATTTGAAATTATTTTTTTGGTAAACCTACACCGCAAATGGGTGTATTGTGGTGTCATGAAAATGAAGGTTAATGCTATAAAGTATAAACATATTACAAATATTACATCTATTATGTGTCAATACAGACTAGATCGAAACCTAATGTCATTATTAAAATTATATTTATTACTATTATTATTATTCGTTTTTTTTACGTTTTATAGTTCTCAGCTTATAGCTGGTTTTCTTGACGGCAGTTACGGGCTAAAGCCAATGTACCTAATTCCAACTAAAGAATCATCATCTCAACAGCAGCAACCCGCTGACTTGACACAGGCTCAGTACATTTCTAGTTATATTAGCTCTGCTAAGTTAACTCGGTGACCAGTTGAATACGCGATTGAACATCGTTCGAGAAACCGGTCCTAAGAGTTTTTCATCTAGTAATTTATAAAGTACTTACTCATTTTCTTTCACTACTTCATCATCACTTTTTTCATTAATAGATTCACTTTGTTCGAAACAAACTTTCATCTTCTTCAATTGAAGGCCTTTTACATAAAGTCCGTTCACAGTTATTTTTCCTCTGATAGATGATTTCCGAGTGTTGGTATAACTGTCGAGTCGTTTTGAATAACTTTTGGTGTTTTCCTATAATAGTTGTGATATTTTCCGTGCGTTTAATAACTAGAGCGCGGGATGGACGTGGCAAGAAGGACCTGCAGGATATCTTCAAGGTATTCTTAGAAACCGACCCGGATGACGTGCCCATCTACGTAGCACGTGATCTTAATAAGTTGCCTCCCGTGACTTTTGACCATGTCGATGTCACAAGGTTGCTAAAGGACATCGTGCTACTAAGGACCGACGTAACCGATCTTCGGACAAAGCTGGTCAATTCAGAGGAAAAAATCACTGAATTGAGAACCCAACTTGAAGAATTGCGCAAGAGTAACAACATAGCATCGTTAAATACAGCTGAGTCTGCGAGTAACGTGAATATGCAGCGTGGCGTTACTCGATGCCCAACGTCGACCGTCAGTAACGTGACTCGTGACACCGATGCGCAGGTGATTGACTGCCCGGTTGCGATGACCTTGATTCCCGGGTCGTCAGTAACACAGCCTGCGAAAATTGAACCTTCTCCTGCTCCACGTCGTAACCAGCAGAGAAAGAGTTATGCGCAAGTATCCCGCCAGCCTAATTTGCAGCAGCCGAAGCCTTGCTTCGAGTCACGTCAAAAGGACCTGACAGGAATGAAAGCTGATAAGGACGGCTTCACCCTCGTGGAGAAAAAACGCCGTCCCAAGCCGTCCCGCAATCAACGCGGTACCGCCTCCATAGCCGCGGCGACGACGCTGCGTGCTGTGGAGCCCACAATACAGATTTACATCTCTCGCTTAGATAAGGACACGTCGGATGAGGACATCACTCGATTTGTGAGAGAGAGATGTCAATGTCGCATCGAAGAGCCGTTTAGTATGAGCTTGAAGCGACTTGAATCTAGCAGAGCTACGAATTTCAAGTCCTACGCGCTCCAGGTTCCTGCTAAACACAAGGATACTCTCCTCGTTCCGGACTTTTGGCCTGCCGGGGTAGTGTACCGACGCTACAGGGAGGCGCCCCCGAAGAAAAAAACCCTGACTTGAGTGTTGTGATCAATAACTAACATTAGTCAGTAAGCTCTTATGTTACTAACAAATATGGACTAAGGTCTGAAATAAATAAATATTATTATTATTATTATTTGATGTGATATAATGCTGAAAAGGATTCATACTTATAATATCGGAAGAAATATTGTATTAGCATTCCGGCCTATGACGGATGTGCGCGCGGGCAACATGTCAATGTCAACTGACAGGTGTCAGTCACGATGACGTGCGCGCTCGCCACGCGCTTGTCAGAAGAAAAAATAACATTCTTCGCATACTGGCCACGGCCCCCTAAACATTGTAATTATTAATGTTAAAATAAAACAAAGTAAAACGATCCAGTTTATACATTTATCCATCCCCCAAGGGAACACACATATATATACAAGATAAGCTTGTATTTAAAATATATCGTATTATATGCACCATTATCACACGAAGTGTAATAATACTATTTCGTCCTAGTTATGTAATATAAGCAATACTGTATTTTTACATTTCGTTTATGGGAGTCCTAGACGTCCTAGATATGGCAATATAACTCTCAGATTGGCAACCTAATGCCGGCGCGCGCCGCTCCTCGGTCCTCCGCCCCCGCGCTCCGCACCGCACCGCGTGTTGGCAGCGCCTTGTACTCGAGCCGGGTGCCGCGCTGGTCGCCACAACACTATTTAATTGTTTGAGTCATACGTCGCGTGACCGCAAGTGTGTTCTTTTGTCGTCTCTTGTTTTACGAGCAATGTATAAAAATTAAATAAGATCTTACGCTTTTTCGACGTCACGTGACCCTGACGCGAGTTTGAAAGTTTTTACCCACCCAGCGCCGCTAAAGAAGTTTTCACTTCAATAATATTTTGACAATGCGTTCTAACAGTGCGTAAGTCAAAAATGTCCATTTTACAAGAGATTGGTTTAAACGAGCCGCACCGTCATTCTCCGTCAAATAGCATTCAATAGTCAAAACCACCCAAAACTGACTTCCGCACTGTTTGAACTTCACTGACGATATGCTATAACGTCATTTGGCATCAAATTTTGACACAACCCAGAATTGGATGCCAAAATGGTCACCAATTCCGGGCTGTGCATTCTGTGGCTGTGTTTTCCATGGTTGTGTAATCACGGCACCCATGCGCGCGAGCGTTTAGTGTTTCCACATCAACTTTTTTGTTAACCTAGCTAAAAGTTTGGGTAATTCGTTTATAAATAACAAACGCCTTAAAAATAACATCGTACATGTAACCAACATAAGGTTATGGGCAATGTGGGCATAATATTTTTATTTCTTGCCTAGCAAGAAATAAATTATTTATAGGAACCTAGGTAAATTTCTTTTTTGTATCTATATCTCAAGCACTTGTACTTTATCGTCTATTCCCATTCAGATAACACCATGTAGGCAATCAGCAATTACTAACATGTAATAGTAGCTATGCAATTTTTTCATAGCTAAATCTTAAAATTTTGCATTCATATTACGTAGGTGGTAAAAGTAGGTACTTATGGTAAGGGTAGTAAAAAAACTTTTGTTTCACATTTTCTTTATTAACCGACGAAAAAACGGAGGAGGTTCTATTAATTACTAAGAACGATAAAACTTGAAGAACAGTTACTTGCCAATAGGTACTACTGAAATAAGCGAAGTATGTACCTGTTCAGGTACTTACCTACCTAATAAATAATTTTGAAAGCAAGAACCTCATAAGTATTGAACACTGTTGGTATTCACGGGTTTCCCAGATGTTGAAGTCCAATGAGCAACTTCTCTCGGCGACGCTCGGCGAGCGCGGCGGCGAGGCGGGCGCCTGCGAGCGTCTTGGGCTGGTGGCGCGGACGCCACGCGTCGCAGCCGGGCCCGAAGCCGGCGCCGCCGACCATGTACGACACCGGCGTCGCCAGCTGCGCACGGATCGCCGCCGCCAGCCGTGCGTTGTCGGCGTCCATGAGCGCGCGACCCGAGCGCGCGTCACCCGCCGCCGCCGGAACTGCTGCTTCTAGTCCAGCATTCGCTTGAGATCCAGACTCTTCGTGGTATTTATGTTGCTGTAAGAAATTTTCACACATTCTGTGTATCTACCATGAGTTGTCACAGTAAAATCGCCTGACTTTACTACAGTAGAGTTACGTCAATATTAGTATGTATGCCGAATTTTAGTACCCAACTATCCGCTAGAGGCGCTGTACAAATCTTCATACATTTTTTTAACTACAGACGCTAGCGAGTATAGTAAATATAATATAGTAAAAACTCATGGTAGACCTACTGAGTCCTCTTTTACTAATTTACAAGTCGATCGTCGTTCAAAAACGACCTAAAGGTTTCCTACATTTTAAATTACATAAGGTGTTACTACCCAATGGCGGATCCAGCTTTGGCGCCAGGGGGGGGGTCACGATCCAGCTTTGGTGCCCAGGGGGGGGGGGTCACATAGTCGTGGTCAAGTCAAGAACTTATAATTTAATTTTGATAATGTAATTCCCAAACGTTTGCCATTATAAAAAGTTATTACATCTATAGTTACATTAATTCTGTATGGTGACAAAATATATAAATAAAATAATTAATTATGTAATTAATAAATTATGTTCAATTAGTTTCCACCCTAAGTCCTGGAAATAGCTCAGGGGGGGGTCATGACCCCCATGACCCCCCCCTGGATCCGCCGTTGGTACTACCTACTTGGTGTATTTGTTATATTACATTGCTGGAAGCGCTGTAATATTTCTGCTATCTGTATAGTTTATTAGTTTAGTAATTTCGCCAAGAAAGCACTCATATTATCTTTCAACTGAAATATATAGGCAAGTAAAGATACTATTTTTCTAAAATGTATAAAAATTTCAGCGTAGCTACCTATAAATAAGCACCTATTATTTTGTGATACTTCGTACGTCGCGTAACGTATAATGGGTGTACCTAAACTACGATATTTTCAGACTGCGAATATAAGGTACACTGAAAACAAACCTTCTTCGCTTTTTTGTTTTTCTTGCGTATGCGGTCGGAATTTACAGTTTTCTTGCCGTGGCGCTTTGGCGGCGGTGGACTGACGAGCCGGCGAGGTGCAGCTGACGGGCTTGTGACTTGCTGTGATGTCGTTAAAAGAGGACGACCGGTGATGAGCCAGATCACCGGAAGTGAAGTGATTACTGAAGTGGGCAGTGAAGTAGGGAGAAGAGCAGGAGAAGAAGTTGACAGTGAAGTAGGGAGTAGAGCAGGAGAAGAAGTTGACAGTGAAGTAGGGAGTGGAGCAAAAGTTTGAGTGGGCAGTGGAGTGGGCATTGAAGTGGGCAGTGGAGTGGGCAGTGAAGTGGGCAGTGGAGTGGGCAGTGGAGTGGGCAGTGGAGTGGGCAGTGGAGTGGGCAGTGGAGTGGGCAGTGGAGTGGGCAGTGGAGTGGGCATTGAAGTGGGCAGTGGAGTGGGCATTGCAATGGGCAGTGCGGTGGGGAGTGGACGAGTCAGCCAGCGCGGCGGTGGGGGCAGCTTGGGCGACGGACTTGCGAAGCGGACATTTGGCGCAGGCTCGGCAGTCGTGAAACGGTGGAAAAGTGCCAATGGCTTTACGCAATATGGCGATGGAGGAGAACTGGCGACCAGTGCCGGCGGGCTGCTCGGCTGCGCTGGCTGTTCCGGCGGGCTGCTGGGGAGCATCGCCGAACTCAGGAACCAGCACTCCGACGTGGGCCGCAGTAGCGGTTTCCATTGTTCTGGTTTGCTCTTATACCGTCTATACTTCTGCTGTGTTGGCTGCACTGTTGGTGGTCTACGGACATAATTATAATTCTTGATCTAAATAGGTACCTACTTTGCTTGTCGTCGACGGTGTGAGATAATTATAAATGGTTAACATATATATCATATCTACCACTGACATACCACAAGCAAACTAAGGAACTTCCCTCTAAAATCTCGCAATGATCACTAAAAACTAATATCAACTAGCTTATAATTTAAAAAATCGCATTGTTATCGCGGTATAACGAATAACCAGTGTTCACGCGTTACTATAGAGGGCGCTGCACCGGCCTAATATATATAGGCGTCACTCGCCCCTTCACTTCGCATTGCGACTCCTACAACTTACATAGCTGACCAGCCATTTTTATGTAGGTATACCAAAGTAAAAACAAATAAAAATTAAGGTGCACTAGAAAATTCGTTCAAATAACATTTTAAGGAATAAATTGCTTATCTATTCTAAGTAAGTATGTGTTTATTACATAATACTCCACAATTATACTGATTAGATTTAACATAATTAGAAATAAAATTTAAAACTATACAATTACTTAAAAATGATAAAGATCCATGCTAACAATTTATGGTATCTAAGGGTAGGTATCCGTACTTGATCGTGATAGGGCCCCAGTCCAACGTGATGTAATGGGTGGGCTCATCGCAACCACATGGTCCGCGCACCCTCACGAATCTGCCAACGTAGTTGTCGCGACTCGCGTAGCCCATGGCGGCTTATTTACGGACCTACGGAATAAAAAAAAAATGGTTGTCTGTAAAGTCGGTTTACTGACGATAGTTGAACGTAACAACGAACGCAAAGGCCGATTGTGCTTCTTTGTCGCTCGTTCCGCGCTCTCGCTTGCACTTCATGGAACGCCTCAGAGCGAGGTAACGCCACATGAGTCTCAGAGCGAGGTAACGCCGCATGAGTCATGACATGTTTTTTCGTGCGTGCAGCCGGCTCTATCGAATTATAAGACGTTGTCACGTCAATATCATATCGCCTAGTTTGGGAATCAATGTTGTCCAACCAGGAATTCATGTACTACCTAATAAATCACACCCTGCTATTGTACTGTAACTGTAATGTCTGTTAACACTTTAATAAATTTAATTTAATTTCAAACGTCCATCATGAGTGGAGCTGCCACAACTTAAACTGGACTATCACCAACACACAGTTAATAGTTTAAAAAGTATCCTACTAATAATATAAACGTGAAAATTTGCTTGGATGGATGGATGTGTGGATGTATGTTTTTTACTCTTTCACGCAAAAACTACTGAATGGATTCTAATGAAACTTTATAATAATGTAGTTTATTTTTTTAATTATTTATACATATAATAACTAGCTGACCCGGCAGACTTCGTACGGCCTCAATCGATAAATAAAGTTCAAATTGACTCTACATTTTATTTAGAAAACGTTGTACGGGAAATAGATAAGGGCTATTTTGAAGGTTTTCCGGCAGTTGTTAGAATTTTTCTTACCTTTTAAACCTTCCCTAGACCTCCACGAACATTTCGAGATTAAGATAAGATAAATCCCTTAACCGTTCTCGAGTGCAGACTCACGAACAACAACTCATTTAAGTATGTATATTATATATACTTATAGAAGATTTTTGTTTAATTATAATAGGTCTTTACCTATGAAATTGCCGTTTTGTATGAAGAAATTGAAACGAATTTTTTTCATGTATTTTTTATTTGTATTAATCGAAGTAATTACCCATGCAATCAATGCATCTTTGCCAACACAGTGGCAGGTTATTGATGCCCTTCTTAAAGAAATCAGCTGGACGGGAGGCAACAAATTCTTCAAGGGCATTTTGTACTGCCTCTCGGGTATTGAAGTTTTTCCCGCCAAGAAGCTATCCAAATTCTGCAAAAAGTAGTAGTCTGTAGGCGCAAAGTCTGGTGAGTAGGGCGGATGACGGAGAGCTTCCAACCCCAGTTCTTGCAACTTGGAGACCGTCTGCTGTGCAGTATGAGGTCGCGCGTTGTCGTGCAGGAGCAGCGGAGACGAGCGATTGACCAATGCTGGTTGGAGATGTGCCAGCTTCTCCATCATTGTGTTCAGTTCTTCACAGTAGGTACACATCTGCAGTAATGCTCATCCCGTTTGGAGAGAGCTGTGATGAATCACACCGGCGCTAGACCACCAAACAGTGACCATCACTTTTCTAGGGGTATGTTTTCGTTTAGGGCATTGTTTAGATGCTGAACCAGGATCCAACCATCTTGCTGAGCGCTTGCGGTTATCAAACAGAATCCATGTTTCATCGCAGGTAACATGCGGTTCAAATTTCCTTCATTTGTGTGTCTGTTGAGCAGTGCAAGGCACGTCACGACGCGTACTTCGCGCTGGCGATCATTGAGTTCGTGGGGCACCCATTCGTAAGGCTTTTTTACCTTGCCAATTTGACGCAAATGGACCAATATTGTTTTGACGCTAACGTCGAAAGCTGCTGCTAATTCAGCCGTAGATTGTGTATCATCAGCTTCCACAATCGCCTTTGTCGACCAAAGTCTTCGGACGACCGCGAGGCTCATTTTTCAGGTCGAAATTTCCAAAACGGAAGCGAGCAAACCAATATCAGGTGGTGCGTTGGTTTGTAGTGTTAGCTCCGTAAACGTAGTTGATGTTGCGTGCCGCTTGTGCCGCGTTGCTGCCACGACGACGGTACTCATATTCCATAATTACTCGAATTTTTAACGTATCCATGATGACGAAAAAGATTGAAATGCGATGAAAATGTAACACTAATCAATAAACAAATGAGCACGGTTTGGGGAAGGAATATAGAGAATAAGGCCCCTGGTGATAGACGGAAAGCGGAGTCGCAGTGTTAGGGTCCCGTTTTACTGCTTGGGTACGGAACCCTAAAAAGAGGTTTTATGTACAATTATGGTTGTAAATTAATCTCACTATAAGCTCGAAAGTGGTATTCTACACGTCATGGAAAACAGTTTTTGTTCAGAAATTATGAAGTTTTTATTAGGTCTTTACCTATGAAATTGCCGTTCTGCAGTACTGGCCATTTCAAATCAAAATAATTTTTGTTTGGCAAAGAATTATAATTTCTAATTAATTTTATTTTAAAAACATGGATTTTTTTTTCCAAAAGTTTTACGTCACAACGCGTTCCAGAGGGCTTAGTCCGAGGTTGCATTTTAAAACTTCCTACTCTCGAGCCGAGAGTCGTCTCTCGGATATCCATACAAAAATATATGGACATCCAAGAGACGACTGTCGGCTCGAGAGTAGGGAGTTTTAAAATGCAATATAGGACTAAGCCCTCAAAACGCAAACTTCAAAAATGATTGATTTGTATCTATATTATTCGAATCGCGCATGACACGTTTTGAAACGAATAGTTTTCATAACACGGCAGACTTCGACACGTTCAGTAGTTGACAGTTCAAACCGTACCGTGTCGCGGTAGGGAATGACAACTAAGGCTTACGCCATACATTTTTTTCAGATTCCACGCCGTTATCTTGCCTAAGCCAAGTAACGCGCGTGGTTTGCAATACAATAGAGAATAATGCCCCAGGGCTATGTATGTCATAGACCGCGTTCATTAAAAAGTTCTAATAAGTAATGCTGGACAATGCACACAACATCATCTAGCCCCAAGCTTAGCAGAACTAGTGTAATGGGTACTAGAAGACTGACATACTTAATACAATACATTACATAGATAGAGATATTTTTTTTTTATTTATTTTTTTTTTTTAACCTATACTGTCCCACTGCTGGGCAAAGGTCTCCCCCAAAGCTTTCCACCTATCCCGGTCTTTGGCGATGCTCCACCAATCCCTCTCCTGGGCGTCCAGATCATCCTTCCAACGCCTCTTCGGCCGACCTCGCCGTCGCCTTCCGACCTCCGGCACCCATGGGGTGACGATGTTTGCCCACTTCTCGGCTGGCATCCGGCTAACATGACCAGCCCACTCCCATTTGAGCTTCGCTGTTTTGCTCCCTACATCAGCAATGCCTGTCATTGAGCGCAGCATTGTATTCCGCACTCGGTCGATGCGTTTAAGACCGAGAATGCTGCGCTCCATTGCTCTTTGGCAAATCTTGAGTTTAGACTTCTGTGACTCAGTCAATGACCAAGTCTGGGCACCGTAGGTTAGGACGGGCAAGATACACATGTCGATAAGTTGGCGTTTTAGTGATATTGGAAGGTCACCCTTCATGTGTTCCTTCATGGACCAGTAGCTCTTCCAGGCGTTCTCAATGCGACGGTCGATCTCTTTGTCCTGCCTGTTTTCGAAACTCGCTAACTGGCCCAAGTAAATATACTCATCGACATACTGTATAACTTGCCCATCTACCTCGACCCTACGTTTCGTGCTGTTGGTCATTATTTGAGTCTTTGACCGGTTAATTCGAAGTCCAACCTCAAGACTTGCCGTGCTTAGGTCTTGAAGCATTAGTTGCAGTTCTTGGGATGTTGGGGCGAAAAGTATGATGTCGTCAGCAAAACGTAGATTCGTTAAGCGTTTGCCCTCGACGACAATTCCCTTCGTACGCCACGAATCTGCCAGCGCTTTAAAAACTTCTTCCAATTGTAAATAAAATAGGAGAGAGCGGATCGCCCTGCTTCACTCCTTTTTGTATTTTAAATGATGGACCGTTTGTATGAAGTTTAATATTTGCTGTACTATTGTTATATATTAATTTTATTAAATCTATGTAAGTTTTTTCAATTTCTTGATTTTCGAAGGCTTGAAATATAGCAGAATGTTTTAGACTGTCGAACGCTTTTGCGTAATCCACAAAGGCGATGTAAAGAGGTGTGTGAAATTCGGAATATTTTTCTATGATTTGGTTCAAGGTATGGAGGTGGTCTGTAGTAGAGAAGCAGAGTCGGAATCCAGCTTGTTCAGGTGGTTGGTGTTGATCAAGTTTGGCTCTAATACGATTTTGGATGGCTTTGATAAAAGCTTTATACACATGTGACACGAGGCTGATTGGTCTGTAATTGCCTATAGAGGATTTGTCCCCTTTTTTATGAAGAAGAACAATATTTGCGTGGCACATGTGTGTCGGTATCTTACCAGTTTCAAAAATTGTGTTGAACAAATTGGTTATATGCGGGAGCAAGACAGATGATCCTATTTTAAGCGCTTCGGTTGTTATTCCATCCTCTCCTGGACTTCTGTCATACTTCATTGATTTTAAAACGTCATATATTTCTTTTCCCGTGAAGAAAGGTAGTGTATCGGGTTTATTATAATCTATTTCTAGCTGTTCTTTGGACATATCTGAATACAATTCTTTGTAAAAATCTGTGCAAATTTCTATGATTTTATCGCGTCTATTGTGTTTTTTACCATGTTTGTCTTGAAGGCCGTTGATCCATTGTTTACCCCTTGATATACCCTGTTTAGCAGTTCTAAGAGAAGTGTGTTTTTCTATTGCAGTTTTTATTAAATAAAGGTTATATGCCCTAATATCCTGTCTTATATATTTTTATTATACATATAAAATACCTGAACACCCGGAATAAATATTTAGATCGTACAAACATTTATCCCAGGGCGGGAATCGAAACCGCAACCTACGCGTCGCAGTAATCTTCGCATCTTCGCAAACGCTTACGCATCGCATCAGCTATATTTTTATACAAGTATTTTTTTAAAAGGTTGTCTGGAAGTAATCTCTGTCCACGATAAGACCGCTGGTTGCAGGACAGTTCTTTTGTCTGTTACTATGTCAAAATATTTTGTTATCCTTTCTTTGTCCTCAATGAAGATAATTATTTATAGGTATTAATTTATAGATGGAATAGCTACAACCATATTACTATAAAACGATTTCGAAAGGGTTTAAAAAGCCCATTGGCAAGGAAAGGGCGGTTGTTAATTTGGCGAAAGGGGTGTGCCGGAAAAAAGCTCCGGAAATGTAACTATTCATGTACCGAACAACGATAAAACAATAAACTCTAGTTATGACCTACCATTGCATACATTTATATTCCAAATTAGTTTCCGATCGTGACTTCGTTACGTCCCGTTTGTATCCTGTTGATATTTCAAGATAAAAAGTTGTTTCAATAAAACTTTCTTAAACTGCAGTTTAAAAGATATTTCTGTACGTTTCATCACTCACCTGTGGATCCAATGGTCCAGGTACAGAAGCTGAACAAGCGAGCTGGCAGGGAGCCAGGAGCTAGGAGCTAGCACCGGCCGGCGGGCGCTGCAGACGCGGAGAACTTTGATTTATTGCACACCTGTGTATTGATTTGCATATTGCAATGGGGTGGCGGCTGGCAGGCGGCGTGCTCGTCCAAACAGCACGCATGCGTCAGCGTCCAGACGACGGGGTCGCGGCTCATTCATTCACCCCTCGCGGCTATCTATTGCCTATATCGCGACATAGTTATGTTAACATCATAATTACCGAAGGTGAGTTTAGTGTGCATGTGGATTCTAGATCGGATTCGTAGATACGAATCCGACCATGTTCATGTAACACTCAATGTTATACATATATATTATTTTAATTTTATTACTTAAGAATATAGGTAATAACTTAATTGAAAAATTAAAACAATAAATTTTAAATATAACTGCATGTTCACATTTTGTTTTTGTTAGACAAATGTGAATAATATTCATTCAAATCAAAGACGGAAGTCGTGAGGGTAGGTATACAATATAGTCGTAGATCCCATACTTTCGGTGCTGGTAACAAACTCTGTTACGGCAAGGTGGTGATTCTCGTTCTATCGGAATACGGGTCATTTTGATTTAGCAAATCCTTAAGACCCAGCAAGCCGGTTGTGTCGAACGTAGCATAAGTAGGAAAAATAGACAAATTATTTACGTTTGACAATTTAGGAGTTACTGAATGTTTACCCGTTCACTAATTAGGTAAATATTAGTTAATAAATTATTATTGACGTGACAACGTCTTATAATTCGATAGAGCCGGCTGCACGCACGAAAAAACATGACTCATGAAGCGTTCCGGCGTTCCGGCGTTCCGGCGTTCTGAGGCGTTCCATGAAGTGACGTTGTCACGTTCGACTATCGTCAGTAAACCGACTTTACAGACAACCATTTTTTTTTTATTCATCTATGTTGTCCCACTGCTGGGCAAAGGTCTCCCCCCTTTTCCTCCATTCTTTTCTATTAGCCGCCGCTTCCCACCAGGCTCCGTCATAAGTGTCCAAGTCGTCACGCCAACGTTGTCTTGGTCTGTCTCGGTTTCGTCGTCCATCCGCAGGCACCGATTGTGTGACCGTAAAAGAGCGAACCGGGGAGGCAACGCTCCTAAGCCATAGTTATTAATTGATTTAAGGCACTAGACCAGGAAAGATTTCGTCATCGTATCAACTTTACCTATATCAATAAATTGGTCGACTTGACTGTTAGGATCTAATAAGGATATTTGAAGATAAACGAAGAGTTCAATTTAATATGTGCGTGTTTTATTATATCCCTTTTCAAGGAGAATTACTTTTGTGCGACCGATGGCGTGACACACATAACTGCAATCGGATCCCTTTCATACTTCTCGCTTGAGCTCAAAATCGCTGATTCATGCTTACAACTTCATACACAGACAAGGGGGGTATCCTGACAACTGAAATGTTTTTGAACTGTTATTTGATCAAATTGCAGTTCAGTTTTCTTCTTCGTCTTTTATTGATATTTTGAATGATCGGTTTTCATACCGTTTGATAGAATTAACGAAAAATCAGGTAGGTCATGCTCTAATCATGTAGGTCACGAGCTCAACCGCGGCATTGACGTCATTTTTAACAGCTCAGTAACGTCGGTCCACAAAATTGCCACGGAATACTGATGAGTTACTAAGGTAAAATCATCGAAAACTGCAACTGAAAGGATATTCGGTCACGCAAGTTTCCCCCTGCTGGAGCCTCTCAGGATGTATGCACCGAAACTTTTCAAATCGAAAGCCACAATGCAAGATCAGTTTAGCAGCAGTTCTACCTATTTGATGAAGTAAGCCGTCAGTCGAGTGGAAAAGACATCAACGCGCTAGCACACACACGCGCTACGCTCATTCATAATATACTAACTAGCATTTAGTGTATTGTTAGTATTTAACTCTACTCGAGCTACCCACAAAAAATCATGGATTCACCGGTAACTTCTTTATATAATGTATTGTATTAAGTATGTCAATCTTCTAGTACCTACCCATAACACAAGCTCTGCTTAGCTTAGAGCTAGATGATGTTGTGTGGATTGTCTAGTATTATTTATTTATTATTTTTTGGTTGATCAACGTTTCAGAAACCGGCCGTTATAGTAGTTATTAGTGTATGAGACGATTCTAAATGATCTTCGTGGTTTTACGGGTACCTATTTATTTTAGTTATTGCAGCCCTTGCTGTCTGCACTATGAAGGATTCTTCATAGTGTAGACAGCAAGGGCAGATCTAAATCTTACTTGGCCATCAATGACAGAGACATCTAAATTGGCGTCAGTCACAACTCAGTTGGTAGTAACCCTTCCTTCTATGCTGTGGGTCATGGGTTCGATGCTCACCGACTACATTTATGTAATAGTCAATAATAATGTATATTCTGTATCTGTTTTATGTAAACCTAAGTATTGTATTAATCATAAAAGAAGAATAAATACACTTTCACTTGCAGAAAGCAGTAAATATGCAAGAATTATTTTTGCAGCTGCAATGCCGCGCTGCGCAATGCAGCTTGGATTTGCTTTCCCTGTGATGCACTTAGAGTGAGAATGAGTATGAATGTAGTGGTGGTGTGCATGTGTCTATGTGTAGCGTATAAGTATGTACCATCCTTTGTCAGCGGAGTTCAGGCAGGAAATAAATGTTCGTCTACACTTAAGCTGTCAACACAACAGTCAGTTTTATTTATATAACTTATTTAAGAAAACGGGGTGAAGTAAAAATAAAAGAAGAAGAATATACTACACAACATTTATTTTAAAGATCTTGTCGTGTGTTACACGTAGTACATAACAACATAACTAACGGGCTAAGCATGACCCCACCAGCTTTATTTTAACAATAACTGTAGACTGTTGATGCTTAAGTTAATCTCATTTAATTTGGTTTTCTGTGATTATAATAATATTTAGTACTGACGTCACATTACGTAGCGTATGCGCATTCTATTCTACATAACCTAACATCACCATCTTTAAATATAATAGTTTTTTACGTGGCTTAAAGATGTAGCACCTTTGTTGACACGTGATAGGCTTGGCTAGGTAACTACAAGTGCACACTATATCATACCAAGGCTTGTTCACGAGTATAATACAAACGGCGATAAAACCAGTTACCTATCTTGACGACATGACTCATTATAAACTAATACACAATAACAAAACTCTATAAATGTCACTGTATATAAGTACACTCATAATGTTTGGCTGTACTGTAACGTACTCGTAGCACGCTTGTAGCATGCAGGTAGTCTGTCATAGCGAAGTTGGTTAAATAAAGGTCTTTGTGTACAAACCCCTATCTTATAATAAGTTTGCGTTGACATTATGTCACCATTACGTATGGTAATCAAGACAAAGTCTGCGCTAACTTTTTATAAGATACACCGTAGGCTTTAAATTTTGAAACTCTTTTGCTTTATTTTCTAGATTCAAAGCTTTCAAATAATAAAATGTGATTGTGTGAAATCATATATTTGACACATTTTTGAAGTATGATTTTAAAATGTTTGTTAATTAGTTTTCCCATGAGTTCAAGCACGTTAAGAGTTATGTTACCAAAATAAGCATGCACTTCTTTACATAACCGCTTTAGTGCCATGAAACAGTAAGAATTTAACAGGCCTTATTAACTGAAGAGGCAAAATCTCGACCGCATCCTTGAATTGAAATAAATGAATAAAACTAATTTGCAACAACTAAATAAATCTTAAGTAATAGGAACTTAGTATAAAGATCGTTGGATACAAAACTTTAACTACGCCTATTTATCAGTGCTTAATTAATCTCTACATTCCAATATATAATTCTAGGTAACAATAATACCGTTTTAGCTTTAAATATTTTGATTTAATATATTTAATACGTTTTAAGTATCAATACCGTAGTTAGACTACTTAACTGTGTCGCAGCGTAACATTAGTCCTTACAAACATATTCGAGAATAGTTTTCTCAGTTACACACTGACATACCTAATTAAACAAATGCTTAACTAATTACAAAATTAATGTACATGAATAGTTTCTTATAATAAGGGTACCGAACTAGTCCTTAAATAAATTAAGCACGTTGCCAAGAATTTTGCTCTTTTTGCATTTTATTTACTTAATATAAATTAAATAGTATAATTTTCCTGTTACTCATTCAATTTATCTTTGAATTAATGTATTTTTGATTATATACAATTATATTATCAAAACAATTATCAATTAAATCCATAGAGCATCATCTCAAAAATTTTATATAAAGGCCATTTTTAGACAATGAGATCTCTTGCTGAAACTGCAATGGGTGGCTCATTTATTTATTTACAGAATAATCATGACAAAGTATAACAGAAGAAAACATAGCAATAGTATTAGGCCAATAGTGTTTCACGACTAGCACCTAAAGTATTCAATAAAAGTATGATCAGAGTATAATACTCAATAGACAATAAACAAGTACTAGATCAGAAGAATCAAGAATCAAAGATAAGTAATTTACTTTTCAACATAAATACGTAGATATCAATATATAATGGTATTTTATATGAACTCGTACTTTACAATACATTTGGAATACATTCTTTAATATTAAATCAAAAATAAATTTCGTTATACGAATTATAGTTACGAATTCTCAATTATAGTAAGAAATTGTTATTGATCACAATATATATCTTTTATATCATATACATATATTTATATACCTATACACATAGATATTAGGGTATCTTGTAAGTAGGTAAAATCCTTTTTTTTTATAATACCACAGAATTGTAATATGTATGCAAATCACAGTAGTTTAATAGCAATTAAGAAAGCCACTCCTAACTTAATAATAGATGCGTAAACTCCGTAGGTACTTACCTAGCTATAGATACTACGCTAACGTAAAGCTAAGTACTGGAAGATTACATTATGATATACAAATAATTACCCTATATTAATTATCTAGCTGGTGCCCGCAACTTCGTCTTGCTATCGTTATACTCACAACTCGCGTATCTTTGTAAAATTATAGCCTAGCCCCCTCTCTTATAAAAAGTTAGCGTTGACTTTAAGTATCATTACTTCAAACTACAAATTCATTTATTCAATAAAATCACAAGGATCACTTTGAAACGTCTTACATACTAGATGATTCTAGGCGCCAGTTCGTCGCGACCAGTGTCTAGAAGAACTGGCAAGAAACTAGACCTGGATTCTAGCGTTTTTTTCATATGATCCTTCATCATTACGTATGGTAATCAGTACTTCAAGTCTGCGCTAACTTTTATTAGATAGATAGGTATGTGTAATTCCTATGTAACTTCATTATTTTAAAGTTTCATTATAATCCATTCAGTAGTTTTGCGTGAAAGAGTAACAAAGATACATCCACACATCCATCCATACAAACATTTGCCTTTATAATATTAGTAAAATTAACACTAGTTTCATATAATATAGTTACGTGATAAACAATGTGGCTAGGTGGTTAACTGGTTTAATAATATAATTAAAAAATATACAAACACGAATTAGTTAATTTTAAATATTACTATGGCACTAATAACGCTGCAATAAAAAAAATAAAAATAAAAATGATTTAACGTTTTGACATTAGATTTGTGACAATCAAATATTGGTAAAAGATATAAAGTAAGAAATATATTATTTCTTGACATTATGTTTCCGAGTGCGGCTGTAAGACTCCGTTCTAGCATTATAATAAAAAAAAGTGAAAGAAAACAATGGATATGAAAATGCTCTGTGTCATCAGAAAGTCATGATCAGTAGCTCTACCATGAGTTTTTACTATACTATACTCGCTAGCGTCTGTAGTTAAAAAAATGTATGAAGATTTGTACAGCGCCTCTAGCGGATAGTTGGGTACTAAAATTCGTAATACTAATATTGAAGTAACTACTGTTGTAAAGTCAGGCGATTTTACTGTGACAACTCATGGTAGAGACCTGTGCCTCTACCATGAGCTGTCACATACATTTATAACATACATCAAATCTTCATACATTTTTTTAACTACAGACGCCAGCGAGTGTAGTAAATATAGTATAGTATAGTAAAAACTCATGGTAGAGCTACATGAGTTGTCACAGTAAAATCGCCTAACTTTACTACGGTAGTTACGTAAATATTAGAATTTTAGTACCCAACTACCCGCTAGAGGCGCTGTACAAATCTTCATACATTTTTTTAACTACAGACGCTAGCGAGTATAGTATATATAGTACCTATAGTAAAAACTCATGGTAGAGCTACAGATAAGTATATAAATATGGACTAAAGCAACCTTCGTTCCTACTTAATTTTTCCAGAAGTCTAGTCTGACTACAGTTATAAAATACTGAATGATGAATAATTGGAAACATAAGAATCTTTCGTCGAATCGCGTGGCACGCGTGTACCTAAATATGAGTACCTACTTCGTGAGCCTGAACCATATAATGTGATTTGCTATATATCTCTTTTAAAAATGCATGCCATTTACATTTGATACATATATTAACAAGTACTGGAAATCATAATTAAAATAAACACCAACAAAACTTTAATTAGTAACTAGTTACTTACACTAACTTTACCGTTTTTGATAACATGAGATTTTAAAACCTGGAACTCGAATTATATAACCAAGAGCAAAGCCTTGCCAAATCACAATTCTTACGTGAAACTTCTATGATAAGCTCAGTTCTTCGATTTTTAATCTATACAAGTCGAAAGAAAAAAATGCGTTTCTCTTATTATAATCTTCATAGGTACTGCTTATAACGACATACTAAATATCGCAAAAAAATAATTGGTAATGTTATATTTACACAACAGAAAATTGTTCTATTTACATTTTAGAGGTGAGAGGGAACACGCTGTGACGGTGTAGTTTCATCGCGTCAGACTGTTCACGATTTTTTGTACACAATGAAAGAGAGGTTTTACAGCTGTTTACATGTCTAACTTAAATAAAATTAATGGTATTACTTATAAAACTAAATAATATATTTTTTACGTTTGTCTCATGATATTCGCAACCCTCAGATGTAGTTAATTGTTCATAAGGTTGTAACATCCGCGTTGTATGTCCTATCTAAAGTCCATACAATTAAAAATTGGTGCGCACGTCTCAGACGCAGCTCCTTATCCGTCCATCGATATTCTATCCAAGGAACATTGTCGTCAGTGCGACATTGAGCTTTTGGTTTCGTCAGTCTTAATAGAAGCCCCACTTTCTTAACGCGACTTGTCGCGACATCCGCTCGGTGCGACGACCCACACCAGACGAACCGTTGAGGCGACCCGTGCGAGCGATAGGTTCGAAGAACAGCGTCGAACATCAGCTCCCATTTCTGACCGATCTTACAATCGCAAATCAATGCGCGAGCAAAACAACGAGCAAGCGCTTTTTTGCATTTAGACAGGATGCGCGGCGCCCTCGAGGGGCTCCTCGGGCGGCAGGGGGGCGTGCATCGGGTTCGCAATCACGTGCACCGTGGCCGGGGCCCGCGGCAGCCGGCGTCGGAACAAGAAGTCGGCCAGGCTGATGGCGCGTCGGCCCCCCAGCAGGCCCTCGGCACGGGTCTCCCCCGCGCTCCCCGCGCCGCTGCACTTCAGTTCCTTCATGGAGCGGTTCCGTGCGGACGAGTGGCGCGCGCTGAAGGGCTCACCCGCATCCGCCGCGTCCGCCGAGTAGGCACGCGAGAACAGCAGGTCCGCCAGCTGCGGCAGGCCAGGCCCCTCCGCCAGCGAGTGCGGCCGCTCCAGGCGTCGCAGCACGCGGGCGCGCACGGCCGCCGGGCTCACGTCCTCGCTCTCGGGCGGGCCCGCGCCTGCATCCGTCTCCGGCTCTGGCGGTGGCACCGCCGGCACCGGCGGCGCTCGCTCTGACGGCGATGGAAGCAGGTAATCTGGAAGTAGGAAAATGATAGCTGAGCATCGTGCACAAGTACTCCTTCGTGAAGCGCTACAGAAGTAACAGCTACCTGGCGGCACGGAGGGTCGGGACGAGATGCCAGCGGCGTGCGAGAAGGAGGAGCGCCCGGAGCGGCCGGCCTCCTCGTCGGCGCCGCCCTCGTCCAGCGTGGCGAGGCGTGTGGGTGGCGGGCGCGGCGCCGGCGTTGGCACGTAGTAGTAGTCGTCGTCATCGTCGTCATCGTAGTCATCATCGTCGTCATCCATGTAGCGGCGCGGCGGCGGTCGATGACCCCATCCACTGCCGCTCCCACCAGCTCCGCTAGGCCCGGCGCCGCTGCCGCTGGCGCCGCTCCCGCCAGCTCCGTTCGTCGAAGGCCTAGACGTCATCCCCGACGTAGATGGCTGTGGGTTCTACAAAAAAATATTTATTTAGCGCATTCTTTTTGAAATTCACAAAAGTTATTTTTCAGTATTCAGCACTCACGTTGTAAATGTCATCGTAGTTAGCGGGGGCGGGGGCGGGAGCGGGGCGGTCGTAGGTGGAAGGGTCCTCGGTCTCCTCGCCGAGGTCGTCCAGGAAGTAGGTGGTCATGGTGCCCTTGCCCTTGACCTCGATCTCTCCGCGGCAGCGCATCTGATAGCCGCGCGCCTTCAGGATGTCGTGCACCTCCTCCGTCACCTGCGCACACGTCACAAATGCCGAGGTGCTCCTGACTCTGACTTCTGACGGAAGTTGTTCGCAAGATATATTATGCTATGTTTTTTAGAGCAACGTCCCTTCATTTTAAATCATCATTTTAGAAAACTCGAAAGTTTTGAGTACAAAATTATCGAATTTCTAACTGATAAATTAAGTTCCTGCCAAACTCAGTTGCAAATGCGTTTGCACAGTTATTAAGATATGTCGCATTGCTTCACTAGTACTACGGCATTCTGTCGGAGCATATAAATTAAAATATACTGATCCTAAATTCTTAAATTATTATTTACTTATACATAAAATTTTAGTTCCTTAATGAAAAGTTATATTCTCATTGATTAAAAAAATATCACACAAATATATTTCAACACTATTAAAAAAATGCAGTGTCCTTAGATCATATCATATATATTTCGTTTGTTTTTTAATTTGAACCACTTTGACTTTATCTGTTAAAGGTAAAACAAGATACATAATATTTAGGTTTTTATCAATATAAATAATTTTATTGTCTTGGAAATTTCATGAATAAACTATGCATTCAAAACATAATAATTGGTCCTACAATTATGCAAATAAGTCATTAGCAAATAATTCCGACGCAAATATATTAAATACGTATTTAAAATAAAAGGCTATAGATTATGTTTTGATTGAAGCGTGTTGCAATGTCATCTAGAATTGTCTACCATGGGAGATGACATTGCAATTAATAAGATCAAATCGAGCGTTGGTCTTTAGAAGGGATGCGTAGTGTAGGTACTCGTACCTGGATGTGGTCATTGACGCAGGTGGAGTCCATGCGCGAGGCGACGTTCACGGCGTTGCCCCAGATGTCGTACTGCGGTTTGCGCGCGCCGATCACGCCGGCCACCACGGGCCCGATGTTGATACCTACGCAACGACAACCGCATCACGTTTAAGCCATAACACTTAAATTGCATACTACACAAAAACCGAGCAATTTCCACCAGCACGCTACGGTGAATATCCCTCTAGAAACATTCGCAAAAAATTATATCGCAAAGCACACGCGAGCCAGCCGGTAGCGCAGACGCTTGCCCTCTTACCTATCCGGATGCGGAAATTGTTGAAGGAGTGCTCGTTGACGTACTTGATCTGCTTGCGCAGACGTAGTGCGTAGTCCGCCATCGCCGTGACGTGGCGGTAGCCTTCCGTGTCGCGCGTCGCCGCCGTCAGCCCTGTAACACGGCAGGCACGCGGCTCGCATTACTCGTCACTTCGACAATGCGAATACCAAATGCACCACGTACACGATTGCACGAGAGACTGACCTGAAGCCGCCATGTAAGTGGCACCAGTACTTTTGATCTTCTCGATGTACTTGAAGTTCTCCTCGGCGAGAATCTCGTCGAAGTCGGCGATGATCTCGTTGAGCAGGCGCAGGCACTCTACACCTTCGTTGTTGCCCTCCAGCTCCACGTAGAAGTCGCTGAAGTTGGGGATGGTCGCGAACAGCACGCACACCGATTCGCACTGCTCGTGGTACAACTCCTGCTTCGAAGCAAGCGTATATTGTATATGGATGGATTTAAAATATTTACGACACAAGAGCTTTTTCAGATCCTCACAGTTAAACCACTTTGGCACACCACGATAGTATACATTTCCATATAACACTATATAATATGTATATAAATAATTATATATCTTCATATCGTTGCACGTGAGTATATGGCAGAAAAATCTACCAGTTACAGTAGATGAAATTTTACCCTGGACAGATTCTTTGCGGTGTGGATAAGTGCGCTCTGAAAAAGCTCATGTTCCGTTTATCTGCTGTAAGCATTAAAATCCAGCTGAACTAAGTTCAACGCATACTGTCTGCGCAATTGTATTGCGGTTTGTTGAATAAAATGCCAATTGTAGTAAACAATAATTGAACATAAAAAAAATTTGGTGATGAAAATGGGAGGAAAGTTTTGGCCAATTATGAAGTACAATATCTTCGTTACGTATGTGATACTAAAATTTGGAATATTGTTGTTTTGTTGTGGGGTGGTCTCGCAAATATGGCTGAACAAAGTTTGCCGATTTCGCATGCAGTTAGCGAGCCAAGCCACGAATCAGGCAACATTTAGACATTAACATTCAGCGCAGTTCTCTTTGGTTATCTGGAGCTCATGCGTAGTGCTGATAACGATCTAGATTCTTTTCTTCTTGATAACAACTAGTTAGAGCAGGAAACGGCTAAATGGTTTAAGTTCCAAATTTTTTTTGTTGCGTCTTTTATAGTGACGCATATAATAAATAGGTTATGCACATTGATTACATTTTGAAGCGGTAGGTATATAGTAGAAGGTAAAGCATAGGTAGGCATTATTTGGAAGGATCACTTACGTCCCAGGCTAAGTCCTGGGTGGCCGAAGAAACATTTTTAAACGACGTTTGTAAAATATAACATGACAGTGATGGTTGATGATCAGTTAGGTAGGTTATGTGAAATGAAAAGTAATTATTAGTACCAGAAAGTAACATTACACAGTTGTAGATATGTAAATAAAACAGTATGTTGTTCGCCTTACAAATAAACCACGGAGTACTTGGATGTGCGTTATTTCGTATTTAATTTGATTTGGCAATTAAACAATATGACGACCATAAAACTTTGTTTGATACACCTAGTCAAGGTATGAAACCAGGTAAATATGTATGAGGTAGGTATTTGTGAGGAATTCCATCCAGTCTGACATGTGAAAGAATCATGCCTAAACCCTGTACCAGATTGCATCAAGAGCTAATTATCATCAAAATTAATATTTTATTTATACGTGTACTTTGTTAATTTTTAACCGTCTTTTTTAACCGGGTTTAGAAAATTAAAATTAAATAAACATAACATGATTATCAATTTCCTACTTCCGAGTGCTTAGTCCGAGCTTGCATTTTAAAACTTCCTACTCTCGAGTCGAGAGTCGTCTTTCGGATGTCCATACAAATATACAAGGATATCCGAGAGACGACTGTCGGCACGAGAGTAGGGAGTTTTAAAATGCAAGCTCGGACTAAGCCTTCCGCACGTCAACTATTTTGTTCCGATCCCAGCTGTCACCTATTTTCGTGAGTGGACATTGAGCATAAAAATCTTGTTTGTCAAGTAAGCTTTAGCTGAGAAGGCAAACATGATATAAAATAAAATACATTTTTAAATATTTTGAAATGCGGTTAAACATTGAAAAAAATATTGTTGGTAGCGAAAAGGTAAATAAAAATTAGGGCTTTGAGAGTAAATTCAAATTGATGCAAGTTGGTACAGATTCCCATAGCCCATTGGGCATTGTCCTTTGTAGAGAGCTGTCTCATTTCTGCGCCAGAGACCTCGGTGCCGGTTTTCTGGTTGAGTCATTGAAATGGCCCAAGTCCTAGAGGTTGTCGAGTACCTTTTCTGATTTAGGCATAATAAGGTTTATAGCTATCGGTTGAAGTGAAAGGGCCTGGCGTGGCAAGTGTCACTTACATCGATGTTTTTCTCGTTGCTGAGGAAGTGTTGCGCGACGTGCTCTGGCAGTATATTGGCCAGCAGCTTGTGGTTGTACGCCTCTAGGCGCTCCGTCTCCTCCTTCTCGTCTGCAATACACAACTCACGTCACACAAAGGGTGTTTGTTTGTATTACAAAATATACCAGCGACGCTATTGTAAGTGAAATTTGGAAATGTCAACGTGTAATTTGATGGGAATAGACAAAGTTGGTTAGGTTAGCTTCCTACTACTTTCAACATAGCATAGCAACGGCAATAGCGTATGTACTTATTGCGTGTAAATTGAATCTTATAAGCTAGTTACATCATTAGTAGTAGCCCTGGTCCAGTGCATCCACAAATTGTCTAATGTTTCACTGTAATAATAATGTAGGTACCTACTTGAAAACGGTATGTAATTGAAGAAAGAGAAACCCCAAAGAATCAACACATTAGTATGATGTGGTGTTGTCTTTTTATGTATTTCAGTAAGAACCGTTTAAAAAGTAACTAGTGTAGTGTGGCGTGATGTGGTGTGGTTGCATACCGTTAGCCTGCAGTTTCCAGATGAAGTCGAGTCGGTAGCTGCCCTCGCTCTGGTGCGCGTGCAGCACGAGCGCCAGCGCGCCCGCCACGGCCACCACCACGTTGCTCCACAGCTGGCTCCAGTCCATGCCGCACCGGTTCCTATCCGCGAAACCACCACATTATTTACACCACCACATCGGGGATGCTAGAACTGCTACCCAACAACGTTTGGGAATACATTATCAAAATTAAATTATAAGTTCTTGACTTGACCACAACTATGTGACCCCCTCGGGCGCCAAAGCTGAATCGTGACCCCCCCTGGCGCCAAAGCTGGATCCGCCCTTGCTGCCACCAACCCAAAGTCCTTCTCCGTTACTTTAAAGAGTTGGGCTGGCTGGGGTGAGGTTAGCAGGGGGACAATGCACAATACACCCCATTGCAGGACGTCAGTGCAGATCTTATTCCCCCAACCACAATTAGAATTAGACCCTCACTTGTTTGTACTTACACCAGAGTTCAAATTCTTGTTCTTTATTCGACCGGTGTCAAAACATCTCATACTCACTAAAATGTTGAGGTCGGTCCGTTTTATATAAAATCTATCCATTTTTCATGTTTTGATTAAAAAATTGTTCCGAAAACTGACAATGTAGATAATTATGATGACAGCAAAAATGTATTATTGGTCGGGTGCTCTGTGATTATGAAACAGCTTAAATAAATATAATTACAAGCAGCCAACTTACGGTTTTATCGCAGATAGCCAGTAGGTGAGAGTTCTGCCGCCTCTAATATATCGACCCCATGCCAAGTGATCTACTTTCAAATACATAATATACTAACTGTCCCGGCGAACTTCGTACCGCCTTAGGGAGATTTTTTTTTCTGAGAGATTTTTTTTTTTTTTTTCCCTATGAACCTTGTACAGAGTATTAGAAAACTACAAAAAAAATCAGCCAAATCGGTCAAGCTGTTATCATGTCGTGACAACGGAAAACGGGTTTCATTTTTATATATATGAATTCTCACGAGTAATCGAAGAAGCTGTCCTGGTAGTTGTCGCGCGTGTGCAGCGTGACCAGCACGTAGGCCGTCGCCATCAGCACCAGCAGCAGCGTCTTAGCCAGCATTACCAGCACCTGGTGCACCGCGCACGTGATCATGGTCAGCAGCGTCAGCATCATGTAGTACTGGAAGTTAAAATTAACCTGATCAGTCAAATGGTGCTCGTATTTTCTTGCAAGTTTCTTGCCCGTTCATCTAGGCTCTGGTCGCGTGGAACTGGCACCTAGAATCACCTAGTATGTAAGACGATTCTAAATGATCCTTGTGATTTTACTGAATAAAGCAATTTTGACTTTGACTTTGACATTGTTAAAATATATATGTTTTATTTATTGTTTAGCTTACTTTATAACTTTGGATGTAGAAGTAGAGTGACCAAAAAATGGTAGCACTCCGGGAGTGCCGGCAGAAGTGAAAACTTCAATATTAACGTTGTGTTTTCACTTTTAAGTTTTCACTTCAAAAATATAACCACAGTCGTCATAATGACAATGACAATCACAATGACACAGACACATTCGCGCAAGCGCGAATGTGTTTTCACTTTTAAGTTTTCACTTCAAAAATATAACCACAGTCGTCATAATGACAATGACAATCACAATGACACAGACACATTCGCGCAAGCGCGAATGTGTCTGTGTCATTGTGATTGTGTCATGTCATTGTGTCACATTCGCGCAAGCGCGAATGTGACACAACGAAGACAACGAAGACACAGACACATTCGCGCAAGCGCGAATGTGTCTGCGCCACAACACTATTTAATTGTTTGAGTCATACGTCGCGTGACCGCAAGTGTGTTCTTTTGTCGTCTCTTGTTTTACGAGCAATGTATAAAAATTAAATAAGATCTTACGCTTTTTCGACGTCACGTGACCCTGACGCGAGTTTGAAAGTTTTTACCCACCCAGCGCCGCTAAAGAAGTTTTCACTTCAAAAAAAAGAGGGATGGACTGTGTGAACAATGACATGAGTAAGAAAGGACTGAGCACCGAGACGACGTCTGATAGAGGAGAATGGAAGTAGACATGTTTTACCGACACCACACAGCGTGGGACAAGGGTAGGAAGATGCTGGTGACGACTTTATAAAATTTACGCTAATTATTATCAAGATTTAGCATAGATACAGACTAATTTGTAATTTTAATCTATCTTACTTGAATAGATTAGTCAAAGAACGTGCTCTGTTACACATTTATTATCGTTTCTTATTAGAAGGACGTCGCTATTGTGTTTAAGGTTCTAGATTACACTTACACTATATTTCACTTATTTATCACTATATGTATAGGTATATATAGTACTATTTTCAAACTCTTGCAGCCTATAAAAAATATTATAAACATACCTCGTTCATATCATAGGGGCAAAACTTCGGGTCTTGGTGGTAGTGGTTGATGAGGTCTCTTCGCCGCGTCAAATGGTAAACTGCTTCAATCTGTCATTAGCACACATTTTAATATAGTGAACAGTAGAAATCATTTTTGTGTATCAGATGCAGAGGATACCTACTTATACTTATGTAAGACTAGTTGGTACCCGCAACTTCGTACGTCCGTTTCGACGTTTTGAAGAAGTACGAGAAAATCCGGTTTTGTTATTATGGTCTGAATTAAATTTTCTTTAATTTGACATCCAATTTAATCAAAATGTCACCACCAATAAATGATCCTTGTCTTTTTGCTTGATTTTATGTAGTTTAGTGGGTCAAATTGTTTCAAATCAAAGACTTTATTTTCAAAACCTAACCTGTTTTCCGGTACCCAACATGGGCATGTTGGGTACCGGAAAACAAAATAACCAGACGAACTCGGTTTTTGGATTTAGAATTGCTTACTATACCTACCTACAATGAAATCAGCATATTAGGTAGGTACATATGTTTTTCTATATCTTCGTTTGAATTGTCTAATTTCATAATAGTGAAGTAGTGAGACGTTTGTAACACTTATTTTGGCAAAATAAATATCATGTATCTTGTATCTAGTAAAAGTTCGGTTACGACCATTGCCAATTAGGGCTATATTTCACCGGGACGCCATGGCGGCGCAACCAGTCCCCGCCAATAACAAAATGTATACAGCTCTATAGAGAGTTACTCACCTGGTCACGTTTGGTCGCAACCAAAAGTACATTTTGTTGGTAGCGGCGACTGGTTGCGCCGCCATGGTCTCCCGGTGAAATATAGCCCTTCTTCTTGCGTGTCAGTTGGTACACGATAACAACTTCAAACCATGTTCGAATAGAACTTGGCAACTTCTTTTCCCTCGTTTGTGGCGTTGATGAGGTCAAGCCTTGTGCAGGTGGTAGGGCACAAGGGACAAACGATATAGCCCTTAAGTAGAATAGATTGCGCATAGCATTGTGAAAGTGGCGCACACCGGTAACAGCTAGGCACGGCAAAGCAGTGTCTAGTCTGGCTAATCTTTCCAACACGATGCTACAACAAAATACAGTTGTAGCATCGACACGATAAGAAGAAGAATTGTGAAAGACTTACCATGACGACCTGGACCTGCAGCATGACAGCGGTGACTACCACGAGCGACATCACCTGCGCCAGGGTGCGGTTCCCGTGGATGCGTAGCGACACGCGCTGAATGCGTCTCGAGACCCAAACCTGCATCACGTTACATTACAGCATCATACCATGGGATCCCCACAGCGCAAATATTTGTGTAATGGGCGCTATTGTTTGTTCTGTGTCGGGGACTTGGGTGTTACTATGCATTCTATGTATTTTCAAAAGACGTATATAAGTATTCTATCAGCAATCTAGTTTATATATCACAAGCTTTGCTTGGTGTGGAACTAGAGAGTGATGTGTAAGATGTCCGTGAATATTCAATTCTTTTTCTCCCTTCTATTTCATCAAAAACTATGTTGAAGTAAGTAAATGTTGTTTTGAGTCTTATACAGATACACCATAAAAACGATTATGGTTCGGGAGTTATATAATTAGTAGGACTTATTTTCTCTGGAAAAATTGCCATCTACACGATGACATATCGACTATAATATCGACAGTACTTAAGGACCTTTTACCTTGAACTGATAAGATAGCACGAAGAAAGTGGCTGTGAAGATCATAGTGCAACTGACTAGCATCGCGATGAAGCCAATCCATGAGCTGCGGACAGAAAAACTTCGTCAGCGACTATTAAAAAAAACTTTCATCATAATTTAGGTATCTGGGGTATTGTATTGTATGAGTCGTCAAAGAATCATGCCCAAAACCTAGCGAAAAGGTAAATAAAAACTAGACTTTTGAGAGTAAATTGACGCAAGTTGGTACAGATTCCCATAGGAAACTGGGCATTGCCCTTTGAAACTATCGCGGTTTTAAACATAGTTTTCTTTGTAAACGGGTTTTTCCTCTATATATAAAAAAAGAGATGCGGCAAATATACTGTTTATAAACAAAGTTTATTGACAGATAGTCAACTCACTTCAACTTCGTAAAACGAGATAAAAAAAGTTATTTTAAAACCAAATAGTCAATTTATTGTGCAAGTGATCAGGGGGGCTATCCAGCAAGGGGAAACTTGCGTGACCGAATATCCTTTCAGATGCAGTTCAGTTTTCGATGATTTTACTATAGGAACTCATCAGTATTCCGTGGACTGACGTGATTGAGCTTTATAAAATTATGACTGAGCTGTTAAAAATGACGTCAATCCCGCGGTTTGAGCATGGCCTACCTGATTTAAGCATGACCTACCTGATTTGAGCATGGCCTATTTGATTTTTTTCTTAATTATATCAAACGGTATGAAAATCGATAATTCCAAATATCAATAAAAGACGAAGGAGAAAACTAAACTGCAATTTGATCAAATAACAGTTCAAAAACATTTCAGTTTTCAGGATACCCCCCCAGATGATTTTGTTATAACTTACATGTCAAAAGCGATGAGCTGGATGAGCGTGATCGCGAAGTAGATGATCAGCGAGCATATGAAGTACACCTTCAGCATACGGTCCCGTTCCAGCGTGTACTTGAAACAAAGTAAACAATCGCACTCTTACTGTACCTCTACCATGAGTTGTCACAGTAAAATCGCCTGACTTTACTACAGTAGTTACGTCAATATTAGTATTACGAATTTTAGTACCCAACTATCCGCTAGAGGCGCTGTACAAATCTTAATACATGTTTTTAACTACAGACGCTAGCGAGTGTAGTTTATGTAGTATAGTAAAAACTCATGGTGGAGCTACTGAAAGGTTCCAGGTTCTGTTGTAGACTTACTTATTACTGGATCTTCATAAAATATTCCTTAACTTAAATCTATTTCAGAGTATTTTTTTTCCAGCTAAGCAACCTTTTTGTGTCACAGAAAACCATTCGATGGATGGACACAGGATACTTTAGACTTTCGAGCATAAAACTCGAGAGTAGAATGAATAAGACTGATATTTGATTAATATTATAAACTTTATTAATAACCAAGAGTATTGATATAAAATCAGTAACAAATTTTAAATAATTTACTATTGTTTTTTTTTAATTGTATACGTTGGGTATTTAGGATAATCAAAATGAGTGGAACAGTGTCACGTCACGTAACACGTAGGTACCCCAGAGTCGGGAGCCAGTAATTGCGCGTAATCTCATTAGCGGCGGCTTTGCGACTAATCGTCGGCGGAATATTACGACAGCAGGCACTAGTACTACCCAAATTGGAGGGTAAATGGATGTCGCGAACAAAGGGATTAGCGACGCGCCGAGGTGCCTCAAGAAAAAATGAAATTGTTTTAATTAGCTGTCAAGTTTCCAAAAGCTTTCATGTAGCTTCACGCAAATTCAATTTCTTTCGTATTATTTTAATGGAGTTTTTAAAGAATACTGTTGGATATCGAGCGAAACAAAAAACAGCGCACAGGTTGACAAAGTTTGTGAAAATTCGACACGGTTCGCCTTCGATCTTGGTCCGAGAGCTCGCTGCGGGGTTACAATGTATTCACACGCATTCTATTTTATAATTGCGACTTAGAGCGATGTAGGTAAAACATTCATTCTTCATACCAACTAGGTCGCTAAATATATGTATACGCATCGCGTAAACTAATGTCGCACACGCTCCGCTTCTCATTAGCTAAAACCGTTTCATATAGATATACCAAATAAAATAAACTTTAAAGAGACACTAGCCACTTTAAACAACCATGGCCATTTTATTTATGAGCAATAAAAAATTAAATAATAATGTTCTTTTGTTCATCTAACTAAATCTTATGACTTACGATTTTTCTTTAGCACTATCGGACTAGCTTATGATAGAATTATGTTCAGAGGGATTAGTCCGAGTGTGCATTTTAAAAGTCCCTACTCTCGAACCGAGAGTCGTCTCTCGGATATCCATACAAAAATATCCGGGATATCCGGGATATCCGGGAGACAACTCTCGGATCCAGAGTAGGGACTTTTAAAACGCACACTCGGACTAAGCCCCCAATCCTGTCCATCCAAAGGTCGCTGTTAGCGATAAGGCCACCTTTTGAACAACTTGCTTTTTTCTATTTAAAAGTATGTGGTAATAAACAGTAATCATAAGTAGTTTTTTTTATATAAGTACCTTGTTCTCGATGTCACAGTCCTTGAAGATGAGCAGGAACGGGTAGCAGTGCTCGGCTCGCAGTCGGTCGATGGAGCGCGCGTCGATGGCTTTCATCAGGTAGTCGTTCACTTCATCCTCTGGCTTCTTCTTCTCCTGAATGGGGTCCACTCTGAAACACCAGTACCTTACCATGAGTTGTCACAGTAAAATCGCCTGACTTACTACAGTAGTTACGTAAATATTAGTATTACGAATTTTAATACCCAACTATCCGCTAGAGGCGCTGTACAAATATTCATACATTTTTTTAACTACAGACGCTAGCGAGTATAGTATACATATATAGTATAGTAAAAACTCATGGTAGAACTACAGAACAATTAACTTGAATTGTATAGTAAATGAAACAAAAAGCCAGCGTAGAGACTGCGTATCAATGAGCAGTGTTAATAACTAGTAAGTAAATATATTATTAAAGTTTCGCGTGATTATTATTGGTATGTCTGTAGTACTACCTTCTGGTTTTCAATGGTTATTCCATGAAGCATCGCGGAGAGAGAGTTTCAGTATCTCTACCATGAGATGTCACAGTAAAATCGCCTGTCTTTACTACAGTAGTTACGTCAATATTAGTATTACGAATTTTAGTACCCAACTATCCGCAAGAGGCGCTGTACAAATCTTCATACATTTTTTTAACTACAGACGCTAGCGAATGTAGTCAATATAGTACATATAGTAAAAACTCATGGTAGAGCTACTGTGTTCCGTTTCGGTTTAACGGTTTAGCTCGTGGCAATATAAAACAAGTAATTGTCAATAAAAATCTGTTTGCCAGCCCCGTAAAGAAAAGCTGTGTTCATAAAAACCTTTACAAATGTACCTAATAAGCCAGTTTTGGGTCGGAAAACTTTTTGACGTGACAACGTCTTATAATTCGATAGAGCCGGCTGCACGCACGAAAAAACATGACTCATGAAGCGTTCCGGCGTTCCGGCGTTCTGAGGCGTTCCAAGATAAGATAAGATAAGATACGATTGACGTTGTCACGTTCAACTATCGTCAGTAAACCGACTTTACAGACAACCATTTTTTTTTTTTTTGACGTGACAACGTCTTATAATTCGATAGAGCCGGCTGCACGCACGAAAAAACATGACTCATGAAGCGTTCCGGCGTTCCGGCGTTCTGAGGCGTTCCAAGATAAGATAAGATAAGATACGATTGACGTTGTCACGTTCAACTATCGTCAGTAAACCGACTTTACAGACAACCATTTTTTATAAGATTACCCAACACGAGTTTACTCTTTACTATTAAAGAGTATGTATGCATAGGCAGTGTTCCCATTATAATAGGGTGCCACAGTGAGTAATAAAACAGACAACAAGTTTATTAATAATAAATAAAGACTAGTCAGTACATTCTAGATGTATATTATATCTGTAAATATTGTATATAACTGCTTATTTTATATGTTAAGTTTTTATATTGTGAATAAAACCAGTAGGTCAATATTTTGCCAAAAATTTAATGCAACAAATTATGTGGTATTTTAAAGGTAGATAGCTGCTTAGATAAGGTTGCTATTGTTCATCCTAATGCCTTGATCACACGTACCGAGTAAACCGGCGAGACAGTGACGTATTTGAGATACACTGCGCGTCGACATCAGTTTTACTGTTGAACGTTGCAGCGTTAGCGCGCAGTGTATCTTAAGGTGCGACAAGGCGGTGCGGAGTGCGTTCCGATTGTCTCTAATGAGCTGTGACTTTAAGAGTTGGTTGATGCCTGCCTTATAGTATAGAAAGAGAGGAACAGAGAGAGGTACTAACTTGGAGGAGTGCTTGCCGTGCTGCGAGCCGTGGCCCATAACGCGCATCTCCTTGGACACGTTGGCGCCGTTGATGTTCATCCCGTGGTGAGGCCTCTTGTCCTGCACACAACATACTATTGACACTGCTGTTCTGGTTCCGCAACAATCAAATAATAATGCAACTTCACAGAAAGATTATTTTAAATCGTCTTATACCTATACCTATACTATCGGTCTACCTTATAAAAAGAAGCGCAGACATGATGTCTTGATTACCGCAAGGGTGACATAATGTCAACGCTAACTTTTTAAAGTTCCTAGACTAACCCCCCTAGGGTTAGTCTAGGAAATATAAGTGATAATTATGACTGGTGGACTTACTACTCGACTGGTGTCGTCCGGCACGATGAGGAAGGTCTCGATGTCGTTGTCCTTGAGGTAGGCGTTGCGTAGTTGGCCGTGCCCGGGCTCCACCTTGTACTCGTCGCCGAGGCAATCCAGCGTCTCACGCGTTATGTGTACGCGCCTATAAAACAATGCAATAAGTAAGTAAGTACTATAAGCTCCTAGTACTTCCTAGTAGCACCATAAATATTTGAAGGACAGCAGGGTCTACAACACAAGTAATTTTGACTTAAAACAATGCAATAAGTAAGTAAGTACTATAAGTTCCTAGTGCTTCCAAGTAGCACCATAAATGTTAGAAAGACAGCAGGGTCTACAGCACAAGTTATTTTGACTTAGCATAGGATATGCTTATGCTTAATCAATTAAAGAAGCCGATGAACCCTTATTGTACCTATAAGTACCTGTAGATTACAAGTGCTTGGATGTGAAATAAATAAAATTTTCATATCTATGATCCCCATGCGTTTAGACATACATCGCTCGAGGCCCGCGTCGAACAGTTCCAAAAATTAGTCTACTCTAGAAACATGTAGATCACTCTCTCTCGCAAGCATACAGGTAATATCGGAGAATAACGGGGAATATCGACACGAAGAAGAAAAAGACAGGTAATCAGTCTCAAGCAGCTTTTTGTGAAAGCTACCGTCAGTTAGACAATGTGCTCACCCGGCGATGCCTCCGCTCTCCATGCAGTTGGCGAGTGTGACGTCATTGGACCAGACGTCGAACTGCCACTTGCGCAGTCCGAGCACGACGCAGTGCACGCGCCCCGTGTGGATGCCCACGCGCATATTCACGTTCACGGCCATCACTTCGCGGACTAACCTGCAACACATCATGATATAACTAGATCACTAGCTGAAACCCACGATAATAACCCATTCGTACGCAAGGACCAAAATATCTGTCAGCACTTTAAGATGATCCTTATAACGTACGGCTGCTTTTGGTTTAAGTCTTTAATTGAAATAATCTCTCATGTTTTGATCCGGAAAACAGTCTTCTAAACTGTATAAGTTTCATCTAAATCTGTCCTGTGGATAAGGCGTGATGTTCTTACAAACAAACAGACAAACTAGCATACATTCAGAATAGTTAAGTAGATAGAGATGTGTTTACGTAGAGGCATGAACTTACGCAATAGCGTCTATCATGTCGAGGCCCATCTCGACGCAGCAACGTGCGTGGTCGTCGCGTGCCTCGGGCAGCCCCGACACGCAGTAGTAACAGTCGCCGAGCAACTTGATGCGCAGACAGTGGTGCTCGGCGGCGAGTCTGTCAAACCTACACACAAAGAATTTTTTTTGTTATTTTGAAACTGTTTTCATGGTCGCACAAATAACGCACCATTTTGGTATTTATTTCAAATTCCTTTTGGTGATTTGAAACTGACGCCACTGAAAACTAATTTTACGACATAAAATACTGTAAAATTATAATAATGTTCATTTTTTTAACTTCAGTCTCGTTAATCTACAATAGAAAGTTAAACTTTTATGCGTTTCAAATAAGGTGGACGTGTTAATTTTCCTTCAATGTTAATGGATAAAGTTAAATCTGCGTCGCAAACTCCTCGGGACATTTTCCCTTTATTGAATATTAACTTTGAGCTCGCGATAAATTATTTAAAGGAAAATTGTCCATTAAACCTTTTGTGAATAAAGAAGAGTGTGAATTAGGAAAGTAGAGCTGGTGGGAGAGTAGAGTCGAGTGGTTTGGTTAATGGCGCGCCGTAAGCACGCGGCCGTGCGTGACGTCACGTCACGCGACTCCTCCGGCGAGCCTCCACTTTAATATTCAAGAGGTTTGCACCTTGTTTGCACAGATTTCTTTTATACCCTTTTCGGGGTTTAATAACATTTCATTTTATAAACTTTTAGCTATGACTAGATTATGATTTTACTTGACTTAACATTAAATAGATAATATGAAACAGGTACCTAGTTATTTTTATTGCATTCCAGCATTTTCAAGTAAGATAAAGTAGATACTAAAAGCGCTTTGCAAACCTTCCGAGATTATTAAGTTAATTACTTCCTGACTGCAACGCTATGCACTGGATATACCTACTGCTATAAAGCTGGTCGACTTTACGATCTCGTAGAGCACCTGTCAGGGAGTTTGCAGGGAGTTTTTATTGCCACATATAAATCAAGCGTTTATCAATTACTACTCAGTTAAAGTCAAAGTCAAAATTACTTTTTTCAATTAAATCACAAGGATCACTTTGAAACGTTTAACATACTAGATGATTCTAGGCGCCAGTTCGTCGCGACCAAAGCCTAGAACTGGCAAGAAACTAGATCTGGGTCCTAGCGTTTTTTTATATGATCCTTCTTACAATTTTTAAATACAATACTGTCAATTTTAACAAGATAACGTTGAAACGTGTCTTTTTAAGCGCACTCTACACTCGCCCGCGATTCTCGCCGTGAACTTCGCGTTTAAATGTGTCTCTCCACACTCGCGAAGCCTCGCAGTCGTGAACCAAGCAAACCTTTGTCGCGGTACAAAAAACCGACACGAATGGGGCACGGCGCGAAACGTGAACGTGAACGCGCGAAGCGTGAACGTGAACGCACGAAACCATCTACACACGCGTTTCGCGGCTTTCGCGCCCTTTTCGCCGCGAGTGTAGAGCGCGCTTTACAGTCAGCGTTGGTGTGAAGAGACGATGCAGCGGTGCCGAGTGTCGACCGTGACGGCGGCGGTGCCGTGAATTGTGATGGATGGCCCGACCGAAGTCACCATCGCGGCACCAGTTCATCATCGCGGAAATGATAAATTCGCTTGTTTGCGAAGAGGGCTTCCCGGGATTACTAATGGCACGTTGTGAAATATTGCAGGCGGCTGCGAGCCGAAGCCCATTATATATTAACAACTTTTCAATTTTCGATGGCTTTGCAAACGACGACACGATGGCGTTTTGCTCACAAAACATTATTTGTGCGTTGACAATACGAATATTTCCTGTGAATATAATTAAAAACGGCGCTGGCAATCCAAAACATGATTGTTTGCTCAGCCAGTTTGTAAACAATTCATTTATCAAATAAAATAGAATAGAAAAAATCTTTTTAAATTTTTTGAAAATTGTTTTTCAATTGAAATAGTTTGAACAGCAGACTACACAGCTAATTAATATGTTAGCCCTTTTTCATATAACTTCGTCGTTTGTTCTTATTTGTATTATACAAATTGAACAAGCAATCGTCAATATACATTTTTAAATATTTCTCTTTAAAAACTAGTTATAACTTAAACAAATTTATATGCAACAAATGAAAAAATTATCATCAACATTGATTCATAATACGTGGAGAAATTAAACGCGTTAACATAGTTAAACTAGTACAAGAGTAAATACATTTTTTTTTAATTAAAATCTTATGACGACTTCCGGTAGCCTTCCGCTTGCAGGTTTCTGTACTTATTGTTTATAATTAAATTAGTTTCTGTCTTTTATGCTGCGGAAGTGCTCTTTAAGTTAAGAAAATGGTTTTCATTTTCAATAGCAACTTTCAGTGGCATATTATTTGTAAAATAATAGGTAGGTATGTATATTTTAATATACTAATACTAAAACCGGGTCTGAAAATAGTGCCTTGACTATATTTTATTTAAGAATGAAATACAAAACTTCACCGTTGCTTGTAAGCGTGTATTGGTCAAATAAACCAACTATCAAAAAATAGTATTTTTTAAGTTGAAAAATTTTTCAATAAGAAAAACTATTGTCACAATTTTTTTTGTAATTAACTTACCTAGCAAACAGTTCGTTGAGTAGTCTAACCAGTTCCTCAGCGGTACATTGATCTGAGAGAGACGTGAACCCACATATGTCTGCGAATAGTATGCTGAAAAAAAACGAATCAATCAGTACACCTTAACGAATTGTGATCTTTATGATTACAATGTCGTGCAAGATGAAATAATAGTTTGTACATGACATGAATATAAATATTAATAAATACGTTCCAATACGTGAGTCTTGTTGCAGCGGATGGAAACTTTTTCTTTGCTAAACTGCATGAGTCCCACTCACGCATTTACAGAATGTCTGACTAAAACAATTTTAGTTCAAACTTAATTTCCTTGACTGAATGCCGCATAGTGATAGAAATAAAGTTACACCGCCTCTTAAAACAAAAAGTGTACCATTAACGGCTGGTTTCTCGAACGATGATCAACGATAAAATCAAATAATTACTATGTGTCAAACTCGGATCAATCGTGATTTTGGTTTCCAGAAACCGGCCGTTAGTCGTTTAAATTTACAGAATACAGACCCGATGCATTTTTCAAAAAAACTTACCAAACCTTCTACATATATTTAAAAAGGTATTGTGCGCAAAAATGTCCGGTACAGTCACACATAAACCCTTGAGTAGATCGTCAAACATCCCTTCATCAAATAAGCATGAAACCAAAGACGGAACGTTACTTTAGAGCTTTGTGTTACCAAAGTCTAAACCCTTTGGTAAATCTGACTCAAAAGTTAAAGTGCACCATACATTTTAAGCTTTCAAACTGCAGACTAAGTAAGCCATTTCACTCGAGCGCAAAGTGACGAGCTCTTCATTGCGGTGAGCAAATGCACACACAAATATTGAACTTTATTTAATTTTAATAATATCACCATTGGTCTTCTTTATTCTTTATTGTAGGTACACACAGAAAAAACTACAGAAACACAGGAAACTTAAATAGGACATATACAAAGGTGAGCTTAACCCTAAATAGAGTTCAGAGTTGGTTTAGATATTAGTTTAGATGTTTTATCAGAGTCTACTTTTTTTTTAATTTGTTGAATGCTTGAGAACGTATTAAATTACAAAAATAGTTCTATGCAGGTGCTCGTGTCTATGAGTTGTGAGAACTCTTTGGATAAAGACGAGGGTTTTGCTTGTGAAACTGTGTTGGTGATGATGACCACTATTGAATATATTTATGTGCTATAAAACAGGACGGCCCGTCAATCAACAAAACAAAAAACTGATATCGCATCAACAACAAAACTGAAGAAATAACGAAATAAAATTAGTACATATTCGAATGTAGAGCCTGTTGCGCAAATCACGGGAATTGAAACAACAAAGCCTCTTCGCATCTCATCAGAGATTATGGGATTTTATCCAAATCGTAAATCTTGTGAAATCCATTGCGGGCCCAAATGGAGTAATACTGTTCAAGACGGGCCTTGTCGTGTAAGCAATACTGTTGAATAATGAACTGGTTACATACGAGTTGCTACCCCCAGCTACTGCACTTGTGTACTTGCATGACTAAACCGAATCATTTCGCTCAGTCTCAAAAAAAAATATTGGATTTTTTTATTTAAAAATGTTATAAATATGTCCTAGGATGCTAGCTTCTTATTTGCATGACATGATAGTGATAATGATAAACATAGGTTGATGACACAACGTTTGTTCTTGGTGGGGATTGAATCTACAGTCGGAACTCGGAAAGCAGAACTATGAGCCGTTGATCGTGTGATCGTATCAGGGTGGGTTTACACCAAACGAGCGAATGCTCATTCTATCCCCACTACGTCAAATTCTTCTAGTGTAAACAGGCGTAGAGCATTCTTTCGTTGTTCTTAGTGCGTTCGCAAAGATTCTATAGAATATTCTAAGAATGCTCGCTCGCTTGATGTAAACGGCGCAAGAGCGCGCGAACTGTTGCTTGGAGCATTCTATCGTGTTCGGACGCGCTCGCTCCACGAGCGAGCGCGTCCGAACGTTCTAGCTCTAGCTCTGTGTTCGTTTGGTGTAAATGGATACCTCTAGTTTTCGTTTACACTAAAAGAATAGGAAAGAATGCTCTTGTTCTGGCTCTAGCTCTATGTTCGTTTGGTGTAAACCCACCTTTACACGTATTATTGACAGGCATCACATGTCAATAATACGTGTGATACTATCACACGGCGATTTCACAGCAGTAACTGACTAGGCCAGTTTACATGCCCACTCGCATTGTGTAACGAAGCCATTATACACACATACATGCCAGCATAATGGGAATTGATTGAATCATTCGGATGTATAATCGACCGCGCAATGGGGCGGAAATGGAATCAGTTTGCATTGACGCCAAACTGACAGGGGGTTGTTGCGTCACCCAGCTTCCTCTGTGACTGGCTTGGATGTCACTCACAGATTACTCAAACCTGATAAGTTTGAGTGTAGATAATAATACTTGACCTAATAATGATTTACTCGAACCACGGTAGGTATTACTGTAAGGTCAAGGTAAGCAGTGTTAGAATGTATGTTACGCTTATTTTAACGGAAACAACGTTACGGAAGCTTCTACATATTTCCATCGCCCTGATTGTCCGAAAGGCTCATTATCCGCGATCGTTCTACCGCGAAATTAAATACCAAAGCCGCCATACTAATTACTACATCGTCTGTGGACGTTTACGGCCTATATATACGTAACATTTGAAAGACACCCGGCGACAGCGGCCCCATCACAACTTAACGATACGCCCACACAATTGTATCTCAAATGCTGAGTATCCACTGGTGTTTCAAGGGCTGCTGAGTACCTGCCACTCCGAAAGGTCCCTTCTAATGTACAGTAAGTACGTGTTCAGAAATCTGACTGTGTCTTCATTATATCTAGTAAACTGATTTGGATCAGTTGAACTATTTAAAGATCGTTTGCAACGGTCTGTAGATAGCTCAACTGTTTCTTATGTATTTTGTATGTCAGTGTACATTTTGTAAATACTGTATAGCCGTAAGTTTGTTTGTGAATAAATAAATAAATGTAGTAAATAAATGATAATTTTGAGAGACGACCATGATCTTCCCTCAACCATTGTTAATTAAAGTATATGTTAATTATATATCTACACATTTGCTCTGAAACACTCAGACTCAAGTTCAGAAAAGAAAAATAGAGATGAAAATGTATCATGTTAATTAATCAATTTTTGATTTTTCAGTAAATATAACTGCTTATCTGAAATGAATGTAACAAGTGATGTTTTTGTGAAAGGTCTCCCGGCTCCGTGCAATCTCCGGTAGCGGCGGCGCAGGCCACGGAGCAAGCTGTTGATTTCCCAGACGTACTCGAGATCGACGGCAAATATACCACAACACAGTTCCCAGCACCCGCGCACAGTTTATCATATTTTGATAAGAAACGATACGGTCTCCCGCCGCTGCGAGATCCTTTCTAATATTTGTATTTTATTTCTAAAGTAAATATACATGTAAATAAGTACTTTTGAGTTAAAATAACAGCTGAATTAATCTAGTGTTTCAAACGATATAAAGAATCTGCGATACAAAATTTCTTTGTGTTTAATTTCGAGAAAAGAGAAACCTTTGTTCATTTAGTTAGGTAAGTATAACGGAACACACAAAAAAGTTACTTGAGCGCACCTAATTGGTTTTAAAATCGATACAAGTATCAACTTCTTTAGCTAAACTCCATAAAAAGCTTTTAAATTGTTCACCACAATGTTTATCGGTGAATTAAGCGATATAAAAAGAATCAACTCAAAGACTGAGCGGCTTTCGCTTACGACACCGCGCGTAATCCGTCGACGAATGAATAGGGCTCTCGCGAGCGTAAGTCGCTTACAAGTTCTCCAAAGGGACACACCAATTTGAATCAACGTCTGCGAGGGGAGCGATACGTGTTCAACAAATCACGGCTTTCACTACAGTTTACTTATAAGTGAAGCACGGATTTGTATCAATACTATCTTTACATTCTATTATTTATTTATTGAGTATTTTTGCAAAAATTAAATAGCTTAAAGCTGCAATAGCAGATGCAAACACGTTTATGTATTCACTATTCATTTGTGTGCTTTAAATAAATTCAATGTACCTACTCTTTCCACTTTCCAGTTTTGTAAAGGTAGCGCGAGACGTCTCTTTAAACCTTGTCTGCGTTCCTTTCCAAATCGCGATCTAAGTATCTGCACTAAAGAGGATGAGAATGCAGCCACAAGTGGTGCTGTAGAGCTGGCAAAACACCTTTCTAAACTACAGGTTTTATTACTAAACCTTTTGGGCAACCGCTCTCTTATCTACATTCCTAATCAGTTAGAATCAGTCAATTAGATTTAAGATAACATATTAGCCTAACATTAAAATTAGTGAGAGAAATAAATAAATAAATACTGTACGGTCCACTCACCTCACGTTCTCGTACCGCTGTATATAGATCTTATGGAACTGTTCTTCTCTCGGTTTGGAGGCGATGTCAGCCTTCATTTCCATTGCCACGTGACGGGGCAGGACCGAGAGAAGTAGGCGTTCCTGAAACAATCACACCATTTTATCCTCTGCTAGAACTAAATTCTAATTCAAAAATATCAAAAATATTTATATATAAAAATGAAATCCATTTTCCGTTGTCACGACATAGCATGAAAACGACTTGACGGATTTGGTTGATTATTTTCTAATACTCTGTACAAGGTTCTTACGGAAAAAAAAATGAAAATCTCTCAGAAAAAAAAAATCTCTCTAAGGCGGTACGAAGTTCGTCGAGACAGCTAGTATTAAATAATAACCATAAGATAACAGTAACAAAAAGTTTTTAACATTTGGTTTATACAATTTGAGAATCATAAACAATTAAGTCTTTTGTATATTTGAAAGAAAATTATTATCAACACCCGTGTGCTACGGTATTCGCTACGCGGCTACGTGTTAAGAGCTACGCTTTGAACTACAAGCTGTTACCCGCAACTTTGTACGCTTAAATGATATTTTTTCGAAATATTTAATACTAGTAAGTAATTTAATAGTAGCATAAAAGTTGTTTTTATAGTTTGTTACTCTGTGTGTTCTCAATATATATATTATAATTCTATATAATATAATAGTAGACTCTTTATGTATCGTTATAGTGTAAATAATTAAAGGGACCTGCATTTTTCAAGAAGTATCTCTCATGGCCTACATCTTTATTACCTTTGATTTATTATTTTATAAGTAAATATTACAGTTCAAATGAAAGGTTTGAGCGAAAAAGTCGTTGATATCATATAAACCTTTTGAAGTAGATATTAAACACAATGAATGAGGACATATTTTTCTGGGTTGTTATAATATTATTTTTAAAACATATCTATAAAAATGTTATACACAAATCAGAGTTATACAGGCTCAGTGCTCCAAGTACGAGTTTGTGCACACACGGATCGTAGAGACGCAATCTCCTTACTACTTGGGGTACAGGTCCACAAACAACACTAACGAGTTCCGAAAATAAATCAGACGTCAAATTCAATAATAATAATAACATTTTTTATTAGTGTCTGAGGTGGAATGTACGAAAAATCCTTTATATCTCAAACAAGCCCAGCTTAGTTCAGCTCAGCTACTTTCACCTTTCTTATTTGCTGATTTGATTAGGGAAACATTAATAAATGAAATTAATATAAAAAAAAACAATTGTTTTGTTGTTTTTTCTAATTTAATAAACTAATCTTTAAATACGTGCGTATCAACTTTATTACCTTGACAGGCATAACAGCTTAGTCGCTAGTAGCTTTGCCTTCCATGCTGTGAGTCGTGGGTTTGATTCCCTCTCAGAGTAAAATGTTTGTGTGATGAACATAAATATTTTGTTCTGTGTCTGGGTGTAACTATAAATTCTATGTATGTATTTACAAAAAAAAAAGTATATAACTATTCTATCAGCAATTTAGTACCCATAGTACAGCTTTGCTTAGTTTGGGACTAGAGTGTGATGTGTGAGATGTCCAATTTTTATTTATTTCATTTATTACCTAGATTCTAAACCAAGAGTCGAAATATATACACCACCTAAAGTTACTACGTAGCTTAGTCTAACTCAAACTTACGGCCGGTTTCTCGAACGATGATTACTCATAATTACTATGTGTCAAATTAGGATCAATCGTGATTTGGGTTTCCAGAAAACGGCCGTTAGTATTCTATCTCGAGAGACGAGCCTCTTGTGGTCACGACATATGTGTATCTCATAAAGTACATCGACGTAACTACTCCGGGCATGCACCGAGACTAATTGAATCAATTCGATTGTTCCACGTACACGTACCTACGTAATACGTAACACGTAGATTGAACTGCAACTTAAATTACTAATCGTACTGCACAAGCCACAATGTAATTGCTTTCTGCAGAAACCAGAAACTTGTAACAGTACTAAGTAACTAAGTAACAGTTTCTGGGGCATTCAAGTTGAATCTCATTCTGTAATGAGCAAATGAAGCTTAAATAATGTCTCAAACTAACTTGTTCGCGAAATACACAAAGTATTCTATATATACTAGATGTTTTTAAATAGAAATGAAGTGAAAGAATTGGCGCACGAAAATTACAAAATATGGTAGTCTATATAGTAGTATGGCACTTAATATTCGGTCGGTTTGGATTAAGAACTAGCGTAGCATCCTACTAGTCTGTGAAGTAAGACAAGCCTAGCTTTTTGGCTTGTATGCATCAACCGCCATTGTTATAAATCTATTTTATTAATGATAAATATATAACTTCTGAATGGGTAGTAATCAGACATGGTTCGACCGCCCGCTGCTTAAGTAGATATTTCCATGGCTCCCGACGGCGACGGGACCGGCCGACAGAAGGTCATCTCGTCACTCGCGGCGTGGGAGTCTACCTGTACTTGGACAGATCTATAGCAATGTTGAATTTATCATCTTCAAGAAACCTATTTCTTCACTCAGAGGATTTCAATACAGCGATAGGCAAAACAAAAGCGTTTGTAAGCAAAATTTCAACATGATGTGTTGAGGTTTATAAATAAAAACGTCTCGAACTTTGAACAATAACCCCAACATTGAAATTATTAGCTTTTTTGCTTTTCTACCATCACTGGTTTAAAATAACTCTGCACGTTGCGATGGTGCCTTGTCACGTATTCTGACATTCATCTCGAAGAAAAAACGTTTTAAATAGCAGTCGGATTAACACTGTAATGACAAGTCGATGATACTGCATTGGTGGCGATCGCAGGCAATATGTAGCTGCTACAGGGTTCTAGTAACACTAAGACTCAAGATAATTTATATTATATTACTAGCTGTCCCGGCAAACTTCGTACCGCCTTAGCGTTAATTTGATGCACTACTAAGTATATATATTTATTTGTTTTAAATTGAATGACGTTGACATTCGTAACGCGCTTTTTTTAAAATATGCAAAATTAAATGTATATTTTTCAATCTTTCTGAGAGATTTTTTCAATATTTTTTTCCGTAAGAACCTTGTACAGAGTATTAGAAAACTACAAAAAAAAAATCGGCCAAATCGGTCAAGCCGTTTTCATGCTATGACGTGACAACGGAAAACGGGTTTAAGATGGATAATTTATTAAGATTTTCTGCAAAAGGGTTCGTGTCGCTTTTACAATTATTGATAATTGCAATTCAATCAAATAATCATGTTATCAATCAAAACTATTAAAACTATACTTAATTAAAATTATAATATGTACCTACTAGATCTGTCTAAAATTTTTGCACACCATTTTAATTTGGTAAAAATATGTGAACATACTTCCCACTATGACATCTTGTATCTTACACCCGTATTCACAAACATTACTGTGAGGTCTCATAGTGTGCACGTGCGCACAGGGCTAGCGAAACCAATCCAGAAACAATACTTAGGTGTCAGAGCGCACTATGTGTCCGTCAAAATGAACGCACAGCTAAGGAAGCGGGCTAGCTACTTTAGACAACGCATAGTGTAAATGGTAGAGCTGTCAGTAATTACAAGTGAGGTTATTATTTGTATTGTTTCCAAATACTAAGGGTTGATTTTCTAATATAAAATGGATTATAGCAGTGAAGAAGAATTTGACAACTATATTCAGGATAGATTATTCGAACAAAGGACATTAATTACTAGAAAAGTGGTACGCGACTTCCAAAATCCTTTCGATTATTATAGTTCGGAAGAATTTCGAAGACGTTATAGGTTTTCAAAAGACATCGTTTATTGTATCCTTCTGCCGCTGGTTATAAACGATTTAAGTAAACTAACTGGAAGAGGCCTACCTGTGCCGCCAATATATCAGCTGTTGGTAGCCTTAAGGTTTTATTCCTCTGGAAGTTTTCAGGTAACTATATATTTAACTAATAAGTACAGTGTAGAGCGATGTCTTTAATTACCCGAAAGAAGCGATACATTCTTTGATATAAGCGCATAATTTAGTGAGACTACCTATTTATTGCATATAGGTATTATCAATCATAATAAAAATTTCAGCCTATGCTACTGTCTTACCCGTTTTCATTTTTTATTTATTTACAGATGGTTACAGGAGATCTAATAAAAGTGAGCCAACCTACAGTTTCTAGAATAGTGAAAAAGGTTTCTCGGCTCATTTGCTTAAAAATAAGACAATTTATAAAATTTCCATCGAATTTAGAGACTGTTAAACAGCACTTTTACTCAATCGCACATTTTCCGGGAATCATTGGTGCTGTTGATGGAACCCATATACCAATCCAAAATCCTGGCGGCCCTCATGCAGAGGTATACAGAAATAGAAAAAAAACATTTTCTATAAACACACAAATTGTGTGTGGGCCATATCTAGAAATCTATGATATTGTTGCTGACAGGCCTGGATCTGTACATGATAATAGAATTTTTCAAGCGTCTCTGCTCAAAAGTAAATTAGAGCAAGGTGTTATCAATGGCATACTTTTAGGTGACAGTGGTTATGGTTGCCAAACATATTTACTTACGCCAGTGCTACAGGCAGAGACAACACAAGAAGAGAATTACAATAAAGCACATATCAAAACAAGAAACACCGTTGAAAGAACCATAGGTGTATGGAAGAGAATCTTTCCATGTTTGTCTAAAAAGATGGTAACAAATTTGACCACCACATGCCACGTCATAGTTGCTACTGCTGTACTGTATAATATTTGTAGACATCATGGCATTCCTGAGATTGTAGATGCTGAACGGAATTACCAACAGTCCATAGTAACTCAAAGAAGACAAGAATCTTCATCGGGATTGCTGTTTAGGAGGATGTTTATTATACGTCATTTCTAATAAATAAAAATAAATAAATAAGATACGAAACATTTTATTTTTCTTGTTTTAAATTCCTTATTTCTAATTCAATTTTTTCTTTTTGCAACTTGTGCATTATTGTTTCGACTTCAAGTAAATTTCTTTCTCGTAGAATTATTATTCTTTCTCTTTCCAGGCGTAATTCGAACAATGCCTGGTCATGTTGGGTGTTAAGCTCTACTCTTTTAATCCGAGCCTGTGTTTCCGTGATAATATTTTTCCTATTATTTCCTGTCATTATTGTTTTACTATCTGAAAAAACATATATACATTACAACCGAGCAAATCCCATATAGGCAAAGGTATGGTGGAAACTAATAATAAGTAACCAACAAATAATAATGCCTGATTTTAAACCTGGTATTATTACCTAGAACTGGACTAGACCAATTTATTGATTGTCACTTACTTGTGGGGGTATCTATTTCTTTTAATTTCTTCTTTGGTGGAGGAGGAACATTTTCATCAACTTCTCCAATATTTACAGTCATATCTGTAATATTTTTTTAAAGTTATGATTATGACATTAATATAATAAAAACTGATTTATATCATATAACATTTATGTGCATATTACATTACATACCATCTTCAAATTCTTTTTCTAACTTCGCAGTATAATCAAGCAATTTATCTTTTTTCTCTAATACTGAAATAGAAAATTTTAAATTAAAATTATTTATAATATAATTTAAATATAATCAGACAACATTATATCCCAGGGTAATTAGCATAAATATGTATGTTGTGGAAATCAGAATCAACAAAGGTACAACAAATAAATAGTTAAATAGATAATGAACATCTAAACAGAACCAACACAAATGTTCGCCACATAAATGGGATTCCTGGATGAAAATTGATCTAGGTGCCTACGACAGGGTGCCGAAGCACCATTGGGCCAGTAATGATATTAAAAATCTGTGTCAAATTGTCAAATAATAACTTTTAACTTACTTTCAATAGAATTAGAATCAATGACATTTGGCACTTTTAAATTAATGTATGGACAAATGATGTCGACCATGTTGTCTGAAGAACTAGGTCCTGCATCAGGAGGGCCTCCACCAGTACGTCTCAAACTTGCTGCTTCTTGGCTAAGCTCTTTCTTTCTTTGAGTTTTTATGTTCTCCCAGCATCTCTTCAATTGTGTGTTATTTCTTTGGGAAACATATGAATGTGAATTGAAGGCAGTAGTTAAGTCCTCCCATGCCTGTTTTTTCAATTCAATATTTTTAGCGTTTGTCCGTTTATCCTCTATTATTGGTCGCTCTCGTACTAAAGCAACGATCAGTTCTCTCTCCGAAGACGTGAATGGTAATTTCTTGGAACTAAAACAAAATACATGTGTGTGCAATACAATGTCATCTTAAAATCTCTTCAAATTTAATTTAATAGTAATTTAATAGCTAGAATAACCTTTTGTTACCAAGTCAACATTTATTAACTAAATAACGAATGGTAGCTATTAAATATAAACAAATAATATTTGATTCCATACAATAATAATATAAACAAAGTTGATTATTGTGACGAGCGTAAAACAAAAGATCTAAAATTTCACTTACCACATAGCATCCATAATATTATTTTTGCTATCTAGATTTAATAATTGAACATGCTGGGACATGTTCAATTATAAAATAAAATGTTTTACATAAAAATATCACGCACTGCACTGTAAACAATCAATTCAACAGACTGATAAATTATATTTGTGGTTATTCATTTGACATTACTCCTGCTATCAACTTCCGCCGTGAACTTTGCAACACGAATGGACCAATCACAGAGCAGTATCCGACGCAGAGCGTTCCTTTAGCCGAGTATAACTTAAGTGTTGGTTATGAATAGAAAGGCTTGCCAAAAGGAACGCACTGCAAAATGGCATTCTTTGCACAGTGTTGATGCTATACTTAAGCAAGTACTCTTTGTGAATACGGGCCTTTATCTACCATGTTTTTTTGAAAATAAATCAATGAATGAATGAATTATTTGATAATCTGACCTGTTGCTGGTTGTCGCGTTGTGTGAGCAGGCGTGCCTCGACGCAGTCGCGGGTCTCAAGGAAGGCTCGGCGCTGAGCGAGCTCGCGAGGCTGGTGCGTCAGCGCCCCCGCGACGTTCACCGCCACCAAGCAGATGATGCTCGTAATCAGCTGTACAACAGTAACGTACATTCATACTCAGAACGCGATGACCGATTAAATGAGTAAATACAAAAGTTTTATCTATACCTACTTCTATATCTATACTAATATTATAAAGAAGTAATGTTTGTGTGTTTGTATATTTGTTAAATTGTAAGGGGGTCGGGATCTACTGAACCAAATTTTTCACTAATAGAAAGCCACATTATTGCTGAGTGTCATAGGTTTTATAAAAAACCGAAAAATAAAAAGGCTTTACGTGGTAATCCGTTTTGCAAAGTGAATCGGAGAAAAAACGCTCGAATTATGCCCAACGAAGTAGGCACGGGTCAGCTAGTGTTTTATAAATTGGATATTTTTAAGAGTAGGTGAATAGGTATCTTCTAGGCAAGTGTGCTACAACGTAGACCGCATCGTCACTTAACATCAGGTGAGATCGCGGTCAAACGCATAGATATAACGTGTAAAAAGAAGTGTTTACGAAAGCGTACGACGCGTACGATGACAAAAGAGGAAACAAATGAAAACGAAACAGTAAATACGAATGTAATGTAAGTACATAGCAGTGTTATAGTTTTCATTGTAAACGGGATATTTGATTATTTCCCGATATTTCGGCACAGTTGCATGCGCCATGATCACGGGTCGAACTGAAGTCTTTGCAAGTAGATATTTAAGTCATTGGCAGACATACCGGTCTACCCTCTTTCGCACTCTTTTATTACGAACAATATTATCTTTCGTAATAATTTGACATTTGCTTGTCGTAGAATACTAGTGAAATCCGGAATGTCTTTACGTGATTTAATGCGCACACACACTGGTATTAACTTAACTTAATAACTTAATAATAACTTTATTCAGTAAATAAGGTCTTACAAAACATGTATCATCTTAAATGTACAAAATTTATGTGGATTTATTGTGGACCTGAGTCTAATGCAAAAGATTAAAAATATAGAATAATAAAAAGTATTAGATCTTCGTTACGACATTTTACCAAAAAGTTTATTGTAAATATCCCGTTTACAATGAAAACTATGTTCAAAACCGTGATAGTTTCAAATATTATATAGCAGTGTTATGTTCGTACCTGGGCAGCAGTGGAGTTGGCCAGCAGGCAGTGTAGCGCGATGTTGACGGCGGCCAGCACGCCGCCTCCGGCCGCCGCCTCGTGCAGCCGCACCGGCAGCACCGAGTGCATCAGGTACGTGTACAGCGCTGTGGTGCCCACGCACATGCGGAATGCCCTGGGGATGACCATTATAATCATTACACCGCTCGTGTGTACCTATCCTTATTTTGATTTATTTTAAAATTTCACACATGCGTTAGTGCTGGGAGGACTTAATGCTAAGAGCATTGTCTGCCAGTCTTCCTGGATGTGCAAAAAGATGGTGTGGCGTGTTATAAAGATAAAAACAAGTTGTTTGATCAAAGTCAAAGTCAAAAATTACTTTATTCAGTAAAATCACAAGGATCATTTAGAATCGTCTTACATACTAGGTGATTCTAGGTGCCAGTTCCACGCGACCAGAGCCTAGAAGAACGGGCAAGAAACTTACGGCCTGGTTCCTACCGTTTTTTTATATGATCCTTCTTACAAAGAATTACAATTAAACTAAATTAAGTACTGTAGTTTCAGTGCGGTGTCAATTTAACTTAGTAATGATACACTAATGAGTTTAAAAAAAAGAAGTATAATAAAGCTATACGTAAATGATGTTTTTAGGTATTACTGTTTCTTTTTACTCTTACTTATATTTTATTTTAAACTGTGTATGGATCTTGTGTCTGAAATAAAGAAATATTATTATTATATTATTATTACTCTTTTCTATCACTCTTGTGATTTTGGAATTAGCCGTCACCGCACCGTCAAAAACACGCTGTTCCGCGTATGACGTTTCGTACATCAGCCGCTAGCCTGTTCAACAAGGCAGACGCAGGCTCGCGAGCCGCTAGTTGTGGGACTCGAGTCTAATTACAGCGGGTTTGCAAATACCTTTTGAGAACAGATAAAAGTAGACGAACATGCTCTCAATTTTAAAATAAACAAATAAACCCTTGCTCTGTGGTCTGTTTGAGTAAGAGGACAAAAAGTTTTAATTTAAATGGAACATAATCCCGCCACGCCGCGCCACGCCGCGCCACGCCTCTGGATGTCACTTGGCCGCTACACTTGTAATGACTTTTCAAAGGCTTTCCACGAGTTTGTTCAGTGAATGCGGTTGTTTGTAATGAAATAGTTGCTTGTACAATGGAAAGTTATTTCCACAATAACACAAAACATTTTGGGGCGCTCAACAGTTAGTGAAAGTAATTTTGTGACCTTTTCGCGTGTAACTACTGTTTACCCACACTGTTTCTGCCAGTACCACAAGTATGAAGAAGAAGGAAGAAAGGTAGAATGAAGGTCGGTACCTTATATGTCTAGCTTATAGCGCAGCAGACATTACCAGATTTTTATAATAAAAAAATAGTTAATCTAGGAGCTGGAAAAAGAGTGTCTTCATTAATTTCAAATTTGCGCTAGTGACTAGTGTACTTAACTGATGCATGTAGCCTTATAGATTCGTAACTAAGTTATTTGAAACAAGTTACTTACGGCCGGTTTCTCGAACGATGATCAATGAATAATTCAAATAATTACTATGTGTCAAACTCGGATCAATCGTGATTAGGGTTTCCAGAAACCGGCCGTTAATGTCATGTACTTACTGCAGAACAGCCGTAGTTGATAGCGAGACGTCAATTAGCACGAATGTAGCCATCACGAAGTACGAGATGGTGAGTAGATAGATCTCGTTCATAGCAGGTCGACTCAGACAGATCAGCAGACCTGCCAACATATCAAACGATCAGAGCTTTCAACACTCACCTACACCGAAGTGAAACCACACCGCACCACTATCATATGTACCATCAACTAAAAGTATGTGATATGTTATGTAATTATGTGTATGTATTTGTACCCAAACCAGGAACAAATAATAATAAATAATAATAAATAATAAATAATGCTGGACAATCCACACAACATCATCTAGCCCCAAGCTAAGCAGAGCTTGTGTTATGGGTACTAGAAGACTGACATACTTAATATAATACATTACATAGATAGATATTTTTTATTATACATATAATACCCAGAACACCCGGAATAAATATTTGCAGAACATACAAACATTTATTCCGAGGCGGGAATCGAACCCGCAACCTTCCGCGTCGCAGGCGGACCATCGCCCACCGCGCCACATCGGTCGTCAAATACTTATCTATACTAGGTAATATTATAAAGAGGTAAAGTTTGTGTATTTGTTAAATTGTAAGGGGTAATCTCGGGATCTACTGAACCGATTTTAAAAATTCTTTCACCAAAAGAAAGCCACATTATTACCGAGTGTCATAGGCTCTATAAAAAATCGAATAATAAAAGTATATATAAATATATTTTCGTGTTCTAGAGAAAAGATGTGGAGCTTGAAAATGCTTACAAAAAAGTCAACGACAGCATATGTCTGTAACTTTTATATTTAATAAAAATTATGCCTAGCAAAGTGGGCCGGGTCAGCTAGTTAATAAATAATATAAATGATAGTTAATTTGCGGGTTCGGTAGTTGTGGTAAATGCTGCAACCTTAGACGTGGTAAAAGCACCGAGTATCTGTGTTATAAAGTAAAATAAAACTTACACATATAGATAAGTGCGGCTACACTTATCGCGCTGAAGTTGATGATGTGCGCCAGTCGTTTCTGATAAGCAAAGTCAGCGGCAGCGTCTCCATCGCCGAACATGCCTGCGTCGCCTCCCATGTTTATGTCAGTCAGGGTAATTAGGTCCGAACTGTTATACAAACACATTCCGTTACAAATAAATCGTAAAAAACTGCTATCTACCAACTGTCATTGAATGCAATGCAGTAGTGTGCAAAGATATGAGAGCATCGTTAAAAGTTACCAACCGACTCTTCTAATTAAAAACTGCTACTAAGTATAATTGCAATCACTTATCGAAAAACAGAAGTTGGATACCAATAAAACAAAAGTACGAATTCCTTAGTCTGTGCATCGTTAGAAACAAGTTTCCGCGAGCAACTGAACTAAACGTTTAAGGCCTGCGCAGACCGGGACGGCATGGCAAGGGATTTTAATTTTTACTAATGGACATTCAAGCGTACTGTTACAGAAATACGACATAAATTGCTATGTTTTATAACGATGCCGTAGCATTGAACGTGAACGGAACGGCACATTTTCCCAACAAATCCCTTACCATGCCGTCCCGGTCTGCGCAGGCCCTTAGAAGTAAGAGGTGATTGAGAGAGTTCTCTGTAAGTTGGATCCAATAAGAACGCAGCCCGCTGCCGGTCGGTGCGCGGCGCGGTGAACCGCTCACTTTTATTGCTCTTTTACTTGCTTTCCGCCTTCCCGTTTCTTGTTATTTAATTGCAGTGTTTTTATTTAGTCTCGATAACAACGTTTTCAAAACACGATACGAGTTAAAACTATATTAAACTTCATTCTTCCGAGATTCTAAGGTCCTTAAATCCTCATGCACTTCGTCGTAATTTCGGAAGATATATCAGTATTGTGTTTTATTTATATACTAATAATATAAAGAAGTAAAGTTTGTGTGTTTGTATATTTGTTAAATTGTAAGGGGTAATCTCGGAAACTACTGAATTGATTTTAAAAATTCTTTCACCAATAGAAAGCTACATTATTGCTGAGTGTCATAGGACATATAAAAAACCGAAAAATCAAAAGGCTTTTACGTGGTAGTCCGTTTTGCAAAGTGAATCGGAGAAAAAACGGTCGAATTATGCCCAACGAAGTGGGCACGGGTCAGCTAGTAATCTACTTTACCTACTTGTCGTTTCAAAGTTACCGCGCAGTGTATCGATACGGTTCGTTTACGATTGTAACATTTATTCGTTTTCACCCTCCTGAAGAGTAAAACGATTAAGAGCCAGGTTTGTACAGGCCGTTTCGTAATTTAATAGGTAGGTTTAAATAGTGACTCACTAGTAAGGGCGCATTGTGGTGGTAAAGCCGACGAGGTGCTGATGCGACAGGTAGCCGCCGCAGCCCTGCACCACGAGCAGGGCGGCCACCATGGCCAGCAGCAGCGCCAAGCAGTGCGAGATGTTGTTCTGGTTCATGCGCAGGAAGTACCGCTGGTACAGCATCTCCACCTGCACCAACAAATCAAACCAAATCAGATCAGATCAGATCAAATTAAAATATTTCTTTATTCCATAAAATCACTCAAGGATCATTTAGAATCGTCTCACATACTAGGTGATCTAAGTGCCAGTTCCACGCGACCAGAGCCTAGAAGAACGGGCAAGAAACTTACGGCCTGGTTCTTACCGTTTTATTATAATATGATCCTTCTTACAAAGAATTACAATTAAACTAAATTAAGTAAGTACTGAAGTTTCAGTGCGGTGTCAATTTAACTCAGTAATAATACACTAATGATTTTAATGTATTATTATTATTATGTTAAATTGACACCAATCACTGTCAAATTGATATCTCTAAAAACTTATTCTTGGTTCAGAGGGATGGGCATCAAAATATCTCTGTGACTGCGATAAAGTTAAAATCAATATACAGAATGGAATATTTCGCGTTTCATCAAACACGTCATTTATTTTATAAGTAATCAAGAAGTTAAGTCTATTAAAGTAGTTTTGAGATGAATAAAAACATGCAATTGTAAACATATGATCCAAATCCGATAAAGACAGAAAAAGGATCAAAGACTACATCCATCTGCGCGATGCAAATGAAGGATTATTGTACAATTAACGTAATTTGCACATTTGGCATCTTGCATACGGTGCATCTTTTGTATTTGTCGAACACGTAGTCAGTACGCGTTCGACAGCAGTATCGTGTATTCGTATCAATCAATAAATCAATTATCAGTTTAAAACACTCGTATCAACCAATTAAATAACACAAACATATCAAGTCATATCTATTAAAGTTGTAGGGCGGAAACCATACAATTATGATTGGATTTATTTTAAACTTCATAATTGAGAAGCGCTTGCACTTTGCATTTAGTCAGTACAAATTGGCCATAGATTGCCGGCAGTTGGCCTAATATAACCAACGCGAAATTAGATTCATGGAGGAAGCCGCGGTCCGCTGACTGCTAAATTACCACTTGCCCGAGACTTTCTCATTCCGGTTTTAAAATTTTATTTCAGTTAATTTATTTTTTTCCGGTGAAGATGCTCGAAGGATGAAGTACTAAACTGTGTGCTCAATTTATTTTCACGAGAATTGCGTAGTGGAACTAACAGAAAGGGCCCCCGCAAACTGCAGACTTTTTATCGGCCGATAGTTTGGTCGGCTTCTTAATCAGTGTGAAGATGTATGCAGATGCGCATTCAGTCAGTAATTCAGTCTGCATACTGATTAAGAAGCCAACCAAACTATCGGCCGATAAGAAGTCTGCAGTCTGCTATTAGTATGAAGACTGACTCAGTCTTCAAACTAATGTGCGCATCTGCATACATTTTCATACTGATTAAGATGCCAATCAAACTATTGGCCGATAAAAAGTCTGCAGTCTGAGGGGGCCCTTAGGCGTACAAAGTAAAAAACTACTCGTTAAATACTAGTGACTGTGTTTGACTAATACAGATCAGTTATAGTAGTGTATAAACACTAATAATGGTCTGCAGCAAAAGCTACGTGACAAATAACACTGCAATCGATCATTGGTAGGCGACAAACTGGTAGGCGTGATCGAATTATTATTATGATGATGATGATGAACACCCGAGGCAGTTAGAAGTGAATAAATAAATTAATGCTGAGTGAAATTTTTACACCATTTTTTTAAATCATTTTATTTAAAGATCTTTGAACAAAGGATACTTATATGAGTTACACAATTTGAAATGGTCAGGATAAGAATAGTCAGGTAACATTATATTATAAAAGTTTCAGTGAGTTTGGAGTAACATATAATTAAATTAACAGTAGAAATGAAATATAATAATTAAACATGTAATATTTTTCGTTTACGCCGCTAAAGGAAAATAGCATGTTCAAGCATGATATCTACACATTTTCTTAAATATTTGTTGAATTTATATAGACGATCAGTAAAAGCTAATTCACATGTTTTTGAGATGATGTTACGGAACGTTCCTGTTGTGATTGACGAAAAAGGTGATGAAATCCATCATGGATACCTATTGCTTATTAGAACAGTAGATTTTTTCTTACTGAAACTGACGAAAACCTCACGGTCCGTCGGACACTTCAGCTAGGGGATGCAGGATCAGCAGAATGCAGATCTAACTAAATAAATCATTTTTACTTTCTTTTAGCTATACTTAATTTAAATCGAAACGACAAAATATAAATGTAATTATAATAATAATATGAATCACATTTTTAAGGTACAGTAGTAATTTTGCTTAGTTATTATAACTTAATTTCTAATAATAATTAAAACGCAAAATAATCTTACCTCCTTCGGCATATTCACGCGGATAACGCTATTAATTTTTGATTTGAGAGCCTCCATTATTTATTTGGTAGTCTATTAAAGCTTTTAAATCTTCACTCCCGAAGCAGACGATTAGCAAAAACTTGTATAAACAATTATTTTAATAGCATATGTACTAAATACTGAAAAAAGAGAATTGCGGAGAATTCAATTAAAAAACAGCAAAAATTTCTATAAATTTATTAATTGGTGCGTGAGTAACTTCAAGGTGCACAAGAACTACGATGGAACTTTTAAAACCGTGATAAATTAAAAAAATACTTAAAGCAATAATGTGATTCGGTTGGAAATATTTAGATAAGTGAGAGTGTGTAGCGCCATCTATATCGCTACATGGTAAACTACATCGTAGTCTACGCAACAGACCAACAGATGGCAGAAACAAGTCCTAGATCGCGCTTACGAAGTTATCACGGAGTTTGAACATAAGTAATAGAACCGATGACTATCCATCGGTCCTCGGACCCCGAGCCGAGTAATTTCTAATAATAATTAAAACGCAAAATAATCTTACCTCCTTCGGCATATTCACGCGGATAACGCTATTAATTTTTGATTTGAGAGCCTCCATTATTTATTTGGTAGTCTATTAAAGCTTTTAAATCTTCACTCCCGAAGCAGCTACCCGTTGCGTAGACTACGATGTAGTTTACCATGTAGCGATATAGATGGCGCTACAAGTGAGAAGTGGTGTTGGTCCAGTGGAGGCTCGAGCGCGACTGACGCACGGCATGAGGCTCTCCCACGGAGCTACCCTTCGCTACCCACACACTGCACCCGGCCGACCGAAGCTGTGAGTACCTTTCCGCGACGCGACGCAACGTGGCGCGCCGCGGTTCCAGTCTCGGCGTGGGAGTCTTGTACCGCCACAATACCTGTTTACTGTCTACCACTGACGTAAATAACACTGACAATGTCAAAGCCCATGAATAGATATCACCTTCTATGGCAGGAGCCTGAAAGCTTTAAGACAGTAAAACAACAACTACGCATCAGCGGCTTTTATTATGAAATTGGATATTGTGTATAGAAAATTCTAGAATTTGTTTTCATACGTTAAGGCAAAAGGAGCATGAGAAATTTTCCACTGAGCGCGGAGAAATTTTCCATTCCACGACTTAAAAATTTCCGCCAGGGTTGCCACATAATACGTTTAAAACAGATTTTTTACTTAAGGTTGTATTTTCCTTTGTTTACTGAATAGAAATTACTAAAGATTTTACCAGATTTTAGGACAAAATTTGTAATCTAATACATAAATACGTAAGCGCTTATTAGCCAGTTTATAGTATGGTTCTAGGACTCTCAAACCTGATCGCTCATGTGGTGCCACTAGATTAGTTTTCTAACCAAAGTGCATATGTAGAAAGTGCAACATATACAAAAAAATAGTTGATCAAGATTTGTTGAGCTTGCTTATCGTCATAATTTTGCTAATGTAAAATGATTTCATGATAGATAATACTTTTATACCCCGTATAATCCAATGAATGTTAAATTTTCCCGTTTATTTGGCACAATTGAGCACAGTAAAACATCAGCGAAAACCTGAACGGTGTCAACTCCACTTGACGTGAGTGCGATCAAGTGTATAAACAATGCCGGCGGCGAGAGCGTTTGTTTACCGCTTTCCAATTATTATGAAAATTCGCGAACCGGTTTAATTTGATTTTAATAAAAAAAACTCTAAAGTATCTTGTTGTGTTAGACAGTAGTTTAGCTTTATCTTTTTGCTTATTGTACGTATATTTTTACGCATTTCACAGCACCACAAATTAAAATTTAATTAATTGCTTCAATACCCTATTGATAATGATATCTACTATTGATCTTTTTGTAAGTTTCTTGCCCGTTCTTCTAGGCTCTGGTCGCGTGGAACTGGCACCTAGAATCACCTAGTATGTAAGACGATTGTAAATGATCCTTGTGATTTTACTAAATAAAGTAATTTTGACTTTGACTTTGGGGTAAAATTCCCCTGAAGTTACAAATTCCCCTGGGGTACAAACAGTACACGTGTCCACATGTGTAATTACGTTTATACACACTACTTGTCAAGTTAAAAATCATATAATAATATGCCATTTTAAATCTTTTTTGCACTTAATATTGCAAATTAAACTGAATGATAAAAATATAATGTTTAAAATCCAAAATGTCGGCACGTCACTGCACATTGGATAAAGTTTGGACTACAAAATTGCTTAAACGTTTTTCTTATAACTTTTAACGAGGAAGGTAAAATGGTGGATAATACTACCTACCTTAATGAGAGCTTACCAGCCTACGAATAAAGTTAGTTCTGTGTACCTAAAACCAGGATTACTAGATTTCAGGTACAATCCTTGTTCGAGAAACCTTAATCAGAAATCAGCATAAACTGGTTACGTGTAACTTGGTAAGGTATTAGAATTTCTTCGGAACCCACTCAGTCCTCGTTCATGTTAAGCGAAACCAGGCATTTTCCTTATGCTAAGTAAAATATTGTTACTGAAAGTAGATATTACGTTTCCTTTAAATTGCTAATTATTTCATTTCAAGTTTTCTTTATAATGTAGTTTAAAACATGTTTTCAAAGTTTGTCTGTAATATCATTATCATTATTATCTATAGATTGAATTGAGGCAATGATGGATGTATCCATTCTTTTCCAAAAATAATTATTCTTATTCTTATCCTGCCATAAGATGGTATCGAGTAGCTCAAAGTACTCGTAGCCATCGAAACTTTTTGGTAAAACGAATATGAACCTCTTATTTTTGTTATTTCAATAAGTACTGTTCTACTGTTGGGCAAAGTACTCCCCCAAAGCTTTCCACCGAAGAACCTTACGGTACGTTTATTTTTTAATTCAAGTTATTTAAAAAACAACTATTCTATTACATATTACATATCTATTATTTATATTTTATATGTATACTTAATAAAAAAAATATTTATCTATGTATTGTATTGTGTTAAGTATATCAGTCTTCTAGTACCCATAACACAAGCTCTGCTTAGCTTGGGGCTAGGTGATGTTGTGTGGATTGTCCAGCATTATTTATTTATTACACAACCACGTATCTTTCTATTGAACTTTGAGTACATTGTTGGTGTACCTGCACTGGTTTGGGTATCCGAACCAAACTTGAAGATAGGCAGGTCACTGAAGGCCATTAGGCGCCGATAACGAAGGTGCCAGCGTCGGTAGAACTTTAGATTGAAGGCGGCCGCAGAGTAAGACTCCAGCGTAAACCAATAATTGATTAACCAATATTTCTCGAGGGACCGAAACCACTCGATATTTGTGATGTTGCTCGAAACTGAGGTTTCTATTGATTTACCTGCTGTAGGTAAATAATTACTCACATACGTTATTAAATCGATGGATGGGGAAGATTCAAAATCTTTCGAAATAATGAGAGAAGACTGTCATTATCAACATCAACCTATATCAGTCCACTGCTGGACGGCTCTTCTCATCCAGTTTTTGCCAGCTACACTCCGTAGATTACTAAACAATAGAGAAGACTGTATTGTTTAGTAATGTACTTTTTTTTTAAGATATGTTGGAGCAGTTTCTTTGCTTAAAATTTCCATTATTATTAATACATAAATTCCTTATTGTAAACAGATTTTTTACAGACTACATAAGGTATGTCCAAAGGCAATTTACCTGACTAATTAAAATAAGAAGCTGTACCTCTACCGTGAGTTGTCATAGTAAAATCGCCTGACTTTACTGCAGTAGTTACGTCAATATTAGTATTACGAATTTTAGTACCCAGCTATCCGCTAGAGGCGCTGTACAAATCTTCATACATTTTTTTAACTACAGACGCTAGCGAGTATAGTAAATATAGTATAGTAAAAACTCATGGTAGAGCCACTGTTCTAAGAGATTTATCCATAATATTATCCATAATTTAAAAGATATATCATCGGTTTTCCTTTTTAGAGAGGAATAATAAATAAGATTATAAAAATAAGAAAATAAATATGTTCGTACCGGAAAATAACAACTTCAATATTAATTTTATTTACTGAACATATTAAATGAACCGAGCTTATTTTAGAGTAGGTAGACAGGCGTGGGCATTCGAGCAGCTTTCAGTTGGGGATAATATGCAACTTAGTGCAAAGTCAAAAATTACTTTATTCAGTAAAATCACAAGGATCATTTAGAATCGTCTTACATACTAGGTGATTCTAGGTGCCAGTTCCACGCGACCAGAGCCTAGAAGAACGGGCAAGAAACTTACTGCAATTACTTATACTACCACACGAGAGGATAAAGTGGCGGACAGACAGTTAGATTGCACCGGTAAGTTTCTGCCGCCGTTGAAACGTGATGTTTCATCGACACAGTTGTTTTCGTTGCACTTCGAGCACGGATGTAGAAGTAGGGTAGGATATAGAGGATTAAGCATGGTCATGCCGATCCACACAAACACAGGCAATGTGTGCCTAGTGCACCTACTGCGCCGTGTGAGAAACATCATGTGCGGGTCTATGCAGGTTTTCGAGCTTATCTTATTTACCTGCTGCTAATTTTTATTCTATTATTTTTGCAGCGTGGCATTTTGCTACATATTGAGTTTTAGGCTTTTGTATATTTGATAAGATGCAACGTCAGTTATGTATGAATGATAACCTCTACAAACTATGAGCTGACATTATACTGGCGAAGGTGTCTTCTCTTCTTCTTCTTAATTTTATGTGGCTTCTACCGATCAATACGACAGACAATTCTGCCAATATCAAGTGTTTGAATATAATTCTAATTTAAATCAGTCAATCGTCAAGTCGGCTGTCTTTTGTTTTAAAGGAAATATGGTGGAAATTTTCCCTCCAAAACCTATAGGAAACGAGTTCCTCGATATCATCACTTAATACACTTTTATATCAAAGATTTATGCATTATACGACGATATATATTATATATATATTCCATCAATAATATATATAATAATACTCGGCACAACATTAGAAAAACAGTAAAAATGCTATGTTGTATGAACAAATGACAACTCTAGTCATACGTCTTCTCGGCCTAAGTAAGTCTAAGTTAGTCGTTAGTCCTTCAATGTTTTTTCAATACTACTACAAACAGTATCTGTTTCTAAATCTCACTCACAGACAGGTAATCGATCGACCTTACACTATTGTATTAGGAGAACCTCCGAGCATATCGCGTTGTTGATCATTATTGATTTGGCCATAAACGTAATTCAATTGATATAAATCCGATTGGAATACCAATAAGCATATAACGGCATAGGTATGACGGAATTTGGATTGATTTTATTTGAATGATGACTTATGATTTATAACCGAGCACTCACAAAATAATACATTGACTATAATTTATAAAGATATTGTGAACAAATATAACGATAGCAAGACGAAGTCGCGGGCTTCAACTAGTAAGGCATATTTGTTAATAAGGGTTAGTTTCATAATCCCCATTGAACGATCCCCAACGACCATTGGAGACACTTTTGTGACTAATATTATTAAAAAAAACCTACTACTAAGCTGACGTATAGTTGGAAGAATCGGTTCCAGATATAAATTTACGTGTACAAATTGATCAACATGAAACGTTTGAGGATGCTACTATGCCTTTTTGTTTTTTTAACGATATGAACGTAATAATATAACGTATAATGTAAGTAAAGCTACCTACCATATCGATACCTACCTTCGACGGTTCATATGAGCATTGGTTAGAATTTAGGGATACCTTTCAGCCGCTTATTCATAACGCAGATCTTATCACTAGCATCCAGAAGTTCCACTACTTTAAGTCATCACTAAAAATGTAAAAGTTATATACCTTTAAAAAAAAGCACCTTTACTTGTTTTTGTTATTGAAAAATGAAACAATCATGTTGATTTTACAACGCGAGCTTTTTGTTTTACTCCGAAAAACAAAAGAAAGTAGTGCATGGTAATAAAAAAACAATTAAACATTGACACCATCGTAGATTTTGAGTATCAATTAAAGATATGTTGTCCTACAAAAAATATTACAACCGTTTTTAAGCTATTGCATAGCTTCTATCGCGGGCCTGGAGCGTGAAACCAAATCCAGAAGTTCCGTAACGAAATAACCTAACACTCCGACCGGCGGCAAAAAATGCTATGCAATAGCTTTACCGCGGCAGTCCCCGAGTGCCACACGTTTTTTTTTTAAGTTTTAACTTTGTTATATAATATTAATCTACTCTTCTCGAAAAAAAAACCAATGATAATAATAGCATGAGCCTCAAAACCACTGCCATAACGTTCTGTCGAACGAAACCTGTTGCAATTTCAGTTAGCTCCGACGGAAAAGAATAAGTCGGGTGGCAATCAGGCCCGAGAAGATGAAGGGGGAAAAGTGGGAGTAATTGTATGCGCGACAACAGAACCCCTATTACAGTCGATAAACTGACAGTGTGAAAACGCCATGTAAACATAAGAGCATTTTGTTATAGCGCACGATTTGATGACGACCGATGTGGCGCGGTGGGCGATGGTCCGCCTGCGACGCGGAAGGTTGCGGGTTCGATTCTCGCCTTAGGATAAATGTTTGTATGATCTGCAAATATTTATTCCGGGTGTTCTGGGTATGTTATATGTATGTATAATAAAAAATATCTATCTATGTAATGTAGGTATTGTATTAAGTATGTCAGTCTTCTAGCACCCATAACACAAGCTCTGCTTAGCTTGGGGCTAGATGATGTTGTGTGGATTGTCCAGCATTATTTATTTATTTATTTGTTTATTTACACACACTGGCATGTAAACGGAGAAGATGATCCGTGACATTCCTTCATACCATGCCGAGTATTCTAGTACTAAAAGCAGTAGTCGAATTAAGGTGATACGTCTCGCTCTAAATTATAAAAGTGTTTTATACAGTTTTAAGATTAAGTAAGTTAATATAAAGAACCAATCTCGAATATTGATACAGAGTTACACAGAAAATAATTGTTTATGTTAGCAAAGTAGCTTAAACTAGTAAAAGACTTATCAGTTCAGCCACAATAAAAAAAAGCCTAAAAATTTTGAATTTCCGCTAGAGACGTATCACCTTAAGAGCACTCTCATGCACCACTATGCCGTATTGTCTACTCAAATTAACGTAACAACATTATTAAAGCAAATAGTGTCTTCACCTTCCAAAGTAAGGGTCACAGAGCGCCCGTGTTGTTCCATTAGAAACCTGATTGCAGGTACTTTGTAATGAAAGGAATATACAGGGGGGCTATCCAGCAAGGGAAAACTTGCGTGACCGAATATCCTTTCACTTGCAGTTCAGTTTTCGATGATTTTACTATAGTAACTTATCAGTATACCGTGGCATTTTTGTGGACTGACGTGACTGAGCTTTATAAAATTATGACTGAGCTGTTAAAAATGACGTCAATGCCGCGGTTTGAGCATGGCCTACCTGATTTAAGCATGACCTACCTGATTTGAGCATGGCCTACCTGATTTTTCGTTAATTCTATCAAACGGTATGAAAATCGATCATTCAAAATATCAATAAAAGACGAAGACGAAAACTGAACTGCAATTTGATCAAATAACAGTTCAAAAACATTTCAGTTGTCAGGATACCCTCCCAGGGGCACGGAGTTTCCAGCTCATTTCACTTTGGCTAAAACATATTGCTGGTTTCGGGTGGTATTCACCGTAAACGATTTATAGGCATCGATTACCGGTCATGTTGGCTCTAAATGGGATGAGAAGCCTTCAATTGAGTCGTTTGAATACAAAGCATTCTATGTGTCTATGTGTTTTTACATTTTTCATTAAAAGCTGTTGTATGCAACACACGCGTATAACAAATAAGATTTTCAGACTAATCAGTACTTTTCAATTGCAATATTACACTGACCGTGCCGTATGCGGCGCGACTGTACAAGTATATGTGGATATGCTGTTTTTTTATATTTATATTATTATACTAGCTGTCCCGGCGAACTTCGTACCGCTTTAGAGAGATTTTTTTTTCTTAATTTTTTTTTCCGTTAGAACCTTGTACAGAGTATTAGAAAACTACAAAAAAAAATCAGCCAAATCGGTCAAGCCGTTTTCATGCTATGTCGTGACAACGGAAAACGGGTTTCATTTTTATATTTCAATGATGTGTAATTAATTTTAAAGCTGCATTCTTGTTTCATTGGCAGTCTTATTGATCCTAAGTGATTGTGTAATCCTTCAATACTATTCAGTAGATTAGTGTGCGTATACTTAAAAAAATATCATAATAAGGTAGAACAATGTATCGGTTAAGAAATGTGTTTCTTATTTTAGCATGGATTATCCTTATGCCTTGATCACACGTACCGAGTAAACCGGCGAGACAGTGACGTATTTAAGATACACTGCGCGCTAACGCTGCAACGTTCAACAGTAAAACTGATGTCGACGCGCAGTGTATCTCAAATACGTCACTGTCTCGCCGGTTTACTCGGTACGTGTGATCAAGGTATTAGGTTCCGTGACGCACGTCACGCCAGTCAGCCGCAAACCGCACGTTGCAAAATTCACGCACAATGTACAACGTACCGATAAACTTTCGAGTCGGTGAATATTTCATAGAACCCTTTCGAAACTTGCAAGAAATTGCCCCTTCACTGAGTTTACAATGCATGCCAAATTAAAAGTCTTACGGCCGGTTTCTGGAAACCCAAATCGAGATTGATCCGAGTTTGACACATAGTAATTATTTGATTTTTTCGTTGATCATCGTTCGAGAAACCGGCCGTTAGTTTGGAGTTTTATTTACAAACTTACGATTATTAAAGTATTTACAAAATGTACATAGTCATATAAAATACATAAGAAACAGTTGAGCTATCTACAAACCGTTGCAAACGTTTATGTCTTTTAAGTACCTATAATGTGTTATGGTGTAAATAAATATTTCTTTCTTTCTTTCTTTCTTTCTTTCTTTCTTTCTTTCTTTCTTTCTTTCTTTCTTTCTTTCTTTCTTTCTTTCTTTCTTTCTTTCTTTCTTTCTTTCTTTCTTTCTTTCTTTCTTTCTTTCTTTCTTTCTTTCTTTCTTTCTTTCTTTCTTTCTTTCTTTCTTTCTTTCTTTCTTTCTTTCTTTCTTTCTTTCTTTCTTTCTTTCTTATTCGCAACGCATAGATACTTACATGCAGGTTTCGGAAGCGGTTCGATCGGAAGAAGCGCGTCACCGGCTCGGGACAGACGCGCTCGCAGACCTGCAAGCAGCCAGCGTCGCCATCCTCGGTCTGCTCTTCGCCCTCCTCCGCGGAACCACCGTTCTCCGCACCCGTTTCTAAACAAAACAACAATATACATAATAATAAGGTAGAACAATGTATTTAATTTAATTCATTTTTTTTAATAAAAATATTTTTTTATCTAAACTAATATTATAAAGAGGAATTATGATATAACTATACTTAATAATATTAATCATTATCATCATTATGTAAGTATGTTAAATATTGTCACAGACTATAAGCAAACTTCACATAAACCATCTGCTAATTAATCCGAATAAAGCCAAAAAATTTGGTTTGAATAAGTGAGCCCGTTCTTGAGTTATAAAGTAACAACGAAAAGTGGCATTGATTTTTATATATACACTGGCCTGGAAAACTAAGTATCACACTTTTATAAATTGACATTCAAAAAGGGTTATTTTTGTTTTAAAAGGTTTTTTTCAGCCATTTCTAAAAATAAGGATACCGTATATGAAGTTTTTATATACAAAATAATTTTTTTTTCGAGTCTTTTTTATTTCTAAAGTAGATCTTGTTTACTTGAAAAGTTATTGTAATTTAAAAAGTGTGATACTTAGTTTTGCAGGCCAGTGTAGATGTAGCAAATATGAGGCAAAATAAGCCACTTAGCATTTGCAACGAGGTATTAGCAGCGCGCAGCGTTTACTTTTGTAAGTAGAACAGTAGCTCTACCATGAGTTTTTACTATACTATTTATACTATTCTCGCTAGCGTCTGTAGTTAAAAAAATGTATGAAGATTTGTACAGCGCCTCTAGCGGATAGTTGGGTACTAAACGTAATACTAATATTGACGTAACTACTGTAGTAAAGTCAGGCGATTTTACTGTGACAACTCATGGTAGAGGTACAGGCTGCAAGCCATCTCGCCTGTCAGACTGTCAGTAAGAGGCTGCTTCCGGCTTCAGCTCTGACGCAATGGGAAATTGCGTGCTCAATCGAGTGTGAGACGATTTCAGACAGGACTATTACATTGAAAAATGTTGTAACCGGTTAAAAACAAATGAAAATTTGATCTATCTATATAATAATAATAATTTATTCATTAATCAAATAAAAATATAAAACTGTTAAAGAGACAAAAATTCAAAATGAAGATTTTGAAAAAGTATATATCGAGGGCGTCGTGCAAGAAATGCTTAACTAACAAAATCAAAAACGCGAGTAAACGCCGTTTTAGTGTTTTTTTTCCGACTAAATTTACTTAATTTTTTTGTGTATGCAAAATTGTACTGTCGGTTTTTTTATATACCGAATCTGAATTCAAAAATTTAGTCTGTTTGTTTGTTAGAGCATCACGACATGAATAGATTAAAATAAAACTTATACGATACAGAAGTCTTTTTTTCAGATCAGACCAATTGCTTGTTAGCACGAAAATACAGCAACATCTACATACACAAATTGCATTACATTCAGATCGGTTAAGCGAATCGAAAGATATCGTTAGATTACATACAATAGTGCAGTTGATTAATGCAGAGATGATTTCTTTAAGTTCAATGATGTAATGTGATGTGAGATGAGATAAGGTGAGATGAGATGAGATAAGGTGAGATGAGATGAGATGAGATGAGATGATGGGTGCAACAGTAAAGTTGTAACGTCAGTCTGCGCCAAGCGCGCTTACTTGGCAGTCGTCTACGATGCGGGTCTACGTTATTTGCTACGCCGTTCTACGAGAACTTTCCTCGTAGACCAATGCTACGAGATATAAGCAACATAGTTACAGTCTTAAAATTTGCCTTAAAACTTTTAGGTTGCAATTTTTCTAACATGATTTTGTTGTGTGTGTTTATCTGCACAACTAATAATTCAATTTTAATTTGGTTTTTTAATCAGTAGTACATTATATTAAACACATTTACTTACGTAAACTAGTTTTGTTTATTGGTTACAATGGGTTTGCTTAAAAAAAATATTGATTTTTTTCTTTAATCTATCAAATTTGGGGTTTTCCTGATAAAGGTTTAAATAAATAAATATTTCACACATCACACTCTAGTCTCAAACTAAGCAAAGCTTATACTTTGGGAACTAGACTGCTGATAGAATACTTGTTTATATTTTTTTTGTTAAGGCAAGAATAGGATAGAAACATCCAGACACGGAACAAATACCTATTTATGTTCATCACACAAACTTTTGCTCTGGGTAGGAATCGAACCCCACAGCATGAAAAGCAGAGCAACTACCAACAGAGCTGTAATGCCTGTCGACTGTTTTCCGGGATATATTTATTTATTTATAAGAAAACTAACAGCACAAATAATAAAGAATGAGACAGAACAAAATAGAAAACTTAAGGCCAATAAAAGGTTTTCACGAGTAGTAAAGAAGTAGAAAAAGTGTGTGAACATAGAAAACACATAACAGAAAGATAGATATTAAATAGATATATGTGTTGAAAACCACCAATTTGTACACCAATCGGTACTAGAGTACGAAACTTAAAATACTGACTAACATCTATAGCTATAGTTTCACAAACAATAAATAAATGATAAAAATGATATTTGATATTTATTGTTCGTAGAAAGTAGTTAATTACATTGGTCTTAATTTAATCTTCATATTTCTAGTTCAACCTGAGGCTTACAAACGTCATGGGTCTAATAAAATATAATTTAAAAAATGGTTGTCTGTAAAGTCGGTTTACTGACGATAGTTGAACGTGACAACGAACGCAAAGGCCGATTGTGCTTCTTTGTCGCTCGTTCCGCGCTCTCGCTGTTTCCAACACAAAGTCGTGCGATACAGCTAGTCGTTCTTATTAGATTCTCTGTGCTGGAGCTGTGATAGAAATCTAATTTGAATCGACTGAGAAACTAGATTAGTTTGCTCAGCAATCGAGTTTGCACCTCGCAGCTTGTCGGCCACCGGCTCCGTGGTTTAGTTATTCGAAACCAGTCTACTGCATATTGGCCTTACTCTCGACTTTGGGAACTGAACTCAATTATAAATTAATTGAAATTAAATATATTTATTTGACAACACAAACAGGGGGGCTATCCAGCAAGGGGAAACTTGCGTGACCGAATATCCTTTCAGTTGCAGTTCAGTTTTCGATGATTTTACTATAGTAAAATAATCAGTATTCCGTGGCATTTTTGGGGACTGACGTGACTGAGCTTTATAAAATTATGACTGAGCTGTTAAAAATGACGTCAATGCCGCGGTTTAGCACGTGTCCTGCCTGATTTAAGCATGACCTACCTGATTTTTCGTTAATTCTATCAAACGGTATGAAAATCGATCATTCAAAATATCAATAAAAGACAAAGAAGAAAACTGAACTGCAATTTGATCAAATAACAGTTCAAAAACATTTCGGATACCCCCCGTGTATCAGCTAGAGATTCGGCAAGTCCTTGATTGGATGCAACTCCTCGTCGAGCTCAGTAATCACATTCTCAAGCTCTATTGATACAAATCTAGCAATCACAGATAGTTAATTGCTTTGCACTTTCTAGTTATCCAGCGTTCTGCACCGCTTGCTGTATATTTAAAGTAAGTAAAAGTAAAAGGAAAAAGGCTATTTATTCTACTATAATTCAATAAATATACATGCATGTATTAAGTATAGTGATTAATTATTTGATTTATTTAATTTTATGTTATTATTTAGACATTAGTAGTCTCTTTTTTAGCGTAGGCGTATATTTAAAGTTGCATTTGTTGAATCTAGTTAGTGCAAACAAGAATTTATTGTTTCTACTTGATAATTTCATTGTTGATATATCTGCGTTGATACATCTTTCACATGAATTAGTACATCATTCACATTTAAGTCTTTTCAAAAATATGGTGACTCGTGCATATGCAGACACAGTTTAATAGTAAACGGGATATTTTTTATTATTTATGAATTTATTTCTCGATATTTCGGCACAGTTGCAGGCAATAAAATTATTTAAAAAAATATTCATGCTGTAAAATTGTATACCGGAAGTATATAATTTTACAGCAAATTTTACAGCATGAATATTTTCATACATAAATCGTTTGTTTGTTTTGTTATTTTTATTTATTTATTCGTGTGATGAACTATCATTACACGAATAGTTCTGAGCAACTCAAATGTGGTTGGACACTAGTCCAACGAGCGCAGATGACGAGCGGCTCACGTGTGTGTTAGTACCATTATTTATGGCAACCGTAGTTTATTATATAAAGTCGTTCGTTTCCTTTTAAGGTCGAGGGTAGAAAATGTGACGGGTTTTATTTATCAATTTATTTTCTGAACCAAAATATCGAGTACATTTTTGTAGACCATTTGCGCGGGCCCTTCGCAGTGGATTATGACTTTATCAGCAATCGAGGACACTGCGACCACGATATTATTTAACAAAGCTACCATGATCGAAAAGTTTGCATCCCAAAACCATGGTTAAATATCTCCTCATACCTACATGCATTAAGCTCCAAAGCGTTTTTTCGTAAAGTGTAAGATGTAGCGGTTTGACTAGGTTAAACTTAGACCTCAACACGCGAACAGAAATAAAAAAAGCTCTCAAATTGAAAGTTGTGTAAAACCAGCAGCTACGAAAATCTTATTAGTCGGGCTTATTGTCAGCCCGCCTCGAGGAAAAGATGAGCTTACTCTCAGCTCGTAATGCCTCGATCACACGTACCGAGTAAACCGGCGAGACAGTGACGTATTTAAGATACACTGCGCGCTAACGCCGCAACGTTCAACAGTAAAACTGATGTCGACGCGCAGTGTATCTCAAATACGTCACTTTCTCGCCGGTTTACTCGGTACGTGTGATCAAGGCATAAGGCATAGCACCGAGCGGGGGCGAGAGGGGCGTAAGGGGGCGGAGGCGGGGGCGACCGGTCGCAGAGTCGCGCGGCCACTTCACCGCGATTGACAATTCCAGTAGCTCTACCATGAGTTTTTACTATATAGTCCGGTCAAATTAGACCAAAAAATAAGAGTAAAGTTACATAAAATCCCACCAAGCTGAAATTTATTTTTACTTTTTTTTCTACGAGCCACTGTTTTTGAGATAAAACGATTCAAAAATTTGTAGTCATAATGGTGGGAACTTATTTAACTTCGAATGTCTAAATTGACCGGCCTAATACTATATATACTATACTCGCTAGCGTCTGTAGTTAAAAAAAAATTATGAAGATTTGTACAGCGCCTCTAGCGGATAGTTGGGTACTCAAATGCGTAATACTAATATTTACGTAACTACTGTAGTAAAGTCAGGCGATTTTACTGTGACAACTCATGGTAGAGGTACTGACATCAAGGCTTTGTGGATAGCATTTCCTTTGACGGTAAGCCGGATTGCCGAGAACGACTTACACAAGACTCGTTCAACTGCGTTATTGAGACAATTTTCATAACATATTTTAAAGCTTTCGTTTTCTATAGCAAGACCGTGGACGTAATGTCTACCCAGTTATTGTTATTGGAATTTTTGATAAGTTATATTAAAAGTAAGGCGATGGCGGGGTCGGCCGAAAAGGCTTTGGAAGGATGACCTGGACGCTCACGAAAAAGATTGGTGGAATGTCGCCAAGGACCGGGATGAGTGGAAGACTTTGGGTAAGACCTTTGCCCAGCTGTGGGATAATATAGATTAAGGAATTTTTTTTTATGCATTATAGGCAAACGCTTGGCCGCAATCAAATCTGATGTTAAATGATGATGCGGCCTACGATGTAACGCGTTTGCCTAGATAGAACCTATTCACTCTCCTCTTGAAACATCCAAAAAAATTAAAAATATTATAGTGTTAATTCATGGACTGGCTTCTAAATAAGATAACATGAGATAAGATTAAGATTAGGGTAAATAAAAGAAAACCCTTACATTAAGCTGGTCTCTATACCGCTTATATCTATAAAATCAATTATAATAGACTTAACATAAATTGAACCCTCGACTATTTGAATGATATTTTTTTTTAGATTTGATATAAATATATTAGTTTATATATATTAGTATAGATGTAAGTAAATGAAATAAATAAATAAATATTTTATGAATGGATAGTGAACAAGAAAAAATAATACATTTCATTCCCAATAAGCCTCCTCCGCCTTGATCGTACGTATAAAATAACCCTTTCCAATGTATAACTGCCATAACGTAGCTAACGCCTTGAGACGACCACATTTACACCTTCTAATTTGTATTTGTATCTCGAGTCTACATAGTCCAGTCAAATTACGAAATAAATAAACATGAGCGAATACAGTTTGGGGACTTTGAGGATCGATAGGGCGGTGTATTCTGAGCATAAATTCCAATTTGAGGGGTTGTACTGAGGTCAGCTCAAGGTCATTTCGATGGAAACGCGTTTCATTCGATATCTCGAGAATGGTTGGTTTTAGGCGAAAAATTGTTGAGACCTTTTCTTTTTCAAACAAAATTTACAAACTTTTTTATTTGAAACTTTTTTTTATAACATTAATATTTTTCAACTTATTACTCCCGCAAGGCTAAAATTTTTCTTTTTTTTCCATTTTTCGTCGTTTTCTCCCCAACCATTCAATTTTATTAAATTTTACCGATCATCAAAGTGTAGATCTTTTAATTATGAACAGTTTTGGGCTTAAACTTTTTTCCGTAATGCCAATACCTTCGGAGTTATATATTACTTTACCGATATATTATTATTTTTATAAATTATTTTTCTATCAATAAATGTGTAAAACGGTTTTAATTATTAATTTACTTCTTACCCAAATTAACCCAAAAATTTACCCAAATTAAATACTTAATTTTTCAATAGTTTAATCGATTGACCTTTTTATATTGCGACAGTGGCGCGGATTTCGCTCGGTAAAGTAATATATAACTCCGAAGATATTGGCACTACGGAAAAAAGTTTAAGGACAAAACTGTTTATAATTAAAAGATCTACACTTTGATGATCGGTAAAATTTAATAAAATTGAATGGTTGGGGAGAAAACGACGAAAAATGGAAAAAAAAGAAAAATTTTTGCCTTGCGGGAGTAATAAGTTGAAAAATATTAATGTTATAAAAAAAAGTTACAAATAAAAAAGTTTGTAAATTTTGTTTGGAAAAGAAAAGGTCTCAACAATTTTTCGCCTAACACCAACCATTCTCGAGATATCGAATGAAACGCGTTTCCATCGAAATGACCTTGAGCTGACCTCAGTACAACCCCTCAAATTGGAATGTATGCTCAGAATACACCCCCCTATCGATCCTCAAAGTCCCCAAACTGTGTTCGCTCATGTTTATTTAACTCGTTTTTAGCCATAATTTGACTGGACTAACATGATTCTTTCACGTATTGTTAAAAATAACTTAATATATTTTCAGTTTGAATAAAATGATCAATATTATCGATATTTATTGTTAGTTTTCATAAAGAAGAATTACAAAATCAAACAACTCTTCATACTTGATAAACTCTCACGACATGAGCAGATTTTTCACACACAAGTAAATAAAACTCTAGAAGCATCAGTTTCACCGGCACGTGCATGGCCCCACAATAATATAAAAATAATCGTTCCTGTGAAGCGTTTTAAGAACCCTATAAAAATATAAAATACGTCGTTTCATTCGTTTATCTATAAGATATCGAACCCTGCGTCAGTGCGTCCCATAACTTTCATAGCAATCAAGTTACCGACCGTTTTACTGCGGTACCCTAAAATAAAATTAGGTAAACGAGCCCCCCGACCTGTTACTCGGGTGTCAAGAAGTTGAACAATAAACTGTAGCTCTACCATGAGTTTTTACAATCTATACTCGCTAGCGTCTGTAGTTTAAAAAATGTATGAAGATTTGTACAGCGCCTCTAGCGGATAGTTGGGTACTAAAATTCGTAATACTAATATTTACGTCATTACTGTAGTAAAGTCAGGCGATTTTACTGTGACAACTCATGGTAGAGGTACTGAACAGTATAAAGTTGAGTGTCTCACGTGAGGGAGATCGCGTCGCCTCACGCTGACCTCAACTTCAGCCGCCGGTCTTTGGGAGCTAATGCGGCTCATCAAAGAACTTGTACACGACTAATTTAATTATAAAATATCAAAATATTATATTCAAAGCTTGAATTTTAATATCAATACCAGACTATTTTCAACCACAGCATCATTCAATTAAAAGTGAACTCGAAATAAACCACCTGGGCCATATGGAAAATGTCATAGCGTCCATTTCAAATATATTAAATTATTTAAATTATTAATCCCAAGACCGAGATCAATGGAAGGAGGAAGGGGAGGCCTTTGCCCTGCAGTGGGAAAATTCAGGCTTATAAATATAATATAATTTAAATTATAAATATTTTATTAAATTATTCATAACGTCGCCATCATAAATATTCAGCAAATCGCTAAAAGCATTGGATCCAAAACTTTATCGAACCACAAGCCCAACAAACTTCGTATCCAATATCGCCACTAGACATCTGCAAACAGATTTAATGCACTCAGCGATGTATCTTTGTAGAAAAGAGAAATGTAGAAGATAATATTTGTTCAAAGGAAACCAACCAGCGGCCGATAATGCAATCGAAATACGTGTTCGAGTCCCTGAGAGCTACTCCGCCGATGGAACTTTTAAATCATCCTGGGGGGCTATCCAGCAAGGGGAAACTTGCGTGACCGAATATCCTTTCAGTTACAGTTCAGTTTTCGATGATTTTACTATAGTAACTCATCAATATTCCGTGGCATTTTTGTGGACTGTCGTGCCTGAGCTTCATAAAATTATGACTGTGTTAAAAATCACGTCAATACCGCGGTTTAGTACGTGGCCTACCTGATTTGAGCATGGCCTACCTGATTTTTCGTTAATTCTATCAAACGGTATGAAAATTGATCATTCAAAATATCAATAAAAGACGAAAAAGAAAACTGAGCAGCAATATAATCAAATAACAGTTCAAAAACATTTCAGTTGTCAGGATACCCCCCCTGTTTGGTCGGGCGGCTACTCATGATATTGAACTGTGTTTGAACTAGATAAATGCACTTACTTCTGCCATCTACAAAGTATTTTTACAAGTGCTTTCAATTGCAATAAAAGGCAAACATGCCACGATGATCTAGACGCCACTTACCTACTTATTTACCTTGACTTACTTTATACTTTACGTATTTTTATATGCTTTGCAGGCAATTGAATTACTAATAACAAGAAACGGAGATTTTAGGTACACTTTCTATGTCTAATGGGGCGTCTAAACGGCCAATATTTTACGGCAATTTGTGGCTGCAATTATTGGCAAACATTGCCCAGCCATCAATAAAACATTTTAGTACATTTTATGGCTGAGCAATCAATTGCAGGCAACATGTTGCAATATGGCTGCAATAGTATGGCCTTTGATTCAGAACCCTTTAATGAGCCACACAATCCAGCCACAATAATAATATAAGACAATAATAGTATAATAAAAGAATGACAATAATAATATAAGCCATCAATATACAATTAACAGTATTAACACAAGTCAGCGATGTTCGGCCACACGCTGGCTACACATAAAAACATTTTGACATATCAAAAAATATGTGGCTATAATGCCGGGCCATCCTTAAAATATTGCATAGTGTGGCTGGTATTGGTAGCAATGTTGCCGGCCACAGTATTGCAGCCACAAATTGCGTAAAATGTGGCCCGTTTAGACGCCCCATTAGGGCTATATTTCACCGGGACACCATGGCGGCGCAATCAGTCGCCGCGACCAACAAAATGTATACAGCTCTATAGGGCGTTACTCACCTGGTGTACGTTTGGTCGCGCAACCAAACGTACATTTTTTTGGTAGCGGCGACTGGTTGCGCCGCCATGGTGTCCCGGTGAAATATAGCCCTTAAAATAGGTACTTATTAGCATTGAAATCGGAAATAACAAACTCCATAACCTTAAAGGTTTCAGTATCGGGACTTGGAATTTACAATCAGTAAATATAATGTCTTAAATATAAAGTTCACCTCCTTATTGTATTAGAGTGTATACAAAATGTACATAGGTATATATAAAATACATAAGAAACAGTTTAGCTATCTACAAACCGTTGCAAACGATTTATAGATAGCTCAACTGGTCCAAATCAGTAGTAAACGGAAGCGTACTCAAGATACTGACTGCATTGCCGCGCTTTATTTTATTAAGTACTAAAATTGTGATAACAATCAATGCACGCGAATGATGTAACTCCTTACATTTTGATTGAAAAATTCTTTTTTTTTTAAATTGAGTTGATATATCGTATGTATCTAACGCTAATATGATATCGGGACTGGATTATACTTGATGTGTCCACAAAGTGAAGAGCTGTCCTCGATCAAACGAGAGCCTTTCCTATTACTTTGGTTGTCGTCCGAGAGGAGCTGTGTGCAAAACGTCTTGTTGGAACAGATCGTTTCTAATAACTTATTCAAAGCTCAACTCTCTGTAAGGTTTCTTTAAAAGTAAATATAGTAAGTCCACTGAACACAAAAAAAGACGTGTGGCACTCGGGCACTGCCGCGGTAAAGCTTTTGCATAGCATTTTTTGCTGGATTACGCATGCGCAGTGTTAGGTTATTTCGTTACGGAATTTCTGGATTCGGTCTCCACGCTCAAGGCCCGCGATAGAAGCTATGCAATAGCTTAAAAAGCTATAATGTAATAGTTTAACATTCAAAATCAAAATAACTTTATTCAGTAAAATCACAAGGATCATTTAGAATTGTCTTAAATTGCCATTACATAATATTTTTATTATCATAATGCTTCTATAATATGAGCTTTAGGTTTTTATTTCTTTTATTGTCAGCCTATTTGAAGGAACGTGACACTTTGAAAGCGTACCAATGAGATATAAAGGGGTGAATATCGCGGCACAAGAAACGGCCATAACGTATAAAGTGATGCGCGGGCACGATACTCGACCTGGCACGAGGGCACGACACGAGACGTGGCGCGGGGCGGGACAGACTCCAAAATATTACACGTCGCAGACGTTGACATTGTTCAAAGCTCTCTTATTTATATCCTTCACTAATCATGGCAGAGTCTGTCACAAATGAACCATAATACATTAAAATCTTTCTATAATATTATAAGACATTAAAAGCCATAACCAAAATTTTGTTTGCACCTAGATTGTGTTAAAATTAAGCACGGAGTTAAGCTGTTTACCAAAACAATTCCAAGCTGTGTTATCTGAATAACATACAAACTAGAGGTGCCGACGCGACAGCGGCAAACACCCAGCGACAGTAATCGAATGAAGTGCGGGACAAGCAACAACGGACATTTTTATTATTAACAAGAGCACAATTCCTGAAGAAACGAATCATTTTGTTGTCTTGAAACTTGGACAACTGCTAAAGGCCTAACTGAATAAAGTACTGTTTTATTTATTTAATAAATAATTAGTATGTAAACATATTCTAGTGTGGAAATTATTAATGTACCTACTATACTGGATCTACATTAAAAACGTACAGTTATTATATTAAAGTTATTAAAGTTATATTAAAGTTATATTAAATCTCTAGGCAGCGGCAGCTTACCGTAAAAATATCGAGGCGCAGTACCTTCGGCGGTACTACTTTTAGCTTGTTTGTTTGTTTTTACACACATAATAAAGATTTTCTTTTTTTTTCTTTTTTTATTACTTGTAATTGATAACCGCCACGGATTCCATTTTGTATAGACCGGTGTAGATACCTATACTGTGTAGCTGAAGTCTGTAGGTCTGTAGGACCTGCAGTCGCTTTCCATGCGACGCAAAATTATTAAATCTTATAAATTGAGCGCTGCCGAGTATTCCGTAACAAAGCAGCGTGAACATGCCTTACTTTGTTACCTTAGAAATTTAGCTTACTCCATAATATAGCGGTTCCTCTGTAATTTTGAATGCCAGTGAATACTCAAACAATATATCATCACAAATTATCCTTTATGCGGGGAAAATACTAAATGTAATTTTCTTGATATTTTAACAGAAATTTATTTATAAAGAAAATATATTGCGTATTAGTTTCATAGGAAGAAGGCGTCGAGGCCGACCAAGGAGACGATGGCGGGACGACCTAGACACTTTTGAGAGAAATTGGTGGAAAAAAGAGGAGAATGGGACCAAGTGGAAGGACTTGGAGGAGATCTTTGCCTAGCAGTGGGACAAGATAGGTTAGAGAAAAAAAATAGTTTCTTAATTATAAAATAAATGAACATATCGGATACGTTTTGAAACTTATTTTTATTTCTTTCATTTTACAAGGTCATTACAGGTTTTAACTAATTCGACAATGTAAACTTAATGATGAAAACAAAATATGTAAGGTCTGTCGTGATTAAATCATCGCCAGCTCCTGACACTTCATGGCTGCTAGTTATTTGAGCAGACACACCGAGAAGGAATTACCTCCAGCGACGCTGCAGAATGGGTTTTATTAAAGCAGCGTCCACGGACTCAGCTTATAAGCCGGTGCCTTATACGGGACATAGACGGAGGCGATTTGTGATAACTAGTTTTAGATATACATTGTTAAAATTGTGGCGCAAATGTTTGTGGCGGAACAAGCCTTTGGCTTAGTGTAGGTTCTATTTTACTATAATAGTAACACAGGTAGTTTAATAAAGATTTTTTGATATTGATATTTTACGGAAAGCACCTATCAGTTTAGTTTTAGATAGATAGATCGATAACTCTTTATTGTTACACCAAGAAAATAACAAATAAAAATAAACAAATAACATTAAAAATGGTTACACAATGGGCGGCCTTATCGCTGAATTACATGCTGGTATCACATGCTAAAATTACAGAGTATTTTGCTATATAACAGCTAAACACAATCGATAATCTTTAGCGAAAAACGGCTCACGATTCTGGCGACCGATTTTATAACTGAGATCTAACAAGTTGTGCAAAGTGATGTGTAAATACTCGCTCACATTTCTCCCGCATCAGTTCACGCTCCAACAATCTTAAACTCGAGCAACTCGCTGTCAGTTCCACTCGCGTTCAACTGTAGGTACTACGCCTGTACACATAACTTACCTATCTATGTACTTTATTCTACTAGACTTCACAGATTTAAATACATTTATGTACATGCCCGATTCTCTTATCTATACTTCTATACTAATATTACAAAGAGGTAAAGTTTGTGTATTTGTTAAATTAAAAGTAATCTCGGGATCTGCGGAACATAAATGTTTGTGCGATTACCAGCCAGAGCAAATGTTTGCGTGATGAACATAAATGTTTGTTCTGGGTAAATGTTTGTGTGATGAACATAAATATTTGTTCTGTGTCCCATACACAGAACAAACATTTATGTTCATCACACAAACATTTGCTCTGGCTGGTAATCGAACCCACGACGCATGGAAGGCGTAACTACTATCAACTGAGCTGTGACGCTTGTCAAAATGATATTTATATTTCATTCTTATGTATGTCAGTATATAGTTAGTAGTTATAGTACCCATAACACAAGCTATGCTAAGCTTGGGGCTAGATGATGTTGTGTGGATTGTCCAGCACTATTTATTTATTTTATTATTATTTATTCTGTATTATAGTACAACTAGCAACTACCCACTGTTCTGATCTCATGGTACATGGTAGCAATTTCAGATATTACTGAACAAAGCCCGAGGGCTACTCACTCGCCGTTAGAAGTAAGTGTATTGTACCTGCAACTCATTACATCAATTCATAGCTAGAAGCTACAAAATAATGAACGTAATAAAAAGTTATTTTATTATATTTATGAGTATGGTCTTCGTGTTTTTTGTCTATGAAATTTAACTAACCGCGCAGAGGCACTTATTATGATGATTAATATATATTTAGCCCGAATCTTATTAAACGCAAATGTGACAAAGCATAAATACATAAAAGTTTGTGTGATGAACGTAATCTGTAGCTCTACCATGAGTTTTTACTATACTATATTTACTTTACTCGCTAGCGTCTGTAGTTAAAAAAGATTTGTACAGCGCCTCTAGCGGATAGTTGGGTACTAAAATTCGTCATACTAATATTGACGTAACTACTGTAGTAAAGTCAGGAGATTGTACTGTGACAACTCATGGTAGAGGTACTGTTCTGTGTCTGGGTGTTACATGTATTCAATGTTTGTATTTACAAAAAAAAAGTACCTAAGCTATAAGATATTTTTAGGACCCCTGATATTATGCAAAAACGTATAAGTGGTTAAAAGATACAATATTAGATAACATATATAACATATATAGCTTACATAAGACTGTTTGTTTTCTTTGGAAATAAAATGATAATAATATTTAGTTTTCAGTATCATGCTTTGAAAACGGTTCAACAACAATTTTTTTTTTACAAGTTATAGTCAAGCGTTTGATCGCGATCTCACCTGATGTTAAGTGACGATGCGGTCTACAATGTAGCACACTTGCCTAGAAGATACCCATTCACTCGTCTCTTAAAAATATCGAAATTATAGGACTCAGGAAACACAGACGCCGGCAACGAGTTCCACTCTTTAGCTGACTTTTTTTATTGAATTTTCTATGTAAGTAGTGTACTAAGTGGCCGAAATTCTTACAATCATAGTGTCATTTTACAGGTCGTTAGGTTTGCGTATAAGAAAAAGGTAAAGTTGCCTACATAAGAACTACCGAGAAAGTACCGAACAGTGTATTTGAACGTAGTTTTCCAAACTAACAAATTATCAGGCCGTAAGTTTCTTGCCCGTTCTTCTAGGCTCTGGTCGCGTGGAACTGGCACCTAGAATCACCTAGTATGTAAGACGATTCTAAATGATCCTTGTGATTTTACTGAATAAAGTAATTTTGACTTTGACTTTATCATACAAGACTTAAATAACACTCTTCATTGTACGAAACCACGTAAAAAAAATCTATATTCATACATCTTTAACATCTCCCCACCCTCTGAATATTTGAATTTGGAATCAAATCAAAGCCAATGTCACTTCGTCTCCTTGTTATTGCATAAATAAATGTATAATTTTTTTCAATAAGGAATACCTATGTTTTGTGAATATTTTGATGAATATTTATACTATAAAATATAATATAATGATAGGAGTGCGTGGAAAAAAAACATATTGTGCTGACCCCACGTGAGAGCGTTATCACATTATCCGAAATAATGTAATATGTTCCTCCGATATCCAATATCGGATCGGACAATATAAAAGACTGATTTCATACATTTTACTTACCCCGATATCGGATCGGCGTCCGACCGATTTCGGATCGGATAATGTGAAAACGCTCTAACGTGGGATAAGGGCAGGGGAATGATGATGATGATACTATAAAATAAGTTTATTATCAAACAGTTTTTAATCTATCAACAATAACAAACATTTTAATTAAAAACTGCGTGGTTCAATTTTGCATGCATTGGTTTTCCAATATCTGGTTTGGATCGGTTCGTTAACTGTTGAGCTTTTGTTTTTATGCACGTTATTATAATGCCGTTTAATATATGTTTTACTTATTATTTATTTTACACAGATAAAAACTACAGAAGCGCAGGAAACATAAAAATAAATAATGCTGGACAACATCATCTAGCCCCAAGCTAAGCAGAGCTTGTGTTATGGGTACTAGACGACTGACATACTTAATACTACTAGATATTTTTTATTATACATGTTAAATACCCAGAACACCCGGAATAAATATTTGCAGATCGTATAAACATTTATTCCAAGGCGGGAATCGAACCCAAATATGTGCAACGTGATTTATTTACCAATGCATAAAGCGCTTTGCAAGCAAGTTAAAGCGATGCGCTGATTGATATTCGCTTTAACTAGGTTCAGTGCAGGGGGAGTACCCTGACAACTGAAATGTTTTTGAACTGTTATTTGATCAAATTGCTGTTCAGTTTTCTTCTTCGTCTTTTATTGATATTTTGAATGATCAATTTTCATACAATTAACGAAACATCAGGTAGGCCGTGCTCAAATCAGGCAGGCCACGTGCTAAACCGCGGCATTTACGTCATTTTTAACAGCTCAGTCATAATTTTAAAAAGCTCTTTCACGTCAGTCCACAAAAATACCACAGAATACTGATGAGTTACTATAGTAAAATCATCGAAAACTGAACTGCAACTGAAAGGATATTCGGTCACGCAAGTTTCCCCTCGCTGGATAGTCCCCCAGAACAGTTATTTACTTACGGAATCTAGTTAGAGTGCGGATTAGTGCGCGCTCTGTTTGCGCACGTGACACGTGACACACTGGATTAGTGTCGTTTCATAGCAGATCGTTTGAAGGTTTATCAATTCAGTAGCTCTACCATGAGTTTTTACTATACTATATTTACTAAACTCGCTAGCGAGTTAAAAAAATGTATGAAGATTTGTACAGCGCCTCTTGCGGATAGTTGGGTACTAAAATTCGTCATATTAATATTGACGTAACTAATGTAGTAAAGTCAGGCGATTTTACTGTGACAACTCATGGTAGAAACACTGATAGTTTTAATAGCGTTATTCGATTACCGAAAGTTTGTGAACGTATGCAATAATACCTATATATAATACCTAATGGCACCTAGAATCACCTAGTATGTAAGACGATTTTAAATGATCCTTGTGTTGTTGTTTATTTTACTGAATAAAGTAATTTTGACTCTGACTTTGACTTTTATCACTGAATTTTATCTAAAATAGGTGTAGGTAGGTACTAACAATTAACGATTAACTCTAAGTGACTGATATACATATAGGAATTCAAATGACATTTGCTTTTAATTATAATATAATAATTTATATTTTTGACGACATACATCTAATTTAATCAATAATATTTTATAAACAAACCTCGGTCTGCCTACCATCATGTAATATTGTAGTGCCCACAAACAGGGTTCATATGTTGTAACCAAATCATATCTACTGTAACACCTAGTCTTAACATATGAGAACAATAAATAAATTGAGTATTGAGTATTGTTGAATATTTTCGTTCAGGTCAAAGAAAACTCTGATTTAAGGCCCAAGCGCTCAGTCAGGACGGTAGCCCAACAACAAAAGATGTCGCTAGTTTAAAAAACTGCGGTTTTTCTTCTGATTTGTTAATGGTTTTTTGCGTTTAGTTATCAAAATTCACCTTTGCGAAAACTTATTAATAGATACCAATTAATCAATACAAAACACTATAATTTTAGTAGAAAAAACGTGCAGAGGCTGGCGAGGAATTTCAAGCTTGCTATCTACTTTGACACGCAAAAATGTTTCCGATATTTGAAACGGCGCTACCGTTTCATAATTTCGACGTCAGGTGATAAGAATGAATAGCCCAGTTCAAAGTACTGTGGACTGACATTCAGAGCATACGAGTTCAAATCTCGGCCAGAACTTTTATTTTTTGTTGCTTCCTTTGTTTCCCAAAATTTAATTTTTTGAGATTTATCTTTACATTTTTACAGACTACTTTAATACCTACTTTATTGGTATTTTTTTTTGAACTTAAATGCAAAAAAATGCAGTAGATACCTATTACATAGGTTACCTTCTAATAAAACTGTTAACATCTTCAAGAATATTTTTATATGTATTTAATATTTCAATAGTGAGACTCTCTACAGCTCTATAAATTAAACAAATAAAACACATGAATATGTTTTGCCCAAAAAACGGGCTACGGGATATATGTCGTTTTCTGTGGCGTCGCTAAGATTCTTCAAGTGCAGGTGCAGCTGTTGGTACATTGTCTTGCCTAGAAGACAAAGGATATAGATTGTTTGTGGGGCAGTTACATCATAATGCTTGATCGGAGTAGTAGTAGTAGTATTCAAAAGTCATCCGCGTGGATCGCAAAGCGTGCATGTTTCTTCGGATCCTTTTTGTTACCACAATGAGTTTATAATTGGCACAATTTATTACTTTACTTGCAAGATAAAATTTCATCAAAAACAACTACGACTAAATTGACAGATAGCAAGCAATGACAATTAGGTATGTCAGCGAGGTTGCCTTACTACACGTTTTATTTACCCTGACAACAAAAAAAAGGTTTTATTTACCTATATTTCAATGCATTTATTTGGAGGTTTGTAATTTTCCTTACAAATAAACGTATTTTTTTTAAGAAATATTTTTTCTTTATATTTATAATTACAGAACATTAAAAAACGAACAGTTTGATAATTTTTGCAAGAAAATAAATTTATGTTGGCCACACTTTTACAACCAAACAGAACTAGCAGTGACACGTGACGCGGCACGCGTTGTATATTTCGGCTCGGAAACGTTTGGTAGACTTTACGTTCCCTGTAAGTATTTTACATTTATACGTCTTTTTCATATTGCAATTTGTACATAATTTAGTCTATATTACTCGGTAAAGATATTACATCCTAATGTAGAAAGAATTTTAAAATCGGACGTGTGCTTTTGAATTAAATAGTGACCAACAAACAGACAAATCTTATCCTTTAGAATTTTAGTTTAGATAACAGACCACAGTGGAAAGCATGGCAACGTAGCATTTTCAAGAAGAAAAGAGATAGATTTAGTTTTGTTGTCTTGTTTCTCTTCCTACGGCTGGAGAGCTGACAACAAACCTTTGAATTTTGTATTTGAGAGATAATTGTATTAGAGTATTATAGTATTCGAGCGAAGAGCGAATGACGTAGTCGTATACATACTTACTAGATACATAAACATTGACGACCGATGTGGCTCGGTGGCGCGGTGGCATTGACGACGCGGAGGTTTTGGGTTCGATTCCCGCCTTGGGATAAATGTTTATACGATCTGCAAATATTTATTCCGGGTGTTCTGGATGTTTATATATTTAATAAAAATTATCTATCTATGTAATGTATTGTATTATGTATGTCAGTTCTTCTAGTCTTCTAGTATCCATAACACAAGCTCTGCTTAGCTTGAGGCTAGATGATGTTGTGTGGATTGTCCAGCATTATATTATACCTATATACATATTTGTAATTTCTCGACAGGTGGTTCATATATTACGTGTACAGTACATATTTAATTACCGCTAGTTTTGTTTCATACTAAATACACTTTATATCCAGCTACAATAGCCGCTGTTCCGAACAGGGTAAAAAAGGTTTATTATACAGGGTGTAACAGAAGGGGTGGACCAAAAGCAAAAGGGAGATGGAGGAGCTCAATACCTATCGAAATAACCCCCATGTATGCTCAGCGATATTCAGTCGTTCAAAAGTTACTCGCACTTTTATGTTTTTTTTTTCATTAACATACTTTAGGTTAGATTTCCCAAGTTTACCCAAACTATCAAGTACGAAAGGTCTACTGTGAAGCTACAAGGTGTAAAAAAAATACGGTTGTAGCCCTAATAGTTTGGGTATACAAGAGAAATCTAACCTAAAATATGGTAATGAAAAAAAAAAAACATAAAAAGCGAGTAACTTTTGAACGACTGAATATCGCTGAACATACATGGGGGTAATATCGATAGTCTAAAAGCTCCTGCATCGGCCCACCTTTTGGTCCACCCCTTCTGTTAGACCCCGTATATATATTTTTTTTATATTTAATTCTGCACAAAATGATGCAAAAAAACAATGCCGCGTTAGCGCACAGTTAGTCGAGTCATTTTAAGTTTTATTTTAGGGTTTAAAATAGCTAAAATGACTGGACTTATACGTTACGTGGACGATTGAGCTCCGAAATATGAGTAAACAAAACGATACTCATACAATGTGTAGCAAACTTTTTGTTGTTACGTGGTACATTTAACATTTTTCGTGGTTGTCATGACAACTAGTAGTAAGTAAATAAATAAGTCAGTCACAAACACCAACATTTTGTTGTTAAAAAATCTTATATAGTTTGTAATATTATCTCAAATAGTGCCTATTTTTAATGCAATGTAAGCTAGGTTTCATGAAAGCTGGACAGTCTAGCCCAGATCCTGACATCCAGTTATTCGCAGGCAGAAATCCTTGTCGTGAAGAAAGTACTACTAGAAGCATAGGCTGAGACCACCGTGACCAACATTCACCTTGTAACAAGAAAACATCTTCCGATATGTGAAGAGATCGTTCCCGTATCATGAAGGATTGAAGTTGGAAGACGGCGACCAACTTCAAGTCAACATCCTTACCATGGTGACCCAGTGCAATGACAGTTCTTGGCTCCAGTATTCTGGACGTTTGGATTACTCTAGCGGACCATTGCCGCAGATGAAAGATCAATATTACTTTTGTGTACTAGTGTTTTTTTCATTTTATATAAGAAAAGTGTATGCTAGCGTCTAAAGTATTATTTACTATTGTTATAAAGTGTGTGAGTCAGTAAGGTTTATCTACGGGCCGTTTTTAAATAAGTATTTTAGTACTTTATTTTTTACAACAATATTATGGTAAAAAATACATTTACTTTTCTTACAATAAATTGTTTTTTTTTCCACAGCCCGGGGGGCCAAGCCCCCTAAGCTATTTTTTTTGTAAGTAAGTAATCTACCTATGCTATGTAAAATGCCTTAAAATTATAAGAAAGACACCTGTTTGGTTCAACCAAACTTCTTTGCATGGGAGACGGGTGCGGGGAAAACTGAGAGATATTGCAATCTTTACGCTGAAAAGTCCGCTTCGAATGTAAATATGACATAGTACGAAAAATAAAAGAAAAACTAAAACGAAAAGAGACAAATGATATCCTATTTCTTTCTACACAAGTATTTAGTTCAAGTAACTAGATGGCGCTCTAGATACCTTTGCTATAACTTAATACCTAGTGCTTCGCACAGATGGTGCATTCACAGTTAGTTCATTTTTTGAACACGCGTCACGTCTCACCTTAAGGTCCTCTCGCTCTAGCGGGAAATTCAATTTGTTTAGGGTTTTTTTTTATTGCGGCTGAATTGTATCTTTCACTTGTTTAACCTATTTTGCGAACATAAACAATAATTATCTGTGTAACTCTCAATTTTTGAGATTGGTTCTTTATATTAACTTACTTAATTAAATTACTGTACAAAACAGTTAAAGGGCACCAGTTAATTTATTATTAGTACAAAGATTATTTAAAATGTTCGTTCTTAACGAGGTACTATAGGTATACTCAATATACATACAGTTTACTGTGTAGAGGCTCTACGGCGTAGCGCTGGCGTAGCACCTTAACTAGACCGTAGCAAGTCTTGCATTTTATAATTTTATGTTCTCTCAAGCATCCTTGTTACTTCGTAGCAATTTAAATCTCTCTTGAACACTTGTATTGTATAAATATTGTTTATTTATAAAGTAAAGTACTTTATTCACAAACAAACTTACGACTATACAGTATTTACAAAATGTACATAGTCATATAAAATACATAAGTAAATAAAAAAAATAAAAAATTATAAAGTCAAGTAAATTACACTGATAATTTAATTATTAACGCTTTGTTTCGAACAAGAAAGTACCCTTCAGATAGGATATTGTTACTCAGCGGATAAGATATTGTGGTATTATTAAAACTACTTCTTACGAGATGAGTTAATGTTTTTGTTAGTTCAAAGATAAATGAAATAAGTGAATGTCATGTTTTCTCGGAGTAGAAATTTATAACAAGAGTAATTCGTTATTATTGACATTGACGGCGTCACAGCACAAGCTCAAAAGGCTTTTACGTGGTATTCCGTTTTGCAAAGTGAATCGGAGATAAAACGGTCAAATTATGCCCAACGAAGTAGGCATTGTCAGCTAGTGTTAGATAAATTCATATGCAAGAAAAATATCGCCCGTAATGAAACGACCCACAACATGGAAGGCAGAGCTACCAACTGAACTGTGACGCCTACCAAAAAAATAATATTTAGAAATAAAAAATTGAAAATATCTATAATTAAGTAACATTTTAACGTCTGCATTTACGATTAAAATCCTAGAAGTATTTCAACTAAAACTTTATAAAACTTGCTCGTGAAGGTTGTAAAGTCGGTGCTTGCGTTATGCATGAACCCGCACTAAGCCAATAAAAGTGATGCAAGTTATTACTTCACTTGGATTACTTTAAAAAATTGAAAAAAAAATCTAATAACAAGTGCCAATTGAAATATTATTTAGGAGTGTTTGTACAAGCACTGTTGAAGGCTGTTTTATGTTTTAGATCAAATATTTGAATCTTACATTGAAAGTTAAAATAGTATATGTATAACTGCAACCTGTGGGTGAGGCAATATTAGTTTTCAATTGTTATCGTTCCTACGATTTAAATAAATAAATAAATAATGCTGGACAATCCACACAACATTATTTAGCCCCAAGCTAAGCAAAGCTTGTGTTATGGGTACTAGAAGACTCATATACTTCATACAATACATTACATAGACAGATATTTTTAATAGAGCCTTATTAAATATAATAAATAAAATAAATAAATAATGCAGGACAATCCACACAACATCATCTAGCCCCAAGCTAAGCAGAGCTTGTATTATGGGTACTAGAAGACTGACATACTTCATACAATACATTACATAGACAGATATTTTTATTATACATATAAAATACCCAGAACACCCGGAATAAATATTTGCAGATCGTACAAACATTTATCCCAAGGCGGGAATCGAACCCGCAACCTTCCGCGTCGCAGGCAGACTTTCTCCCGCCGCGCCGCATCGGTCGTAAATTTTTTTAGAAATGAAACGAAATAAAACCGAGGTTACCGCTGGGGGAGCCCGGGTGATTCGAAGTCGCGACGATTCGTGCAAACTTTCCAACAGTTTAATAAATGCTTGAGCAAATGTTTTTCTTGGTGATTAAAACCGTAGTTGAAATGAGCACACGCCGATCTAACAAAGCCACTTTGTCGTCGCAAAATATTCTGTTTGTGTGTTCTTTTCGTAATATAAAACGTAATTGCTTCGTTTTATATTTAAAACAATTCATTATATAAAATAATAATTCTATTATTATTATTTTATTGGCCTTATGTCTTCTATTTTGTTTTGTCTCATTCTTTATTATTTTACTACTACTTATTTGGTTGAAACTCTGAATTCAACTTAATACATAACTCGAATTAGCAAAATGGTTACGTTTATTAAATAATGTTGTAGACAAACTAGCACGAGCACATACAACTTATGTTCAAATAAATATGTAGACAAAATGGCGGTCGAAATCAAGCACGAGTAGGTACATACTTAACATACTTATGTAACTACCTACTAAAAAGCTTTGTGTTTAAAATCAAATTTAAACATGCTCTGAAGTAAATATAATTTAAAATGCTCTTTGCAAGGACGCGTGTCAAACCCCCTGCTTGGCCTCCAACAAAATATGAAAGGTGTTGCGCTAGAAAGAGCCGCAAACACTAGCCCCCTATCTTATAAAAAGTTAGCGCCGACTGTATGTCATCATTACGTATGGTAATCAATACTTCAAGTCTGCGCTAACTTTTTATAAGATAGACTGTAGGCGTTTCTGAATGCATGTTTACTTATTAATATTTTGCGCGACCAAATGGAATGCAAATAAGATGGACTGCGATTGAATTGGATCGGAAGCGAGCGAATAATTACTGAGCTGATTGGATCTGCGTCCGCAGCAACTTTTTGACACGTTTTTTTTTGACAATGTGTAAAATGAATCTCATACGCAAATTCAATTTTAGTAGCTTCAGTAGCTCTACCATGAGTTTTTACTATACTATATTTACTACACTCGCTAGCGTCTGTAGTTAAAAAAATGTATGAAAATTTTTACAGCGCCTCTAGCGGATAGTTGGGTACTAAAATTTGTCATACTAATATTTACGTAACTACTGTAGTAAAGTCAGGCGATTTTACTGTGACAACTCATGGTAGAGATACTGAGCGTGATTTATAACGCGATTTTACCTACGTCAATTACTACTTAATGACATCTTACGTCTATAATACTTAAATCAATGTATTCTTTTTGATACATTAAGCACATTAAGAAATATCACATTTACAGAATAAAATGTAAGGTTCCTTATAGCACACATCACATAAAAACTCTTCTTTGCGATCTAGTTCCCATAGTACAAGCTTTACTTAGTTTAGGACTGGAGGGCGATGTGACCGTGAATATCGAAAAAAATAATATTGTGTAAAACTTTGTGACATTAGTTTAAATTACATGAACCAAAACCAGTCAAATTAACCCATTCAAACAAACAACGAGTTTATTTTGCTTACATTGGAGGCGCTAAATGCGAAAGCATATTTTACGGGACCCTGAGTGGGTGCCCGGACTGCTGGCTAATTGGAAAATTAATTACACTTTCGTAAAGAAATGCCGTTGCCCAAACTCGTTAGCTATCACAGAGTGGGCCAAACCGCGCACGGCTCGAGAGGCTCACATTACTTCAGACAACACAGACAGGGAGGCTATCCAGCAAGGGGAAACTTGCGTGACCGAATATCCTTTCAGTTGCAGTTCAGTTTTCGATAATTTTACTATAGTAACTCATCAGTATTCCGTGGCATTTTTTGTGGACTGACGTGACTGAGCTTTATAAAATTATGACTGAGCTGTTAAAAATAACGTCCGCGGTTTAGCTGATTTGAGCACGGCCTACCTGATTTTTCGTTAATTCTATCAAACGGTATGAAAACATTCCAAATATAAATAAAAGACAAAGAAGAAAACTGAACTGCAATTTGATCAAACAACAGTTCAAAAACATTTCAGTTGTCAGGATACCCCCCCAGCTCAAAAATGTCAAAGCAAAATACGGAAATTCGTAAGTATCAGCCACTAATGATCGACAAAAAATTTAGTTTGATTTATCCGAATATCAAACAGTGCCAGTGATACAATCTGTATGAATTATTAGTTAACTAAACAATGATCATTAGGATGATTTTATCTATCTGTTTTACTTATTATTACAATAAGTAATTATAAATTTCTTTTCACCTTGGAAGGTTTGCTGGTAGAGAACTCTAATCCCACCTTTGTACTTGTCCTATTTGACGACCGTTGTGGCGAGGCGGGCGAAGGTCCGCCTGCGACGCGGAAGGTTGCGGGTTCGATTCACGCCTTGGAATTAATGTTCATACGATCTGCAAATATTTATTCCGGTGTTCTGGGTATTTAATATGTATAATCAAAATGTATTTAATATGTATAATAAAAATATCTATCTATGTTATGTATTGTATTAAGTATGTCAGTCTTCTAGTACCTACCGATAACACAAGCTCTGCTTGGCTTGGAGCTAGATGATGTTGTGTGGATTGTCCAGCATTATTTATTATTAAGTATTTATTTATTATATTTACTTAATGTCCTGGCAGTTTAGCCCTAAAATAGATTGTCCTTTTCTGATTCTTTATAATTTGAATTTATTTAAAACTAATATTTATGAACATTTGTGCTCGTACTAGCAAAACATTTGGAAGAAAATTGTAACTAAAATTTGCTATATCAGCGAAAGAGACCGCAGCCTCTCACAGTTGCTACTTTTCGAAGTGTGCTCAAGTCGTTCGCGAGTTGGATTGAAAATTTTGCTCTCTTTGTCGGATCTAAAATGTTGCTTCGAAATAGCGAAGCGCAAACTTCGCTCGCACGTTTGCGAAGCGCGAAGGATAAGTTCATTTCCTACGAGAATAAGTATTCTTCGAGAGTGATGTTGCAAACAAACTTGTTATTTCTTTAAAATCTCTTCACACTTCACCACTTACAAAATATAAAAGATTGCGGAACGAAAATACTGAGAAATGAAACTAGGTTGCTCTGAGACTTAATCGAAGGCAAAGATCGATTGAGTTACATAAACTTAGATTGTTTATGTGAATTTGTAGTAAATAAATATTTGTTCTGGTCTGAGTATTATGTATTCTATCTATGTATTTACAAAATTACATCTTGGCATATAATGTTGTATTCTATCAGCAAAGCTTTGCTTACTTTGGGATTAGAACGCGATGTGTGAAAAGTCCATGAATATTTATTAAACTTTAAAAAAAAATGTTTTACGATGCCTCGTGATTTTCAATTCTCTATAAACGCTATTAGAGCATAATTTGCAGTAATAAGCACGGCTCAAACCCTATTCTCGGATGAAATACCAATATTGTAATATTGTTTTGTAATTTGGCGCAAAGCGATTCGTGCTCCAGGTAATTGGTGCGCAATTAGCGCGGCCCTCGTGGGACCCGCGTGAGCTCACGGCTCCGCTCGACTGCTCCATAAATGAACTGGATTAGTCTTCGGATGCTTAATGGATGATAACATTATTCTATGAAATGTTATACTCTACTTCAGGAATCACCAATTAGTTTCGCTCGGGGTCCATTTTAAGAAATAAAATAACTTTCGCGGTCCACTCATTTTATAAAAAAAATATATTGAACAAAGATATTTAATTACGAAAGTTACAAAGGTATTATTATTTACATATCAATGAGAAATATTTCATTTTTTATTGTTAATTATCTGTTTTAAGTGGAATTGGTGAAAACTTTTGACATTACTAGATTTTTCGAATTTACGTAAACAAAATATATATTGGCATATATTTTTGCGGTCCGCATACAATGGGTCGGCGGTCCGTACGCGGACCGCGTTCCGCCATTTGGTGACCCCTGCTCTTATTTTATTAACAAATCTTTTTAAAACTTGGTAGTTTTTAAGGACGGCTTTTATTGGAGTAATGATTTGGGAAATAGAGATATCAAATCTTTTTGAGGTTTTAGCTTTTAGTGCAGTTTGTGTTAAATCTTTTATTTGTATTAGTACTGTTAAGTTTTTTTACTGACTTATTGCATTTGAACCCTCTCTGAATATAACATGGTCCGATTGTGCTAAATCGTAACGTAAACGGTTCGTCTGAGCAGCAGCTAAGGTTCACCAATGTACGTATTTTGGGATCGAGATAAGCGTGTAGCCAAACACGTACAACATTCGAACGTTAGTGAGCCGAAGATTGTGCCATAACCGCTGTCACAAAAGAACAAAAGATGAGCGGTTAGCTACAGCGATACGTTGCACACGCTACGTAAACGTAACGTTGGTGAACCTTACCGAATCACGTTACTATTTAGCACGATCGGGGCCGGGGAGTATTGTCTTACAGGTGGTTGGTAATGTTTAGTCAAACATCACATCTCCGCCAAAGCGATGTGACACAGAATCAACAACACGCGACCGAATCCAAATGTTTTATGTATAAGCATTTTGTTTCGTTGTTTTCGAAGCTATTTCTAGATACAATTCACCGCATGTTTTCTAAAACATCGAGCTGATCGTAATTTATCTAGCACAGAATATAAGTTAAGCTAAAGCAAAGAAGAGTAAAGGTACTTTCAAACTACTCAAAGTAGTATTCCATGACGTTACTTAATCTAATTGACACCGCACTGAAACTTCAGTATTTAATTGTAATTCTTTGTAAGAAGGATCATATAAAAAACGGTAGGAATCAGGCCGTAAGTTTCATGCCCGTTTTTGAAGCTCTGGTCGCGTGGAACTGGCACTAAGAATCACCTAGTATGTAAGACGATTCTAAATGTTCTTTGTGATTTTACGGAATAAAGATAAAAAAAAACCTTAAAATAATTGTACAATAATTGTACAACCCAAATCACGATTGATCCGAGTTTGACACATAGTAATTATTTGATTTTTTCGTTGATCATCGTTCGAGAAATCGGCCGAAAGTGTGGTTACGTGCGGGTACATGTGATTTCGCTCGACTTGGAGTGCGGTTAATATAAATCACACGGCGAAGAAATAGCCCATTATACCTTTATTAACCGACGAAAAAACGGAAGAGGTTCTCAAGTCAACTGTATATATCTTTAATTTTTGAAGTGAAAACTTCTTTAGCGGCGCTGAGCACTTTTCTGTATGGGTAAAAACTTTCAAACTCGCGTCAGGGTCACGTGATGCTGATCGAAAAAGCGTAAGATCGAGGGGAAGGGAGAGGAACTAGTATCTCCCACTCTTTCTACCGTGCCTGAGTGTGCTGCTCTGTTTAGGCGGCACAGGGCGAAAAATAAAAAATAATAAAAACATAAACATTGTATTCTACCTCATAAATGATAGTACTTTTATACTTATAATTAAACACAACGTTAATATTGAAGTTTTCACTTCTGCCGGCACTCCCGGAGTGCTACCTTTTTTTTTAATAATGTGTGTTCACGCGTAACTTTTGACAGAGTAGATTTTAATGTTTCTTTTTTTATTGGAAAGAATATTTTTCATATAAATTTGAGAAAAAAGTATAACCCGAATAGATAACTAGGTTTTCCCTACATATGTTTTAGAACTTGGTTATAAGAATAAAATAATAAAGATATTATTTTTCTATTTTCATATTTTTCGGCGGTTCAATTTTTCTTTTTAAGTTTTATTACAGAACCAATTTATTTAGAAAATGCCTTTATACTTTTTGTGCTATTTATTGATATTTGAACGTTTGATGATAAACGCATGCATGTATTCTAGATGAATGCTCAAAGTTGCATCTTTTTTGAAGTGAAAACTTCTTTAGCGGCGCTGGGTGGGTAAAAACTTTCAAACTCGCGTCAGGGTCACGTGACGTTGATCGAAAGCGTAAGATCCAGGGAAAGGGAGAGGAACTAGTATCTCCCACTCTTTCTACCGTGCCTGAGTGTGCTGACTCTGTTTAGGCGGCACAGGGCGCTTGCGCGAATGTGTCTGTGTCATTGTGATTGTCATTGTCATTATGACGTCTGTGGTTATATTTTTATGTGAAAACTTAGAAGTGAAAACACAACGTTAGTATTGAAGTTTTCACTTCTGCCGGCACTCCCGGAGTGCTACCTTTTTTTTTCTCAATTTATAGGCTAGCGTTTGACCGCGATCTCACCTGATGTTAAGTGCCTAGAAGGTACTCTTTTCACCCTTCTCTGTGGCCTGAGTTTGCACAGCACTTATCAATTCAGTCGGAATTTTGCATAAAAACCTTTCTCCTGATGTTTTTATCTGATGTAGATGTTTGAAAATTAATACAATAAACTTTGCAAATTGAACCCGCGACTTTGAACCCGCGGTTCAGATAGTGGTATTCCTACCACTGTACCATATTCTAAATCGTTTTTAATAATCGATACGGTCAGACTACCAAATATCATTCGACTTATAGTACGTTGAATTTATATGAATTATATAAAGTAAATCACTGGGACTTGTATAGCATTGTTTAAAACTTCTAAAAACAATTATACATTTTTGTTTATACTTTTGTTCAGTGAGAACCTACAAATGTTTTAAAGAACTAGTAACTTTTGGTTTCCTGCCTGCTTATAATCCCAATATTGCGTAGGTCTACGACAGCGTAGGTCTACAAAAGCTTAGGTCTACAACGGCGTAAGTCTACAACAGCGTAGGTCTTCTACGGTGTAGGTCTACGACAGCGTAGGTCTACAACAGCCTAGGTCTACTACGGCGTAGGTCTACGACAGCGTAGGTCTATAACAGCTTAGGTCTACAACGGCATAGGTCTACTACAGCTTAGGTCTGCAACAGGTTAGGTCTACAACGGCGTAGGTCTACGACAGCGTAGGTCTTCTACGGAGTAGGTCTACGACAGCGTAGGTCTACGACAGCGTAGGTCTACGATAGCTTAGGTCTACAACGGCGTAGGTCTACGACAGCGTAGGTCTTCTACGGTGTAGAGCTTTGACGCCTTCTAGTCGATTTCAATTACCAGAAAGTTTATGTCACAGATCAGATAGGTAGTGGCATTAAGACAATATTAGTTTAGATATAATGACCTTTATTAAACCTGCTTACAGAGAGTCGGTGCTAAATTTATTTTAAAATTGTAATAAGTTGAATAAACTACATTTATTTTAATAAAAACAATAAAAAGCTACAGATTGCTGGTACACGTGGCAATCTGCAATCTGCCTGCGGCGTCGTCGAGTCACGTCAAGGATCCATTATTATGAACTCAAGTATTTATAAGACCCAGCACTGATATTGTTAGGATTCCGTACCCAAAGGGTAAAACGGAGTTCCTATTACTTAAACTCCGCTGTCCGTCTGTCTGTCTGTCACCAGTCTGTATCTCATGAAACATTATTACGTTTCACTATTGTTCTTCTAACTATTGTTGTAATATTCACAAATGATACATTTCTGATGCCGTTACAACAGTAAATACTTATTACGTTTCACTGGGTGCATGGAAAGAGCCTCCTCGTGGCGCACACCGGTAACAGCTAGGCACGGCAAAGCAGTGTCTAGTCTGGCTAATCTTTCCAACACGATGCTACAACAAAATACAGTTGTAGCATCGACACGATAAGAAGAAGACTTTTCACTATTGATCTACTATTGTTAGGAAATTGAAATATTCAAAAATGATACATTTCTGATGCCGCTACAACAGTAAATACTAAAGGATAAATTATATATTCCAACAAAACCCATCTGGGAGCGAGTATGACTTTACACTGGGCCGTTTTAAGCCACGTATTCATTAGTAAACATTGTTAATAAACTGTTTATGACTAGCTTATAGATTGTTTATAAACTAGATGTTTCGTCTTGCTCTCCACTCCTAGTGGGGAGCACGGCAACATGTAAACAATGTTTCATCACCTATGTTTATGAACTGTTTATAAACTTATTACGAAACATTGTTTATAATCAGTGTTTATTATCAAAATGTTTACTAATGAATACGTGCCTTTATTTTGTAACTACATTCCTTTTAGTCCGTTTCAACATTCTCAGCTTTCTGGCAAACTTGGTTACCTTAATAACTAAGCTAATCAAATTTTGCATCGCAAAAACTGTCTACATTTTAGCATTTTAATAACATTAAGTAACAAATTGTTCATCATAAACTTATTTTTTCTCGGTAAAATAAAAGTTCATAAGATAAACAATTTAATGAACATCGAAAGATGCATCTTCGTGGAAAAAAAACTAAATGTAATATACAAATATCGAGACTGCACTTAAACTGCATCCGCCCTGGAGAATGCAATTTGTAGGCAAATGCAACATGTCGCCGCAACGTAAATACATTTCACATACACATCCTAGAGTTTCGACAAATATATGGAAACTTAACACTACAATTTTTTTGTAAATTCTGTTTTGTAAGTCAATCATAAATATATTTCTAGTTAGGTTTCGCTCTACGCCATCACTATGTAAATGTGAAAATTAAGTATTTTGTAAATTATTAAAAGTTTCCATTTCTCGAGGATGCAGTTAAATAATTGATTTTACAATTTTTATAAAGAATCTATAAATCCGTGGCAGATGATAGCACACAGACTATCAATCACGTCCGACTCCATATATGTCAGTGTGAGATAATGGTTGGATCGAATGACTGAGGTTTCAGGGACTGAGCACGATTAAATATGACAATAAATAATAAATATTCATGGACATTTCACACATCACACTCTAGTCCAAAACTAAGCAGAGCTTGTACTCAATCAACTAGATTGCTGATAGAATACTTACGTCCATTTTTTTTTGTAAATACATACATAGAATACATAGTAACACCCAGACACAGAACAAATATTTATCTTCATCACATAGACATTTGCTCTGGGTGGGAATCGAACCCTCAACCCACAGCATGGAAGGCAGAGCTAGTACCAACTGAGCTGTGACGCCTGTCAGCACAATCGTAAACGTATTTCAGATACATTGTGCCTCAACATCAACTTTACTGTCGAGCGTTAGAGCGTTAGCGGGTATTGTATCTTAAATACGTTTACGATTGTCTCATTTATTCGTGCACAGCCCTCTGTAGCTCTACCATGAGTTTTTACTATATATATAATATACTCGCTAGGGTCTGTAGTAAAAAAAATGTATGAAGATTTGTACAGCGCCTCTAGCGGATAGTTGGGTACTAAAATTCGTAATACAGTAATACCCCGACTTACGCTACCCCGTTTTACGCGAATTCGGAGATACGCGGTTTTTCATTTTCATTTTCGCGCATCATTTTGATCTCAGTGTTCGGTTTGCGACAGGTTGAAACTTGTTCCGCGTCGAATTGTTGTACGTGCGGAGTGCGTTTTACTTATAACATCTAATTATGTCATCTAGAAGGGTTTACAAATTTTAGAAAAAATAGCTTCTAATGTAGAACGCATTTCTTCTACAAAACGGGCAATAAAACAATGGTATGCTACGTGAAAATTATGTGTGAGAAGAAGAAAAACTTAACTCGTCTAATATATGAAGCCTTCGACTTCAAAATAACTTCGGTTTACGTTACTTTATTCATATTATTTTACACTTTATTAGACATTTTTCAACTAAATTATTGTTTTTTTTTTATTTCTGGTCCCGACTAAACATACTTTGTATGTATTTTTATGCAAAGTTGAACCCCGACTTACGCGAATTCGACTTACACGGCAATCGCTCGGTCCCACCTATCGCGTTAGTCCGGGGTATTACTGTACTAATATTTACGTAACTACTGTAGTAAAGTCAGGCGATTTTACTGTGACAACTCATGGTAGAGGTACTGATTGGCAGAAAGCTTTCGTGCTGAGTCTCAGATTGACTTTGTCTGTAACGTCGGCTGAAGCACGCGACCACTGATATATGCCAACGGTCATTCACCGAATGGTTACTGTAATCAGTGTCTATCTAATAATAAGATCGATAACAGAGTGTTTCAAAATAAATAAGATTTTTCAGTAATTCCGAAAGACTAAGTGGTTTTATTGAGCTTGGTACATTGCACTAAAGAGGCACACAAAATTCTACGTGTGTCAGTAAATGTAGAGTCTTGTCAATCCTTAGGTTTTGTACCAAACCAAAAATATTTATTTTGTTGATCGCTACACTTAATAAAGAAACATTAAAGTAAATAAATAATAAATAATGGTGGACAATCCACACAACATCATCTAGCCCCAAGCTAAGCAGAGCTTGTGTTATGGGTACTAGAAGACTGACATATTTAATACAATACATTACATAGATAGATATTTTTATTATACATATAAACACCCAGAACACCCGGAATAAATATTTGCAGATCGTACAAACATTTATCCCAAGGCGGGAATCGAAGCCGCAACCTCCGCGTCACAGGCGGACCATCGCCCACCGCGCCACATCGGTCGTCAAAGTTTTTAAGGTTTTAAGGGTTAAGTTCACCCATGTTCAATTAATTTAAATTTACTTTTGAATTTGCTAAAGAGTACAACAGACGTCAGGATCTATAGATATCAAACTTACTATTAAAACAGAAATTCCAAGCAAAAACTAACCCTTTATTTTCTTCAAACGAAAGGATAAAAGCCGTGATATGAGAAGGATAGAAAGATCTCATTTAAGATTATGTTGTGAAAGAATCGTCATGATTATCTGTTCTCCTTTGAATTCGCATTGTTGAGAGACGAGCCGCAGTGAACTGGGAATGAAATCCTAATGCTGCACATTACTATCGAATTAACTCATAACACACACTATTTTTAACTCATAAGTATGTCCCTGACATGACTGCATATGATGTGTATTATTACTAAGTTAAACTAACACCGCACTGGAACTTCAGTACTTAATTTAGTTTTATTGTAATTCTTTGTAAGAAGGATCATATAAAAAAAATGATAGGAACCAGGCCGTAAGTTTCTTGCCCGTTGTTCTAGCCTCTGGTCGCGTGGAATTGTTACCTAGAATCACCTCATATGTAAGACAATTCTAAATGATCCTTGTGATTTTATTGATTAAAGAAATGTTTGATTGAATTGTCAAAAATAAAACGTTGACAATACAAAGTCACGAGTACCAGCTAGTTTCATTATATTACCGAAACATTGTACAACTTCAACGAAATTAAATGTTATGAACGATTCTAGGAGGTAAATTTATTCTTGCCGTTAACACAATTCAACTTTTACAAAAGCCTTTAGGGGAGTCTTTCACAAGCTAGTTGGTCTTCAAATAGAAACCTTATTATACAGAAACAATTTACTGCAGTGTGCGGTTTTTGTCAGCAAACAGAAGAAAACTTTCATATAATGACTTCAATATGAAATGCACGGCTTTTGCAGTACCTGCATTAAGTATATTTGCAAAATACACTTAATAAGTAAGGTACTTGATACAAATAAGGCCTATGCTCAAATAAGGCCTATAGTGCGAAAAAGTCGTTTAGTGTATTTAAATCAAATATTATATTGCACGAACGTATAGACTACACCTCCACAACTCGGCAAATAGTGCTCGAGAGGCCCGCTCACGATCACAACGCCTGTGCTCGTCGGTTGTTGTGGACGACGGCCGTTTTCATTGCGTGTTATTAATTTGTCGTAATTTCTATCGTATTTTATAACGGTATTTTTAGAGTTTTATTTCAAGTTATTACACGGTTTACATTATGACTCATCGAAAAGGTTATTTTTTCGATAACCTCGAGGTTATTTTTTCTTTATTTTGTATTATTTATGATATGTGAATTAATTATTGCCTATACATGTATGAGGTATATAGTACGAAATAAGGCCTTTTTTTTTAATAGGCTTAATATTTTTTTTAATTATTATTAAATGTTTCAAAATAATTCATATTTAAATATTTAATAATAATATTTTTGAGAAAATATGTTCATTTTCTAATATTTGTTTGAATAGATTATAGTATTCTTTATTTCTTGTTAATATACGACTTCAAATCTGACAAGCAATTTAAGTATAATATTTAGTCACATAGTTAAAAAGTTGTACGTCAAAGTCTCATGAAAACGTGATAAAAAACTCAGAAATACATAATTTTATAATGATTGATAGTTTAAAAACAATATTCCTATACTTTAAATATGTAGGCTTAATTAAGTCGCTAGTATTTAAAAAGGCCTAAAGCTATGGTTTTACAATTATCTCATTTTAGTTGATTTTTTATTGAAGATTATATAATGTTTATTTAATTCATAATAAAATAATAACCAAAAAAGAAGTCCACGCTTTTATTTATCACCTTCTTCGAATAATTTATCAAATTTTGAGTGTTTGAAATTAGGTAGGCCTTATTTGTATCACTTACCTTATGTTGGTTGAAATCCCGCTGCTGTTTTCACCGAGTTCTTGGAATTTATTAAATTTGGCTCAGTAACAGATGGAACAGGTTTACCTGCGCTATATTTTAGTGCTAACAGTAAGAGTCCATCTGAGATAGACACAAACTACACACAGCACAAAATATTTTAGTAGGTAAAGAAAGATAATTATTAGAAATCAAATCATAATTATTTCACAATTTTAGCAGGTTATTGCAGGTTGTTGTGAGTGATTGTGTTTTTTTATCAATACCTAAGACAAATACTATTTTGAAAAAAAAACTGTAACTCAATTTATAATATACAGTTTCATTTAAAATTGTTATGCGCCGCGCCGCATGCAGCTGATATTTAATGCAGAACAAAATATTACCCTATCGTGTTTATTCTCAGAAACTTCTTCAATTGGCTATTACAATTTGACCTGCCACTTTGTGACGCCAGTCCTATAGGTATCAGTTAGAGTGTCGTTACGCACTGTCGACTTGTCGCCGGCGACACTTACTACAGTTTAAATAGCTGTTTACGCACTTGGTCGTCGGTCGCCCTATTGTTTTTGGACCGAGTCGCCGGCGACAAGTCGACAGTGCATAACGGCTCTTACGCACAGCCTTAAAGACTTACCCTCGTTGATCAAAGGCTCTTGCTCGGCTGGCCGGCCCGCCGGGCACAGCGGCAGAGACTTGTTGTCGCCGCCATCGGGTTCCACCTGCAACAACAATATACGTCAGCCCAAACATTCACGACCATTAGAGTCATTAACTCACAACAACGTCATTTGTATATATATTTATATAGATATTTTTCATTTTTGAACACTCAGATCTCCGCCTTTTTGTTAAAAGATTAGTAAACTTAAATCCCCGTAAACTCTGACATTGGCAAAATCGTGGCAACCCTAGCCTGCGAAAAGCCACTAAGAAAAGAAGAAGAATAGATATTTTTATTATATATTTAGTTTATGAATAAATTAAGTTAGTTTATAAAGGATAGTTTAGTTTAGGTATTTATTTATTTTTGACCGCACGCCAACCACTTTTCTGTTACCACGTTGGGTCGCTGATAGATAATACTTAAGCATTAAGTCCTGTTGTATTGTGCAATAAAGAATTAAATAAAAACGCGATCCTTCGTCCTTTATAACCAAGAGCTGTTATGCCTTGATCACACGTACCGAGTAAACCGACGAGACAGTGACGTATTTGAAATACACTGCGCGCTAACGCTGCAACGTTCAACAGTAAAACTGATGTCCACGCGCAGTGTATCTCAAATACGTCACTGTCTTGCCGGTTTACTCGGTACGTGTGATAAAGGCATTACTGTATAATTCTACAGTGAATGTTAGTGCCTATTTACCTCGACCTAGGTAAATGATGACGAGATCTTTCGAAGGTCCACTCACATTCGTACCATCGTATTCGGTCAGCGCGTGCCATTGTCGACCGCAGCGCGCACCACGCGCACACTAACACGCGCACACACACAAGCACACGCCACGTTGTACAACACGTTCAGAGTCACCACACTATATACTACACACAACAAACTATGCGCTGCTACTTTCAAAACTGATCTTAGCATTTTATTATCAAAATTTGAAAATAATACTAAGCAAAGGCTAAATAAACTTGACAACTGACAGAAACATTATACGGAGTTTCTTTTTTTATTGATGTTTGATGATAAAAAGATTGATTGATCTATTCAGTAATAAGTTTCTAAGTACATACTTCTTGTTACAAGTGTTACACAATTTTGCGCTACAATTAAATGTTGTCGAAGAATTCGTTTCACGCTCAACTTATTTAATATTCGAAGTAAACTATTCTAATAGTCAACAAAACTTGGATATGTATTACTGTACATATAATAATAACGTAGTACAAGTATGTCGCATGCGAAGCGTTATTTAATATTGCAAACAATCACACGGTAGCTTATTATTATTTAGATTAGGTACAGGAAAATACAGTACAAATGCATTGAGTATCTAATATAAAATAATGGACAATATTATAACTGCTTAACTTTATTATAGTATTCCTTTTTTTTTATAAATATATTAGCCTGGTTTTTATAAAATTTATAGTTTATTAAGTTAATATTCATTCTCTATTTCAAAGTTTTTATGTTGTATTACTGCGAATGACATAAATATCTCAAGTTTTCTAATTCATATAAATCCAATAGTAATAATTAGTTCGTGTTGTTATTGTTGTTTGTTGAATAGAATAAATGAACGGTCAGATTACATCAACAAGAATATCTGAATGCTGAACATAATATCTATTATGTTCAGCATTCAGAAATTCTTGTTGGATATATGTATACAGAAATGTTCTAAAACTTGCAGGTGAAATTCACGGTCCATCTAGTTCAAAGCGTGCAATACACGCCACTAATTACTCTATTTGGGGCCTCATGGTGCACGTCGCATACTTAATTAGGAAACCCTACGCTTTCCCAATTAGATGTCTACCCTATTGTGATGCTAGGGTTGCCACTAGCTCTAGCGCCACAATAGAACAAATCAGGGGTTGTTAGAGTATTCGTAATCTAAGTTTGCTCGGACATTCTAAACACGTGCGTAGGAAATTATAACGGTGAGTAGGACTCACCCTCCTAGAATGACATGTCCTATGTCCTGCAGGTCCTTTTAATCAATGGATCCTGACGTCATAATATCGCGGATTAAGTAACCATGCCGCGGTAGTTACGACTTTGGTAAAACTTTGGTTCTTCTCGCGACTTTCTCCGCTGTGGGTGAATATTTTAGTTACAATAACTTAGTTCTATGCTTAACAGTCTGGAGTCTGTTTCTCGTATGTTTTCTTCACAGAATAAGCACACATGCTAATGTGGTCATGAAAAAGTTACCTAGGACCTTCATTACAGAAGCGGCCCTAACAAAAAAGTTTCCATCAAGGGAACAATGGAAGTTTAACTCTTTTATCAAAACCTTAAAAAGTTTACTAGCACGCTGTTATTAATAACGCAGAAATAATATATTCTTAATGATTCAACTTTTAAACCTTTTTAACTTGATAAAGGTTATATATTCAGCAACAGTTTAAAACATTGAAATATATGAATACCGTTCGTGTTTACAGTGGACAGTTAATATAAACAACAGTTTTGAGGCTCAAACAGAATATTTGTAACATTCGTGCTCAGGGAGGCGTTCAGGCGCGAGCGGCGTGACGCGGGCTTCCGCCTGCACGAATACGGGCTAATTGTAAAGCTTCATAGCAATTTTTAAACGAATACATCGTTAATGAGCCTTTTGATAACATTTATTAAGAACATTTCGTGTCGCTGCTAAAAATCTGTTTAATTAGACATTCAAAAACGGAGGTTGAAACCCGCTCTTACTAAAAACAAACCAAAGTGTTAATTTGCAACTTAGTGTGGGTGTTACTTTGAATTCTATGTATGTATTTACAAAAAAAAAATATTAGTATTCTATCAGCAATAACGGCAAAGCAGTGTCTAGTCTGGCAAATCTTTCCAAGACGATGCTACAACAAAATACAGTTGTAGCATCGACACGATAAGAAGAAGAAGATCAGCAATCTAGTTCCCATAGTACAAGCTTTGCTTAGTTTGGGACTACAGTGTGGTGTGTGATAATCCATGAATATTTATTTAACTCCAAAAATTTACATTATACCTAGTACGCAAAGATGAAAATAAAACATGATTTCAAAAAAAATTAAGAGTTTAAATACTAAGTATTCTAAAGTCCCGTAGTTGTTACTTCTTGTAATCAGAATGCATGTGAATTGTTGCCGGAGTGTGCACTAAGAAGGCTGCAGACATCATGCCGGGCTTACGAGAGGATCGTGCCGGACGTATTCAAGTAGCTCTTAGTGTATTTTACGCAAAAAGAAGAGTTTTAAATATTTATGCTCATAACACAAACATTTGCCCTGGGTAGGAGTCGAACCCACGACCCATAGTATGGAGGTAGAGCTACTACCAATTGAGCTGAGCCTGTCTTATGCCATATATTTCTTATACACCATTCGTAGAATAAAAAAAATGCAATACTGATGTTAGAAATAGTTATGTCAAACTTGATTTAATAAAGATTTAAGATGGTGGGACAGGCGCTATTTATTACTATATTCACAAAAAAACTTACGACTATACAGTATTTACAAAATGTACATTGTCATATAAAATACATACACAAGAAACAGTTGAGCTATCAACAGACCGTTGCAAACGATCTATAGATAGTTCAACTGATCCAAATCAGTACCAATCGGAAGCGTACCGAAGATGCATAATATATATAATAATATTTTGAACAACTATGAATCAGCTACAGCATTTTTTGAATTACTTTCAATCCAAAAGGCACATAATATATATTCAAATCACAGTTCAAAAACTAGGAGTTAGAACACTAGTGTAGTTTGATAAATGACAACCGATACCGACTCGACCTATGCCTTTGTTTACAAAGAACCGTGCTCGGCGGCGCGTGCACCAGGAATCCATTAAAATCCCGAATGCGAGTACCGAATTTTAAAAAATCCTTCTCTAACGAATATCATGACTCACAGATCAGCTACGTGCGAATATGATCCGGACCAATGGACCGGAGCGGATCAAACGATGCCGGATCATACAGGATGCGGAATTGCAGTTACTAGCGCTTCAACTTGTCGAAGATACATCAATACATTGCTGAAAAATTGAGCTTTTAATCATTTTGGCTCATATTTACTGTTGACCGATGTGGCGCGGCGGCGGGTGACGCGGACTTTGCGGGTTCGATTCCCGTTTTGAGATAAATATTTGTATGATCCACAAATATTTAATCACCCGGATTAAATATTTGCCGATATTTCTGGGTATTTAATATGTATAATAAAAAAATAATCTATGTAAGTATTGTATTGTATTAAGTATGTCAGTCTTCTAGTACCCATAACACAAGCTCTGCTTAGCTTGGGGCTAGATGATGTTGTGTGGATTGTTCAGCATTATTTATACATTGCTGAAAAATTAAGATTTTAATCATATTGTCTCATATTTAGAAATCGGATTCTCATAGATATCGTAACTTTACTAAAATTAAGGCAACTTTAGAAGTATCAAAGTATTAATTTAATTCATCATTGTGTATAAGCCCCGGTAAAGTAACTGAATATAATGTCACAGTACCTCTACCATGAGATGTCACAGTAAAATCGCCTGACTTTACTACAGTAGTTACGTAAATATTAGTATGACAAATTTTAGTACCCAACTATCCGCTAGAGGCGCTGTACAAATCTTCATACATTTTTTTAACTACAGACGCTAGCGAGTATAGTAAAAGTATAGTAAAAAGTCATGGTAGAGCTACAGGTCCGTTTTTACAGAAAGGGGGGAGGGGAGAAAAGAGGGAGGGTTACACACAATACAAATTGGATAGGTTACTGGACATAGGGTGTTAATTTGAACAAGCAGGTGGCTTCACAATAAGAGGCTTTTAAGCCTATTATGATGTGATTCGTGACTTTCAATAGCAACCGCCTGACGATGTGAGGGATACACTAAGGTACGAGCTACAGTGGGGGAAGCAGTTATGAAAAACACAGACAAAATTGTATTCTATTAGGGAAAGTTTGTCGACAGTCGTAGGAGCAAACGGATACGAGTGAAGATCGCGTTTAAGCAAGCGTAGTGAAGGACGCACACTGAACGCCCTCCGGCGAGAAGGAGCGACGATCTACAAAGTGTAGCTGGCAAACACTGGATGAGATGAGACAAAGACCGGGCTCAATGGCGCTTCTAGGTAGAAGCTTACGTCCAGCAGTAGACCGATTTAAATTTATGATAATGATGAACGTTTTCCGATTAGGCTCATCAATTTTGGACACTGGATGGACGTTAAGATGGTGATGATAGTGTAGACAAAAAAAGTTCGAAATTAAGTTGGATATGTCATTTATAAAAAAAACACCAAAGTAAGGTCTTGCCACTCGTGGCTTATAATATGTTGCCATGGTGATGTATTTTCAACAAAAGATGTCAAATAATGGCGAGTTATGGAAAATTTACAATGAATTTATAATTACGAGCCTATCGTCAAAATGAATTGTGTAAGTGCACTATGAAATTAATTTCCAATAAAGCGTACCATATTAAACTGACCTGATGAGCATGTGCCTAGTGATTCATAAAATATGGTTTTCATCAATGAGTGACGTCAACAAATTCCACACATTGCTCGCTCTGTGTGTGAAGCATATTCGTTTGGTACTGACCAGGTAATAGGTATTGGTACTGGCCAGGTAATAAGTATTGTTACTAGCCAGGTAATAGGTAAGTATTGTTATTTTTGCGTTTTTGGGATCTTATATCATCATCATCTTCTTACCCTTGTCCCACATTATGTCGGGTCGGTACAACACGTCCTCTTCTTCCACTCTCCACTATCAGAAATCATCTCAATGCTCACACCTTTCTTACACATTTTGAGATCTTATATAAACTGTATAAACTCTAGTTTTTAGCGAAATGTAATTTAATCTTCTCATGACCTTCGCAAAGTAGACTTATTCAATTAAGGTTCTGCAAAAAGCGGCATGCTATAATTACGTAAACCCTCTAAGAAAGCGATAATGATCTAAAATCTACGTTATCGTATTTTTGTGGCCAACGTCCAGCATTTAGTAGTTCTTCAGTTGAAAATTGAAACAAGCAAAGAATACTTACTTTTTTAAGCGTTTAATTGTTATTTTGGTTGTTAAAAATACAAGTCACCGTTCACTGGCTTGGAGGGCGAGGTTCGGATAAAACTCCGTGACCACACCGTGATTGCAATGTAGCTTAAATTGACCGTAATATCAAACAAAATTTCATAGAGATCTTTATTGTAAAATTAAGAAATATCCGATTACACAGAGGCCTGAGCTCGCTCTAGCGGTAATAACATCACAGAAACCTTGTATAAGTAAATTTAAATGGACAATAAGTAATTCACCTGAAGTATTTTTTAACAAAATTAAAATCCTGAGCTTCGGGTCTAAAGTTCGACAAAAGGAATATTGAATTACTCGTCGTCGACAACGTCCGGAATACTTACATTGCAAATTAAATAACTCGCAGCGTTGTGGACACAGGCCGCGGGAAAAGACTCCCTTTCATTGCCTTCTTTTATTTAAATTTACCAATTCAATTCGTAATGTATGCTTATTACATGTGTGGAACTCAGTGGCTGTCGAGCCGAGACGCGACGTGATGTGATGTGATATGATGTGATGTGTGAGGTGTACGTACCTCTGATTGTGTGGCACTCGAATTTATGCTGGCATAAATTGAGGTAGATCGATATGAATAATGATTTCTAGAACCATCTGCAAGAATATTCTGATTTTAATATGAGAAATGAAATATCATTGCTAGCTTCCCCCGTCACATCAAAACGCGCTTTGTTTTGAAACAATAGGTACCGCGTCGGCTTCTCTGGTATTGTACTGCATTTCTATTAGCTCTGAAGACGGATTTCATATTTGTTTGAAACGTTAGTGACGTGGAAAGCTGACGTTGAGTTCCGAGCCACTACGGTACACCGCACATTTTGCATTTGCCAAAAGCAGTAGTACGGAGTTATGGAGAAATCAAGTATAAAGTTACGTAGTTAAGTACGCAACTCACTAGCAACGAGTAACGCGACCAGAGGGCGTAGTCCGAGCTTGTATTTTAAAACTCCCTACTCTCGAGCCGACAGTCGTCTCTCGGATGTCCATACATTTTTGTATGGCTATCCGAGAGACGACTCTCGGCTCGAGAGTAGGGAGTTTATAAAATACAAGCTCGGACTAAGCCCTCTGTACCCCAAGTATGAGTTTGTGTACACACAGTTAGCAGAGGCGTGATCGCCGAGCTCCATCGATTTTCTATGGAAATCCAAGCAGCGCCTCTAGCAGATTTCCTAAGAAGCTTGGATCTCCATACAAAATCGGCGGCGCTCGGCGATCACGTCTCTGAGATCCGTGTGTGCTCAAACTCGTACTTAAGGTACAGTTTCTGCAGAAAGATACAGGAAAGTAGTAATGTAACCGCAGTGCGTCTATGCCTATAACAGACTTACAAATGGCATGCGAAGATATCTTATAGTGGTACTAACTTCTCATAAATTCCCTCAGATGAGCCTTTTAGCAAAAATGTACTAGTACTAAAACTCGGTAACCCGCGATTTATAAACGGCAAGAAACAAAATAATAGCCCATCTTTTACTTAGTCACGCTCCGAATAACATTGGCGGTGTTCTAATTTGCTAAATGTGCTATCTCATTCTAATAACAGGTCTCAGATATCTTTCACTTGTATTTTTATTTTTTGCATACTGAGAGATGATTGCAAACGTATGCTTGCTTGCTTGCAAATGTATAAATAAATAAATATAAATAAATAATGCTGGACAATCCACACAACATCATAAACTCACTCATGAACACTCTTGTCTTGTCATACTTCTAAGCATACTACTTTAAAATTGTAAAGTGTTAACCTGTGTTGGGTTCCTTTACAAAATAAAATAAAAATAAATAAAAAACATCATCTAGTCCCAAGCTAAGCAGAGCTTGTGTTATACTAGAAGATTGACATACTTAATACAATACATTACATAGATAGATATTTATTTTACATATAAAATACCCAGAACACCAGGAATAAATATTTGCAGGTTGTACAAACATTTATCCCAAGTCGGGAATCGTACCCGCAACCTCCGCGTCGGTCGTATTGACGCAATGCTATATACGCTGATGTCATGTTTGATAGAAACAAATCCGCTTAGATGTCTAGTCTTGTCAGGTTGCTACCTAGGGTAAACCATACTATTGTTGGCACCCCCCCAGTGATTGGCACTCTGATTTAAAAATTCAGATAATAAGAGAGACATCCTGTTTATTTACTGTTGCAATACTTTATTTGGTAGAATATTTAATAATCTCTATGAGGCAAAACTGTTGTTAGCCAACTTTCTTTCACACCAGTTTGTGAGTTTAGAATAGTTTAGATGGAAATCAAGTCGCCGCGATCGTGTTGTTTTTTTATCAAAAAGTTTAGTACTGGAGGATAGAAGTGCACGTGAAAAGTTGATTTTTGGGTAAGTTTCTACACCAATTTATATTTGATTATGTTAAATTAATGTATATGTTGCTATTTTTATCGTTTTCAGAGTTGAAAAATAAGCGTACCGGTAATTTCTTTGGTGCCAATCACTGTATTTTTTCTTGTATAGTGGTACAGTGATTGGCTTGGATGCCAATGATTGTACATTTAATTTTCTGGTGGCATGTGTTAAATTTCATACTTAAATTACATTTCCATCAATATAGACCGTATTCGGTTGCTAAATAAGGCTGTTTTTGCTTATATTAGAATTCTTGGCACTGCCAATCATTATACATTTTTTGTGTGCCAATGAATATACCCTGAACAACAGTAGGTAAGTATTACGCTAAGGCTTCCTCCTCTTCTTCTGCATCTTTTTCAGGTAGGTGCCCGGCTTTAAGATGCCATACCCAATAAAAGACGAGAAGCTCACACGATATGTCCTCAACTGACGACCGATGTGGCGCGGTGGGCGATGGTCCGCCTGCGACGCGGAAGGTTGCGGGTTCGATTCCCGCCTTGGGATAAATGTTTGTATGTTCTGCAAATATTTATTCTGGGTGTTCTGGGTTATTATATGTATAATAAAAAATATCTATCTATGTAATGTTTTGTATTAAGTATGTCAGTCTTCTAGTACCCATAACACAAGCTCTGCTTAGCTTGGGGCTAGATGATGTTGTGTGGAATGTCCAGCATTATTTATTTATTTATTTATTTATAACTTCAAGAATCGTTATACTATTTTATTGTCGCTAACTGCCAATCGTTATACCAAATTCACTGTGCCATTAATTATACTTCAGTGCCAATGATTGTGCAATAACACTAAGTTTTATGTTACTTATTAAGCAATAAAGCAATTTTTTTTAAAGAACCGATTTGTAGATTTATTATCTATGCTTATAGGTATACCTGTTATCTGATATATATTAGACACATAAAAATATTATTATAACAAAGAATTTACTACCTAAATGTTGAAGGTCATCTTAGAGTGCCAATCACTGTACTGTTTACCCCTACATGGGTTTCGGGTATAATATAGCCAACGGACTTATCAGTTAATCCGACCTAACTTGCAACCGCAAGATCATGCATACCGTCATGCATATTTCATAACATTGGTTAACGGGCGAAATGATTTGGTCAAGGAATTGAACGAGATTCTATACAAACAAAATTTATTGACTTTATGACAATTTTTGTTTGTATAGAATCTTTAAACGACTGAACTAGTTTAAACGACTAATGTAGCGCGGCGCGCGAAGATCCGCCTGCGACGCGGAGGTTGCGGTTTTGATTCCCGCCTTGGGATAAATGTTTGTACGATCTGCAAATATTTATTTCGGGTGTTCTGGGTATTTAAATGTATACTTAATAAAAAAAATATCCATCTATGTAATGTATTAAGTACCTATGTCAGTCTTCTAGTACCCATTACAGAAACTTTGATTAGCTTGGGGCTAGAATATGTTGTGTGGATTGTCCAGCATTATTTTTTTTTTATATATAAACTGTGTTTTAAAAGCCAACTACTGTACCCTTTAGAACATGTTAACATTTTATTCTGCTGTAAGTAACAAGGTATTACGTATTCTGCGGAAATGCTCACGATTTGTGAAACTCGTGACCGAGCGTAGATACCGACCGTTGTTGGCACAGAACAAAAAATACAGTAGAAGTAGTATGGGGGCGGGGTGCGCGTACCCCGAGTTTAGCGTAGATTCGCAAACTGTCTCCGCCACGCCTATTTCACGCACGTCAGTCTAGATCGAACCGTCACAGTGATAAGAGCTTTAGAAAAATTACAAAAATGCCTTATTGCGCTGTTCTAGAGTGCAAAAACGACAGCAGAACTAAAAATGTTTCAAATGGTGGTATATCATATCATCGGTTAGTCTTGATTTACTTAATTTCGATGAAAATTGTAAAAACATTATTTTATTGTACAAGACAAGTACAAATAGACTTTATTGTTTATTCTATAGGGTCTACTTTCTTTTAAAGTCAACCATTTATTCTCGAAGATTCCAACTACTGACATGTCACAGTCCGCTACTCAATTAGGTATTGACGTTATCGATAATGAGTTATCGATATTTTAAACTTACAATGTTCTATGATATATCGGCAAAAAATTAACCCTATAATGCATTTTTTTTATGATTCTGTATAGTAATTGTAGTAGTAGGTACTTCCATGACTTGTTCAAACCGTTTTTTTAAATCACATTCCCCACATCAAACCATGTGACTTGATAAAAGCCATAACAGAACGCTACATTAATGTGCGGATACATCATTTACTTAAAATTAATATAAAACTATCAAAAAGGCAACTTCTTAACAAGTATGTTATCTTTCAAGGCCAATAATGTATATTTTTTAGTATGTAGATGTTTTATTAATGTAAGTAGTTCATTAATAAAACCAGTGTTTTAATTTTATTTGTATTAATTACTTCCATTATTATATACATTTTTATATTAGTATACATTACATTTATAAACACAATGATTTCAAACATAAAAATGAGTAAGGTACTTAATTCATTTTGAAATGTAAAATATATTTATCGACTTTAATTTTCGTTGAAAATAAAACGCATTGTCGATATATAAAGTAATGGCAGCAGTACAACCCTAGAAATGGACGAATAGTACAAAAATAGTAAAGAGCTCGTTACGGAAATATGAATCTTATCTCAAAAGTAATAAAGGTTTATTAAATGCATTTGGTGTAGTGACATCTAGCGGCGAGTAGCAGAACTTGGTAGTGAAAGTATTCCGTATGACGTAATACGTAAATAGATTAGATAATAAACCACTCTATCGTCATATGATTATTGTTAATTTTCAAATGAACGAAGACTAATGTATTACTTACTTTCATTCAACCAATCACACGACGCTTTTCTTAGTGTGACGAAATACAATTAACCTGTGTCAGTGTAAGTTAGGGTACGCTGGTTCCGGTGCGAAAAAAGGACTATGCTCCTTCTACTGTATTTTTTGTTCTGTGGTTGTTGGCCATGACACTGTCATTTGAGTTTTCATACTAGAACTCCGCGTGATTTTATGTTACTTAAGCCCCATTTAGACGGGGAGAGTTTCTCGTCTCGAAGATACGATTATCGAAGCAATATAAAACATTTTTTCGTCTAAACAATCGCTCTCCTCGCTCGGTGCCTTGAGCGACAATTGCCTTGCAATGGAATATTATTATGTCCGTCTAAACAGAATTTCCCCTAGCCTAGCGATATGTCATATGCGAATCTCCTATGACATAATCGGAGGCGAGATTTTAGTTCTTGTCTGTATGTAAACATTTTGATACGATTGTGTTGTGGCGATTATTGCTTATGATAGTAGCGGATAGTTTCTCGTAAGGAAACGTACGAGAAACTCTCCCTGTCTAAATGGGGCTTTACTCGGAGGCAGGAGAGAAACCTCATACATAGTTTGTTTTCTAAAACCTGTTTGTATCATTACAACTCATGTTCGAGTTGTGCTAATGTAGAGGAGATTATTTTTTTCATTTTATTTTTTGAAATACGCTAGTTTATGACATCACTCTCACAGAGACTAACGGCCGGTTTCTGGAAACCCAAGTCACGATTGATCCGAGTTTGACACATAGTAATTGTTTGATTTATATACGTTCGAGAAACCGGCCGTAAAATACTATTACCCTCTATCTCGTAAAAAGTTAGCGTTGACATTATGTCACCATTACGTATGGACTGTAATCAAGACATCAAGTCTGCGCTAACTTTTTATAAGATAGACCGTTAAAATCTAAGACCTTGTCTCAGCCGAGATGGCGCTTGCGTGGAGCAAATATTACCGTAGATTCTCAATTCAGAAAAAAAGGTAAAAACTCTCAGGTCGCGACCTTATTACATAAAAGGAAAATAATAAAAACCACCCTGGATAATTATAGCCTACGCTTGTATCTACTAGTATATTGAAAAAATCAAGTTCAAACCAACTACAGTGTGACACGTTTGAAACAAAAGTGTTACAAATATAAATAAATAAATCTGAAAGAAATCGCTGCCTGCGATAAGACCGTCGATTGTAGGACAGTTCCTTAATTAAATTAGTTTTATTAGTTTTGTAAGCCTCTGTAAAGTCTGACTCAATAAAGTTTATTTTATTTTATTTATTGAAGTGAAAACTTCTTTAGCGGCGCTGGGTGGGTAAAAACTTTCAAACTCGCGTCAGGGTCACGTGACGTTGATCGAAAGCGTAAGATCTAGGGAAAGGGAGAGGAACTAGTATCTCCCACTCTTTCTACCGTGCCTGAGTGTGCTGACTCTGTTTAGGCGGCACAGGGCGCTTGCGCGAATGTGTCTGTGTCATTGTGATTGTCATTGTCATTATGACGTCTGTGGTTATATTTTTATGTGAAAACTTAGAAGTGAAAACACAACGTTAATATTGAAGTTTTCACTTCTGCCGGCACTCCCGGAGTGCTACCTTTTTTTTATTTTATTATAATATTCACGTATATTTCAAACATCACGCTCTAGTCCTAAACCAAGCAAAGCAACAATGGAAACTAGAGCGATGTATAAATATGATGCATGTATTAAAACGACGAGTTTTCCGCTTTTTACCGAAACAACAGTAGATTAAATGGCATTCCTGGCACCGCCATTAACTAAACGGTGGGAACAAAAGTGGCGAAAAATGTACGTTGTAATGGCATCGGGATGAGCTGCTGACAACGAGCTCAACGTCACAGCACCAGCCACACAGCTGGACCAGCCGTACCAGTTGTCACAGTAAAATCGTCTGACTTTACTACAGTAGTTACGTAAATATTACGAATTTTAGTTCCCAACTATCCGCTAAAGGCGCTGTACAAATCTTCATACATTTTTTTAACTACAGACGCTAGCGAGTATAGTACATATAGTATAGTAAAAACTCATGGTAGAGCTACTGAGACACTTGTCACAATCATTCATCACGCATTTGCATATACATATCATACAATATCAATATACCAATATTTAATAGATGAAAATCAAATAGAATGTGTCGATGAGTCGAACTCTATATTAAAGTAGTAGTATATGTTTTACGTAGCTACAGCTTTTCAGATTGAATTTAATTTGAGTGACAATAAGAGCGTTTCACATTATCCGATCCGATATCGGGGGTAAGTAAAATGTATGAAATATGTACCTCCGATATCCGATATCGGACAGGATAATATGAAAGACAGACATATTTCATATATTTTACTTACCCCGATGTCGGATCGGCGTCCGACACCGATATCGGATCGGATAATGTGAAAACGCTCTAAAACCCATTGTTTGAAACAAAACGAAGATCGGAACTACCACACCAGCTTTTCACAGACGGCTGCAAAAGGTTCTTTGTCATTGAAAAGATTAAAATAAAATTGTAAACCTTTTGTTTGAACAGATTACTTTTTCATTGTTGCTATTTGTCAGGTAAACCTGACTTTAAAAGGACAATGCCCAGTGGGCTATGGGAATCTGTACCAATTTGCATCAATTTGAATTTACTCTCAAAGGTCTAATTTTTATTTACCTTTTCGCTACCAACAATATTTTTTTCAATGTTTAACAGCATTTCAAAATATTTAAAAATGTATTTTATTTTATTTTTTTATCATGTTTGCCTGCTCAGCTAAAGCTTACTTGGCAAACAAGATTTTTATGCTCAATGTCCACTCACGAAAATAGGTGACAGCTGGGATCGGAACAAAATAGTTGACGTGCGTAGGGCTTAGTCCGAGCTTGCATTTTAAAACTCCCTACTCTCGAGCCGAGTATCGTCTCTCGGATGTTCTTGTATTTTTGTATGGATATCCGAAAGACGACTCTCGGAAGTAGGAAATTGATAATCAGATTTTGTATAATTAATTTTAATTTTCTAAACCCGGTTAAAAAAGACTGTTAAAAATTAACAAAGAACACATATAAATAAAATATTAATTTTGATGATAATTAGCTTGTGACGCAATCTGGTACAGGGTTTGGGCAATGTTCTTTTATAATTAAATCATTATAAGATCCAACCTCTGTATCCACGTGTCGTATTGTAAATGTTGTTTATAAAATTGAATACATAGCATCTATCTTATAAAAAGTTAGCGTTGACATTATGTCACCATTACGTATGGTAATCAACACATCAAGTCTGATCTAACTTTTTATAAGATAGACCGATAGTATTCTTCTGACGTAATTGCGCGATGAGAAGAACCGAAGACCGGGCTCAGTGGCGCGTCTTGGGAGAGATCTACGTCCAGCAGTGGACTGCTATAGGTTGATGATGATGATGATGATGATTATGATGATGATGATGATGAATTGCGGTTATTTATGGTACTCATGGTAAGTTTCTTGCCCGTTCTTCTAGGCTCTGGTCGCGTGGAACTGGCACCTAGAATCACCTAGTATGTAAGACGATTCTAAATGATCCTTGTGATTTTACTGAATAAAGTAGTTTTGACTTTGATTTTGACTATATATGTTATTTATGGTACTTACGGCGGTGGGACTCCTCGCTCGGCTCCTGCTGGACGAGAAGTGCTCGATGACCTCCCAGTTGGACTTCTTCGGCGCCGGGGTCTCAGCCGGGGAAGGCGAGGCTTGCACCGCGGCGGGCGTGCTGCGGCCGGAATCGTCGCGCGGCGCGTTGGCTGCTGACCGAAGAGATGCGCAGCGCCGGCTTCGCATCGGCTCCTGACCAACAAAATACACTTATTAGTACCTACATATGTACATAGGTATTATACATAGGTATTATATTAAACTAGTAGTATGCCCCGGCTTCGCACGGGTAGCTTATATAAAAAAATAGGTAGATATTTTTATACACTTTGGGTTACATAATTGAAGTTTTAGTAAGGATTCCTATTTTTTTTATTTATAATAGCCTAGTTTCAGCGCAGATAATGTAGCTTCACAACAGTGAAAGAATTTTTGAAATCGGACCTGTAGTTTCGGAGCTTATTCGATGCAAACAAACAAACAATCAAATCTTTCCTCTTTATAATATTAGTTTATATTAATTAAGTATTTGCATGCTAAATGTCGGTCCGCTCTCCAATTACATATAATTATATATACATAATTACAAATAATGCTACCCCCAAACTTGGGTACATTATGTGAGTACTAATAAACATAATGATGACAATAATATACTGAATACTAATATTATAAAAAAGTAAATTTTGTGTGTTTGTATACTTATTTGTTATATTGTAAGGGGTAATCTCGGGATCTACTGAACCGATTTTGGAAATTCTTTCACCAATAGAAAGCCACATTATTGCTGAGTGTCATAGGTTATATAAAAAAATAAAAAGGCTTTTACATGGTAGTCCGTTTTGCAAAGTGAATCGGAGAAAAAACGGTCGAATTATGCCCAACGAAGTGGGCATTGTCAGCTAGTATAATAAAAGAGATTTTGAATACATTACTTTAGCACGGAGAACTAATAATTATAAATCTTTGATAAAAATATAAAAAAAAATTGTTTGAAAATGTTCGTTCCATAAACGTTTATAGGTATGAAAGAAAAATAAATAAGCTACATATATTGAATACATATTACTGGTTGCAGGTTTAAAAATAATGGTTTCAGAAATACCTTAAAGCACTCCCTGTGGTATAGATAAGTCGTGGTTTATGTAATAAATAGTAATAACATCCGACTAGGTAATATTAACAAGTACGTAAAGCCTACAGGCCGCGGCGCGGGAGCCACTCAAATATTAATTAATTCAGGCAAACATTCTGTTTCATCCTCATTGAGGCCTCAGCTTAAATTAAATGATTATTTCCTTACAGAGTAGAGACACCTAGAGACCTTTTGTATGGATATGATTTTATATGATCACTAGCTGACCCGAGCCCACTTTGTTAGGCATAATTCCACCGTTTTTTCTCCGTTTCACTTTGCAAAACGAACTACCACGTAAAAGCCTTTTTATTTTTTGTTTTTTTATATAGCCTATGACACTCAACAATAATGTGGCTTTCTATTAGTGAAAGAATTTTTAATATGGGTTCAGTAAATCCCGAGATTACCTCTTACAATTTAACAAATATACAAACACACAAACTTTACCTCTTTATAATATTAGTTTCGTTTCACTTTGCAAAACGGACTACCACGTAAAAGCCTTTTTATTTTTTGGTTTTTTATATAGCCTATGACACTCAACAATAATGTGGCTTTCTATTAGTGAAAGAATTTTTAAAATGGGTTCAGTAAATCCCGAGATTACCTCTAACAATTTAACAAATATACAAACACACAAACTTTACCTCTTAATAATATTAGTATAGATATAAAAAACGGTAGGAACCAGGCCGTAAGTTTCTTGCCCGTTCTTCTAGGCTCTGGTCGCGTGGAACTAGCACCTAGAATCACCTAGTATGTAAGACGATTCTAAATGATCCTTGTGATTTTACTGAATAAAGCAATTTTGACTTTGATGGATGTAGGTAATTAGGCATGTTTGTTACTCTTTCACGCAAAAACTACAGAATGGATTTTAAAGAATTTAAAAAAAAAATTATATTTAATACAATATTGTGTTTGGTATAGCTTATACATCAGAAAACACATAGGTTATTCTTCTTCTCGAATGCTAACACTTTTGGTAAGTTTATGATTATCATATTTGTCTGTATTGTAACACAAATGATAAACGATCATCAATGTTCTCGCAAAAAATATGTAAAAAAATGAGCATCAAAAAGCAAACATATTTGATAATATATGGAAAATGTAATTTTGTTTAAAAAATTTTTGTTTCTTTTGAGTTTCAGAAGTCTATCGTACTATCTATAGAGTATTTAGTTAGAGTAGTATTTGTTTTGGTTGTTTTAAATAGAGCTTGGTTTACAGTGGTTATGATGTTGTTTCGGCTCTTTCATCATCATTGAGTGATGTTGTAATCTCGCAAAACTACTGTTATTCATCCGATCGTATAAACACATCTTCTTCACCAATCATTTGTAAACAAATCGTATTGGTTACATTTCTAACACATACAATGGCATTTGCAAGCAAAACAAAAAAAAATGTGTTGCACTCGGGGACTGCCGTGGTAAAGCACAGCATTTTTTGCTGGATTACGCATGCGCAGTGTTAGGTTATTTTGTTACGGAATTTCTGGATTCGACGTCCACGCTCATAGAAGCAATGCAATAGCTTTAAAAAAATACAAAAACTTGTCAACCATAAGGTTCATTGGCAATTTAACAAGTCTAAACGCATAAAACATTTAAAATATCAGCAGTTTTGCCTCCATGGTACAAGCTTTGCTAGCTGGGATAGTTTTTTTTTAGTGTGTTTGATAAACATCGGCTTCTTGCATCTACACTAGTCGTGACCTAAATACTTGTACTTATTTTATTAATACAAATGGTTGCACTATATGGAATCTTTCGGCATCTACGAAAGTTAGTAGAAAGTATAGGTATCGCTTAATGCCTTTACATTAAAACATATTGTACGAAGATAAAAAATCGTGAAAATTCGTAAATTTTCATGATGTAGAGACAAATCTATAAATAAACACTTTTACGGCCGGTTTCTCGAACGATGATCAACGAAAAAATCAAACAATTACTATGTGTCAAACTCGAATCAATCGTGATTATTCGTGATTTGGGTTTCCAGAAACCAGCCGTTAGAAACCTACACGGCCAAGCCAAGCCAATCGCTTTTCAAAGTAAACAGCGAGAGATTGTGCCATTCATAGCTCAACTCAGGCAATGCATGCCCCAATGTATTGAATAGCACTCTCGCAGATCACGTGTCTTACGTGCCCTTTCAACTTTGGGACATCCGTGCCACGTTTTATCGTGCTATTTTCCATATATTTTGCACGACAGAGAACTAACTACGGCTTATGCCTGCCTATTACTTTACGAACTAGCTGATATCAATATTTATGGCGCTTCTTCCCAAACCAAACCAGTTTGTCCAAAAAACATTTTTAAGACCAGTGTAAGTGGTAGGCCGTGTGTCTGTCATCAGTCAGCCGGGACTTTGAACCTTATTTCCTAGAAGATAAGATAGTACGATGACAGTGATTCCGGTTCAAAACGTATACCTCAGCTGAAGCCATTCTTCAATTGAAAGCTTATCTGAATTATTAAATGGGGTCGACTTTTACGAACTTGTCGTAATACTTCAACGGGAAACATGCCTGAATTTGAATTAGAAAATGGTCTATAAATTATTGGTAACGTTCGGATGGATATGGTACCAATAATTATTATATTTATTGGATGTTACATAATTTCTGTACATCCTTTTTATATAAGTAACATTTTATTTTCCATATATCTAATAAATAATTTTTTTGACGCTCATTTTTTGTGTCTTTGCGATAGATACTAAGTGTGCTGGACCCGTATTTGAGCTCATTTACCTACATGTATTTTCTGCAGAGTCAATTATAAACAATAACATTGTTATGAGTAGTTTTTAGTTTACAAAACGAATCCTCTGTATAAAAAGATAGTTAATACAATAATACGAAACAAACTACACTTTACGTCACAGCGAATTAATAATTATCTATCCTTTAGCGAACTTCCTCTCGCGTTCTTAGCGATGACGTCATCCGCCGGAAGTCCCGCCCTGAGATAAAATGTCTGAACTGAGTTCTAGAACAAGGGTATTTCAAACCTGCAGTCATTTGTTTATATATAGCTAAGAACTTTGAATTCTCTTTAATTATTAATTCTGTTAAGTAACTAGTTTCGAGAAAACTTTAATATAAACTACATATTTACGCAGAAGTATGATAAATGCCTTTCTGTATTTCACACCGACGCGAGGCGTGTGTTTTGCCTGAAAGCTTCATAAATAACCGCGAATCGATTACGAACACTACGCAGCACTCAAACCGCTTAATTTGTCATAAACACCCAAATTATAATCGTTCGTCTTGATACGTTTATAATAGATGGTAACAGCCCGTGACTTCGTTTACCGCAGTGTTTTTGATGTCAATCACTGTCCATCAAACTGCAATGGTGCTTCAAGTCCTGGTATATTTAGCAGATCGAAATGAACACTTTTTAGAGACAAGAAATTAGATATTCCCATGGTAACGCTGACCAACGGAGCACATCAAACTTGACGTATTATCGTTCAAAGTTATGGGTACTGGCCTACCTGAAGTGAGTTTCTATTTGCAAATATCCATTAAAGGTCTCGATACTAGTTCATTCATATTTGCCGACAGTGTAGGTCGGGGTGCGGTTTGGCGTTGTGTACCACTCCAAATGCTAATCACATGCCGGTACACGGTGCCTTTTGATAGACCCAGCTTCGCCAACTAACTTAAAGCTTTACTAAACAGACTGAATCGGGCGGCCATCAATGAGTCTCTTTGACGGAGCGCTAAGCTGACCGCGAACTCGAAATTTACTTGCTGTTCTGCGAAGTCCGGCTACTTAAGTCCGAGTTGGCGTAGGTAGGTAAAGTTGGCTTGGCTCTTTTCCAAACACCCCGGCCACTTCTCCCTGCGCAGGGGATCTTGAAACTTTTTCTCCCTAAATCCCCTGAGCTTTAAACGATAAAGATCCCCTGCCGCTAAGCGCAGGGGATCTTCTACACATTGTGTCATGATCTTCTTACTTGAGATGTGATTTACAACATTCGCAAGCTGCAAGAGATCGTGTAACCGGTCGAAGGTAACCTCTCAATGTGCCGATAGTGTAACACAAGACGTGCACATCGAACAACAAGACATAGCACAAACATTTCACGGATCAAACGCATTCTCAGATTAGCCGATTGTTTACAAAATAGTTCTGAAGAATTTAGGTCTTGTTTTGTGGGCAGTAAAGTGTATAATTAGGTGTGATCGACGGGTGGCGAATACAAACGGCTATTAGCTCGTAAATCAGCTGTGGTTATGAGCGCGCGGACGCTACATGAAAGAAATGCCTCCGTGAGCCGGCTTCTTGGCGGATGTAATACAGAGCTATTGGATGTCATCAATAATTAATGGTTTTGCACAGGTTTTCCAAGTCTGCCATTCTGGTTGGTTTAGTATCAGCTCTGCTAGCGTCATATGGAGCGATATGTAATAAATATATACATATCTGAACATACTGCAGACTTCTGTAACTAAGCAGCCTTCACTGTAAGGTACCTAAGCTTGAAATGACAGATTGAATTTTATCGACTGAGCGAACGAGCGTAGCAAACGAAGCGTCTCAGTTTTAAGATCGGCTAGAAATGGTCTTGTCTGTCTGTTCTCGTCTACAGATCGCATTTTTCAAGCCGATTTAAACAAATTTTGGTACGTCTCTTGATTATTTAAATATTTTAGACGAGCGTGGTTTTTGATTGGGGCAACGGTAGGGAAAGAGGGTAAGTTTGCTGTAGCGTTATATAACGACGGATTTCAATCCAATTTGAGGGAAGCACTAAAAACTTTATTTTACATAAGATATCAAAAACGATCGGCTATTGCATGGTAATAAAGGCTCGCGAGGTCGGCTGTTATTAAAGACATACATCGAGGACATATCATTTACCCAGAAAAGTTCCACTTGATTATACAAAATTTATATTTTTCACTAAAACATGAGAGCAAATTTATACAGACTGAAACATTGATGTATGAAAGCATTATAGAAACAGCGACGATGACGATGATTGATGTGAAAAATGGCATACTTAATGCAAATATTTCCTACAAAATCATTCGCATAATGCATAATGTCAAGGTTTACTGAATACAAGGACGTATTCAGTAAACCTTGGCAATGTGGCTTTGTGGACTTTTTTATGAAAATTGTATTAAATGAACATAAAAGATTAGCTTTTTGATTTGAACGTTGCCATTGAAATATGTAACTAAACAACTAATGCTGGACACTCCACACAACAAAATCTAGCCCAAGCTAAGCAGAGCTTGTGTTATGGGTACGAAGACTATCGGAAAAGTTTTGGCTCCACCACTGTATGTGAAGTTACTAGAACGGTATATATTCTTCCGTATGTACAGTAGGGGAGCCTACGATACTAAACCTAGTTCGATAAGATTACCAGATGATATTTATTATCATGCTGCTGATTAGGCGAATCAGGGGGGGCTTGCAGCATCGCATTATCGTAGTCCTATTCTTCCTCTCTTTCAAGAAAAACCTAGTGAGTTTCATCGAACTAGAAACCAGATTTATTAATAAATTGTAGCAGTATTTCGCATCGTAGCTTCGCCTTTTCGTGTTCCAACATTCATGATGAGATTAATATCTATTATTATTGAGTTTGCAGGCCACCTGATGGAAAGTGGTCACCGCGGCCCATGGATACCTGCAACACCGGAGGCTTTGAAAGTGCGCTGCCGGCCTTCCAAGTAGAGATAAACATCATCGAGAGGATCATCTGGTAGTCTTATCGAACTGAGTTTAGTGTCGTGGGCTCTTAGACTAAAGTACTCCTTACTAGTGTTGTTCGAATACGCATCGGAAATGTAGTTTGAATGATTTGGCGATAAAATTTATTTCATAGGTGCTGAAGATTTATAAAATAAAACAAAAACACTGAATACAGAACGAGGCAAGTATTTACCTATTAAGTACGGCAATACGACTTTATATGATAGATATTTACGTTGGTAAATATTCTTAAGCATTTTTTTTTATTGTAAAAGCATAAGACAGTCTCGTAAATGTATTTATTTCATATTTTATCTTCTTAGTATTAATCACATTTCGCACAGGAAAATAAAAACGAACCTTTTAAGAATATTTCCTTTCATAAATACTCAATCTAAAATATCTAGCTAAAAGCTTGATAATAATTAATAATTAATTCCCTGTTGATTCTTTGAGAGAAATAAATTAACGAGAATTAGGGCGAGTTACTTTTGATTAAAACCAACGAAGCCCTTTTCACAGGCGAATTTATATTTTTTTGTACACAAACGACTGACGTATGAGCATTTTTTTATAAAATCGGTGTACTTATTACATAAATAAACTTAATGAATTTGGATATTTTTATTTTTATTTTGACATGTATCTCAGCTCAGTTAGTAGCTTTGCTTTCCATGCTGTAGGTCGTGGCTTCGATTCCCACCCAGAGTAAATGTTAGTGTGATGAACATAAATATTGTATTCTAAGAATGTATTAACAAAAAAAAATATATCAGCAGTCTAGTTAGTGTGAAGTTTAAAATGTCCAAGTTTTTTATTTTTTTTATTGCAAGTTTTATAAAAGACTTACCCCGGTCGGTCCTTGGCTTCGGCTGCGGAGGCTGAGCCGCATCTTCCAGTCTCTCTTCGATGTAGCGCCCCCCTCCGAACTCAGAGATCTCTTCATGGGGTTCGACATTATATTCCTTTCTCACTCTAAACCACACTGTCTCTCTTGCACTCAGGACTCGGGCCCTTGGTTCGTACTGTTCGAGGATAAACTCTGTCTTCAGTCACTGTTCACTCAGAGAGCACTGTTCAACATATACTAGCTTAACTGTCCACGTAAAGATATTTTAATGCTATATAAGTTACCGTTGCTGACGCCACGGTACACGGAAGAGGACAATCTGAAACAAGTAAAGACAGATAAGTTTGGGGATCATTACTTTTTATATGTAGATTTTAATAGTATTTTTTTATTATTAATTAATATAAGATTAAAATTACATTGAAAGCGACAAACATCTTGTTATCTAGAGTGCTGAGACCCAAGTAACCTTAAAACCACACTTTTATATTTAATATCTCTTAGAAAGTTTTAATACAAAGACCAGTTTTATAGTATTGAACTTTTGACGTAACTATTGTAGAGATGTAATGAAAACAACTATATGGTGCGAACTCTATCGAAGTATATGTTGTTTGTTTGTACTGATGTTGATACGCGCCGACTGAAGCCTGCGGCTTGCTGATCGAGCCACACTCCATTAATGGTAGTGGTCAACTTATTTACATATATCGGTCAAAATGAACCTTGTTTTTGATTAACAAAATGTAAATATTTGTAAATAGTCCAGTCAAAATAGACATTCCAGCTGGCATTAATTCCCAACAAGCTGGATTTTTGTACAGGCCTTGAATACGTCATTACAAATGATATGTCAAAAGTCCCCATCGATCCCGCTTGTGCGTTGTTTTTTATTCCAGGTTAAAAGTCATAAATTTGCGTTTTTTGCGTATATCTCTGAAACAACGAGAGCTATCGAAAAATGGTTCAGGCAAAGTTTGTAGATCGTAAAATTGTCTACAAAAATACTTCAACACTTTTCTTCTACAAAGCATCGCTTTTGAGATATAGTGACTTTAGACCGCAGGAAAATCGTCGAAGATGCTGCGTTTTCTTCATTTCAGCCGTTTTATCTGCTTCATTGCCACAGAACAAACAGTATTTCTTGAAATTTACTGAAAGGGGTGATGGGTTCGATGGGTTAGTCCTCCTCCGAGGTAATGAATCATCTTTTTGTTTCAAGAAATACTGTTCGTTCTATGGCAATGAAGGAGATAAAACGGCTGAAATGAAAAAAACGCAGAATTTTAGTAGATTTTCCTGCGGTTTAAAATCACTTTATCTCAAAAGCGATGCTTTGTAGAAGAAAAGTGTTGAGACATTTTTGTAGACAATTTTACGATCTACAAACTTTGTCGGAACCATTTTTCGATAGCTCTCGTTGTTTCAGAGATATACGCGAAAAACGCAAATACCCAGGTTAAAGTCATAAATTTGCGTTTAAAAGTCATAAACGAGAGCTATCGAAAAATGATGCCGACAAAGTTTGTAGATCGTAAAATTGTGTACAAAAATATCTCAACACCTTTCTTCTACAAAGCATCGCTTTTGAGATATAGTGACTTAAAACTGCAGAAAAATCTACTAAAATGTTGCGTTTTTTTCATTTCAGCCGTTTTATCTGCTTCATTGCCACAGAACAAACAGTATTTCTTGAGACAAAAAGACGATTCATTACCTCGGAGGAGGACTAACCCATCGAACCCATCACCCCGTTCAGTAAATTTAAAAAAATACTGTTTATTCTGTGGCAATAAAGCAGATAAAACGGTTGAAATGAAAAAAACGCAGCATCTTCGACGATTTTCCTGCGGTCTAAAGTCACTATATCTCGAAAGCGATGCTTTGTAGAAGAAAAGTGTTGAGGTATTTTTGTAGACAATTTTACGATGTACAAACTTTGCCTAAACCACTTTTCGATAGCTCTCGTATTTTCAGAGATATATGCAAAAAACGCAAATTTATGACCTTTGACCTCGAATAAAAAACAACGCACAAGCGGGATCGATGGGGACTTTTGACATATCATTTATAATGACGTATTCAAGGCCTGCACAAAAATCCAGCTTGTTGGGAATTAATGCAAACTGAAGTCATAATTTTAGTCTATTTTGACTGGACTAAAAATAAACTTTTAACCACGAAGAAATAAAGTATACAAGAACAAAGAACCGCAAACTTTTTCAAAGTTATTTCATTACTTCTTGGGCTTATAAACGCAATTTCTTTTTATTTATTGTTGTTTTTTTTATATAACCTATTTTGACCCACTGCTGGGCAAAGGTCTCCTCTAAACTCTTCCATTCATCTCGATCTCCTGCGTCCATCCACCATTTATTTATTAGATAATTGTTTATTGTTATAATTTGAAAAAAGTTTGGACTTTTATACGGACAAATAATCTTATCTCCCACCATTGAGCACCCAGAGATAGTAATATTGCAAACGAGAACTCGCTAGATTTGGCCAAAAAACGTAAGTGGTACAACTCAGTTGGTACCTTTCATGCCATGGGCCGTGGTAAATCGGTGGCTCACACCAAAAACACAAATGTCTGAGTATTATCTACTATATACAGTATTTTATCAGCAAATCCTCTTAGTACCTACAAGCTTTACTTAGTTCGAGATTTGATGGCGTTGATGTCCATGAATATATAATAAAGTGTCAACACGTCACGTGCTCTGTTGAATTGTAAATCGTGCTTAAGTCCCCTGTTAACAACTAGTAATGATTGTTATCCAAGAGATCTGTGAAGATGCCTACAATAATTGAGTTCAGAGGCGGGATAATAAGAAATTCTTCTTTCTTTCTTTGATTTCGTAACGATGTTCGTGTAATGATGCATGTCTTTATATTATCACAGTTTTTTTGCTGTGAATATAAATACATATAAATATAAATACCTACTGTATAATGGTAGATTACAATGCGAGCCACATAACCTTTTTAAATCCATGTGAGTATTAACATCAATCTACAAGGCCCAAGTATAAAGATTTGCTTTGCCAGCAATATATTTGTAAAGCTATTTCCATGAATTTTAGAAATAAGTTACTCCATAATATATGATCTTTTTCAGCAAAAAAATAACGGATATTTTTTTTAAAACATTTGATTCGATTTTTTCTAAAAGATTTTAAATGAATGCAGTTACTGTTTTTTTATAACGAAAATTCATGGTTCCTATTTCAACGCTCGTAGAAAATATTTGATTAAATACATTCTCTTGTGTCTATTTCCATAAAAATAATATTCACACCGCAGATAACAATTTGAAATGGTCAAGAATTACGTTGTTTCACAAAGATTGTGCGACGGCCGGAAAACCGATTGTTTTCAAATAATAGTAGTTCATTGTCGATTTAAATGGATATTCCTTGCCCTTCGTCACGCCAAGATTAAAGGAAAATACAGGAAAGGTTTTCATTACATTTCACGGCCGGAAATAAACGATGTTTCTGCGGTTATATGTTGCGATCTATCGAAATTAGCAACTTATCGCTCAATTGTACCTTTGTTTAGTCGTAATATAAATACAGTAAAATCCTAAATCAATATTACATAGGTATATAAATACATAGAAAAAATTATATAAGTATTCTATCAGCAATCTAGTTCCCATAGTACAAGCTTTGCTTAGTTTGGGACTTGCGATGTCTGATATGACAATGAATATTTATTTATTTGCTGTATCGAACTAAATAGCATGGAACATTTTATTTCATTGTTATTTAAATTCAAAAGCAATATTATTGAAAACCCATTTTCTAAGTGAGCTTTGAAGTCGAAGAAAATGTCATTTTAACTTCAAAGAGCTTCTGAAGATCGAGTAAAAATATGGCACTTTCGAGACGAATTAAACTTCACGGACAATAGTCCAGTCAAAATAGACATTCCAGTTTGCATTAATTCCCAACAAGCTGAATTTTTGTACAGGCCTTGAATACGTCATTACAAATGATATGTCAAAAGTCCCCATCGATCCCGCTTGTGCGTTGTTTTTTATTCGAGGTCAAAGGTCATAAATTTGCATTTTTTGCGTAATCTCTGAAACAACGAAAGCTATCGAAAAGTGGTTCAGGCAAAGTTTGTACATCGTAAAATTGTCTACAAAAATACCTCAAAACTTTTCTTCTACAAAGCATCTTTTTCGAGATATAGTGACTTTAGACTGCAGGAAAATCGACGAAGATGCTGCGTTTTTTTCATTTCAGCCGTTTTATCTGCTTCATTGCCACAGAACAAACAGTATTTCTTGAAATTTAATGAAAGGGGTGATGGGTTCGATGGGTTAGTCCTCCTCCAAGGTAATGAATCGTCTTTTTGTTTCAAGAAATACTGTTCGTTCTATGGCAATGAAGCAGATAAAAAGGCTGAAATGAAAAAAACGCAGCATTTTAGTAGATTTTCTAGCGGTCTAAAGTCACTATATCTCAAAAGCGATGCTTTGTAGAAGAAAAATGTTGAAATATTTTTGTAGACAATTTTAAGATCTACAAACTTTGCCGGAACTATTTTTCGATAGCTCTTGTTGTTTCAGAGATATACGCGAAAAACGCAAATACCCAGGTTAAAGTCATAAATTTGCGTTTAAAAGTCATAAACGAGAGCTATCGAAAAATAGTTCCGACAAAGTTTGTAGATCTTAAAATTGTCTACAAAAATATCTCAACATTTTTCTTCTACAAAGCATGGCTTTCGAGATATAGTAACTTTAGACCGCAGGAAAATCGACTAAAATGCTGCGTTTTTTTCATTTCAGCCGTTTTATCTGCTTCATTGCCATAGAACGAACAGTATTTCTTGAAACAAAAAGACGATTCATTACCTTGGAGGAGGACTAACCCATCGAACCCATCACCCCTTTCAGTAAATTTCAAGAAATACTGTTTGTTCTGTGGCAATGAAGCAGATAAAACGGCTGAAATGAAAAAAACGCAGCATCTTCGACGATTTTCCTGCGGTCTAAAGTCACTATATCTCGGAAGCGATGCTTTGTAGAAGAAAAGTGTTGAGGTATTTTTGTAGACAATTTTACGATGTACAAACTTTGCCTGAACCACTTTTCAATAGCTTTCGTTGTTTCAGAGATATACGCAAAAAATTCAAATTTATGACCTTTGACCTTGAATAAAAAACAACGCACAAGCGGGATCGATGGGGACTTTTGACATATCATTTATAATGACGTATTCAAGGCCTGCACAAAAATCCAGCTTGTTGGGAATTAATGCAAACTGAAGTCATAATTTTAGTCTATTTTGACTGGACTACAAGTCTATTATTTTATTCAGCGAGTGAGCAAAGCGAGCGTAGATCTTAACTAAGCAACGCTTATAATATGGGAACTAGATTGCTGATAGAATACATTTATACATTTATTTTATACATACATAGAATACATAGTAACACCCAGAAAGAACAAATATTTATGCTCATCACACAAACATTTGCTCTGGCTTAGAATCGAATCCACGACCCACAGCATGGAAGGCAGAGCTACTACGAACTGAGCTGTGACGTTTTTTAATACGTAATACATTAATGTGATTATATTAATGTTTTCAGATTTTGCGTTTTGTTTTGGTTCTTCTATTTTGACAATCGAAATAATCCTTAAGAAGAAAATACAAAGGGAATGGTTTAGGAGGGATAATGATTGCCAAGTAGTATTGTACACATTGACAGCTGTCACAGAAAACACATAAATCAACCTGTAGGTCTACCATGAGTTTTTACTATACTATATTTACTATACTCGCTAGCGTCTGTAGTTAAAAAAATGTATGAAGATTTGTACAGCGCCTCTAGCGGATAGTTGGGTAATAAAATTCGTCATATTAATATTGACGTAACTACTGTAGTAAAGTCAGGCGATTTTACTGTGACAACTCATGGTAGATACACGGGACACTGCGACAGGGTGTTGGTTCTAGTATAATATAACACGAGTGGTCTGCTATATATCTTAGAACATTGCTATAACATAGGACTTTTTTACGGGTTCACTTTTTGACAACCAACCCGTAACTGTAGCTCTACCATGAGTTTTTACTATACTATATATACTACACTCGCTAGCGTCTGTAGTTAAAAAAATGTATGAAGATTTGAACAGCGCGGATAGTTGGGTACTAAAATTCGTAATACTAATATTTACGTAACTACTGTAGTAAAGTCAGGCGATTTTACTGTGACAACTCATGGTAAAGGTACAGATAATTAAGCTTCTTGACGTCAAAATTCTTCGTTTGCTTTAAATATAACTAAATAAATAAATAATGCTGGACAATCCACACAACATCATCTAGCCCCAAGCTAAGCAGAGCTTGTGTTATGAGTACTAAAAGACTGACATACTTAATACAATACATTTCATAGATAGATATTTTTGATATTTTTGACATATAAAATACCCAGAACTGACGATAATTTGTGCACAATCAATAATATAACCAAGCTTCACAAAAGCTTTTATGGAATATTGGTTAAACATTATTCAATCAAACCCACACACTGTGGTTTACATGTTTTTAGTGAACATTATACGAATTCGTAGTACAAAGTTTGTAAAAGTAAATACGAACCGTTGTGAACAACCCAACGTAGCGAATATTATAGATTTCGCTGCTTTAAACAACTGAAAGTAAAATCGTTGCCATTTTTATTATTGAGGACAAAATAATATGAACATTGTAAATAATAAGGTGTGATGCTGCCACTGGGAGCACTGACGCTTAATCCTATCAGCAGGCTGGGAGAGATGCCTTACATGGAATTTAATTGGATTTTTATTATGTGATTTCTTTATCTTTATGTAGATATAGACATAGACAGACATTTATTTGCAGCTTTAGCATACACACATTAGATATATAGGGACATGCATTGTTTATGTTCGTTGAGTATTGCATTATAGCAATGCGTATAAAATGTGTATAAAATATTTGCTATCTCTAAATAAAATAAATCTTTATAAAACAACCCGAAAGTTGAGGCTGTATTTTGCTTAAGCTTTGTTTTAAAACATCCTTTAACATAATTATTTTCATACTTTAATTATGGTTTATAATAAAGATTGGTGATCACACAGTGTAGGTAATCACTCGTAAATCAAGCAAGCTTACTGCCGGTTTCTGGAAACCCAAATCACGATTAATCCGAGTTTGACACATAGTAATTATTTGATTTTTTCGTTTATCATCGTTCGAGAAACTTTTAATATTAGTAGAATAGGTATAGACATCTCTAATTATTAGCAGAATCTAATATTGTGGAACATTTCTTAGTTATTTTTCCTCTTATGTTACTAGCTCAATTACTAGGAAACTAACGATATCTCTCACAGTTTTATTTGTGAAAGAAACACACTTTTCTGTATGATTAAAAGAGATAAAAAGCTGTTTTTTTACGCCATAACATCAGCGCTTTGCTCACTCGTTTTGCGAGCTCGTTATTATAATCTGCTTCATCAGATCAATAAGATGTAGATAGATGGATATGGATACTTTAATATACAGGGTGTTATTTAAAAAAAGGCGATGATGGATAGGACCAAAACAACGACGTCCGTGAATAACATATCATACAATGGTTAGCTTTTTTAATTTTTAGTAATAACTTATAATTAAACCTCTTTTTTTTATAAAAAAATGATTTCCATCAGCAAGAGAATTCAGTACAATTATACAAATTGTCTTATGTTTTTCAGATCATTAACTCGATTCATTCTACCTAATCTAAAAGATTTATGAAAAATCGAAGTACACGAAATAGTTTTTTTTATAAATAATGTATTTTTTTCACGACATTTTTCTGCCGTGGCTTCAGAATTGATCATCCCCTCTCAAAAGAACATTCTGTATATGTTTGCAATAGGAATCATAGTCCAGTCAAAATAGACTAAAATTATGACTTCAGTTTGCATTAATTCCCAACAAGCTGGATTTTTGTGCAGGCCTTGAATACGTCATTACAAATGATATGTCAAAAGTCCCCATCGATCCCGCTTGTGCGTTGTTTTTTATTCGAGGTCAAAGGTCATAAATTTGCATTTTTTGCGTATATCTCTGAAACAACGAAAGCTATCGAAAAGTGGTTCAGGCAAAGTTTGTACATCGTAAAATTGTCTACAAAAATATCTCAACACTTTTCTTCTACAAAGCATCGTTTTCGAGATATAGTGACTTTAGACCGCAGGAAAATCGTCGAAGATGCTGCGTTTTTTTCATTTCAGCAGTTTTATCTGCTTCATTGTCACAGAACAAACAGTATTTCTTGAAATTTACTTAAAGGGGTGATGGGTTTGATGGGTTAGTCCTCCTCCAAGGTATTGAATCGTCTTTTTGTTTCAAGAAATACTGTTCGTTCTATGGCAATGAAGCAGATAAAACGGCAGAAATGAAAAAAAACGCAGCATTTTAGTAGATTTTCCTGCGATCTAAAGTCACTTTATCTCGAAAGCGATGCTTTGTAGGAGAAAAATGTTGAGATATTTTTGTAGACAATTTTACGATCTACAAACTTTGCCTGAACCATTTTTCGATAGCTCTCGTTGTTTCAGAGATATATGCGAAAAACGCAAATACCCAGGTTAAAGTCATAAATTTGCGTTTAAAAGTCATTAACGAGAGCTATCGAAAAATAGTTCTGACAAAGTTTGTAGATCGTAAAATTGTCTACAAAAATATTTTAACACCTTTCTTCTACAAAGCGTCGCTTTCGAGATATAGTGACTTTAGACCGCAAAAAAATCTACTAAAATGCTGCGTTTTTTTCATTTCAGCCGTTTTATCTGCTTCATTGCCATAGAACGAACAGTATTTCTTGAAACAAAAAGACGATTCATTACCTTGGAGGAGGACTAACCCATATAACCCATCACCCCTTTCAGTAAATTTCAAGAAATACTGTTTGTTCTGTGGCAATGAAGCAGATAAAACGGCTGAAATGAAAAAAACGCAGTATCGTCGACGATTTTCCTGCGATCTAAAGTCACTATATTATCTCGAAAACGATGCTTTGTAGAAGAAAAGTGTTGAGGTATTTTTGTAGACAATTTTACGATGTACAAACTTTGCCTGAACCACTTTTCGATAGCTTTCGTTGTTTAAGAGATATACGCAAAAAAGGCAAATTTATGACCTTTGACCTCGAATAAAAAACAACGCACAAGCGGGATCGATGGGGACTTTTGACATATCATTTGTAATGACGTATGCAAGGCCTGTACAAAAATCCAGCTTGTTGGGAATTAATGCAAACCGGAATGTCTATTTTGACTGGACTATCAACAGTGAAAATAAATCGAAAAGCTTTATGATAAAACAAACAAATTTTGACTGGTGCGGAGAACCGAACTGTTGCGGTATACAAAAAGATCGTAGCTGTGTTTTTTTCAAGAACAAACACTGATTGTCAGCTATCTATTCCGATGTGCTTGTATAAAGGCCCCCGCAGACTGCAGACTTTTTATCGGCCGATAGTTTGGTCGGCTTCTTAATCAGTATGAAGATGTATGCAGATGCGCACATTACAGTGATTCAGTCTTCATACTAATTAAAAAGCCGACCAAACTATTGGCCGATAGAAAGCCTGCAGTCTGCGGGGACTCTAAGTCAATCGAATTATAAAGCGAAGTGAATATTCTTGCTACGCATTCTGTAGCTTTGTTTGACTAGGACTTGGCGAAAAATACGTACGCAATCGCTTTAAGCCGTTTTAAATGTAGCCATTTGCATGGACTTCTTAGGTTTTTGGAAAAGGTCGCGCGCTCGGGGATCTGCTCCTCAGTTGTAGATTTGCATTTATATTACGAGGATTTATTTCTACCTGGTCTTTTTGAATGTATGGAGGCTTATTTGGCTCGAAAAATCGTCACTAGCGTTGCCTCTTTGGTATATTCAACAAAACATAACTACCTTACCTTATTTAGGTTATTTAATTTTTGTCGTGGCGAATCATGTTTTTTTTAATTATATAAGTTTAATAGTCTTAATCCTTTTAAACAAATAATTTTTAATATTATAATATAACAAGCAGCTAAATGCACGAAAACTGACTTTTCACACCTAGATGATAATTATTTTCTATTCAAATGATAACATAATAATAATAACTGTTTGCGTGAAGAAAGTAATGCATCATGTTTACCACGTAGAATATGTATCAATAACAAAACGAATAATTTGTGAGCTCACACACCGTGCCTTTTCCATCTGCAAAAGTATCCATCATTATTAGCAGCAGCTCAACTCCTCCGCTGGTAATGGAACTCCCTTGTTTCGCGGCGAGAGGGTGAGGGAATGAGGGAGGTGGGAGAGGGAGTTAGATATTACCTAGTTCGTTAAATTTTCAAACATATCAGAAGTTTGAGCTTTCGTTATTGAATGAAGGATTGAAGGATACGTGGCTCATTACACCTAACATCACGTGCGTTACTTGATACGAAGTTCTATACATATTATTTCATTAAATTCTACTTTTGTTTTAGCTATTCTAAGTAGGTACTTGGTTGTGTTAAAGAGGCTATAGATTTAATAATCTTACTTTTAATTATGGACAACTTTTAATGACCCTTAGCGTCAGCTCCAAACTGAGTAAGGTATGGGTTTCCAAAACCTATGTAAACTGATAGTCATTTATTAGCCAGACTGCAAACAAACTTCTGGAAGATCTCAGTCCGAAGCGAGCTGCTACAAATGCTAAGCCAATTATTTAGATCTCTCTGAGCTATTGTTTAGAACCATTGGTCCGGACTCCCGACTCGTTCTAGCCACGCGTACTTTAATTGGTTTCCAGTGCTTTTTGAATATTTCATTGAAAATAGCATTGAGACTTTTTGAAAATCGTATTATTCCACTCAATATTTTTACGCTGTGTTTAATATTTAGGCATCGATAAGAGTGAGACAGATTTGATTATGAGCAGTATAAGCTTACAGTTTGTATATTATTAAGATAAAACGCGTTTATTAATTAATGGGGTTATGTCGTAAACGTGTTGACATGGCGGCTATAAGCCTTGGCATTTATGCGCTTTTTACGAGCCTCTTGTTATGTTTCAATAACGCTCAATATATCTTACATAGCCCACACGAAAGACGCATAAAGGGAGCAAGGCGTATACACACGCACGCGGCTGCGGCTGTCTATTAAATATCCGCAGTCGGTCAAGCCTTCATTCTCTTGAAAACATGTCATTTAACAGTCTGTGTAAAATGTCATATCTGTCACAATCAGTGCCCATTGTTTCATACAAAGTTACAAAGCCATTCTGTAGCAAACAGCGTCGTTGAATAACAAGCTTAGTTTTCTTACGCTATTAATATTTTTCAACGTTTTATTAGTGTTACTTCTAAATTTGATAAAAAACTGTTATAATCAACAATCATTTAGATAATAATTCGAACATAATAATGAGCTTATTCGCTCCAAAAAACAGCAACCGACACCGGATACGCCGTGTCACTCCAATAGACTGAAAGCACTATGAAACAAAAGAGGAGTTGTGTGTCTAGTTCAGCCTTTCAGACAAACAGTGTCTTTTAGTTGTCACTCAGCCGTGTCCAGTAATCATTTTCTAAATAGACTCTTTTGTTCAATGCTTTTATCTCAGATGCCATTCAAACATACTCTAGTACGGAGGTGGGTCAGTTAACACGCCTATTGATGAAAGGAACGATTATTCAATATACAGTGCGTATTTATTGTTCCTATAGAAAACCAAAAACTTGCCTTCATGATTTTTCAACATAATTTGAACTATTTTTCGTTTTTCTAGATTCAAATTATCGTCTTGTTTGAGAGTAGCTTGTACTATAATGGAACTGTAGATAATTGTAAACTTTCAGTTGAGCATCAGTTAGGTACTTAATAAAAATAAGATAACTTACACTAAGGGCCGGTTTCTCCAACGATGTTCAATCGCTCATTCATCTGATCACCGAGTTAACTTAGCAGCGCTTTATACTTTGATTGAATTGCAGAAAGGCGAATCAAACATATTTGGCTACAGATTAACTAATCACAGTTCTACGTTTGTTTGATCGAGGAAAATATTAATTGATATGGCAACAACGTTTCTTTTCACGTATTGTTCATTCATTTTTCGGTCTGTGTCATTGCTATAACGTCTGTGGTTATATTTTTATTTATTTTGGTTTTCTTTTCTTGTGATTTCATCTTTGAAAGTGAAAACTTGATTTATTTATAGGATTTTGGAGTATAAAATTAACTGTTGTTGAGGGATAAAAGTCCTATGAAGAACATAATCGATATCTAAGTATAATTATACCGTGTTAGTTCTCTTTACGTGCCATTTACAATTTAGTGACTTGTTGCAATGTGTTTATCTATTTTCAGAAATAAATCAACACAATAAAACCATTCTTACTTCATGTCGTTGGAGTTAAAGGTACTCCAGAAAAGTACTACTAAAATGGGTCCTCAATAACAATTGAAATAGTTGCGACAGCGCTTCCTGATATTATGATATTGGTAAGTAAAATCTTTCAAACTACAGTGTAGATACAATTTTACTATTCGTATTCATTACTATACTACGCACACATCGGTACATCCCTACATGGAATTATATTACCTATTTACTCGACAAGTAAAATATATTTCAGATGAAAATACACTGAAATTAATGAATGTTATCAGGGTGGTGAAGTCTATGCCCATAATGTATATTATCCTATAAAATATGATTCTATAAATTAGTGCAAATGATTATTCAATATGTTTAAACTTCTTTATTACAGATAAAAAGGCAATATGTCTCGCAAGATAATGAAGCTACACAGTACAGTCTTCTCCAGTTTGGCAGAAAGATGCCTACAACATGCATACCTGGAATGAGAAAAATTTTAAATGAAAATAGTTGAACACAAAAACACAAAGTAATAATACTCCCAAACAGTTTGCTTCGGTGTATTTTTACAAATAATGAGACAAAAATAAAATAAATGTAATATTTTAATGATTGTTTTATTTTAATGAGGTTACTTCAATTAGGGTTTCTATGTTATAATTTTTATTATAAATTCTGTGGTTGGAAACGGCTCATAAATAATATAACTAGAAATGTACTGAGCCTGTGTCATATCACTAACCCGCTGAGGGTTAGTCAGTATATAGTACATGTTGTTAAGATGATGATTCTTTAATTGGAATTAGGTACAATAAAATATATAATCTCACCTTACTACATATAATGATATTATAGGGGAAGCACACTGAAGTATCATTAACATTGTCCGCCACATTCACTGCCATTTTTTCTTCAGCAAATATTCAATAGCATCTTCATGCTAGAAAGCAATTATTATGTGTTAAACCACAAGATTCAAGTATTATTACATAATAGTGCTTCCTTTCTCACTATTTGAACTCAGAAACATGATATAAAACAACGTTATGTTGATTATGAGATTAATAAATCTAGGTTATCACATAATATTATAGGTACCTACTTATGTTTTTGTTATTACCTGAATTATTTTTCTGATCTATTATTACCTCAATATGTAATAAATTCATATCATTGCCCATAAATTATCTTCGAAGAAATAGTCATCACAGAAAATGCAGGACGTATAAAAAAAAACGTTATAAAACTCATCACAGGTCGTAATATTAGGGCATCTCATATCGGAGTCCGTCTTGTATATTAAAATCTTCAGAATTAGCGAAAAACATAATAAAAACTTCGAAAATATATTCAACAATTCGTCGCGATTACAATTGAACAGCCGCTAATCGCTCGATTTTTTAGATTAGTTTACATGCCAAGTTGACAACAGTTTTACCACGCATTCTACCCTAATCATCCTTCGAGAAACTCAAATTTGGATTTTACATGGCATTTTTGATTGCTTGCTTCGTTTAATGTCAAGTAATCTGGTGTTCAATATTTCGCAGTTGACAAGAGTTCGAGAAACCCAAATCACGATTGATCAGAGTTTTGACACATTGTTATTTGATTTTTTCGTTGATCATCGTTGGAGAAACCGGCCCTAAACCTTAATACTAACATATATTTATACGTTTGATCTTTTGATAAATCTCAATGCGTTACTTCTTTATTTTGATATTTCAAATGACTTTATGTTCCCTGTGTTTGCTAGTATAGTTCTTATTTAAATTATTTTGTTGTTTTGGAAGTATTAAACATTGTCATTGTGAATTTATCTTAATTAATATTTCTTGGCGTTATAATTCAATGTTGGCAACATCGCTTCGGGGCAAATTACTAGCGAATAACATCAAGAATTAAACTTCCAAAGGACTCAGCTTGGTACTTAGTTCAGAAGAAACACTATTAGTACAATAATGTTACTTTTGCTCCGCGTAAGGTAAAAAGTATTCGACATAGCTCAAAGAATTAGCAAGCTGAAGTGGCAGTGGGCCGGCCATGTTTGCCGAAGAACCGACAACCGTTGGAGCAAACGGATACTGGAGTGGAGACCGCGTTTAGGAAAGCGTAGTGTAGGACGCCCTCCGGCGAGATGGAGCGACGATCTGCGGAGTGTAGCTGGCAAACACTGGATGAGAGGAGCCGAAGACCGGGCTCAGTGGCGCGTCTTGGGAGAGACCTACGTCCAGCAGTGGACTAATATAGGTCGATGATGATGATGATGATGAAGGTAAAAAGTAAGGACAGTCAATCTTTTTAGATATTTTTATAAAATGTAATTACTTTTTACTTCAATTTGTATAATTCGATTTGAGCCGGGCACTCGAGGGAAAATGTATTTTGCATACCGTCTTCAATATTATTTTATTCACTATGAAGTACTATATTTATATACTAGTCGCATAATAAATAAATAAATTGGTAAATATTCAGGAAAATTTGACACATAACGTTTTATTCCATAAACTAAGCAAAGTTTGTGACTTGAGAACTAGACTGATGATAAAATACTTTTATGCATTTTGTTTCGCCATTGACTGTTTTCTAAATATTAATGATCAACTGATTTATCGATTCTTTATAAAGCGATATAAAATAGTGTTTAAAAACATCATCTATAGCCGTGTATAAAATATCCCTTTCTTTTGATACTAGATTCGTTACTTCACGAGCGATTTTTTTATAAATGCAAAAAAAGAACTTTGCGTATATAATGAAATAAAAGCGCTGATTAAAATCATATTATTCCCACAAAATATCGGCAAAATGCCTAACTATAGTTGAACTAAAACCAATATCTCAGGTAAATACCGACCTTACAGGTAATTTTTTTTTAATACATTTATTTTGTATATATAATAGTTACATTCTTTGGCGACGATTCTTCTGCCTATCTTCATGAATATGTAGTTTTCATATCAAAAATTCGTAGCTTAAAATAGCTTTTAGGAGTTCTGATGGAAATCTAAAAAGTTATTAGAGGTTGGGAAGTTTAGAGAAGTTATTGTTTCGCTCGCTTGGCTGGCGGTAGGTAGTAATGCCATTTATATTAAAAATTCCTGGTTTTCAGCAACTTAACATTATGATTGTTTAGTTGAAAGAATCTCAACCTAAAGATTAAAAAACTTATTCATTCATTCATTCATTTATTTATTTGCAAAAAAACATGGTAGATTTAGATACAAGATGTCATAGTGGGTAAGTAAGTTCACATATTTTTACCAAATTAAAATGGTGTGCAAAAATTTTAGTCATAAATCTAGAAGGTACATATTATAATTTTAATTAAGTATAGTTTCAATAGTTTTGATTGATCATGATTATTTGATTGAATTGCAAAATTATATAAATAAAATAGTATTGTCAATAATTGTAAAAGCGACACGAACCCTTTTTTTCGCTGTCTTGCGTATTATTTTACAGAACAGCTGTAAAAAAATATATTAAAATATATTGTCAACTAATGTATCTCTTAACTTTTTTATAGATTTTTGAAATATGACCCTAATCTTTATTTAATGCCATCTATGTACATGTATTGCTTCACCATAAAATCTATTAAGTACTTTATTTTATTTTCAGATACGAATAACTTAAGACTTGTAACATGAGGCGAAGTATGTCAACGCCTTTACACCTTGTATGTAAACGCCTAGTATATTGTGCTTTTCAACTGTGGTTTAGTAAGAGAGCTGAGCTCAAAAGATCCGCTAAGCCCCGGTCCGGCGACGCTGTCTCGTTCCAGGGCGCGGCTTACATCGGCCTCAGCAAAGTGTTGTCAGAACGACATGTGGGCGATCCATTTAACTTCAAAAGCCTGGCTCCGACTATCATTGTCACAGAATAAGACAAGCATTGTTTATTTAGTGTTGGATTACAAAAATACGGTGTAATCTCAGAAACGGTTTTCAGCTAGCTTTTGTTTTCATGAACGCAATATTTGGTGATATTGGCTTCAAACTCGGTGATTATTATACCTAAAACTGTTTAAAACACTTTTATAACTTAGTAAGTTAATATAAAGAACCAATCTCAAAAATTGATACAGGGTTACACAGAAAATTATTGTTTATGTTCGCAAAGTAGCTTTAACTAGTAAAAGATATAACAGTTCAGCCACAATAAAAAAAAACCCTAAAGAATTTCCCGCTAGAGCGAGACGTGTCACCTTAAGTTCTTTTTAAATGTCTGATAGATATAGAACATCAACTGCAAATGCGGTATCATATAAAACGGTCACCGCTTCATAGAGATTATTCAAAAGCTCTGAAGATATCACGTACAAAATAACTTAAAACTGATAAAGAACGAGGCGACAAGATTAATGACTACACTTTTAAGAACTAACTGAAATTAATTTACTTTATCTCTGCTTAGTTAAGACCTAGCAAGAGTTTGAACAAGTAAGCAATTAGAATAATTGAATTTTTATTTTCGTACCAATTCTGAGACTCGCCTGATATTTTCAAGATACAACGAATTTTCAAGCTAAAATGTACCAACGACTAAGTTATTGTTCATATTTCATGGACGTTAAATAAAAATACGGACTTATGGCAGTGACTTATCGGTGTGCAGATTATTTTTTTATTTATGTGGTAGAAAAGTGTTGATTGGTTCGACAGCGTCATGAAACACGCCGTGGCTGTCGGTATATAAACAACAGTTAGTGAGAGCGCAAACCGACAACAGAAACTCTACCATGAATTTTTACTATACTATATATACTATACTCGCTAGCATCTGTAGTTAAAAAAATGTATGAAGATTTGTACAGCGCCTCTAGCGGACAGTTGGGTACTAAAATTCGTAATACTAATATTGACGTAACTACTGTAGTAAAGTCAGGCGATTTTACTGTGACAACTCATGGTAGAGGTACAGACGTTTTTCACTTTTATAGAAAGTGACGTAAAATAAACTGTCTTATTACTTATTAAATAGTCTTGGTCATCTGTGTGCGCCCACCCTTACAAGCAACATGTTCAAAATCTAACTAAAACATTTACAGTAGTTACAAACTTGTTTCTTGAAATGTCGACGTTTCAATTCGAGGGAAAGATAGTATGTTCAACCTTTTGAATAACTTTGTTTCAAATTACAATTAAACCATAACGTATTTTCTATAGGAGTTTTTTAGTTTCGTTATATTTATATTTATTTTTATTTTTATTGTTATTGGTATTATTGGTATTGTTATTGCTACTTGGTACATATGCTATTGGACACTGGTATGATTTATTGTGTGATACATTAATAATTTTAAAATGGAAATATCCGAAACCCCGCTATTATTATTACAATATTATCAAACACAATCGTCAAATAATTGTGCTTATAATAATGTTAGAAACCGTTGATGATCGTCACGTTTCATATTTGAAACTGTTTTTAAACAACTGCAAGTATCTCGAAATCGTATACTCTTTTATTATTCAATTTATTAATAACAAGTATTTGTCGCTCGGCTTGTTAAACAAGGGATCGCTGGGCTCAAAGCACGATGAGTTGGTGGCAGCTATGATGCGACATCCAGTCGACATTCTAGCGGTGAACGAGACGTGGCTCCGGGGGGGAGAGGGGGCGCGCGCGCCCGCCGTGCCCGGCTACCGACTCAGGCACGTGCCCCGCGCGTACGGCACCGCCGCCGTCGGCTTCCGACAGCGCGGTGGCGGCGTCGGCTTCTACATAAAGCGTGGCGTAAGCGCTCGCTTGCTCACTCACCCGGATACTCCTGGCGTTGAACAAATGTGGCTCCGACTCACTGTTAACGGTATCAAATTGGCCGTAGGTACTTCCTACCGTCCCCCTTGGCAAAATGTTGAATTATTTCTGGATGCACTAACAGATTCTATTGCATCTTTCTCTGGGTTCGATCATATAATACTTACGGGAGATTTTAACATAGATTTTGCGTCGTCTGACTCAAACAAAGATAAACTTTTGGACTTCTTGAACTGCTTTGGACTTGACCAATATGTTACTGTTCCCACACATTTTACCGATAATAGCGCAACGTTGATAGACTTGCTTTGCTCTACCCTAAAACTGATCGATATTGACGTTGACCATATAGCTGACCTAAGTGGACATTCTTTCATCTCGTACAGAGTTCGCATACATAAGGAAAAACCTTCTCCTGAATGGATTTCATATCGCCCACTAAAGGATATTGACCTAAATCAATTTAACCATGATTTAGATGCTATTGACTGGCATGATATTGCGTCTGGTGATGTTAACGATATGGTGAAAAAATTTGATTCATGCGTTCTTAACTTATTTGATAAACATGCACCTGTTAAAAGATCTTTGGTAAGGACCCAGTCATATCCTTGGATAACGTATAATGTTAGAGAGATGATGAAAACTCGTGATCAAGCACAAGCACGTAGTCGTCTTTCTGGTATTGATGCTCATAAGACGTTTTATAAAGAAATGAAAGGTGCGGTAAGTAGGGCACTTTTTACAGAAAAACAGGCCTATTTCAATTACAATATTAATCGTAACGCAAATAATCCCCGATTACTGTGGAAAAATATCAAGAAGAATGTAGCTAATTTTAAACAAAAATCATTTGATCTTCCAGCTCATCTAGCTAACCCAGATATTTTGAATAATCATTTTCTATCACTTCCTGAAAGTTCTGCGATTACAATTTCAGATATGACTTACTTTGAATTCAACAGACATGGACCTCATATTTTCAATCTGGAAACAGTAAATGAATTTGAAGTTGGTAAAATCATAACATCCTTTTCTTCTAACGCAATGGGCGTCGATGGTATGTCCAAGGATATGGTTTTATTGACACTTCCCCAGACGCTTCATACAATAACAGCTATAGTCAACAGATCCATTACTACTTCAACATTTCCATCATCCTGGAAGACAGCTCTAGTAAAACCGATCCCAAAAATTGAAAACCCAACTCATTTGAAAGACTTACGACCAATTAGTTTACTACCATTTTTATCAAAAATAGTAGAAAAAGTCATTTGCTTACAAATGACTAAGTACCTAGAAGTGAATAACATTTTACCGCAGAAACAATCTGGCTTCAGAAGAAATCACAGTACAGCTACGGCTCTTTTGGACGTTGTTGATGAAGTGCTAGCTGCCCAGGATTTAGGTGAGGGCACTGTGTTGACGCTACTGGATTTTTCACGAGCATTTGATACCATAGACACATCGCTTCTGCTTTCCAAACTTTCTTATTATGGTTTTGAACATTCGGTAACAAAATGGTTTGCTAGTTATCTTACTGCACGCTCTCAGCTAGTTGAAATTCGAAAGGAAAATGGCTCCAATTTAACCTCAGATACCCTACCTGTAACTCGTGGAGTCCCTCAAGGGTCAATATTAGGCCCCATTCTATTTATTTTATATTGCACTGATATTGTAACTGTTGTCAAAAACTGTAAGTATCATATGTACGCGGACGATCTGCAACTGTTTATTTCCTCTAAACCAACTCATATTGCTACCGCAGTAGACTGTTTGAACGAAGACTTACATCGGGTATTTACTTGGTGTAAAGCAAATAATTTGGTACTAAACCCATCTAAATCTAAATGTATGATACTTGGCTCCAAACATCAAACAACAGCTATAATTTCTCAAAATCCGATAGTTAGTGTGGACGGAGTACCTATCGATCGAGCCGACGAGGCACGTAATCTTGGTCTACTTATCGATGGCTCACTGCATTTCGAAAAGTACGTCATACAAACTGTTAATAGCTGTTTTTACAGATTGTCTGTATTATATAGAATGCGTGAATATCTCAGCACAGAGATAAGAATACAATTATGTGACTCACTAATTCTATCTAAACTCAATTACGCGGATGCTGTGTTTGGAGGGTGTTTGTTAGCAAGATCAAAAAGACTTATACAGCGCATCCAGAATGCCTGCGTACGTTTTTGTTTCCCGATTCCGCACCGAGCACACATTTCTCCTTACATAAATAAAAATAATTTCATGAATATGTCATCACGAAGAGTCTTTCACTTTGCCACCTTGCTCTTCGGTGTTATTAAAACTCAACATCCACCTTACTTGTACAATAAACTTAATTTTTCCAACCGATCCCAACGATATTCGTCATTATTAGTTTGCCCTCAGCACAAGACGGCTGCTTTTCGTGGCAGCTTTCGTTATGCTGCCACGAAATGTTGGAATAACTTGCCCCCGCCAATAAAACAAATCAAATCTATTTACTCTTTTAAAATAAACCTAAAAAAACTATTATTGGAATCACAAAAAAATATCATCAAAAGGTAGCCGTCCTGTGCCCATTTCTTGTTAGATTTATGTACTTACTTAGTGACTATACTAGTGTTTTATGTTTTTGTTTGTCATTTAGTTTTGTTGTTGCAATTTTATAATGTACTTATTTGATTTTAATTTTAATTTTATTTCACAAATTGTATTATGTATATATTTTGATATAAGTAATTGATTAATGTTAAGTTATAACACATCATTTAATATATTAATGTGCAATGTCTGCGTATGCTACTCCCCCACCTTCTCCATCTTTTGGCATTACTGAAAACCAGCGCTGGTGTAGAGCCCAATGGTTCTACACCAGCACAAGCTGAGTAATGACCTTTTTCAGTTATTTTTACTTATAATAATTATATCGTTTAAGTGTTCTAGCATTAAGTTTTTATAATAACTGAAATAAAGTACTTATTCTATTCTATTCTATTCTATTGTGAATTATTTGCGTTATATTTTAAGCAGCATAAGTCAAGTACTTTGAGACAACTATTATACATTGCAATACAATCAAAACAAAAATAATAATATACAGGTATGTTTTAGTGTTTTACAATGAATCATAGTACAAATATTTGGCACTTCATATCATTTTAAGCTAGTATCCGCCCGGTTCCGAGAATCGAACACCAATAAATGTGACAAAGCAAACGTATCGATATCGTATCGGTGTCGTATTCGAGTGACACTACGCGTTGACGGCAGCTCGACTGCCGAACGTTACGTTACGATACGTATACGTGCGTCACATTAATTCGCGCTCACCTCTCCATTCTTAACACGTTACATATTAAGGTACAGCTATGTACCTAACTGTTAAATATATATTAAAGTGATTTTATTTAAAAAGTCCTCTTCACAAATATCATACATGTTTTATAAGTTGGATAGGATGATTTTGGTTCAATCTTGAAGAAAAAGAAGGTTTTCTCATAATAGAAAAGTTCAAGATCCCCAGCAACTCTTGTGTAAATGTTAATTATTCCGAAATTCGTAATTAACGCAGGATCTTATTTAAGTAACACTTTTATCTACATTTGTAATTAATAAGAAAATTAACGTTAAGATTTATTCAATAACACGAACAAGATTATTATAATAATGAATAGACTTATAAGAACCAATATCGTCAGCGGGTGTTTATCTTATTAAAAACTTAATGATAATAAAATATCAACGTGATATTGATGTGATGTCTCAAAAAAATGATGACAATAATTATAATGAAAAAAAAAACATTTAATTAATTTCAAGTAATCTCTACAAATACACTAAGGAAATATTTTCATATCAAGTACAATAAACATTATATTTTTATTAAAAAATTTGTTAAGATTTATTTAAATGCAACCCTGACTGCGTACTCAGAGTTGGACACTTTGATTATACTTTTGGTTTTTTGTTTTGGTGGAAATCGAATCCACAATGCACTGCGTTGGAAGCAAGGCAACTGAGTTTTGTAGCTTGTTGATGCTACAATATACATCCTACCGGATATGAGAGGTACACAAAAATATTTGAAACACCCAAGAATGGCTGGCGGTGGGCCGCACTGCGCGTATTGATTGTTACATACTGCCAAAAACTGTGCGCCGCTCAGCTCATAGGGCATATAACATTAGAGAGATAAAAGATAGAAAATACTTTATTGCACACCACAACTTAAATATAGGAACTTAACAACTAAACTATGATATACAATGGGCGGCCTTATCGCTAAAAAGCGATCTCTACCAGACAACCTTGAACGGAGAGGAATATGATGAAATTAAATGGGGTATTGCCATTCCAGAGAAATAAGAAAGTAAAAGGTATACAATGATCATATCCTTACTGAGGTGTGAGCAAGAATGTGACAGTCGTATAGTAAACGTAACGTTCAATTTTTTGACGACCGATGTGGCGCGGTGGGCGATGGTCCGCCTGCGACGCGGAAGGTTGCGGGTTCGATTCCCGCCTCGGGATAAATGTTTGTATGTTCTGCAAATATTTTTTCCGGGTGTTCTGGGTATTATATTATGTATAACAAAAAATATCTATCTATGTATTATATTGTATTAAGTATGTCAGTCTTCTAGTACCCATAACACAAGCTCTGCTTAGCTTGGGGCTTGATGATGTTGTGTGGATTGTCCAGCATTATAAAAAAAAAAAAAAAAACACTCTCCGCGATGACGCTGGAACGTTTGGCTGTCGAGCGATGACACTATGTGAATCGAATAGTAAGTACTTTACGATTGTCACATTTATTCGTACCTACTAACCTTTCTGTGGCTCTACCATGAGTTTTTACTATACTATATTTACTATACTCGCTAGCGTCTGTAGTTAAAAAAATGTATGAAGATTTGTACAGCGCCTCTAGCGGATAGTTGGGTACTAAAATTCGTAATACTAATATTGACGTAACTACTGTAGTAAAGTCAGGCGATTTTACTGTGACAACTCACGGTAGAGGTACTGATTACTAATACGAGATATTTGGGACGTCAAATATTACGCGATCTCATTAATCAGTACCTCTACCATGAGTTGTCACAGTAAAATCACCTGACTTTACTACAGTAGTTACGTAAATATTAGTATTATGAATTTGAGTACCCAACTATCCGCTAGATGCGCTGTACAAATCTTCATACATTTTTTTAACTACTGGCGCTAGTGAGTATTGTATAGAATAGTAAAAACTCATGGTAGAGCTACAGATAATTGACGATTTATCGTAAAACAAGGAATATCAAAAAGAGCTCTTGTGTAGTTACCCTAACATGCACACCAACAGCACATTGCAGGTTGTGTATCCATTGAACCGCGAACTATCTATTGACGATACCCGGGATTTTACGCTTGGCCTTTGCCATGACTTAGGAAACGGCCTGTAAAAACCTGGCTCTTAATCGTTTTAGTGTTCAGGAGGGTGAGCACGAATAAATGTGACAATCGTAAACGAACCGTATCGATACACTGCGCGGTAACTTTGCAACGACAAGTAGGTAAAGTTGATGTTGAGGCGCAGTGTACGTCAAAAATGTTAGTGTATCGATACGCTTACGATTGTCACATTTAGTCGTCCTCATCCCCCTGTAACGTATCACAAAGAAAATAAGTCTATTTTCCTTTGTCCGTGAAGCAGCAATTTATTTGTAGAAAGCTCAATGCCAGACTGTGTCTAAAATAAATAGGCAAATGTCGCCACGGCCTAAAATAGTAGTGCAGAAATATTTTGACCTTTTAAATTTCGTATCAAAGTTACTGAAAGAGGGCTCGTTTCTAATAACATGTCTACTGGAACTTATACAATTTAAGTAAAATCTTTTTTTTTTAAGTTTCTTTTAGTCTCATTCGTATATTAATGCTACGGACCATGGTGCGAACTAAGTACTTGACCTAAAACCTGTGTTGTTTGCAGGTTCTATAAAAGTAGCTTGGGAGACTAACCACTAAGAAAAAAGTGTGTCAACCACGAGCTGGAAAAATAATAATAAGTTCAGTTGCTTTGCTTGTAAAATATAGAAATATTCTATCACCGATCTATTACCCATAGTACAAGCTCTGTTTAGTTTAGGACTAAACGTGTTGCGTGAAATTTCCGTGAATATTTATCCATTTACTAAATACTAAACTCTCTTATTTACTTAACTCTCAAGGTACAAACAGATTGAAACTCGCGACATCCGTCGTTTTCAAATTACACTGCGCGTTAAAAACAGTTAGACTGCCAAGCGTAACCACGCAGTGTAAGTCTGATACATTACCGCTACGATACCATTACAATGCCAGATTTATTCGTACTTATCCCCAGATCGTTAAAACCGGAGCCGAAGGAGCGCTGAATAAAAACAAACGCGATCTGGGGCAAGGGATGGAATTACAAGAGGTCATTATTCTTACACGTGCCAAGTGGCCATTTCTGTCAAATAAATTATGTTTCGATGAGCAATACATTCTAAGATATATAAATCATTTAACTGTGATGGTAGAGAATTTAAAAACGTTGTGATTATTGATTGAAACCGAGCCTTTACCGAAGCTTTATTATATTATTTGACTAAATAGGTTCGTAAGTATCGCTCAAAACGACAATAGGAAAAAGGAATCTTGCAAGTTCCCACAACATCCAAGTTATAGAACGTACCAGCCTATCAGATAACTAAACGGTTTAGAAAAATATTTTAGGGGCGGGAAAATATCCCGATGGGAGCACACTTTCCAGCAAACGTTCAAAATAGCTTGGAAGCTGATGATGTTGATGGATGAGACAGCTGCTCTCAAGGGTTCACATTATCTTCATGTAGTAAATATAACTGTACTTTCGTTGAAGTGATGTGTTCACTTTTATTATATTAAGTACATTTTTGTTAAGCCTTTTAGTTTGTATTTTTATTATAAGGAGCATTATATGTCTTAGGTGGGCGTTGATAGTCTTTATCTTTTGTGTGTTATTGTGTATTAAAGTATTATGTTTGGAAATAAAAAAATATGATTCCATTTGACTTGATTTGGACGAAATATTGTTTTTGTATTGTTGCTGCGACAAGATTCTATTTAAGAATTATTAAAGGGGCTGTAAGATTAAAGACAAATTAAGGCGTCTAGTCTTGTCGACGCGTGACCCGAGGGCTGGTGAGTATCTGGCCCAGCGCATCAGCATTGCTATTCAGCGCGGCAATGCAGCCAGTGTCTTGGGTACGCTTAAGATTGCTACTGATTTGGATCAGTTGAACTATCTATAGATCGTTTGCAAAGGTCTGTAGATAGCTCAACTGTTTCTTATGTATTTTATATGACAATGTACTTTTTGTAAATACTGTATAGTCGTAAGTTTGTTTGTGAATAAGACTATACTAAAGAAATAGATAGATCTATTTCTTTATTTATTGAGTCTAAGATGGTAAATCCACGTGCAATAGCTGTCACCTAGGTCGCGTGAGGAGCGTGCTTTATGCAACATTGCGCTGCATCGTCGCTCGTCGAACACTAACGGAATTAAACTTCTGCGCTTTTTTCAATTTGATTTTGTTCTCGCCCAATTTGCAGGTATGTAACAGCCTAAGCCAGACTTTAGGTTCAGACCTAAAAGTACAAACCAAAAACCTTGCTTTGGTCAGCCAAAGCAAGGTTTTGGCTTTGTACTTTACGAAGTCTAATAAGCTATTTAAAAAAAAATCCTTTGAAACAACAATGTTCATTTCTTTGTTCTAATATTGCACATGAAATTAAAAAAAAACCGTTGTTCAAAAACAAAGCGTTCTTTGCTTTTGTTATAATTTCGTTATTGTGTAATAGCTTTGTAAATATTTCTTTTGAATGTAGCTAATTGGAATGTGTTGCCAGTTTGTTTGTCTGGGGCATTATTCTCTATCGTATTGCAAACCACGCGCGTTACTTGGCTACGGCAAGACAACGGCGTGGAATCTGAAGAAAATGTATGGCGTAAGCCTTAGTTGTCATTCCCTACCGCGACACGGTACGGTTTGGCCACGGTTTGAACTGTCAACTAATCTTGCCGACGTCGCCGTGTTATGAAAACTATTCGTTTCAAAACGTGTCATGCGCGATTCGAATAATATAGATACGAACGCGTAGTGACGTAGCACGGTTAGGGGAAGGAATCTCCTATGTCATAGAGAATAAGGCCCCTGTAGTTGTATGTAGGTATATCGTGAATAACGGACGCAGAGCGAGCAAAACGCTGTATATATTGCCAAATTGACGAGAAATTGTATTTGTCAACCTGTCATTGTCAATAACACGCTATAATTATTATTCTTAGAAACTTTACTTATTTAGCTAGAGGAAGTTCACAGAACTTGAAACATCTATCTATGTAATGTATTAAGTATTTCAGTCTTCTAGTACCCATAACACAAACTCTGCTTAGCTTGGGGCTAGATGATGTTGTGTGGATTGTCCAGCATCAAAAAAAAACAACAAGCTCTTAAAAATATTTAATGGTTTTACTAAAACTCTCCTTTTACATTAATAAGCCTTGCAGAGATACAACCCGATCGATATCATGAGTCTAAGCTTTTATCGCGTTTTTTAAAGGATCAGTTGTACTATCTATAGATCGTTTGCAACGGTCTGTAGATATCTCAACTGTTTCTTATGTATTTTATATGACAAATGTACATTTTGTAAATACTGTATAGTTGTAAGTTTGTTTGTGAATAAAGTTTATTTTTATCGAAACCAATTAACAAGTTCAATATAAAAACATTTTAGTATTTATCCCCATGGATTAAAAAGGGTTACCTTAGCTGCTATCACCCTCGTAACTTTTACATCCTAGATTGCTTTTCAATAAAATAATAAATATAAATTTTGAAATTGAATACATTTTAGTTAATATTATTTTCTGTACATAGTTTAGTTGAGTTTTAATTATTTGCATGTTGTGGTGTCCTATAATTGGGGAAACACTAGATTTAAGTCCTTTGTTTGTATTTTTGTATTTTTATGTGTTTTTTCCGTTGGATACCCTTAATAAATAAATAAATAAATAAATTATTTGAAACTATCACGGTTTCGAACATAGTATTCTTTATAAACGGGATATTTATCAGTATATTATAAGGAATACTATCAGTTATTACGAGCCTTAAGTGTCCTACTGCAGGGCTAAGGCCTCCCTTCCTTTTGTACAGTTTTTTTCTGTTTAGGGCTATTGTGGACCAATCCTTAACAATGGCATCAAAGTCTCTCTATTCGCCGTGTTCTATAATATTTTGCAGTATCATTTTATTGTATTAATATAATTATTATTATTCATTTTTTTGATTTTATATCTTATATTAAACTTCATGGAGGTTGATAGAAAGATCAACTGCTTTTAGATCTTATTTATCAAATACAAATCAGTTACATATCTGGAGAAATTGTTACGAAAATAGTTCAAAATACACATTATTCTAACAAAAATATTAAAGTAATTTTGGTAGAATATTTATTTTGTTAGAAACCTTGCCTGAGGCAACCACGTTTATTGTTTATTTCAGAAAATAATGTGGGAAGATGTTTTTAAAATATGTTATGCCTTTATATAATAAAAAAGCCTGTTTATTCCAGAACTTACATACATATATACATATTTATATTCACAAAATAAACTTATTATATACTTAGTACAGTTTTTTTTTATGTTATACCTTTACTTGCTGTTCATTTCGTAAGAAGCCACAGCATTAAGTTGTCTGAACGAAAACAGCCTTCAATCGAAATACCTGGTGGTCTACCTGTCTACCTCTTAATGAGGACCCGCTTGTTTTATTAGTTTGGTTCACCGCTACAATCCTATTAATGAGGTTCCCAGGGGTGGGTATCCTGACAACTGAAATGTTTTTGAACTGTTATTTGATCAAATTGCAGTTCAGTTTTCTTCATCGTCTTTTATTGATATTTTGAATGATCGATTTTCATACTGTTTGATAGAATTACTTAACGAAAAATCACGGCGGCCATGCTCAAATCAGGTAGGCCATGCTCAAACCGCTGCATTGACGTCATTTTTAACAGCTCAGTCATAATTTTATAAAGCTCAGTCACGTCATTCCACTAAAATGCCACGGAATACTGATGAGTTACTATAGTAAAATCATCGAAAACTGAACTGCAACTGAAAGGATATTCGGTCCCGCAAGTTTATCCTTGCTGGATAGCCCCCAGTACTCAGCACTAATACCGGATATTTCTTGCAAAGCCTTTGTCTGCTTCGGGCGAAGCAAACGTGTGCGGTGTACAAGAGGATATCGAATCGGAGCAAACAAACAACACATCATTGATATGTATAGTAATTTAGATTTAAAAATATAAATTAGAATACATATCAGTGATGTGTATTCTAATTTACATTTAAAAATATAAATTAGAATACATATCAGTGATGTGTTTTCCAATTGAATATAAATATATAAAAATATTTAAAGGTATAAAAAAATGATGAATATGACTTGTACAATCCTTATATTGATAGGCGTCACAGCTCAATTGGTAGTGCCTTCCATGCTGTGCGTTTTGGGTTCGATTCCCAACCAGAAAAAATATTTGTGTGATGAACATTTCTGTTTTTCTGTGGTAAAAAAATACTTAAAAAAGGTATATAAGTATATCAGCAGTCTAGTTCCCATAGTACAAACTTTGCTTAGTGTGGGACTAGAATGCGATGTGTGAAATGTCCGTGATTTTTTTATTTATATTTAATTTATTTCTTAGATTCAAAAGTTGTACCCTTTATAATACTTGTGGCACTTTGATACATATTCAGTAAGCTAGGGTTTAGGTTAATAAGTACTCCTTTGATGTATTTATGCGTAGAGGCTCGTAGCACTCGCCTACGCTTCTACCACAGAACCTCTACGGCGTAGCACTGACTTACGACTAGAACCGATAACTCTACGACACGATACGATGGGCCCCACTTCCACATCCACCCACATCCACTTTGTTAAATCATCATTTTTGAAATGAAATGAAATTGAAATGAAATTAACTATAAATAATAACTATATTTTATATTAACTATAAATAAATAAAACTTTTGGGTGGGCCACGGACCAAAAATAGTTGGTAAAGTTCAATTTCCCTCTCAAAATCACTAATGATGTCATTAAAGGGTTAATTATAGTTAATCAGTTTAAAATCAATCGCTTAGCAACAAATTGGCGTAACTGTAGGCATAAATGAATACATATATTTAAATATTATATAAAAAACGGTAGGAACCAGGCCATAAGTTTCTTGCCCGTTCTTCTAGGCTCTGGTCGCGTGGAACTGGCATCTAGAATAACCTAGTATGTGAGACGATACTAAATGATTCTTGTGATTTTACTGAATAAAGAAATTTTGATTTAATTTTTGATACTAAAGTCAAACGATATTATGGAATCTTTGACTCAAAATGGATTCAAAGAAAAATCTAGACGTAAAAGTGAAACTTGGTAAAATAAATTACACGTAAAAATTAAGCCTTTACTTTATACTTTATACAAATCCTTTTAGAAAAAATAGCTTGTTTCTTTGTTCGCAGCTAACGGGTAGGCTATTTTTCATTACAAAAATGAAAGATAGCCAAAGAACATACATAGTTTTCATTATAAACGGGATATTTACCATGATTTGTGAGTTTGATTATTTCCCAATATTTCGACACATTTGCATGCGCCAACAATCAAACTCATAAACAAATCATGGTAAATATCCCGTTTATAATGAAAACTATGTTCAAAACCGTGATAGTTTCAGATATTATATAGCCAAAGAAGTAAAAAAAAACGATAAGTAAGAAATGAATCAAAAATGATCCTACTTCCTACTATTTGCAACAGTCTGTAGATAGCTCAACTATTTCTTATGTATTTTATATGACAATGTACATTTTGTAAATACTGTTTAGTCGTAAGTTTGTTTGTGAATAAATTGTTAATGAATAAAATTGAATTTGATTAAGTGATTTAAGATTATTTATTTCTTCATCGTATATCTTCTTGCGGTAAAAGCGTCGGTTTTCGGTAAAAGATTTCAGATACCTTTGAACCCCATTCAATAATTCAGAAATCCATTTAGAAGTACGAGCTGGGGTTGGACGTGCTTTCGGTCATTGGAACTTTCCGAAACAACAAACTTCTTTCAATTTAACTACACCATTCTTGCTCTTTGAACGTTTCAAACAAAAAACTTTTTATTTTATTTTTTCAGTTTTTTTTATGCGCATTTCACACACTCTTACTCACTTACTGACTTACGGCCGGTTTCTCGAACAATGATCAACGAAAAAATCAAATAATTAATATATTATTAGATACTACTTACGACTATTACAGTATTTAAAAAATGTACATAGGAATATATAAAATACATAAGAAACAGTCGAGCTATCTACAGACCGTTGCAAATGATTTATAGATAGGATTCGGATGCGAACCCAAGATACTAGAAATAATTTATTATTACTATGTGTCAAACTCGGATCAATCGTGATTTGGGTTTCCAGAAACCGGCCGTTAGTCTTAAACTAAGCAAAGCTTGTACAGTAGGAACTAGATTGCTGATAGAAAACTTATATACTTTTACTTATTTACAAAGAAAAATGTATAAGTATTCTATCAACAAGCTTGTATTATGGGAACTAGATTGATGATGGAATAGAATACTTTTACTTATTTACAAACAAAAATCTATAAGTATTCTATCAGCAAGCTTGTATTATGGGAACTAGATTGCTGATAGAATAGAATACTTTTACTTATTTACAAACAAACATGTATAAGTATTCTATCAGCAGTCTAGTTCCCATAGTACAAGCTTTGCTTAGTTTAAGACAAGAGTGTTATGTGTGAAATACACAAAGCTTGTACGCTTTGCGCTTAGTTTGGGACTAGAGCGTGATGTGTGAATGGTCCGTGAATATTTAGTCCGTGAATTTCCGTTTTCATCAGCCCAAGACTTATAACCTATCAAACTTTGATGAAAATATCAATCTTGCTAACTAGTTGATGTCATAACATAATTTCCAATCCCGATATGTCGGAAGTTATTCCTTAGAGCGTTTTCACATCATCCGATCCGATATCGGTGTCGAACGCCGATATCGGGGTGATGAAAAATGTATGAAATATGTACCTCCGATATCCGATATCGGGCCGGACAATATGAAAAACAGGTAGATACATATTTTATACATTTTACTTACCCCGATATCGGATCGGCGTCCGACACCGATATCGGATCGGATAATGTGAAAACGCTCAATGGACGGCGCAGAACGTCCCAGCATCCAATTTCGAGAAGCACCTGAAGCGAGAGATGGAAATGGAAGGTTTGATGCCTAATCGAATGCAAGAATTCTAATCATTGGAGCATATTAGTGATGCATGCACACGTTTCATGGTTAAAATTCGCGCTCCGAGCCCCAGGTTTACTCACCGGCTGAGTGGATAGAAGGATTCTAGTTATCTCTCTTTACTATTCGTTTTATCAAACGTTTTTACGGATCAGGGGGGCTATCCAGCAAGGGGAAACTTGCGTGACCGAATATCTTTTCAGTTGCAGTTCAGTTTTTGATGATTTTACTATAGTAATTCCGTGGCATTTTTCTATACTGACGTGACTGAGCTTTATAAAACTATGACTGTTAAAAATGACGTCAATGCCGCGGTTTAGCACATGGTCTACCTGATTTAAGCATGACCTAACTACGGTATGAAAATCGATCATTCAAAATATCAATACAAAGACAAAGAAGAAAACTGAACCCCCCAGGAGGATACCCCCCCCCCCAGTATGTATGTTGGCCTTTGCATATCATCTAGATGATTTATAAAGCGCTATGGGCCATTTTCACCTATTGCCCCATATATAGGTCGCTGAGGCCTGGGACACTTATTTTTGATAGAGTAGGTTTGCCCAGTACCTATACTATCATCTTAGCCTAGTCAGACGGATCAGTGGACCCTATGGATATATCTATTGTAATATAAAAACCGAAAAATAAAAAGGCTTTTACGTGGTAGTCCGTTTTGCAAAGTGAATCATAGAAAAAACAATCGAATTATGCCCAACGAAGTGGGCACGGGTCAGCTAGTTGAAAATAAAATGTTTAAATACAAAAACAGATTGCATTCGGTAAATCAACAATTCGTCATGATCGTAGAACAAAGACGGATGTGATTTTTGGCCATTTTTTTATTTAATTAATTAACCTACTATTTATTTTGTATGCAACTTAAATTTGTATTAAAGTGTAAAGGCCTATACAGATTATAGCAACTTGTCTAAATTTCACGTTGATAGGCGTAACCATTTTAAAGTTATGACATAAAATGTAGTTTTGAACCTGCAGTTTTGCACATCCGTCTTTGTTCTACGATTACGACGAATTATAGAAATAGTAGTTTTCGTTAAGCTTTGATAATGTATAGGTAAATAATGAATTGAAATTGATAAACCTAAAATAGATTATTTAGTTCTCTTTCGTTTGTTCTATTCAAACAGGTTCAAACAGGTCAGGTTGAAATGTGTTTTGTGTGTTTAAATAAAAAAAAAAGAGATTACAAAAAAAGGTTGCCTGGAAGAGATCGCTTTTAGCGATAAGGCATTGTGCTGTTAATTTAATGTTTCTTAGGTGTAAAATCCACATCCACTACAATAAAGTTTTTATCTATCTATTACAGCGCTATAACATGACTATGTATTTACTTGTTTCACTAGATTCAAGTCAAAGCATCGAAACCAGAACTAAAGGCTAGAATTAAGGTTCATTATTTCGAGAAATCCAGTTGCACTAATTACAAGCATGTATAAATACAATGCAAGATGACTCGGCCATTTTTAAAATGCATCTTTAGAATAATTAAATACTCGATTATGTCAGTACCTGTTCATCAAATGCATTTCACAAAAAAGTTTTTTTTTATTACAGCTCAGTTGTTAGTAGCTCTGCCTTCCATAATGTGGGTCTTTGGTTCGATTCCCACTCATAGCAAATGTTTGTGTGATGAGCACAAGTATTTGATATATTGTCTGGATGGTACCATGTATTCTATGAACGTTTTACAAAAAAAATGTGTATATTATTATATACTCTAGTTAAAAAAAATGTGTTGGGTGTTCTATTTAATAAAATTTAATAATTAGCTTTGCTGAGTTTGAGACTAGAGTGGGATGAATATTTATTTAAAACAAACGCGTTCACAAAGATATTTTTATTTATCAAATGTAAAGGATGGCTTCCAAAGGAGCTTTGCCCTAATTGATATTGAACTGTGAGATTACACCCACATAATCGTTTTATCAAATTTACGTAGGTTTTGCTTAGCTCTCTACTTAACTACTACAAAAGTTTTTTTGCAATTTAACTGTCTCATTATTATTATTTTTTATTTTAATTTAACCTTTTGTGTCCCACTGCAGGGCATAGGTCTCCCCCAAACTCGATCTCCTGCATCCATTCACCACTCATTATTATATAAATTATTTAATAAAAAGCTCAATCTTGTTATTAACTTACAAAGCAGATTAACTAAGCTTATTTATTTCATCTGTTTGTGTTTTTGTTTTATAAAGCATTTTCGTTAAAATCAAGAAAACATCATGCGTAGCATTGAATGTGGCCCTCTTAGACTGAGCTGTTCTGCAGTCTGTTTTGTCGGTTTCTTTACCTATCCATTTATACGAATAGTTATTTCACGATAAGTATTAAAGATTAAATATTTTTTTACTAATATTTCACACATCACTCTCTAGTCCCAAACTAAGCAAAGCTATGGGAACTAGATTGCTATACGTACATTTTTTTGTAAACACATACATAGAATACGCAGCAACACCCAGCCAAAGAACAATCATTTATGTTCATCACACAAATATTTGCTTTGGGTGGGAATCGAATCCGCGACCCACAGCATGGAAGGCAGAGCTGTTACCAGCTGAACTGTGACGCCTCTCAAATTATAGACAAGCACAGTAAATTACTAGCTTCTGTCGTCAAAATATTTAATTAAAATAAATAAGCTATTGGCAGTTCCTTATATTTCTGCAACATGCTCATAATATTATTACGGCGATAATTTCAAAGAAAATCCGAGTTTTAAGGTTGTAGAAGTTTTTTTAGAGCAGACGGCTGTAGACGGTACGTGTTGGCACTTTAATTACGAGAGGTAATTTAGAAGCCTCTGACGAATCTGGCCGCAATACTCTGCAGTAGCGCAACTGTGGCTTGGGAGCCTGTGACTTGGGAGCCTGTGACTTGGGAGCCTGTGACTTGGGAGCCTGTGACTTGGGAGCCTGTGACTTGGGAAGCTGTGACTTGGGAGGCTGCGACTTGGGAGCTTGTGACTTGGGAGCCTGTGACTTGGGAAGCTGTGACTTGGGAGCCTGTGACTTGGGAGCCTGTGACTTGGGAAGCTGTGACTTGGTAGGCTGTGACTTGGGAGCCTGTGACTTGGGAGCCTGTGACTTGGGAAGCTGTGACTTGGGAGGCTGCGACTTGGGAGCCTGTGACTTGGGAGCCTGTGACTTGGGAAGCTGTGACTTGGGAGGCTGTGACTTGGGAGCCTGTAACTTGGGAACCTGTAACTTGGGAACCTGTGACTTGGGAGCCTGTGACTTGGGTAAAGGCTCACTTACCTATACTTAAATATATTGAAAAATAACATTTAACAGTTGATAATTTAGACTTCATGGTCAAAATTGACCCAGAAGGCAGTCCAAGCTCTCCTCGCCTGAAGCTATTAAGTCAGGAAATTTAGGAGTTATTGGAGAGAAAAATGTTTCGGTTTTCAATAATAAGGTATAGACGATGTAAATGATGTACTGTGCGTTGTTCACGATGTGAGGTAACTCGCAGCTTTTTAAAAATATTGTGTATAATTTTGTGAAAGTCTCGGTGAGGATGTAAAATATATCTCAAAGGTCTGCTGTTAATTACTTTTAGGATGTTTCGGAAAATTTATTTTAATCTCTCGTTTATAAAAGTTTTTCTTAGATAAAATTAGAATTTATTTATCAAGCATGTAATAACATCAATGAGAATTATTTTTGGGAATTAACTTAAACCAAATTTATTATCATCTTTCAAAATTATATTCCAACCAAAAAAAACAAAATTCAAATACACTTTAAGCAATAAAATCACAAGGATCATTCAGAATCATCTTACATACTGTGATTCTACAAAGAATCGTTAATTTGCACTAATCTGTGAGTGTCATGTCATATCACGTCAGAACTCCGAGTTCCGTATCGACATCTGAGAGAATTATGCAAATACCAAAATCAGAAGGTACTCTCGCAAAATTATACAAATGTTAATAAAATCCGTGACGCCGGCGCGGCGGCGCGCCAGGACTCTGTTACTAATTATAGCCCTTTTACCCTGAACAAACACTTATTTAATTACCTGCCAGTCTTCATAATAGCATGTGCAGAACCCTAATAAAGGAGGCATGAGTGGGGGAGGATCATAATTGAAGGAAATAGAACGATCGAGTTATACTGCGAACTCATGTGAGATTGTAAAACCTGGTTTCCCGTTTTCAGGCGCAAAATGAACCTTATGTAGGCTGGTTAGAGTTCACTGAGTGGTGGCACTTTGGGATCATAAATAGCTAGAATTTTATCTGTTGGATTCAATTAGAGCTCTTTTACGAGCTGCCGTTGGAATGATCTCCCGTTATGACGAGGATATACCTTTCAACATAATCTTATTTATCTATGAATAATGAATCACAGCTTTTGTCTGACCAGGGACTACGCTTGAGTGGGGTTAGCACATCACTTGCAAACGCCGGCATTTTATGTTATAAATTCAATTCCGATTTTTTTTTCTATAAAATAATGTGGTCCTTACCAAGTTGTAACAGAAATAAAAACGTATTTGAACATTAGATTGAGAACAAAAAGGTACAAAATGAACCTTTTATAAAGAATATTAAATCTTATCAGCCTACCCCCTTCACATTCATTCCCTTTTAGTCCGTAAACATCATCCCCATATTTTATAGAACCTGTTTACGAATGCCATGACCTTTGGCGATCAGCCAGAAGTAGAAATGCATGAAGGTTTTTCGAACAGACTTCTGTGACGTCAGCTCTGTAGATCAATAGCGGGACTACATCAGATATTTTGGTAAACGCCGAGAATCGCATAGTTTTAACACAATAGCAATAAAGAAGTAACTTGACACCTAGTTCTACAAGTTTTAGTAAAAATATTTGGGAACTCCCAGTGAGTGGTTGCGACGAACTGGCACCGAGAATTTAAGACGTATCAAAGTGATCTTATTTTATTCAATAATGAAGTACTGACTTGAAAACCCTAGAATATAAATTTACTATTATGTAGTGAATAAAATAATGCTTTTGTATCTAGTGTAGGTGATAAACTCCATTAGCTTGACTAAAGAGGCAAAATGGTCAAATGGTTAGCGAAGTAGAAGAATAAAGGTGCGTACACCGGACTGTAGCAAAGGGTGTGCGCACGATAAGACTGCAGACGGTTATTCTACCTTATACCTATAGAAAAATCTCCAGTAACGTCACGTGACATAAAATACATCGTTGGTGTGCGCTCTTAGCTTGGTTTACCCGTCACAGTACTTATACTCTACATGCCACTATCCTTGATCACTGTGAATTCGTTTGCCTCTTGTGCCCTAATACCTGCACAAGGGATGACCTCATCAATAGTACAGACAAGGGGATAAATGTGGCAAGGTTCCACATGAACTGCGTTTAAAGTTTTTGTTGTGTTCATTGACACGAAGAAGAAGACTGTGAATTGGCTATAGCTTCCAACGCATTTGGCTACAGAGTGCGTTTGCGAACTGAAAATAATGAATATTGAAGGCCAATCTCTCCGGAATTTATCTATCAAGGATGACATTGGAGTGGGATATAAAAGTATATTTTTGGTACCAGTTTGGACATGACCTTGACCTCTTGGCGCGGAGCCAACAACCCGGACCATGAGAGGAAGGTTTATGGGGCACCTTGCATTCAATATTACGTGACTAATGAGATATTCAGATAACTTTCCTATACTTTTATCATTTTAATAAAAGATTTGTTATTTAGCTAATAAAATAATATGTATTCAACTTTTTACTTATTTTTTTTTATTTTATTCTATTTATTTTTTGAAGTGAAAACTGGGTGGGTAAAAACTTTCAAACTCGCGTCAGGGTCACGTGATGCTGATCGAAAAAGCGTAAGATCGAGGGGAAGGGAGAGGAACTAGTATCTCCCACTCTTTCTACCGTGCCTGAGTGTGCTGCTCTGTTTAGGCGGCACAGGGCGAAAAATAAAAAATAAAAAAAATAAAAACATAAACATTGTATTCTGCCTCATAAATGATAGTACTTTTATACTTATAATTAAACACAACGTTAATATTGAAGTTTTCACTTCTGCCGGCACTCCCGGAGTGCTACCTTTTTTATTTATTTTAGTGAACACATAAAAACCGTTTTAGCCGTAGTAGATAGCTATATTATTATTCAGGATACTTCTTTTGCAAGTGTTCACACGCAAAATACTTTTTTGTTCTAAAGTCCAGTTTTGTAAAAATAAATAAGTATCTAACAGATAAAATTTATTTCAAAATTAAATTCATGTATATCAAATTATCTTGTTTTTGAGTTGCCAAAGCAATAATGCTCAGACGTGCATGTCAAGCTATTCTATTATTGACATAATGATATCCGGGCAATATCCGGGCTTCCGGCCCACGCTGTGTAACTTTACTCGCCGTACTTCCTCTGTACTTGTCGAAGTGTAAATCTCTAAGTAAAAATCAATGGTTCATCCGTGTAAATATAGCCAACGTTGGCATACAATGACACCTATATGCTTGACTTAACTCTACTATTTAATGAGAAAAACTGCTAGAAAATATTAACCCTCTTATAAAAGTTAGCGTTGACATTATGTCACCATTACGTATGGTAATCAAGCCATCAAGTCTGCGCTAACTTTTTATATGACCGTAAGTATATTTATTTGTTACTTTTTTTTACTTTTTCTTTGTTCTAACCGCAACGGATTATATTGTTTAAAAATTGTATATCTCATATATTTGTCTTAGTGAGAAATACATTATTCAAACCGAATGTCATCATACCCTTTTAATACGTTTCCAGTTTATTTTTGTCCATTTTAAAATTTATATACAAGTACACTCGGTGAAAATATTGAAAAGATTAAATAAAACGGAGAAAATGCACTGAATCCCGCCTTGAAAAACAACAGCCTTGGAGGATGTCACAAAGAAAGACAGTTTTACTCAAACCTATCGATAAGTAGAACAAGTAGCAAAAGCAATTTCCTTTCACTGATGTACAAAGTTCACCAACACATATACCGATCGTTAACCTGAACGATTTCAATAAAACTATTTTATATATCACGTTTAATACGTAATTATATATCGGTATGTAATCACGTTTAAAATAAATTAAACTCTGCGCTGAAACATAAGCAGCGAACAACAGCTTATACTTAAAAAGTGTTATAATTATTGTCACTACACTTGACAGGCGTCACAGCTCAGTTGGTAGTAGCTCTGCCTACCATGCTGTGGGTCTTGGGTTCGATTCCCACCCAGATCAAATGTTTGTGTGATGAATATAAATATTTGTTCTGTGTCTGAGTGTTACTATGTATTCTACGTTATGTATTTACAAAAAAAAATGTATGTAAGTATTCAGCAATCTGGTTCCCATAGTACAAACTTTGCTTAATTTGGAGCTAAAGTGTGATGTGTGAAATATCCGTGAATATTTATCTATTTATATGTACACTTCATGTAGTAGTCGAGTTGAGCTACTTATGGCTCTACATAATGGTTTCAAAGTGCCTGTTATGGCACCGCCGCCGCTTAACAAGCGAGTTATTATAACCATGTGTTGTGTTGGTGCACTGAAGGCTGAGTAGCGACAGTGACGCACAGCCTACTACATATTCTATGGCTCAATCGGGGCCAAGTCCCGTACTTCCCGTACTTCTCGATGTGGAGCGGATGCTGAGTTTGGTCGTTAATTGAATAAAAACAATCTAAACAAACTATGTACGGGCACTTCCGGAGAAACAACGACCGATTCAGTTAGGCTAGCATTAGTCAAGCGAACACACTACTCAGTATTAAGACCGTAGGTAAGTTAGCAGATTTATCATTAAGTTTTTAATGCATTTAATAAGTGCAATTGCATTATTATATTATATATATATATATATTATATTTCCCTCTTATTATATATATATATGATATGAACAAATTATTTAAACAGATCTAGACCAATACACTATCTAAATTGACTTAAATTAGTTAAAGTCTAATTTAACAAAAAGTCTCTCTTTTGATTGAGATAATGAAATTAATAGCATCCGTTTCCGGATGTCAAGCGTCCTCAACGCCGCCGTCTCGGAAGGATCTCGCAAAAATTCAGGAAATTCCGCCTTAATTGAATATTATTAAAAACTGGACGGTACGGGCGAGTAAAATCACCCTTTGTTCAAATACTCGTGTTAGATTTGGGATTCATTCGGATTTAAACGTCGAAATAAGCCGATATGGGATACTATTAACTTGGCTTTTGCAAAATACTTGATACATTAAATATTAAGACAATGTAAAATTACTTATTAGCCTACAGTTTGGCTAAATCGTAAAAGGTAAGTTTGTATTATATATCGCAAAAAAAAAAAAAAGATTAAAATTTCGCAACTTATAATATTCGTATCTTTCAAAAAATGTCTAAAACATAAAATGAAGCCAAATCGAATAGACATCGTTTCAGAGCTCCATTAAATATCTAAGCTCGTATTCTATTATATGTAGCCGACACAATGGCTACTCACACAGCACAATCGCAAGGGGTAGGTAATATTCACTTCACAAGAAGAATAAAGCGATCACTTTCAACGATAATACCACCCTTTCTACATTGATATATCTAAATAAACTGATTTGGACCAGTTCGACCAGTTGAACTATCTATAGATCGATAGCTCAACTGTTTCTTATGTATTTTATATGCCTATGTCCATTTTGTAAATACTGTAATAGTTGTAAGTTTGTTTCTAAATATATAAATATTCACGGACCTTTCACATATAATACTCTAGTCACAAACTAAGCAAATCTTGTACTTTAGAAACCAGACTGCTGATAATAATATCTACTTATATATATTTTTTCGTAAATACATACATAGAATTCATAGTAACCAGACACAGAACAAATATTTATGTTCATTACACAAACATTTGCTCTGGGTGGGAATCGAACCCACGACCCACATAAATTTACTATAATATAGTTACACGTAACTCTTCTAAGTGTAAATAAAAATTGTTCTTCAATAAAAACACTTAGGAAATAGTCAAAAAAGACCTTTGAGTTGCTATTTCTAAAAACATTATCCTATCAGTTCTTATCGCGAAGTAGTAAGACCTCTTACAGATAATAAGATATGAAAGTTTTATTGGAGTGGACTAGATACGGTCCGGTGAGGTAGTAAAGGTTCACTTAGAGACGAGAGCCTTCTCGCCGGCAGTGATAGCAACCACTCAACACATTTAAAGTGGCTTCGCTTGATTAAATCAAGTCAGTCAATCGTCAAGTCAGCTGGCATTTGTTTAATTAAATAATAATATAAATAATGCTGGACAATCCACTTTTTCAATCCAATTTTTTATGTGCGCCCCGACTTACCTAACCGAAACGCTTCTGTCCATCCAAAGGTTGTCTGGAAGAGATCGCTTATAGCGATAAGACCGCCCATTGTACCATACCTTAATCTGTATTTTTTTGTATTTAGTTTTTAATTTACTTGGTGTACAATAAAGATATATTCTATTCTTCTATTCTATTCCACACAACATCATCTAGCCCCAAGCTAAGCAGTGCTTGTGATAAGGGTTGTCACAGGTCAAATTGACTGCCCTGACCTATTGAGCCATCTATGTCTTAACGTACCTACACGACGTACACGTCACACTACATTATTTCATGTCCCATTCCACCGTACCAACTTCACTCAAAACTCAATTTTAACCAGATTAGTAAACACCTGTAGCGCCATCTATATCGCTAGATGATGAACTACATCGTAGTCTACGAAACCGACCAACAGATGGCGACAAAATCCTAGATCGCGCTTACGAAGTTATCACGGAGTTTGAACATAAGTAATAGAACCGATGACTATCCATCGGTCCTAGGACCCCGAGCCAAAGGTCGCTCGGCGTGGAAGATCTTCCCTTTTCGTTGGAGATACCACACCTTATCTCCACACACCTATAATAATAAATTCTCACACTTAGGCCGTTTGTCCACCGCCGCCGTCACCGTCACGTCACCGAGAACGAGATTATTTCGGGCTGAGTTTAATATGGCGACCGCGATGACGGCGCTCGGGTGACGGATGTGCGGTGGACACGCGGCTTAAGTAAATGTATGTACCGCTACTTCGGCGCCGTCATCTCGTTCTCGGTGACGTGACGGTGACGGAGGCGGTGGACAAACGGCCTTAGATGCCTTCATATGTACTAAATTTAAATTTAAACGTCTGCTAATAGAAACTCTCCAAACTTCGAACAAGTAAATTATTAATTAATGATTCAAAACGACAAATAGGTATGAAAATATAAGTATTTATTTCTATAACAAATGAAAATATGTATTCCATATATGTAGTAGATTCCATACACTTCTTCCTTTTCCCGTTTCCCATCCCGTTTCCCCTTATAGCTTGCTGTTCTTCACATAAATATTAATGTATAGATTTTTTATTTATTCTACATCATTTTGCTTGTAACATTTTTCAATTTACCTAGTATTAAGTACATAGTAATGTTCCGCTTACTTTAGAATCTGATGAGGAAACCTCTAATTGGCCATACTTTAAGCATTATTTCTTGTATACCTATAATTATGTAGAATCGCTGTTGGATTCCCAATAAATAAATAAATAAATAAAATAAATAAGGGTACTAGAAGATTGACATACTTAATACAACACATTACATAGATATTTTTTACTGTACATATAAAATACCCGGAATATTTGCAGATCGTACAAACATTTATCCCAAGGCGGGAATCGAAACCGCAATCTCCGCGTCGCAGGCGGACCTTCGCCCACCGCGCCACATCGGTCGTCAATTCAAATTCAAGCATTTCTTTAAATACTTTTTATTTGTGAATTTTGTACCAGCAGGATGTGCTGAGTACTACTTATTATGCAATTATGCATCATTATGCTTCATTAAGATCTAGGCGCGTCGTGATACCTTTTAGCACCTTATAGGGTGGATGATGACCTCATGACAGTGTGATGATATAGTCTGCCTATTGTCTAGTTTTATTATATCGCTAGCTTCCGCACGTGACTTCATCCTTTATATTTTATAATATTAATTACATTCTATTTTTACTTCCCTTATAATTTTACCTAGGTAGATTTATTTCTCTAATCTTACGGCCGGTTTCTCGAACGATGATCAACGAAAAAAAACAAATAATTACTATGTGTCAAACTCGGATCAATCGTGATTCGGGTTTCCAGAAACCGGCCGTTATCCTTAGCTTATTAATTCTTCAAAAATAATGCTATTAATCATACTACTTATATTATATTTTCTCGCTTTGCTCGCTCGTTCAATAAGCACAGATAAAGATACTTAGCCCTATAGTTACCGTAGACCCGTGTCCGACACTAAACTATTGTTATGGTTCCTTTATAATACTGCTTATAAGTAAGTACCTATATCTTCCTTTTGTTGTGAATTCTTTTGTAGGAGAAAATCATACAATTATTGTTATTATACCTACTTACACGACAATAATATATTTATGACGACCGATGTGGCGCGGCGGGCGAAGGTCCGCCTGCGACGCGGTGGTTGCGGGTTCGATTCCCGCCTTGAGATAAATGTTTGTACGATCTTCAAATGTGTATTCCGTGTGTTCTGGGTATTTTATATGTATAATAAAAATATCTATCAGTGTAATGTGATGTATTAAGTATGTCAGTCTTCTAGTACCCATAACACAAGCTCTGCTTAGCTTGGGTCTAGATGATGTTGTGTGGATTGTCCAGTATTATTGATTTATTATTTATTTTAAAAAGTAGCAAGAACTATATAACTATTCTTACACTTTTTGAGCAACATTTAGAGGTCTTAGTTTGAGGCAAAGTTCAATTTTGAATTTGGATAAATTCTATTAGTACTTATATAATTTTGTTATAAAAAAATAGTGCAATAGTTTTTGTTGATGGAGGCTTTATTACGGAAAAAATTTAAATGTCGGTTTGAAAAAAATTACCACGATAATGAATGGTGTAGGTACCTACTGAATTAATGCGCGACTAAACTAATATATAATTATAATACATAATAATAAATATGGCAAGTCCATTAAATATGATTTACGTAAGTAATAAAATATCTTTAGCTCTTTAACTAGCTACAAAATGTAGCTATACAATATAGGTATCTAATATGGAAAGAATTGTAAAAATATTAAAATACGACTGAAACAACGAAATTGGCTCGGCACAAAAGGATTCCTGAGTTACGAAGTTGGATGTGGGTAGCATTTACATTTAGTGGACGCCGTCACACCGGTTGCGAGACGACGGTAGGTTATGTGCGGTGCGATGCGACATTTGCCTTCTAACTTCCAACGCCAGATGTAAAAAGTGTCTTTAAACTAACAAAGTTCAATTCAACTGTTTTAGAACCATATTGCAGCCTTAAAACCCTCCAAGCAACGATTTCTTGATAAATATATCTCTTTTATTTTAAAAGTCTAAGAATTAATTCTTTGACTTTTACTATGAAATAGCAGCAACATTGTTGCGTATCGCAGTTTTAATTAATATTGCAGTGACGTCCCGTATCCTGTGTAACAAATAAATCTAAAAACAAATCCTATTGAAGAAAAACCTAAGACAATAACTGCGAGGTATCGAAGCTATCAGAAATCGAACGTCTTCATAATACAGAAAACCTTTATACAGTACCAAGCGTAGTTTTCCCTTTCGCCTTGGGCACTGCTTTAGATATAGCTACTTACTCGTACTTGGAGGGTCAGGGGGGGTATCCTGACCACTGAAATGTTTTTGAACTGTTATTTGATCAAATTGCTGTTCAGTTTTCTTCTTCGTCTCTTATTCATATTTTGAATGATCGATTTTCATACCGTTTGATAGAATTAACGAAAAATCAGGCACGCCATGCTCAAATCTGGTTGGTCATGCTTAAATTAGGTAGGCCATGCTCAAATCAGGTAGGCCACGCCCTAAACCGCGACATTGACGTCATTTTTAACAGCTCAGTTATAATTTTATAAAGCTCAGTCACGTCAGTCCACAAAAATGCCACGGAATACTGATGAGTTACTATAGTAAAATCATCGAAAACTGAACTGCAACTGAAGGGATATTCGGTCACGCAAGTTTCCCCTTGCTGGATAGCCCCACAGAACCTGCTAGAAGGGTAGCTACGGGTATGTCAAATACATTTGTTTGTAACTAATTGCAATATCAATAGATGTAACTACTCTAGTGGTTTGTGACCTTATTTATAGACAACTAGCTGAAACGGTGAACTCTGTTCCGCCTTAAAGGCAATAAATAAACAGAATTTTAACTATATATTTTTTATAGTCAACTACGACTTTGAGATCGACTTCGAGTATTCACAATAAATTTATTATTTAATTAATTTTCTGAGTTTCTTATCGTATTTCCCCAAATTTTCTTCGTAATTTCGTTTACGTGTTACCACCACTACATCAGCTTAATTTCGTATCGTGTGGTTTGCGACAAATTTATTACTTATCGAATTTACAATGAACTGTCTTACGTGATACGCGGACTGACGTCTTCATCAATATTAAAGCTTCATTTAAATAATAAACTTGGTTCTAATTGAAACTTTAGTTCGTTTTACAATTAGGTGGTTAGTTTTGAATAATAAATATCGGGAATTTCTACTGGCAGGTCGGAAAAAAGAAATCCAGGCGCCTATTATTTGGAAACCTGTTATTGCGAGGTTTTATTCCCATAAAACAAAGAAATTCATTTACAATGAGATCAAACTTATATTGATCTTATTTTTGTAAAGGATCTTTATATAGATCCTGTATATAGATTATATAGATCAATTATATAGGGCTAATTTTAAGAGTTGTAATTCAATTTATAAGTCCTCAATAAAGAAATTTATAATTATTATTCATTAAAACCGATTTTAGTTATCATCGAACAGCAATACTTAAATATATTCTTAAAGTTTACTCATAAAGTACTGTAACCTTACTATACAAGTAAGTATATTGTTCTATGTCAAATTATAGATACAATATATATTATATTGAAATTGTATCTATAACGCATTTCATCCGAAATACATACTATTTTGAAATGTATGAAAGAAGTATGTAGCTAGTAGATAGCTTTCAAATCATCTATTTTAATATGTAAGTAGTTAGAGCATCAGCATCGTCTAGTCGTTATGTCTTATTCTCATTTGAAAGGGCGTCGCCAACTTGAGACCTATCAAGCTGTGTTGTACTTTGAGAGGTATTTCATTTATTTCAGCCGTTTTCTGCAGTCTTTGGGTGTAAGACATATTAATGTATACTTAAAGACCTCAGTTGTCAGTTTAAACTCGAAGTGTGAAAAACCAGTTTTTTTTAAGCGAGAAAATAATATTTGAAACGTACATATCGTTCATGTCAATATTAATTTATGTCAATAGATAGATTGTGATATTTTTGTTTAAGCAATGACGTGACATGTCGCTTTCGTGTCGGAGTCGGGCGGTGTGCAAGCTTTCGATGTATCAACGCTGTTTCCTTAAAATTGTTGCCATCTGAATAATGTTTTTTTTGCATGACGGCATTGGAATTCTAAGTGGTTTTTTTTTTAATCTTGCAACAGACTCTGAGGTGAAGGTTCCGATTTGAATAAAATATTGCCATATTTAAGGGGTTCGACAGGGAATTGCAAATACGGAGACTATATTATTTTCATGGTCTCAGATGTTTTAGGAAATGTTTTGACGTTATTTTTCAGGTTTTGAATAAGTAAATTCACAAAATATCAATTTTATTGTACCTAATAGTTTTTATGTGAAATGTGCCCATGACTCCGACGGTGGCAGATATTGCATCTCCACATTGAGAGATGGGTAGTAGGTTCCCACCCGCTCATACTATTACGTGATTTTTTTCTTTGAATTATTCTTTAATTATTCAATGAAATCCCGAAGAATTTTTGAAAAATATTGCTTTTGTGCATAATTACAATCATTACTTTTTTTTACGTTTTTTTTTCGTCTCATTAAACTTTGGCGATTAATGATTTTTATAAATATATCATTTTGGTTTCTTCTTTGAATTAAAAATATAATTTGGCTGAATTTAATTAAAATTATTTTCAAACACGTTTTAATCAAGGATTCCGCATCAGCGTTCTCTCAGCATCAAAAGGAGATTAAAAATAATAGCTTCCCAAAACCAACACGAACATAAAATAAAAAATACTTAAAGGAAAAAACATAACTTTAATACTTAATAACTTAAAAAATAATCTTAAAAAATTTGACAAAGACTTAATAAAAAAAAATGAACTCTTAAACGACACATACCTGATGTGAATGTGCGTAGAGCTCAGCGTGAGACGGGGAGAGACGCGCGATGAGCGAAAGTTGCGGAGAGGCGCTTGAAGCGTCTGGTCGTCGCGGGAGAGTGTCGCGAGTGCGCGATGTCCTCCGAGCTGCGGCCCTCCGAGAGTGCGGCCTGTTGCTCGCGCACGCGCCTTCTCACATCTCGACAAATTCGTACACTTTTACTAATTACCGTTGATTATGATTACAGGACTGTAATTTAGAGGTTTGATGTCTTAATTGATGACATGTGTAAGAAAGGTGTGAGCGTTGAGATGACGTCTGATAGAGGAGAGTAGAAGAAGGGGACGTGTTGTACCGACCCCACATGATGTGGGACAAGGGTAGGAAGATGATATGATTACAGGACTGGTCCCGGACCACGGAAAGGTTTTATCAATTGCTATTAAAATTTATTTATGAGTTTTACCTTTGACTGCCTGAAAATCGAAGATATCTTATACTCCCGTCGACTTTCCGTTCTTTTGAAGTAGTATGGAATTAACATTTATGATTTACTAATGGAAAATTATAATTCGACGGTATTAAATGTGATATATTAAAGTTATTATTTTCGAAAAATAATGAGTCAGATAGACACTAATTATTTTTATATAGAGAACATTCAGTAGCGAAGCGACAGAATAGTTATAGTACTCTATGACGGGCGTCACAACTCAGTTGGTAGTAGCTCTCGATGCTATGGGTCGTGGGTTCGATTCCCACTTAGAGCAAATGTTTGTGTGATGAATATAAATATTTGTTCTGTGTATGCGTGTTAAGTACTATGTATTTTATGTATGTATTAACAAAACAAAATGTATATAAGTATTCTATCAGCAATCCAGTTACCATAGTACAAGCTTTGCTAAGTTTGGGACTAGAGTGTGATGTGTGAAAATGTCCGTGAATATTTATTTCCGCAACGCGGAGTTGCGGGTTCGATTCCCGCCTTGGGATAAATGTCAGTCTTCTAGTAACACAAGCTCTGCTTAGCTTGGGGCTAGATGATGTTGTGTGGATTGTCCAGCATTATTTGTTTTATTTATGATATCTACTTTAGCTAGCTTACCTAGCCTTGCTTATCTTTAAGTTTTTTGAACCTATATTTTGTAGCTTCGACTTAGTATTTTAATGCAACCAATAATAAACTCAGTTCAGTTCTAGCAGTGCGTCCAATGCGACTGAAACAGCATAAAAGTGAGAAAAAAAAAGAAGAATACAGACTTTCATACCAAACATCAACTTAGACCCAGTTTAAACCAGATGACTGACGGGTTTAACAAAAAACCAGGGATAAACCACAGCGGTAGTGCTAAACTACGGTTAGCGTAAAACTGTAGTTTAGAACCGGGTTTTTCGATAAACCAGAGAAAAATGTCCTTGAATGTCAATCTCATTGGAATAATATGATAATAACTATCGAAAGCCGATTGATGAAACGATGTAAAGGAAGCCATACTAATTTATCTATACGGTGGCTATCGATTCAGAACGGCCGCTCAGGTGGAAGTAGGTGAATGACTCCTCCAGCTAATATGAGCTGAAAATTGGCAAGTGACTGACGTTTATTGATGGATTGCTGGATAATTCGCGAGCCGGTAATGTCGGTAGTTTGTGAAATATCTGGATTTAACATTATTAGTGTAATATTGGCTAACGGTCTATGTTATAAAAAGTTAGCGCAGACATGATGCTGATTAGTAATGGTGACATAATGCCAACGCTAACTTTTTATAAAATAGGGCTAATCTACAAAATAAATCTAAAAATTTATTAATTAATTGGTGTGTTTGACACCATCTACTACTTATACAAACATATATGAAGTCCTATGTGTTGTGGTACTACAAAATAATTCAAACTACGATCACACGATCGTGAGGCTTATTTTAGAGCTGTGGACGGTGGATTAATTCCTAATAATATTCATAAGAAGCCTTTATAATAATTATTAAGTTATTATTGAAAAAAAGTGTTTAAGCCAGTGTCTTGGGTACGCTTCCGATTGGTACTGATTTGGATCAGTTGAACTATCTATAGATCGTTTGCAACGGTCTGTAGATAGCTCATCTGTTTCTTATGTATTTTATATGACAATGTACATTTTGTAAATACTGTATAGTCGTAAGTTTGTTTGTGAATAAAGTTTTTAGTTATTATGAAAATAGTTGATAAGAAAAAAGCGTGAGCTTCTACGTCATGTTTTATTTAAACATCTTACAGGTTGGGGTCTATGAAGATCAGAGAAAATAGAATCAATAAAAGGTTTTACAGATACTTATAAACATTGAGCAAAAATATCATCAAACTTAAATTCCTGGTTTGATGACGTACGTACCGTAAATAAGACTTTTAAGGTGGCGTACTTTGTCTTAACATATTTAACGTCTAATAAAAAAACTGTAGACGTGCAGAATTCTCATCTCTTTTTCTAAGTTAATGCCTAACTCTTAGGGCCCCCGCAAACTGCAGACTTTTTATCGGCCGATAGTTTGGTCGGCTTCTTAATCAGTATGAAGACTGTATCACTGTAATGTGCACATCTGCATACATCTTCATACTGATTAAGAAGCCGACCAAACTATCGGCCGATAAGAAGTCTGCAGTTTGCAGTTACCCTTAAAAGGCGTAGTGTACAGTTCCATCATACAGTCTGACTAACATTAAGTTACGCAAGAGGTTAAGACTGGTCAGAGTTTACCGGTCATTAGGTTGGTACTTATCTACTTATTTGACTACAGGGTGTAATAGAACATCCCGCTTAAATGATCACCGATTTTAAACAATCAAAGGTCACCTCGACACAACATTTATTTATACATCGTTTTGATGCTTTTACTTTAAATAAAGTAATGTTTGTTGGTATACATGTCAAGGGTAAGTCACTGTTTAGAACAAATGACAGTTAAATTGACGATTAAGTCAGTCGGTTGTCAAGGCGGCTGTCATTTGATTTGACAGTGATATATTTCAAAATAAACTCTTGACACTGGCAGAGGTCAAATAAAAAAAAGAAGTAAAAGTGCCATCGCGCTTTATCCAAGAAGTGTGACGGAGAATCTTGAGTAGTGTTTAAGTGAAAAGGCGATTATAAATAAGACTATCATGATTTCGGGTATCTTTTTTACATCCTGTGCCGCAAACACATCTTTGATAACCATTAAAAATAATGAATCAAAATAGCATTCAACGAATAAACCAATCAATTCCCAATTATGATTTAATCGCAGCATTATAATAACACACTTTTAATACCGCAGATAAAGCTGTGATGACACGTCTGTGTCACTTTGCACCGTATTCATTTATTTCTTCAACAAGTATTTTTGCAATTTTGTCATCTTTTTTTTTATTTCTCGTTGTTTCATCTCTCTGACTGATTTGGTTATGTGTTCTGTTATCAGAGTACCGTTTTGGATGTAAACACTGTTCGGATCATATTGTGAAGTTCGTAGCAAAAGCTAATACAAAAGATGAAAATTCAGTGTTCAAACAAAAGGGACGCGGATGAAGTTACGACCGGAGGTGAGATGCATATAAATATAAGTGATTATTCTCCAACAATGTAGGTATGCAGTAATGCAAGTAGATACTGCGGAGCAGTGGGGTCCAATACCACCCGTTTCTAATATAAATCCGTGCATGTCTAGTGTCTATAGATAGAGGCTTCTATGTAGATGTTTCGACTCGTTACATTTTCCGATAATTGAAGTCGCTACTTATATTTTTGCGCTCAGATATTAACACAGCAGCAACTCTGCTGCTCAAGCTCTCTGCTTAAGATTTGAATAAAATGGTAAGTGCCTCATTTGTTACAATACAAAAATTAAATAACCTTCTCAAACCCTACGGAAGAAGTTGATTCTGATGCAAGGCTTTAGTTTGATAATGTTTGATGACACCATGCTTGTTATTCAAACTTCAAACTTCAAACTTCAAAATCATTTATTCAATAAAATCACAAGGATCACTTTGAAACGTCTTACATACTAGATGATTCTAGGCGCCAGTTCGTCGCGACCAGTGTCTAGAAGAACTGGCAAGAAACTAGACCTGGATTCTAGCGTTTTTTTCATATGATCCTTCTTACAATTGTTTAACAAAGTTGGAGCTAGTTCGTCCCAAGCTTGCTTGTCTTCTAAATAGTCAGATATTTTATAATATGCTTTTGATAAGAGTTTTCGTTTTATTACGTTTTTGAACTTGCCAATCGGCAATTGACAAACATAGCTTGGGACTATGTTATAGAAGCGTACACATTGCCCTTTAAAAGATTTATTTACTTTGGTGAGCCTAGTAATGGGAACAGCGAGTTTATCCTTATTTCTTGTGTTAACATTATGATTGTCGCTTTTTTTAGCAAAAAGATTAATATTTTTTCGAACATACATTAAGTTTTCGTAAATGTACTGACAAGGCACTGTCATTATGTTTATTTCCTTAAATTTATTTCGTAGCGATTCTCTGGGACCCATGTTATAGATTGCACGAATAGCTCGCTTCTGCAACACAAATACGGTATTTACATCTGCAGCATTCCCCCACAACAAAATGCCATATGACATAATGCTATGAAAGTAGCTGAAATAAACTAGTCTAGCTGTGTCCACGTCTGTAAGGAAGCGGATCTTTTTGACTGCATATGCTGCAGAACTAAGCTTTTTCGATAATTTGTCTATGTGTGGGCCCCATTGAAGTTTATTATCTAAGGTTATTCCTAAAAACACTGTGGTGTCCACTAGATCTATGTTTACATCTTTAATTTTGACATTAGCTAGCGATTGTGTGACATTTGGTAAAACAAATCGTATACATTTAGTTTTTTTTTCGTTTAATAATAAGTTGTTTACATTGAACCAGTTTACAACTTTTGAGATTGTATTATTCACGTCGTCATAATTTGTTTGTCGTCGTTCCAATTTGAACAAAAGTGAAGTGTCATCTGCAAACAGTACAATCTCGTGATCATCTTTAACTACTCGTGGTAGATCATTGATGTAAACTAGAAACAAAAACGGTCCTAGTATTGATCCTTGTGGTACACCCATTTTCACCACAGATCCCGGAGAACGTTTCCCATTTACGTCAACTCTTTGAATTCTGTTGCTTAAATAAGAAGACAGAAGTTCCAGAGCAACACCCCTAACACCATAGTGGTTTAGTTTCCTGACCAACGTTTCATGATGCACACAATCAAACGCCTTGGATAAGTCACAAAATATACCCAAGGCGTCATTTGATTGCTCCCAGTTTTCAAAAATATGTTTTATCAACTCAATGCCTGCGTCGGTCGTTGAGCGTCCCTTCGTAAACCCGAATTGTTTTGTGTCAAGTAAATTGTTATTTTCAAAATGTCTTTGTAATTGTAGAAGCATAAGTTTTTCAAAGATTTTACTAAATGTTGGTAGTACTGAAATCGGTCGAAAGTTAGTAGGGTCTGAACGGTTACCTGATTTGAATAGCGGTGTTATTTTACTATGTTTCATTAAGTCAGGAAACTCACCACAATCGATGCTTTGGTTAAATATAAAGGCCAAATCTTGAGCGATAAGGTCAATCACGGGTTTTACGACGGCAACGGAGACGCCCCAGAGGTCCGTGGTTTTTTTTACATTGATCATTTTAAAAGCTTTGACAATATCCTTTGCATGCACATAATCGAAGTTGAACAGTTTTTGAATTTTAGGTATATTTTCTATCAATAATGACTCCGCGATTATGTGGGAAGAGTTTAAGGATTTTGTAGTTGAGACAGGAATGTCAGTGAAAAATGTCTCGAATGCTTTGACCACATCAACATCCTGGTCAATGATGATGTCGTCAACCTTCAGTTTGGATATGGTGTTATGTTCTTTGACCCTCCCTGTCTCATTATTGATTATTTTCCACGTAGCTTTTATTTTATCATCACTAGTTTTAATTTTTGAACTTATATATTGAGACTTAGCAGTACGGCAAACACGTTTAAAAATTTTGGAGTAGTTTCTTATTTTTTCTTTAAACTCTTCACTAAAATTGTATTGCTTTTCACTATAAAGATTGTACAAGGTTTGTCTACTTTTGTGGATTCCCGCTGTTGCCCATTCACTGAACTTAATTCGATCAGAGACCATCATGGACTTGGATGTAAAAATAGTGTTAAATAAGTTATTAAACTCATTAAAAAAAATATTATAGGAAATGTTTGAATTATAATTGTTGTAGGATAGTGTAGGAAGCTTCGAAATGAGGTTTATTTTTAGTTTATCCAGACGACTTATGGTCATTGGTACAAAAGTAATATTTTTTGTTACATTAGTTTTTGTTTTGGCTTCTATTTGAATAAGTTGTCCTAGATGGTCTGAAGGAATATTAGATTGTCAAACACGATGGTATTCGTATATAGTCGTGTCGGACAATTGAAAAACACTCAATGCAAACCAAAGTGTGCAATATTGTACAATCATAGAATAAATAACAGTTGCTACAGCGTAGGATTTTTATCTAGTAGACACACTTTTGTAGCTATTCTATTGGTAAAGAATTGTTTAGTGAAATTATAAAATACCGGATGCCAACTACTTCGATTAGAATTATATAATAGTAGTGCATCGCGTCGCAGTGTTTGTAGAATGTTTGTGTATTATTATATGACATGAGTAAGAAATGGATCGGCGTCATGCAAGACGCGACGTTGACGACGCGATATGACGACACGACGTTAACGACAGCAGAATTTGCCAATAGCCTACCCTTGCCCCTTGCCTTTTTAATACACAATAAAATTAGAAAAATAACAAAATATACCTAAAAAAATGCATTCGCGTTTTAATCTTGCTCCGCCGTAAGTAATTAATATAACAATAAAACATCGTAGATCGTTTTAGCCCCCGAGGAGGTTGTACTAACGTCAAAAAACAACAGAGTGCGAGTAAAGTTGTCCAGCTGCTGCGTCCTGAGTTGAACTGAATATGCTTTATATGCTAAACAATATACTGCGGAAAATACTTCTTGTTCATGTTGTTTAGAATAGAGACTGGTAACAAAGCCTGGCTATTGAGCTGCTTGTTTCATTGTAACACATAACGCAGCAAACTTTCCTGCATTTAAATGTAATTTAAACATTTAACACTATAATTGTTAATTGTTAAGTTATGTATATTTTTTGTTCATTTTAGTATTTAGACATAATTAATGTCGTATGTACTTACTTGTTGTGTTTGCAAATAAACTTTTCTTTATCTTTTATCTTTATCTTTATTTGTAATTCTGGATTTAGCTCTGCCGAGACCAAATAATAAACTACTGGCGACCGATGTGGCACACGAAGGTCCGCCTGCGACGCGGAGGTTGCGGGTTCGATAAATGTTTGTACGATCTGAAAATATTTATTTCGGGTGTTGGTATTTTAAATATGTATAATAAAAAATATCTATCTAGATATGTAATGTGTTGTATAAAGTATGTCAGTCTTCTAGTACCCATATCACAAGCTGGATGATGTTGTGTGGATTGTCCAGCATTTTTTTTTTACCTACTTAATAAGCCTGACTTTATTATGGTTGGCAATAAAATACAACAAACGGATGACACAAAACGTATCGAACATTTTTGCCGATAGCATTTGTAGGTTTATATTGTAGGTTCATGCAACAAATTTTAAAGTACTGAGCGACGCAATGCGCGCGTAGACTAATGCGTGTGACATCACCGTTACCAGTACGCAACGCAATTAGTTTAAATGCAGATGATTAAAATGAAATTGCGTTAAAACAAACCGAATCCGATGCATATCGTGCGTACGTTGCGACCAACGAAAACTTTACCAAAAACATATCTATGAATGGAAAATCCCCAATTTTTTCTAAAGGTTTTTCTAAAAACTATAGGATTGTTTTCTATCGGTAGATTTCTACAGGCTGATATGATGATGACTATGGATATGCATATCAAACTTTATTACGTCTGCTCACTCTATCAAATATAAGAAACTCAGGTGTATTTTCTAGTTGCAATATCAATTTTCAGAGCTTGATACGCGAAGGCTCTTTGAATATTGGACGAGAAGTTATTATGTAATTCAATTGAATGGCTTCGCCTCAGGTAATATCGGACTTATTGATCTTGAAAATATGTGAAATACTCGTAATGTAAAGATGTTCAGACTTCAGAATGATTGGATATCCAAAATATATTCATGATAATAATTTAATTATGTTTTCAAAGATTTTATTATGGTATTTATTTATACTGTGCGTTTCGATACACGGCCTTAGAAGGTCAGAAAGATTTCATCCTACAGTCAATTCAATAGTTTTTTTATTATTTTAGGTTTAGGGTAACAAGATTGTGTCACTTAGTCTGAGGCACTTTTAAATATGATACTTATCGTATTTTAACATAATTAGTATAATTACTGTGAGTTAAAATTGATACCTTAATGTTTGATAGAAAGATACACAATATACGTTAAATAAAATGTACTTACCTACTTGAACATAATTTTTAACTCATCGTACCTACCCGACCGGATTCATCAGATTATTGTAAGATCAGAATAGCACAGAAAACTAATCTCTGGCTTGAGAAACTTCAGGCATTGTATTGCGTATAATCAGCGTGTCTGCTTCTTCGAAGAACTCTGTAAGTTGAGAGCCGGCGTTTATCTCGGACTCGGCGGATTAACTCGAGCCTATTGTTGCGTCAGCCGGGCTGCTGAGCCCCTATTCTGAGTTTTACTCGAGTTTCGGAAACTAATACGCAATTTTGTATGTAAAAAAACTATATTTCGACCTAAAATTTCGTTCTCCATGCAACATTTGCGTTTAGTTTTTGAGAGTCGTTCCAGTTAAATTCAGAATACGGGCACTGTTCGCTACTGAATCAAGGTGTATCATTGAAATTCACTGGTAAACTCAAAAAACAGTTGAATTCTTATTTTGTGTTTTTAGATCGATCGCTGCATAGTGTACGTACGTAGGTACTTCCTGGATAAACAGTTTAAAATATAATCTTTGTAATATTTTTAGCTGAAGATTCAATCATCGAAAGATATGATAAACAATAGGTAAGATTCGGTGAGTTATGCGGGAAGGTTATTAACAGTATTTCGTGCAGTGAAGTATGTTTTTGTATCCTAATATCTAGCACTCATTTAAAACTAACCGCAAGTAAGTGATGCTTTGTTTATACAAAGTAAAATATGTAAGTCATCATATAACTGAGCTCCGCACACAGCACGCAAACAAGTAGGTAAGTACTTGTTTATTTGTGTGCTGTCGTCCCAAGAACCCTTAAACCTGTTGCCTTTGTGGCTTGTTTTTCCTTTGTGACTAGTTAAAGCCTTATATATTATAAACTGTTCTATTTTGGGATATCTAGGGATAAGCTAGGACAATGTTTAACTGCGTAGGACGATCACCGATTTTGTCAGCAAACCAACTTTTTAATGCGCATTTTTGAACGAAATTTTACAGGATATGGGATAGTGGATCGAAGTGGAACGAAATAATATAAAAATTAAGATACAACACTTATTTTTTCCATAAGTAATAAAAATATATATTGTTTATAGACGAATAAGATGTATATTAGACGTTTAAAATCGTTCAATATTTGATTTAAATCCATAATAACACCATAATTCACATTCATTTAACACGTTTTTCGGATCTAATGTTGCGCGTCAGTTTACGTATGTAAGTACTTGTTAATTAGTTTGCTACTCGCTGATGAGATTAAGCAGTAATCTGTCAGGGTGTATCGATTCAGCACAGATTTAAACTATTATCTAACATTGATTTTAATGAATAATAATAGGCGTTCATAATAGCTTCTGAATTATGCTAGAAACATCGCAAATATATAGCGATGATCTTTTGAGGTAGATTGCATCACCGACATTATATTCAAATATTTTTACGATCTCAATAGTATTGTTACATCAGACCAGCTATAGGTACAAACCTTGTTATAGTGGTGAATATTTCAATTATTATTTTTAGGTCGGGTATATATAAATGCTGATAACTCAGCGAATCGCGATCTACTGAATCAATGATATTGAGATTGTACGTAGAATAATATGAACCGTTTTATATTATGTTACGCACATATTTGTATTTTTAAAAATGATTTTCTGAGAACGCCACTTGTTTATTTAAGATTTTTGGCATCGGTGCTTCGTCGGTAATGGTAGCAAATCTGTATTACGATCTTTTACGGCCGGTTTCTCGAACGATGATCAACGAAAAAATCTAATAATTACTATGTGTCAAACTCGGATCAATCGTGATTTGAGTTTCTAGAAACCGGCCGTTAATGTCGTGAATTTTACCCGGCGGTACCTACCATGCTATATGTTTTATTAAAAGATTAACAACTAGAGCCTTCTGTTTTAACCATCATTTATTTATATAAAATTAGACGTATAACAAGGGTACTTTATAACAACCACCTAACTGTTAATAACCTGCCTATAACTTGTGAAACGGTGGGATGGTCCAGTATCTGCACCATCTTTCAGAGAATGTGATCCTCTGAAGAAGATTGAGCGCGAAGACGACTGACCGATCAATAACTATTTGTATAAGTTTAGAATCAAGCATTTTATAATTAAAGATCAATTCGTACCACTCACCATTAAAATAATAATTCCTGTAGTCATAGAATAATTTTCAATATACTTATTATGAATAAATGCCACGGCTAGTTACGGATATCAGTGGCTAATCTAATAATCTTGTAAGCCGCTGTTAAGCTATCTTTTACGTTATGAAAAAGTTTGACTAGTCCTATACCACAGTATAGAGGTTCACATCCAAAATGTCAATAGGAAGTTTTACAATGCCAGTACCTCTGACCTAATTCTGACCCGTCTTACGACTGAGTGAGTCGACGGGCTCACAAATTACCATAGGTTGTTACAATCATAATGTTTGCCAAATATATCCAGTTCGAGGTAGAGAAGGACCAACTCTAATGATACACAATTTTGACGATAAACACATGAAGATTAAAACAATTTCGACTTCCTGATACAAATCCATAATAATATTTTGTCTAAACAAGACATGTAACCTATTTATAATAACAGTCCGCCGTGTAATTATAGGATCGCCATTCGGTACCTCTAAAATGATTTGTTTATCAATGCTTAGTAACACGTAGCTGTTTTGAATATATATCTAAAAAAAATGGCGGAATGGAATGCTGAAATCGGAAGGCAATCCAGCAGCCATGCAAGTGCAAACTGGCACAAAAAATATCCAATCACCGGCGCGACCTCGCTGCGGCCACGGCCGTGCCATCTACTAGCGTAGCACCTTACCAGACCAACAGATACGAGAGCCTATATAATCTAGGATCCTTGCATACTAATATATAATTAATATTACGAGTTATGGCATACAAAGTTTATTCACAAATTTCTACTTTATTAATCCATATTATGTTCCATTTCTCAAAATAGCATATTATTATTACGCGCGTTTTTCGTAGCTGTGTGTCTGTAAGTAAGTTTATTAGATATTCTTTGCTACCAGCTTACATGTGCGATACTATAAGAACTGTTATCTAAGCTGTGCCGATACTGTAGTCCTATTCTTACTACCTACATGGTAAGCTGTGACTAACCGGAAATAAATCCGATGTAGGTGACAGGTCATGACCAAACGCACTACAGCGGTATAAATATTGCAAGACATCTTTAAAATTGAGGATTGCTACTGCATGCCTTATGATTTGTGTAGCTAGTAATCTATAGGAAAATTGTCTAATAAGCTAGCCTCACGCTAGGTATAATGCTAGGTAGCTAAGTAATAATCGGATGAGGTAATACGCGCAAGTTTATAATCGGCTAGGTAACATTATTCATAGCAAGTAATAGTTTGTATTCTTTCCCATTGCAACAGAATAATACTGTTTCTAGTAGTTGGTAAGAGTTGACTTGAGCTAGTCTAGAGTACTACTCCCGTATCTCTGCATAAAAGTAGGCTTCAGAAACACGAGCGGTATGATGTCAACGGCAGAGACAACTTCGCCTGTCGACGACAGCCGTTGACGCTTTGGCGGCAACCGTCGACGCGTCGGTGTCAACTTTTGACATATCAATATCGAAGCAATATAAATAATCGAACGTAGCACCCAACAAACACAAACAAATGCTAGGCGACGATTGCTGCCGACGCGTCAACGGCTGCCGTTGACATCATGAAGCTTAACGCTTGCATTGTTGTGTTCACATGAGTGTTCGAGTTATAATACGTGTCAACGCCTGCTCAGCTGCCGGACGTTGCAGTGTCACCGCGCAGTGGGATTCAATTACGTTACCGTTCCAATACGTTTGCGATTGTCACATTTATTCGTGATCGGCCTCTGGATTGAAGAGTATAGGAATCGACACAATGTAAAGCCCCTTGTGTCACAGAGTTATGGGTGGAGGACAATACATGTTGTTCATCAAAAAGCGTTTTCTGTGAGATAATTAATCCGTAAGATATACCACCACTTATCAACTGATCGCCTGATCCTGACATTTACGAATCTGTTTAAAAGAATTACCCTTAGGTTTTTGTACCTGCTGAGTCACCAAGTATTGTGGTTGGTTAGGTTAGCTCGTGGTGAAATGTTTAATAGTAGGTATATGTAGTTATTTGATTAGTACCTAGGAGTATAAGATAACACGTAATTAGAATATCCATTTGATCAGATACCGGTAGTGCTAAGGTATAACTGCGTTTGATACTATAATGATTTTTATACAACTATAAATGATAAATGAAACTGCATTGTCTGGCTAAGCACGTCCATAGACGATGTGCCCTGTGCATTTCATTGGACCTATCACTCAATCCACAGCATTAATTTAACTTTTTTTTCGTATTTTAAATTAATTGATAACTTGATATCAGAGCGTTCTGACGTAGCAGTGGGCGTGATAGAATGGGGATAATTATATCATAACTCAGATCTTTTTACTTAATCTTGAGCAGCTACCATTTCAGACGTAGTGTTCTAGGTACGTACGATACAAGTGTCATAATCATGTTCAATCTAAATCAATCCACTGCTGTAGGTCTCTCCCAAGACGCACCACTGAGTGCGGCCTTCGGCTTTTCTCATCCAGTGTTTGCCAGCTACACTCCGCAGATCGTCGCTCCATCTCGCCGGAGGACGTCTTACACTACGCTTGCCTGAACGCGGTCTCCTCTCCAGTATCCGTTTGCTTCAACGGTTGTCGGTTCTTAGGCAAACATGGCCGGCCCACTGCCAGTTCAACTTGCTAACTTTTTGAGCTATGTCAAGCACCTTTTGTCGGATAACTTTATTTCTCAAATATTTAAATAAAACCTGAGCATAGCGTTCTCCAAAGCTGTAACAACTGTTAGCTTGTGTACAAAACCTATTGTCTGTGTCCATGTTTCAGCATCATTATTAAAAATAATAAGTATAAATCTTTGGATAATAGTTTATGGCGTGTGCCATATTTAGCATGCCTTATATTGGCTCTATGCTTAATTTACGTTCTAATCACGATCATTGTAAACTTATTCGAAAGCAATGATTTATGGTTGAAGATAAGGTTTTTAGCGCTACTATGTAGAAATATTTCAGTATATAGTTTCCGGCAGTGTTTTTGTAACGAATGTATATTGTGGAATGATGCGGGCACATTTTTTCAACAAACAATATGCAGTTCACGTCATCGAGTTCGTTGATACATAAGCCTCATTACATTACAGTCGTTATCGTAACTTTTTTATGAAATGTTAGACTCTTTTGTACCTTGTGATTTATTATAGAGTCAGTTGTCTTAGGTTTAATATAAAACATATTTTTAAATCATAAACTAGAATTGTAATACTGTTAATGTCAAATTTTATTAGTATTGATGTGTTTTTTGTAAAATATGAATAACCTAGTTCCCATAGTACAACCTTTTTTTTGGGATTAGATTGCGCTGTGTGATCTAAATATGCACCTAACTTTTGTTGATAAACAAAAAAGAGCAAGGAGTCGTCTCAGTAGGAAGTACTTTAGAGACATCTTGCATGTCAAGTAGCTGGAAACAAATGCACAGCCGGCCCGCGACCTCTCAACCCTGACCCAAATCACAACTAACCGAAAAGTACTAACTGAAAACCCAACTCACCCGATAAACAACCTTAATCTCGTACACTACGATCTAAATTCGAACGTTGCTGCTTTTTAGGTGAATACATCATTATTGTGGACGTGAAAAGTGGTAAATGTAAATCGAGAGACAAAGATATAATAAACTGAGTTCCTCGTGCTGGAATCTCCATTACCGATCCAAATCCCGACAAGATATAAAATTTTCTAGCTCAAATTCAATCGTAATTTACCTAATAGTTTGAATCAAGTATCGAGTTCAATCGACTCCAATGGCGTAAAGTTAAAGCATCCCATCAATTAAAATCCAATGAAGCCAACAGTTTTATCTTTATCAAATATTTAAAATCATGTTTCCGCTAAAAATTCAAACAGATACATCTAATTACATAAAATTTAGATTTTTTTTTTCAAGTTTCCTAATTTGCTTTTCTGAACTGATGTTGACTAGTAGTTAGTACGATTGATTTTTACGTATGAGTTTTAATAGGTATTTCTCAACAAAATGTTATGCTCATCAGATAAAACCTTCCTTGCTCGCTTCGCTCACTCAATCAACATCACGTTACTGATTCTCGTGCTGACTTCCTATTTTCATTTGAAATAGCAATGATTTGAAAGACGCAGATGTAAACCAAATGTTACGCAAGTAGGTATTTTGAAAATATAGACAAGCTGTCGTATTTTTACCGCGAAACAATGTTTTATTCAATCAGATCAATATGGAGATGATGAGGAATAGGTATTATATCGGCCGGCGTGGCAGTGACGTCTATACCCTACTTATCTATTCAAAACCAACATTATAAAACAACAGACCGAAGCAGCGTTTGATACAAAAACATCTTGTTAGGTACGATGAGTTGAAGAGATGACAAATAAGCTCATTCAGACAGTAGTTTAAGTACATTAGCTCTTTTCATAAGAGTTAAGTGACCACTAATCGAGGCAAATAGAAAAAAAATACAAATTATTCTCTTTGATGATCCTCGCAGTAGCGCTACTTCAGCACAAAATAACTAAAGTTGGCAACTTGGTGACGAGCCGACTGTTCCAGGAATAACTTGGCAAATATTGCTTCCACTTCCTGAAACTGGAAGACTTCGTAGCAGGGCCGTAGCTACAGCCGTACGGGGCCCCCGACAAGCGTATGCAATAAATATTGAAACTTCCCAATTTTTTTTATTTTGTATAATACAATTTTTTCTCGTGAAGCGTGCATTTATAAGTTGGCAAGGCAACACACTACATCGGGTATCGCGGGTTACGGGATTTCCTCGTTTCAACCATTTACTTCAAGCAAAGAGAGTGTATATTTCTTTTTCTTTTATGCGAAATCTTTATATATCAGTATCTATACATATATAAGGGTCCCCAAACAATTTTTTATACGTTGCGCCGCCAACATTGCTTCCTAATGTTTTCAACAAAAGTTTTCAAGGATTTTTGTTTTTCCAGAACATCAAACTGTTAACTGTAGCTAATGCTAATGTTAAAAAGCTAATGTTATATAAAAAAAATAGATTTTGACGTTATCAAGTTTGCGGGGTATATTTCATATTTCTATCTGGCATATTTATTTGCCAAGATGATGTTTCCGAACTAGTTTGTTTAATGTGATGCATATGCCCTAGGTACTTTGTGAGTATTATGCTGCTCTATGGTCTTGACGAAACCTTACGGCCGGTTTCTGGAAACCCAAATCACGATTGATCCGAGTTTGGCACATAGTAATTATTTGATTTTTTCGTTGATCATCGTTCGAGAAACCGGCCGTTAGACTCTTAGCAACAGAAAATTCATTAAATATATAAAAGATCAAAAAACTACTGTAACTTGTATCGTAGTGTAGTTAGTGCGTTCAGCGAGCCATTGTTCAATGACCGAAGATCCGTCTGCAGTCGACCTTGCGGCGGTTTCATCACGCTCCATCGATTGTGACCAACTAATAACTGGATTACTGTGTAAACAAATGCTACTCTGTCGTGACTTCAGTACTCTACCTGGGTATCTTTAATTCAAATTCGACTGAGTATGTATATGTCAGCAACTTGTGGTACTGATTTGGATTAGTTGAACTATCTATAGATCGTTTGCAACGGTCTGTAGATAGCTCAACTGTTTCTTATGTATTTTATATGACAATGTACATTTTGTAAATACTGTATAGTCGTAAGTTTGTTTTATTGCTTGTAATTATATGTAATCTTTATGGGGACCACTATGAGCAAGAGCATTACTAATCCTTCCCGACAGGCAGGCTATCAGCACAAATTAAGTTGTCGGAAACATGATTTGACATAAGGAATTATCGAGTTCAATCTGTCAAAAGCGCTATTAAAAGTGCCTCCACCCCCAGTACCAACTATCATCAAAATTGGTTATAACCGGGTACTTACGTGCCTATAAGTATCTACCTATCAAGATTACTTATCTATAATAATAAACACTAATCTTAACCAAATACAATAGAGTACTACGATAAACTAAACATTATCTTGTTTCTTTTATTAAATATTTTTCACAAAATATAATTGTCAATTTATTAGTTTTTGGGAAATAGCTTACTTGTGCTGTAGGTAAGTAAAATAATATGTGTTTGGTAGAATAATATAAGCGAGTAACATTTTGGAGCAATAACGGAGAGGCAGAGGGTGCGTTTTCAATTTAACGTTCGCTGGGACCCTAATGGATAGGTACGTACGACTAGCAAGTCACTTACCTACCTTAATGTGCTCGCGCTTAGTCCAATTTGTGGATGAGTCGACGCGTAAAGTGCATACGAGCCGCGTACCCTAACACAGCACAACACAGCACGCGTGCTGCCTTTGCCGAGGTGCTAAGCACTCACTGCTGAGCCATCATTCACAACAATCGGATGGTCTCGGCCGTGGCCGCGTCGTTCACTAATGAGTTAGCGGGCGAGCGCGAGCGGTTACGATGTCTACTATTACTACTGTGAAGTAACTATTAGATAATCTGTCGGTGGTACCGGCGCACACGCAATGTTTGCTCGCGCGTCTGTGACTGTGACGAAACGCGCAGGCTTCGCGGGAACCGCGCTCAGATAACAAGACCCGATCGTATTAAGACAAGTCTTTGCTTTAGGATGAGTCGACCTTGATATGACTTCATGACTAACCAAAGAAATTCTCGACTTAGCGGTAAAAATATTGAGATTTTTACCTTAGGGGTCGCGAGGTGGGTCTCACGGAGTGGGGCGGGGTGCGCGAGTCGAGGCGCTCAGTGGCCGGCGCGCGCGTCCTTCGGAAGCGGACAACTGAGCGGACGGCGCGTACAGAATCACGAAGTGGACGCGCGGGCGCGCGCAGCGGCCCAGTGCGCGCGACTGAGCCTCAACATGATAACCGCTGATAACAGGCGCGTCATCACGCTCACACACACTAAAATGACGCTCATCTAATCTAGCCTCGCACGCCTTGTAAACCTGCAGTGCAATTGCTTGTCACCAGGTTCTTGCTTGGCCTAATTTAACCTTAAAAAGCTAGATACAATTTTGTAAATCTGAAAAACCAAGTAGGTTTTTCCATGCAAGGAAAGAAAAAATAATGTACACATTAAATTTATGTTATTTAATTTTATCGTAATAGATTTGTATTATACTGACTGACGTTATTGGTTAGCAAAGCAGCATTTTACTGGCCCTTGAGATGACAACCAGCATGACGGAGTGCCGCCGCTGCCTCCGCGGCGCGGCGCGTGGTAGCCTTGCCCATACAAACTATACGTTGAACTGTGCCGCATTGGTCATACCAGCTGGTACTCTGCGCCATGGTTACCGCCCATTAAACTGTACCATCGAGTGGATCGCTTATCAGGTATTGTGCCGTGCCTCGGCTTATCCTATAGTAGCATGGTGGTATTAGATCATGCAGTTCCACATTTTCCATATAAAATCGATACGTTATGTGTGTAAAATTGCGACGGTGCTAGACTTTGAGTTTCAGTTTCTACCACGTGGTTTTACACAATAACCTGCAAGTGCTGCGTTTGATCGAACCCAAAGTAGCAACAACGGCACTAGCTCCATTCTAGACCATAGGCCCGAGCACGAATAAATGTGACAATCGTATCGAAACGAAGGCGTATTCAAGTGACTCTACGCGTTGACGCTAGTTTGACTAGGAAGTTGCAGCGTCACCGCAGTGTGTCTTGAATGTGGTACCGTTATGCCTTGACCACACGTACCGAGTAAACCGGCGAGACAGTGACGTATTTAAGATACACTGCGCGCTAACGCTGCAACGTTCAACAGTAAAACTGATGTCGACGCGCAGCGTATCTCAAATACGTCACTGTCTCGCCGGTTTACTCGGTACGTGTGATCAAGGCATTACGATACGTTAATGACTGTCACATTTGTTCGTGCTCACCTTTTGGCTGCATGTTGTAAGAAAATTGTTTTGTGAAGTTACTACCTAATAAATATTTAACAATTAATAAGAATAGCTTTGGGAAAAGGTTCGACATATCGAAGACTTAGCACGACTTAGTTAGACACGCAAGAAGAAGAAGAACTTACCGGTGACAAAATTATCTTTAGATAAATATAGTTAAGTACTTATAAGGTAATAATAACCGACCTATACCTACAATAATTAAAAGTAAAAGTAAAAAATAAGTAAATATTGTTTTATTTTCAAAATCATTTTGTAACAGAATAATATGAATCCATAGGCTCCTGTCAAATTCATACTTTATTTGTAAACTTGCATGCATTAGAACATTAAACGTACTAAATTTTCTTTTTGACTACACTAAACCTTACCTAGCAGTTCCTTGTCTATTAACAAAACAAACCAGTACTCAATTGCTTAAAAATGGCAGTTGAAGCAATAAGCTGAAACAATTTGCAGCGCGAGCCTAATCCACGTTTGGATTGGGGTAAGAAAATCCGAAAATAAACCAAGCTTCCTCAAAAACATATTATTGTTCTTCCTAAGTGGGCTTATCCCAGTTCAATCCCACATTCACGACTCGTTAAATTGCCAATTTCTAACATCGAACGAAAATATCGCACGGAAACATTGAAGAAACAAGTGAGCATCGGCAACGTGCTTCCAATCACATGGCATACTACAACGTGCGAAGCTATTGAGCGAAATCACTTTACCACAAGTGATTTAAGGTTTAGACTGTATTTTCCATACTTTACGAAGCATTTAGCTATTACCTATATGTTTATTTCTATTTATTGCTTGGATTTGTAATTGTTATAAACGCATCGCATTGTGCATAACGCTATTAATTTGCCTTTCTTTTACGTATCAATATTGTTTTCAAAATTATTTCTGGGCGTCTAGTCGAAGCGACGCGTGACCCGAGGGCTGGTGAGTATCTGGCCCAGCGTATCAGCATTGCTATTCAGCGCGGCAATGCAGCCAGTATCTTTGGTACTCTTCCGATTGGTACTGATTGGGATCAGTTGAGCTATCTATATATCGTTTGCAACGGTCTGTAGATAGCTCAACTGTTTCTAATGTATTTTATATGCCAATGTACATTTTGTAATACTGTATAGTCGTAAGTTTGTTTGTGAATAAAGTTACTTATATCGAAGGTGTATAAAGATTAATAGTATATGACTCCTCAAGTTTATAGATTTCAGACGGTCCATTTAATGTCGAGATAAAGAGATAAATCAAAGATTAGGAAGCGATCTACTGCGTGTAAGCCGAGCAATCAGTGCTATCTAGAGTGCGCACTCCAACGACACGGTGAACTCCTCACTCGGTGGCCACTTCACTCCTGTCTGAGATTACTTATCAAGAGTAAGATCATTGTTACTTTTCTTTTATAAACATTTACAATACAATACAATACAAAAAGTCGCTGTAACAATGTCTATCTAAAAACTTATATTGGTAATTAAATGGTATTTAATTGTGTTCGTACTAAAATCTTACGCTAATGAGTTTCATAAAATCCACAAAATATTGGATTTTTTTTATGGGTGTTTTTTTTTTATTATTTATTTTATTATTTATTTATTTATATAAAGGTTCGGCTAAGCTAGGCATGGTTTGCTGGCAGATTATGCAGTATTAAGGGCCCAGCCTACGCTGGTTAGGCATGAAGGAAATTAGCCCCCCAGGTACTGAAAGAAAACCTCGCGTGACAACCAACAGGTAATCATGACTATTTACGTAGAACTAGACTTGTAGCAAGACAGGCTTACAAGAGCTATTATTATCTACTAACAAAGTGCAAAAAATGCATTTATAAAAAGTAGTTTCTTGTTAGTCATTGTGAGTCGATATTTTGAAGTTTGATAACATTTTTATTCTAATAACGATACCTACGACTATTCACACGATTCACATGATATTTTTCGATCAAGTCATGTAGGTTAGACAATAATACAAAAGATAATTCTTATACAAGTGTCAACGAAAACTATTTCGCATTGGTAGTGGCATCCTCCACAATATGAAAAGTCTATTGTGTTGTATTTTTCGAAGCACCTTTATTTCGAAGATAGCAGGCTGAAATGTCAGTTACTTGCAGTTTGCAGACAGGCGCTCCTCGCCAGAAATAAATGTAGAGAAAATCAACGAAGGCTACGTTAAAGTTACATACTTACGTAAGCTTAGGTAACAAAATTTTACTTTTGAAGTGCAGCGGAGTGAAGAGAGTGTGGGTTGGTTTCTTTAAAATTACCGGCGTAAATTCAAAATTAGTTGTTGGCGCCATGAGTTCAGGATCACTATAAACTATATTTTGTTACTGGGTGTTGCAAATAATTATATCAGATTTCCTCACAAAACTGTAATCTCTTGTTTATCTACATAATTAAATGACTGCCACAAACCAGACGCCAGTTATTAAAGTAATTTTTAAACTAGCAAGTTATTGAAAATTCTGGTTACCGCTTAAAATAATTGAAATGATCCCAAGTCAGCGCCATAGTCTACTTTTCAAAAATAGATCTGTAGAGTGGCGAATGTCAGCCATCTTGTATATCCAGCTCGCAGCACGCGCCGCGCCGCTCGCACGCCTCTCGCTGTAAACAGGTACATAATCTATTCTAATTTAACTTTTCTTATTCTAAAATGACTAACAAACACACATGTTGTTTAACCATATTCTGTAAAGGAATAAAATGTAGGTGTACTATTCAAACGGACCTTAAAAACATTGTATGTAGCCGGTTCCTTATCAAAATACTATCTCAACATTGTGAGATCATTACGTAAATCTTTTTATAAAACATCTGCATTATAGGGCACTTATTGTAAAGCTAATTTAAAACTTATTCAAAGTTTGAGCAACAGAACTGAAATGAAAACCAATTTTGTTTATAATTTTTGTAGCTTTATCCGGGGCGAGATAACTTTTTCTTTTGTTAGAACATTTTACTTTGAAGTTAGAAAAAACAAAACGATAACATTCAAAGTACAAATCACTAAATATTTTTGGAGTTTTATAAAATTATTTTATTTCATACATACCTAACAAAAAAATGAACAATTTTAATACAGGGAGATATACTGATATCTGAGTGTTAGTTTTTTGTACCGATGTATACTAATTACCCGCGTTTTAAATGAACCTATGAGGTCATTGATCTGTGTAGTTGACATTTCCATGCGGCTGGCTGCATCATCTCATGCATGGCTATATTTGCAGCGTAAAAACAATCGGAACATCGAGCACCATTCAAAGTTCATCAATAAAACTTGCATCATAGTAATATTCTCTAATATAATAATATGCGATAAATGGTAATATGCAAGATAATTCTAATATAATATAGGAGAGAGCTATGCTCGGAATTTCCTTGAGAGATCGAATCCGGAATGATGTTATTCGTCAGAAAACGTGTCGTTCGACATAGCTCAAAGGATTAGCAAGCTGAAGTGGCAGTGGGCCGGCCATGTTATCCGAAGAACCGACAATCGTTGGAGCAAACGGATACTGGAGTGGAGACCGCGTTTACTGATATAGGTTGATGATGATGATGATGATGATAGTAATGTTAGCAACAACTCACAGCTGGCTTTCTTGTAAATTATATTGGGCACTTTTGCTAAATTTTTTCCGTGATTTTACCTGTCTTTCTATAAATTATGTTTGGTCATGGGTGGCCATGGCTACAACAGGTAGGACGTTATCATCATCAGGGATAAGGACTACCTTCAACCTAGCAACAGAATGTAGGTGCAGCTCCTGCAATAAAAAAGTGAGCGGAGATTTCAAAATCATTTTTCAAATCATTGATATGCGCATAAATGCATGCACATATCAATGTATGCCCCTGCATATCTGCCCCTTATTGATCTGAGTTTTACTTACTTACGCATACGAATGTAGATGTAGCGAGGATTGACGTCAATAATCTGAAATTCAACTGCAAATCCACCTCATGAAACGAACCGAGAGCGTCCACTTTCATGTTTTATACGAATATTAACAAAATATTATACAAATATTCTTGGACAAAATATTGTACAAATATTCTTGGACTTTTCACACATCTAGTCCCAAATTAAGCAAAGCTATGGGAATTAGATTGCTGATAGAATACTTACATTATGTTTTTTAAGTAACACCCAGACACAACAAATATTTATGTTCGTCACACAAACATTTGCTCTGGGAATAGAACCCACGGCCCACAGCATGGAAGTCTGAGCTACTACCAACTGAGCTGTGACGCCTGTCAATGTTTACAAACGATACGTCGCATAGTAGTCCAGTCAAAATAGACATTCCAGTTTGCATTAATTCCCAACAAGCTGGATTTTTGTACAGGCCTAGAATACGTCATTACAAATGATATGTCAAAAGTCCCCATCGATCCCGCTTGTGCGTTGTTTTTTATTCGAGGTCAAAGGTCATAAATTTGCATTTTTTGCGTATATCTCTGAAACAACGAAAGCTATTGAAAAGTAGTTCAGGCAAAGTTTGTACATCGTAAAATTGTCTACAAAAATACCTCAACACTTTTCTTCTACAAAGCATCGTTTTCGAGATATAGTGACTTTAGACTGCAGGAAAATCGTCGAAGATGCTGCGTTTTTTTCATTTCAGCCGTTTTATCTGCTTCATTGCCACAGAACAAAGAGTATTTCTTGAAATTTACTGAAAGGGGTGATGGGTTCGATGGGTTAGTCTTCCTCCAAGGTAATGAATCGTCATTTTGTTTCAAGAAATACTGTTCGTTCTATGGCAATGAAGCAGATAAAACGGCTGAAATGAAAAAAACGCAGCATTTTAGTAGATTTTCCTGCGGTCTAAAGTCACTATATCTCGAAAGCGATGCTTTGTAGAAGAAATGTGTTGAGATATTTTTGTAGACAATTTTACGATCTACAAACTTTGCCTGAAGCATTTTTCGATAGCTCTCGTTGTTTCAGAGATATACGCGAAAAACGCAAATACCCAGGTTAAAGTCATAAATTTGAGTTTAAAAGTCATAAACGAAAGCTATCGAAAAATAGTTCTGACAAAGTTTGTAGATCGTAAAATTGTCTACAAAAATATCTCAACACTTTTCTTCTACAAAGCATCGCTTTCGAGATATAGTGACTTTAGACCGCAGGAAAATCTACTAAAATGCTGCGTTTTTTTCATTTCAGCCGTTTTATCTGCTTCATTGCCATAGAACGAACAGTATTTCTTGAAACAAAATGACGATTATTACCTTGGAGGAGGACTAACCCATCGAACCCATCACCCTTTTCAGTAAATTTCAAGAAATACTCTTTGTTCTGTGGCAATGAAGCAGATAAAACGGCTGAAATGAAAAAAACGCAGCATCTTCGACGATTTTCCTGCAGTCTAAAGTCACTATATCTCGAAAACGATGCTTTGTAGAAGAAAAGTGTTGAGGTATTTTTGTAGACAATTTTACGATGTACAAACTTTGCCTGAACTACTTTTCAATAGCTTTCGTTGTTTCAGAGATATACGCAAAAAATGCAAATTTATGACCTTTGACCTCGAATAAAAAACAACGCACAAGCGGGATCGATGGGGACTTTTGACATATCATTTGTAATGACGTATTGAAGGCCTGCACAAAAATCCAGCTTGTTGGGAATTAATGCAAACTGAAGTCATAATTTTAGTCTATTTTGACTGGACTATAGCTTTGAATTCTCAAATGACGAAATATTTTCCTAAAATTTTCAACAATTTCTAGTGTGCTTCAAAATGTAGATGCTAAATGTTGAAGCAAAGGCTTTCTAAACGTTTCCAACGTTTCAAAAACCAACAAATAAATATTTCGGCGAAAATTGTACGTAATAAAATGTCGGCATTCTGAAGCTTCCAAATAAACCCTGAAGGATGTCTGTGTCTAGGGTGTGAAAAAGTACATCATCTAGTAAATTACTTATATACATAATATACATATAACTATATATATAATAGTTTTGTTGACAATCAGTTTTTAAAAACATAACAGTACCTAGTAACAGCAGTTTCTGAATGAGATAATGCTGGACAATCCACACAACATCATCTAGCTCCAAGCTATGCACAGCTTGTGTTATGGGTACTAGAAGACTGACATACTTAATACAATACATTACATAGATAGATGTTTTTTATTATACATATAAAATACCCAGAACACCCGGAATAAATTTAAGCAAATCGTACAAACATTTATCCCAAGGCGGGAATCGAACTCGCAACCTTCCGCGTCGCAGCTCGTTAAAAGAGATTATATATAGAAGTATTTTTTAAGTACACGACGGGTGTAACATTGCACTTCATGTTTTGAGAGTTGTATTGGAACACCGTGTATGTGCTTCATATCGAATGTGGCGAAATACTTAAACCCACTGCACTTTGCTGAAGGCTCTCGCAAGCTTTGCAGGCCGCCTGACTGCACGTTGCACAATCCCCTCAAACCTACGAATAGAGGAATGCAAGCCTTCATCCCAAATTTTGTAAATATTCGTTTGGGTTCAGAATGTAGTATATTCAAACAGGCTTTGTAATTATAAAACGAATACTTGCAGAGATACATTTTGCATTCTTTTGCAACATTATCATCATTATTTCAAATATATCTATCTATGTAATGTATTAAGTTTATCTGTTTTCTAGTACCCACAACACAAGCTCTGCTTAGCTTGGGGCTAGATGATGTTGTGTGGATTGTCCAGCATTATTAATTTATTTATTTTAGCTCGTTGACACCCACGGCTTCCTTCTTATTATGCGATTCTTTCCGGTCCCTTGCGAGAAAAAAAAAACTTCGGAGCTGTCAATGGTCACCCGAATGGACCGATGTTCTTAATTTAAGAACTAGCTTGCTTTCTATGAGAGAGAGAGACTATAGCAAAAAGTGTCGTTACCACTTTTGGTCTTAATTTAACCCCCCTTTTGCAACGCGCGATAAGGAACTTTGTTCCAAAAACTCTTCTCTATATTCAGTCATGGTTCATTATAATAACACTTTCATTCACTAAAATAATGTTTCCCAGATGTAAAAATGTCGCGGATCCATCAAGAGGTGGACGCCGGGTATGCAGCAGCATGCAGTGACGTCACACTGTGCTCCAACTCCAAGGGCTTCTTCAAGGGCCTGGCGGAGGAACTGGTCGCGATGGCAGACCAGCGCTGGCTCAAACAACTCGAGAAGGCGGATGAGTGCCAGAAGATCAAGGAAGTTACGGATAATAAAGAAGTAAGCGAAATTTCACACCTACTCAAACATAGACATAAATAATGCAGCACAATTACACAACATCATCTAGCCCCAAGCTAAGCAGAGCTTGTGTTATGGGTACTAGAAGACTGATACTTAATACAATACATTACATAGATAGATACTTTTTATTATACATATAAAATACCCAGAACACCCGGAATAAATATAGTACAATACCGTATTAGGGTCCTCGGATAGCGTGGGCTATAATTTTATGCATTGACTAAAAGCAGTGTAGTATAGTGCTTAACATGAGGTAAGTTGTACTCCTGTTCACATTAATTGATGTTTGGCTTCCTGATGTGGCATTCTAACGGCCGGTTTCTGGAAACCCAAATCACGATTGATCCGAGTTTGACACGTAATTATTTGATTTTTTCTTTGATCATCGTTCGAGAAACCAGCCGTAAGTGGTACTGGTGCATATCAAGTTCTTAGTTAGTTTAGTGTTTTAGTGTTAGTCTTAATTCATCATAAAATAAAGATAAACTCGCACTTGTCCTGTCGCTGTTGCCCTGTCGATGCACTTCGCTGGAAAACCTTTATATTGCTCCAATCAGGCTCACACCCACCACTTCAGCTACACAAATCGAGACCTTACGTTGTGAATAATAAGAGCCATATTCGATCGAATAACAAACTATCATCGTCAAAGTATTGCTCATAAAAATTCACATTTCATGACTGGTTTTGTACTCTATGTTGAGGCATGAGGACTTCATTTCCATTGACTATTTTTATATAGTTTCCTGCCTCTCGAGATCCAGGTGTACCAAACGATTTGGTATTAATTTTACTACTGCCTGTTGTAGCGTGAATTTAAAATAATGGCACACTTGGAAGATGAATATTTATTGAACGTCGCTACGGTGAGAGGAAATATATTAGTTTTCTAGTACAAAAAATTGACAACAATTTCAGTGGACTAAATTATTGTTATTACTTTTATTAAAATATTATATGTAAATTAAGAACCCCATTGAATTTGACTCTCGCGAATTTGCAATAATTTGCTCTACGGGACCTCTACGAGGCATCTACGAGTTGCTACGAGATGCTACGCAGGGATAGTCTTCTTGAAATGTATATGACATTTATAACCATTGTGCAGCTCTTTCGTTACGATAGGTATTGTAAAACACACCCAAACAAACTCGCTCACAAACGTCGAAGCAGAAATAACATTGCAAACTATGTGTGGCTGAGTGTATCCTTTTTAAAAATCTGAAGCTATGCTATCCTCTAATGGCTGCCTCGGCGCCTGTCGGCTCTGCCTGGAACAGCAATCTCAACTTGAACACGACGGAAAACGTCTTTGAGCCGAAATTCGAGTGAGTTTTATTTAGAGTGCAAAAGTCAAGAACTTTACTATCAAAGGTAACGAGCAAACACCTACCGAATTCTTTTAAAATATTTTAAAACGGAGTTTTAGGGTTACGTTATCAGTTGAAGTAATATCTTCGGCTCATGTGGTATATAAATAAATAAAAATAATACTGGACAATCACACAACATCTAGCCCCAAGCTAAGCAGAGCTTGTGTTATGGGTACTAGAAGATTGACATATATTTAATATAATACATATATTGTAATAAGTTTTTTATGCGCGACACTGACTTTAGAAAGCAGTCTTATTTAATTTGGCTTTCATTAGATTTTGTTGTGTTTTGCATTTATGATGAATGTTCGCAGATTATGGGTGCTTTGAGCGAAGTGCTGCAACGCATTCAGCCGCTGCGGCGCGGTAAGTCCGCGCGCGTCTCCAACGAGCGCCGGCTGGCGGCCGCCAAGACACTGCTGGAGGGAGACCTGCTTCAAGCACTGGCACTGGCCAGCCAGGCGGTACTGCGGGCACCTATGACTGGTAACTGTTTTCTGTTTACCATGTGATATGTATAGCATATAACAATCAGTACCTCTACCATGATACTCGCTAGCCTGTAGTTAAAAAAATGTATGAAGATTTGTACAGCGCCTCTAGCGGATAGTTGGTACTAAAATTCGTAATACTAATATTTACGTAACTACTGTAGTAAGGTCAGGCGATTTAACTGTGACAACTCATGGTAGAGGTACAGTAAAAAAGTGTGCCTCAAATAAATATCTTGTGATTGATAGTATGTTTTATAATAAACCTAATTCACGTTTCGACAGAGGATCGCAGTTATGTATTTGATAGCTGGTTCACCACGGATGACACCGTGAATCTCGATTTAATTAGGAGTCTTTAATTGTAAATTGCGATAATTATAGCTCAATTGAGTTTTATGAATTCAGTGCAATGAGCACACACAGAACAAGGAAAAAAAAAGTAACAAGTAAAAATTATTTATTTTCAAATTAGGTCTTAACTAAATATAATTTTAAATTATTTTCCAGGTGAAGAGGAAGCAATGGAAGGCGGAGTATCCCTTGCTTTAGCTCTGTGGCAGCGCTCCGAAGTGCTGTTAGCGCTGGGACGGTACAGTGCTGCCTTGGAAGATCTGCGGCTCGCGCTAAAGGAGCGGCTGCCGGCTAAAATGCGCGCTCGGTACTACTGGCGTATGGGTCATTGCTACCGAGGTATCTATACAATGCTGTCTTAAAAAAAAATGTTTTAGATTTACTTTTGATAGAACCTCGATTTTTTTTGTGCGCGTCTTGAACCCGTTATTTTGAAGATATTATGTAGGTAATATTGGTTGTAATTCCAAGGTGCCGGTGAAAGCACGCGAGCCAAAGTGTCTTATGAACTGGCGGGGCGGCTGCTTGGCACCGACGAGGCAGCACGAGCACTTCTCATGCAAGATCTAAGTACGCTGGATTACACTGCGCTGGCTAAGCCTCCGCCTGACAAGATTGGTGAGTACTGAAGCAAAATACATGTGTATAGATTTATTCAAAATAATATGATGAATGAACAATTTTAAGCCTTTGATAAAGTACCAGCTTATTACAGGGATCTCGCCTACTGGCGGAGCCAAACTGAACATGCCATCGCTTTCCAAACTTCTTAAAATTTGCGAAGAAGAAACCAAGGTAGGTTTAATTTAAGCTGACTTACTGGAGTAAAGTTCAGATGCATGCAGAATACGAAATTGCATTTTTATACGTTCTAGGGTCGGTTCGCCGTAGCTGGATCTGACATAAGCACTGGTGATGTCCTGCTGGTGGACAGCCCGTACGCTGCGTGTCTGCTCTCGGATTACTATGGATCCCATTGTCTTCACTGTTTTAAAAGGTTAAGATTCGAATAATTACCTACTTTTTATTCCATAAATAAGTGTAATACTAAATGTTTGCAATGTGCTACTCTCATAGGTTGGAGGAATGCGAACAGTCAGCACCGATCTGGTGCCCCATGTGTTCAGGAGTTGCATTCTGCAGCACCGCGTGTCGTGACGTCGCTGTCACCACATATCATTGCTACGAGTGCCAATTTTTGGATCTCTTTATTGGTTTGTCTTAGTCCCTTAATAATAAGTAGATAATGTAGTGAAGAACATATTCATATTTTGATATAGAATTTAAATATGTAATTACATATTATGCTTTTTTTCAGGCTCAGGAATGTCCGTTCTCAGTCACATAGCTCTCCGGATGGTCACACAAGCGGGTATCGACACCAGTCTATCCATACACTCCAAGTTCCTTACAAACGAAGTAAAGACAGTCGAGGGAACCGCCCTAAACGACATCGAAGGCGTCTCTAAGAAATCTAAGATGAAAAGTAGGAAAGAACGGTTAAACAGGTCTAAAAAAGGGTTGAAAAACTTTGAAGAAATAAAGGAAGAAGAAGAGGCTAAAGTAGACGATAAAATAAGTTTTGAGGAGAAGTTGGAGTTGAAAGCAGCACAGATCTACTCACTCTGCTCGCACTGGCAGCAGAGGAAGGGCTCAGACTACCTAAAGAGGATTGTGATGGCGATGTTCTTGACAGAATGCTTAAAAAAGGCTGGTTTCTTTATGAAATGTGATGCCACCAGCGTTGCTAAAGGTATACAAAATAACAAGATATTTCGACAATATTATCGACATCTGAAGAAGAGACTCTTGAGCAATTTCAGTTGCCTGAAATAAAATTGCTTGTTTTTCTGTTTTAGCTCAAACGGCAGTCTGCGAGCTGATAGTTCGGAACCTTCAACTACTGCAGTTTAACGCGCACGAAATCTACGAGACCATCCGCGGCCAGCACCAGTTCAGCGGCTCCAAGCCCGTCTACATCGCCGTAGCTATCTACCCGACGGGAGCGCTCTTCAACCACGAGTGCTATCCTGCTGTGGCTAGGTAAATATGTTATAGTTCGTCTGTTATTAACGCATTTATCAATTATGGATAACATTATTCATAATGATATTCTTATAAAAAATCTAAATAAATTAAACATGACATGACAATATGTCTTAGATATTTTGAAGGGCGCAAGATCGTTCTGCGCGCGACGCGTCCTCTGGCACCTGGTGAAATCGTCTCTGAGAATTACGGACCTCACTTCATGATGCGCGGTGTCAAAGAGCGGCAGCGCTCGCTGGCGTGCCGGTACTGGTTCCGCTGCCAATGCGTCGCTTGTGAGGAGGAGTGGCCTTCCATGAAGCAGTTGCAGGAAGGATGTGTGTACTTGAGGTGAGGATTTAGTACCCTAACCAGCAATGAGACTTGCTGAGATTCAAACAATTCTATACAGCAGTCACAATCGTCAATGTGGTGCTATCTATTGATTTGTTCGAAGGTGTCCGAACCTCGGTTGCACGTGGAAGTTCCGTCCCAACCCGCAATGCCTGCCGAGCCGCTGCGTCAAGTGCAACACACCCATTGACAAACAGCTCGTCAAAATCAGTATGGACACCGTGGACCGATGCACCGACCAATACCAGGCTAGTTGACAGACAGGCGTCAAAACTAACAACTAAACTAACTAACTATTGATAGTAGCTCTGTCTTCCATACTGTGGGTCGTGTGTTCGACTCCAACCCAAAGCATAGTTGGTGTGATGGACATAAATATTTATTCTGTGTCTGGTTGTTACTATACCTATGTATTATATGTATTTGGAAAATATATAACTCAACCCCGGTGCGGCTCTGTCACTTTTGAAAATGAGTTAAATTATGTGAAAATGATCCTAAAGCACTCTTTTACTTGGTGCGATAACGCGACTTGTGTAGTACGCATAGTTTCCGTATGAGGACGTGAGTGTCATTGCCGTTTTGGATCGAATCACGCGTCTCTTGAAGCAACATCGTTATAATGGTCAGTTGTGCGCTGTCCCCCCGCCACTGCAAAATATGCGTCTTGGAGCTACATTGTCACTAAGGTAATTGTATAAAACCACAAGCTTTACAACCAGTTTATGTGATTCGATCTGATTGGTTCCAGAACGGCGCTAAGCTGATGGATGCAGAAGATGTGGAAGGCGCCACCCAGGCGCTGTGCGACGCCATCGACCAGTTCCACGGCGTGGCGCGCGGGCCGCACCGCGAGACGCACCTGGCGCAGGAGGCGTTGAGGTCCTGCTTCGCGGCGCGCAGGAACCTACACACTGTCAGAGACACCACAGCGACATCCAATGTTCCCGCGATACAGGACAAACCAAACCTTAACTAACCACCCTTCTTCCTGCTTCTACAACGTATTTACCCACTCTGGTTCCTGCGGTTACTTTTGCACCATTGATTTGCCCCATTCATCGAGAAAACCTAACTGATTAGTTACGTTTGCACCACGCTCAGAGTAGCCAACGACTTTAAAAGTTTCCATGGAGACAGGACTCCTTAGCCTTTATTTTGCAGTTGACTCAAAAAGATTCGTTTCGTAGACGAGACCCCTAAGCTTTTTTTTTGCAGTTTTGTATTTTACTTTTCTATAAAAGGTGTCCCGACTAACCTAATCAGAAACCTATAATATCATGTTAGTCTAAAAGGCATGTTATGAGTTATAATTAAAACTATAATGACTGTTAAACAAACTGTTTTATTAACGCAAGTATAATGGTTTTTTTTTTTACAAAAGTTGCAATATATTTATACTAGTTTAATACAGAACTTATCAAAGTGTATACATGACTATTAGGCGATGCAATCCGTATCGTAAACATTACATTACATCTTGAAAGTATTTTAAGCAAATATGCATTTAGAAATCAAATACAACATAGTTCATAGGCAAACTGCAGGTTTTCATAAACAGTCTTTATCACAAGATCAAACCAAATCGTAGTGGTAATTTCGAATTAATATTGAATGCGCTCATAAATACCATAGCAAATTACGGTAAATTCTCATAGATTGTACCTGAACAGCTTACCAACATGAATCTGTAGTTTCAGTGAATAAAACAATAAAAAAAAAATTGACGATGTTTTTGAAGCAAAAAAACAGCTATACGTGTACGTGATACGACAATCAATAGACAAAATGATAACATTCCTACTTTGCGTTGCGTACATAGGGAACAATCCTATTGAGCAATACTAAAGACTAGTCAGCATTGCATGTATGTGCACTAAGAGCTAATCACGAATAAATGTGACAATAGCAAACGTAACGTATTTAACATACACTGCGCGCTGTCATTGAAACGTTCAACAGTAAAGCTGATGTAGACGCGCATTGTATTTCAAAAACGTCACTGTTTCGATACGTTCACGATTGTCACATTTTATCGTGGTCAACCCCCAGCACAATGTGTTAAATACAAGTAGGTATCGAGAGAGGGAGAGAGAGAGAGAAGAGTAGTCGCCGCGCGTAGGCTAGGGGTCTTCGAAGAGAGTCTTGCAGGTACACTCCTGCTGATCTGGCTCGCCATCGCCGTCGCCCGTCGACGAAGCCGTGCGACGCAGCGTCTGCACTTGCGCCTGCGCACACAAACGCAACACTTCAACCCGTGCGACTTAACTGCGGATTCCACTCGCCCAATCTAGTGCGAGGAAGGCTAGCGGGCGAACGAGCGAGGCATCCCAACGAGATACGCAGCTAAGCCGCACGTGTTGTACCTACTATCTACTCCGCGACGCTCTTTTTTTTCCACTCCGCACTGCTTTGTAAGTTCCTTAAAGCAATTAACTGAGCCCTACTAATAATACAAATACGTTCAGGGGGGGCAACGACTCAAAAAGTTTCGATGTCCTCCTAGGGGAGCCAACCGAGGAGACAAGACTATTTTGCAATTTTTTATTTTCTTAGCTTTTTTTATTAAATATTTAGTGTCTAACTAAACTAACCAGAAATCTAAACGAATAATATTCTGTTAAATCCTGTGCGGTGTTTTGGTAAAAAGCTAGATGCTAAATATCATCTAGAATGCAAACCGTGTATGCCTGTCGTACCTTTATCTATTAAGTAATTCATTTAAAAATGAATCAGAGTAAATTACTTTATTCAGTAAAATCACAAGGATCATTTAGAATCGTCTTACATACTAGGTGATTCTAGGTGCCAGTTCCACGCGACCAGAGCCTAGAAGAACGGGCAAGAAACTTACGGCCTGGTTCCTACCGTATTTTTATATGAATGTTAGACTAGCAACAGTATACAAAAGGTTATTTCTAAGTCTGTCGAGTGGATATTAATAGACATACCTGTAGTCCAAGGATGCGCAACTGCGCTTGTTCGAAGTTTTCGTTCAGTCGCTTTATCTGGCACTGCATGCGGCATTGCACCTGCAGCCATAACAACCACAACTTATTAACAATATTTTTTTACAGGTTTCCATACTAAGCACTTAAAAGTGTTAAGTGTGTTGGGTATCCTATTTAGTTGTCCCGGCGAACTTGATTAAGTTAATTCTGTAAGTCCTTTAAATTATTGAAATATTATTTGTGTTTTTATGTGCTGTCTGTTGGATACCCAAACGTTTGCAAAGGGCATTTTATTTAATTTATCTATACAATGAGAGTGTGTGTGTAGGTTACCTCCTCGCGATCTTTCTCTGCAGTCTTGACCTGCGCCCGCGACGCCGCTAGTTGCCGCTCTAACTCCGCCACCGTAGTCTGCATACATCTGTCAACACATAATATTATTAAAATCACGTTCACAATAAGCCTTGTACCTAAATCAAATTGTCATCTGCCTGATGATCCAAAAGACAATTTTAAAACTCAGATGGAAAAAGTAGACTAGGTACGTAAATTAGATACTAACTTACAGATGGAACAAGTAAGTAGACTAGGTACGTAAATTAGATACTGACTTGCGGATGGTGTCGGTGCGTTCGTTCGCGCGTTGAATGGCGCGCGAGGCCTCGTCGCGCGCACGGTCCAGCGAGCCGCCGATCTGCGCGCACTCGTGCATCTTCTCCTGAAGGCGCTTCTCGTTCGCCAGAACCGACTCCTCCATACGGATCACGTTCGCCCTGGAATATTGAAACATTTACAATCTGCTTCAGTCATTCTAACCCTCCTGGGAAACCAAGTATGTGGTGAAACCAGTACGAAGCTGGATCCCTTATCTATTTTTGAAACTGTATCGCTAAAAGATGACCTACGTCCAGCAGTGGACTGATATAGGTTGATGATGATGATGATAAAGATCGCTAAAAGATGGTTATCCATTTTTATTAATGACAATAGCTCGATAAAAATACAAAAATAAAATAAATCTGGCGAACTGCGTCGTAGTTAAACACGAAGGGTTCAAAAAAGACGTTTTTGTATGAGCGCTCTCTTAAAAATATTTACTTTATTCAACTATTTTGTTATAACGTCAACAGAAATACATATTATGTAAAAATTTCACAGGTTCCGTTTTATCCTTTGGGTAATTAACGCTTAAAAGAAATGAGGAACAAAGAAAACGCTAGTAAATGTCATGGAGTACACCAGAGGCATTGTCGGTGCGCTACCGGCCTTTTAAATAGAGACCCTTCTTTTGAAGGCCCCCATGTCAAAGCTCTGGGGGAAAACCACGGAGGGTAGCTCGTTCCACAACTTGCACGTTCGAGGCAGAAACGATCTCGAAAATCTTAAAATTGATTTCACTTATCGACAGATGAAACCTCAGCCTTTATCCATAGCAGTACTAACTTGAGTCGTTCGATCTCGCTCTTCAGCGCGCTGTTGGCCTCCGTGAGCTGCGAGATCCTCTGCTGCAGCAACGCCATCTGCTTCTCGTCTCCGCTGCGTTCCTGCGCCTTCTCCGGCGGCTTCAGACTGTTGTGCAGTAGCATGTGCACCTGCCAAACAAAAACAACTCATTACACATGCATTTATGGACATTCTATTCAGTGTGTACATCGTTTCATGGATAACTAGCATAAAAGCACTTTTACCACAAAGTTATTGATTTAAACAACATTATCAATAACCAGCAAACTCACACACACTCACAGTTTTAACCACATGTTTTTAAAGGTTTGAAAGTTCCCTTCCATATCCAGCCCAACTGCCTATAGTTGAGTCATCAGTGACTGTTTCACATGGCCTTTAAATCGTGTACATTTAAAATAACATCTCTCTCTGTATAGTTGATTCACAGCGACCGTACAGCAGCCAAGAATAAAGAGTAGCAAACCTTCTCTCGAGCGCAGTTAAGTTCCCTAGCGAGTTGCTCGGCGTTGTGCTCGGCGATGGCCTGAGCCTGCTGCGCATCTTTCAGCCGCATCTGCGTCGCCTTCAGCAGGTCCGGGATCGGAGCGAGCTCTTGCAACTTCTCTTGGAACTTCAACTGTTCACACAAATATGAATAGATGCAACATTTTTCATTGACCAAAAGCATTTTTAAAGTCAACATTTTCCAAGATATATCCATTAGGATGCCATTCTCATATTCCAATATTTGATTTGATTAACTTTTGATTAAGTGATAGGTACCTACAGACAAATAACAGTTTATACCTTGACCCGCTGTATCTCAAGGTTGATTTGCTCGCTGATGCGCGTGTTGTCCATGTCCATCATGTCCATCTGGCGCCGCTGCTCCTCCACCATCTGCTGCGCTTGTAAATACTAACAACAACAAAATAACGCCGATCAGTACATGCCAATAAACAAACTATCAAATAAAACTAACTTGTCTAAACCTAACCTTCGTTTAGCAACTGTAAAATAAAACTAACTTGTCTAAACCTTTACCTTTACTGTTACCAGGTGAACAACCCGGTTTCACCTGGTAACTAAGAACTTCTCTCTATTATCACAGGGCAAACTAACCAAAAATAACTATTCGAATAGTTCTAAAACACGTCAATAAGCACCACAGAGAGTGGACTTCTATGGAGTGGCAGAAAACTAGAGCTCTCGCAAACTGCAGACTTTTTATCGGCTGATAGTTTGGTCGGCTTCTTAATCAGTATGAAGATGTATGCAGATGCGCACATTACAGTGATTCAGTCTTCATACTGATTAAGAAGCCGACCAAACTATCGGCCGATAAAAAGTCTGCGGGGACTCTAAGGAATAGAAGTCCCCACAACACACAAGAGCGGTCTCGCGAAAACCTTTGTTTACAAGAAAGATCGTTTAAGTGTCTCTAGTTACCTTGACTCTGTAGTCCTGCAGTTGATCATTCTGCTCCTTCATGAGCGTGCGCAGTTCGTCGATTTCCTCCCTGGCCTCGCGGTAACATTGCTTCAGAGCTCGTACGTTCACTTCCTGCTCAAACGCCTGCTCTTTGCTGCCCATCATCATATTGGTGTGCGTTGCCAGACCTGTTTAATTTATTTTATAGTGCCATAAATCACCATATAATGTTAATATATGATTATATATGATATATAATCACCTGAGACACCACAATTATGATCTGAGGGAAAGTATCTAACTTATGTAATATTTCTCAATCTGTTTCGGCCAAAATATTTGACGCATCACGCTTTTTTAATTATCAGCGTTATAAAAATAATGTTGGGTACCTTCGAACTTCATCTCAAGTTCGCGAAGTCGGTTCTGGACCTCGCGATGCTGGCAGCGTTCCTTCTCCAACTCCTCCTTCTTCTTGAGCAACTCGGCGCGCAGCATAGCACACTAGTACAAAGCAAAGTAGTAAGAGACACGTCGACGTCGAAATATACCCACATTTTGCTAAAAGTCATATATATATATTTTTATGCTACTCTATTGTTACTGTAAACAGTGGTCCTCAAAACAACCACTGTTTTCAAATACTTATCAATCATAGTATATTTTGATAATGCACTCAAGGGTTTAGCGGCCTTGCATGCCAGCGCCATCCAGCGGCTCGAGTTGGTACCGTGTCGAATGCCACAAGAACCACCATTGTTACAAAACTACAATCTCAGACTACGCAGCTGTGTAGTTCTCTACACAAGTCAATGACGGCGATAAGTAGATGGCGTTAGCAACCTACACTATTGAGACTTGAAAAAAATTTAATATAAATTTATAATAGGAATATTTCAGTAAACACAGAGCGAAACGTATGAAACTTATGATTTTTGAAAACCTTTACATATTCCTAAGTGGATAAATTCTTCTTGATGTTGAATTGAAACATACAATTTATTCAAATACATGCTAAAAATACCTCTGTGACTTTAGTCTTAAAGTTCTCTTCAGTCTGTCGCAGTTGGATGGTCAGCTTCTGAACTTCTCGCTCCGCTGGCGTCTGTGTGCAAAAGTTGAACATCAAAAATAAATAAAACCAGCTGACCCGTGCCCACTTCGTTGGGAATAATTCGACCGTTTTTTCTCCGATTCACTTTGCAAAACGGACTACTACGTAAAAGCCTTTTTATTTTTCAAAAAAAATATAGACAAAATGCTAAACTCACTGGAGGTCCATTGGGATTGCAAGGCGCAGGGCAAGGAGGGCAAACGCCACACTGAAAAATTAAACATTAGATTAGTGACGAAACAAAATTTTATAGCCATTCGTTTATTCCTTAACAATTAATTAATCATATTAACTGATATAACAGTTAGTGTAATTGCACATTGAAAGAGTAATAAACATACATTCATCTACCCATCCGAAGAAACTTTTGCGTTTATAATATTAAGTTGCATCACTTGCATCCATAGTAAATGCTACGCAGAAAGGCTATTTCAGTTCTCGTAATTTAATAAGAATAGTCTGCTGACGTGGAAACTTACTATTTTAAGAAAAGATTATATAATGAGATTTGACTTACTGCTCTTGTCATGGGTGGTACTGGCGGACCTCCAGCCTGCAACGTAAATTGATGTTAATGTCGATTTATGAAAGCCGTTTTTGCCTCAACCGTAATAGGTTTGATTCGTCTTCAAAAAGTAGAAGGTTATCAATTCAGCTATTTTTTTTTGTATTTTAAAGTGATTACTCCTAATTATTGTGAATGATTGAATGAAATGATATATTAGAGTAGTGTGTAGTGAGTAGTGTGTAGAGAGTAGTGTGTAGATAGTAGTGTGTAGAGAGTAGTGTGTAGAGAGTAGTGTGTAGAGAGTAGTGTGTAGTGAGTAGTGTGTAGAGAGTAGTGTGTAGAGAGTAGTGTGTAGTGGGTACCGGCTGTTCGAAGCAGGTGTTCTGTCCGCCTCCGCCGCGGCAAGCGCCGCCGCCTCCTCTCACGGAGTCCATCTCCACACGTATGTGTCGAACTTCTAGCTCTAACTCGCCCACTTGCTTTTCCTAAAGAACATACCCACTCATCATTAAATAAATAAATAATGCTGGACAATCCACACAACATCATCTAGCCCCAAGCTAAGCAGAGCTTGTGTTATGGGTACTAGAAGACAGACATACATAGTACATTACGTAGATAGATATTTTTTTATACATATAAAATCGTACAAACATTAATTTATCCCAAGGCGGGAATCGAACCCAAATTGTGATACATGTAGAAAATCCAGTGAAAATAACAGACTGTTTCAGTTCGATAATTATAGGGTAAATAAACCGATAATTATAGGGGATATTGTTGTAAGATATGGAACATATGGATGTAAATAAGTCCTGACTTACGATTTCAAGAGTGGAACTTTTAAAATCTTCTAGTTTTTCCACAAGCTGCTGCGCTTTGCTTTCGTCGAAGGCTTCACTGTTCTGAAAGAAAAAGAGGTTCTGACTAGCGAGATAACTAACATATTTATTATTATTATTAATTAGCCATGGCTGTCCCACTGCAGGGCAAAGGCGTCCCCTCCCTCTTAACGTTTTAATGCTGCTACAGGCCAAGATGGTAGGTATGCATCGACTTCGTCGCGCCATCTGCTCCTGGGCCTTCCACGTCGTCGGGTTGCGTTGGGTGGGATCCAATCTGTAGTATTTTTTGCCCACTATTCGGTTGGCATATGGCAGACATGTCCAGCCCAGTTCCACTTCAGGTTGGCGGCTTTGAGACTAACGTCCACAATTTTTGTTTTGGAGCGCAGTGTACTAAGATAACTAACTACTAGACAAATAATGATCCACTTACTTGTACCGCTGCACATAGAGCACCTTTTTTGCAAATCAATTATTAAAATCATGATAACATTATTACAAACATTTCCAAATATAGCGTCTACCAGTTCTTTATATCTAGCCTCTTTACCACCAACTATTGATTTTTTATTGAAAGACTTACCAGTTGACAATCATCAAGTTCTGGTTGGCATGGAGTGTCTTGGTTTATCGCAGATGCATCGCCCTGTAAGAAATCATTTTTTTTTATTACTACTAAAGCAATCTAACAATCACTTCGTAAACGTAGTACGTAATAAGTAGTTACGTACTTACGAAGGCAAGGCTTACGAAGTGATTGATAGATTCATCAATCAATATTTCAATTTTAAAAATCTTTATTTTACATAACTTATTTTATTTGTACAAAACCAGTGTGATAGATTCATCAATTAGATCTGTAATTGCTAACATTTTGTTCATTGTAATTAAATGTTAGCAATTAGAGTAGTCCATTAAAATATTCATAGATCGTAAATAAGATGGACAAAAGGATGCATCGGTTGATTGTGGAAGGATGTTTTCACAAGCGGTACCATGGCCTGTGGATTGTGAACGTTCAGTTTGTCCTGAAGCAGCGCATTCTCTTTGCTCATCATCTTCAGCTCGCCTTGTAGCCGCTTCACCTGCGCCCGACATGTCTCCAGATTCTGATCCTTGGTCATCAGCTCCTTGTACAGAATATATCTGTAATACCATTACGTACCTTGATTTATCCATTTTTATGTTTTGAATTTTTAGTTAAACATTGTTTAGTTTTTTACGTGAACGGGTGTTTTATTGTTTGTCTAAATTTGACGGTCGATGATTGACAGTTGCAATGAAATTGACGACGTTCTAATTTTGAAACGTGAATTTCCAGCATAATGAGGTTGCGACAATAAGGTTACAGTTTTTATGTTTGTCTTTGACTGCCTAGAAATGTGTGATACTGATTTAGACTTTAGTAATAAGCATTTACTTTTTCAACTTTTATTTCATATTTTATCTTCATGGTTTTAAATCTTTTGCATCTAAGTCTAGCTAAAACAAAATTTAACAAAAAACATCACCTCTTAACCTCCAAATCAGCATTGTCCGCGACCAATTTCTCCTGCATGTCGTAACTCTCGCTCAGTTTCCGTGTGAGATCAATCTCCTTCAAAACAAACGCACAAATTAGTCACAAACGTATATTTTGCTATTTTTATTGTATGTTTACAGAAATTTTATGTGATACTTGGATCAAAAAAAGTTTTTTTCCCGTTTTTCAGTTATAAAATCTAAATAATTAAAATAGTTTTTTTCATTTGTCATCAAAAACGACGTTTTAGTGAATGCTGTGTAAGTCCTTTAAGGTACCATTGACTGTGTACCTACTACATGGTAGCATACAACTGGTGTTTCTGATGTTTGAACTTTTGAAGATGCTGAGCTAAGCATGGTGTCTGGAACAGGTGCAATGACGTACAGATTTGCTCCTAGTAGGGGGTTCACCAAAGCCGGTAGGGAAAGCGTGGTCAGCCAGTAACACTGATGGGTGGTTCATCTTCATCTCGTGGTGTAGAGCTGGTTCTAGAACAATGGAACAAGTATTAGCTTAAAATGGTCCACTATAGTTTATTTCAACAATTTGTTAAGCACATAGGTACACTACCCATTATAATATTATACACCATCTAAAACTCTTATTTTTATATGCCTTAACTGGCAGACGAACTGGATGCATTGTATCTTTTTTCACTACTTTAAATGGCTTACTGCACGCGTTGGTTAACACTGTAAGTGCTGTAAAACTGAAAAAAATAAATAAATATGTGGTCACCACCACCTATAGATACCTACAACAACAGTCGTGCTACCAGATGCGTTGCTGGCCTTTCAAATGTTTGTACCCCATCCCATGACTCTTAAATGTACTACAGGTTTGTACGTGTACTTAAACGGTCTATCTTATAACAAGTTAGCGCAGACTTGATGTATTAACATACGTAATGATGACATAAAGTCAACGCTAAGTTATTATAGAGAAAGAGAGAGATATTTATTTGACACACAACACAGGTACAACACATTTAAAACAAAGACACATAAAATTACAAGGTACATTAACATATAAAACAAAGGTAGGTAGAATATGTGGGTGCATTACATCAGAGCTCCAGAGTATTCCCGAAAAGAAGTCCAGCGCGCGATATTTTAAAAATATCGAATAAATTGGAAAGTGTTAAAAGTTATTTTTAAAGTTAATAAATCTGTGTCCCTACAAATCTTGTTTTTTTTAAAGACAAGTCCGGGATCCAGTCTAACATTATTGGTAAGATAGGGGGTAAAAGTAAGCTAACCATACGCAGTTCCCGGGATGTAGTCAATGCGCGAGGGTTCTTCCCGCGGCCTTCTCGCAGGCACGTCAGCGCTGGCTACCAGCTTCTGCACGGCGCGAGTCAGCCGGTCGAACCGCTCCATCTCGCGCAGAAGCAGCTCGTTGCGCTCACACAGCTCTCTCACATCCGCCTCATTTATTATTGGCTTCTGCAAACACCTCCACAAACTTCGAACCAGTACCTCTACCATGAGTTGTCACAGTAAAATCGCCTGACTTTACTACAGTAGTTACGTAAATATTAGTATTACGAATTTTAGTAACAACTATCCGCTAGAGGCGCTGTACAAATCTTCATACATTTTTTTAACTACAGACGCTAGCGAGTATAGTATAAAATATATAGTATAGTAAAAACTCATGGTATAGCTACAGTATTTATAAATAGAAGCAAACAAGAAAATCTTTTCAGGTACTACTTCACGAAAATGTCCCTCGCTTTTGTCCCTGTAATACGTAAGGAAGTCTCGAATGTGTTTGCCGTGTCCAAATTAAAAGGCGCCGAAGCATTAGAATAGTAAAAACACACAAAATTTATGTTTTTTTTTATATAGGTACTTGTTGGTAGCTATTTTATGTAAAGAATTCAAATCGATAACCATTAAACAAGCAAAATACAGCTGTTTGTAACTTGACTCTTCCGGACATGGTTCGTCTTTAGTTAATACAGCTAGCAACGAAAATTGTCACAGCCTGTTTACAGTTTTACCTTTTGCAGTTCCATCAGCCTAGTCTTAGAGTCGCGAATGATGCGAGCACTTTTCCTGGTTTCGTTGTGAATCTCGCGGATTTGCCGCGCTACAGGGTCGTCATCTTGGCCCAACGGAGAGCCTTTAACACATAACACAGCAAGTCATTTATAACAGTGCCAGATTAAGCAAGCGCGGAGCCCGTAGCATAAGTAATTGTCACAAAAAGCCTGGGTGCACGGAAGAAGCCTTCCCGCGGTGCATCTTGGAAACAGCTAGGGCACGGTAAAGCCACGTATTCATTAGTAAACATTGTTGATAAACTGTTTATGACTAGCTTATAGATTGTTTATAAACTAGATGTTTCGTATTGCTCTCCACTCGTAGTAGGGAGCACGGCAACATGTATCGTAAACAATGTTTCATCACCTATGTTTATGAACTGACCGTTTCGTTGACTGTAAAAAAGAAACTTTTGGATGCCTAGGAATAATTTATGCCATAATAGCAATTGGAATTTTAGGGTTTATTGTTTGAGCTCATCATATATTTACAGTAGGAATAGATATTGACACTCGAGCTTACTTTACTTCAGCAACTATAATTATTGAACTGTTACAGAGATGATGAAACATTGTTTATGAACAGTTTATAATCAGTGTTTATTATCAAAATGTTTACTAATGAATACGTGGCTTAACGTAGTATCCTAGACTGGCTAATTCTTCCACCACAATGGTTCACTCAACGACTTAAATCAAAGTCACAACCAACATTCGATGGCTACAAAGAGTCTTTGTTATGATTACGTTTATTTGCTATCTATAGGTTACCATAATAGGTTTAAATATTCGGGGCCCCCTTACGCGCGGGGCCCGTACCAATTGCTACTTTTGCTACGTGGTTAATACGGCACTGATTTATAAATAATTCTACGTAAATACCAGTGTCGCCACTTTAGACATGAAACATTGCAAATGCAGTCAGTGCAAGTAGTACTTACAGGATCTTGATTTCTGAAAATAAAATAAAGTTTATTAGTCTTGTCAAAAGTAAGAGTAGGTACAAAGGTCCCTAAAACATTTCCTGTGCGAAAAACTAACGCGGTAACAGGAAAGTATATTGAACATTACATTGTAATCTGTGGTTTCAGAAGTGATATACTTGTACATACCTTTGGAGCATTTATGCAACACTTCCCAGCCTTCTCTTGTCTCCAAGCAGCTCTCTGTCCTGCCAGGTCTCTGTACCCCTGCATGTTCCTCGTGGACCGCTTCACATCCTTAGGAAGACTGGACGGCAGCATATCTCCCGAATTGTTAGGGCTGGTCACCTGGTCTCCGGTTTTGTTTAAGCAGACAGGTTCATCAGCGTACTCATTTTTTCTGGCAGACTGAAATTATATGTCTTAAAATGCTATGATTAATGTAAAATTAAGACGGTCAACCAGCAAGGTATACGATACCAAGTTCCCTTCTGAAGCTGAGACCACGTCGAGTTTGACGGAGTCCTGAGCATGCGTTTTCCTGCGCTGTCGATCCACCGGGATGTCCGGCGTGCTGGTGCTTTGCTCCAGAATGGTGTTTATTTGAAGTTGTTCTGGTCGAACTGTGCGCTGGCGTGGTTGATTTTTGATCGACTTTGACAAATGAAAATCGACAATAGTGAGCAAGTCTAGTATGCGCTTTATGCAATTAGTGGTTTTAAATAATACTTATAATACTTTCACCAAAAACAGTTACATTTGAAGGTAAAACCTTTGTAATAACTTACGAACAGGTGAATTTGCCTCATAGACTTACGGCCGGTTTCTGGAAACCCAAATCACGATTGATCCGAGTTTGACACATAGTAATTATTTGATTTTTTCGTTGATCATCGTTCGAGAAACCGGCCGTTACTGTAACAAAACTGTTGCCATGCCTGTCTAGTCTACATTTCCGTCAATTCAATGGAGATCATTGCCTTAGCAGCGGCACGAGCACTTATCATGAACAACAAAGCAAGTTCAGATACTCAAGGCCTACATAAAACTAATTAGACTATTACTAATATTAATTTGTTACCTTTTGTCGGCTGGTTATAGGAAAAGAGACAGTGACTATTTATAGAAATGATTGTTGCGTTGCCAACTAGATGGTATTTTTTATGATCGGTATGGCGTTTAAACTGCCTGATTCATTTGGTTCAGGAAGTTTTTATCTTAGACATGTAGATCGGCAAAAAATTATCTACAACTTAATGGATTCTGTTTGTTATGTGTATGTGTAACGTTTTTGCCTTAAATTTTTTTTCTATCTAGGTACGCGCCTTCTTTGTAAATATTATTAAGACTGCATCGCCTTAAAATCAAGTCAAATTGTCAATTCCATGAGTTAACTACATTGCTTATGACGATTATCACTGAATATAATTAAATGCGTTGTTGTAGTTGTTTTTATACAGCAATTAGCTTGTTACCCTTGACTTTGTCTGCTTGGAGTCCATTGACATTTAACAGCGTCAATATGAAATACTTTCAGTAATTACTACTAAAATTTAAGGATATAATATTATCTATTAACCGTGTCTCTTGATTTTAATTTTCGTTCTAGTCTCAGAAGTATTCAACCTATGAGTTAGAAGGTTAGGATTACAAATATTTTTTTATTTTATTTGTCTTGAATGTCCAGAAGATTAAGTTCTATAAACAGGCATTTTGCTACTCACTTTCATAATAAAATATTTCAAAAATCAGCTCTCATTTTATCAAAATTGTGCAACAAAACCCATTAAACGAATCAAAAACGTAGGACAGCTGTTGCGTGTCAAGTTTTGTAATGTCAATGTCTTCTATTTTCTTGTCATTGAACATTGTTTCAGATAACGAATAAAAACTTTTTTTTCAGTTTGCCTATTTTGTATAGTACAACATAATACGTATAAACATTCTTGGAATTCAATGTGCAACCGACTTGCTGAAGTCGTGACTGAGTTCTTATGATGTACAATTTAGTAGTTTCAGGTGCTGAAAGCATCATACAGGCTTCACGCTTTAGTAAATGTATTGACAGAGATATTGCGTAAAACATAGATAAATGGCCATTTTACACAACATCACCATCATCAACCATCTAGTCCTGAACTAAGCAAAATGCTAAAAAATAACATCTTGTTTTTAAAGTTGGTTCACAATTAATCGTTTAAGTAGATGTAGATAATTACGACACCAAACCAAAGACACACACTTACAAGCCCAAACAATCGTATAACAATTTGCTGAGTTATAAAGTTATCATAGTTATCACTCAGGTTTTCTTCGCAAATGTAGCATCACCTGTATCTCCATGTCGTAGAGGTTATATTGGTTCGAAATTTATTTATAGCACGGTAAACTAAAGTTGTTTGGGTTTATGAGACAGATAATGCTGTTAACACAATTAGGGCAGTTGTTGGGTTTCCAAGAGTGTTGTCGGAGCTCCAGTGTTGAAGGTACTCCGCGACGGCATCCACCATGAACAAGTCCAACCAGCCTGGTGAGTTCCGAATACTCATAGCGTAGGGCTATATTTCACCGGGACACCATGGCGGCGCAACCAGTCGCCGCTACCAACAAAATGTACGTTTGGTTGCTCGACCAAACGGACACTAGGTGAGTAACTCTCTATGTATACATTTTGTTGGTGGCGGCGACTGGTTGCGCCGCCATGGCGTCCCGGTGAAATATAGCCCTTAGAGTCAGGGACGGATGAGCAATGAGAAATACATCGATAACATACAAGGCGAAAGTGTGAAGTTAGATAATTTGGTACTGAAGTGGTAATTAGTGTTCAGCCTTTTCGCCTCTTTTCTTTCTCACCCTGCAAAATGCAGAACTTTATTGTAGTTCTCATACAAGTTGTCCGAGCGATTTCATCAAAAATGTGCCAGAAAGAATGTCCAATGTACGCCAGAAAGAATGTCTAATGTGTGCCAGAAATAATGTTTTTTCTAGCCTTCTACAGTAAAAATGGTAATAAGGTTGTTGGAATAAAGACGCTCTTTGTGTTGTCATTCAAACACAGGCTTAGGTATCTTGTGGCGCACACAATGATAATAGTCACATGATAGATACATGCCTGCAGTAGTGTCGCTCTGCACCAAATAATTACTGAAGCATATCTAGGATTAAGTACAGATTTTTTGAGTTCGAATTACACTGGGTCGGTTTACCAGCAATCTAAACTCGTTTTATGTTTAGCGTACAATGCAACTATACACGATACACTGTAACTGTTAATGTAAATCGACTAAATCGTTCCTCTTACTTATTTCTACTAAGAAAACCACACATAGCCGCAGAAAACATATTATTTAACTAAATAAGTATAATTGACTAAGTCATCGCATGAGTTGCCTCGTTTCTTAGCCGAATAAGGACTCTAATGAGGCATATTATATATGATTTTTCAGCGGACCACAGTGCCCATAGCATGACTTTTATTAATTTAGTTTTATTCAATAACTCGAACATATAAAGAAAATTATTTATCTCTTTTCAAAATGTACAAGTTGTTTTGTCTTACTTTTCGAAAATCTGAGACAAGACTAAGGGCTCTGCACATATAATTTACGTGTACCTAAACTCCACGTATACCGTTACATCTTCAAGGAAATATTTGTGGTTTCTACGATCACGTTTTGATAGCTTTGATTATGCTCGCTCTCAGGTTATAGCAAGTTTTATAGAACCAGCATCTAAAATGTTGCACGATGTAGTAGCCACGAGGACGAAGTTGGAAAATAACGTTGAACATTAATCATTCTGACAATCATTTTAATAATGTATTTAAAGGTTTCTTTCATCTAGAAAGAGTTGTGATGCGTCGTCCTGCTCATCATTGGGCTGGTATCTTGAGCGTTACTACCTACTATATTTTTGTGTTTGATCAGGTTTCCTCCGCTATAAGATGGTTGATGTTTCTTGTAAACTGACGACAGTGGCGTGGGCAAAGGAAAATGGTTTTTAGTTTCAACGATATTGCTTGAATTTACAATCCGAATACCTATTTAAACTATTAAACATGTCTTGATACTTAGCAGTTCTGATAATATACTGATTATTATCTTTGCAGCTCGCTTTTCCAACAATTTGTAGCTATTTATTTTATGTCGAATATACTGGCGTCATTGCTTATATAATCAAAGTAGTTTTCAAAATTGTGAGTCAGGGAAGTACACTTTGTGTTTTGTAAGTGATTGGTCAGTTGCAATGGCTTGATCATCACCACCTTGATATTAAATGTAAAACAAATTAGCTGGAAAAGAGAGCAGAAGCTAGGTCATGGCGTCGCTAAATATAGTCTTGAATATTAAGAGAATAACATCACGGCATCATCTTTTAGATAAAACCAGTAAGTGTGTCGAGGCTCTATTGGATGTTCGCTTATCGCGAGCTCATGGTGGTCCTCAAGGTCTATGTCAGAATCGATATTATATTAAATCAAAAGTTTTGCAAGCATGCATTTGAATAATCTGCATACATTACGGTTTATTTGATAAAATGACTTATTATTAATTAGGTAGATAGGCGTCTTTATCACGGTAAGTTTATGTTATATTTTTTCAGTTTTTCTACCCAGCTATAAAACTCTAAGCGATAAATCACGTGACTAAAAAGTGCAGGCTTTGCAGGCTAGTGACAATCATTGTAGTCATGTTTTAGACCCTAAAAGGTTGACAGTCATCGGCATGACATAAGAAGCATTATTTCAATTTCTAGAGTCGTATCCGGGTATATTATATGAAGATTAACAAGTTACTGAGTTTAGGCTCTTTTTAAAGTGTTAATGTTAATATTTCTGTGCGATCATTTACATGTTTTACAACACAACTAAAACGTGTTTTCTAAAACAAAAACACGTCTGTCACAAAAACATAATTTCTTTGTGAAGTATTCATAATTTGAATGCCGTCCACGTGAGGTGGTTATGTAGTGAGACAGATCTTTCAACAATACATTTTAAATACAAAGTTGTACGTTATTATAGACTCCGGTTGTCATGGGAATGTAGGTAACTATATCATGAAATCAGAGCTAATACCAACTGACAAGGATTTGTAGGATGTCAAGTGCTGTGACGCCTCACCTGTCTGTGATTGGGGCCACACTATCAGTAAACAAGCAAAAAATGTGACATTTTGATTGACATCAAAATAACGTGTGTGTAATGCGACGTAAAGTCACGTGATCGACATCAAAGTCTAGGATTATAGATAATATTTCGATGCACGCGACTATTATAATATAAATTAATCCGACACGAACAAAGCAGATTCATTAATATAATATTATCATCATCGCCGAGTAGGTGTGCGATATATGTAGGTACAATGAATTAGGTCTTTAGATTCAACAGTGTGTTTAATTTGATGTTGATTAGCACCACTCTGGTGAAACCAGTGCGGGCTGCGGGTTCACACCACAATGACGGTAAATCAAGCCGTCATCACGGCGTCCCAATTACTGTTTTTATCTTTTTATTTAAATAAAAAGATAACCGGTCTGCGGATTCGGAACTTGTGCACGTTCAGACTAGGATAACGTGTGGCCTAATTCGTTTAGTCATTTAGATGTTACTCACTACTCACTTTATTGTTATAGATAAGAAAACTAGTTATTTTGAAAGATAAACAAAAGAATCCATTAACGGAAAAATCCGATGACCCTACTCAACTATTAGGACCTGGTAACCACATGGTCAAGCGTGTGGTCAAGCGTATATACGATCAACTATTTATTTTTATAATTAACATAAAATATTGAATTCAATTGTATATACCATTTAATTATATGTCACTAGCTGACCCGTACCCACTTCGTTGGGCATAATTGAAGTTTTAGTAAGGATCCCTATTTTTTTTGAAAATATAATATAGCCTATGACACTCAGCAATAATGTGGCTATCTATTGGTGAAAGAATTTTTAAAATCGGTTCAGTAGATCCCGAGATTACCCCTTACAATTGAACAAATATACAAACTTTACCTCTTTATAATATTAGTATAGAAGTATAGATTATCTAAAGATTTTTGTGATTCGAATATCTAAAAGAGAATTAGGTTATGTAATATTTATTCATCTAAGTATCTATCTAATCTATTTATTAATCTAGTTACCAATTGGTTCTAATACGTGTAAACCGTTTCTAAAATCTATAAATAGTTTTTATTACTAGTTTTATAACCTCAGCTAAGTATAATTAACTTAATAAAAAGTGTGAGTGCTTTCAATTGTATTGAGATGATTACACATTGTTCGAGTTCCCTTCCCTCCTCCACGCTGACACTTAGTTGTCACCTGCTAAGTATCTTCGTATAAACGAGAACTGTACACGTATTTTTTTTCTCACTGTTGTTTTTCCCTAAGCAGAAATAAGTTTAAAAGTAGCGAGCACTCCAAGAGAGGAGACACACGAAGTCATTTCGTTATAATATAAGAACTTGGAAATTCTGCATTTATTTTTGTCTATTTATACTTTACTTTATTATTTAGTGTTTGAAGTTCGGAATAATGTGGCAAAGATGGGTGATCTTGCTGCTAGCTACTGGTAAGTGTTGCTTCATTATGTTGATTAATTTGTAAATTATTCAAAATTTTGAAATAATAAAAAGGTTAATCAAAAACTTTAAATAAATCAATGGGCAGAACATCATATTATATTATTTATATATTTTTTTGGATGTGATAAACATTTTAATTGGTTACATAGGAAGATATAATCACTATGTGTGTCAAGAAAAAAATATGAATAAAGATTTCTTGAAAGAAATAACGACGTAATATTCAAAATAATCGGATTCAAGATGTTTTTTTTATTATCTTTTTCTGTTAATATTTTTATTGAATAGCGAGCAGGAAATAAAAAAAAATGCATGAATATAAAATTTAAATAACAAGAACTCATATCATAATTATGCACACTAAAACCTAATGGCATTTTTCAAAATTTTGTATTTCCTGTACGAATAAATGATTATTTCTTAACACATTGATATACTTATACAAAAGTATAGTTACGTAAATAGTGCGTTTTTCGTGAAACAAGAGAATCAAGTTAATATCTTATATTTAGTCTTCTTCTAAAGAAGAAGACTAAATATAGAGTTCTGTATTCTATATAGCTAGGAAAAACTCTTTGTAAATAGCCCAAGGTTTATAAACAATTTTATAATAATCGGTAATAAGGACGATCGGTCACACCACGCCCCTAAATCAATAGATTTCATTGAAACAGCAGAACAATGGTTTCCTTCATTATCAACTACTAGTTTAGAAATTTATGTTTAACTAGAGCATTTTTTCCTCTTCTAGGTAACGTGTAATTGTTGTTTCTTGAAACAATTTTATAAGATTCAACTTTTTATTTCAATCCATCTTTTTCTCTTTTTTTGCGGAATACGATACACGTTCTCACACTCACTAGAACTATAAGAGTAAAAAGCTTGGTCTGTATAAGTTGGTCCAATTTTTTTTTTTATTTAATAAGAAACACAAAAATCACTTTAAAGCTTCTTAAAACTAGTTCGAATGTAAACCAGTTACATACGGTTTTTTATTTTATTTAACATGTTCTCTAAAAAAATAACTTGTTTACGTTTTTATTACGTTCGCTATACTAATGTATTTTTTAGCAGTTCTATGTTGATGATGATAATGGTTATTTTTCCTTATACCTTGACCTATAAAGTGTGTTCATTTTAAGAGTTTATTCATACTTTATTGTACACTAGGTGAGACAAACAAATTAATAGAGAAATATATACAAAGGCGTTTAATAATTATTTAAACAGGTCGATTAATCCCGTTATCAGTAGGTACATAATGCGTCAATGTTAGTTATCGAGTACATATTTGAAACTCGAAGACAAAGTGTATGAGAATTCATTAAAAACCTTTTGGAATTGAATACATTACATATTTACGAGTATCTATAGGTATTAGAACAGTTTACACTTTAAATGCAACCTCAAGTGATTGATATGATTTTACAAAAAAAAAATTGACGAAAAAACAATTATTATTAAAGATATGCTATGCTGCGTCTAATGAGATAAGAAATAAAATCTGGTTATACAAAATCAGAACATAATAATATATAGATAAATCACAGCATCAATTATAAAAATAATAGGTTTTTATTTTGGTGAAGTAAATATAATGGTTATCATCGTATACTGAACGAAATAATGTATTATTAATCGTATGCATAGCTCCCCAGACCCCTATTGACAATATTTTAGTAAATAAATTAAATGAATTATTAGTTGTACATAACTCACGATCCTGGCTCCTAAACGTGACTTTATTCGTGACACAATCACGTAAACCATAAAATAGTATATAAATCTGTCTCAGCACGAATAAACGGACTTATATTCAATACCTAGCATTGCAAGCTCTTATCTAACTAATAAAATCCGCCAAGTGCGAGTCGGACTCCCGCACTATCGGAAAATGTACACCTAAGAGCGTATGATTTAAAAATACAGTTAAAATGAATTGAAATAAGGTTCAAAATAGCATGCGATCCGCCGCGGGGTTTGCGACAACTGCGGCGACATTAAAAAAAAATGATATCTTGTAAACTAAAAATATTTTTGAAAAACAGCCAAAACTTCACTTCAAAAAACTTATATACATTTCTACCTAATAATATACGCTGCCAGCGTAGAATTAAAATCCATCCAAACGATCATCAACGCCACAAACGAGGGAAAAGAAGTTGCCAAGTTCTATTCGAACTTGGTTTGAAGTTATTATCGTGTACAAATTGACACGCAAGAAGAAGAAGAAGCGTAGAATTTAAGCTAATTATGGTTAACTTTAGCTTTTATCAATTTACGCGGATGCCATTAAAAAAAATGATAAACTTCAGCTGTCTTTGGCCAATGCAAAGCCATTACATAAAGGAAGAAAGATTTATTTGTTTCCTTACACGGCAAGTCTACAGCCATGTATCTACCCGGAAGTTAGCTCCAAATAACTTAAATTCTGCCTCATAGTATAGTGCTAATGTCCAGTAATTGCACTTATTTACCAGGAATCTAATATTGCTTAGAAATTATTAATCAAAAGTTGCCTTTAATAATTGTTGTTAGTTTTTTTGTGATCGTTGACTTCTGAACTTATTGACAGTGAATTTAGTTTGACAAAATTACTTCATTGTTTTTCTTTATTTCATTTAATTACTTAATCTAATCACAGGAGAGTAATACAGAAGTGTTTATCGACTCGACATTCTAAAAAAGAATTATATTAGTAGCAGAAAAAAATATATATACCCTCCGTTTTTTTTTTCGTTGGTTAAAAATGTTTAAAAATTGTTATAAAAAGCGCAGTTTTTCAAATGTCCGGAAAACGTTCCAACTTTCAAGTGCTCAAGTCACGCGCTCGCATGACGTCACTCATGCGATATTACTCGCGGTACTATTCATACAGCGCGCAGCGTTTTAAAAGTAATTTTATCTTATGTTTTTTATTTACAAACAAACTAGTCTCAAATTGTTATAGTAAAGTGGATAGTTTTTGGTGGTGCGTAGTGTAAACATCAAATCCACGTGGCCTCGTACAAGTAACGTATTTATTTATTAAATGTAACGTTGTTTAACAAAAACCACAGGCGAGATGTGTCTCACGCGGCCTAGACCGCAGACAAGGACGCAGGTTCGACACTCGCTAATTTATTCTTGGTGGTTCAGTTCAAGTTACACACGCAAGCGATACTTTAGTAGCACAGCTTTTCACAGAAGATATGCGTGTCTCACATGCATTTCAGTCAATGTATTTTGGCCAAGTAGGTATTCTCATTGTATAAAACCCATATATATATACCCATATATATCGCTCACAGTTTCCAGAACCGTAGAAATTAACTTTGACAATCAAGTCTACAAACAATCAAATCTTTCCTCTTTATAATATTAGTTTAGAAAACAAACAAAGGGCCTAGTAAGAGTTTTAACACACGGGGTTTTTTGGTTGACGCAAAAATATTCAGATACGAAAAAGACAATCTTAAGGCATTTTGTGTTTAAAATATTAGATAATAATAGCTTTCGTGATCAGAACTCACAGCCACGAGACAAATTAACAACGGTACCTAATAATATCAACAATTTACAATTAGCTATTTATAATATCTTCTACATTCCCTAGATTTTATAAATTTACACAAACAGTAAACACTATTAAATATTGCCAGTAACATAATAGTTATATTATGTACAACAAAAATCACGAAGTGGCTATATAACAAAACAAACGAGTAGAGTTTTATATTCAAGGATAACACATTATTTTTTATATTTATAAATATTTTGATTTTATACTAAAAAGGTACGAATACTCTATATTAGATATTGAAATGATTTATTATTATTTATAAAAACTGTTGTAAATACGTTTCATATGTTCTCAAGGACGTCTATTTTGGGTTTGACACACAGACCTATTGCGTCGCATTCCAATATCATGACGTATTCATATTTCAACTATTTTATATTACTTTGATGTTTTAAGCAGTCTGTAGCTCTACCATGAGTTTTTACTATATTATAATATATTATACTCGCTAGCGTCTGTAGTTAAAAAAATGTATGAAGATTTGTACAGCGCCTCTAGCGGATAGTTGGGTACTAAAATTCGTAATATGTACTAATATTGACGTAACTACTGTTGTAAAGTCAGGCGATTTTACTATGGCAACTCATGGTAGGGCTACTGCTCTTGGATCAGAAATGACCAAACTGCGCCATAAATTCCTGTTATCTCACATCAAGCCGTATAGAAATAAGTCTCCTCGGAATTCTAGTGAGCGAAATCGCGGGCGAATGCAAGGCGTTGGCGACGTCAAAAATATACATTTTGGCGGCATTATGTTCGCCAAGGATTTGAAAAATCGAACAGTTAATGTAGGTATCTTTGGCTTTTCTGGCTAGGCGCCTCCTACAGTTATATTAGAAGTAAGCACTGCTCGCGAGCGCCTAGTCCCGCGCAGTCGCCACGGCACGCCACTACTATTTATTGATATTATTATTTCATCTTTCCATCAATAAGGATGAAGGAATTGAATGGTAAGTTTAGATATATTGCGAATATTTTTGTTTTGTTCTTGAGTGATGTCATTATACACATTTTGCTGAGGTGATTCGTGTGAGCGGTCATTAACGTGTGCATTTTAAATGTTTGAAGCTTAATAAAATTGAAAGTCACTTCGAGCGACAATGTTTATCTAATTGAAATTATAACTTGCCTATCCAAAATATTTTCCCATTTGTCACTGTTGTGCCGCGACGGAGCGCTTTTTGTCTATAAACATAACATTGTCTATGATTTAAACTCCGACGAAAATCTGCGACTTGAAGCTTTTGTCAAAGTCAAACTTACAAATAAAACAACATTTTTGTATCAATGTTTCGTCTTGTACAAACTAGTACAAATACTATACAAGAAATAAGTAAGTATATTTTTTTTTAATCTGTAGATCATAATGTACTTACCTATTGATATAAGTAGGTACATTATGTATAAATTAAATTTCTATGAACACTCTGCTCGAAGATCTCCCACGGCCGGTGAAATTTGAATTCGGAACGTAAACATTCGTAATAATAACCTGCTCTAACAAGCAGTAGGTAAGTCCATGGATGCTCACATAAAAAATGGTCTAAATACTAATTGTAGGTAATTAGGGGCCACATTAGCGGGCTACGGCGAATATTCGTGTTAACGCGATGTATGTGGCCGGGTACATCGTGTCATCGCGTAGTATTTAGACAAGAAGATCGCCTATAGGTACCCGAACACGATGTTTTTGTCGCGCCAACACGATACGAATATTCGCCCGCTAATGTAGCCGAAGCATATGAAAAATAATATAAGGACCAACAGTTTATCGATGTGGGGTACACTTACCTCTTACAAATTAGTATGAAGATACAACATACTTTGACAAGGATTGACGTAAAGAACGTGTATTTGGTTTATTATTTATTTATTTGCTCCTCGGAGCAGGCTATAGTTTAGAACCATACCGCTTAGTCTTACGTTATCTTCAAAACCCAATTAATTTTCAGAAAACTTTTTTATGCTAATCCACCATTTTTCACATGTATTTATTTGGTCAGAGACAAAATATTTTTTTTTTAATAAAAATAATAAGTAAGTAAGTATAAAAAAAGACCTACATGAACAGTTTGAGTTTTTTGACTCGAACAAAAGGTGGAGAGTAGAATGTTATACTCGGGGTTAAAGTTATTTCAGTCGACTACTAACTTCCCGATCTGCAATGTCACTACTATTCTCGTTTTTTATTATTTGTTCTTGGTAGCGCGTGCTGTCTTTTTTATTTAGATATACTTACACGGCACAGGATGGTTTTTAGAGAAGGGTGGTGTGGTGATCAACGGCGGATCCAGGGGGGGGATCATGGGGTCATGACCCCCCCTGAGCTGGTTCCAGGATTTAGGTGGACCACTAATTGAACATAATTATTTTATTTATATATTTTGTTCATACAGAATTAATGTAACTACATATGTAATAACTTTGTATAATGGCAAACGTTTGGGAATTACATTATCTAAATTAAATTATAAGTTCTTGACTTGATCACGACTATGTGACCCCCCCCCTGGCGCCAAAGCTGGATCCGCCCTTGGTGGTGATGGCCAAGTCCGAAACCATCCTTCTCTTTCTAGTTAGTTAATGTCGTGAAAGCAGTCATGAATTTGCTATTTATTTAAATATGTTACTTTGCCAACAATGATCCCTATCATCAACAAGTCTTACTACAAGTACTATAAGGTAGATACTTACTATCAATTACTGTTTAGACGAAAATTCCCAGTAGCTCTACAAGTAAGATTACTTAGTAAGATCACTGGTCAATAATAAGGGATATTTTTTTCAAATCTTTCAAATCGATTTTCATTGATTTGTTTTTTTTTTATATAGATAGGTACTTAACTAAATATCCAGTTATATTTTTTTTTATTAATCGAGGTCAATAATATTTTTTTATTGATAGTTACACCTTTTCCTAACATTTCTCTTAACTGTCGTGGTTCGGACTTGGACTCGGACTGGTAAATAATTAAGGTGTGACAATTCTAAGAGCTTTGTAAAACATGTAAAGATAATAAATGGAAGTGAATTAATTCGATTAAGAAGTTGTAAATATCCAAAATGTTTAAATAATTTTAATTTTTTTTTTTGGACGCGGGTAGGCGTTTCACCTGTCAACATACTTTACGTTTTTGCTCCCTTATTTTATTCAATTTTAATAGTAAATCCCTGTTAAAACAGTTAAATAATAACAATAACACATAGAGAATTAATTTCTCTTTGTAGTAAAAGAGTTTGTTTTTGCTTATGTGTTTTATGTGTGCATAGCTGTGAACACATTCCTGCTGGCATAACCCCAAATTAGTGAGATGGCTCAAGTGCAAGAATTATTGGATACACAACGCAGCATGGAGGCCTCCCTGACGTCACGCATGGACATGTATGAGAAATCACTGAAGACTGCTACCAGCGAGGTATATAAGCCTGATTTGGTTGAATTATCCCAAGACTTTAACAACTTCAAGTCTATGGCCTGGTCTTTGTTGAGAGCAATGCGCTCCCAAATCCAAGCCTTGCTACTTCAAGTGGATGAAATAGATACTTACAACCGGAGGAATGCTTTACTATTCAGCGGTGTTCCAGAGTCTGACGGTGAGGATTGCGCTTTGGTCATACTCAACACTGTAAACACTGTCATGAACCTGGATGATATTGACTTGAAAACTATTCAGCTTTGTCATCGCTTAGGCGCTAAGAAGCCTACTGGATGCCGTCCAATCCTAGTACGTTTCACTAATATTCAAATCCGCAATCATATCTGGAGGGAAAAGAAGAGGCTTAAATCATCTCCTACGGTGATCAGTGAATTTCTGACTAAGCCCAGACAAGCAGTTTTCTCTGCCGCTCGTCTGCATTTTGGTATCAGAGGTTGCTGGACTCGGGATGGCTCAGTGTTTGTGAAGCTCCCCAATAATGACCGCATGCGTATTGCGTCAATAGAGGGGCTAGACGCTTTGAAAAACAAATATCCAGCCGTACAGTCGAGCTCAACTCCCAACTCGTCTACGCAAGCACCCTCGCAGCCGCAGCCCGGAACATCGGCGTCGACGGCCGCTGCGGCCTCCGGACGCTTCCCGCCGCCTCCACCAGCGACTCGTAGCAAGACTGCTGCCTCAGCCACAGCCACAGCTGTGGCTTCAGGCCGCAGGGCCAACAAGTAGCAAGCGGACAGCGGTACCAAGCGGCTAATTCCACCCATATTATGGTTAAACGAACGCATGATCATCACTGCTCCAATGTTACGTCGATGATATGAGAAGCTTTTTCAACGAAATGTAAATCAACCCGCTTCTATCACATCTTTTGTTTTTCGCTGACATTCATTCACTATTTGATAATTTTGATAATATGTTCCATCACCCGTTCTATTTTCCCAGCATTTGAAGCATTGTTTGTTTGTTTATTTGATTACTGTCACTGTCAGTTTGAATGTTAATTAAACGTCTATAATGTCAGACAACTGTCAAAACTATTCACGAGTCTAATGTAAACAATGTACACAACACAATAATGTTCTCAAAGCTAAATATGTATTACAAAGTCAGCTAAAATAATACTAAACTTAGATCGTAGATACTTAATAGTTTTAGGCTCTTTTTATATCATGTCATGCCGCTTCCTCATATTATTCTTGTTTATTTCCTAGGTAATAATTTCAGTTGCCAGCAGGATGTGCAAAAATATGTTGTTGTAAGTGTACACTTTTAGGTATACTTAACAAATAGCAATAGCAGCTATTATACATAAAGTAAATTTTATAGATTATAGGGATCTACTATTTTTAATTTATACACTTTTTCTTTTAACATTTAAAGATTTTAGAGATATATATTAGTTTAAACCCTGATTTTATTTTAGGAATACATTTATATTCTTTTATATTATATATTATATTGGTTTAGCAAGGTTTGGATAATCTTTGTATACCAGGATTATTCTGCCTTTTATAGGTACATTATCATATAATTTTACAAGTATATAAATATTCTTTATTCATATAGTTTAGGTAAGCACTTCAATTTAGAAGGTATTTTATATAAAATTCGTATCTATTGTAACAATGACTAGTAGTAATGATGACTCTTTTTTAACAGCTGAATCCATATCTGAAACTTCTTTTGAGAGTGTGAGCGATGATGCACTTACACTGGGGGAGTCCTTGAAAATTGCTTTTGCTGATTGCTCAAAGTCGCTCAAGATATGCCATATAAACGCACAAAGCATACCAGCACACCTGTCTGACCTATTGGAAGCTTTTAGCTCTGGCTGTGTTGATGCGATCCTGGTATCTGAAAGTTTTCTCAAACCCTCTCTCCCATCTACTTTTTTCCCTCTCCCTGGATATGTACTTGTACGTAATGATCGCACAGGAATGGGCTGTGGCGGGGTGGCGATATATATTAAAAGTGATTATCCATTTAAAATCGTAAACCAATCACCCTCTCTCTACAGCGCATCTCCTGAGTATTTGTTTCTCGAGGTTGACATTGGTGTCAAAGTATTGCTGGGTGTAGTTTACTGTCCTCCAACTATAGATTACTTCACTAAGTTGGAGACAGTTCTGGAAGACTTAACAGCTGACTACACTCACACCATTATATTAGGGGATATCAACACTTGTCTTCTCAAAGCTGATTCAAGATCAAAAAAACTTATCTCTATTATTGAATCTGTCAACCTTAACATAATTAATTCTCTCCCCACTCATCATTCTTCTACCTCCGATACACTCCTCGACCTCATCATAACTTCTCAGACTGACCGTGTACTTGTACACGGCCAACTTAATGCTCCTGCGTTTTCTCACCATGACCTTATTTTCTTAGCCTATAAAATTCGACCACCCAAATGCAAACCAGTTACGATCAAATTACGCAATTTCAACCGCATAGATGTTAATAAACTTAATGTCGCTACCTCTAACGTGAACTGGACGGTAGCTGAGGAGATGGTTACAGTAGGGGAGAAAGTTTCTTTCCTTAATTCCAACATTATTGAACTTTTCAATCAACATGCGCCTATTCACCAGATCAAAATCAAACGCCCATCCTCGCCTTGGATCAACGACGCTATACGCAAGGCTATGGCTAGAAGAGATCATGCGTTTCGGAAATATAAGCTTCTCAGGTCGGATGACCACTGGGCATCTTATAAATGGCTGCGAAACCGATGCAACCTATTGGTCCGTAATGCTAAAAAGCGCTATATTGCCGAACAAATAGAACTCGCTACGCCCGCTGGTATTTGGAGATTCCTCAGGTCACTTGGGATTGGCAAGCAATGTGTTGATTCTCAACTCACTATAGATCTGAACGCCTTGAATGTTCACTTCACTACTAGATGTAAGCTTGCTCCATCTGCTAAAACTGATGCTATTTATGAGTTATCTTGCCTTCCTATAGCTAATACTCAACCTTTCTCTTTTACCGCTGTCAGTGAAGACAGAATTAAAAAAATTTTGCTGTCGTTCAGATCTAATGCTATAGGCAGTGACAATATCGGACGTATCATGATTTCTTTTATCATTCAACAAATTCTCCCCACTGTCACCCACATCATCAATTTTTCTCTTTCCTCTTCGCAGTTTCCCGACCAATGGTGTATGGCCCATGTAATCCCACTCCCCAAAATTTCCAATCCTACTGCCCTTAATCAATTTCGCCCCATCTCTATACTTCCATTTTTCTCTAAAGTAGTTGAATCAGTCGTGCATAGTCAAACTACTCAGTTTCTTTCAGACAATCATCTTTTTAATCAGTTTCAATCAGGCTTCAGAAAGGGACACAGTACTACCTCAGCCCTTGTAAATGTCACAGAAGATATTCGGGCTAATATGCAAGACTCAAAGATAACTGTTTTAGTGTTAATTGATTTCAGTAGTGCTTTTGATGCCGTAGATCATGATCTTTTGCTAGCTCTTCTCCCTCGTCTTAATTTTGCACCTTCAGTTGTAACTTGGTTCTCTTCTTATTTAAAAAATCGTCGTCAGAGAGTGCGTAATGGTGATGCCTTCTCTGAATGGCGTGATATTGAGGCAGGTGTACCACAAGGAGGAATATTATCTCCTTTGCTCTTTTCCCTCTTCATTAATGTTCTTTCTCTAAATCTCCGCAGCCAATATCACATGTACGCCGATGACCTTCAACTCTATTACCCCGCTTCTGTAGATAACCTAGCCAGTGCCATTGATGTCCTTAATGACGACCTCTCTCGTTTGCTCGCATGGTCAACTCGATTTGGCATTAAAGTCAATCCAAATAAATGTCAAGCCATCATGATAGGCAGTTCTCGTCAGCTTTGTAGAGTAAGTCTCTCTAGTGTCCATAATCTCTATTACGATAGCTCTTTAATACCCTTCTCATCCACAGTCAAAAACCTTGGAATCTTATTTGACAATAACCTAAACTGGTCACCTCATGTGAAAGAGATATCTAGAAAGTTCTATGCCACTCTACATTCTATTTTACGCCTTAAAAACTTCCTACCTATTTCTTCAAAAATATCTCTTGTCAATTCGCTGCTGATCCCAATCATCGACTATGCCGACGTTGCCTTTTTGAATTTGACGGAGGAACATCTTAATAAGCTCGACCGTCTCCTCAACACCTGTATTCGCTTCATTTATAACCTGCGGAAATACGACCACGTCAGTGAGTTTCGTGCCAAACTTAAATGGCTCCCGATTCGCGAACGCAGAAACCTTAGAACTTTGTGTCTTCTTTTTTCTGTCTTGAGGGATCCGCTCTCACCGTGTTACTTAAGGGATCGTTTTAAGTTTCTGACAGAGGCCCATAGTCGATCTCTAAGGTCAGATGACAATCTCTGTTTGTTTACCCCGTCCCATCACACCTCTGTCCTATCCAATTCCTTCTCTGTCGTGGCGGTAAGGCTCTGGAATGATCTGCCGCTGAATATCAAACAAACGGACTCCAGAGAGTCCTTCAAAAGATTGGTTCGTGAGCACTTCCTAAAGAAGTTATATTAAGTTCCCTTTTCCTTAACATTCTGGATTATGATACGGATTTATATTTATGTTTATATATTTATATGGGTAAATGAATGTAGGTATATCATTATGTATTAGGTATGTCATTTATATTTATGTATATATTTGTTAGGTATTTATTTAACAGATAGAATATTAGTTTAATATGTAAAATATTTTGTGTAATTTATTTATTTTTATGTATTCTTAGGTATTTTATTTTGATTGTAGTAGGATTAGGTATTATATTTAGGTAAGTACATCTTGGTTTTTTTCTATAAAACACGCCTCACCATCTTTCTGCACATCCAGGAAGACTGGCAGACAATGCTCTTAGCATTAAGTCCTCCTAGCACTAAGCTTTGTGTGAAATTTTAAAATAAATAAATAATAAATTTTAAGGTTCTACAAAATATTGTCAATGCTAAGCCGGCGGTGTTGCGTTTTGACAGGCCTCACAGCTCAGTTGGTAGTAGCTGCGCCTTCCATGCTTTGCGTCGTGGGTTCGATCTCCACCGAGAGCAATCGTTTGTGTGACGAGCACTAGTGTTTGTTTAGAGTCTGGGTGTTATGTGTTCTATGTAGACCAAAAAAAATATTTTATCAGTTAAGCAGTTATGTTCCCATAATACGAGCTTTGCTTAGTTTGGTACTAGGGCGTGATAGGTATGTGAATAATTGGCTTTTTTATAGTTTCTGCCTCAAGCTAATTACACTAAACAGTTTAGTTCGTTGTTTACCTCTCATCCTCAGCACATGTAACTAACCTCGCTAAAATATATATATTATTCTGACGCTGGCCGCCATTAGTCGGACTCACCTTGAACGTGTCATAGAAACTTCCAAATACGGTATAATTATGCCCAAGTGAGTTATTTAGGGACCTACGTTTTCCGGGCGTTCACAAGGAAGATGTCGTGAAGTACCTACATACTTGATACAATTAGTATTTATACCATTTTTTATGTGAGCATCCATGGACTTACCTACTGCTTGTTAGAGCAGGTTATGTCAGACTTAAACTGACTAAAACCTCACGGTCCGTCGAGCACTTATGCCATGGGACACGAGTGCGCGTTTGCATTCTACGACGAACCAGTATTTTTACCTAGGCTGTAACAATTTGATTATATCTTGTGGTGTGTTATTAATTAATGTATTATAATGTACATTTTGAGTTAAATATTCATATTCAAAGTTAAAATGCGGTCATGTGGTTTGGTTATTTAGAAGCCAGTAGGTTTTTTCTTTAGGCTTTGAATATCCAATTCTTACAGCAGTACAAGCAGTGACCTAAATTGTAGTCAAAATCGAAACCCTTATAAAAGGTACTTACCTTTTTTTACTGTTCAATAATGTAACCGACAATCGACGCAGTGTATTAAATAGCCGATCGTCTTGAGTTACTGCCTCCGAGGCCTTAGTTTGATTTTAGTTGTGACCCTCCAATTGGTACCAACCAGCGACCTAAGAGCATCATGTTTTGTTCCAGGGTATGCTCTGACGGAAGATCAGATTGGCAGGAGGCGCGCTATTCCCGTGCTTTATGTCACGGGCTCCAACTATGAAGTCGGCTTCGATGTGGTAAGTGTACCAGTATTTTAAGTAAGGGCTTGATCGTGATTGCTATATCATGATCAAGCATTTGCAATTTCGTTGGGATGTTGGTAGTAGCACTGTAATATTGTTACTTTTTTGACCTAAAAGTCCCACATATTTGGCCTAGGAGTATTATTTTTAACTGAGGGCTTAGTCCGAAGTTGCATTTTAAAACTCCCTACTCTCGAGCCGACAGTCGTCTCTCGGATGTCCTTATATTTTTGTATGGATAACCGAGAGACGACTCTCGGCTCGAGAGTAGGGCGTTTTAAAATGCAACCTCGTTATAGGTAGCGTTAATATATAGCGCGTTATATAGGTATTATATTATATAGGTACCTACGAACCATGGAAATAGGCCGTCACGGCCCTAACGGAATGATCAATGAATTATCTAATAAGTACAAATACTTATTATCAGATAACATTGTTTCAGCACGTGAATAATTGATCAGCATAAAGTAAACCGAGATAAATAGGGCACTATTAAAAGCATCATGGAGATGAACGAGACACATGAACCATCTAAACACATAATGTCACAAAATTAAAAAAAATAAAAATTCTGAAAAAAAACTTTTTTTTATCAACCTACTCTGTATCACAGCTGGGCAAAGTACTCTTAAAAAAACTTATAGCGTTATATAATTAGCATAATAACTTTTCCGGGATCATTATACGTTTCTAAACGTAACATCAGGCACGTAAATTCGCAAAAAAATATCTTTGTTACAAAAATTATGTTTTTGTAACGAAATTAAAATTAAATACTTAGTTTTCAACGAGTCAAAAATATCTTACATTACTTTTTTTCTGTTTACAGGGTCGCAATTTTGCTTCAGTAATTAAAAATTTCCTATTATCTTACGGAAACTTACGAGACTTCGAGCGAGAGTATAAGACTGATGCTGGCCGCGCCATCTATGACAAGACCCTGGCCAACATGAAGAAGAAGTTCCCTTACTACGTGAAGGAGATCCAAGGAGTGGCTGATGGGGCTAAAGTTCCTTTCTATCAAGTAAGTTCCACAAACACAATCAGACTTCCGCTTCTCTTTATAGCGGTCGCAAAATAGTTCAGCAAAAAATAAACCCACCAAACTGTGTTGAATCGTAGGTACATTGTGTCAATCTGATTATTTTCAGCTGTTCTTGTTGCAACTGGACGACATCATGATGACGGCAAACGAGAACCACGTGCCGCGGAATGACACCGGTGGCTGCAGTTCCATTGGGGTCAACAACCAAAAATACGTAAGAAACCCTTTCTGTAGACGACTTCTAATTATTTCCCTTGTATTTAGAGCGGCCTCCGAGTTATTATACATTGTAGAGTGGTAATTTAATACATAAGTCATTGTGCTTGACCTAGACAGCTTAAGAGAATGTCGCATTAATCCAGGCCCTACAAAGTGAACTGTAAATTTTGCTCCAAAAAAATTGGATGACCTTTTTCCGTAATTGCAGACCGTGTTGGGCCACACTGAGGATGCTTTCTTCGAGACCCTCAACCATTTCTACATTCTACATGCTCACGTCATTCCTACGCCTGAAGATGCTGATCTGGGGGTAAGCGCAAAAGTAGGATCTTTTTTTTTAATAATAAATATTTTAGATTTACAACACACTAAATGAGAAATGTCTATTGCTTGTAAAGGATTCTTAACAAATTGACCTGAGCATTAATCAGTTTCTCAATAAGAAAGTAAGTTGTGTAAAAATGATAGCCCAAAAAAAGTGATGGGAATCCATATTGATAAAAATCTTGAGATTAACTAGGATATTGTGTTCCAGGCCACAGAAGAGAGGTTCGCTTCCCTATGCTACGCCGGTCAGATGCCAGGTTATACGATGGGATTCAATGAAAACGGCCTAGTCTTCTCCATCAACACCTTGAGTCCTCATGAACTCAAGCCAGGAAGCACGCGTATGTCAGCTAAGGGCTTTTTTTAGTAGTGGAGGATTGCACTGGGTACATCAACTACACACTTTCGTCTATATACCTACTCTCCTTAATCTTAACATAGTAGAACACTAATTAAATTATGTCATTCGCATGCCATGCCGGTGTCCTTAGTGTTTCCCTTCATCGCATTACTGGAATGCAGATATAGATTCAGTACAGAGGGCTGTGCACGAAAATGTGACAATCGTAAACGTAACGTGTAAGATACACTGCGCGCTACGCTAATGCTGTAACGTTCAACAGTACAGCTGATGTGCAATGTATCTTAAATACGTTTACGATTGTTTTATTTGCTAAATCCCAGTGTATCTACTGTTACCGTTCTGTAACTAATCGACTAGTGGTTCACGCGACATTTTATCGGGCACATGCGTCATTGTCTAAGTATTCGCTGCATGCCTAGCCATCATGTTTTTAGAGAGACACCGAGGTAGGTACGCTAGGTACCTACCTAATCTATGTATCTAAATGTTTCGTCATTGCTTGCTTGTTAAAAACTAACCGGATTTGCAAGTTTGCGGAATAATAATGGAGTTTTTAGACACCACTGCAGTGACCTTAAAAATTTCGTGATTCAATTTAATTCGAATAATTTGAAAATAAACAAAGTTATCAACGACTCCAATATTATACGATTGTTGCAGTGGTTATTTCAAGTTCTTTAGGGATCTAAAATCCAAGACTAACCTAACCATTGTTGATGGAGTTAACACTAACCAAACATATTTCAAACATAATAAAAGTTCATAAAAATCTCCATATGATAATTAAATATTACTTTCTTATGTATGAAGCACTGTTTTCAAACGGTGAAAGAAAACATCGGTCAGCTCCGCATAGACTACAGTAGGTTATACCTACTTAGTAATAAAAATGTCCCAAAAAAATTTGAGCATCCTGTAGGTACTTAGGTACTATTCAGTCATAGGTAAAAATTACTCCCTGACGATATATAAATAATCCAGATTACTGCAAATGTTTGTTTACTTACTATCCAATGTATACCTTTCAGCTCGTACGTTCATCACTCGCAAGATCCTGAGCGCCAAGGGTTTCTCGGACGCGGAGAGAATCCTGCGCGACGAGGGTATGGGCATCGCAAACGGCTTCTCGTTGAACATGATCTGGGCGGACGCGTGGGGCGGAGCCAAGATGTACAACGCCGAGGTGGCGCCAGACCTCAAGACCGACCGATCGCTACTCAACATCCACAAATACGATAAGGAGCCGCTGGTGCATTGTAACATGTAAGATTTTTAAGCTATTGCATAGCTATCGCGGGCCTTGAGCGTGGAGACCGAATCCAGAAATTCCGTAACGAAAATAACCTAACAGTATGCATGCGTAATCCAGCAAAAAATGTTAGCAATAGTTTTACCGCAGCAGTCCCCGAGTGCCACACTTTTTTTTTATTTACTTACGCCTGTCTCGAACGCCAGAGCTAATAAGTCTCTTCACACTAAGCACCCTCTTAATTCAGCCAGTTAATTGTAAAGAATATTCGTTTCACCAGGTACGAACGCCTTCCCGTGGAGAACGTGATCGGAAATATAATAGACAGCAGTGAATGGCGGCTGGCGACCATCCGCGCGCATCCGCCGCCGCAGAGCAAACGAGAGGTGGCCGACATCCTCTCTGACACCACCGGAGACGAGTTCCGAGTCTTCCAGGACCAGCCCGACGCGATCATCAAAACTATTGCTGCTGGTACAATTCCGCAACTCTTTTTCTCTCCGCGTTCAGCAAACTGTCTGAGCATAGGTGCACAGCAGCCAGTCTGCAGAACCGAACATCTCGTATCTCAGAAACGACATTACGATAAGATTGAAATTTTCTAAAAAATGCCATAACTAAAACACGACTATACAATTCGTACCTACATATCCATCATTAGGTTGTTTCTAACCGCAGAATGTATCTATGCATGGAATTACCCGTAAAATTCTAAATAGCTATAATGGTGTTTTCCAGGTATTTTCGATGTGGACAAGCGAACGTGGAGCCTGTACATCAACAGACCCAACGTCTCTGAGCCAATCGCCGTCCTGCCCATTCGATTTCAAGCGCTAGAAGATATATTTTAAAGTTTAGAATGCATTACACTGTACTTGTCTAAAGTATTACTTGCCAGTAATTGCCTAAAATAATTTGAACAGAAGCTAGTTTTGTATGATAGTTTTGGTGTGTTTGTGTAGACTTTTCTAGGTATACCTACTAATAATAATCACGGCACGTGAAATCTGCCATGAATTAAATAATTAGGGCATTCCAAGAAGATAAGCTTAAAGATAGGAACACGTACATTCAGTACAGATTGATTAATATAATGATAGATATAAACATTTTGCAACTATGAAGATGCATCCAACGACTATGCAAGATGGGTTTTGGTTCCCACAGTGTGACATTGTTTATAATCTAGGTACTTAAATCTAATCATTTATAATCTAATCTAAATGATCCTTGTGATTTTACTGAATAAAGTAGTTTTGACTTTGACTTTGACTTTGAATCTTCAGAGAAAGGCTCCTTTTACAGATGTACTTAAATGATGTTCAGTTTTCGGGTCTCTATTCTTGGAAAGCACTTTTACTTGTAACCGGGAAAGATCATATTATAATGGGGTTAGTGGAGCAAAACTATTTAACGTATTTAAGATTGTGACTGTTGTAATAAACCATTATCAACCCAAATAAGCGTTATTGAAAATGTTGTTTCATTTGTTGCAAAATAAAATTTATATTCGTAATGATAGGTTTACTACTTTTAGGTTAATTACAAATAGTGTGCTACAGTGTACTAGTGTCGATCGACGCAAATACTATTATTAAACTATCTAACTACTTACTATGTAGCATTACGGTAACTCAACATTCCTTAACATGTTTTACTCATCCCAACAAATAATAAGATTGCCAATATTATATTAATATATCATTATATATTTGTTTATTTCAGATCAAAACAGATATAAGCTTCACATAAAATAGTATTAATGAATATTAAGTATTATACATTTTTATCAAGTTAATTTCCATCAGAACTGAAAATTGAACATGAGTATCAACAGCCAATAAAACAATAACAAACAGCCGTAATTGCTTTATTAAGTCTAATAGTTTCTATTTTACCGATTTATGTTCACAAAATAACATTTTATTAGAATTAAATTACAATATTCTGCTATTTCTTAGATATTTTCTTGACATTTGTTAGCTTTGCTATCACCTCATTGACTTAGGAATCTGTTGATACCCATATTCCCGACATTGCCAGACTTAATTTTAAGTTAGATTTATAAGCTACTCAATAGATTGGTGTCAGTGTGTGGTGTGGGCCAACTTAGCTGCATGTTGTCATCGTTAGCCACAACCACAGCCCCCCATCGGTGGGGGCGAAGGCCCAGAGCTCGAGGGGCCAAAACCCCCGAATTTACGGCTCGGCGGCTTCGGGGGACTGAAATAAACAAACACTCAATATAGCCATAAATTTCTTTTCAAGATGAGAGTATCTTTAAAAACGGTATTTTAAACTTCCTATAAGTAAGTTGGTAAGAAGCATGTAAACGGTGAGTTAATTCACAAATTTAAACAACTAGCTGACCCGTGCCCACTTCGTTGGGCATAATTTGACCGTTTTTCTCCGATTCACTTTGCAAAACGAACTACCACGTAAAAGGCTTTTTATTTTTCGGTTTTGTATATAGCCTATGACACTCAGCAATAATGTGGCTTTCTAATGGTGAAAGCATTTTTAAAATCGGTTCAGTAGATCCCGAGATTACCCTTACAATTTAACAAATAAACAAACTTTACTTCTATATGTTAGATTTTACTAATTATGAGTTTATGATATGTATAGGTACTGTTAAACTCATAACTCTCCTTTTGAATCCACGTAACTAAACAATAGAACCCGCATATACTCCCGTGACCGGCACCTGCATTATTCCGCTTGACATTTTTCTAATACTTACATTTTTGAACTCGTGATATCTTTTGAATGGAATGACCAAATTGAATAATTTAAAAAATCATATAAAGGTATTGAAACAGTCTTAATTATGTAGTATTTTTTTTAGATAAGAATTAATACCAAAGCACAAATAAAGAACGTTTTCTAGCGGCGTCATTTTAATTATATTTTTTCGATATTAAAACACTTATAGTGACATATCTGTAATAGTTAGACATATGCTATCGCTGACTTTTTTGTGGATGATGATGTGTTCTACAAAATTGTAGTACATGATTTCTTTCTATCATCAATAGTTTTCGCAGCGCACGCGATGTAAGGAATTTCTTAGGTATTTCTTTTACACCTTGGGTTACATAATTGAAGTTTTAGTAAGGATCCCTAATTTTTTTGAAAATATAATATAGCCTATGACACTCAGCAATAATGTAGCTTTCTATTGGTGAAAGAATTTTTTAAATCGGTTCAGTAGATTTCGAGATTACCCCTTACAATTGAACAAATATACAAAGATACAAACTTTACCTCTTTATATATGATTTCTTTCTATCATCAATAGTTTTCGCAGCGCACGCGATGTAAGGAATTTCTTAGGTATTTCTTTTACACCTTGGGTTACATAATTGAAGTTTTAGTAAGGATCCCTAATTTTTTTGAAAATATAATATAGCCTATGACACTCAGCAATAATGTAGCTTTCTATTGGTGAAAGAATTTTTTAAATCGGTTCAGTAGATTTCGAGATTACCCCTTACAATTGAACAAATATACAAACATACAAACTTTACCTCTTTATAATATTAGTAAAAGGAGCTAGCATCAGGGATGAAAATGTTAGAACCTAACAGGGTAGTGACCTTGCCGAGTACTAGTATGTTGTCAAAAATTCTTATACCGCCGCATATTTTGTTTAATAACTCACCCACTGCCGGGGGGGCGGAAGTCTTGCACATACTTGTCACCATGCTTGCTGTAGTTAGGGTTGATTAGAGTCTGGAACCTGAAAGAGATAAATATTAGGTATATAAACATGTGTTATGTTTGACTGTTCTATTAGCTGAACTTTATGACTGAGGAAAATATATGGAAAGAAACAAAGCTATATTATGGATACTAGAATGCTGGAAGAAAATGTATTATTTATTTATTTATTACTTACTTCACAGGACTTTTAGCGATTGGTGACGAACACAAAATATTGCATCACACACCATTCATGGCATGCATGATATTGACTAACCTAGATTTACCTACAATGAAATTATATGCAACAAAATGAATACTTACAATAGATACACAAAGTTGACACTGCCCCAGAACCATCCAAACAGGCTGAATGGAGTCTGCTCAACTACTGAGCCATCTGTCAAAAAATAAACTGAATTATCACCTGTCTAAGTATTTAATATTTTTATAATAGGTACAACTTGTATGCTGCCACCAAACACCATAGGTACGGCCAAAAACATTGTTTGAACTCATTGACACAAAGAAGGTACATAAACTATTATTAACTAATCATTTGTAATACAGAATTAATAATTATTTTCATTGATTACTTCATCAGATGATGTTGTGTGGATTTTCCAGCATTATTTATTTATAGGAATATATAACCAGAATATGATATGTTGGAAGAGGTTCCAAGAAGGATGAGATAAATGCAGATATGTGTAAATTAATTAAATCAAGGACACAGTTCTAGCAATTTCCTGCTGATAACAAACCTATGACTGACGTGGCGTAGCCATGTCGATTCCGTACTAAATTCTCCAAAGGAGACCTCAAGGAAACACTTACCTCTTTTAACGTACACCATCGTTGATTAATGCTATTTCTGTGCAAAAGCAATTTGTTTCTAAATAGAGAACAAATACGCGCGACACACCAATGTTTGTTAAAAAACTTACAAATACAATACAATGCAGATTTTTTTTGTTGTTCTTGTGCGTGCCAATTTTTTTATAGTTTTTTTTTTGTCTCTCTCTGACACTTTTATTGACAACCAAAGACCATACTGACATTGACATTAGACTGATTCAAATAATGTCACTTACAAAGAGAGGGATAAAATAAAAGAAAAAAAAATTGTTTGGGTTTTGTTCCTGTTTCTTCCTTCAGGTTAGTTATCGAATTTTTTTTATGATTTTAGAAAGTTCACACTGTTTTCTAGTTCTACATGTTATTATATGCCATGAATATGCTCATCAATTAGGTAAATTAAGTAGTAAACGTTACAATCTTTCAGCCAGAAAACACCCCCGCCGTCTCGCCGGCCGGAAACTACCTAAACCTTCGACCAGACATTCGATGCCAGAAGAAAAATGTTAAAGTAAAAAACAATGCAAGCAATAAAATTAGTAACATTTGATGCTACCAACACCCTGCTGAAATTTCGAGTCCCGCCGTGGCAGTACTACGGGCTAGTGGCGCGGGACTATGGCTTCACCGGCACCGACGACGGACTGAAAGTTCGCATGTTGGAGAGTTTCAAGCACATGACTGAGCAGCATCCCAACTTTGGACAGAGTGACCTCACCTGGAGACACTGGTGGCTGCAAGTAGTCAAACTGACATTCAAGGACCAGCTTCCAGCTTCGGTGAATGTAGATAGAATTGCCATGAAACTGATAGATGAGTTTCGTACAACAAAATGCTGGACAGTTGCTTATGGCAGCCCTAAACTACTAAAATTGCTCAGAAAAAATGGAATCACTCTTGGGGTCATATCCAACTTTGATCCTCGTCTCAATGATATATTACGTAATGTAAATTTGCGTGACCTATTTGATTTTGTTCTGACATCATATGAGGTGGGTTACAGCAAGCCAGATGCCAGAATATTTAAAAGAGCATTAAAGTATTGTAAAGAGACAACTGAGCCCTCAGAGGCAATGCATATTGGAGATGATGTGGAGAAGGACTACAAAGCGGCCAGAGAAGCAGGCTGGCATGCATTGCTTGTTACACCCAAAGTGAAACCCGAGATACCATCAGCAAAAGATCATGTGTTCAATAGTATAGAAGCCTTGTATGAAGCTATGCATCAAAATGCAATCAAGTTATAATCACAAAACTTAGAAACCCTTTTTTTTATCTTCTTAGATGTTGTCAAATTAGTTAGGTTGATATTTAAACTACAATAAATTATTTATTTCTTAAATAAACATAGACTATTCTTATAATTAATTTGAATCTAAAATACTGCTCTTTAGTTGTACTACTACAATAATTATTATAGCCATCATAGTAAGCCAAGGGATAAAACATCATTACCAACAAGATGAGCCTTCTAACTGAAGGCTCATCTTGTTGGTAATCTGCTGACTATAAATCTGACTATAAGCTCATAAAAATACTGATGAAAAAGGCCCTTTCAAATATTTCCAGGATTTTACGATCCTATTTGATGTTATTGTTGTGTAGTCTACACATGAAGTCAAGTTTTAGAAAAGGTCATGAATAATCCTATTTGTGAATATAGCAGAATACTAAAAATTATTTTCTTTTTTGATGTGATAAATGATGGTTTTTAGATTGAGCACCTCCTTTCTTTACAGTCCGTAGGTATATAGAAACTTGGCATTCCTGTATACATACACGCCATCTATTATTTAATTTTAAAGTCTGGGGAAATTAAAGTACAAAATTGTCGGTAGATGTCGCTCTTAAATTAGTAAAGCGTTTTACATTTGTTTCAGTCATTACGCTACCAAAAATAAAGTATGAAAACCTCTAATACGCCTTTAGCGTGATTTAAAACATAAACATATCATTTAAAAAAAAAGTTATTGTAAAAGATCATAGAACATAAATATGTTTCCGGCATGGCAACATCGCCAACCATCCAAAGACTTCTGTTTTCTACAATTTATTTATTCCTGGCAATAGTGGCAGCTCACAAATTGCTGCGCGTCCATGTCAAGGCAGTCTCATCTGTGTAATATCTGAATCAATAGAAAATAAAAATGCGGAATTCTAACATAGTTTAGTGTAATTTGTGTTCGTCCTAAGTGACAGGCGAATGTAGGGCCACTGCCAATTACACAACGATACCAGTTCATGACCATCGCTCATACAACTTTGGTGAAATCTGAATACATAGAAAAGAGAAATGAGTCGACCGCTGTCCTTTATCTGCGTGTGAAGTGTCGAATCGAAACGGGCAAAGTGATCGGTTTAGTCAGCACCTGAGTATGTAGTGATTTCGCGAGGATTCCGAGATAGTGTCTACGTGTGTGGATCGCTTGCGGAACGGTGGAGTGATATGCGGAGGCGATGATGTGGTGGTGGGTGTGCGTGGCGGCGGCGGCGGCGGCGACACTGGCGACGACGCGCGGTGAGCAAGTTCTGCTGCTGGATACGACGGCCGAGAACACGCTGGGCTGGACGCGCTTCCCGTACGGCGCACAGGCCAGCACGCCCGGCTGGCTCGAGGAGTCCTACACCAACTTCGAGAAACAAATCAACTGGCGCTCCTACGTCGTCTGCGACGTTGCGCATAACAACGTTAACAATTGGCTATGGACACCGTTCATTGAGAGGCGGAATGCTAATAGAATCTACATAGAGATCAAGTTTACTATACGAGATTGTTCATTGTTTCCTGGAAATGCGCTCAGCTGTAAAGAAACATTCAGCCTGCTGTACTACGAGTTCGACGTGGCGACGCGCGAGCAACCACCTTGGGAACCCGAGAGCTACAAGCTGGTTGGTCGCATTGCTGCTGGAGAAGGCCGCTTCAACACCAACTCCGAGGTTGACATCAACACGGAAGTCAAAAGCATTGCTGTCACAAAGAGAGGTGTGTACTTTGCATTTAGAGATCAGGGAGCTTGTATATCCATCCTAGCTGTGAAAGTGTACTACATAACTTGTCCTGAGGTGACAGTAAATTTCGCTAGGTTCCCTGCAACTCCCACAGGCCGAGAAGTTACAGTTATTGAAGAAGCAAATGGCACATGTGTTGAAAATGCTGAGAAAACTCCTAGTGAGCCACCGGTTTACATGTGCAAAGGAGACGGCAAGTGGACGCTGGCTAGAGGTTCATGTAAATGTAGAGCAGGGTTTGAATCCGATCATGATAATCAAGTGTGTAATGAGTGCTCTCCAGGAAAGTTTAAATCTCATACAGGTGATGAACCCTGCATTCCTTGTCCTGATTATTCTGAATCCACTGCTTTTGCAGCCGCTGAATGCAAGTGTGTCCCTGGGTTCTATAGAGCCAAGAAAGATTCTAAAAATATTCCATGCACTCAGCCACCTTCAGCACCAGATAACCTGACAGTCACTTTTGCTGACCAATTTTCTATATCTCTTGCTTGGCAACCTCCTCATCAAACTGGAGGTAGAAATGATGTAACTTACCGAGTGCATTGCACTAATTGTGGCCCTAGTGTTGAATTTAGACCAGCTGCATCTGGACTCAACTTCACAAGAGTAACAGTAATTGGCTTGGATCCTGTGACCGAGTACAAATTTCAAGTGTTCGCTGAAAATGGTGTAACAGAGCTGACTGGAGAACCAGCAAGAAAGGTAGAGATAACCGCTGTCACCGAAGCCTCAGTAGTGAGTGTGGTTTCCAAACTTAGAATTTTAAGCGCAGAGAGTGACAAGCTATCCGTTGCGTGGAATCCACCACCAATTGATCTCACTGACCCGGACGATACGATCGAGAGCTACGAAATAAAATGCTTTCCAAAAGACAACATGGATAAAATGATCAATGCTACCCTGAAAATTACAAAGGAGCCCCATGTTACCATAAACAGCCTAAAACGAGATACAGAGTACGGAATAAGAGTAAGAGCAAAAATGAAGAGAGGGTGGGGTGAGTTTAGTGGTATCGTATACGCACGCACAAGCAACGTGGTCGAGACGTCGTTTGTGAGCGAAGAGGAAGGCGCACAGGTGAGATTAGTGGCTGGCGTGATGGTATCCGTAGTGGTACTCTCCGTGGTCGCTATCATAGCCACTGTGCTAGTGCTGCGGTCGCGCGCTGACGATCCGTGCGATAAAAAGCAACCCAGCGATTGCAACGCACTCAACTATCGCAATGGAGAGGTGTACACGGGACCCGAGCGACCTGCCAAGACAGGCAGCAACGCCACCACGCCGTTATTCGCTGGAGCTGGCTCCCGAACTTACATCGATCCCCACACTTACGAAGACCCGAACCAGGCAATCCGTGAGTTCGCACGGGAAATCGACGCTTCTTGCATCACTATAGAGGCGATCATCGGTGGTGGCGAATTCGGAGACGTTTGCCGTGGAAAATTGAAAATGCCCACTGGTTGTGGCCAAGAGATCGATGTCGCAATCAAAACTCTTAAAGCAGGTTCTACAGAGCGCGCGCGCCGAGACTTCCTTGCCGAAGCTTCGATTATGGGCCAGTTTGAACATCCCAACGTTATCTTCCTGCAAGGCGTGGTCACTAAATGCAATCCGATCATGATTATAACCGAATTCATGGAAAATGGTTCTTTAGATACATTTTTGCGCGCGAACGATGGCAAGTTCCGCGTTTTGCAACTTGTGGGAATGCTGCGTGGCATCGCCACCGGCATGCAGTATCTCTCGGAGATGAACTACATTCATCGCGACCTGGCGGCGCGCAACGTGTTGGTCAACTCGCAGCTCGTGTGCAAGATCGCTGACTTCGGGTTATCGCGCGAGGTCGAGTCGACTGCGGACGGCGCGTACACAACACGCGGTGGCAAAATCCCCGTGCGGTGGACGGCTCCCGAGGCCATCGCCTTCCGCAAGTTTACTACTGCCAGCGATGTGTGGTCTATGGGTATCGTATGCTGGGAGGTAATGAGCTTTGGCGAGCGTCCCTATTGGAACTGGAGCAACCAGGACGTGATTAAGTCGATCGAAAAGGGCTACCGTCTGCCAGCACCGATGGAGTGCCCTGAGGCAGTTTACCAGCTGATGCTAGACTGCTGGCAAAAGGAGCGCACGCACCGACCTTCGTTCTCATCAATTGTAAAGACGCTGGATAAGCTGATCCGCTGCCCAGAAACACTGCGCAAGATTGCGCCCAACCGTTCGGCGGACCCCCTGGCCGGTGACACACCCGATCTTATCCAATTCTCGTCAGTAGAAGAGTGGTTGGAGTGCATAAAGATGTCGCGCTACGTGGAAAAGTTCCGCGCGGCCGGTGTCACCGACATGGATGCCGCCGTCGACCTGACGGTGCACCAGTTGGCGTCGCTCGGAGTCACGCTTGTCGGCCACCAGAAAAAGATAATGAACAGCGTGCAGAGCATGCGCGCACAGATCCGCGGCAACGGCCCGTACGGTTTCCTCGTCTGAGGTGTGATGTGACGCGGCGTGACGCGATGCGACGCGTGGTGCTAGTGCGCAGTGATGTAGTTCATGAGTTGTGAATGTGGAAACATTTTTGGGTGCAGCTATATTACATTGCAACTGATTGAACTAATGAATATAACTCGTTTTGTATATTTTTTTAAAAGAACTGCCATAGTTTTATCTATAGGTTTAAAAGAGACGTCTTCGTAGATAAGGAAAATTTATCTATAAATGTGCCGTATATATTTTACTTTATGAATTGTTGTTATTACCTAGATTAAGAAGCTTGATATGACATTTACTCTTACCGGCCTAAGTGAAGCCGTCATCTGGTACATGTATCAAGTCGGCAGCTGATTTAAAATAGTACTTTAGTACAGTCTTGACGGTTCTATCGATGATGACGTACAACGAAACAGTAAAATACCCATCACTCATTTAAATAAGTGGATTTATAGCTCCACTCTTCAGAGTCTACATCTATGTTGGTATTGCATTACTTCAACACCAACTCTATATTATATTAGATCCATCCAATTTTATAAACTTTATTATCATAATTTTCTATATGTATTTGATTGAATTTTCAAATTAATAAACATCCAAACTAAATATTTAAAAAAAATCACTGAAGTAAACAGATCTTACTGCAGTTTGATCATTGTTCACACTTTGTGAAAACTACTAAGACTATGTATTTTATATTCAAGATAAATAATATATTTATTTTTATGAATATAGATGATTCAAAGCCATTTACTATACCTAGATAAAATAAGACTTATCTAACTACACATATTCAAATCAAACAACAAATAAATAAATAACACATATTTTAAATTAGCCAGATTAAGTAGGTATTTTATATTGCTTTTGATACTCGAGTGTTCAAATTTTAAAGTAATAGCTATTTATATGCATATGTCTATGCATTACAAAATGGGTCAGGTCAGGACACTTTTATAATAACTCTATACAACCTATAGAAAATACAAGAATATTCTGTTTGCTGCAGCTCTTGCAATGCACAAGCTGTTACATTTTGTAATAGTAATGATACATAGGTATATTTATTTAGTAAAATTTGTAGGTAGCTAATTTGCTAAATGTTAATATTATTGAAATTATTTTAGCGATTTATCTATAAAATACTCATTTTGTCCATTGCATTTTGTGATTTGTTTACTGATATAATTTGTGATGAAAAATAAAAGTACTTAATTAATTTTAGGCCCAACACAAATAGTGCATCTAATAGAATTAAGTAATGGTTCATTTTGGTTCCATTTGAGCATGTAAATAAGGCTGATAATTAGTTACTATATGATTCTTTACGTTATTATTGTAGGTAGTTGTTTGGTAGATACAATGCTATATAAGTAATAGGTGCTTTACATAACATAAACCTAATCTCAGCGCCACATACGGATAACTGCGTCTAGAAAAATGCTTTGATCTGGCGTTTGGAGATAGCACCCATTCATGCTGTAGAGTCTGAAGGGGGATAGCCCATTGTGAGGACGAGAGCCCGCGACGGCGCGGCGCATCCCTTTTCTGCGCAGTTGGTCTGCATGTGACGAGGCTTCCGTCGTCTACAAGCACCTAGGCACCTTACTCACCACGTGGTGGGTAAAGTACCTAGGCTTTACATAAAGCAAGTGGCCAAAAACATTTACCAACTTGTTGTTGCCCCCAAACTACCAAACATTGTAAAATATATCGAAAACTGCTAGCTCTAGTTGTGTTTATGTACCTTTCTTATATTGCGAACAATTTAGTGATAAGGATATTGCCAATATTAATAATAAGAGCTTGCTTAACTTCTGGCTTGTTTAGGTACCTAGGTAGGTACTGTTCTATCTACTTGTTGTTTACCGAATGCGAACGACATTTTTGTGTCATGCTGTGTATTCCCGAAGTCGACTTACATGAACTCTATTGGAATTTATATTAGTCGATGCAATTTTATGTTGTCTCATATTGCTCAAATCGGCGTAATGATCATTAATACCTACTTTACTTGACTGTGCATAGAGCTTAAGTAAACAATGAATTGTAATAACATAATATTTGTCGCATGTCCAAAATGTATCGAAACCATTTCACTTTAATACAATGATTCACAAAATACCAGTTTCTTAAAAAAACATTTAGTCGTTTTGTTTAAGTCAAAGGCTTAAATGTTTATGCACAATCAGGTTTTAGGTAGTAGGTATAATCGTAATGAACTTGAAATAAAGGTCACAGTTTTGCTCTACAGTGCACAAAATAAATCCATATAGGACAAAAGATTTAATCTTAAAAGAATAATAAATAGAGAAAGAAATTTACATACTTACTTATTTAAATTGTGATTTGTGGATTTGTATGTGTTCTTAATTTATTCACACAATACCTAGCACAGCAATATTTTAATTTTTTAATGTGAATTAGCAAATATTTCAGATTACCATCTTAATTACTTTAATGAAGCGCTATAACATATATACTTACAAGAATTTTTAAATCAAAATTGATTCATAAAAAGTGCGACAACTCATACAACTAAGAACAGATGGCGTTGACATAAACACTAGTAAGATGCCATCGATGCTAACAGTAGGCTACTGGCCTACTGGCTATATTTCTACAATTAAATATTTGTTGATTTTTACGTTCTACGCTGTGGTCACCGTGCGTATAAAATTAAGGCCATAAAATCTATAATTTTATTCATATTGTTCTAAATAAGAATGTTTGTAAGCCACCGCAAGCAGTCTGGGATAACTATGATTTTTGTACGCTGTATTCAACGGCGAAGTGCGTGAAACTTGACATTATTCTTTTAAATCAACATATATGTACCTACCGCACTTCAAACAAAATAATAAATTATTTCATTTATGTTAAAGATGTTTATAATCATTATTATGTCCTTATTACGTGTCTGAAAATAAACAGCAGCTTTTACAGTTTGAAATAGTGTTAAGAATGTTTCATAGCGAAAGAGCATTTACCTACTTACTTTAAGTTGGTTTAATGTAAGCTCTTCGGCCTTGTATGGTAAAAATGTTGTTCATCTGTATTTCAAAAATGTATATCAGTAATACTGTTTCAAAGAATTGTCTTCTACGTAATTTCATATCTACTCTCTGTCACTGTCTTTGCCACGTTATGTGTATTATTTAATGATAAATACCCCATGCGCATTATTGGCTTCAAATTTTATTATATTCAGTGTTAATACCTTTTTTTTTTTTGTTCACTCATTTCTAGTCTATACTTCTTTTTCATATCTTGTAAATGTAAGTTTTTACATGCTGCTTCTCGAATTGTTTTGCATTTTGAATATAATATATTTAATTGTATATCTGTGTATAGGAAGTTTATATCTCTACATCACATACGCAAGGTAGAATATCGTTATAGTATTTCTATCTAGTGACTGTATTCCAAGTAATAAAACCTGCAATTATAAATGTTGCATTGTACCTAAAAACTTAATATGTAATAGTGCCCTATATCAACAATTGAACACCAAAATAGTACCTTATAAGTATATAAAATGCATTAAAAAATAACCGAGGATAGGACTTATGTATACTGTTTTGGCGCACTTAAATGTATAAAATGGTAATCAATAATAAGTAAAACACCAACACAAACACGAATTTAAATGATAAGAAAACAAAGCAATACAAATACAATAATATTTAACTCGGTATTTCAATATGTATAGTATTTTCACGTTGAAATCAACATTAACACCAATTTACTTAAAAATCGTCATTATCATGATACTTTTATTTATTAAATTAGCTAGAGATAAAAGTATTTAGTAAGAATTTTGATACGTGTTGGACAAGTATGATGATGTAATGTAAGTAGGTATAAAGAAAAATTTACATATTACTGAGTAAAGTTTAGATTCAATGGGAAGAGTACTTTTATACATGCGATTCTCGCGCTATCGATAGGACAATAGTACTGCGCCATGTGGACGATTAGAGGGGTTTTGCAAGGTTCGGTGTTAGGACCGCAGCTTCTTACCTTCGGTGTTGTCAGTAAACATAAGTATAAGTAAATTAGTAAACAAAACATGCTCCTGGAAGTAACGCCAAGTAATAAACATTCCTCTGATATAGATTCGTCTTGAGCTCGATATTACAAGAAAATAAGAAATATTCCGGATATAGCGAAGTAGATTCTTATCGCTTCGGGTACAGTGCATTAGTGAAAGGGTTTAGTGAATCTGGTCTTATATGTCCAGCATGTCTTATGTCAAACGATTTGATAGCACGAACCAAACAATTCGTTTGATCTGTAATTATAACATAGGTATTGTACGTAGACATTATCTAAGATTTCCATACACTAAAAACTGTAAAGTACGTTTGCCGATTCCCAGAGCGCTGGAGATTGTCTTGAGCACAAGTAATATTTAATGTATCCAGTCATTTATATTGAATTATATTTTTGGTATGCAAAGGCAGCAATTAAGAAGCTTATATTGAAGTGTAATTAGCACAGAAATAGCATACTGTACAGAATTGTACAGTAGTTTATGGTACAGTCAGACATTGAGGGCAAGCGCCGCGCCCGGAGCGATGCGACACGCAGCGGCCTACACTCCAGACATTTTGTGATATATTTACTGATTCTAAAGGCCATTTATACTTTATCAGTGACATATTTGTACTTAGTTTTAAAGCTTACGCAATTTGAGACGTACTTAGATGTATTTTACAATCTGATAGTAGTATACTGTAGTAACACCAATCATAGCCTAAATAAATGTAATACATAGAGTGATGTTAGATTTTATTTATAAGATTCTTCATTTACAAATAGAGCGATTGGGGCGGTTGTTCTGACGAACTGGCTCTGGCTAGAGGCCCCGCGCCATATACAGAGATAGATTTAACATTAGCCCGTTTTTAAAACCTTTAATACAAATTGGTTTAGATAAAATCAATGGAAATGTAAGCTTGGCTATAATTTATGTAATAAACTATTCATATTTATTTGATGTGTTATTATTTATAGCGTACCAGTACCTACTTTATTTCTTAATCATCAACATATTGCCGCTCTAGTAAGGGACAGTGGTGCAAATTCGCATCCATTAAAAAAAATGTAGGTATGCCTACCTATAAAATAAGTACATATGTATTAAACTTTGATAGTAATTGCTTATGATTGCATGTAGGTAAGTATCTAACTGTAGCAAATATTAAAATAATTACCGTTGTTGCCCGTACATTTGTATTGATAGAATTATGTTTCCCTTATTGCTTATTATTCCAAGGACAACATCATACATGTTGGTCCCGTAAAAGTAAGGTGTAAAATTCAGCAATCGCAATACAAATTCATACGCTGCTCAAAAGAGTAGTTTCAGTAAAGCATACTAAAAGTGGGACCTACTTGGTTCTGAATGGTAAGTCTTGTTTGAATGGACCGTAGAGAAACTGCCTCAATGCGAGTAGGTGTACAAGTTACATTGGCACATGACACTATAGTGAAGCATTTTCTAGTTTACCTACTTCTTTCGTTTCAAAAGTTCTTTCATACAGCCAAAATTGGAGAAAAAAAAACACTTTTCTAAAAATGTCTACGGGGAAAGTAGGTAGGTACCTACATGCTATCTGTTATAAATGATTAAATGCTACGTGATTGAATCAGTCATCTCTAGGTAGCTAGGTATATTTAAGTTTTTTAAAGTAAGATTGTCGCTACAAGAGTTTATTTTTTGACAAGCAGCGGCATTTCATGCTATGGGTCGTGGGTTCGATCCCCACTGAGAGCTAAGAGAAATATTAGTTCTGGTCTGGGTGTTACTTTAAAATGCTATCAAAGTTCTGCTAGAAATATGTTGAAAGATATGCAGACCGTTATTTATGATGATTGCACCTTACACAATTACCAAAAACACCATAACCACTGCCGACATAACTTCCCCTTGCTTCATTTCTTTCTAGTAAGTGGGTAAAGGGTGGGTGTGGGAAGCTCGTTTTAATGAGCCCTCCAAATGTAGTTAGGTAAGTGGTACCTATACGCTATGCATGTATGGCTGCATCAAGGGAAGGTAAGCCGTTTTGAATAATGTATTGCAAATTAAGCTCACTAAAGGTTTTCTGTATGTAAGTAGTCCTAAACTCGTAAATAAGTGATATCCAATCACGGATCGGCGCCCGCTGAACTGAAGCTATCTATTTAGGTGTAGCACGCCATTTCCGGTTAATTTGGGTAGGTCACATTATTAGGTTAGGTAGGTATAGGTATTGGCTTTCTAAAGTCTACTCCCAGCTTTGACTTAGAGGTAAGTACTCGCTCGTTGTTATTTATTAATCTTCGTCTTGTTCAACTTCTGCGCGCGTGAAGGCCTCCGTCATTGATATGATCTGGTAGTAGCATGGTCCTAGGTTGTGTTTTAATTTGTTTAGTTTTTATTTGCGTGAAGCCAACATACTTTTGCTGGCTCATTTCAAGTGGAGTGGTCTCGAATTGAGGGAGGGAGGCACGCTTGTTAGGCGGGCGCGGGATCACGAGCTTCAAGTACCACTAACTACCACTACATACGTTGGTAGGTCCTACTCACTCGGATGATAGGTATGTACATTTTTTATTAGTCTGTTTGGGTGTGGTTCATTACCATCAATCCATAGCTGGACGTAGATCTCTACCAAGACGCGCTTAGCCTGGTCTTCATCTCTTCTCAAGGATTTGTAAATAATGCCTAGAAACTACAAAATATCCAATTCAATCAACGTGTTGTAGGTGAAACCTTTGTACCTGTTTCTTTGTATGTAAGTATACCTGTACAGTGGGTAAAGTAATGGCATAAGATCTAGTTTTTGTTAAATTAGGGGCACTAAAATTAGTTTGTAACAAAAAAAGCAGGTATGTGTAGAATCAGTAGCAGCAAGGTTTCTTTTTATAGTTTACACTGTTCTTTGTTTGAATAGAAACTTCAGACTAACAATGTAAGGATGTAGGATTTTTCTTAAAAATAAATTAAAACATGGCTAAGATAAAATGACAATTTAATGAAATAAATTACAAAATATTTTTATGGCGAAATTTTACAATAGTTGCAAAAGGTAAATGCTGATATAAAAATATTTCGAAGTATGAAGTATTACCAAAAGGAACTTATTATAAGATCAATAGCCAAATATCCACAGCCAAGATCACTAAGACATGATCACAAATACTATGTGATTTAATAAAGTGCAGCAAGTTGTGCGATTCACAATAGTATAGGTACCTAACCTACGTATTTATTATTATAAGTACTAGATATACCGAGCTATAACTTAGGTGCTTCATGTACATTTTGCTAATAAGCCTAACCTACTTCAAAATGCAATAGCAAACATAGAACCTCGATTTATTGCTCACAGTTACCTACAGTAGATTTGATTCGTACTAGAAACTAGTACCTACTTACGTATCTACATTTTTGCATCCACCGCTTGCTGAAAAATAAATGCAATTCTCTCTAAATCTATTAGATTGTACATTGCATTCGCACTGGCTCGGGAATCTGGAGTTTCTATCGTATTGGATACAGATATAAAGTTGTTCTCCGCCTCGGCTCTTAACAAATGATCTCTCCAAAAATAAGGTTTTTTGAAACAGAAATTTTAAGTTATCGAGGTTCGTAAACACGATACATAGTAGTTCGAATAGAATCTTGGTTGGTAAGTAAACTAGTCGTGAATGTCGTGATTGTACCTACCGTAGAGTTAACATTCAAAATCAGTTATGACATTGAATAAACTGTGTTTTTACACCGAACATAATGATTGATGATGCTAATACATATGAAGACGCTAATGGATGCTATAGAAGATTATAGTTAAGTAAGTAGGTACTACTTTTAACAATATTTTATAAATAATTATATAACAGTCTGCTAGACACACTTCATCTAAATATAGGTAAATAATGTATTTTATATACTTAACTATTTTAATGATTCTTATACATAATTATAAAATCTTATTGCAGAATGGCTGCTTACATTGCAAGATTTTAGACACTTGACACTGGTCAAAAAAAGAACCTATACTATACTCGAAGTAGTTATAGCTGTTTAGGTGTATAGGTGTTTTCTTACTCGATTAGTATCTCGAGCCATTAATTATTTACTAAGTAGGTATTAGCAAATGAACCAACACTCTAATCGCATTATAGCTGTGAAATAATGAAATATGCAAATTTTACAACTATTGCCATAGTAACGATTCGTGTTATAAAATAAATCCTACACTTCTACTAATAATATTTAATTTTTTCATGTAAGTATATAATATTTCATTTACCTATATTATTTTAATACTCAAAGTTACATTTTGATGTAAACATCCCCCCAATATGTCGCTTGAAACATTGTAAGGATGATTAATTAGAACAGACATCTTAAGAAACTTAAGTTACTTATATGCGTACATACTGAAATAAACTACAAATAAGTATAATAGGTACATGTTCACATTAATAATTAGTCAATAAATAATTCTAGTTACAGGTATATATAGAGTCCAGTCAAGCACCACAAATGTAAATTGTTATTGCATTAAAGAGTACACACATATATCGTTGAATATTTCTCGTTCATGATAAATAAATATTTATGTAGACACTAACAAATCTCTCCGAAATCTATATTTTGACACCATCTTTCATCTTTTGTAAGCAAAGTACTAATAGTTGCCCAAAACCAAACCAAATATATATCTCGCTTAAAACGTTAAAACTCAAGTTTGTACTTTTTAAAGCTCTAATGTATATAGGGTGTTCTTAATTGAATACGTAAGTAAATCCGCTACTACTCTCTCTAATAACATTGAATTGGTTGAACTAGGTTTTCGAGAAAGATTTTTACCATTTCGCGCTATCTATGCTGTTTCTAAAGTTCATTACTTCATCGTTAGATTATACTTTTTGTAAAATGGCTTTTTTGCTAAAGTTGCTGCAATGTTAGGGGTGAACATTTTAGAATAGATTTTAGTTATTTACAAAGCCTCAGATTAGAGTAAAACAAGTGCGAATCCAGACGCGACGGTCCTAGAGTAAATGTCATTTTTTACGTCGTTACAGCAAAATAGAATGCCTTTGAATTAGCACTGGGATGAGGGAAGGGACATTCGCGAATGCTGCGATGTACTCGACAGGCGTACAGGGAGGTCGCAACCACCACAGCGAAATAAAAAAAAGACAAAATGATAGTTTTAGGGTTCCCGAAGTCTTACTAGTAACTCATATATATTTTTTTTGTACGCATGTCCTTAGTGTTCGGAAGTCAGAACCGTTTCAGTCACGCACGATTGTTTTACGTTCGAATACAAATTTCGGATTTTCAAAATACTATAGATTTTCTTAACTTTCAAAATATAGTTGATTTATTGAACATTTTGACACTAAACGAAAGTTTAGACTTCAGACCATCTTGAGCATGGTGTCGGATCACGTGCTTCACTGATTTTTTTGCAGTAGCGTGGAGGCGCCGCCGTACCCTCAGCTTTATACAGGTCCTTTTATGCTTTTTTTACAGTCTGCGCCTTTCTGTGTCTGAGTTCTTTGTGGCGTCGCCGGGGTGGAAGCAGCATCGGGAAGTGTTTCAAACTTAATAATGATGAATTGCACTCTTAGAAAAGTGCATTTTAATAAAAGGCATAAAATGGATTATATGTTACTTGATTGAAATTAGGTAATATACCATCGAGGTAATAATCCTAGTATTGCTAAAAACATCAAACTGCGATCTCGAATAATTTTAATCTTAAGTTATCCATCAAAAATAGGAAATTGACATTGTAATATGTTATTTTCTAAAAATCTACATTTAATTGGAAACCATAATTAATGTTATCACATCATTTATATATCCACGTAAGCATGCCGTGAGCTCATTTTGTGTTTCAATGATAATAGTTAGCAAATAAACCTATAATTCGTTTCCGGAAATTGAGATAGCACGATCAAACCACTCAAGCAGGGCCGAAGCTAGGATCTTAAGAGATAATATAAACTCATGAGATGAAACTAATCACCAAATCACCAGTAACAAAACGATGTCACTAGTCACTAAGTCCGCATGTACCTACATGGAAAACTTGATGATGAAGTTCAAATCAGCTCATTCAAGATCCTTCCAATACCCGAAAAAAAACTTGTATTCCATTTTACTTATTCAACTTATTACACGCTGCACATCTACGAGTACGTTCCTGCCGTTAGATTAATTAGCGTGCGTGATAAAACACAAAACTGTTGATAAAACGGTTTTAGTGTTACCTTGGTTATTCATTTGCGGTGACGTCATTTTATTCTTCTGTCCAAGTACGAGGCATTGATCGATTGAAAAGCAAAAGGCTATTTATTTTAAAATTAGATATTTTGACTGATCCCATGTTTTTTTTTGACATTTTCATGGACCAATAATCAAACGATTAACGTAACGAGTAATGGAATGTCATTAAGCATTCCTTACTGATGTATAGGTTAAGAAACATTTTGGATTATGAGGTTAAACGTTTAAAAGGGCCGTCATTGTAACAAGCTCCCAAATGGAAGCCAAAAATATCGTGAATAATTTCAAGAACACAACACAGCATAGAAAACAGAGTTTTGAAGCTCATAAAAAACAGCTACTTACATAGTAACCCAACACAATGACGGAATTCACTATAATATATTGCTGGCATTGCCAATCGATAAGTCTAGTCAATAGGTATTTATTTTTAATTAAGATAGGGATCTGTTTTTGTTATCATAATGAAAATAATCAATCTAGTCATGTAATATTTAAATCGAGTTAGGCTTATCACATCTATAGCATGATCTAGCAATAATCCTTTGCCCTATAATCATGTACTTTGGAAAGTATAAACGACGCCCTGTCATAAAGAGATCTGCTTAATAGCGTCATTATAGAGTCTAAAATTGAATGACAGTGACAGCGCGGCACTTTCAGTAGCGTATTTAAGCAGCAACAGAGCCTTTAATACGTTGACAGACTGTTTCTATCACCACATGCTGTGTTTGAATAACTGTATTACATTATTTTTATGTCTTTTATGTCAAATTTTCTTTAAATGAAATTCAAAATCACTTAACTATATTTGTTTTGCCTGGTTTGGGATGTTAATGTTTACAGCAAACACAAACTTTTTGACTATGCAATTACACTCTGTCAAGATGATCATGATTGCATGTAATGAGTGTCTGTAATTTAATTTAATGTTATTTTAATATAAGCATGAATATTCACTGGTAATTGGTAATTAGTTTCATATTTAAAAGAATGTTTTTTTGCTAGTGTTATGGGACAATCACATTGATTTTGGAAGTATTGTTATTCATTAATAATTCTCAAAATATAATTATATTTTTATAATAAATATTTTGTGGAGCAGACCATAAACATTTTGTCAGTAGGCAAACTATGGTTGCTTGCATTATATGCTTATTATCTAAACAAGTAAAAGATGCAGTTCTCTAGATAAACACCAAACTAGAAATGTTCCCACCTAGAGAACTAACATAACACTGGTATTATGGCATTGTTTTTTTTCACTGTACTTCTTTTAATCTAATAATGTTTAACTTCATATATCTTTGGTAGTGATCCTTTCTGGCTGCACTTATCTTTATAACCAAGTAAGGACAAGCCAACTCTCTTGAAAAGGATAATCAAGTGAAACATTTTTCGTCATACAGTGTCAATTTTGGGATTATCTACTCGTACATACGCAGGAGGGGAGCGACGTTTGAATGTTATGTAAGTGTACACCAGACTACCAGCTACACTAATGTTCAACCCCATGAAGTTGAGCCATGAAAATACATAGTCACCACCTATAACCATGCCTAAGTATGTAACTAGAATATTTTTAAGACAACCTATGATAGTTGTTGTAAGAGCACTGTTGTACTGTGTACATAACATCACACTGTAAGATAAGATGAAGCCCATCACACATGATAACAAGAACTGACACAAGAACAGTGGGTCATCCCAGTGAGGGTACTCCATGGACCGCTGCAGGTCCCCTGTGGCCCAGGCCACTACTGCTGCAGGTAATATCATAAACAATGCATTATAGAACATTAATCCATACTTGCCCAGCTCCTTAGAGTCTAGCTTCTTCTTCATGTAAACTCCATTGGCTGCAGTGAAGGCGTCATTGAGCAGAACCAGCGTATAGCCCGTGACAGAGAATGTGACATCATCTGCTGCAGCTATAATAGCCCCTCCAACCATGGAGAGGACACTAGCTTGTACGGAGCAGGAGGCTCGCACGCCAAGCACTAACTTTTCAAGGATCATGGTCATGAGGATACTGAAGCGTCGCAATGCTGTGAACATGGGGAGACTGAGTTCCTTAGTCCCACCAAGCCCTGTGGCCATGTTGCCGAGGTAGATCAGCGGCAGCGGCCAAATACGCCGTGTTACCGTTTTATCCATGGGTGGGAACTGAACTACTTGCAGCTTTCGCCCCAGCCATAGCACTGTTATTGTCGCCATCATCTGCCCCAATCCAAGAAACTGGTAGGAAGGGAATGCGTATGAGGTAAGTACGGTCTTGTTGATGACGGTGATCATGAACGAGGCGAGTGCGTAGAACGCGGCGCTCAGGACCTTCTTCATCAGCTGCCGGTGGCTTTCCGCGTCAGCCTCCTCGCGCGTGTCCAACCCTACCGAAAAATGCTTTTAGTACTTCACCAGTTGCTTACCATAATGTATCGACAACGACAATCTACTCTCAAACTTACCGGTAGTCACGATAGTAGACATTCTCACTGTTGATCACGCACTAGAGGATGTCATTCATACTAACATCACTATTACTGGCCATAAGTATTTGTTACAGCGCTTCTCACAAACTAGCACAGGAATAGACGAAGACAGGCTGGGGCTGCGATTGGCGCAGTGCATAATCAACGAAAATCCTCAATAATAATAAAGAGTTATTGTACGCCAAATAGCTTGCTGGATATCATTCCAGACTATATCTATTTGAGGCCGTCTAAATTAAAAGTTAAACAACAAACAAAAAGATGCGACGAGCCATGTACGTGGCCGAATTTGCAGTACACTTAAATTAAAAGACACTAAATAAATAATATAAAATGAATTAGCAATGATTATATCAACTAATCGTGCCTGCCTGCGCTGCGCTGCGCCTGACAGACTGACAGCGCAACGCGCTGTGGTGATTTGACAGACAGTGACACTGACGGATGACAGTCGAGCGAGACTATATTGTTTTTTTTTATTTCTGTTTAGATTAGAGTCGCCTGACGTCCATGACGAACATGACATGACCGACATGACATTACGTTACGTTGCTTTGTCAACAGTTGTTGTCGGAGTCGGAGCCATCCAATTCATCGATCGGTCGGAGTTCGGACAATGAACGGTGCATTGTGAAGAATTTGTGAACAAACCAAGCGACATTTTGATATTTTCATTTCAATGAAATTGCGATGCTATCTCAAAAATGAACGTTCTGTGTAATATATCGGGGGTAGATAATGTGTGATGGGTGGTTTAATTAAATATGAGGGTGTTTGTTGCTGAGTAATAAACGTATACGTAGGCAGTTAGACTTGTTTGCGTTTTCAGTGATGTATGGGGACGCGTAGTAGGTCTGAAAGTGTTACAGGTATCTAGTTTTAGAAGGGCGTCGGTGGGTTTCTTTTGTTTGTTGTGTGAGTTATTCGCAATGGCGATGCCTGAACAGTTTTCGCTGAGATGGAACGATTTCCACTCAAACTTGTCGCAGTCCTTTCACGCACTGCTGGAGGGTGAGGACCTGGTGGACGTGACCCTGGCGGCTGGTGGCCAGTACGTGCACGCGCACAAGCTTATTCTCTCCGTCTGCAGCCCCTACTTCAAGGAATTGTTCAAGGTATGACTCACTGCTAACATAATCTTTCATGCATCCTAGGTGTTGTTCCCTACAAGGGAACTCCCTACAACATAATTAGGTACTAATCTGCCTAAAAAGTAAGTTCAGTATCCTGACATTACTACTAAAGAACTTAATTTTAATTTTGAAATACCTTTGATCTGAAGCTTTGCTCTTGTCAAACAAAGAAAGGATTATAGAATGCTACTCATTCATTGGAATTCCAATAACTTCAAAGATAATATGTTTATTGTGCTATTTTACATTACTAATTTTATGCCACTATTGGTAACTTCTCAATCAAAAAATATATAAATTTAGAATGTTAGAAATTGATGTTTCACATGTAATATTTGTTGTAAACTGATAACAGCCTATCAGACATCTTACACGGATATATTTACCTTGTTGAATCTGCATGTTGGTTTGGAAAATACATTGAATAAACTAAGTATATACAGCTGAACAGGTTTATGGTGCATAAATATAAATAATAATATGTAAATATTGATTTACCTACTTGATTGCATCATTCTGTATACCTATACAATAAAATGTACCAAGCTATATTGTATGATACACAGTAACTGTGTATTTATGCTACCAACATTATTAATATCTTGAAATATTGATGTGATCCTGTGGTTTAATTGGTTTATAAATGTTGGGAATTGAACAATGTGGGTGTGTCACTGTTATTTTATCACTAAAACTACTTGAAAATGTAGGTATGATCCTTCACTGATCTTTTGGTAATTTGATAAAGGATTCTATTGTGTATTATCCCCATTGCAGAACTGTTATGTTTACTGCTTGTTTTCTAAGCCCTTATTATATATCTTTTTGAAGGGATTTTCTTTAAAAATAGACTTGGTGATTTGAATTCAGTTGATTGACATGCAATTTTTTCAATTTTTTTTTAAAACAAACTTGTAATCAGCTTGTGCAAAGTAAAATAAAAGCTTGTCAATCCAAAAAATATGCTACTTTAATTTGGCAATGATATATACATAATTAAGTCATGTCTAAAGTTGTGTTATATCTTATTGTGTAAGGTACACTTAGGTTTAGTTACAAATCACATCAAAATCTGCTCTATTTTGAATAAAATAAAGTTGCATCTTAAAGTTTTATGATTTTGAGATACCTACTTCTGGACTTAGTGCAAACAAATGTATCTCTATGTACCTAATATATTTTTTAATGAATTCTCTTTTGAGGTTCTACTAATTTTCAAACCTTAGCAATACATAATTTATAAACAAAGTCAATAAAACTTTGACATTCGTTAAATAGATAAGGATAATTGTGTACCAAGTGATTTTAAGTGACAGTTCCTTACTGCCTGCTGATAATGAGCAATAATATATTTAATTAGTTAGAATATTTGAATGTTTAGTGTAAGTAAACTTTTTGGTGTTTCTTCTCATGCTGCTACTCTGGAAGTAAACGGACAAATCCGGTAGGTGTTTTAAACAAAGTTACAATCATCTTTGTCATCAGACCAATTTATATTTAAGGTTTTTGGTGTGAAAATTGCTGATCTGATCACAATTAGCAACATATTAAAGATGAACAATTTTAAATTGAACACATGTTTGGCTATGTTCCACTTGTTGGCTGACTGATCCAACCATTCTCGAGTCATGATAATATGTCTGAATTACTAATGACAAAAACCTATTCATCATCATTTTGATGATGATTAGTCGTTTTTACTTGTGAGTATAACAGCGGTGGAGGCGCATGCATTTTAAGAATAGTTTTTACAACTATATAATCATTACCCTCATCATCACATGCAGTCTGACTTCACCAGGAAAAACTATTCCTTGTTACTTTATTATAGAAATTTATCATGTAGGTTATAAATACTTTCTAACAGATTTATTCACTGTAACAAATACATAGTAAGAAATCATCCAAAATACAAGTTTTTCAAATCTTTGGATTTAACCCCTCCATTGGGATGATTTTACCAAATAAAACATAATTTACTTGATGCATAGGAGGTTTTGTCACAGTAAGATACTGATCAGCAATTTTCGTTGCAACCTACAATTGAATTATTGGGAAATAGACATTCGCCATATATTTAAATGTATACCATAGTATAGAGCAGAATTGGTAAAAAATTTACTTGTCTATATTTTACTTACAAATGCTTACAATTGCTCTTTTTAAAAATGATTGATAATACAAAGCAAGGCAGGTTGGCTCAGTGTATTTATTATTTTTAAAATAATAAAAACCAATTGGTGACTAGGGACAGACTAGCTAGATGGTAGGACTAACAATTTTAAAACCAGCCTAGAATCGGGTTTTGAAGAAAAAGAAAAAAGTGTCATCAAATGTAAGGTCAGTTGCTAGCAGATCTCTACAATAAAACTGTTTAATACAAAACAAACAAATATGTGTTCATTATAGTGACAAAGATTATTCAAATCTTATTAAAAAGTCTTATTTATGAAATCTTTTTGAATATTGTTATTTAATCTTCTACATTATGAAAAAGAAATCTATTTTATAAATAAAATAGGTACGCTACCAATAGCAACACGGAAAATAAAATGGATATCACAACATCAGACAAACCAAATAAATGTTAAGTACCTAACCTAACCAATGTGAAACATGACGTACATGACGTTTTTGTATGAAAGCCCCCTTTAATATTTTATTTTATTCTTTAGTAGAAGTTATAACTGCAACAGAAATACAATTGTGACAACGTCTACTCTCTTACTATCATGATGCATCAGGTATAGCCTGGTGATAGACGAACAGGCACACAGACGGACAGCAGAGTCTTAGTAATAGGGTCTCGTTTTACCCTTTATTTACGAGAATCCTAAAAATAACACCAAGAATACCCTAAAAAATATAATTCTTATAATGTCTTTTGAATACCAGAAATTAATGTAATAGCCAGGTGTCATATTTTCTCTTTACCTCTACCTACTGGTAGCGCCTGAAGCACAAATACGCAGTTATTCTTTTGGAAAAACATCCTTATGTAACATCCTTTATAATCCATTTTTATTACTTTATATGACCTTTGTTTACAAAAAATGCAAAGAATTGAATACCAAACTATAGTCATTTTAAATCGAGAGAAGCATATTTCTAGTTGCTATCCAAGCACACTTACATAGCAAATATCAAGACGCTACTATCGATTTTTTTTTATTTAAGTAAAGATTTTTTGACTATATTACAAATCTGAGTGCTATGCGATGTAACATGCAAACTAAATAACCTCTAACCCCGCTCGCCATTATACTAATAATCGCCTAATACTTTCCATTTTATTAACGAACAATTAAGTACATGAATGAATTTAATCAAAATATACTTGACAACACAGCACATAAATTGGATCGTATTTCACAAAAAAAAAGTTAAAGATATAGTCCAGTCAAATTACGAAATAAATAAACATGAGCGAATACAGTTTGGGGACTTTGAGGATCGATAGGGCGGTGTATTCTGAGCATAAATTCCAATTTGAGGGGTTGTACTGAGGTCAGCTCAAGGTCATTTCGATGGAAACGCGTTTCATTCGATATCTCGAGAATGGTTAGAGTTAGGCGAAAAATTGTTGAGACCTTTTCTTTTCCAAACAAAATTTACAAACTTTTTTATTTGAAACTTTTTTTTATAACATTAATATTTTTCAACTTATTACTCCCGCAAGGCAAAAATTTTACTTTTTTTCCATTTTTCGTCGTTTTCTCCCCAACCATTCAATTTTATTAAATTTTACCGATCATCAAAGTGTAGATCTTTTAATTATGAACAGTTTTGTCCTTAAACTTTTTTCCGTAGTGCCAATACCTTCGGAGTTATATATTACTTTACCGAGCGAAATCCGTGCCACTGTCGCAATATAAAAAGGTCAATCGATTAAACTATTTAAAAATTAAGTATTTAATTTGGGTAAATTTTAAGGTTAATTTGGGTAAGAAGTAAATTAACAATTAAAACTGTTTTACACATTTATTGATAGAAAAATAATTTATAAAAATAATAATATATCGGTAAACTAATATATAACTCCGAAGGTATTGGCACTACGGAAAAAAGTTTAAGGACAAAACTGTTCATAATTAAAAGATCTACACTTTGATGATCGGTTAAATTTAATACAATTGAATGGTTGGGGAGAAAACGACGAAAAATGGAAAAAAAAGTAAAATGTTTGCCTTGCGGGAGTAATAAGTTGAAAAATATTAATGTTATAAAAAAAAGTTTCAAATAAAAAAGTTTGTAAATTTTGTTTGGAAAAGAAAAGGTCTCAACAATTTTTCGCCTAACACTAACCATTCTCGAGATATCGAATGAAACGCGTTTCCATCGAAATGACCTTGAGCTGACCTCAGTACAACCCCTCAAATTGGAATGTATGCTCAGAATACACCCCCCTATCGATCCTCAAAGTCCCCAAACTGTGTTCGCTCATGTTTATTTAACTCGTTTTTAGCCATAATTTGACTGGACTAATAATCTAATTTCAGGTAAACAAAAACAGAACGAAAAAGACAACTGGCCACAGAACTGGTTGAGTTTTCTCGTTTTATCATATTTCATAAGGATTTTGTGTTTTGACATAAGTAAAAACCCATGCGACATTTCTTCAGCAACACATCAGTTTTACACATACGTATCAAGGCAACTGTTAAATACTTAAATAAGTTTATTTTTATCGGCAATTATTTGATTTGAACATGTAATAGAAAACGGTGATTACTAATGTAATGACAACATTGCGATCGATAAATCTTAGTGAGTTTACCTCGCTCGGCGTTCAAAATAAATAAATATAAAAATGTATTCACGAGCATTAATGTACCTAGAGTACCCAACACGTACGTCTAAGACTCGTGCCGCAAAGGTTGAAAAACCGGAATAGATTTTGGTTTGCCCACTTACCTATTTACATTGAAAGTTTCTAGTTCCACTACAGTTTCTTTAGGTGATTTTCATTGGTACGCGTAATATTTTGATTAGGTAATAACTATGTTTGCGACGTGAGGTTTTTGTTAGATCAATGATTTTAGGATAAAGCTGATCATCATCATCATTTCAGCCCGTTGGCACCTACTGCTGAGTATAGGCCTCCTCTACTATGCCATTCTTTACGGTCGCTTGCGACACTCATCCACTGATTCCCGGCTCAATCTAAAATGTCTTTATTTTAATATGTACCTACTAGTAAAATAGTCTTATATCGAGCCAGACCAAACTAATAAAACTTGCAAAGGTCATCCATAGCTCTGTAGCGCCATCTAACTCGCTACATAATAAACTGCACCGTAGTCTACGCAACTGACTAACAGATGTCACTGGCCAATCCTAGATCGTGCAAACAAAGTTATCACGGAGTTTTATCATACCCAGGAGTCCGAACCAAAGGTCGCACGGCGTGAAAGATCTTCCCTTTTCGTAGGAGATGACACATTTCTCCTCAGCTCCATCTCGCTTACGCCTACGCAAGATATATTTATATCTCTTTCGCTTTGCTTGTATTCTTTCGCTGAATACGTACTGAGTATCTATCTAAATAATGAGTCATCGTAAGTTCATAATAAGATGATAGTGTTATCGGGTTCATCACTGGCTTCGGACGAATCTGTTTTCAATAATTGAATTCCAATATTGCACTATAACATTAAATTAGGTTGCTCACATAGAGTTTGCTACTTCTTTAGTGTAAATTATACGTATAATTTTTATCAAATCGTTATTATGTTACTATAACATCGTGGTATTAAGATTAGTACAGTATTTTGAAGGAAAAAATGTGGATTGGCACACAAATGTGTAAAACCTTTTATGCCTATCCTTGCAAAAACATTCTTTCCATAAACCAGCTCATATAAGCACATACATGTAAATTCAGTCGAACAACTGTAAATTAAAAATCTTTTTATAAGATTATTTCGGAAATCAATCAAAAATCATTTTTATGTAAGTACATAAATTTAAATTGACAACGTTTAGTTTGCATCACAATAAAAAAATATCAATGGTAAATATTGAATAATCTTTCAATAATGATATGCTTGAAAACATCTGGATTTCACTCAACACAACGTACTCGTATGTAATACGCAGCAATAGCTTATATGTAGTAATTCCTCATCGCGTATGACTTCCGCAGATTCCATTTCAGATACTTGAAAATACTTGAGAATGTCTGAGTCCCGAAGCAGGTAATGTTTTATACATCACAGGGCTTTATTATATTGTTTTAATATGTTTTGTACCTGCGTAAGAACTTTGTCTAGACGAAATGCATTCACCATTCACCTCAAAAACAAATCTTTGATGATATGTTTGCCTGCAGGTGACATTCGTTCGTCGTCTGCTTCCACTTCAAAAGCCTTCGGCGATATAAAAGCACTTCTATGTAATTCAATATTGTAGCTCCACCTTATGCTTGCTGCCAAATTGAATTTTAAATCCATTTCTGTTCAAAGCTCGTCTCTGCTTGACTACATTTTACTTGTTTAATTTAAATATTAAAGTGTGAAATCAGCAAAAATATGAAGAGATAAAAAGAGTATGTTTGTTATGTCTATAACTTTTAAACTACAAATAAACAAGTTTATAGATTTTTATCAGTATATCAGGATTCTGCCACTAGACTCAAGTATGTAATATAATGCCAATATTAAAAATGTAGGTAATGTAGTGAGTATACAGGGTTATTTTTGGAGAAGGGTGGTGATGGCCAAGTCTGAACCACAAGAATTAGATAAATTCGTGAAAGGAATAAATCTCTCTTTTAAAAAAAAATCACCTAACTGTACTTGGTTTTTTTTCATATAAATCTTTTACTTGAGAAAATTGGCCAGAATGATTTGAAAAACAAAAAAATAAAGCTAAGATAAAGACTAAGATAAGATTAAGGAATTATAGAGATTCAACAAATGCGTAAACATTTATTTGCAACCCGAAAATTACTAGCTCATAGTCAAAACAGTTTTACCAAACAAGTCACGTTGATAAGTACAAGTAAACCAATTTGCAATCAACCGTTACAAATAAGAACTAATTCGTCATGTCTAGACTCATTTATTATTAGAAAATCAGTCTGTTAGTTAGACATCCATTCGTCAATTTATACATCCGAAGATACAAAAATTCTCATCCACCTGAAAATAGGTAGAACAGTTCATATCACAATCATAAATTAAATCTATGAAGTCCCTCATCGATTCGATACCTGGAAAATAAATACTCGAGGTTTTCGCGAAATTTCAGCAAAATTGTAAGTACATATTATCTTTTGTTTATATTTTTATGACCGTTGACCCGAGTAGGTTGTTTTTTTCCAGGTATCGGATAGATGCTAAGATTTCATTTGTGAAATGTTTTGAACAATGCTACAAATTTTCTGCGCGAAGTAATGTAACTACATTTTTTACCCATGTCATAAAAACGTAATTCAAAATACTTTTCTCGTTACGAAATGTTCATAATTTTCAACGGTAAAACGGAATAAGTTTTTTGATTATGAACGCGTACTTACTTCTAGAAACTTTAAGGCAATAATTTGATAAAATAAATATTTCTGTAATATAAGTTAATTTACTTAAAAAACCGTAAAGAGCGTTTGCGCATGCGCGATCTCAGTGTTGGCTCGCGGTTTGCAACTCAGGGACTATTGCGTGCGTATTGCAGCCGGTGCCGTACGTGAGCTGTCTCTCGCCTCTGGTCCTTGAACAACAGATACACTAACCGTGAGTAAATACATATTTATATAGGTACATATATATATACATATTTATGACCATCATCAATTCATATTTTTAATCGTAATAAAAATAAAAATAGTTAATACTAAAACTACATAGCAACATCTACGTTCATATGTTTTCTATGTATAAGAAATGTAAATATTTATCTGGTTTCCATAGTAGAAGCTTTATTTCGTATGAAACTAGTGAACTGTCCCAATTATCATTCTCTGTATAATGGATAGTAAAACTTAGCTGCAGTGATAAGTGAAAATTAGTGTACCTACGTGTTATTTTTTTTAACGTAATGTTTTTCAAAACAATACTGAAGTCGCGCGCTAGGGTCTTTACGGTCATAAAACGGTTTTATGCATAAGAATTATAATAGATAAAAAAAAATGGTTGTCTGTAAAGTCGGTTTACTGACGATAGTTGAACGTGACAACGTCACTTCATGGAACGCCTCAGAACGCCTCATAAGTCATGTTTTTTCGTGCGTGCAGCCGGCTCTATCGAATTATAAGACGTTGTCACGTCAAAAATACGTCTGACTGAATACCACATATTTAAGTAATATAGTATCGTATCGGTGGTTGTGATAATATTGAATATACAAATGCGTATATGCATAAAACCCATAGCACTGAGAACCAGATTAATCAGACATCGCAAATATTGCTTCATAAGCTGCTGTGCTGAAGTGAAATTGCTCTGATAACTGGACAAGTCTATATCAGGAGAGCAGAAAGGAAACAGAACCACTGTAACATAACCCAGCTGGAAGGTGAAGCAAGTCGCGGGTCTAGTCACCTAAACAATGAAGGTTGCAAAGGACGAACTTGGTTATCCTGACGTACTATATTCAAGATTGGTATAAGAAAACAATTCAATTTTGGAAACATTATTTTTTATTAAATGGCCAAATAATAATTAATAAACAACGATGCGAAAATTAATGAATGTTTTACTGTAAAATAACGAAAGTAGGCTGAGTTTATATTTTTTACCCTTATGCTGGCCACACACCATCCTTCCTATCGTCCAATCGGCATGACACTGCAGGTTTGATCCAATCTGCAGTACGTCCATATACACCACACACGATCCTTCCTATCGTCCAATCGGCATGACACTGCAGGCTTGACGACGATTACTTATGCTGGCCACACACCAAATAATAACATAAAATTTATTTTTATGGCATTGATGGAACTTAGCCTAACAGTTTTTTTGGTCAGTTATATCAGTATTTGAATCTAAGTCCCGTTGCCTAATTCCTATTTTATATTATTATTATATATTTATATTATTGACCTTCAAAGCTTAAGTACCCCATCTTGCCACCCTCTCCCCTAATTATTTACGAACTGAACTGCCAATTGCCCACAGCCACACACGGTCCAATCGGCAGTAGCCAATCGATGTGATCAAGCCAAAAGAATTGAAATTCGATCATGCCATCCATTCTAACAGTCATGCCAATCCACTCCCACACACGGTCAATTCTAACTGATCCAATCTGTAGCGTCATGCCGATTGGACGATAGGAAGGATGGTGTGTGGCCAGCATTAAAATGGTTAAATGGTTATCCAGCCATGATTCGGCTACTGTGGTAATGATGCGCGATGCCGCGGCTTTGATCCAATTATCTGTGTGGCAATATTCGATTTAATCTTGCGTGATGATGGTAATATGTACGCTGAAGAGTCCATCGGTGTATAAGCATTACAGAGCACCTGTGTTGCAGCTGGCTTGGTCGAGCTCTAAATAACGTATTGATATGCGTTTCATTTAATAATAATAAATAATGGATTGTCCATCCACACATCATCTAGCCCCAAGCTAAGCAGAGCTTGTGTTATGGATACTAGAAGACTGACATACATAATACAATACATTACATAGATATATATTTTTATTATACATATATTATTAAATACCCGGAATAAATATTTGCAGATCGTACAAATATTTATCCCAAGGCGGGAATCGAACCCGAAACCTTCCGTGTCGCAGGCGGACCTTCGCCCACCGCGCCGCACCGGTCGCCATTTTTCGCATTTGTTTATTATATTCAGCGCGGTCGCTAGAGGTACCTACTATCCTCCGTCGGTGGGTAGTAATTTAATAGGTATACCTACATCCCTACTCTTTTTATGGCTATCAGCTTTTTCATCTGATGCATTTTAATTTTATGTTTTTTTATGGAACAGTTCGGGTGATACTCGTGAAATTCGCTTTTGACGAATATTTCAGGCATTAGAGTAAAATATTTTGTGGACTCGGTTCGCAGGTTCCGAAAGCAATTAAAAATATGAAATAAATTCTCGACATTTCTATTCTATCTGAAACATGGCGTCCGCTACTTTCCACGTCATACAATATCAGGTGCTTTAACGTTCGACAGATCTATCTATTTTTTTTCTGAAAATTACGACAAAAATGAAAAAAATACTGAGCAATTAAATACTTCAAAGCAGATTTGTTGATTGTCATACGTCTGAGTCTGTCTCAGTAATAATTTACATCTTGAATACCAGCAACTTAGCGAGTATAAAGTGTCAAAGGTAGGTGAAATTAAAAAAAAATTTTTTGATCAACTCGACGTAACTTCTCGATAAAACGGACATCAAATAATGTTTACTCTTTCATGATCGCACTGCAGCTCAACAAATCCAATATAAATTCCTATCTATTAATATGGAATGTTTAAGTAGGTATTGAGAGTAAAGGCTATATTCTGTTGCGGAAAATGGAAATTCATTATGTACTATTTGAAAGGGTGAATTCGTAGTACTTTCTACACTCACATATTTCGCTACCATTGTTTGTTTTCTACGAATATTCAATGCTGATGAACTGGATTAAATCATACATAAAATAAATAAATAAAACATGCTGGACAATCCACACATCATCTAGCTGAAACCCACAACGATCGTGCGCGTGGGTTGAAATATCAATCACCAGTATAAATTCACCCTTTACGAGTTCAATTTTCAACCGTATTCGCCCCATCAATAGATAGTAATTAAAAAATAAATGCTGCTGTCAATCGAACCACCGTTCTTAGTTACTAGCTACATATTTCAAGATAAAATTGGGTAGTAGGCACTGAGCGGGCACCCTTAAAGCCCCGTGTGGAGGTTTAGAGCGATCAGAGCTATAGTGGCGCGTAGGCTTTATCTCTGTCAACAGATAATTAAGAACCACGTAATAGCCTATCGCCACCTGACCCTCTTCGGAAAACGTTTTGACGTTCCGAAAATTGCTTCAGGAAGCTGCGCGAGTTTGGTCCCTAATATTTACTCACTATTCGCATTGTTTGTTTTTAGATCAAAGATCTAGTTTCCACTGTCAATTTTCCATTCAGAGTGTTTTCTTATTGCTAAGAAAATATGTACAATATTTATTCCCACGTTGTTCGCTGCCAAGAATTTACAGAAATAACACTGTTTTTCTTTAAAACTACCCACGTCCACTTAGTACTGAACTGACAATGCAATTGTTATCATCACTTTATTGAAAGCTCTAAGCCACGGACAGATGTCAAACATGCAGACAAAGGAATAAAGGGTGAGCTAGCCTTACCCTTTGGAGGAAAAATGGGATAAAAGGGTGTCTGGCACCATGGTAACCAACTGCGAGGGTGCCGTGTGATGACTTTCGATCTATACCTACACATAATATTTTTGTTGTGTCCTAAACGTCTCGGCCGCTTGGTCTTGGGAGTAGTCATAAGATCGATTTACTTTTCGAGTCGAGTTCTTATCAGTAACTAACCTAAATCTGTGTTCTTAGCAAAACTATAGTAAGTACTTAATTAAGTTTATAAAATTTGGGAAAAATAAATAAATAAATGTAACAGAAAAAAAACATTGTGAACAAACATTTTTTAATATAATTTATACACTTTTATAGATCCGAACAGTCAAGTCCTACTTAAATGATTGTTAACAAACAATGCACTCCCTTTGAAACTGATCATACAAAAGAGGAAAAACTTAGTCTACGCAGATGCGGAAAGCCTTCTACTTATTTTGAATAAACTTTCATACTTTTTATTTTCATAACGTTTGAAGATATTAATTCCGTAAGCCGTTGAAACTACCTGAAAGACGTTGGTGATGTCTTATCGTCAAGCTAGTCTAGTCCTGTAATGGTCATCGATCGAGTATAATGATGAGGGATAATGTCGATATGGCGCATGTCCTTTCATTTATGGGATTCCAACAATAACCCTTAATTGAAATATTAATGAATAGGGTTCGTTGCACTGGGCTTTCCTTGCTTTGTATTATTAAACTTTCCTGGCTGAGTATGTAAATAAAGTATAGTTTATTTTTTAGGCTAAACATGGGGATTTTTTGCGCTGTTGAGAAATGTAGGTCTCATAACCCCCATCATATCAAGTATGGAATAAACTTTTTTAAGTAAGTATTATATTTTTGTAATTATGTATTTTGGTGTTTAGTTTTTTATTGAAATGTTTGTACGATTGAAGAGGGTTTCATGTTTTCAAACTGATATGATACATTCCTCCAACAGGTTTCCCAAGGACCCAGTGCTGCGAAGGAAATGGTGTGAGGCTTTGGAAATTAATAACTCGACTGTGAATATCAGCACCGTAGTGTGCAGCAAACACTTCAGCTCAGTAGACATTATTCGAAGCGATTCGGGAGTGAAGGTCCGCCAGGGAGCGTGTCCCTTACCTTCCGCCCACAGCCTTGCTCAGTCTTTAAATGAACTCAGTCTCCTTCGGGAAACCGTGGAAAAACGTGAAACTAAAAGTAGTAAGTGAATAGTTAGCGATGACGACCGCTTACACGTGTAGTAAAAGCCTTGTTTTTCGACACGGCCATTAAGTGTTGTTTATTACTAGCTTATAAGTCACCGGTATCATTATCCTACGACTCATCTATCATTTTTGTTTGGGATTTCCGATTTTACCTTTTATTTATCTGCGTCAATAAACACCTGTTTGAATTCATTTTGTTTTGTTTTTATTTATTTTCCTTCTCCTTGAATTTACCTTCCTAAACGGTTAAGTTTATCGATGTTATAAAAAAACTATTATTTTTATTTTACTAATACCATACAACGATACGTATAAAATTTTAAATAAAAACTTAAATAAAGAAGTAGATTTATAACAGATCTTGTTACCGATGTTGTTACAGACCAATCCTTGCGAGCATCCGATCGTGATTCTCAAAGACGTAGCGCACCAGGAGCTGAGGCAGCTGCTGCAGTTCATGTACCGTGGGGAGGTGCACGTGAGGCAACAGGAGCTTTCTGGATTCCTCCACACGGCAGAGATGCTGCAGGTGAAGGGGCTTACGGGGGGTCGGGAGGTGAGTCTATTAATGTTAGTGCTTGTAAGACGTAGGAGTACCATATGTTACAAACCATCTATCTGAACTAAACAAAAAATATCATTATGATATCATAATGATCTTTGTGTTTAAAGTGTGTAATCATTCAAATAAGCTCATCCTCCACTCTTTATCCCTTAAGTACTATAAGCCAGGCGTGGAGCCAAATTCATGTAGAATTGGCGGAGTATGATAGCTGTGATATTTCAATGTTTTTTTCTTAATTTTCAGAGGAGCGAGTCCCCTCCCCCACCCCAAGTTCCAGCGGCGTCAACCTTGAAAGAGGAGGCTCCTCCTCGTCCGGTTTCTCGTCAGGATGACGCATCCGAATGGATTCCAGGTGGCGAAGACACTATCGCTACAGAATCGCCCCCGGAATCCGATCCCTCCGTCAAAGAGGAAGCTCGCAGTCCGCTCAAGAGGTTAGTCCAATATACATCACCCCTTGTTGCTACACTGGCACTGTTGCCATGATCTTACTAGTTATGTTATCATCATTATCTTTCATTCTGTGCAGTAAGTTTTGTTTACTTTTGAGCAACATATCGCTTTAGTCTATATCATTAGGACAGATTAATCACTACTTGAAGTATTGGTTGCAGGCTGCTGAAGAATACTCCGACCAAGAACAGTTTCAGCGTGAAGAAGAAGCCTCGCGCCGCCATTGATAGCCCCACACACCCCGAGAACACTGAATATGGATACGACAGGTTTGTGCTTATCTTACTTTTTTTTAGATTAATTAGTAGAAATTCGAGAATATTTTGTGTATTTTGATATAGTATTTTTACTTGTTCCTAGTCATATGTTGTTTTGACCACACTTTAAAATTAAATGTTGGCATTTTTATGACTTAAAAAGTAATTGTTTGTCACATTACAATGTTTGCTTTTCATTGATGTCATATGTCATCAAATAACGGAAAAACCAAATCAAATAATATCAACAATTTTAAATTTAAATAATTACGCTATGAATTCTCCGTATGAGCTTGGGTTATATAGAGAATTTAAAGATAGGATATATAGAATAGAGGTTATAAATCAGGGTTCGAGAAGTGTAATAGCACATTACATACTGTTGCCGTTACCGTCTGAATCGTTATTACGCGGTAAGTTTCTCTTTAGTCTACCTTTCTGCTGTCGTAGAGCCCCAGCTACTGAAAACGGAATACATGTTACTAGAAAAATATACAATAGTCCACCGCCTGCTTATTGTATCTATTTCCCAACAACACAATATTATTTTATTGTTTTTTTTTGCATAGCACACATGTCATTATTGCCAGCACTTTGATGTTTATTTAGTTTTATCTTGCACATTTCCAGCGAACCGCTAATTGATTTCGACAACGATCTGTACCATAGCGTGCTTGTGTTGCCAGAGTCTGCTAAGGAAACCGGTGAGTGTTCCAAGCTTTAACTATTAGTAAAACTCAACGGCATGTTATTATAACGTAATTTTAAGGCAAAAGATATTGCCGTTAACTGCTGATAACATCATGTATAAAAACCTATTATTTCAATCAATCCCTGTTTGAATTAACTGCACATTTGTATGGAATGTTTTTTGTTGTTTTGTACCATCTATATATTTTGTTTAATCATTCATTTCACCGCCTCGCGTAGGATGGAATTGCAAATCGGGTGGTGTAAAGTGTCCGTCTTGCCACCGGTTCTTCGCAAACCGATATAATCTGAAAGTGCATATTCGGGACAAACACGACACTAGAGAAGGGACGCTGCAATGCGAGATATGTCAGAAGCGCATGCGCAATCCGTCGTGTTTGCGCGTGCATATGTACCACCATCGCAAGCAGGCGGCGTACTTGGCGCAGCTTAGTACGCAAGGCGACCAGATGAGCCATGTGTAAGTATGCATTATACAACCAGACCACTCGCACTCTATGCCGATCAACTTTTTTTACGCTCTAATATTATTAATAAACTTTTTAATTATTCATATTTGAGCAACTCATTACAACATATGCCTAAATGGTGTAAATCTTATTTCGCCTCTTCATTTGTGCACGTTTGTTATTTTTTATTTTAAAATACCACTCCGAAATTTCAATCTAAATGTGTTGAAAAATCAGAGGTGTATATGTTTTAATATTATTTGTAGTGTCCAAAATATGGTTGGAGCTAAATGGCGCGCAGATTCTGCTCTTGGATCTGGTGATTATGACAAGTAAGTGTAGAATTTATATTTGATGTCTTGGTAGATCGTAATGATAAATTAGTTAGATAAGTTGAAGGTTTGCTGGTGGAGAACTCTATTTAGGGTTAAGATCACCTTAGTACATGTCCTATTTTTAAGTTTCCTGTATTTCAGTAGTTTTTTTTCTGTGTGTACAATAAAGAATAATGAAAGAATAAGTAAAAAATAATCAGTAACAACTTATAAGTAAACTATTTTGTTTCTTTAGTTTAAAATACGTATTATTCAATGATTGCTATTTCCTTTTAACTTTGTGTAATCCTTTTTACAGTAGGCTTACGCACTTTTAAGCTTAGTGATTATTAAGCTCTTCTCAATAACGCGCCGCACAATTACCCCTACTTAACTACAGACAATTGATTGTATGCCCCCGTGTATTCCAGCTTTCCGATTCCCGTGCCGGCGCCGGCAGAGGGCGCCAAAGTACCTGGTGCTGATGCTTCTTTCCCCGCGCCCGCTGAGGCCGTCACCCCTCCTCAGGTATGACTTACCACTGAGGCAAAAATAAAATGCTATACATTTTTGCCCGTTCTTCTGGTACTGGCAACTAGAATCATCTAATATAAAACAATTCTAAATGATCTTTGTGATTATACAGAATAAAATCTACTTTGACACATTATAAAGTTCTAAATTTTTATACAGTCTATCCATACTGGCTGCGCCAGTTTATATGGTAAATTTCTAATTAACCGTAATAAATAGTTATAACAACATAATTAAATTCGGACATTAAAAACGGAATACCTTACTTAAATGAAATCACACAGTTCATGTAGAACTTTGCCACATTTATCCCCTTATCTGTACCATTGATGAGGTCATCCCTTGTGCAGGTATTAGGGCAAAAGGGGCAAACAATTGTGTTTAAAAAAAATTGTTGTGTTCATTTGACACGAAGAAGAAGAATAAAATCACATAGCGACTACAAAAGCTATTTCTATTTTGTTAGCTATACCTACACCTAGGTTTAAAGACATTTATTCTCAAAAAGACATAGTTGAGAAAAAATATTATAGTAGATACTAACATACCTAATGTTAGTCGTTCTTTTTTTTTATGTAGGTAGATATGTCCAAAACAAGTGACAGTGTGTGCGTAAACGATACTTAAAAACCAGGATGATTATACAGGGGGAGGCCGACGTTGACAAGCCATGATCCGCACGCCACATAGCCCCAGAGCGGGACTATGTAGACCCGGACATCCTTTACGAAGTGTACACACGCCGCTGCTATTGGGACAACTACGTCTGGACCATGTATTAGGGTTAGGGATCGTTCGCGGTAGTCAAAAGCACCCAGTCGTCTTAAATGTAATATATTATTATTCACCGCGCTGTAATACTGAATTTACTCTTTTCTAATCCCTTGCCTTTCTTTCATAATACTTAAATTTCTAATTTCTGGTTTTCTTTCTAAAGTAATTTAATAATTACCATAAAAACTGTGAATAATCGCAGAAATCATATTTCATTTTCAGCTTTTCAGTTCAGTATTACGGTATATAAAAGAGTCAGCTTCGCTAAAGCTAAAATATTTTTAGTTTTAGCTAATTTGGCTCATTTACTCTTTGTCTAGAATGCACACTTGATATTATACTTGAAAACGTGTGCTCTCTAAGACACAAAGAGTTGAGTGAAAAGTTCGATTTAGTTATGACATAATCAGTCCAACTTTCAGATAAGATTCTACCTGTATATTCAACGTTATAGTACAAGTGCTTTTGACTGCTGCTCATACGAATTGATCCCTAATATGTATTTAAATGTCGAACGTTTCACCACTTTCCCCCTCAACTTGATATGAAATATCACATAATTTTTAATCAGTAAAATAATAGAGAAAATTCTAATAGTCTTTTGCCATTGATAAGTATTATGTTAAGAGTTCAATTTACATATTTTAATGGTTTTCATGAACAATTTATTTAGCTTTGCTTAGGAAGGTGGTGCAACGTTACATTAAGTTACAAAAAAAAAATGAAGTTGCGCACACTTATAGCTCGCGCACAATCCTTTGACAGAAATAAAAAAAAAGCGTGGTTTAACATCTTTTAGCATTAAACACGGAAAACTGTGACAAAAACCATGTCCTTGGTGTGCGCGATGTCATTCTTGCATGTGTTTAAAGTAAACTACCTTTTTTACTGACTAGATACATCTCATCGAATTTGTATTATATTATTATTATTTGATTTATATTTAAATTTCATTACCATTTTATTGTTACGGTCAGTAAATATATAGTAATTCATGCTTGTGATGTAGTTGCTTAGGAGAAAATGCAGTGTTGTGTTACATCGTCCATCTCAAAGGAGATTATTGTCCCGGGTCGAGAATATGCAAGAATGCATAAGAGATTAATGAATTACAAGATTCTGGCGCTCTGGATGCCACGTAATGACGATGATATTATTAATATTATATTTAATTTTACATTCCGAAACACAAATTCCAAAGACTGAAGCAATGGTTACGTAAATTATCAAAAATAGCATTTATTTTTAACGAATATTCAAACATTTTGGAAGTAATTTAGTAAGGAAACAAACCAATATTTAGTTTCTAATGAAAACCAACAAGTACAAGCTTTAGATAGCGAAATCCGCGTTCTAGATATAAAAGACAAAGGTTGCCATTCCCTCGACGGATGTACAAATTGTTTTTATTATAAATCCGGACACGAACAATGCTGAAGCAGTAGACCGGCCTCCATACAAGCATACCCTGAAGTACAAAATATTATATGTTTTTTGTATGTTAATCAAATTATGCTTTACTTAGGTTTACTTTTATAGATTTTTAAGTAAGTACATATAATTTTTTTAGTTGAGAATATTGTTTTATACGTACAACAACGTAGTCGAATAGGATGTACACATATTTTAAAAAAGTTTTACAAAGGGTTGTCTAGATTATGTTAAGATTATAAAATTATACCTCAATATATTGTTTTGAAGCGATTCTGTATGTGTAAGATAATTTGTCAGTCATCCGAATCACTAATTTGATTGGCAAATGTTGAATAACGGATTTATAAAGACGGGATAGAGCGGGGAGAGGGCCGCGGGTGGGTGGGCGTTCTCTGCGACGGCGCCGGGGCCGGGGGTAGGTCTTGTCTCAAGGACGAGCTTATGGATAGCTTTAAAGTATCCCAACGGCAGAAATTAGTAGTACGTAAACTTAAATAGTCATCTACATTATACTTGTGTAGTAACAACGCGACGTACGCGCAGCTGTTATCGAAACGGTTACTGACATTATTCGACGTAAAATTTAAAGGAATGTATTCCCATTTGTATATTGGAACGTATTTATAATATTTGTGTGCGGTTCATCTCGGGCCATCGTTTTACGATACACATAAAAAATACAAAAAAAATATACCTATAATTCGTCCATAATCGATGTATTTACGAAGGGTTGGGTACTAACTAACCAATATGGATAAGAATAGTAAGACTAACAATCAAAAATTAAGCATATTACATTCCAGTAGCAGTAAGCGTGCATAATCAATGGATGTTTAGGCATATTCATTATTCAATGACATTATAATAGGATTAGTTAGAGTTCTAAGATATAAGATTAACGGAGATTTTATGTTGTAGTAACATTCCATAGTTTTGGTAGCTGTTTAGTTTGTAAGCACTTATGTTTAAATACGTTTTACCAAATTCATTTCATACCAATGCTGTTACGTATAGTAATGAGTGATAGTGCCGCTACCCGCTGTCCGTGTCGTGAGGGGCGCGCCTGGGGGCGCCTTGGGGCCTTTGGGAGCCTCGGGAGGCCTCCGGGGGCCGCGGGTGACGTGAGGCGTCTTGCAGCTTGTTGCCTCGCTGGCACAACACATAGCAATAAGTTTCCGCTCTACACGTGACTTGATATTATTCTGCATTTTAATACTCAGTACATGTGGCCAAATAGATTAAATTCTAGTATGTATGATTAGTCACCGGTTCGGTGGCTCTATACGTTCAATTGTTGTGAACTTGCATTATGCATAGGGACATAGTGCGTGTCTTGCAGTGGCCTAGAAATTGTAGTCTCGGTGTTGTCAAAAACACGATAACGTGATTATTTTTATTTTACATTCCATTCGTAATTAAAACATTCCAATATTATTTATTACTTTAAAAGTATTGTTTTACAAGGACGTGCTCAAATTATTATAATTTACCAGATCTGTTTGTCCATGACAATTTTTAGTGTACGGTTATAGTGTGTAAGTTTGATATAATCTTGTCCTGATTTCTTATTGTGAACTTTCCATCTAAGAAACTGCTATTATACTCATCACAATGAATAATATTGTTGTTTGTAAGTATGCATTGTGCCGCGTCACTGAGGCACGCGGCGGCCTTTGTGTCCACAGTACGAACTCAGGCAACTTTCATGTATTTATTTTATAATAATCCGTCTTTTCTAGTAGTATTTTAAAATATATAAAGACTTATTGTACTTTTGTAATCTTTATAGAATTATCACCATATTTTGTATCTTGCTGTAATGTATTATAGTTAACGGAAGCAACGGTATTGTTGCATAAAATGTTAACGAAAACTTTTAATGTAGACGAGGTCCAATTTAAATTGGACAAAAATTCAAGATTTGCGGACATTTGGTGCGTAGTAAAAAACCCCAAAATGATGATAAAATTCCGACTGAAGTCGACGTTTATTGGCCAGTATGTATACAAGACTTATAAAATTTTAACCAGGTTTGTAAAGAGGGGCTTAATTTAAATTCATATCGAAGATAAAACATACCATTCAAACATTAACGCAAGCTTTATTACACACATAACATTAAAAATGGCGAGCTTAGCTAGCTCGTATTGATTGTAGATTATTGGTAAGATGTACTGAAGAAGGCTGTACGTATAGGCTGCAAGGCAACTAGGTATCGGCTGGTGGCAGAGATGGAATCTCGCCTGCAACTTAAAGGCTGCTTTAATAAAACATTAGAAGCGGTGTACTTTTGCGTCCGTGACTCGTCTACATCTGTCATTCAACTCTACATGTTTGACAAGTAAATAAAATGCATTCCAAAACTTATTATAATTAAAAAATCTACTAAATATTCATGTATGTGACGCAAAAGTATAAGAACTCGACGCCATGACTAAAATGTGTTAGAATGTGATACGCGTGATTGTAATATATTGAAGGATCATTTAGTAAGGGAACATCATGCACCTATTGTGCAATAGTAGTTTTATCATTTTAATTACAGCAAGGTTGTGATAGCCTCTGGTTGTGCGGTTAGCACATTATTAGTCCACTTTAGTAAACTTGCAAGATACACAATGTGTAGTCCAAAAATTCTTGTGCGATTTTAAATTTGGATTGAAAATATTAATTATTTGTATAGTGAGCTACCCTTGTTTGCACGGGTCTTACTAAACCTGAGACAAAATCAAATCTTCGATACTTGCAGACTTATACAATGTAGTGATATAAACAACAGTATATTTATTTGCATTTGATATTCTTGTAATTTTATGATACATATTTATATAACTTATGTGGATACAACGAACAGTTTTCAACCTGTCTTATGCTCTCTAAGTTGTGATTGTCTATTACTCTTAAGTGGCAGTTATTATTTTGTACCTTATTTTTATTAATGTAAGTTTTTATTTTTATACAAATATCTCAACAAAATTGGTCATTGTAATCATTGTAGACCTTGGATTTATTATCATGTGACGAATTTACTTATTCTTTAAGTTTCAATACTTATTATGACAGTAGTATATTAATAAATAATAATGATTATTTGAAATCACACTGAAATTAAATTAAAATAATAATAAACATTTTTTGTTGGAAACTGCTTGATTAAATTGTGTTGTGGTTTTGCAGTCGTGTCGACGTCTGAATTATTTTCCTCTGCTTAAGTTATATGTGTTCTCGTCGCATGCTGGTGTTTAGTCATTAATAGTTATTTATCGATGGATAATATTGTTGCCGAAATTATTAGCTTTAGTTATTCCATATTCTTCTGTTTTACTCTCCGACTCTGTGCCATTTCTCTCTTAATTCTAGAGTAATTTATTGAAGTACTTAAATTGTATCTATTTTTTTTATAGGCGTGAATCAAATCGTGGCAACAATATTATCTATTGATGGCTTAAACACCGCGCTACATCTTACAGTTGTTTGAGAGTTTATAACGATATATTTTCAAAGTTATTATATATTTCTGTTTATATATTTCATAGCCAACTTAGCATGGCAAGTGTTCAGTTCATCACAATACTCCACAACTTCATAGTACTTTTATATATGTATTTTTTTATTACGCTCTTAAACAACTGTAAGTTATTGGCCGGCGTATTTTGTTTCTTTAATCGTTTGTCTGAATATTTCGAAAGTAATCGTTTAGTTAGTATATCACTTTATTCATACCATCATTCATACTCAGATACTGTTTTTTATACTTTTATATTTTGTAGCTTTACTTGAGATAATAAATTATAATTTTGTATGATTGTTGTTTTATTTCACCCTATCCTGTAACGCGTCGTTTTTAATTTTGTATAGTAGGTATGCTGTTGCGAATATTGTTTTTGATATGCTATGCTATTTCATATGCGATTGCAAAGTTGCTTATATGAAGCTTACTTACTGTGCCACGTTCGTATGTTTAATGCGTTTCTGCCTGCATGCGAACTTATTTTATACCCTATATTTTTGTGACATTGCTTATTCTTAAATGAATAATGTATGGAACCTGTTCTTTTCTGTATCCATATTTACTTCTCAATGATATCATGTTCCAAAACTTCTTATGCATTAATTAGTATTAAATATTATAAATATAGGTCGGCATTTATATATACCTATTTACTTAGGATCAATCCTCGAACTTTTTTATCAAATAGGATGAGTTTTAAGCAGTGATTTGAGAGGTTATTAAATTAAGATCTTAAGTGTTTCTGTAGTTTTGACTTTGATACTCTCGTTTACATGTATGTAACTGAATGTTACAATTAATAGTGATATTGAAATCGATGTACCTACCTATTACTAAGTTAATCATATTAAAGTTAGTTGCATAGTCTAAAAACCACGTTTTCACCCACCAACTTATGTTTGAGACATTTCTGTGTAGTACTTTTCTCACTTTAAAACATTTGTTACGTAATTGGTTGCAAATAGGTCTATACTTATTTTATATGTAACTTTGAAATAGTCATAATATTGATATAACATGTAGATTTGAGACTATAATTAGTCTTCTAGTTAAATATAAACTTGATATTGTGATTTTAAATGTATTGACGCATATTCATCAATAAATGCTTTCTGTGTAGTCTTCGTTTTATTTAATAATTGAAACAATTGAAAAAAATCTTTTATAAATAAGTACGTATGAAATCAAAAAAAAATGTGTCTATTGGACTGCACCAATAGACACATTTTTTTTTGATTTTTCAACTATTTACTTTTCGATTAGCACATTATTTGATTATCCGTAAGATGGCGTTACTAACTTCTTATTACTTGTTTTAACCTACCGTAAACAGTGTCTCTTCTTTATATTTTGAATACGTTTATTTATAGTTCGTATTTATCGTTGCTACTTTTCAAGTACTAACACCAGCACCTAAACATGGTCTGTCTCAGCATTAAATTCCGAAGAATGAAAGGAAAACCTTTGCACTGCAATGGGACATTAATGATTAAATTTAAACTTTTACTTATAGGTAATCCTATTTTGTTTATGTATGAAAACAATACTCTTTCTATTACTATTATATTTTTGTAGGCTTCATGATGACAGAATACCAGCGTTGTAACAATGCATTGTTATACCCTTTAAATTTATTAACACAATTCTATCCTAGTTAAGTACCGCCTATGCTTAATTCCTTCTTCTTACCATAAAGCACAATTTATACAGTTAAGTAGATTTATTTCAAGTGCTTAGGTACTATTTACCTTTTACGGATCGACCCCACGATCTAATCTCGACCACTCTGCACAGAAGCAAATAATACGAAGCGCTTGCTTTTATGAAGGTGTACCCCTTGCTAACTCTCGATGCTTTGAGCGTATTTTGTAAGCCATGTTGCTTGGCTGGATCCACCGAGCACCTTAATTGAATAAAGTATAAGTACTTAAATACATTGGGCGGAATGCAGCAACGCTTCGCCTTAGCAGTCGAGATGGCATTGCCGAACAGTAGCTCTACTCTCCTACTGTACATGTATTACAGGAGTGTTAAACTATTATCTAAGCCTCATAGTAAAAAAAAACATGATTTAAAATTAATGATTTATTTTAATAATTGTACAAAATTTTGAAATTTCTGCGTAACTAATTACCTATACAATCATACCATCATAAAGCAAGGCACAGCGAATTATGTATACAATCTGAACCAATATACCAATCGACGAGCGGTGTGCGTGCGTATAAATTAAGTCCTGAGCCAGTACATATTGGCGCGGATGCGGGTGTAGTCCGAGATGCCCTCTGTGGGCCCGACGGCGGCGACCGCGGGGCAGCGGTCGTACAGGTAGCGCGTGCAGGCGGCCCGCACGCCGGGCGCGAACACGCGCTCCACGGCCGCCACGCGCGCGCTCAGCGCCGCGCGGTGCCCGTGCAGCAGCGCCCAGCGCCCCGTCTCAGCGCACGAGCGCGCGCAATCCACCTCTTCCGACACCAACTTGCACTTCAATATCCTCTTCGCCCTCTCCACCTCAGAATCCGTCACCATGTTGCACAGATTCATAAACTCGCCCTGAACCGCGTGCAGCATGTCATCCACCCTCAGCGGAGTCGACAGAAACTTAACCCCCCAGAGCCCCGTATCCTTGTACGCGATGTAGAAGGAGCGGTAAGCCTCGCTGAAGCCGGCGACGGCGGAGGCGCGCGCTAGCGGGAACGCGTGCTCGATGCCGCTGCCCTGCGACTTGTCCCACCCGCCGATGATCTCCGCGGCGACCTCCATCGCCACGCGGTCGTCGTCGCAGAGCGCGGGCGCCTCCACCGCTATCGCGACGGTGGCCATCGGCAGCGAGTCGTCACGAGCCCGGATCTCGGAGCCCGTGAACCTGTAGATGTCGCAATCGATGCACTTTGTCGGTTCGAGCTTGCTCATGTAGGTGTGCGCGAGCTCTACCATCTGGTGGTGCTTGACCCCCCCGATCGCTACCAGCACGGTTCGATTCGCGTCGAAGTACTTGTTCATATAGCGGGACACGGTCATCGCGTTGTAGTTGTAGAGGTTGCAACTGGGCCCCATCACGGTGTGCGCCAGCGGGGTCCCTTGGAAGGCGGTCTGGTGCAGGTAGTCGTCCACTAAGCAGTTAGGGTCGCGATCGTGGTCCTGCATCTCAAGGTAGACGACCTTCTTTTGTCGCTCGATGTCGGGTTCGGAGTAGTTGTTGTTGAAGACGCAGTCGGTAAGGATATCTAGGCACAGCGGGACGTGCTGGCAGAGGCAGTGCACGCGGTAGCTAACCAGCTCGCGCGTCGTCTGGCAGTCGAAGCGCGCGCCCGTGCTCGTCATCTGTTCCTCCAGTACGGTCCGCGTACGAGCGTTTGTTCCCTAAACAATGCATACAACTAATATTACTTTACATCAGAGGAACCGGGTGCTTGCTCATGAATTTTATCAGAAATCTAGTACAAGATTTTTATTTTACTGAATAAAGTGAAAATTATCATGACTTATCTATCTTAAATCGAGTGATTAAAATAAATCGAGGCGCTCTGGCGCGGTTATCTTTGGTCTACTTTCTTCTAGCGTTATTTCCTTAGAAGGAATTACAAGGAGCATGCGATAGTTCTATTCCTAACACCAACAGAGTACAATCTAGTACCTACTCACTTCACTATGCAATAATGTAGGTACTAACAATATATCGCCTTGGCGTCGTAGCTGATAAGGTAAATCAATATATAATAAACAATTTGATTTAGATCTAGGCAAATATTACCTTGAAGGCGATATGCTCGAAAAAATGAGCAATCCCATTCTCAAAGGAACTCTCATAGCGCGACCCTGCGTCCACAAACACTCCTATACTTGCATTGTAAACCTCTCTCTCCTCCGTCACAACAGTCAAACCGTTCTCCAACTTTGTGTACTGCATCGACGGCAGGTTTCGCAAGAAATGCTGAAATGGTACCGGGTACGGGTGGTGGCGAACGAAAGATTTTAAAAAACTCATGGACTTTAAAACTATACTGATTTTATACATTTTAAAACCTTTGAAAACACACGTAGGTACACCACAACCAAGTTAATCAATTTCAAAATGTCATTAACTGCTGAAGATGTCAATTTATACGTGTTTTATTTTTGACTGAAAAGTTTGGCTTTAGTTCGTCTCATTATCCTGGCATAGACAGCCTGTATTAGCACACTGCAGGGTACAAGCCTCCTTCCTCAAATACCACTCTTTTTTAGGTCGCATAGCTCTACTAGTTTAAATCCAATAATATGTACCTACTGCTACATTCAATTTTTATTTCCTGATAGCATAAAACGACCTAAAACAAAACAACACATAAATAAATATTGAATGTTGTTTATGCGCTTACTCCAATGTACTTTATTTGGCGTCATGGTTTATAAAGCATTGTTAACTCTATCTGCTATAGCTGCTTTTAATGCTCAAAAGCTTGAAGTATTCACAGGAGAACCAGGCGAAGACCGAAAATATCCATTCGTCGTGACATTCATTCGGGATGATCAAAGGGCTTGTTCCGGGATGCTGATAGCTTCCAACTGGGTTCTGACTACTGGCGAACTCGCGTTCAACGATGGCGAGTACAGAGTCCAATACGGCAACCTCTCAGTGTTGCCGTCGCAAGCGAAGTTAGTCAGCAAAGTAGTAAGAGCAGTGCTGCATCCGTCGCTTCGTGCCGATATCGGTCACGAGAACTACTATTCCCTTCACAGTTATTTACAGTTAGTGCTGGTTGAAACGATTCCATTAAAACAATATGCTCACATTTCAGCAATAGATTACAAGACCCTCACAGGAATCTCAGTTGAATATACCGGCTTAGAAGCTTATCCGTTGGAACCCGATCCTGGTCAAGTCGTCCCAGAATATATGCCACGACCTCCTCTTTTGGGCCAAGGAATCATTACTTCGTGTGACTCAGATTCTTACATGGGTATCGATTTAGATGGGCCTATGATGTGCGTGGCGTCTACTTGTGACAAAAGACTTCAGTCTGCTTGGGCCGAGGACTCTGGAGGTCCGTTGTTCTATGAGGGAAAGGTCATAGGAGTGCTCAAGAGGGCAAGTAATTTGTCTGGTAAAAGATATGTAGCCGTTAGCCCATTTATAGACTGGATTCATCTTGTTATGACTCAAAACAGACCTGATGTACGAGCTTAGCTATTAATGCAAGTTGTAATCTACAGCATACCCAAAAGGGCATTTAATACCTAGACTGAATCGATTAGGTGAAATTAATCTAAGAAATAAAATATTTGGATACCAAGTAATGTCACTTAACTTTGTAATTATTGGTATCGTGGTGATACTTATCAATACTAATCGATGCAGTGCGCGATCGCAGCCACCATTACAGGTTTAAAAGTAAGTACTTAACTAAATCCCAGTATGATGACCCTTTATGATCTACGCTGTTGAAACGTAAACACTGATAGTACCTACCCTGAAAGATCGGAGACACGTAAAACTTTACAACACCATGTCGCTTTTGCGTCCGGGGTTAAAAAAGGATAGGCACTCAGAGTACCTATTTGGTAGGTAGTAACCTACCCAATATTTTTTTTTATTCTGTGTTGATTGATCTCTTGCTAGAAAAGTAATTTTCTTACTGTATGTTATTTAGTTCTGTGGTGTTAAATCATCGGCCTTGACAACGGATTCTTTTAAACCATCTCTCGTTTTCCCTGATCTTTCTTGGTTTTCACATACGCATTCATGTTTAGAAGATTTGGATCAATATTTATAAAATTCAATCAACGTCGGCATTACGCGCTATGTCATCCTGTAGACCCGTGCGACCCCGGCACGAAGGTGAGCATCTTAGCCAACGGTATCCGAATCGCCACCGAGTACCGCCCTGAGCCGTTTGCCAGCATCGCGCTTGTTGTGGAGGCCGGCTCGCGCTATGAGACCGCCTACAATAACGGCATCACTCACTTCATCGAGCACATGGCCTATAAGGGCTTCTGCTCCATGAACCGCACTCTACTCGAAGAAGCGTTACTTTTCATGGGAGTGAAAATGAGCGCTGACACGCAGCGCGAGATGCAACTCTTCACAGCCGTGGGACTGGCAGAGTACGCACCGAACGTGCTCGACGTGCTCGCGCGCATCATTACCGACCTCGAGCTCGACGAATGTGCCGTCGAGCTCGAGAAATACAACGTCTGTCTCGAGATGGTCGACACCGATAACGACCCACGTGCGGTTACCTTCGACTACCTGCACCAGACGGCGTTCCAGGGCACGCCACTCGCGCAGCGCGTCATTGGCCCCTCTAAGAACGTGCGCAAGTTCGACAAGTGTTTCACTACAAACTTTTTGTGTCAGCACTACCAGCCATACAAGCTGTGCGTAGTGTCCTCCGGACTGGTGGACCACGACACCATGGTGGGATGGACGGACGCACGCCTTGGCCACCTAGCAGGAGAAGCGGCTTGTCAGTCGGATGATGGACCGTGTCGCTTCACCGGCTCGCAGATCATCTATCGCGACGATTCGATGCCGTTCGCGCACGTTGCGATCGCATTCGAAGCGCCGGGCTACGCCAGTCCCGAATACTGGGCGCTGCTGGTCGCTAGCCGAATCGTAGGCGACTGGGATCGCAGCTGCGGTGGTGGTTACGCGAACGGATCGCTACTGGCGCGGGCTGCCGCCTGTGCTGACCTTTGCGAGAGCTTCGAGTCGTTCTACCTGACGTACCGGGACATCGGCCTGTGGGGCGTTTATTTCGTGGCAGATCGCATGAAACTGGAGGACATGTTGTCGAATGTCCAGGATCAGTGGATGAAGCTATGCGTGATGACTCAGTACACGGACATGGAACGCGGTGTGGCGGCGGCGCGGCTGGCGGTGGCGCGGCGCGTGGACGGCGCGGCGCGCTCCTGCCGCGACATGGGCGCCGAGCTGCTGTACACGTGCTCGCGCCGCTCGGTGCCGGACCGCTGGGACGCGCTGGCGCGTACTAAGGTGCACGCGGTGCGCGAGTCCTGCGAGCGCATGCTATACGACCGCTGCCCTGCCGTCGCCGCCGTAGGACCCACTGAAAACTTGCCTGAATACACGCGTATTCGTGCCGGACAGTACTGGCTCAGACTCTAACACCATTTTTTTGTTAGGTACTTACCAATAGATAAGTACCTAACAAAAAAATGGTGTTAACAATAAAAATTACACTTATGTTTATTTTATTCAAGTAATTTACAAAGATTCGTGTTACATATTGAAGGCAGCTTTAATTTATTTAGTTTCTCCCGAATTATAGCCTGGTCATCGTCATTATAGCCATGTTTGAATTTAAACTCAAAAGAACTTGAGAGGTGTCAAGGGACACCCGGATGGAACGAAGTTCCTTTTTATCAATATTTTTTGAAAGACAGACGGAGAAACACCTTACGCCGCACGGCGTAGAACTATAGCAAAAAAAACGTGTGGCACTCGGGGACTGCCGCGGTAAAGCTATTGCATAGCATTTGTTGCTGGATTACGCATGCGTAGTGTTAGGTCATTTTCGTTCGGTATTTTCGTTACGGAATTTCTGGGTTCGGTCACCACGCTCAAGGCGCGCGTTATGCAATAGCTTAAAAATTTAGACCAAAAGTGACTCGCATTTGAGTCACTTTTGGTCTGAATTTTTCTAACTTTGCATATTAAAAAGTTCCATGGTAAAAAAACCTGTCTTGTAAAAAAATAAGTGTCCAGTTTGTTTAAAAAAGTTGGGAGTCATGAAGTTGCTTTAGTCTGAATATTTTCGAGAAGAAATTACGTCAGAGTTGGTGATTGCGTAGACATAGGGATATTGGCCTGCGCGGAGACTGCGCGGACACAGAACTACATATAGCTTATCTATATATAGCATATAATAGCATAATTTATAATATGTTCTCCGGCGGCTAGTGATTGTCTACCTGCATGCATCATATATATTCCCAAGAAGTTTGGCATTTTACTTGAAGGAGAGATAAACGTCGCTATAATTAAGTGAAGTAAGCCAAATAGAGAATAATCAAGACAACAAACAGTCGAAATGGTAAAAAACTAAAGATATTTTATATATGTAATTTAAATGTTGGCCAAATGTCAATGTCTGGTACACAGAACATATTATATACCCTCTATGGGTCTGATATAGAGGATTCGATCCCGGGCGATTTTTTCTAATCCCGGGATTCGGGATTTTCAACAGTTAATACCGGGATCCCGGGATAATCCCGGGATTGTATTGGTAATAGACAGTGGTAGCAAAATAGTTTTGGTAATAGACAGTGGTAGCAAAATAGTTTTACTTTTATTTTGCTACCACTGTCTATTACCAATACAATCCCGGTGCAAATTCAATGTCACAATCAAACTTTTATTTAATATCTTTACTTAAATCTTCAAAACAAAACAAAATTATAATTTCTTCTAATAAAATTGACAAAGTAGGCTCTTATAAAATAGTTTAATGAATTATTACATATTTAGTTTATTTTATTTTACAATAAACTTAAAAAAAACAACTTCTTAAAGGACAATGCCCAGTTGGATATGGGAATCTGTACCAACTTGCGTCAATTTGAATTTACTCTCAAAAGTCCAGTTTTTATTTACCTTTTCGCTACCAACAATATTTTTTCAATGTTTAACCGCATTTCAAAATATTTAAAAATGTATTTTATTTTTTTTATCATGTTTGCCTGCTCAGATAATGCTTACTTGGCAAACAAGATTTTTATGCTTAATGTCCACTCACGAAAATAGGTGACAGCTGGGATCGGAACAGTCGTCTCTCGGATGTCATATTTTTGTATGGATATCCGAGAGACGACTCTCAGCTCGAGAGTAGGGAGTTTTAAAATGCAAGCTCGGAACTAAGCACTCGGAAGTAGGAAATTGATAATCATGTTTTGTATAATTAATTTTAATTTTCTAAACCCGGTTAAAAATATTGTTAAAAATTAACAAAGTACACGTATAAATAAAATATTAATTTTGATCATAATTAGCTTTTGACGCAATCTGGTACAGGGTTTGGGCATATCCTTTGTCTAAAGAGATCAATGTTAATAGGACTCATATTTTAAATAAAATAGACTACAAACTATTATTCACTTATGTAAGCCACGAAAATAAAATCTACTAGCTGACTCGCGCCCACTTCGTTGGGCATAATTCGACCGTTTTTTCTCCGATTCACTTTTCAAAACGGATTTTATATTTTTCTGTTTTTTATATAACCTAGTAGATCCCGAGATTACCCCTTACAATTTAACAAATACACAAACTTTACCTCTTTATAATATTAGTATATAGTAGTATAGATGAAATAACAACGCATCTAACGTCTCATCCGAAAGCAAACTTCTTAATTTATTGCACAAATATGACTTTTAACGTCAAATGAAAGTAAGTGCGTTTTGTTTCACGCACATTTTTGTTGATTTTATTAAAAAAATATTAATCCCGAAAATCCCGGGATTCATTGATTTAAATCCCGGGATTTTCGGGACTAAAATATGATCGGGATCCCGGGATCCCGGTTTTCGGGATCCCGGGATCGAATCCTCTAGTCTGATAGCTCTAGATAATTTATAACATTGATGGATGCAACAGACTTAAATTCGGTGATACCACTTTCGAACTCCTAACTTCAAATTCTTTATTATCTATTATAATAAAATAACAGACTTACTCCAAGGCGTAATTCTGTTAAAATCTAAATACTGTACAAGTAAAGTAATATAACGTCTAATAAGTACATAAGTAGGTACTATTAAGAAAGCGGTAATTTACAGAAATAAAAAAATTGTAAATGAGATCAGCTTAAATCTAAAAATAAAGAAGAAAAATAAAATAATATTAAAATATCTAGCACGTACAAAGTAAACTCAGGTAATTAATCATATTTTACACTAGGTAAAAACCATGTACGGATCGCGGCACATTCATATTACAGGACTCCAGGCAACAGACAATTTAAACCTATCTTAAAATTCATTTAGAAAGAATACTATGTAGGTAAGTATGTTCAAAACCGTGATAGTTTCAAGCATTGTTGTCAGTGAGAACTTTATATAGTTTTAAGGTACTGACTTGGATCAGTTGAACTATCTATAGATCGTTTGCAGCGGTCTGTAGATAGCTTAACTGTTTCTTATGTATTTTATATGGCAATGTTCATTTTGTAAATACTGTATAGTCGTAAGTTTGTTTGTGAATAATTTTCTAACTCGATTATTGTTCTAAGGTTATAGTTTAACACTGACTAGGAGTCCTGGAGAAATTTGATTTCACGGGAGGCAACACTGTATTTATCCTCCTCTATGGTATCTATTGTTCATCTTGGATTGATAAATGGCAAATGCACTAGATGTGCGAGCCCAAAAAAAAAAATCTGTTCTCTCGAGTGGGTCCGGTTAATGTACAACCATGGAAAGCACGACCCGGAAAACACAGCCAGGAATTCGCAGCTGAAATCGGGGCTGCGTATTCCTGACACGTGTTGGGAATGTCCAACCACGGAATGTATGTACATACGTACAGCCTTGGAAAACACGACCATGGAATTGGCGACCATTGCTCTGATTGGTCGAAAGCCTAGCCTATGCTTCGTTTAGTTGAAACCACAGATTAAAATGTTACTATCCCATTTTGATAAAGATGAACTGCACAGAATATGATATTAATCATCATCTTCCTACCCTTGTCTCACATTATGTGGGGTCGGTACAACACGTCCTCTTCTTCCACTCACCTCTATCAGACGTCATCTCAATGCTCACACCTTTCTTACACATGTCATCATTCACACAGTCCATCCATCTTTTCTTTGGCCTCCCTCTACTTCTACATCTATCCACATTCATATCTAACACTCTTCTTGTAACATGACTTTCTTCCCTCCGCATGACATGCCCATACCACGCTAACCTATTACTCTTCAACTTGTCCAACCATGAATATGATAACCAGAATATGATATTAATATGAAAAAAAAAACCAATTCAATAATTGTTGTCTAGCAAATGGTTAAACGCATGTAGGTTCTGGCGCGGTTTTCTATATCGAACTAACGCTCGTCGCTTCGCTCCTCGCACTCCATCAAATTCCCAACACGTGTCGGGAATGTACAACCATGGAAAAATGGTCACCAATTCCGGGCTGTGCATTCCGTGGTTGTGTTTTCCATGGTTGTGTAATCACGGCACCCCTCTCGAGTAACTCGAAATTCGAATCCTGTTTGTTTCGTTTGTTTTTGTTTGTGCGTCTCGAGCGAGGTCAGTCAGACAGATCAGGATCAATAAAATCTGAGCGTAGAAAGTAAATTTCCTTTATCATAACGTGTTGATGATTTCTGTGTTCAAGACTTTGTTTTCCAGCGATGAGATCAGTTAATATGGCTATTAAATATATCTAAGCGTGGTTCTGTCCCGCGCCCGTCCATGTTTGAATATCGATTTTTGAGATGGCGTTTTGTTTCGTTCCATCTTTTTCCATCTGTTTCCATCTGTTTCCATCATCAATTCGTCGGTAAGAAATTCTAAATATTATTCTCACAACGCAAATTATCTTGTGTATTTTATTTATGTCAACAATCACCGTTGTCTTGCAATCAAGTATTTTAAATATTGATTTTAATCATTCCACTCAGCAAAGGTTACTTCTATGGAATGGGTATTGGTATTTCTTGTTTCTTCTTAACTCATTGTTTGATGTTCCTATGGTAATATTTATTTTTGTGCTGTTTCCTTTATAAAGGCACATTTTAAGCTTTATGTATCCTGCAAGGTTACTTTTAAGCAGACCTTGCAAGTCGGTTGTCATATACTGGAAGTCTGAAAGATGGAACTGGCATAGTAGGCCACATATATATTATTAAGAATTACACTGGCTTGTTTCTGTACAAGACTAATGTATTCGGTTGGGGCTCAAAAGTACTCCGGCTTATACAGTAAATGTTTAAAACCGAAGTTCTTAAAGCTCAGTTTATATTGTTTTATTTAAGCTTTATGTATCCTGCAAGGTTACTTTTAAGCAGACCTTGCAAGTTGCATAACAGCTAATGTGTCATCCTTAGTGATGGGTGTCATATACTGGAAGTCTGAAAGATATTTAATGTGAAAGATGTTTTTTGTAGTTGCTACATTATATATTTATTGCAGTTACAAAAAAAATCTTTCACAAAAGGTTTTTTTGAAGCCTTGTCATTTATTATTGGTAAATAACTCTAATTTATGAGTTATCTGTATGTTTCCTTACTTTTATATGTCAGTTATCAATCTTTTAAGATTTTTATCTGACTCTTATTATCATTACACATCTTATTCATCAGCACTAAAACAGAACAAAGTTTTCTTGCAATCAAGTATTGCAAGAAAACTTTGTTTGCTGACATAGATAAAATGATAAAACTCACAATTCAAGTAATATACATTGTATCTCCGTCCAGTTTTGTTTTAGTGTTGATGCACTATGACTAAATATTGATTTTAATCATTCCACTCAGCAAAGTTTCCTTCTATGAAATGGGTATTTGTAGTGGACTCCTAGAGTGGTCCATTATGCGTGGAAATATGGAATGGTTATTGGTATATCTTGTTTCTTATTAACTCTTAGATGTTCCTTTGGTTATATTTATTTTTGTGTTGTTTCCTTTGAAAAGGCACATGTATTGATTGTTGCACACTGATTATTACTTACACATAATCAGTATTATTATTATTGTTAAGAATCACACAGGCTTGTTTCTACAAGACTGAAGTACTCAGTAGGTCTTGCCTAGGTCAGAAACAAGCCTCTGGGCTCCAAGTACTCGGGCTTATACAGTAAATGTGCAAGACCGAAGTACATAGAACTTAGTTTATTTTGTTTTATTTTAGCTTTATGCATCCTGCAAAGCTACTTTTACGAGGTCCTTGCACGTTGCATAACAGCTAATGTGTCATCATAAGTGATGGGTGTGATATACTGAAAGTCTGAAAAAATATTTATATTGCTAAGAGCAGTTGCAAAAAAGCAAGTGAGCTACTACTGAGTTTGGTCTTGCACATTTAAAAAAAAAAAGTAAAAGTAAAAGTGTAAAAGTCTGGGCCCAATAGTACTCAGGCTTATACAGTAAATGCTCAAGACCAAATACATAGGGCTCAGTTTATTTTTTTTTTACCTAAGGTTAGTTTTTTGCTGTTTCCATGAAAAAGGCACATGCCACAGATTATTGCTTAAACATATCAGTGTCAATGGCGTAGTTCTGCCTTGTGTCCGTTCATGTATAAACAGAATAGAATAGAATATAACTTTATTGTACACCATAAAATAAATACAATGAGACAACAGTATCAACAGTATCATTAATAAACATAACACTGGCTTATATGTACAAACAAAAGTATTCAGTTGGGGTATTCAATAATCTTGTTTTAGCAAATAATAAATAAATCAAAATCCTCGCAGCTCAGATAACTGGACAAAATTACAAATAATTCTGTTTGTAGGTATTGGCGTAGAAATAGAACCAGAAACTACCCAACCGAATTGAGTATTTTATAAAATAGGTAGTCCTTATCCTAGCTTCAAATGTCCGGTACAAAGTATGTCGTAAAACAATTCTACACCTAAAAGAATATCAATATCATTTGACTAGCATAAAATTAAGCGTCTGCTAATATATATTTTTAGGGAAGTTTAGTTTAGTATGATCGATTGTGTGCTGTTAAGTTTGGTTGCAAATAGTAGGTATAGGCGACAAAGAAATTGGTTTACCACTCTAAGGCTGAATATCATTTGCACGTACAAAACATCAAGGGCTATTTTCGCTTGACAGATTAATAACTGCTACGTCAGAATCTGTCATTCCTGTTTATTTAAACTCAGAACTGATGGCTTGTAATTTAACCTCCTTCTACTTTATGTGCAATAAAACGTTTTGTTTAGTTTCGACGTAAAATAATTGAATTTTGAATCCAGGGAATTGAACTTTATTTAGGCCGGCCTCACACAGCCGGAATTCGTCTCTGAATTCATAATCTGAATTCATACTCTTAATTCCGGCTCCCTCAACTCACATTATCTTAAAAATTCAGATAGATCAGTAGTCTCTTGTTTCTCGACACACGCAAACGTCTCGAAATGGAGGAGGAATTAATACTAATCGCATTGCTATTGGCTCAATACTGAGCAATTCATAATAGCTGGAGAGCTAGTGAACCCTGCGAGTAACGGTCTTCCTGTAAGGCTAGAAATTTGTACACTTACGATTTATAGCATGCTAAGAGCACTAGCCATGATCTGGCAGGCTTCAGCCCTGTACTTCATCAGCCACTTAATTTTTTAATTGTAAAATAATTTGAGTTTCAAAACTTGTTTCTGTAAGCTTAAAAATTTAATAGGATGGAGTTTATTTATTGTAAATCTTGAAAAAAAAGTTACAGACGATTACAATCAGCAATAGTATATGCCAGATCAATTAGAAAATGCACAGTTGATGAGGTAAAATAAACTTTATCCTGTATACTTAAAATTTTTATATGTTTTCAAGTAAACGTCTCAGAGTAAATATGTACAATGCCAGACGGTTTTGAACAGCATAAGACCTTGCCAGGCGAGGGGACAGCTGCTAAGGGAGCAGTGTTGCCAACTCGGATTTTGAAAAAGGCGTAGACCACATTAGAAATTTACGTAGAATTAGTAAAATTTGCGTATGTAAAGTTCGTAGATCTACGAACTTTTTTTCAGAGTGAAATGAAGAGGGTAGGGTAGGTAAAACTGAACAAAATGAGTGTTTTGTTATACAATTTATTAATTTTCAGGCAAATTAAATTTATACATAAATTTATTAAAAATTTTGATATGTTCTTGTGAAGGTTCCCGGTTTTTTTTTAAGGCACTTTTTGTATAAAGTAAACCTGTTAGCGTTTCAGTAGAAAGTTTATTTCTGATATTTGTTTTCATCAAATTGATCGCAGAAAACAGCCGCTCGACATTGGCACTGCTATGTGGCAATGTTAACAAATTTTGTGCAAATAGGGCCAATAGAGGAAACATTGGAGACGAATCGCCTTTTTTTATTTTTGCAATATGACGCCAAAAATCGTCTGCTTTAATTTTCTGTTCCTCTTCAAATGGAAGATTTGTATTTCTCAGAGTCCTCCATTCCCTGTCTAATTCCGTCAGATCTGTTGGACATAATCCTGAAAATAAAGATAATTAAATGAAAAAAATTCAATCTTGTTTAGTCTAGTTATATTTAAGTTTTAGGATATTTTAGTTTTATCGTTTACTTAGTAATTGTTTTATTATTGAATTTAGAATTCATTTATTAAATGAAAACTAAGTAAAGTGCAGCAGACTCAACTCATAAATACAATATTTGATGTTAATGATAAAAATATTACCTGGAAACATTTGCCCCAAATGAGATATAGATTGTACAGAACGTTTTGAATTTGGGTCCAGCAATGTGTCAGGGTTTATAAACCTTAAGTTCTTCAGCCTTTGTCTGTGTTCATCTTCAAAGGGGAAGCGTTTTTTGATTTGATTCAGACTCTCAATATAAAATTGAAGACATTTTTGTTGAAACTGCTTTATTTGATCTGGTTGAATTTGAATGCTGTTCCTGTTCTGAATAATTAAAGCGGTAACCTTGCCTCCTAAGTAAATGTCTTCCAGGGGTAAAAGGTTTTCAGTTTTTTCAAAATCAATATTCAATATTTTTGTTTCTAATGCTGAAGCTTTGTCATGACTGTTTATTTTTTCCTGTTCAGTTAATTCCAAATATTGTGGCTTCACAAAACATTCCAGTATAGTCTTGTAGGTTGTAAAAATTTTTTCATATAGCAAGTAGAGTTTTGGACTTTCAGACTGCATTTCTTTGTTCAAATCATTGAAGTATGGCAACACAAAATTTAAAAACTCTAAATATAATTCTGTGCTTGGTTCCAAACATTTATCAAGGATTGATTGAGCTGCAAGCAATCTGTCAGTAAGCACAGCACTTTGAAAATATAGTTTCAATGCTGGTAGTTGTTCTAGAAGCCTTTTCACAACTTGTAACAAGGACAGCCACCTTGTTTGGGCAGGGTGTAATAGTTTGTATGGTTTAACATTTACAAAACATTGAAACTCTTTGTAGTCTCCAATGCGTTTTGGACTATTTTGTATATAATTATATACGTCTCGAGCAAAGTCCTCCACCCCTCGAGGTAATTTTTTGCAGGCATATGAGGCACAAAGGTGAAATGAGTGGCATATGCATTTCATTAGAAACAGATTCGGAATATCTTTTTCAAACAATGTGGACAGAGAATGATGTTGCCCGAACATTGAATTGGTTCCATCAGCTGCAAATCCAACCATATTTTCCTTGTATGGAATATTCTTCTCTTCAAAATATTTTGTACATGCATTATGTAAGGCTGTAGCAGTGCCATCAACAACTGGTATTAAACATAGGAAACTATCTTCAACGTGAAAATCAACTGCAGTTCTTACAATAAGTGCCAAATGTTTAGTAGTTGATCTGTCTGTGCTCTCATCAACTATTAGTGAAAACTTATTTTGTTGTAATATTTCAATCAATTGGTTTTCTGCAACTTTACCAGTAACATTTGTAACAATAGCATGTGCTTTTGTTCTTCCAAAAGTTAATTCTGGGGTAAGCTTTGAATCTTGGGCAACTGATTGGATAAGGTTCTTCAGATCATCTGCTAAACTAAATGGTAGATTGTGCTCTGCTAAGAAACATGCCATCTTTATTTCTCCAGACTTAATTTTATCTGTGAATGACTTTGATACAGCAGAATCGGGCAACATTGAAGTAATAGTAGGTTGAAGTACTGCACCTGAAAGTGAAAATAAACGCATCAACAAACAGAACTTCACATTATTTTGTCATTGAGGTAGGCTACAAAAAATTCTTAGACTGAAACCATAATCCTCTTTCACACTCACTATTCACAATAACGAATGAAGCAAAGGAATATTTACGCAGCATTACACTTTTTCAGAAAAGCAAGTCATTAATATAACACAAACAAAACAAAAACCACAGTCCACCTTTCCACACACCCACCTTTAACATTAGACTTATGTTTAGTAGATTCTGCATGCTTATCCAAAACCCTTTTACCTCCACCACATTTTAGGTCACATTTACATGAATTACAATTAAAATAGTAATCCCCTTTGCTACTTTTTTTAACCCAACCTGAATACTTTTTGTCTTTTTCCCACAAGTGTGAATATTTTTGTTCATAATGCAGCTTTCTTTTTTTAGTGGGAGTAACAATCCGCTCTTCATCACTGTCACTGTTTATTTCCATATTGTGTTCAATGGAATTGAGCAGAAAGCTGAACAATAAATAAATTTGCAAACAAACAAAACAACTTCTTCGAATCATAGACACAACAAATCAGCACAACACAAACAAACTATCATTTTACCACAGATCATAAGAGCTGGCTCTCGATACGAGACGTTTCGTTTTACACAGTCACAGCTCTATGGAATGGAATGAGAACTTTGTTTGTTTATGAAATGACTGACTGAATGACTGACGCCGCGCCGCAACGCAAGTGTTGGCGAAGCGAGTTTGCGCTAGTATAAAACGGAACGTCCACTAACTTTTTTTTTGCGAATGAAAGGGACATTATGCCCATTATTGTTCAATTTAATAGAAAATACGTAGATTCTGGGACTGAAGTTCGTAGGTTTGCAGGAAAGGCCTAAAGTACGTAGATCTACGTAAAAAGACGTAGAGTTGGCAACGCTGTAAGGGAGTGCAAATAAGAAATGTTAATGTTTCAATTCTATGAACATATTTATTAGCATACAGTAAATGCAATGTATTTTATTGGGTTTTATGCAATCTACATTATTTTTAACATTCATTTTCTTCAGCATCATCCGAGATTGCACTACTGTTTGCATCATCTGATTCTTTAACAATGTTTTCCTCATCTGAAAATAGTATAAAAATATTTTATTGTACCTACCGTAATAATTTTTAGTATTTTTTGGTTGTTAAGAATTAAATATCAAGCTCTATTACATAGGACTGCATATTAAATGTTACGGATAAAATAGTTGTATGTTACCTGAAATGTATTCCTCAGTTTCAGGCGATTGTGCTGTGGCAGTATCAGCAGGTCCTTGTAAAAGTATGTCGTATAGGTATAGAAGATGACTTTATTCCTCTCAAACCAATTAAAATCGTAAGAACTATCAATTAAGTTCCAACCGTTATTTTCAGGAATAAGAATGGTTCTTTAAAATTACAATTTCGCCATATATTTGTAGGTAATGTAGGCAGTTCTCAATAATTGTTGATGTAGTTCACGTTGGCAGGGTGGTGAATTCGATGAATCATAGCTTACTACTTTTTCATAAGCACTTTAGGATTATTTGTGTTGTAGATAGATAGATAGAAAACACTTTATTGCACACCACTTAATTTATTTTTGTACGTAGTTGTACGTAGTAAGGAACTTTTCATAACGTGCATTATTTAATTTTGAACATTTCAAACCATACATTTGGAGCTTCGACATGGGAGCCTTCAAAAGAAGGGTATATCTTTATCTCAAAGGCCGGTAGTGCACCGACAACACCTCTGGTGTTCGCAAGTGTCCATGGGCGGCGGTGACCACTTCTCATCAGGTGGCCCGCAAGCTAGCTTGCCAGGTATGTCATAAAAAAATATTAAAATCACTGAAAACTGAACTAAAACTGAAAGATAGGCATTCACGCAACACCTCTGACTCGCACGCCTTTAGCAGCTGTCCCCTCGCCTGGCAAGGTCTTATGCTGTTCAAAACCGTCTGGCATTGTACATATTTACTCTGAGACGTTTACTTGAAAACATATAAAAATTCTAAGTATACAGGATAAAGTTTATTTTACCTCATCAACTGTGCATTTTCTAATTGATCTGGCATATACTATTGCTGATTGTAATCGTCTGTAACTTTTTTTTCAAGATTTACAATAAATAAACTCCATCCTATTAAATTTTTAAGCTTACAGAAACAAGTTTTGAAACTCAAATTATTTTACAATTAAAAAATTAAGTGGCTGATGAAGTACAGGGCTGAAGCCTGCCAGATCATGGCTAGTGCTCTTAGCATGCTATAAATCGTAAGTGTACAAATTTCTAGCCTTACAGGAAGACCGTTACTCGCAGGGTTCACTAGCTCTTGGACTATAATCTGAATTCAGTATGTGTGTGTTGCTCCATGCAAATGTATAGGATTACGTGCGTTATGAAGTCATAATCTTAAATATTCAGATCAGGAATTCCGGACGCACATCAGAATCATTCTTACAGATCGATCTGAGAAATTCATAATCTGAAAAAATCAGAATGTATGTGGATCATAACGACTTTGTATGGGATTCCGGCCTTTCTTAATTAATAATATGAATTCAGATTATGAATTCAGAGACGAATTCCGGCTGTGTGAGGCCGGCCTTACTGTATTACAATGGATATTATTCAAATCGCAGACTCTTAAGTCGCGGACCAAAACCGAAGTTGCAGGATGTCAAGCCTGAAATTGATACATTTCAAATATTACTTTATATAGTAGTCTTCAAGTATAGTTCGGGTAAATCCTAGGTATTCTCTTGGAAACTAATATTTAATGTGAATGGTACTTACAGAGGTAACAGCACACATCTCTCCCTTGGATATTATTCAAATCGCAGACTCTTAAGTCGCGGACCAAAACCGAAGTTGCAGGATGTCAAGCCTGAAATTGATACGTTTCAAATATTACTTTACATAGTAGTCTTCAAGTATAGTTCGGGTAAATCCTAGGTATTCTCTTGGAAACTAATATTTAATGTGAATGGTACTTACAGAAGTAACAGCACACATCTCTCATCATATTTTATGTTATCACTGAGTATGATGCCTAAGCATGTTGCAAAATGTTAATTTTTCTTTTAAGGCTCGCACGTGATGCTTCTTCGGAAAACATTCAATTTTTTTTAATACAGTATCTTTTGATACATATGTAGAACACGCAGTTCAGTATGGTATCAATTACTTCTGAGCAGTGTGCTTCACATTTTGCAACAAATGTAAAATCAACACCTTGTTTTAAAATATTCATGATGTTGGCTTTTACTTTAGGTTTATGTGCATTATTTTCTAAATACTTATACATAAGCTTAGCACATGACTCGACACATGTAACAAAATCATTATTTGCATATTTCAACCTCTTGTTTTCATTATATTCTTTGTTCATAACGAACAAGTGCAATGAACTGCTTTCCTCCGTCGAAAACGATTTTAAGCACTGACTGCAAGATGTGTTCATTCTTTTAATGATATACCCGCAGACGTAAGCACAGGCTTGTTCCTTCGCTTTCATTGATTTCCGCAATATACGCGTCTGTATTGAAATCATCACTGGTATGTCTGTTTTCTTCACTTATTAACTCATTTTCCGTTTCAGTCTGTGTTGTGGCTTTGTAAGTCAGGAATCGTCTCAAATCAGTCATAATCTGTATGTTATCATCCTCACAGTTTGAACCGGAGCTAGTGTGCGTCAGACTACTGATGATACTTGTTTTAAATGCAGCCACAAATTGTGCTACTGTTGGGTTAACATTTGATCCGCAATTGCTCCTCACGCAGCCGAAAAAGTTCTCTAATAGGTCTTGTTGGAGTCGTCGTGTTGCTAAACTACCGATTTGGTTGCGATATCTGGCTTTCAGGTTTTTCCAAAGTCTTTCCACACCGATCATGGTTTGTAACCATCCATCTTGAGAAGGAGGTCTCTGTTTGGCTCCTAAAAATTCTAAGTTTTGGAAGTCTGAAACCATCTCCTTAAAGAAGTTCAGATGGGAACTTCGGTTCGACAAGTTTTGAGAAGTTTTTTCCGTCTTTTAAGTCAGCGGAGTTAGCATTCAGTGCGTCAAAAAGAGAGTCCATTTTAAGTATTAAATTTGCTGTGGCAACTGCATCTGCAGAAAGTAACCCTGTAAATAATAAAATAAACGTGTTATTCTTGATTTTCTTGGATATTTATGTAAGTATCTAATTGAGTAAATGTTTTTAATATAAAATTCATTTGACACCCATATTGCGAATATTTTTAAGTTTACGCGCAATTCATGACAAGAACTACCTAGGTACAACGAAACTAAACTAAGCATTAATTTTTCACTTTGCATACCTTGAGACACTTTGGCATACATGCCAACAGCAACAGAATGGCTAAGTACCTGCGCTGCTAATTTAACCTTCATTTTTTGACGATTGTTAGGTGCAATATGGTCTTTTGTCAGTTTTGGTACATATGCAAAATGTAAACATGGAAAGCAGAACTACTACCAAGTGTGCCAACGCCTGTAAAAAATAATGAAGTAAGTTCATATTTTGACGATCGATGTGGCGCGGTGGGCGATGGTCCGCCTGCGACGCGGAAGGTTGCCGGTTCGATTCCCGCCTCGGGATAAATGTTTGTATGTTCTGCAAATATTTATTCCGGGTGTTCTGGGTATTATATGTACCTATAATAAAAAATATCTATCTATGTAATGTATTATATTAAGTATGTCAGTCTTCTAGTACCCATAACACAAGCTCTGCTTAGCTTGGGGCTAGATGATGTTGTGTGGATTGTCCAGCATTATTTATTTATTTTTATTTTGAAAAACATAGCCACAATAGCCACAATACCTTTTAATTCATTACCATCATTTGCTACTCCAGATCGACATCTGATGTTGTACTTCATACATAAATTTCGGAAACATTTTAAGAGCTCATACACACGAGCGGCACGATGTCGACGGCAGATGCAACTTCAGCCGTCGACACCCGTCGGGCGCGCACTAGGCAGCCAGGCTGCGGCAGCCAGAATATTTGCGCAGCCAGTTATAACAGCCAACGACTAGTCTAGATCCTTCCGTCGAGCAATATGGACGTGGAAGAACTTGTTATTATTGCTTACCTATCTCGTAAAAAACGCAAAACAAAGAAAAGACACTGGATTCATCCTCTTTTTCTAGAAAGACACTCAAAAGGCTTATTCCAAACCTATTTCAAAGATATTCGCGCATTCCCAGACCGGTTTTTTAACTACACGAGGATGTCAGTGCAATCGTTTGATAACCTTTTGGAAAAAATACGAAATTCAATCAATGGCATTGATACTCCTATGCGAGCTTGTATAAAACCTGAAGAAAAACTGGTGGTAACTTTGAGGTGAGTACGAAAATGAAAGATATTGTTAATTAGTCTTAACATTTATTATTTATTTTTTACATGTATGGTAATGAATTACCTAGTTCAAGTTGTCCTGTGTAGTAAATAATTCTAGTAATTCAGAACCCTGAGACACATCTGTTGCATTTGTGTCAGTTGGTGATAACACATCAGTATAAACAAAATTGTCTTGCCTGTCTGGAACAGCCGTAGAATATCCACGGCGGTCTTCAGTGGTCGAGGCTTCTGGTCTATAATTCGAGTGTGTCGAGTATCCATAGCGATGCTGGCCACTGTTTGTGGTTTCCGGTCCATATTCAGTCGAGTATCCTTGACCTTGGCGATATTGTCCACTGAACGATGTTTGTCGTCTACATGATCTGGCGGCCGATGTCCCTGGTTCATAATCAACATAACGTTGGCGAAACGGACTAAATTCTGAATCGTGAGTTTCCATTTGAGCTCTTTTTATAACTTCAATTAACTCCATTTTTGTAGAAAGCTTACGATGTCTCGGGATGTTTTTAAAGTCACCTAGAAGTGAAAGTATAAACAGTCTATCTGAATCAGACTCTTGCTGTCTTTCACGCTCTTCTCTCATTACAATACTTTCCCTTAATACCTGCACCAAATTATCGTCGTCACTTGTCTTCTTCTTTTTGGAAACAGATCGTTCACCTTGAGTAATACCGCTGTTAGTGTTGGTTTCGGCAGTGCGTGTTTCTTCCATGCTATTTTGAGTTTCATTAATTACCACGGTAGGCCGAAGAAAATGAAGTTGTTCGAAATATACGTATGGACTCTTACGCGAAGCTGCTGATCCACTTTTAATACCATCTCTGCGTTTTACTTCCCTGCTGTAACTAGTCCTGATGTTCTTCCACGTGCTCTGTAGAGATTTACCTGAAAATTATATATTTTTAATGTTTGCCCGGCTGGCTACTAGGTTCTTAGGGTGTTCGGAAGATGGAAAACGCTCACAAACACTGTATAAAGTTTAATGAGACGAATAAAATACAAGCAGGACAATACAATAAAAGAAATACAATAAAATAGGAATAAAACTATAAACAATGCGCGCGCGACTAGCCGCAAACCGTTCACTGACGAGTCGCGTCGGGACGCATCTTATTGCCCGCGCGTTACAATAGGTGGCGCTAGGCGTTGCGGAGTGTAACGAACGCACTCAGGATAGAATTATTAGCACCTTAGGTCACAAGATCCGCCCACATATAAAATATAAAATGTATGACGCGCTACAGACTCCCCTTCCAAGTTGGGAACACGTCCCGAGTCCGACTTGGACAAAAACCACGAAGGCGCGGCCTCCCTCTACGCTTTTTAGACCTAACAGTAGAGTTAAGAAGAGAGCTATGCGGGGCTAAATCGTTACTATGGCATTTCCCTACAACGTCGTCGGAGAGAGAAAGAGAAGGTGCCACTAGGTGAATAATTTTCCTATTGTAAAGTTCGTTGTCTGATTGAATGGGAATGGGGTTGAGCCTACACGAAAGAACCGATGGTTGACAAGGTGCTCCGGTGTCTATGCGACGTTTCGTGAATGGAGTAGGCTCCCCCTGCATTTTAAGATTTTTACTATTATGCTGCAATGAATTGGTAAGCTGGCGTCGTTCATCGACGTCCAGTATGGAACCTTCATCGTCGCTTATGAAGTCAGCGGCAGCAATAGACGCATAAGATATAGTAGGATGTTCGTACTCCATTGGATAGGTGACGCGGTTACCTGAGAAGTGCCAGGTCGATGTACCGAAATCCAGCACAATTCCAGCTGCCACCAAGAAATCCATCCCGAACAAAGTCTCATTATTTTGAGCATCAGGGAACACAGTTAACTCTAGGGTTACTGACCTATCTGGAGTTATTCTCACTGCCAGCGTAGTGAGTAAAACAGTCCGTGTGCGCGCGGAACCATCTGCAAGCCGTACCCGCTGAGTGGTCTCCACGAACGGGTGGTTGTGCTTTAGCAGCAGTTCATAGAGCGACGCACTGGCAATACTGCGTTTTGCACCAGAATCCAAAATCGCCTGACCTCTAATACCTAAAATTTGGACACTTAAAATAGGTCTTAACCTAACCCGTTTCTCAATAGAGGCATTCGGGGACACATTTTCCGAGACCGCATTGAACGTCGAAAAATGTCCGACGTTTTTCGTGGTCACCCTACTTTTCGCGGACATGGTCACACTACTTTTATCGGTGGGTGTCGGACGTGTCGGTCGTGTCGGTATAAGTTCGGCTATTTTGGCATGATTATAATGTAAATCCGCAAGATCGAAATAACGCGTAGGTAAATCGCAAGCACTAGACCTAACACTATAATGTTTAGTGCTCAAGTTAGACCTAGCCTTCGACCGAGACGCGTTTTTGTTTTCTGAGCCGAAAAAGCGCATAGGGAGAATCGCTTTAAAATCGGTAGGAGCGTAATCTACAACGTTCGTGTTTACGCTCGAAAACAAGCAAGGGACCGCGGCTTTAAAATGTGTTGGTAAATAGGACACATCGGGGTTGTGCCTATCAGCTGTTTGCTTATTTTTATAAACACGGCACGACTTTACGCTTGGAAGGGAAGTTGTAGGTACAGGTATAGAGCTATTGCGCTGAGTACATTTAACAGTACTTACCTGCTGACGTTTTACCTGACCGGTAGGTAGATCGGATACGGGGGTGGACCTTGCGACGTCGAGGGCGTAATATTCGGCGTTGCACTTATCACACTGAGACCTAATAACACCTATCGCGTTGCACCCGTAGCAAGAAGCTATCACTCGATTATCGTCACTATCGTCCGGTTTTCCCTTTAATTTTAAGCACTCGTCACGTAAATGTCCGTACCGCTTACAGTAAACACAAAACCGATTATTGTTCCTCGGAGACGCGTTACTGCTGTCGGCGACCGTATGTCGCGGCGCGGAAACGGAGTCGCGCGAAGAGAGTCGCTCAGGAACGTCGGCGTAGCTACGCCGCGCTGCGCCCTCTCCGTTGCTATGCGGGCCGCCGCCGGCGCTCGACGTATGAAGTCCGCGCGTCTCGCGCGGCGTCGTCGGCGCGTACCGTTGCGGTCGCGGCAGCGTTGTTCTACTAGCGGGGGCTTCGCCCGCGGTAGGCGATGAAGAGGGAGGGACCGACGTTCTTCGTCGATCCTGGAGGCCGTTGGTACTCTCGTCGGTTGCATCTTCGACGTGTCTCGCCTTGCGCAGCAACATGTCGAACGAACTTACTTCGTCTCTGCGCAGGCGCTCACGAACTCGACGGTGTAAAAGGCCGTAGAGCATGTCGAGTTGTACCTTTTCGGTGACGTCGCCGGGGGGAAGGCGGGCCAGCAGGGCTCGCGCCTTGGCGACGAACAACTCTGTCTTTTCATTACGACTTTGAGACATGCTGAAAAACTCGATGTAAACACGGTGAGGCGGCCGACTGTCGCCGAAAGCGCTTCTCATTGATGTTAGGGCTTCGCTCCAGGAGATGATGGCGGACTTGATGCCCTGCCACCACACTGCTGCATCTCCTGTCAACAGCATTGACAATCCTCGTAGGGCGTTGTCGTCTCCTACGCAGGCACAGTCCTTGAACGCTTCCACAGCATCTATGAAGCCATCGAGCGAGTCGCCGACGGGCGCTCCGCTGAACCGCGCGGTACATAACGCGAAGGTTCCGTGATGAGCGGGCGCGTACGCCATGGCGGGCGAAGGCGCCGCCGCTGGCGTCGGTGGAGGCGATTCGCGACGAGTCTCATGTGTGAGCACCCGGTCGAGAAGCCGTTCAAATGCTGTGGTTTGCGATTGCTGTAGCGTTGCTATGATGGACGCCACGGAGTCGGCGGTGAAGTTTGGCGGCGTCGTCGGCGCCGGCGATGCGGGCGCGGAATCCGTAGATTGACGACGCGATTGTTGGCGCGTATTTGGCATTGTTATTGTATTTGTATTGTCCGGGGTTTCACTGTTACACTGTAGATGTAGATAGATAGTTTACAGTTCACAGGCCCTCGCTTGGGCAGCCAGTTTAATGTTTGCCCGGCTGGCTACTAGGTTCTTAGGGGGTTCGGAAGATGGAAAACGCTCACAAACACTGTATAAAGTTTAATGAGACGAATAAAATACAAGCAGGACAATACAATAAAAGAAATACAATAAAATAGGAATAAAACTATAAACAATGCGCGCGCGACTAGCCGCAAACCGTTCACTGACGAGTCGCGTCGGGACGCATCTTATTGCCCGCGCGTTACAATAGGTGGCGCTAGGCGTTGCGGAGTGTAACGAACGCACTCAGGATAGAATTATTAGCACCTTAGGTCACAAGATCCGCCCACATATAAAATATAAAATGTATGACGCGCTACATATTTTCTTTGTTACAGATATCTTGCTACAGGCTGTTCTTTAATGGAATTGAGTCATAATTATCGGATTGGACATACAACTGTCCGAGATATCATACATGAAGTTTGCATGGCGATTTGGGAGAATATGAGACAGTCATCGTTTCCAGAATTAAATGAAGAGAGGTGGCTTGAAATAGCAAAAGGTTTCAATGAAAATGCAAACTATCCCAATTGCGTTGGTGCCATCGATGGCAAGCATATAAGAGTGATAAAACCCAGCGATTCAGGGTCACTGTACTATAATTATAAAAATTATTTTTCCATCGTTTTACTTGCTGTATGCGATGCAGATTACAAGTTCACATATATAGATGTTGGGGCTTTTGGAAAATGTAGTGACTCATCGATATATAAAAAATCCATTTTGTATCAAAAACTTGTCAACAAAGATATACAAATTCCGGAGAAGCGCCCCATATCAAATAATGGAGTACCGATGCCATACGTCATAGTGGGGGATGAGGCATTTGGCTTATGTGAAAATTTAATGAGACCTTATGGAGGTAGGCGTTTAACAGCGGAGAAAAGAATCTTCAACTATAGACTGTCTCGGGCCAGGCGGTACATAGAATGCACGTTTGGGATTTTAGCCAACAAATGGAGAATCTTTCACCGCCCACTAGATGTCCGACAGGAACTTGCAATAGCCATAGTACAAACTTGCTGTGTCTTACATAACTACGTGCGCGAAAGAGACGGGTATAGGTTTCAAGACACACTGTACGTTCCACCAGAACTGGAAATAACCAGTGGACCCACAAATAGAGGAAGCCGATCATCAGCATTCTATAGGGATTTATTTGCGGATTATTTTATTAATGTAAATCCGTTAGAATGGCAAAACAGACATGCATTAGAGTAGTGCCTACCTATTTATAATAAAACTTTGAAGTGAAAATACCTAGTTTAGTACCAAAAAAGAACAATCATAGTTATTCTGCGATACTTTACAAAAATATTGATTGGTGTTGCAGAATATACTGTATTATAATGTATAATCCAGATAATAAAAATACATGCTTACCAAATTCTTGTTTTGCATTTTCTGTTAAACTTTCCGAGCAAATTTCGTTCGTGATTTCTTCCCATCTTCTTTTCTTTAAATCCCGATCACTGTATTCTTCCGATGTTATATCCCAAATTGCTTTACGGCTTTCAATTTCCCGAATAAATTTCTCTGTATCGTCCCGAATAAATTTGATAAGATAGATGCCGCAGCCTGGCCAGGCTGCGGCATCATTTAAAGAAAAGAAGATGGGAAGAAATCACGAACGAAATTTGCTCGGAAAGTTTAACAGAAAATGCAAAACAAGAATTTGGTAAGCATGTATTTTTATTATCTGGATTATACATTATAATACAGTATATTCTGCAACACCAATCAATATTTTTGTAAAGTATCGCAGAATAACTATGATTGTTCTTTTTTGGTACTAAACTAGGTATTTTCACTTCAAAGTTTTATTATAAATAGGTAGGCACTACTCTAATGCATGTCTGTTTTGCCATTCTAACGGATTTACATTAATAAAATAATCCGCAAATAAATCCCTATAGAATGCTGATGATCGGCTTCCTCTATTTGTGGGTCCACTGGTTATTTCCAGTTCTGGTGGAACGTACAGTGTGTCTTGAAACCTATACCCGTCTCTTTCGCGCACGTAGTTATGTAAGACACAGCAAGTTTGTACTATGGCTATTGCAAGTTCCTGTCGGACATCTAGTGGGCGGTGAAAGATTCTCCATTTGTTGGCTAAAATCCCAAACGTGCATTCTATGTACCGCCTGGCCCGAGACAGTCTATAGTTGAAGATTCTTTTCTCCGCTGTTAAACGCCTACCTCCATAAGGTCTCATTAAATTTTCACATAAGCCAAATGCCTCATCCCCCACTATGACGTATGGTATCGGTACTCCATTATTTGATATGGGGCGCTTCTCCGGAATTTGTATATCTTTGTTGACAAGTTTTTGATACAAAATGGATTTTTTATATATCAATGAGTCACTACATTTTCCAAAAGCCCCAACATCTATATATGTGAACTTGTAATCTGCATCGCATACAGCAAGTAAAACGATGGAAAAATAATTTTTATAATTATAGTACAGTGACCCTGAATCGCTGGGTTTTATCACTCTTATATGCTTGCCATCGATGGCACCAACGCAATTGGGATAGTTTGCATTTTCATTGAAACCTTTTGCTATTTCAAGCCACCTCTCTTCATTTAATTCTGGAAACGATGACTGTCTCATATTCTCCCAAATCGCCATGCAAACTTCATGTATGATATCTCGGACAGTTGTATGTCCAATCCGATAATTATGACTCAATTCCATTAAAGAACAGCCTGTAGCAAGATATCTGTAACAAAGAAAAAATATAATTTTCAGGTAAATCTCTACAGAGCAAGTGGAAGAACATCAGGACTAGTTACAGCAGGGAAGTAAAACGCAGAGATGGTATTAAAAGTGGATCAGCAGCTTCGCGTAAGAGTCCATACGTATATTTCGAACAACTTCATTTTCTTCGGCCTACCGTGGTAATTAATGAAACTCAAAATAGCATGGAAGAAACACGCACTGCCGAAACCAACACTAACAGCGGTATTACTCAAGGTGAACGATCTGTTTCCAAAAAGAAGAAGACAAGTGACGACGATAATTTGGTGCAGGTATTAAGGGAAAGTATTGTAATGAGAGAAGAGCGTGAAAGACAGCAAGAGTCTGATTCAGATAGACTGTTTATACTTTCACTTCTAGGTGACTTTAAAAACATCCCGAGACATCGTAAGCTTTCTACAAAAATGGAGTTAATTGAAGTTATAAAAAGAGCTCAAATGGAAACTCACGATTCAGAATTTAGTCCGTTTCGCCAACGTTATGTTGATTATGAACCAGGGACATCGGCCGCCAGATCATGTAGACGACAAACATCGTTCAGTGGACAATATCGCCAAGGTCAAGGATACTCGACTGAATATGGACCGGAAACCACAAACAGTGGCCAGCATCGCTATGGATACTCGACACACTCGAATTATAGACCAGAAGCCTCGACCACTGAAGACCGCCGTGGATATTCTACGGCTGTTCCAGACAGGCAAGACAATTTTGTTTATACTGATGTGTTATCACCAACTGACACAAATGCAACAGATGTGTCTCAGGGTTCTGAATTACTAGAATTATTTACTACACAGGACAACTTGAACTAGGTAATTCATTACCATACATGTAAAAAATAAATAATAAATGTTAAGACTAATTAACAATATCTTTCATTTTCGTACTCACCTCAAAGTTACCACCAGTTTTTCTTCAGGTTTTATACAAGCTCGCATAGGAGTATCAATGCCATTGATTGAATTTCGTATTTTTTCCAAAAGGTTATCAAACGATTGCACTGACATCCTCGTGTAGTTAAAAAACCGGTCTGGGAATGCGCGAATATCTTTGAAATAGGTTTGGAATAAGCCTTTTGAGTGTCTTTCTAGAAAAAGAGGATGAATCCAGTGTCTTTTCTTTGTTTTGCGTTTTTTACGAGATAGGTAAGCAATAATAACAAGTTCTTCCACGTCCATATTGCTCGACGGAAGGATCTAGACTAGTCGTTGGCTGTTATAACTGGCTGCGCAAATATTCTGTTAAATATTTGCGTATTCACTCCACAGCGTAGCGGTAAAAGATTTAACACGTTTTTCAGCGTTGTTTGACAAGGTAAACAAAACAACCGTCTCAAAAGCCTATAACATGCAGGCGAACGTTTATATATTTGCAAAGCAAGTAGTTTTTGGTTCAAATTCCATTTTCTGCCTCTGCTTTTTCTTTTGGTATTTAATAACTGGCCTTGCAACAAAACTGCAAATGGGTTTGTTATGTGTTTTGATAATTCTTCAACCGCTCTGTTAGAAGCGAAATCCTTGAGGATATTGGTTTTAATTTTGGTCCTTATTACTTTTTTCAATTTGCATATTTGTCGTAAGTATCGTCTACACCGAGTATACAATACTTTTTCCCTGTTCGTTGAATTTTTTGAATTCACCTGAAAACATAAAGATTTTTTTAAATAAAATTATTTAATAGTGGGTATTCTAAACTATTATTTACTAGCTGCTACCCGCAAGTTCGTATGCCCATACAGTTTTTTCCGAGACAGTAGCGCCCTCAGCGCCTACCGATCCCGTTTATTTTTTTTTCCGTAAATTAGTCGGGATAAAATGTAGCCCATGTCACAATCGAGATTTAGAATTATGCATGTTCTAAGTTTGATCTAAATTGATTTTCTGGTTAAGGCGTGATTGACGCACAACATACAAATATACAAATATCCAAACATCTAATCTTTTACGTTTATAATATTAGAAGGATGTTACTTACAGAAGTAGAAGCACACGGCTCTTGGATATTGTTCAAATCGCAGACAATTGAGCCGCGATTCGGTCGTGTAGCCTGAAATTGATACATTTCAAACATCATTTAACATATTTAGTAGTCTTCTAGTCTAGTTTGGGTACATCCTTCAAATAAATGCTACAGATACTTAAGTTATAGCTAGCTATAGCTACCTACGTTTCTTGATACATCCTTAGAAACTATTATTTATTGTAAACTAGCGTAGCGACCCGCTCCGGCGTCACACGGGTATACTATTTTTATAAATAAAAAATAATTATTACACACCTTCCTCTTCAATCACTTAATCTATTTTAAAAAAGCCCCATCAAAATCCGTTGCTTAGTTTTAAAAATTTAAGCATACAAAAGCACATAGGGACAGAGTCAGCGACTTTCTTTTATACTATTATATGTAGTAATGATACTTACAGAAGTAGAAGCACATGGCTCTTGGCTGATATTCAAATCGCAGACAATTGAGCCGCGATCCAAAACTGAAGTTTCAGGACGTGTAGCCTGAAATTGATACATTTCAAACATCATTTACAGAGTCATACCCACAAAATATGTCCTTGGTTTCAAAAATCTAAACAATCTAAATATTTTATTTTATTTAATTAACATTACTTACATAGTTTTACATTTCCCATTTAAAACAACAATAAATATTAATAAAAAAAATATAAAATAAATGTCAAAAAGGGACAATAAGAAGCACTATTTTTAGGTGTCATTAATTTAGATGTCAAAACACCACTAATAGAATAAATATTGTTGTAAATGAGCTAGTTTCTTAAAACTCTAGTAAAAACATTTCCTTGGTTCTCTGAAATTGACTTTGTTATGTGATTATATATCTTATATGACATGAAGACACAATTCCGTTAAAAGTTCAAGTTTAGGTTTTGGCATAACTAATGGTTTTTGCACAACCTCAAACTTAGTGCTCAAATAATTCATCATGCTTTCTCACAAATAGAGCTAGGTACTTCAAAAATATATAAAGAAGGAAGTGTTAAAAGCTTATGTTTATTAAGAACAGCCTACAGCCTAGCTACCTATAGCTACCTACGTTGCTGGATACATTCTTAGAGACTCTTATTTATTGTGAATGGTACTTACAGGAGCAGAAGCACACTTCGGCTCTTCGATATTATTCAAATCGCTGACTCCTAAGCCGTGGTCGAAAACCGTTTCAGGACGTGAAGCCTGAAATAGAATAATATCAATTATAATTCCATCATATTTGAAGGCGGATAAAAGTAAGGCTACCTGACAACAAATTATGCGACAAGCTTAGGCATTTTTTGTGTTAATTTGGAGTCTAATTTGGGATATGCTTTACTGTCTATCTCTGCTGCATCCAGGTTTAGGATCTCTGGATTTGTCATGCTGCTTGGATTTGTCGGGTTGTTCAGGCTTCTTCAAGCCACTGAGTATGAGATTCTTCAAGAACTCACAGACTTCAGCAGTTTCAGCTCTCTTCTTTGATGGTCTTGTAGAGAGGTGTCTTGTACTTGGTTTGAGACTCTTCTGCCCGCCGGATCTCTTGAGCTCTTCATATAGATTAGTTCTAGCATCTGTCTTCTTTACAATGATTTTGGGTTTATTTGGGGTTGTTTCACCTTTCTGCTTGGATTTGTCAATTAAGGAGATTCTAGCTAGCTCAAAAGTCTCATTAGGCATTCGGATTTGTATGTAATTACTTAAAGGATCTGGATTCTCTAATCCAGATTAGAATTAGATAGTTAAGTATATATGTGTTTGGCAGGTACTTACTGGATTTTGTGATGCATCATCAGGAACAGCGTTTCTAAAAAGTTTTTTTGCTGTATAATTTCTAAAATGCTCTTTAGAAAAGTGGTCATCACAAAGCACTTTGTGGCATGAGTAAAGGCTTTGGTGTAGTGCTTTGCTAGTCCAATCCTTTTCAGGATGCAAAAACCGGGCCCAGGTTTCGATACTGAAATAATTATTTGGATATTATTTACCTACTTTGTTAAGTAGGTATTTATGAAATATGCATTGAATTATATGATTCTTGATCATTTAATGAACATATCTATTTACAAAACAGAACAGGTCCTCAAAGATTTATAAAACTTCTGCTAGAAACCTAGGCTAAAGTCTAAAATATACTTTTGGTACCTACTTACCGATGCACATTCTAACCTCCAAGTTTTGGAAAACGAAATAACTTGAGATTTTTACAGACAGCTGCTAGAAACCTAGGCTAAAGCCTAAAATATACTTTTGTACCTACTTACCGATGCACATTCAGACCTCCAGGTTTTGGAAAACGAAATAACTTGAGATTTTTGTACACGGCTGACGATTTTCTACATTTCGCACAGCATCTAGGGTGGTTATTCATGATAAGATAAGCTTATCTGTTAAAGTTAAACTATGAGTAAATAAATAAATAAATGATAATTATAAATATTAGGATTTAAATGCTTTTTTTCAGAAACAATATTCCCGTCAACAACAATTGAACGAAAACGTGTAACGAAAAATGGCGAATAACAAAATGGAGTTTTACTAAACGCAAACTCGCCGTGGGGCGCGCGGGTAGCAAGCACGTGTCAAGTCAATATCCTAATTTTTTTTTCAAAGTAACTCGTACCGTTTTGTTAGGCTGAGGTAAATCAAATTAGAATAAATCAATATGCTCGTATGAGTATCAACGTTTTAGAAAATATTTTATATGACGATCGATCATTCAAGCGGTCAATTGATTTGCCGCCTTCAGCAGGAATACCCTTGGGCCCCCCTGGGCTACCCGCAGACTGCTCCGGTCGCTCGGAGGGCTGCGGCCCGAGTGACGGCCAGCCGGACGGTTGCTATACGCACTGTGCGGTTCAGTCTGCGGCTGCCCGCCATTGAGTGAGTGTGTGCACGTGGTACGTCTGGTAAAATGGAATTCGATACCGAAAAATGTATAATCGAAATCCAGAGTCGGCCAGCAATTTGGAACACCAAATTACGTGTGTAAATGTAGTAAATAGCTGCAACTTCTTCCACGTCCATCTTTGAAATGGATCGACATGACCGCAAATCGCAACGGTTCTTCAACCGCACGTTGCGGTTACAAATGCGGCTGCCCGCGATCCGGCTGGCCGCATTCGCAACCGCATCCTGCGGTCAGCCGCGCGGCTAGCCGTAATGCGGCTACCCGCATAGTGCGTATGAACCCTAAGAATTCTGCCACTGACAATTTTACTTTTCTTGAGGCAGGCTGCTTATCTGTTGAATTCTTGGGACACATGATTATCTTTCAAACATTTATAACATTGCCCTTTAGTTCATTTCTTCGAGCTTCAGCAGTTTCAAAAGTTACAATCTGAACCGTAATGGTTGTAAAACCACAAAACAAACACTGACGTTTGGATCTCTTATTGTGTGATGTTCTTTATATGGTTCAAAAAATTTTTATTTTTAAATATATGTTTAAGTTTTTCACCAGTCGAAGTTTTAAAATTTTAAAAATTAAAAAAAATAATGGTCAAGTAAGATACAATCTTAGCATATTTACTTAGTTGATTATAACATCAGACTGTTTGAATCGACTATAAAGTTTAAAGATTACGACGGACTCATGGGATTCAATTATTATTTTCGTGCCAATCTCCAAATTGACAGGCAGACCGCCTGCTCAAACCACGATTTTCATAAGCTTGTCTCTTGGAGCAACTTTGACTTCACTTGATCCGAAGTCAACTTCATATTTGAGTTCTCCAGCGCCATGATAAGTGGATCATAGTCATTAGTGAACCCACTCAACATAATAACAGCTATAAACTCATCGTCGATTTTTCACAGTTACTGTTGTGTTTGTTCTGTGATATTGGTAATGTTTTTCTCCATTGTTTCAGTCTCCTTGAGTTTAAGTCTAAAAAGCGATCGTAGCAAGCAGAGCCGCTCAAACCTTTGTATAAATGTCCAGACACTCACTGACTCTACTGGGTACACAGCATTGAATACGTGAAACAATTTGCAACACACGTCTTCTGCTTTAAGTAGACTGTCAATTTCATAGATGATGGGTTCAAATTGTACGTAAAAGTCAGATATTTCCTGTGCGGAAGGCCCCACCACATTGATTAACGGCTGGCATGTTAGTCCCTTAGCCAGGTGCTCCGCCTGTCGAAGTTTCACTCAATATTTCGCATTGATTCTAAGATGAAAAATATAAATACATATAATATTGGTAGTGTGGTGTACCTATTTACAAAACCTTTAGGCGGTGAGGCATACGCTGAGTCGAGACCCTTTTGCTGCTGTAGCACACAAACACCTACCAGCTACTATGTACTTACCTTTACTACCTGTCTTGTTTATTTTGTTATTGTTTAGTTTTGTTTTGTAAGTGTATTTTGTGTGTTACTGTTTCGAAAATAAAAACTTGTCTATGTCTATATATAGGTATAACCTTGCTTTCAGATGGGAAAAGCTCAATTATTTTGTTTGATATATCATCGTATATGTCAGCTTTTATAGGACCATACATACTCTTTAATAAAATAGTCAACTATGCATTTTGTCAAATAATTTCTCAGTGTGGTATCAAGTGTAATCTTCTTTTTTATAGCTTGCAGACATATTAACCGAGCATTACTTGATTTTAAATGTTTCGTAAGTCAAACTGATGGAAAAAAATTATGAACATTATGTGCGTGTATGGTAAGCGCCCGTCTACCTACATATTTCTCGCCAAAATAGGAGTAATCGTGGTGACAGACGGACGAATAGACAGGCAGCGGAGCCTTAGTAATAGGGTCCACATTTACCCTTAGGGTACAGAACCCTAATTATAACACTTGTATTATTTCATCGAGCACATTCACAAAATAGATCTACAGAGGATCGTGTCAGGTAAGGGAGAATAACAGGATAAAAGTACTTACCAAATTTTTGGTTTCTTTCCGGAATCTGCATAAACCAGCTTTAAATTTGATTCTATCTCTCAATTTAGAAGTTCTTCGTGACCCCTTCGTTTCTCAGAAATGCCACCACAGTCTTGTTGTCGCTTTGTATTAGAAGCGACGAATTTATCAGGCTATATTTTAGGGCGTACAACAGTGCCAACGTTTCTCGTTGATTTGAGTGGAGTGCAGACTGACTTTGGTCCCACTGTCCCCACACTTCCATATTGTCTACCTGTGCCCCCATGCTATGCGGCGCAGGCACTTGCGACGCAGACATGTCGCCTCATTGCGACAAGAACGTGCTAAATAGAAAACACCGACTTTTCAGGAGACGATTATAAACATTTCGAATTCATGTAATTTATTAAATTTAAAGTTTTTCGTAAACAAATTGCAGATTATAGGTTCTCTAACTATTATTCTTTCTAAATAAATTATTTGCAAGCCTCTGAATATTTTAGTTTAAGCATTATTATCATTTCTTTAAGAAAAGGCACAATATATTACGTTCTTCTTGAAAAATAGATTTTTTTTCCTGTGACATATGGACTTAACACGTTATATCTGATATAAAGTTTTTCTTACGGTCAGAAATACATGTGATATCATGAATAAAACACATTATTGAAATAGAAAAAGTTTTATATTACTAAAGAAAATAACAACAACACAGTTATAAAAATTGAGTATCAAAATTAAAAGCATCTGGAAATCTGCATGCAGACAAAGTATTTATAGGTACTAATTAAAAAACAGTCTTTTACATAATAGTTGCCTTATTTTTAAAGTTGTACTTGCATTATCCATTAAATCTATCAATTAAAAATCACAAATTATGAAATAATCAACACAGTCTTAATGACTTAAAGTCTTAGCAAGTTATCAACATTGTAATTATCACCAATAAAATTTTAAACCGTTAAAAGTTAAAACTTATCAACTAGCTTATTATAAAATATCTTTGTATTGAACTACACAAATCACAAAATCTTAAGCTATGGCACATTAAACAGGCTACGATACGGTTAATTAGTATAACCAAATAACCCATGAAAATTAAAGACTTTCGTAAAACGATCTATAGTATCTTGGAATCAAGTTTTTGTTGACCAATTCCATAAGGCCCGCCTTTTTCTTTTGGGAAATACCAGGTTTTGCAGTGTATGCTTTTTTGACGTCAACATTTATTTCTTTTCTCTTCTTTATGACAACAGCTCTTTTAAAATCTTCATCAGCATACGAGTTTTTGAAATGTATAGCGCGGATGTCATCTTGTTTTATAACTTTCAAGTCACTAAATTTTACGACATCGTTTGCATCATCTTTCTGTATTTGAAAACACATCTGACTACACACATTTTTCCAGTCGTAGAAATCTTCGTAGCACATTTCATTTACTCGAAAAGGCTGGCTTTTCTTACGGGCATTTTTAATGGCATTCATGAATGCATCAGGAGTATACAAGGGACCTTTTTTTAAATCTTTTTTAATCTGTCTCTCAATTTGTGAGTGCGCGGAGTCGCCTTCATTCTGCGTATGTCCTTTTATCAAAAATTTGTGCGTGATAGATTTAATATTAGTAAATTTTTGGACAGTGAAAAGGTACATGGCAATCATAAACTTATTTTTTTGTTGTCCAGCGCAGTTATCTGAATAAAATACTATATTGACGTCATTACCAATGCTGGCAATTTTTTCAATATATTTGAAAACACAGGTCCCTATTTCATTTACTCCCCGATTGGCATGAGCTTCGTCCCAGACAAAGCATTCTGCAGCGTTATTTTGGATGTTATAAATTGTAAGATTCAGTACATTCAATTTTGATTTGTAATAAAAAACAGAAATCTCACCCTTGGGACACTGAAATACTGCTTGCAGATCATAAACACATACGGTCAGATCTTTGTTGTTTTTATCTTTCTCTTTTTCTAAACGCGACAGCCCTTTTTCCTTCTGATGATTTTCATATTCTTCTCTTTTGGTCTCTTTTTCGTCTTGTGGTAAGTTTTTGAACGCTTCACAGACATCACACATATCTTTCTTTGGTGTAAAAAACGAAATGTTAAAGTCTTTAGTAAAGATCCGATAGAACATAACATAGTTCACGTAATCAACGTCTTTTTCCTTGCAACCTTCAACATAATCGTGGTGTAGATCTGCTATATTTTTGCTTCCATCTATGTAAAGTCTCTGTGAATTAGCTCGAATATAGTGTGATTCAATTTTAGGAATTGAATTGATAAATTCCTTCACACTCTTTATGAGATTTTCATCAGTTTTGGGTTGATGACCATGACACCCACGATTATCTTTCATTGATGAAATGTTCGTTTCCTTGTTTTTCTTACTTAATGCAGTTGTTATAGGGCGATTATTGATTGCTAGTGTATTTTTAAAAAACAATTTGCAAACCCTTATTTTTTCACCTTTTTCTGAGTATAAATAAAATGCATTGTTGTTGGTCCGCTTCGGTTCTACTACTTTTCCTTCAGAATCCAGTTTGATGTAACGATCTTTTCGACCTACCTCTTCAACAGAAGAAGCAATGAAACTCCATTGCTTTTCTATGTTTTGCAAATTCCAATAATCGCCAAATAGTTTACGTCTTTGATCGTTAGAAAAGTTTTCTCGGCATTTAAAAGCACACGCTTCTTTACAAAGTTCTCCTAGCTTACGTTCAGGAACGACCTGTTTTGTTATGTTTGATTGGTATGACTTACCACAGTTTCTCAATTTTTTGGCTACATTTTTTTGCCAGTTGTCAGCATTTCTTGGTCTTTTCTTTCCTTTCTTAGTAGGCGTTGGATCTTCATTGGTGTTCGTTACTAAGACTTCAGAGGTTGATGCTGCTACGTTTTCTATTTCTTGAGTTGGAGTTAACCGGTTTGAAAGTATACTTTCTATTGCATTCATCAGTTGATCATCATTTCTTGTACGTTCATTTTGTTGTCTTAAACCTATTTCAGTCTCTACATCCATATCACCGAATGTTTCATTATCAGTATTTATCACTGGGTCCGTAACAAGTCTTACTTCAGTCTCAGTTACTTCAGTCTCAGTTACGTTCTGATCAGTCTTGTCAGCAGGTGCATTTTCTTCTTCCAAAAGATTCCTGGTTCTTCTAATCAATTTAGATTTAATTATCTGGTAATCGGGGTCTTTTACTGAATCGTCAGAATCTACAACAATGACAAAAATATTATTGGCTAGTCTTGAAAATAATTTATAATAAAATATAAAAATTACTAATAAATTATAGTAACAATGAGCTTTTCCTAGTATAATAATTTTAATAAAATAAGAATACCTTCAAAATAGGATGGCCCTGATGAGCCGCTACTTGAAGAACTACTTGAAGAGCTAGTAGAATCGCGTCGTACATCAGCTTTCTGATTCTCTTCATTAAAAATGTTTGGTGCTTCTTCCGGTTCTTGCCCTAAAACATAAATAAACTGTAATGTCATACAATAATAATAAATATTTTGTTATTAAAACAAAGATTTATTACCAAGCTGAACATTACTCGAAACATTTTGCGTGACGAGTTCTAAAATTCTCTTAGATCGCGATTCCATCTGAAAGAATAGAGCAATATTAGCTTAATGCCTTAGCACTTACAATGCGACATCTTGACATAAACACACCAAAGCGTAATAAGTTTTCAGAAATAACGCAACAAATTAAAGTGAACCATAACAACAATGTAATAAACAAAATATTTTTAACATCTGTAACGGTACATGTCATTTTGTCACATAAAAAATCAAGATATTGAATGCTATAACGTGACAAAGCATCCCATAACCGAAAGAAATTTAAGCTTTCTTTACAGGAAAACCGGTACAGGTAAACGATATCACACTTTAGAAGCATAACTGATTTCAAAAAATTACTTACTCTTGCATCAAAGCCGTGTCACGTTAATGTTGTCACGCTTTTGCCACAATCGGACAGCACTTTCCCCTCCAAGCACCTGGGTCTTACTGACTAGAATCGTTATTGCCAGTGTGACCAGATTTAAATTGACAAATCTACTGTAACATAGGGTGAAAAATTACCGAAATCTACTTATAATAAGCTGGAGTCTACTAAAAATCTACTATAAAATTAACTGGGTTATCAATCAATTTAACATCAGGAATTCAGTCACAATAGGTAGGTTTTATTCTCAATGAAGGTTCATTTATCACAATTACACAAATCAAACAAAAAAATCAAATAAATTAAACATCAGAGTTTCATCATAATCACACAAATCAAATAAATTTATCTTCAGGAATTCGTCAGTCACTATCACTTAGGAATCTTCATTTATATTATCATACAGATTTTTAGCTTCCATTAATTTTAGCATATCTTTGTCTGGGACAAAATTTGCGCAACCATCTTCAATTTGTCGAAGACCTTCTTTCCCATGCATGATTGCAGCTACATTTTTATTGTGAAAACGGTTCCTGTCACGAGTTTTAATTCTATTAATATCAGAAAATATTCGTTCTACTTTAGCGTTTGACACAGGCAGGATTGTCATCTGTTTTGCAAATCGGGACAAATTTTCATACTTCGGTTTATTATTCGAATCACACATCTTGCCAACTTCACTCCAAAACTTATCAACGCTATGATAGCGAATGAACAACAGAAATAAATTTATAATGAATGAAAATAGATTAAACAATTATTTACCTTCGGGGGAAGCCCGGCCAGGCTTTGAGTGTTTGTTCTTTGAGTACGTGTGTTTAGAAAGAGATAGACTGATTCTGATTCACATAATGGGGGAATTCCCATAAAAGAATAGATTATAGAAGAGAGTTGCCATCTTCTTTCGAAAAAATACTACCAATATACCAAAAAATTGCAAATTCTACCAAAATATACTGATATTTTTTTTCCTACTAGCAGCTGTTGCAAGTTCCTCAAAATCTACCGAAAAAGTAGAAATCTACTAACTTTGGTCACACTGGTTATTGCATCGAACACTTTGCGCGAGCGAGATAGAGATAATTCAGCAAGCTCTCGGTCTTTCATTCATAACGCAGCCATTTTTTACCCTATAAATATCCCGTTTTAGTAGCAAGTAGAGCGCGAAACGGCGGTTTGTTCTAGGTAATCATTCTATAACGTGACATGTCGACTTTAACACGTTCTTGTCGCAAAGAGGCGATGTGTCTGTCCTGCTCTGCGGCTCGTTGTAGTGCCGGCACAGAATTCTGCGCGACGCGTGCACGTCGAGACTTGTTTACTAACAATATTTTATAAATTTCAAAAAAATCAAAATTCTTTATGACAATAAAGAATTTTGATTTTTTTTTAAATAATAATATCTAATCTAATACGTTCATAATATAATAATATCTTATCTAATAAGTAATCTGATAAGTATCTGTAATGTTATTCTGTTATAAGACATTCTAACAGAATAACATTACAGATACTTATCTAATACGTTATTATTATATTTAAAATTAAGTATTTACTAACATAAAAATAATAAAATGAGATCAATTTATAACCTTAAAAATAAAGAAAGAAAGAAAGAAAAATAATTTATTAACCCTATGAAATAAGTAAAATAACAGATAAAAATAAATAAATAAACAAAAATTGGGTTAACTAGGACTGACTCAGCATACGTGCACTGTTACCTAGGCAACAGTGCAACACTGGTATTCTGTCAGAGCCTATGGATTACGACACGGAGAAGCCTAAAAATAATAATAATAATAATAATAAAATGTCACCGCTGACACAAGTCATGTTTGTAATCGTGCTTTTTATTTAATATTTTTTCATCTCCCAGACCCCCAATTTCAGAATATTCACAACAAAACTATCACTATTTCAAATGGAAAATACAGATATTTATACGAATTACATTTTTACTGAAGAGAGAGAAAATAATCGAAATGACAGTCGATGTCAAACCAATGCAATATACAAAACAAAGTAAAATAAAATGATTACACGAGGAAAACGAAAACAAGCGGAATCCACAAGCGCACACCATTCACCACCACCGCCCGCTTCGTCGTCGTCGTCGGAAGACGAGTTTGTCACACCGCCAGACACAAGCGACGATGAGAGCGGGCCCCCGACGCCGCCGCCGCCGCCACCACCTGCACGACGGGGACGTCCACCGCTGCGGCACGCTTGGGGCCTGTGGGGCAAACTGCTCTGCGCCCGGCCCTCGCTACCGGTGGTGTAGTGCGTCGCATGCGTTCTAGGGCCGGAGTGGGAAATTTGCTACCGAAGGCGGTGGCGGGGTGGGTCCCCAGGCCCCGCCTCCTAACTAGTGTCGACGCTAGCGCCTCGTGTAGATCCTGAAGTCGACGAAGGAGATTTGCTGAGCACGAACGTAAGTAGCCAGGTGAGTGAGCAATTGAGGAGGACTTTGGAGGATGCGATTGAACAGTATCGATTCACACCGGACTCTAGGCCGCGTCTACCTCGCTTGCCCACCCACAGACGTAACCTAGCGTTAATGGGAGCTCTGAATACTTTGCTAGCCCCGTACATACGGGCTAGTGAAGATTTAATTGATACTCACTCGATCTTGTATTGTGGTGCCATCGCGGCATGTCGCGTTGCTCGTGTCAAGTTTCCGGATACTGACCAAGCGACGCGTCCTGCCGGGGTTGCACCTGCATGGCAACTACGGATCGAGCGACGTATCAATACATTCAGAACTCTCATTGCAAAGCTAGTCTGCTTCAGCAGGGGCAATAATCGCCCCCGAGTCATGCGTTTCGTGACACAGGCCTTTTCGGGGACTGACATTCGTCCCCAGGACTACTTGGCATGTGTCACGGAACGTATCGACTTCCTGAAGCAGAAAGTCTGTGCATGGGCAAGCCGTATTCGTCGCTACAAAGAGAGGGTGAATAGATACTGGCAAAATCGTATTTTCCAAAGTGATCAGAGAAAGTTATACCGGAGGTGGGAGGGAACCGACCAATGTGTGAGTGACGGACAGATACCAAATGCCAATGCCATGATTGATTTCTGGCGTGGTATTTGGTCTGTGCCCGTCGAACACACCGAGAGTGAGTGGATGCATGTTGTTGAGCGGGAGTGCGAGTCCATTGAAGCTATGGAGTCTGTGGTTATAGACCCCGAAGACGTAAGTTGTGCCATCCGTACGTCCCAGAACAGGAAAAGTCCTGGGCCGGACGGATTACACAACTTTTGGATCAAATGGATTCGATGCTCGCATGACCGATTGGCAACACAATTCCAACAAGCTCTCGAGCTCGGTTCTCTTCCATCATTTATGACAACCGGTATAACCTTCTTGCTCCACAAATCCGGTAGTACCACGGATCCTAAAAATTATAGACCCATCACGTGCTTGCCTACCATCTACAAGCTCCTTACATCCATTCTGACCACTAAAATTAACACGCACATTGTTTCGAACAAGGTTTTGGCCACAGCTCAGAATGGATGTAGGGTTGGGTCCCGTGGTACTAAGGAGCTCCTCCTCATAGACATGACCATTAGCCAACAAGTCCGACGGAGTAGGAAGGCTCTCTCTGTTGCTTGGATTGACTACAAGAAGGCCTATGATTCGGTGCCTCATTCATGGCTAGAGAGGATTTTAGAGCTGTATAAAATTGATACAGTTCTAAAAACCTTTTTAGTCTCGTGCATGAGGCAGTGGATCACAGTCCTTCGTCAACCAGGCGGCGGCGACAGCTCTTCTGATCCGTCAGAAGATTGAGCGGGGTATTTTCCAGGGTGACAGTTTGAGTCCATTATGGTTTTGTCTAGCACTGAATCCTCTCAGCACTTTGTTGAAGGATTCAGGGCTAGGCTGCCGGCTTCGAAGGGGAGGTGAGGTTATTAGTCATCTGCTGTACATGGACGATCTCAAATTATTTGCACCAAAGCGCCAAGACTTGATGGAGTTGCTAAACACCACACAGGTGTTTAGCAATGCCATCAGGATGGAATTTGGTGTAGATAAGTGTGCGGTCTTACATGTAGAGCGGGGGAAAGTTGTAAATTCTCCGAATTTGCAACTTTCTGAGACTATGACACTCAGATCTCTTTCCGAAGCCGAAACCTATAAGTATCTTGGTATGTCAGAGTCGTTGGGTATAGCGGTAGAGGATATCAGAAAATCAGTGAAGGAACGTTTCTTTGGCCGCCTGACTAAAGTACTTAATAGTCTTTTGTCTGGCGGTAACAAAGTTCGTGCCATCAATGGTTGGGTGATGCCTCTATTGATATACTCCTTTGGCATACTGAGATGGACTCAGACTGAGCTAGACGCCCTGGATAGAAAGGTCCGTCAACAGCTTACATCACATCGCATGTTGCATCCGCGCTCGTCTGTTATGAGACTATACATTCCACGGAAATGCGGGGGTCGAGGCTTTTTAAATGCCAAGAACCTCCATAACCGTGAAGTGTGTAGTCTCAGGGATTACTTCCTCAACAACGAGTGCGGGATGCATCGCGATGTGGTGGCTGTTGACAAGGGCCTAACACCGCTCTCCTTGGCGAACGAGAACTGGCGTAAACCGACGGTACTGAGCACTGAAGATCGCAAGGACGTATGGAAGAGCAAGGAGCTGCACGGGAGGTTCTATCGGGCCTTAACAGGTTCCGATGTGGACCTCCTCGCTTCGGTGAACTGGCTACGTTTCGGTGACCTCTTTGGGGAAACCGAGGGTTTTGCTTGTGCAATTGCTGACGAGGTAATGATGACGAACAACTATCGGAGGTATATCCTGAAGGACGGTACGGTCGACATTTGTCGGGCATGCCGCCGTCCTGGCGAGTCACTCAGGCATATTATTTCCGGTTGTTCGCATCTTGCTAACGGTGAGTACTTGCACAGGCACAACCTAGTAGCCAGAATCATCCATCAGCAACTTGCTCTTCAATACGGCCTTGTTGAGTCTGAGGTGCCATATTATCAGTACACGCCGGTGCCAGTTCTCGAAAATGGTCGTGCATTGCTCTATTGGGACCGCTCTATCATCACGGACAGGACTATTGTTTGCAATAAGCCTGATATCGTGGTGATAGACCGGTCCCAACGTAAGGCAATGCTCGTAGACATCACCATCCCACATGACGAAAACCTCGTAAAGGCCGAGAAGGAAAAGCTTAGCAAGTACCTTGACTTGGCCTTCGAGGTGACCGCCATGTGGGATGTTGATTCTACGATCATTGTTCCGATAGTCGTTTCGGCGAACGGTCTGATAGCGAAGAGCCTCGACCAACATCTAAAGAGGCTCTCGCTAGAAGGTTGGCTCAAGGGGCAGATGCAGAAGGCAGTGATCCTAGACACGGCACGCATTGTCCGGAGGTTCCTCAATCTGTAGCCCTAACCACCGGTAGCTTGGGCCTTGCCCCGCTGCCGGCGGCAACCTAGTTTTAAGTTTTTATAATATATGTATTTTTGTTTTTAGAAATCATGTATATTGTAAAAAACTTTTTGCTAAGATTTTAAATAAATGTGTGAATAATAATAACAAAATAAACGTAAGTACTTAAATTAAAAATTAAACAATAAGACAAAATATCATTACTATAAAATAAACTAAACATGGTAGCTAAAATAAACTAAAAAAATACCTAACATTATATAATAAAAGAGCAAAAAATTTGAGGTGGCAATAATAATCAAACGAAAATACATACTAGTAACGCCATCTAACAGTACAGTACTAAAAACATTTGTGAGCCGCTGTGTCGATAAAGAGGTCAGGGTTGCTTATTGGCTTTCTGGACGAAAGCTAAATTTGAGTTTCTCGAAGGATGATTAGGGTAGAATGCGTGGTAAAACCGTTGTCAACTTGGCATGTCAACTAATCTAAAAAATCGAGCGATTAGCGGCTGTTCAATTGTAATCGCGACGAATTGTTGAATATATTTTCGAAGTTTTTATTATGTTTTTCGCTAATTCTGAAGATTTTAATATACAAGACGGACTCCGATATGAGATGCCCTAATATTACGACCTGTGATGAGTTTTATAACGTTTTTTTTTATACGTCCTGCATTTTCTGTGATGACTATTTCTTCGAAGATAATTTATGGGCAATGATATGAATGTATTACATATTGAGGTAATAATAGATCAGAAAAATAATTCAGGTAATAACAAAAACATAAGTAGGTACCTATAATATTATGTGATAACCTAGATTTATTAATCTCATAATCAACATAACGTTGTTTTAGATCATGTTTCTGAGTTCAAATAGCGAGAAAGGAAGCACTATTATGTAATAATACTTGAATCTTGTGGTTTAACACATAATAATTGCTTTCTAGCATGAAGATGCTATTGAATATTTGCTGAAGAAAAAATGGCAGTGAATGTGGCGGACAATGTTAATGATACTTCAGTGTGCTTCCCCTATAATATCATTATATGTAGTAAGGTGAGATTATATATTTTATTGTACCTAATTCCAATTAAAGAATCATCATCTTAACAGCATGTACTATATACTGACTAACCCTCAGCGGGTTAGTGATATGACACAGGCTCAGTACATTTCTAGTTATATTATTTATGAGCCTTTTCCAACCTCAGAATTTATAATAAAAATTATAACATAGAAACCCTAATTGAAGTTACCTCATTAAAATAAAACAATCATTAAAATATTACATTTATTTTATTTTTGTCTCATTATTTGTAAAAATACACCGAAGCAAACTGTTTGGGAGTATTATTACTTTGTGTTTTTGTGTTCAACTATTTTCATTTTAAATTTTTCTCATTCCAGGTATGCATGTTGCAGGCATCTTTCTGCCAAACTGGAGAAGACTGTACTGTGTAGCTTCATTATCCTGCGAGACATATTGCCTTTTTATCTGTAATAAAGAAGTTTAAACATATTGAATAATCATTTGCACTAATTTATAGAACCATATTTTATAGGATAATATACAATAAGGGCATAGACTTCACCACCCTGATAACATTCTTGGATTAATTTCAGTGTATTTTCATCTGAAATATATTTTACTTGTCGAGTAAATAGGTAATATAATTCCATGTAGGGATGTACCGATGTGTGCGTAGTATAGTAATGAATACGAATAGTAAAATTGTATCTACACTGTAGTTTGAAAGATTTTACTTACCAATATCATAATAATATCAGGAAGCGCTGTCGCAACTATTTCAATTGTTATTGAGGACCCATTTTAGTAGTACTTTTCTGCAGTACCTTTAGCTCCAACGACATGAAGTAAGAATGGTTTTATTGTGTTGATTTATTTCTGAAAATAGATAAACACATTGCAACAAGTCACTAAATTGTAAATGGCACGTAAAGAGAATTAGCGCGGTATAATTATACTTAGATATCGATTATGTTCTTCATAGGACTTTTATCCCTCAACAACAGTTAATTTTATACTCCAAAATCCTCTAAATAAATCAAGTTTTCACTTTCAAAGATGAAATCACAAGAAAATCAAAATAAAAATATAGCCACAGACGTTATAGCAATGACACAGACCGAAAAATGAATGAACAATACGTGAAAAGAAACGTTGTTGCCATATCAATTAATATTTTCCTCAATCAAGCAAACGTAGAACTGTGATTAGTTAATCTGTAGCCAAATATGTTTGATTCGCCTTTCTGCAATTCAATCAAAGTTTATAGCGCTGCTAAGTTAACTCGGTGATCAGTAGAATGAGCGATTGAACATCGTTGGAGAAACCGGCCCTAAGAATCCTGACCAGTCAAACGCCTGATGCTACGCGGGTTAATTCAAAAGTACAATGGCTTGCTTGATTGTTTGTTGTTCAGTGATTGTTTTGTTCGCTAGCTTGCAAGAAAAAATATCGAAAGGAATAAATAAAATAAAACGTGTAATAAAATGGAATTGTATGTTAAATGGATGTGTGTAAATTGTGTGAAGTGTTAAAGTACAGTACATATATGGGTAAGTTTTATACATGATTTTGTTTTGAAATCTGTTGCTCAAAAAGGTGTTTATTGAGCGTCACCCTAAAAACAGTGAGTGTTTTTAGGGTGACGCTCAAAAAACACCTTTTAAAATAATATTTATAAACTAGAAAACATAGGTGATAGGTATTGTTACGAATTAAAAAGAAATAGAAGTTAGACCTACCTAAAGTGGCATGTTTAAATAAAATACTGGATCAATCGGTACATGGTATTTTATTTTATAAATTTCCTATCTTACAACTACAGGTACAGGTAAATACTTAATTATTACACTCCCTATCAGACTACAACAATAAAACTTCCTATCAAACTACCATAATAAAACTTCCTATCAAAACCAACGGTATTAAACTATAGTATTTTACCTGATACAAAATGTTGAAATAGGATTAAATAAGGTTAACGCTAAAGTGAATACATCATTTTTCTAAGTACATAAATTAAAGTTTGCCGACTAGCTCTAGAGCTTTCTCTAGGGTACAAAGTATGTGGGAACGTCTTTCGGTGAGCAATGATTTATCCTTTTACTACAGAAAACTTATATTTATTTACTAAATAACTTCCTCAATTATTCAACGTTATGTAAAACAATTATGATCTACGTGGAACGTGCTTCAGATTAAAGTGGGCGCCAGGATTTACATCCGATAATAAAAATGCAACCCCGAAGGGTGTATAAATACCGACTTTGGATATGGGGTGGGCTAGTAATCGTTGCCGACCGGAGAGATGGCTGTCCAAGTGGTGAGAACCGCAATCACAGCCTCACAGCTTGGTCGACACGCGGCGGCACGGATTTGCGCCACGCGGCTGCTGGCACACTCAGCAGGCCTGCACGAGCTGGGCGCGTGGTCAGCGGCGGCACTAGGCACGCGGCAAGCGGAGGTAGGCTAGCCTGTACTAAGCAGGTGTAGCCCGTACCATGCAGGTGTCGCTCGTACCAAGCCCCTCCTGGAAATCACCATTCGCATGTGAGCAAAAGCAGTAAGCGTAAGATTAAATAAAGAAAGCACTCCAGGTGGCAACGCGCAGCCACGCTGTAGCTGGTTCAAACTTCCACACAATAGTTAACCTATACGGTAATGTACACAGAAATTATACTCCTAAATAACACATTTTAAAGCCTGCAAAATATAGTGAAAGCTTCGTTTACGTACCTGATTTTGGAGGTTAAACAAAGTATCTCCTTTTCAGAGATAATAGCGAAGCTATGTAAGCTTGAAAATGGCAGGCTGCAGGCGGCAGGCTTACGGCTTTTCTGCTGAACTCAGCGGTCCTGAAAATCACATAATTCCGCACTTGATGACACTGACTAGAGAATCGCTGACGAATTAGAACAGCGTGTACCTCCAGCGACTTCTACTGGAACTTGTCAGCCCGACAACGATGTACAACAGGAAAGAATGAGCCTCCAGCGAGGGCTTCTATTTATACCCTCTGCCTCTCCCACTGCTATGACCGTGATACGACCTCTAGAGTCCACAAATGTCCTTATTTGGGCACAAAATCAAATGCCCGAACAACTAAAAAAAACTGCTTCAGAAAATGTAAATGAGGGTGTTCGATGACGTCAGACAAATCTGTAATGGCGGATTTACCATCGACAATCAAAAACCAAGTATAGAATGAACAATAGACAATTTCTTCTTAAAAAAAAAATGACGGATAGCGCCATCTAGTGAATCTCTGTAAAAATAATGTAACAATAATATTGGTAAAATCGAGTTAGTTCCTGGAAACTAGATCGAGCCACCAGTTGAGAAAAATCGTAACAGTATATACAACGTTTACAAATTACCATGGCGAAAGAGAGCTTGGATCTTCACAGTAACTTAAGCAGACTCTTTCAATTACTGCCCATCTGTCAGCAAACAAATCAAACTGTCACCTCAACGCTCTAGTCACTGCCACTGAGGGACACAGAGTCTACTCATCTCTGATAACAGATCATGGCAATCAATGTATCCACGAACAATGCGACACAATATGACTAACTGATTGCAGAGTCTTTGCGTCTCAAGCAAAATTTGCTGCAATGACAGAACGATTAGTTGAATTAGTTCGTTGTGAACCTTGTTTGTATGATACAAATCATCCAGACTATTCTAAAAAGACATTGAAAGAGTTATTATGGGTGAAAATTGCCAATGAATCAAACTACAAGGACGGTAAGTAATTGTTTATTATACCTATTAATAATTTTGCAACACTAATACAATAACCTCCATAATATCTCCATGTTTAATGCAAACGGTAATATGCCTAAAAGCGACCTCTTGCAACAGCCTCATTTTGCCAAGTAACTACCCCTTGTGTATTAAAATAAGTTTTAAAAGTGTCTCTAACTGTAAAAGCTTGTCTCGCTGACCTAAGCCTATTTCTTGGTAATGTCAAAAGTTGTACTGTGGGTGAAGTTTCTGTAATCTGTTCATCTACTTCTTGTCTTTTAGTTTCTTGTCTCAAATAATTATGAAGAACACATGTCGCCTTTACAACTTTATCGACGGTATTTACTTTTATTTCGAAAGGTTTTCTATAGACTCTAAACCGACTGGACAGTATTCCAAATGCACATTCAACTGTTTGTCGGGCACGAGAAAGCCTATAGTTAAATATTTTTTTTGCATAATCACTTATTGCCTGTGGTTTCGGATACGGACGCATTAAATTTTCCATTAATGGAAAGGCTTCATCACCTACTAATACAAATGGCATGTGTTCATCTTGGCCCTGTAACGGTTTCGGGCTTGGCAAATCTAGTGTATTATTCTCCATTCTTTTTCCAAGTTCACTATTAGCGAAAACGAATCCGTCACTAAATCTGCCCATTGATCCTACATCAATCGTTATAAATTTGTAGTTCGCATCAACATTTGCCAAAAGCACGACAGATAATGTTTTCTTGTAGTTAAAAAAGGATGAATTCGTTTTCGTGGGTTTTATTATGGTTACGTGTTTACCGTCAAGAGATCCGCAACAGTTTGGAAAGTGCCATTTTTCTTCAAACTGTGCTGCAATCGTTTTCCATGACTCTTGAGTTGGGACTAGCATGAAGATGGGTTGCATATGTTTCCATATCGCATCAGATACGTCATTTACAATCTGAGATACCGTTCTGTCATTCAGCCTGTAACTGTAACCCAAGCTCTTGTATGAATCACCTGAAGCAAAATATCTGAAAAGATAAAAACTTTATTTATTAATAAGCATATAATTTAATTATTATTTATTTTTAGGAGCATCTGCAAAAGATGCGTGGCAAAAGCTACGTAACTGTCACCGAGATGCAATCAGGAGGCGCAACAAATTAAGTAAAAGTGGTTCTGCAGCTACCGTTACTAAACCATGGAAATTCGAAAACCAGATGGAGTTTTTAGTGACACATATGACCAACCGTCCTACGACAGGGAATATGTCTACTGGAAATCCTAGTTCCGAAGACGAAAATCTTATTCAGCCAGAAGATTTGATTGAAGAACATGAAACCGAAGAAAGAGAGCGCTCAAATGAGCGCTCCGTACCGTATTTTCAATTTTTGCCACCTGATATTACTGGCAACAATTCAACTGAGGACCCTATAACGATTCAATTACTGCCATCTCCAATATCACAAACACGAATTCCTCCTGTAGCGCCACCAGCAGTTAAACAGTCAACGGCAAAAAAACACAATATCAATATATTAATTGCTAATACGCTACAAAACCATGAAAATAGAGCCAAAGAAAGGGCTGAGAAAAGATGTCATCGTGATGAAGGGGACGAACTGCAACACTTTTTTAATACAATGTATGCAATATTAAAAAAAATGCCAGCATTAAGTCAACATAAATTAAAAAGACAAATATTTAACCTAGTATCTGACGAGGAAGAGCATTTACTACATAAAGGATCAACTCCATTGCCTTCTCCTGCAACTCCAATGCCTTCTTCCTCAATTGACTGGTACCATGTATTTTCCGAACAAAATCCATGATTTTTAATATATGTACGTACCTACCTCAAACACACTGCTAGTTTTTCTTCCGTCCCAATTGGTTGTAGAAAATTGCATCCTTCCTTGTGAATTTCTTCACGTATAATGTTGTGCACATAGTCAAATTGAGTTCTATCTAACCGAAAGTAGTTTTTAAATTGTATGTCAGATAAATCTCTCGAGAGTGCAAAATCCCCATGAATAGAGCGATTTTTTAGATAATCACTTCGCCAAATACTTTTTCTACGCTTTGACAAACTGTATAGTAGCAATAACTCGTTAATTTCGTAATCTGACTCTGACTCTGAACTCATTTTGTTTTCTTTATTCCATAATGTCTACTTCTTCCCAGCCTAAATTTAAACTCCTAAAATCTTTGATTTCCAACAAATACTTTGTTGATATAATGGCTAGTAATAAACTTTTATCTAACCAATTGAAAACTCCTTGAATAAAATCATAGATATCAATTAATACTGTTAATTCTCCTGCCTTCCTGTCATGTAATTTCTTATGGGTTAGTTCTAAGAATAATAAAATTCTATTTTAAAATATTATACTAAACAGTAAAATATTCATACAAATATGGATTTTATATTTTTAAAAAACCAGAAAGGACAAGACAGTTTGTTGCAAGAGGGTTATCGATACAACTTACGAAAAATAAATAAAAATTCTACATTGTGGAAATGTGTGAATCGGAATGATTGTTCATCGTCGCTTACATTGGACCTTACTAAAACAAATATATTACGGCAAAAGCCACATACGTGTGAAAGTGATGTTATAAAAAATGAAATATTATTAACAATCAATAATTTCAAAAAAGAGGTGTGTACAGATTTTGGACCAATGTTAGCAATATACGAAAGAAATTTTGAGGTTTTAAAACAAAGAGGAAAACATTACGAATCCGAAATACCGGCGTTTCAATCCATCAAAAACATTCTTTACAGAGAACGCAAAAAAACATTACAAACCAAAAAAATAGTATTTCAAAAACTGGATGAAGTTCAAGTGCCCGAAAATTTCAAACCTTTTTTGGTTTGTCAAGACGGTAATGATAATAACAACATTTTGATTTTCGCAACATCTCTTGGCAAAAAAATGATAAGATCTCAAGTATCTGTATTTTTTGGAGACGGTACATTTCGATGTGTTCCGAAACCGTATTACCAGTTGTTTACTGTTCATGCAGATTTGGGTTCAACTGATAAAGCAACAAACGTCGTACCGTTAGCATATGGGTTGCTGCCAAACAAAAACGAAGATACTTACATTCGTTTTTTTGAACTGATAAAAGACATATTAGGATTAAATATAAAAAATTATAAATGTGATTATGAACAGGCTCAAATGAACGCCGTTAAAAATGTCTTTCCTGAATCGAAAATCAGTACTTGTTTTTATCATTACAATAAGGCTGTTTGGAAGAAATCTAAAGAACTTAAAGCAACATCTTCCAAAGAAGGTAGAACGATAACCAGATTATGTGCTCTTCTCCCTCTTCTCCCTTCTGATCGAATTCCAGAGGCTTGGGGATGCCTTCTTGAAAAGGCTCCAATTACACCCGAGATACAAGCTTTCTTCAAATATTTTAAACGACAGTGGAAACCACTCAATTCACCGGAAGTTTTAAGCTGCTCATTGCATAGACACAGAACAACAAATCCGCTGGAGGGTTGGCACAGAAGGCTTAATGCTAATATCCCAAAAAAGCCCAACTTTTTTTTCTTTCTACATAACGGAATGCACGTTTGACAAACAAAATGAGTTCAGAGTCAGAGTCAGATTACGAAATTAACGAGTTATTGCTACTATACAGTTTGTCAAAGCGTAGAAAAAGTATTTGGCGAAGTGATTATCTAAAAAATCGCTCTATTCATGGGGATTTTGCACTCTCGAGAGATTACATACAATTTAAAAACTACTTTCGGTTAGATAGAACTCAATTTGACTATGTGCACAACATTATACGTGAAGAAATTCACAAGGAAGGATGCAATTTTCTACAACCAATTGGGACGGAAGAAAAACTAGCAGTGTGTTTGAGGTAGGTACGTACATATATTAAACTAAGGTACTTAATTAAAAATCATGGATTTTGTTCGGAAAATACATGGTACCAGTCAATTGAGGAAGAAGGCATTGGAGTTGCAGGAGAAGGCAATGGAGTTGATCCTTTATGTAGTAAATGCTCTTCCTCGTCAGATACTAGGTTAAATATTTGTCTTTTTAATTTATGTTGACTTAATGCTGGCATTTTTTTTAATATTGCATACATTGTATTAAAAAAGTGTTGCAGTTCGTCCCCTTCATCACGATGACATCTTTTCTCAGCCCTTTCTTTGGCTCTATTTTCATGGTTTTGTAGCGTATTAGCAATTAATATATTGATATTGTGTTTTTTTGCCGTTGACTGTTTAACTGCTGGTGGCGCTACAGGAGGAATTCGTGTTTGTGATATTGGAGATGGCAGTAATTGAATCGTTATAGGGTCCTCAGTTGAATTGTTGCCAGTAATATCAGGTGGCAAAAATTGAAAATACGGTACGGAGCGCTCATTTGAGCGCTCTCTTTCTTCGGTTTCATGTTCTTCAATCAAATCTTCTGGCTGAATAAGATTTTCGTCTTCGGAACTAGGATTTCCAGTAGACATATTCCCTGTCGTAGGACGGTTGGTCATATGTGTCACTAAAAACTCCATCTGGTTTTCGAATTTCCATGGTTTAGTAACGGTAGCTGCAGAACCACTTTTACTTAATTTGTTGCGCCTCCTGATTGCATCTCGGTGACAGTTACGTAGCTTTTGCCACGCATCTTTTGCAGATGCTCCTAAAAATAAATAATAATTAAATTATATGCTTATTAATAAATAAAGTTTTTATCTTTTCAGATATTTTGCTTCAGGTGATTCATACAAGAGCTTGGGTTACAGTTACAGGCTGAATGACAGAACGGTATCTCAGATTGTAAATGACGTATCTGATGCGATATGGAAACATATGCAACCCATCTTCATGCTAGTCCCAACTCAAGAGTCATGGAAAACGATTGCAGCACAGTTTGAAGAAAAATGGCACTTTCCAAACTGTTGCGGATCTCTTGACGGTAAACACGTAACCATAATAAAACCCACGAAAACGAATTCATCCTTTTTTAACTACAAGAAAACATTATCTGTCGTGCTTTTGGCAAATGTTGATGCGAACTACAAATTTATAACGATTGATGTAGGATCAATGGGCAGATTTAGTGACGGATTCATTTTCGCTAATAGTGAACTTGGAAAAAGAATGGAGAATAATACACTAGATTTGCCAAGCCCGAAACCGTTACAGGGCCAAGATGAACACATGCCATTTGTATTAGTAGGTGATGAAGCCTTTCCATTAATGGAAAATTTAATGCGTCCGTATCCGAAACCACAGGCAATAAGTGATTATGCAAAAAAAATATTTAACTATAGGCTTTCTCGTGCCCGACAAACAGTTGAATGTGCATTTGGAATACTGTCCAGTCGGTTTAGAGTCTATAGAAAACCTTTCGAAATAAAAGTAAATACCGTCGATAAAGTTGTAAAGGCGACATGTGTTCTTCATAATTATTTGAGACAAGAAACTAAAAGACAAGAAGTAGATGAACAGATTACAGAAACTTCACCCACAGTACAACTTTTGACATTACCAAGAAATAGGCTTAGGTCAGCGAGACAAGCTTTTACAGTTAGAGACACTTTTAAAACTTATTTTAATACACAAGGGGTAGTTACTTGGCAAAATGAGGCTGTTGCAAGAGGTCGCTTTTAGGCATATTACCGTTTGCATTAAACATGGAGATATTATGGAGGTTATTGTATTAGTGTTGCAAAATTATTAATAGGTATAATAAACAATTACTTACCGTCCTTGTAGTTTGATTCATTGGCAATTTTCACCCATAATAACTCTTTCAATGTCTTTTTAGAATAGTCTGGATGATTTGTATCATACAAACAAGGTTCACAACGAACTAATTCAACTAATCGTTCTGTCATTGCAGCAAATTTTGCTTGAGACGCAAAGACTCTGCAATCAGTTAGTCATATTGTGTCGCATTGTTCGTGGATACATTGATTGCCATGATCTGTTATCAGAGATGAGTAGACTCTGTGTCCCTCAGTGGCAGTGACTAGAGCGTTGAGGTGACAGTTTGATTTGTTTGCTGACAGATGGGCAGTAATTGAAAGAGTCTGCTTAAGTTACTGTGAAGATCCAAGCTCTCTTTCGCCATGGTAATTTGTAAACGTTGTATATACCTATCACCTATGTTTTCTGGGATGTAAGGGAGCTACACAACAACTTCAGCTCCAATTGTCAACCTCACCTGCACGCGGTACATCCTGCAGTAACCGACGAGGCTCTGGCGACCGGTCGACGGCGGTATAACCCTTCTCATCCAGGCACAGTCAAATCCCTGACCGCTGAGGGGCAGCAGCCTCAGCGGTGCGACAGACTGTGTCCCTGCGATCGCCAACCCGCATGCCCAGCGTGGCGATTAGGGCAAATCCTCCCAAAATGAACGGCACAAATCAAAGACGGCCCCCAGTTCCCGGCAGCTCCGCTAGTCCTGGCCAAGGCGGCGGTCATGGAAATGGCGGAGCAGGGGGTGCGAAGAATCTCCGGGCTACGGTAGGCTGCCCATCCCAACTGACCCTGGCTACGTATAATGCGTCCGTTATACGTAGCCAGGGTCAGTTGGGATGGGCTTTGCGACTTGATGAACACCTCGCGCAACTCGAGGTAGAACTTGAGAAGGTCAGATGGCATATTCTGGGGTTATGTGAAGTCCGAAGAGAGGGAGAGGACACCATAACCCTTGAATCAGGCCATCTCATGTACTACCGCGAGGGCGACCATACTTCCCAAGGCGGCATTGGGTTCTTGATCCACAAGTCTCTCGCCGACAACGTCACTGAAGTATCCAGTGTGTCGACCAGGGTAGCATACCTGGTACTTAAACTCACCGAGAGGTATTCCCTTAAGGTGGTTCAAGTGTATGCACCGACCTCGTCACACTCGGATGATGAAGTGGAGTTTGTGCGCAGGCACCGCATGCGCTGGCGGCCGCACCCGCGCCGTCTCCACGCGACGTCCGTGGCCAACTCGAGCCCCCGCGAGCGCCTCGTTCGCGCCCTCTGCTCGTGCCGCTGCCGCCACCGCCACCGCGTCCGCCTTAGAATGTCTTCGCCCCACGTTGGACAGTTCTTAGCTTCCACTAAGCATCCACCGACGTAGCCTTCGCTTCGCTTTTGACGCCCTCAATCTGACGCCCTCCGTCCGTGGAGCTTTCGTTGGGTTGGCATATTTTCATAGCTTTTTCAAGCGTAAGGTTATCAGCCCTTAACAAGCGGTCGCGCATAGTTTTGTACACTTTATGTCTGTAATATTCCCAATAACTAAATTTACCGCTGTCATCATGAAGTAAACAACAAGATGGCCATTCAATCTCCTTTATTCACAGATATACTACTACCTACATAGGCACAGATACCTATATACCCCTATATATAGTACAGCCTCCTTCAACGCGCGCACGTAGGTCCCCTTGATGATGGTGCTCAAGGACCCACTCACCACCTTGTGCAGGTCCTGCCCCTCCACGTCGTCAATCGCTGCAGCGACCGCCGACTTGCGGTCTCTGCCGCCGCATCTCCAACTCGTTGTTGAGACCTGGCCCTGGCCTTGGCAAGGCCGACATACCTACCTGTGGTAGGAGGCCGTCCGCGCCCCCTGCCTCGAAACGCCGCCGATGTCTTTGACGGCGGCTCGCAGCAGTCCTCGTCCTCCTTATCTGAGCCCTCTTCAATCTCTCGGACTCTTTTTCTCCATAACTTACCTTCTAGCGTTATCCTGCCCTGGAGACTGATATTGTCGAAACCGACGCGAAATTAGTCTAAACCTAATTTAACCTATAAAATCATAAGCAAGTACAACATGGTCATGGTATTTCTGAGCTTAAAACCCAAAGCTTATTTTCAAGATACTCGTCAGAAGATAGTTGAATTAGTGGTGCAACGATCAGATTGAACATAGGCTGTGGAGTGCACGAGTTCAAGTCTCTACCTGGCAATTATACTTTTTGCGCATAAAAATTTTTGCTTCTGCCATTGGGTGATAGCTATATTCCTTGAATAGCTTTCGACTAAACGCTATCCGCTGAGAGACGACATCAACAACAGCTGAGATTTAGTTTAACATCTAGAAACCTTTGAATTGGGCTTACAATGGCAGCTAAGTGTGCAGGATGCGGGAAATTCGTTTCTTCAGCTGGTGTCGCCGCTTGCAGCTTGTGCTCTTCACAATATCACAAAGGGTGTGTTGGATTTTCTGATTCAGCCATTGTTAGTAAAGACTGGGTATGCCCCGAATGTACCAAGAAAAAAGTCAGAAAGGGAGACAACAGCAGTACGCCGGTCAGGAGCCTCAGCGCCAGCGGCTCAAGTGCGCAGAGCATGGAAAATACCACTCTTCCAAATCGTGCTACTACGACACGTGAAGCCGCGCGTGTTCTGACGCCGCGACAGGAGGAGCTTGCGATTCCTGCTGTACTTGACGACGTGGTCATGCGCGGGTTTCGTCAGGATATACTCGATTGTATGGCTGAGATGCGGGAGCTCCGTAAGGAGATGGCCGATGTACGTACCTGTTTTGCAGGATTAAGCACGCGTATGGATGATTTTGAGCAGAGGCTCGAGGCCGTTGAACAACAGCGTGCTCCTGTATCTGAGACCATCGCCGAGCTTGAGTGTACTGTTGTGCTGCTCAAGCAAGAATTAAATGACAGAGACCAAGACTCTCTTCAAGCGGACCTCGAGATCGGTCATCTACCAGAGGAGAAAGGTGAAAACATATTACACACCGTGACTGTACTCGGTTCCAAGCTGGGAGTCGTGCTTGAGGAACGTGATATCGTCTATGCGGAGCGACTGGGTATTCTGCAGGGTGCGGCCACCGCTGGTGAAGAGGTTCGTGCTCGTCGCGTTGTGGTGCGGTTAGCACGACGTGAGTTGCGCGATCGTTTTCTGCAGGCTGCACGAGTACGTCGTACATTGACTGCCGCAGATGCTGGCGGAGCAGCTACAGAGAGACACCGCAGCCGTATATTTGTAAACGAGCGGTTAACGCGTAGCAATAGGCAGCTTTTTCATCGTGTGCGCGAGGAATGCCGCAGACTGCAATGGCGTTTCTCTTGGACTAAGAGAGGACGCATATATGCGCGTCAAGCTGACGGGAAGCCAGCTCATCCCATCCGCTCAGAGAACGACTTTGCACGGGTTTTTGGCAAGGTCACTGTTTGATTTTATTAGTTTTTGTTATCTATCTTTAGCTCTAGTGAAAGAAACTATCTACTATTTTATAAGATTAATAATAATAAGACTGTGTGAATATTGTCTCATTTTTTATAACAAGTGTAAAACGTGTATTCTACTATTAATTTACTTAATATGTATATTTTTAATGGTTTTTTGTATTGCATTTTTTTATATAATTTCTTTATTAGTTAAATCTTTATACATACGCTCCGGGAATATTTTATCAACCTATGATAATGATTAACAACTTACTTAAAATTGGTTTGTTTAATCCAGGTTCCCTTAGCACGAATCATGATAATTTTATAGCAGCAGTGGAGCGTTATGATATCGATGTCTTAGCAATCAATGAAACATGGCTTCACGCGGGAGAAGATGATAAGGCTCCGACTCTGTCAACTTATAGGCTGCGCCATTCCCCTCGACCACGCGGCGAAAGAGTACGCGGAGGTGGTGTTGGCTTTTATGTAAAGCAAGGTATAAGCGCACGTACTTGGTCCCACCCTGTAGATCCGTCCCACTCGTTAGTAGAGCAAATGTGGCTTACAATGACGATTAATGGAAACAAACTAGCAGTGGGTACGGCATACCGACCAGGTTGGATAGATGTAGATTTGTTTTTTGACGCCCTTACAGATTCCATAAACGCGTTACCAAACCATGACCATCTCATTTTGCTTGGTGATTTTAATGAAATACGAGTGAAATCTAAATTTGATACTTTTCTAACTTGCCTTGGTTTAGAACAAATAGTTACATTACCAACACATTTTACGGAGACATCATCATCTCTAATTGACGTGGTTTGCACGGATCTGCATGCAAAAAATATAACCCATGATCTTGTTGGTAGGCTTCATGGACACTGTCTTATTATATGTGATTTCAGTATCAAGCGCAAAAAATCAGCCCCTTCAACGGTAGTATATAGGCCAATAAAAAACATCATGCTTGAGGATTTTGACAGAGACCTACAAAGCATTGCATGGGATAAAATCTCAATACTTGAGGACGTAAACGAAATAGTCAATATATTCACTAATTGTGTTTTGGCCTTGTTTGATCTTCATGCGCCCGTTAAGACTGTTACATTTAAAACACACTCATACCCGTGGATTACAGACACAATTAGGCTTATGATGAAATTGCGTGATGGAGCCGCCTCTGATTCAGTGATGCAATATTTAAACTGGAGCCAGTTAGTATAGATAGGATTTTAAAAACAATTAAATGTTTAAAATCGAATGCCATTGGTTCTGACCTTATAAGTTTGGACATGTTTTATTTGACACTTCCGCACTCATTAAAAACTATTGAAAGCATGGTTAACTTGTCAATTAAGACGTCAACGTTTCCTGACATCTGGAAGTCTTCAATAGTACGCCCTCTACCGAAAGTATCTAATCCAGTAGAGCTTAAAGACCTCCGTCCCATAAGTATTTTGCCTTGTGTGTCTAAAATTTTAGAAAAAGCGGTTTGTTTTCAGTTGACAGATTATTTGGAAAGAAACAAAATTTTACCGGATGTACAATCAGGCTTCAGGAAGGGACGTAGCACGGTCACGGCTCTACTGGATGTGACTGATAACATTCTCTACGCGCAGGATAAGGGACTGTGTACGTTGCTAGTTCTTTTGGATTTTTCAAGGGCATTCGATTCCATTAATGTAGATCTCCTTATATCTAAGCTGGCTTACTATGGCTTTGATAATAACACTCGAAAATGGTTTACCAGCTATCTTTGCAACCGATGGCAGCAGGTTAAACTCACGCATGAAAACGGAATTTCAAACACGTCATGTAAGAAACTTGTGAATCAAGGAGTACCTCAGGGGTCTATTTTGGGCCCAATTCTGTTTATTTTATACTCAGCAGACGTCGCGTCACATATTAATCACTGCAAGTTTCATATATATGCCGATGACATTCAAATCAAATCAAATCAAATCAAAAGTTTTTTATTTCGGAACAATAACAGTAGGTAAATACAATAACAGAATGTAACGATGATAGCTACTATAGTATTATCTACTGTGTTGTAGCTATCAACGCCCACCTCCTAAACTAAGGCATAAAATGTTCCAGATAAAAATTCTAACTAAAAGGGTAAACAAACTAATTAACTAAAAAGGTAAAATAATATAAAAAAATAAAGTAGTTACATAAAAATGCCGTTAATAGGCCAGAAACTAAGAAAATATGTGGTGTAGTATATTGTAGAGTAGTGTAGTGCGGTGTAGTGTAGTGTAATGTAGTGTAGTGTAATGTAGTGTAGTGTAGTGTAGTGTATTGTGAAAGTGTGTATCAGTAAAGGTGGAGTACGAGTAAGAGGGTGTGTGTGTATGTTTTAGACCATTACTGTCAGGAGGTTTTCAGTTTGATTATAGGTAAGTGACTGGAGCCATGGTAGTAATTTGTTTTTACATTTATGTAGTGTCAGAGGGTAAATATTCAGATGTTTGTTTATTTTGTTGTAAAGCATCGAGCTTATATAGTAAAAATTACGACTGGCAAGTTCTGTTCTTCGGGATTCAATTCTGCACACTTTATCGGATCTACGTTTGGACGCAACCGTCGGATCGTATGGTAATTGGGAGTGCTTACGTAGAACCGTGTTAAAAACGAAGAGCTGCCGCACTGTTAGGACATCACACAAAGAGAACAAGTCCACTGTTGGGAAGCGAAAAGGTTTTCCGAGCATGACCTTCAGTACAGCTCGTTGGGATCTTTCAAGTCTTAATATAATTGTTTTAGCCAATCCGCCCCAAGCAGTAATGCAATAGGACAAAATGTTGTCCTAAGTGATTGATGGTCAAGTACAGAACGAAGATTTTTAAATACGTAGATGAGCTTTCTAGTGCGGGACACAGTTTGATGAATGTGGCTATCCCAAGTCAAACAACAATCTACTGACACACCCAAGTATTTAATACTAGATGCACGAGCCAGGGGAAGGCAGGAACAGGGATTTGGTTGTGAGTTTTGACAGGTATGTGGACAAATAGTAAAGGATGATGATGGTTGACCAGATTGATTTGCGGAAAAGGTTATTAATTTTGTTTTGCTTATGTTGAGGGTTAGGAGATTAGAAGCAAGCCAAGACATGACGGCATTTAAGGCAGATTCAGCGTGAGTGAAGGAGTCGCACCAAGATTTCCCATCCACAAGGAGAACAGTGTCGTCTGCATAAGTAATAATTTTGCAGTTAGAGAGGTTCAGCTGACACAGCTCATTTATGTAGATGAGAAATAAGGTTGGACCGAGTACACTGCCTTGGGGAACTCCAAACTCTATTGGTTCATCTGAGCTTAAGTAACTATCGATTTTTACTCTCTGGGTGCGATTTGAGAGATAGCTTCTCATGATATCGAGACAGACCCCTCTTACACCGATAGCTTCGAGTTTAGATATGAGAATGGGGACAGAGACGGTGTCAAAGGCCTTTGAGAGATCCAGGAAAATTCCAATACTCTTACGTTTCTTATCAAGTTGACTTATTATGGAGTTTGTGAGGTCAAGAACAGCATCTTCCGTAGATACGCCTCTTCTAAATCCGTATTGGTTATGGGATAAAATATTGTTTAAATTTAGAAAATTTATAAGCCTGTTGTTGAGGATCTTTTCAAAAACCTTGGACAAGGCGGTCAGCACCGAAATGGGTCTATAGTTTGTGACATTGTCCCTGTCCCCACTCTTGTAAATAGGGTGTACAATTGCTCTTTTGAAAGCGTTGGGAAAAACACCAGACGTAATGCAAAGGTTAAAAACATGATTAAGTAATGGAACTAGGACATGTCTGCCGCCTTTAATAACGGAGGTAGGAATATTGTCCCAACCTATGGCACAATTGTCTTTTAGACTAAGGATAATATTTTCAAGTTCGGAATCATCAATACTAGGTAGAGCCATAGAATTTAAGCAGGATTTGGAGAGAAAGCTACTTGTAGTAGCAACGGGTGATTGTGAAATTTTTGATGCTAATGTTTTTCCCACATTAGCAAAGAAACTGTTGACTGTATTTACTGAAGTAGACGGTGTGCTTGTTAAGTTTAGCAGGTAAGAAGAAGAAGATATCCCACGATTTAGATGAGCAATGTCTCGTATGGCTTTCCACATAGCTCTAGGATCTTTACCAGCTTTTAGGAGTTGTTTACGATCATAATCATTTTTTACTTTTTTTAATAAGTTATTACAGTAGTTCCTGTAGCGTTTATAAGAAATTTCAGCAATTGAGTTCTCTGGGCTTTTTTTAAATTTTTTGTGTAACTTGTCTCTGTGGCGGATACACTTCAAGAGACCTGGGGTCAACCACGGTTTAATAGTTCGTCTTTTACTAGTTATTTTAGAATTTTGAGAGTGAGTGTTAATTATTTTAGAAATGATATCTATTAGAAAGTCTGTTGCTTCATTCGGATCTCGACTATTAAATACTGGAGAAAAGTCAGAAGTTTCCAAAACAGCTACAATTCCATTTAAATCAAAATGTCTAACTAAATTAGTAGATTCATGAGTAGGGGGTTTTAGATCAATGGCAAAGACGATGGGGGCATGATCGGTTATGAAAGAATCAAGGATTAAGGTAGTAGAGACACAGCGAGTTCTAAGGATGGCATGGTCTAGGCAACGATTTTCTCTAGTAGGTAGAGTATGAGTGGGCAGCATACCGTGACAAGCAGCTATGTTAAGAAATGCATCTGCATCTGAGTCACAGGCATCTGGAATTATATTCAGATTTATGTCACCAATGAGCAATACCGATTTAAACTCCTCAAGACCCGATAAGGTTGAATCAAGGCTGTCCAGGAATCGATCTATATTCCGTTGTGAGGGAGAACGATAGAGCGCAATGAAAGCTATCTTGTCGGACAGCTTAAGGACCAAGCAATTTGCGTCGTTGAAAACCGGCATTTCAATAGCGTGGTTTAGTTCCGACTTAACGTAGGCAACGACTCCTTCATTTTGGTTGCCGAAGGAAGTTGAGTATGAAGTGTAACCGCTTAGAGAAGGTAGGAATGGGCATTTGCTCAACCAGCATTCAGAGAGAAAGATTATGTCTATATCAAGTGGAACACGGGACAAAAGAGCTACCAGATTATCAAAATTTGCGTTTATGCTACGTATGTTTAAGTGAAACACTTTCAGGTGTGATTTGTGTATATATTTGTCGCATTGTTCGGGAGAGCATGGAAAGTGTTCAGAGACTGATATATTTTCAATCTCACTAGTGATTGAAATCACACTATCCATAATAGAAGGTTAGAATGAGCAGTGGTTTAGTAACTATGGCCGGTTTAATAGGAAAACAAACGATCGAAACATTTGACGGTAATGGTGAGAAAGTGTTGTGTTTTGGGGGGTGTATGTGTGTATTGTGTATGTGTGTGTGATGTAGTAAGTCTACTAATACAAACGAGTCCAAAAATATGATATGAGCATTAGTGCTTTTAAAGTAACATGATAGGGTACTACGACAAATTATGAAATGTAATTTAAAGGTAGTTAGAGAAGAAGTAGACACTAGTCACTTTTGAATGGTGCACTTAGTTAAGTCAGCCTCGGTAGTGATCCGGGTGAGTGGTGCTCCTTCAGCTTTGCGGATATAAATACTTCCACCGGCCACCCAGCAGAAGCGATAGTTATTGACCTTTGCAAATTCACGAGCGAGAAAGAAAAGTTTTTTCATTTTGTGGGAGAGGTTTTCTGATATAAACACGGGTTTCGCTGGTCCGCTTATCCTTAGATGTTCAGTAGTCAATCTGGATCCTAATTTGTTAAACTGTTTGAACATTGCTATTATTTTTTCTTTCATTAGTACACTTGTAAGGTCTACAATAATGGTCCTCGCAGCCGGGTCCTTTGTTTTGATGCGAAAAATATCTTTTATGTCAGAGGAATGGATGTCCATTTTTAGAGCCTTGCCAACCGTAACAACGGTTGCAACAAGAGAAGTCTTTGACTCTAGTGGGGTTGAAGGAATATTCCGAATTTCCAGACAGGTTGATCTGGAGCTACGTTCAAAATTATCTAATCGGTTTTCCAGGATCTTAATGTATTCTAGATTATCTTGGCGTTGTACTTCAAGATGGTCAACTTGTGATTTTAATGCATCATACTTTTGTGCTGAAAATTCTATAGACGCACGAATTTCCTCAACTGCCAGGTATAACTTCTCATATTTACTATTCTCTTGTTTTTTAAAATCGGCAAACATCGTTCGCATCTCATCCATGAAATAATCAAGTTTATCATCATCCGACAGAAGCTTGCGCTTAGCATTACGGAAACGAGACACATTACTGTCAAGCTCAATTCTAGCAGCATTTCCTGGCATGTTTACCTGAGATAGGCTAGGCTCAGAGGATGAATGAGAAAGTACTGAAGTCGGCAGCGGTACTGTAAGAGTGTCCGAAGCAGGCGGTGAGCGATTGCAAGGCATAATAGGAGCAAGGCGTGCTAAGGCGGCGTAAAGACACAGAATATCTTATAGGCGCTAAGCGGTGAAGTCCGAGTACCAGGGACGTAGCAAAGCTAAAGCGGTAGTTATACCGGTTACCAGTGTCGAGCGGCGGCGGCAGTGCTGGAGGGGCGTAGATCGACTCAGTGCGAGTCTCGGCGAGCGACGGGGTGGGCGTTTGTATGTAGCGGAGGCGCGTGATTCATGCAGTGACGACGTCACAAGCGTATGCGCTGGTTCACTTTCACTTTCCGGTCGCTGCTGGTTGCAGTTAGAGCGTCGCACGATGCACTACTGTTGGGTTATGCACTCCTATTATTTCGCGTGGATTTTTCGAGCTATTTTTTAATTTAATTTAGAAATAAAACTTCCGTGGATTAAAATACGTGTACTCGGTGCCGAGGTCCGGAGGGAAGAGAGGAAGATGACGGCACTGCCCTCAGTCAGCGAGCTACCTGGGCGCCAGCACGCATCGCCTCGACCGGTTCCAGCGCCTAGAACAAGCCAAGCAGCACTACTGGCGCCGATGGTCATCAAAGTACATCGCCGAGCTACAACAAAGGACCAAAGGAGTGAAGAGTCAAAATCTCAAGCCCGACGATTTGGTTTTGATTACGGAAGTCAACACACCGCCTCTATGCTGGCGCTTCGAGAGTCAGCCGGCTCTACCTTGGCTCTGACGAGATACCGAGAGTAGCGGATGTAGCTACCGCACAAGGAGAAATAAAGAGAGCACTCAATCGACTGGTTCTACTCCCTACCTCCGAGGAATCATGAAACGGTTGAAAGCTTTCGGATCTTTCAACGGCCGGGGGAAGATTTTCGCGTCGTATCGTACCCTACGTCAGCTTCCGTGACAGAATGCTCCACTTGGCGGCGTGAGCCACCTGTCACATGGACAAAACCCAAGTGCAAGAAGAGGCGCGGCAATTCATTCACTTTGCCCTCCGACTTCAACTGACGAACACGTCCCTAACCTATTTAAACTATTTACTAAATGTAACCAACGCTATTTAATTAAAGCAATTTAATATCAAAAACTCTTTCTTGTTCTCTATCCCGAACACATGCTGTATCCCGTTTGCTCCCGTTATTTTGACCACAGCGGTAGTTGGAAGTATCTCCGATGCATCGTCCCAGGACACGTTAGATGACTTCGTTGAAATATTCTTGTTTGATTGTTATATCTGGGTCAGTGTGTCATAATTAGTTGACGCGCTTGTATTTTGTTCACCTATTAATGCATTATGAAGAAGCTTATTGTGCGGTTTTAAACATTTGCGACATCGCTTGTTTGATTGGCATCGTTTCTGAGAATGAGCGTTTAGGCAATTTTTTCAATAATTGAATTTGTTTATTTTGTATAATTTTTCTTTGCTGGTCATGCTTAAAAATGTCGACCATTTCCATAACCCGTGTTTTTCATTGCACATTTCGCAGGTCGATGAACGCAACACGTGACAAATACTTGCACTACGTTTGGTTTTTTCTCTGAAATTATATACACTGATGGACAAAATTAGAGGAACGGTACAAAAAAGAGACAGATCGGACGTGTGACGTTTTTTTGTGTGTAGTATAAACATATTATTTTACACTTTTTTCATTTTAATATTTTTAATGAAAATAAAACTAACTTCAGTAAAATAACACAAGACTAATCAATAGAAATCACAAAAATGATGTTTTGAAGAATGAACCCTTCAATCATCACATTGAAAATACCAGGGTTTTATGCCATTATGGGGACTTTTTGTCGCGTGTTTGGGCACATTCAGTATTTAGTGGTACCCCCTCTAGCCGTTAAAACTGCCAGCAACCTTCTCGGCATGCTTTTGATTAAGTTATCAATGAAATCTTGTGGTATTCGATTCCACGTTTCTTCCAGTGCTCTTTTGAGATCTCCTATGTTTCTTGGTGATGGATCCCGCTGTTTTTTTTGTTTTGCGAGCTTGTCTCAAACATGTTCGATGAAGTTTAAGTTTGGCGAGCATACTGGCCACGGCAAAACGTCAGTTTCAACCTCTTGAAGATACCGCCAAACTACCGCTGCTGTGTGGGGCCGGGCATTGTCACACTTTCTCTTGTGCACACAATTCCTCCTGGTAGTCGGATTCCTCGCCTCCATTTCCAGCTTCATTCTCCCAGTGTAATTTGTCGATTATATTATTCGAGTATATTGTCTGCTCTAATGCAAGAATTCGCTATGGTCTGAAACGAACCTTTCTGAGATGAAACATTTTTTCTGCTTGATTTTGTACATGGGTTTGGTAAAGCTTCCGAAACTTGCTGATTATTGGTCCACGGATGGGATCATTGGCCAAAATTTTCCTAGGTCTGTAATGTCTAGAAATAGATTTGTGCTGCTCTTACAAATGATCCACTTTTCCCAAGATGACGATAGTAACAAATCAGACCGACTTCACCGCTTTCAACACTTACTGGATATGGTGAATGTCAATTTTAAAAATAATTTCATACTCGGTCAAGACATATGCGTGGATAAGAGCATGGTTCCGTTTAGAGGACGCTTGCTAATTTATCAGTATGATAAGCAAAAACGTCATAAGTACGAGATCAAACTCTTCAAACTGTGTACTCTACCTGGTTATACATTTAAAATAAATATATATACTAGGAAAACAAAACGAGGAAGTGAATGTCACGCCTCAAAGAGTTGTAATGAACCTTTGCCAGGACTTACTTAATAAAGGATATTCGTTACACACAGAAAACTGGTACCCTTAGCCAAAGAGCTCCTGGTAAATGAAACACATCTAATTGGAACAGTACGAAAAAATTGAGGTAAGTTTCCTAAGTTTGTCGTTTCTACGAAGCTGAAAAAAGGCCAGTTTATAGCGAAGGAAAGTGAGGATGGGATGACTTTTACGATGGAAAGATAAACGAGATGTGTAAGTAGGTACTTTCCACAAAACATTCAACACGTTTTGTTTCTGTTACCAAAAATATTAAAACCACGATGAAACCGGCTATTGTTGTAGATTATGACAAGGCAAAAGGAGCAGTGGATGTAGCTGATCAAATGGCAGCATAGCATATCAAACTCCATTAAGAAAGTCCCTAAAATGGTATAAAAAACTGGCATTTGATCTCATTTTGAATATCGCAATAGGCATGGACTTATTTGTGATGACGCTTTTGTACAAAAGTAAGCGTTTACTTACTTTTGTACAAAAGCGTCATCACAAATAAGTCCATGCCTATAGTAGATTTTAGAAAAGAATTACTAAAAAGATTTATGTCAAAACCTTCAATACCCAGACCACCTTCGGGCCGAATGACAAGAAGAAAGCACGATCTTCAGAAAAAGCAGGACCTTCTTTGAAGGTGCGTCGGTCTTGTGTAGAATGTTACAAGAAAAATGTGTCGTGTAATAGCTAGAAACAAGACCAAAAAAGTACCTACTTTCTGTAATGCTTGCACAGACAAATCATTTCTATGAGTGTTTTGCCAACGTTCATTGGGTTTTAATTTTTTTGTTTTTTTTTTCAATAAATTTCTTTGTAATTGTTATTTTTCTTTCAAAGTTCTTAAATTTTTCAAAAACCATCTTGATACGGAGAAACTAGTGGGCCACGCGGGTCAATTAATATGAGATTTAGTTTGAGAGCACTACCCAACGGCCTGTAAAAACGAAATGAAAACTCTCGTAAAATGCGGTCATCACTAACTGACGCGGCTTGAACTGAAAGTCTATATGTCAACCATCACTGACCGACACGGCCCGGACAGTAAACCGCGATTTTTTCTCGGCATAGAGCGTGTTAAGCGTAATTTTAGTAATATTACAAGATATTTTTATATAAGTACATATTTTCTTTTAAATTATCTGAAATTTATTCATAAATAGAATAAGAATAAACAGTTTCAATTTGTAATTCTATTTTATTTATCCACCTCTAGTTTGAAGGCAGCAAAAGATAACACCGTTATATTTAGAACGTGTTAAGCGTCATTTTAGTAATACTACAAGATAATTTTATATATTTTCTTTTAAATTATCTGCAATTTATTCATAAATAGAATAAGAATAAACAGTTTCAATTTGTAATTCTATTTTATTAATCCACACCTGGTGTGAAGGCAGCAAAAGATAGGATAACACCGTTATATTTAGAACGTGTTAAGCGTAATTTTAGTAATATTACTACACATTTTTATATATTTTCTTGTAAATTATCTGCAATTTATTCATAGATAGAATAAGAATAAACATTTTCAATTTGTAATTCTATTTTATTTATCCACCCCTGGTGTGAAGGCAGTAAAAGATAGGATAACACCGTTATATTTAGAACGTGTTAAGCGTAATTTTAGTAATATTACTACATATTTTTATATATTTTCTTGTAAATTATCTGGAATTTATTCATAAATAGAATAAGAATAAACAGTTTCAATTTGTAATTCTATTTTATTAATCCACCTCTGGTTTGAAGGCAGCAAAAGATAGAATAACACCGTTATATTCTATCGCATCTGGTTCGTCAGGTTTTGTTATAAAAGTCAATAATGTTTTACTGTTCGTTAAATCTTCATAAAAAATGAGTTTTAACGTGCAAAAATTCCGGTCATACCTGACATCTACAAAAAATGAATAATAAGGAGAATACCACTACACCCTTTTACACCTTATCTCTTTTGATCACAGAAAAATCCAAACCCATCATGAACAACCAGATAAGCTCGGAGACGCCATGCGATCCGGCCAGCACCCGGCGCTCTCTGGTTCCCGGGCCGGAGTGCGAAATTTGCTATCAAAGGCGGTGTTGGGGTGGGTCCCCAGGCCCCTCCTCCTAACTGCTACTGGAACCAACAAGGACGCGGCAGGGGCCACCTCATCCTCGGAGCAGCATCCAATGGGGCCAATGCAGAAGAGAAAGCCAAAGAGAAGAGGAAGCCAAAGAAGAAGAGGAACGCGGCAAAGAGGGCGGCTGAAGCGTTGCGAGAAGAAGGTGCAGCGGCGTCAACGGACGTAGTGCCTCTGTGTTTTCTGCCCCAACAGGCACTGCGGCCGCAGGTAAGATACTCCTAGGCGGCGCAGAGCGCCGGAAGGCTCGTAAGGAGCGCCGGAAACTCAATGCCGCCCCGGTAAACGAGTTCAAGCAGCGACAGCTAGAGGGCTCGCTGTATCTGCCCAATATCGAACTAAAATAACCTAACACTGCGCGTGCGTAATCCAGCAAAACATGCTATTTCAAGGTCTTCATGGGTATGGACCCACGAAGACCCTTCTTTGTAGTTTTCATGGGGTTGGGGGGTGGAGGCGCGGATCTCGACATAACTATGGCTTTCATAGAACGTGTCGACCTCCGCGCCCCCACCCCAACCCCCCACGTCGGTGACCCAGCGCCGCGGTAATGAGTAGGGTGAGTGGAAGGGCGAATCTTCAGTCACCCTCTCCTTGCTTAAAATGGGGGGGATGCCGCTCGGGCAACGGCATCTACTAGGCTTGCTTGTACCCTTAACCTCTTCTGTTCACAGAAAGAAACAAACCCATCATGAACAACAACCAGATAAGCTCGGAGACGCCATGCGATCCGGCCAGCACCCGGCGCTCTCTGGTTCCCGGGCCGGAGTGCGAAATTTGCTATCAAAGGCGGTGTTGGGGTGGGTCCCCAGGCCCCGCCTCCTAACTGCTACTGGCACCAACAAGGACGCGGCAGGGGCCACCTCATCCTCGGAGCAGCATCCAACTGGGCCAATGCAGAAGAGAAAGCCAAAGAGAAGAGGAAGCCAAAGAAGAAGAGGAACGCGGCAAAGAGGGCGGCTGAAGCGTCGCGAGAAGAAGGTGCAGCGGCGTCAACGGACGTAGTGCCTCTGTGTTTTCTGCCCCAACAGGCACTGCGGCCGCAGGTAAGATACTCCTAGGCGGCGCAGAGCGCCGGAAGGCTCGTAAGGAGCGCCGGAAACTCAATGCCGCCCCGGTAAACGAGTTCAAGCAGCGACAGCTAGAGGGCTCGCTGTATCTGCCCAATATCGAACTAAAATAACCTAACACTGCGCGTGCGTAATCCAGCAAAACATGCTATTTCAAGGTCTTCATGGGTATGGACCCACGAAGACCCTTCTTTGAAGTTTTCATGGGGTTGGGGGGTGGAGGCGCGGATCTCGACATAACTATGGCTTTCATAGAACGTGTTGACCTCCGCGCCCCCACCCCAACCCCCCACGTCGGTGACCCAGCGCCGCGGTAATGAGTAGGGTGAGTGGAAGGGCGAATCTTCAGTCACCCTCTCCTTGCTTAAAATGGGGGGGATGCCGCTCGGGCAACGGCATCTACTAGGCTTGCTTGCACCCTTAACCTCTTCTGTTCACAGAAAGAAACAAACCCATCATGAACAACAACCAGATAAACTCAGAGATGCCATGCGATCCGGCCAGCACCCGGCGCTCTCTGGTTCTAGGGCCGGAGTGGGAAATTTGCTACCGAAGGCGGTGGCGGGGTGGGTCCCCAGGCCCCGCCTCCTAACTGCTACTGGCACCAACAAGGACGCGGAAGCGTCCTCGGAGCAGCATCCAAGGCCAGTTTAGAAGAGGAACGCGGCGAAGAGGCCAACTGAAAGTCCTTCTCTGTTACTTTAATTAAAGAGAAAGAAAGAGAGAGAGAAAGAAAAATTGTGTTTAATTGGCAGTTGGAATACTATTCTAGCTTTTCCTTTGTCGGAAGAAGCCTAAGCATTGATTAAAGTTGTTAAAATAGGTATTAATCATAGATGTAGATAATATGTATGAGCCTTGTTGAGGGTAGCATAATCATGCAGATAATAAATAAAGATTAAAAAAAACTAAGACTGATGCTTAAGAACCAACCAACTGTTGTGTACATAAACAATATCTGTAAAGTTTGATAATGATTATATGCTACATACGGAAATTGAAATGTAATACAACACGGAAGATATTGTCATGTTGTATTAAAAATAAATAATGCTGGACAATGCCCACAACATCATCTAGCTCCAAGCTAAGCAGAGCTTGTGTTATGGGTGCTAGAAGAATGACATAGGTAAGTACTTATACAATACATACATTGATATATTTTTTTATTATACTTACATATAAAATACCCAGAACACTGGGAATAAATATTTAAAATTGTACAAACTATTGTACAAACATTTATCCTAAGGCGGGAATCATATTTCATATATATTTTGATGCTATGGACATAATTTTGTCCAATAGATGCATTGGTATGTTATTTGTTTCTGGTGAACAGTTTTCGAAAAATAAAATATAAGTATATCAGAAGAATACATGCCATGTATATCTGCATCAAATCAATATTGCAACTGAATCTTTTAAAATATTATGTTTTTGACCTAGCGAGACTTGTCCCTAAACCGAATATGAGACCAAAGATTGAAGCGAATGTTTTACAATGGCTTCCATCTCAACACCGCATCGCTACAGTAAAAGGGTTGTTCATAACGACGACGACAAATTATTTACCAACATCAAATAATAACAGAAATGTAATCGTCAGGAAATCGTCAGCAAATAATAATGATGGACATTATTATTATATAAAATATTATGTTTTTGATCTAGCGAGACTTGTCCCTAAACCGAATATGTGGCCGAAGATTGAAGCGTATGTTTTACAACGGCTTCCATCCCAACACCGCATCGCTACAGTAAACGGGTTGTTCATAACGACGACGACAAATTTTTTACAAACATCAAATAATAACAGAAATGTAATCGTCAGGACATTAATGTTCATCAGATATTCGAACAGAAAACCCAATAAATATCATGTCATGAAGAAGTTCAAGAAAACACCAAATAACACGATTACAGACACAAGTTAACCACAAATTTTGGTTGTTACAATTCAACCAACGAAACAAGCTTTTAAATCATTCAATTGCGGCATACTGCGAAGTAAATCTTAGTTTAAATCACTAAATGCACGTTGAAGAGCCATGAAGATATTTTTTGATTCTAGAAATTTAATAATAAGAATAAATAAATAAAACTTTGGCATGGCCCTTCTAGGGATGGGCAAAAAATATCGATATTTCTTCTAAAAAATATCGATATTTTTTCGAGCGATATATCGATTTTCGATATTTATTTTCAGATATCAAAATCGATATATTTTTAAAGCTCTAAACAACGAGTGCTCTTGATGTCAATATCAGACAAATTCTGTTTTGAGTAATGATATTTTTCTTTTTTTTTTTTTTAAGTCAAGCAATGAAAAAACCTGTTTTTTTAAATAAAAAAACTGATGTCAAAACACCTAGATGTGTTTTTTTTTTTAAATTTCGAATATTTTGGCAATTTTTATAAATAATTGCATATTGGGCAAAAAATATCGAAATATCGATATTTCTTGGATGATATAATCGATATATTTGAAAAATATCGATACGATAAATATCGATATTTTTTTTTCATTTGCCCATCCCTACCCTTCCTTCATCATTATTTTTTTAAAGAGAACCCTTCCTCTTCGTAGACTCTGACCACAGATTATGAATCGTTTGTAGTTTGTTAAAAGGTGACGTTATCGCTCACCGTTGAGCTGACCAACTCCGACCATTGTGTTGGATGCGTTGGAAACTATAATAAAAAAATATATATTTCATTTTGTGTTATTACATGTAAAGTACTTATACTAAAAATTATGTATATTGTGACAACTAAACATACATGTAGGTATTTAAAATAAAATATTAATAATATAATCATTGAATTGTAGAGTCTGTCAAGCGAAAGATGGCCCTGATAAATCGCGGCAAATTCAAAAACTATTAGTATGGCAATACATTAAATAATAGGATAACTTGGAATTACATAATTTGATACTTTGATATTATTCTAAATAAATATACTTACATAATTTTTGATGATGATTATGAATAAGTAGATGATATACTATTGCCATACTAATAGTTTTTGAATTTGCCGCGATTTATCAGGGCCATCTTTCGCTTGACAGACTCTAGTAAATGATTTACAAGTATTTTGTGAAATATCTATCTAGGGTGTCTTGATACTTGTATCGACATAAAAATTTTATACCAAGCAAAAAGATCTGTGACTTTTGACATTCAGTGTCTGGGGCCTTATTCTCTATTTTCCTTCCCCAAACCGTGCTACGTCACAACGCGTTCCAGCGCGAAAAAAATGTATGGCGTAAGCCTTAGTTGTCATTCCCTACCGCGACACGGTACGGTTTGAACTGTCAACTAAACGTGTCGAAGTCTGCCGCGTTATGAAAACTATTCGTTCGCTCTCGAGGCTCGAGAGTAGGGAGATTTAAAATGCAACCTCGGACTAAGCCCTCTGGAACGCAAACTTCAAAAATGATTGATTTGTATCTATATTATTCGAATCGCGCATGACACGTTTTGAAACGAATAGTTTTCATAACGCGGCAGACTTCGACACGTTTAGTTGACAGTTCAAACCGTACCGTGTCGCGGTAGGGAATGAAGGTTGCTACACATTTGAACTTTGTCAAATATCGCTCATCACCTCCTTTTCATACATTTTGTATAAAAACTCTATGGTCGACCGCACACGCGTACTCTCAATTTACAAATATATGACGTCACGGGCCGATTTTTGTATAGTTGACTCGGTCTTGCCAACTTTGAAATCAGAATTTTCCCTAACTTCAGTGAAAAATATGCGAAATTTATCCATATTTGCACAGATTCCTTCTAAAAAATGATTAAAAGGTTTCCCGTTAAGTCATCACAAACAAATGTTTTACATTTCTCTTTTTTTTTTGTGTCTGTTTAAATATATACCCCTAACAAATACCCTGAGCAATTTTTTATCTTGAAAAAATTCCTAAATTTCGGGGAAGCTACGCTAAGTTGTTAACATTGTTGGGACATTCGGATCTCAAGGTCAAATACAGTATGCTCCTTGTATGTGAGTGATAATGAGTGAATGATGGCAAGGCATAGGCATGCACGATAGTCATTCTTCAGTCAACTGGGTACGCCTTGTGATCTCATTGGGGAAACCAAGTGCTTTGCTTGTGTAACGGGGACAAAATAATGATGAGCAATGTGTATATAACTCAATAATGAATGTCTGTGAATTATTTATTTATTTACTAGCGACCCGCCCTGGCTTCGCGCAGCACAAATGCTGATACTACAGAATGTCTTTTTAAATTTTTATTCATCTATCTATACTGTTATAAAACTGTAAAAGAGCCGAAAATTAAAAACGAATATATGGAAAAAGTTAATATGCAGATGCACTAGGTAAACGATTTTGAGTCCTAAAATCGAGTTTGACTGTTTGTTTATTATAACATCACGGCTAAGTCACTGGATGAATCTGCTTCATGAGTTTCATCTATAAAACATTATAAAATTATATTATTAAAGTTTCATCTAGATCCATCCAGTGGTTAAGCCGCAACATCAAACAAACAAATTTGATCTAGATGAAACTTATTTAGGTTTCATCTAAATCCATAGACTAAGTATACACTTAGAAGCCGGTTTTCCGGATTAAAACAAGGACTATGTCTTATTGCAATCAATGACTTCAATTTTTAGATATAGTTATACCATTCTTCTTTCTAAGCAAAAAAGCCATAAGCTATAAGGGTCGTCTTATATACATCTTATAATAAATAGATGTAGTTTATTGATGTAGTTAGTTTTGTAAGAGGAATAATGTAATAAAAATATATTCGTTTTTAAACGAATGAATTCATTTATCTGAAAATACTACTAATAAATAACATCAATAAAATAAATAAATAAATAATGCTGGAGAATCCACACAACATCATTTAGCCCCAAGCTAAGCAGAGCTTGTAACATGGGTACTAGAAGACTGACATACTTAATACAATAACATTACATAGATAGATATTTTTTATTATATACATATAAATACCCAGAACACCCAGAATAAATATTTGCAGATCATACAAACATTTATTCCAAGGCGGGAATCGAACCCGCAACCTTCCGCGTCGCAGGCGGACCATCGCCCACCGTGCCACATCGGTCGTCAAAATAAATAATAATAACTTATACTTAAGTACGTCAATCGAAAAAGTACCGTAAGGTATTTTGCAGTGTTCTGGACTAAATGGTATGCATGGCATTTGCTGGCCAGAGGACTCAAGCTCCACTGTAGTAACTTTTGTTTTATTATAGTCACCTAAGTATACCTAAGGCAGAGGGCAGTGTTTTATTGCTTCACAGAGCAAGTCTAGGTGAGGAAATGCATTGTTGCCTTAGGCAGTAATCAATGATAAATAACAGTCGGCGGGCCAACGGCTTATTCTATCGTATCGTAGTTGAATAAAAAACGAATGTTTGGATATACACTTATTCATTCACTCTTACCATGCCATCGTTCTTAACAAATTATAGTCTGTTCTTTTTTTAAAAAAGGAGCACTCTGTTGGTAAAAAGAGCTAGTGTGTGGTCATGAACGTTACATTACGACATGTACGATATATTAGAGTACAAGTCTGTCATCACTTAGGTTGTAACACATTTGAACTATATCAAATATCGCTCATCACCTCCTTTCCATACATTTTGTATGAAAACTCTATGGTCGACCGCACACGCGTACTCTCAATTTACAAATATATGACGTCACGGGCCGATTTTTGTATAGTTGACTCGGTCCTGCCAACTTTGAAATCAGAATTTTCCCTAACTTCAGTGAAAAATATGCGAAATTTATCCATATTTGCACAGATTCCTTCTAAAAAAATGGTTAAAAGGTTTCCCGTTAAGTCATCACAAACAAATGTTTTACATTTCTCTTTTTTTTTGTGTCTGTTTAAATATATACCCCTAACAAATACCCTGAGCAATTTTTTATCTTGAAAAAATTCCTAAATTTCGGGGAAGCTACGCTAAGTTGTTAACATCGTTGGGACATTCGGATCTCAAGGTCAAATACAGTATGCTCCTTGTATGTGAGTGATAATGAGTGAATGATGGCAAGGCATAGGCATGCACGATAGTCATTCTTCAGTCAACTGGGTACGCCTTGTGATCTCATTGGGGAAACCAAGTGCTTTGCTTGTGTAACGGGGACAAAATAATGATGAGTAATGTGTATATAACTCAATAATGAATGTCTGTGAATTATTTATTTTATTTACTAGCGACCCGCCCTGGCTTCGCGCAGCACAAATGCTGATACTACAGAATGTCTTTGTATATTTTTTTCATCTATCTATACTGTTATAAAACTGTAAAAGAGCCGAAAATTAAAAACGAATATATGGAAAAAGTTAATATGCAGATGCACTAGGTAAACGATTTTGAGTCCTAAAATCGAGTTTGACTGTTTGTTTGTTATAACATCACGGCTAAGTCACTGGATGGATCTGCTTCATGAGTTTCATCTATAAAACATTATAAAATTTTATTATTAAAGTTTCATCTAGATACATCCAGTGGTTAAGCCGCAACATCAAACAAACAAATTTGATCTAGATGAAACTTATATAAGTTTGTTAATGTCTGTGTCTGTTAATGTCTATATAAGTTTGTTAATGTCTATGAAACTTATATAAGTTTCATCTAAATACATAGACCGACTTCTAAGTGTATACTTAAACTAGTATTTTAAAGGTGCGCGAGCTGCAAAGGAATAATGTAATAAAAATATATTCGTTTTTAAACGAATGAATTCATTTATCTGAAACTACTAATAACATCAATAATAACTTATACATAAGTACGTCAATCGAAAAAGTACCGTAAGGTATTTTGCAGTGTACTGGACTATGGTATGCATGGCATTTGCTGCCCAGAGGACTCAAGCTCCACTGTAGTAACTTTTATTTTATTATAGACACCTAAGATATACCTAAGGCAGTGTTTTATTGCTTCACAGAACAAGTCTTTAGTGGACTTGCTAGATGAGGAAATGCATTGTTACCTTAGGCAGTAATCAATGATAAATAACAGTAGGCGGGCCAACGGCTTATTCTATCGTATCGTAGTTGAATAAAAAACGAATGTTTGGATATACACTTATTCATTCACTCTTACCATGCCATCGTTCTTAACAAATTATAGTCTGTTCTTTTTTGAAAAAAGGAGCACTCTGTTGGTAAAAAGAGCAAGTGTGTGGTCATGAACGTTACATTACGACATGTACGATATATTAGAGTACAAGTCTGTCATCACTTTGACAACTAAGGCTTACGCCATACATTTTTTTCAGATTCCACGCCGTTGTCTTGCCTAAGCCAAGTAACGCGCGTGGTATGCAATACAATAGAGAATAAAGCCCAAGATCTAGAATAAAGCAAGACAGTATTTAGATAAATAGTCCTTCTGAGCCATTGCCGTGTCTTGTTTGGTTCTGTGGCTCGCTGGTTGGTTTGGGTTGGCATCACGCACGGCATCCATCCAACTAGTCTATACTCTGTAGTGGGTTTAGTTAGTTGATTTAAAAAAAAATAGTTATTGATTAGCGGGTTGCTCTCGTTTTTTTCAAAGTTGAGGATAGTGGCAGTAATTTCATCGTTCGAAATACTTGAGAAAATATAAAGGTGAGCTATGGTTTAAGCAAGTACTTAATTTATATTTTTACCTATCTGCAAAGTCCGTGCACTTCGCTTTTTTCATTAAACTAGGTAAGGTCTTCTTGGATTGTTCGCCGGTTTGCTGCCGGTTTTCACTTCAACTCGGATGCAGGTAGGTATATAAATAAACTGCGTTATGTTCGTCTGCTGATAATGATATCGGTATAAAAAGAAGTAGATCTGAATATTCACGTTACAAAATGTATTCAGTCTACAAAACGTAGGTTCCAAGATATATAAATAGGCAGCTACCACATCTTGCCACATTATCATTGCATATATCATTATTCTTTACTTTAGCGACACTACCCACCTATTTTGTTTGTTTTAATCAGGTAAGTAGGTTTGTACTAAATATAATACACAAGATATACTAGATACAAGATCTGCTTGTAACTGATGTTCAGAAACTGCCAATATTCTAATTCTAGTCTTCTATATTTAACCAATTAGACTATTATACAATCAATTAGACCAAATCAGTACCAATCGGAAGCGTACCCAAGACACTGGCTGCATTGCCGCGCTGAATAGCAATGCTGATACGTTGGGCCAGATACTCACCAGCCCTCGGGTTACGCGTCGCTTCGACTAGACGCCCAGAAATAATTAACTATCTATAGATCGTTTGCAACGGTCTGTAGATAGCTCAACTGTTTCTTATGTATTTTATATGACTATGTACATTTTGTAAATACTGTATAGTCGTAAGTTTGTTCGTGAAAAAAGTTATTCATTATTAGACTTAATTTATGTAGCAATATGTTGTAAGTGTTAAATTTTGAGTAAAATTTTTACATATTTACTTTACCGTCTCATTTTGCCTATTCTTACTATCTGCCACTTGATTGACTTTAAAATAGTCCAGTCAAAATAGACATTCCAGTTTGCATTAATTCCCAACAAGCTGGATTTTTGTACAGGCCTTGAATACGTCATTACAAATGATATGTCAAAAGTCCCCATCGATCCCGCTTGTGCGTTGTTTTTTATTCGAGGTCAAAGATCATAAATTTGCATTTTTTGCGTATATCTCTGAAACAACGAAAGCTATTGAAAAGTGGTTCAGGCAAAGTTTGTACATCATAAAATTGTCTACAAAAATACCTCAACACTTTTCTTCTACAAAGCATCGTTTTCGAGATATAGTGACTTTAGACCGCAGGAAAATCGTCGAAGATGCTGCGTTTTTTTCATTTCAGCCGTTTTATCTGCTTCATTGCCACAGAACAAACAGTATTTCTTGAAATTTACTGAAAGGGGTGATGGGTTCGATGGGTTAGTCCTCCTCCGAGGTAATGAATCGTCTTTTTGTTTCAAGAAATACTGTTCATTCTATGGCAATGAAGCAGATAAAACGGCTGAAATGAAAAAAACGCAGCATTTTAGTAAATTTTCCTGCGGTTTAAAGTCACTATATCTTGAAAGCGATGCTTTGTAGAAGATAAGTGTTGAGATATTTTTGTAGACAACTTTACGATCTACAAACTTTGCCTGAACTATTTTTCGATAGCTCTCGTTGTTTCAGAGATACACGCGAAAAACGCAAATACCCAGGTTAAAGTCATAAATTTGCCTTTAAAAGTCATAAACGAGAGCTATCGAAAAACAGTTCCGACAAAGTTTGTAGATCGTAAAGTTGTCTACAAAAATATCTCAACACTTTTCTTTTACAAAGCATCACTTTCGAGATATAGTGACTTTAAACCGCAGGAAAATCTACTAAAATGCTGCGTTTTTTTCATTTCAGCCGTTTTATCTGCTTCATTGCCATAGAACGAACAGTATTTCTTGAAACAAAAAGACGATTCATTACCTCTGAGGAGGACTAACCCATCGAACCCATCACCCCTTTCAGTAAATTTCAAGAAATACTGTTTGTTCTGTGGCAATGAAACAGATAAAAAGGCTGAAATGAAAAAAACGCAGCATCTTCGATGATTTTCCTGCGGTCTAAATTCACTATATCTCGAAAACGATGCTTTTTAGAAGAAAAGTGTTGAGGTATTTTTGTAGACAATTTTATGATGTACAAACTTTGCCTGAACCACTTTTCAATAGCTTTCGTTGTTTCAGAGATATACGCAAAAAATGCAAATTTATGACCTTTGACCTCGAATAAAAAACAACGCACAAGCGGGATCGATGGGGACTTTTGACATATCATTTGTAATGACGTATTCAAGGCCTGCACAAAAATCCAGCTTGTTGGGAATTAATGCAAACTGAAGTCATAATTTTAGTCTATTTTGACTGGACTAAAATGACATTGAGCTATGTTTGGTAGTGTAGAACAGGTAATTTACAGCATTTAAACCACAGCTAGAAAATAATTACACTTTTAACTTACAAGTTAAAAACACCATCAAAATCACATTTCTTGTTTCATAAAATATATAAAAATATACTAGCATTTTTGAAACTGAGTCATTCTAAGTAATTTTAGTTTATTAAAGTAACACCACCCAAATGAATTAGCCAAATATCTCATGCAATCTCAAAAACCTATCAAAAGAATAAAGCGGAGAGCTTGCAGGACCTAATACATCTTATTTGCTGAAATTATAATAATGGAGACACCACTCGATGTCTACCATTCACAACGTCATCTACGAGAAAATGACCCAACTCTAGCTCAATGCCCTTACGGGCAGATTGCAAGAAAACAAGGAGATCAAAAAAAAAGTATTAAACATCCTATAAGAGTCTTGTAGGAATCTTAACTTTAAAAATATCTGGAGATTTAAAAATATGGGGTATGAGCATCATTATTTGTAAGATTTTACTCAAAAAAACAAAACAAATAAACACATAGTTAACATTCTTTGAATAATATAATTACTTAAAATGAAAGGCCTTACTTAATTTTATCCAATTTCAAAATTTCATTTTTAAAACTTTAAATATAGGTTGTCAGATACATAATAGTTTTCAGTTATACTTTAAAATACAAAATGATCAATCCAGTTAGATTATATTGCTATATTACTAGCAGAAGCGAATGATTTGTTTGAGTAACATCATATTGAAGTGACAATGCTCACATATGGCATGGCACACTATTATTAATATTGTCAGTGAGCTTTATCAGATGATGATTACATTATACTTATGTTGGTTTTTATCTCCTAATTAATTAACAAAATCACTGTTACTAACATTATTTTACAGAGATATATTTTAAACTAAGTGTTTCTCATTGCTTTGTTCAAGATATATTCCTATATGTATTATGATCTGATCTTTCCTTAGTTCTAAATTAGAGTGTGATGAAATGTCTGTGAATATTTCTTCTTCTTCCTGCCCATATCCTACTGGGTGAGGTCGGCATTGCTGCAATGCTGCTTCACAATCCTTACAAATCTAAATTGATTTTGTGTTAACATTGCTACTTTGAGATAATTACTTTGATCTAAGTTTTGATAATTAACTGTTTTGTTTGTTAACAAGTACGCTATTGTCTGTGTGAATTAGCAGCTATTTAGTTATATGTACTTTGTTCATGGTTTACAGACCGCACAAGAGCAAGACGTAGAGAAAAGAGAACGGCGTACAGGACGAGTATCAACATCAAGCCTAAAAAAAATAACAGCGATGGTAGGAATTTTTAACACCACTTTTAGATACTGTTTTTCCCGGAACCGTACTTTTTATGGGGTCCTATTTAAATTTGATTATCTTGCCCAATAGTTTAGAGTTTTCCTTAACTCTTGCTAGGTCTGTTTTCTTTACTCATCTTTGCCGGGTCAGCATTCATCTGGCTATGGTTAGTCGATGAACTTAATTGTCTATTATCTTAGTAAACAAATATCATAATAAAAACTCAATTCTGCACAAGGGCGGATCCAGCTTTGGCGCCAGGGGGGGGTCACGATCCAGCTTTGGCGCCAGGGGGGGGGTCACATAGTCGTGGTCAAGTCAAGAACCTAGGTCCTGGAACCAGCTCAGGGGGGGTCATGACCCCCATGACCCCCCCCCCCCCTGGATCCGCCGTTGATTCTGCACAGCTTGTTACGGCAAACAGCAGATCATAAAGTAAAGACTTGGGTTTAACTATCTCCTCTAGCAGTTATTAGAAAAAAATACCAACTTTGGACCCATATTTGCATCAAACAACTGTGTCAAACTATGTTTTTTCTGGATGTTTTATTGCACATATATATCCAAAAATAGTTATTTATAGATAGTATATCTACAAATAAACCATTTTAAAAACGCGTGTTCTGTTCTTTAATGTTATTGTTGGCCGACAGATCCAACTGTTCTTTATTATTGGTAACATGTCAAGACGGAGACTCAACAATCTGTGCTCCATTATTGCTTGTGTGTCTAACCGCGGTGTAGTCGCGTGCATTTGTAAAATGGTTTATCTATACATATATCTTTCAACGTAGTTGTAGACTGTAGTGTATGTAAATTGCATGACTCATGGGAAGTACAATTCCGATACCAGTGGCCGCTGTACATTAACGCATGTGATTCTGATTCACACGCTCATAAGTGCAGTGGCGAGTAATGTATTTGTAATGTATTGTATCGAGTTATATAGGGCTCTGCTCGACTTGCCGTAATTGCGCAGAGTTTTAGTGCTTCTAAACTCACCAACTTATGTGTGTGAATCACTTGTCCGTCCCAACAGCGGCCAAATCGGAATTGTACATAGGTACATTGAGTGTATGTTACAATATAAACAATACAAAACATTAATCATAACATTCTGATAAAAACTAGGTACTATCGCCCCGCGTTCAATATAACGAGGCAATAAAAAACATTACAATATGTAAAACGTTGTCTTGTTTTTAAATTCGGTTATATTTTTATTATGGCTGGTAAACAATAACGGGGATGGTATGAATTATTTTTTTTACAAGTTATAGGCAAGCGTTTGACCGCGATCTCACCTGATGTTAAGTGACGATGCGGTCTACGATGTAGCACACTTGCCTAGAAGATACCTATTAAATTAAAGAGTATATTTGCAGAAGCACGAGCTTACATATACGGCAGGCAAGATGCTGATGGCATTTAGCAGATAAGGTAAGTAAGTACTCTTAGTGAAAAATTTTACGCGTTCAAATACTTTTTTCGGATTGTTTACTTTACGTAGAGTCAAGCCTGTACCTCTACCATGAGTTGTCACAGTAAAATCGCCTGACTTTACTACAGTAGTTACGTCAATATTAGTATGACGAATTTTAGTACCCAACTATCCGCTAGAGGCGCTGTACAAATCTTCATACATTTTTTTAACTACAGACGCTAGCGAGTATAGTATAAGTATAGTAAAAACTCATGGTAGAGCTACATGGTTAGCACGCCTTCATTCGTACCTACCACACACATCTAGAAACTCATACTTAGGTACTAACACTTGTGCTATTTTCGAGAAAAGTTTTGAAGATTTAGGAATATATTTTTTACGATTTTTTTCCATATTTGTTGATATTTTGGCAATTTGTTGATGTTTCGTCTAGGTTTTCGACGAGCTGCATTGCAAGTTGGATGATGCTGTTCTTGTTAAACTTCAAATTTGTTCAAAATATTCAATGTATTTTCATTCCATTTTCAGAGTGCCTTTGAAAAGAATAGGCTAATATGGTGTTACTGTCAGAGATACCGTAGTTAACACTTATTTATTGGTTTAAAGTTAAGGTCGATGCATGTTAAATCACTAGTACATAACGTAAATTAGCAATTATTTTATTTATCAAGGCAAACCATTAATCTGCCTTGGCTAGCCATGGCGAAGTCATTTTGCATTTATTTAGGTTTAGCTGGTTATCGTCACGGGTAAGTTGTATTTTTCTGCGATTATTGTGCACAAATAATTTTAAATAAGCATGTTAATGATCCTCAATGTACTAGCGGATATCGGATATTTATAATATGGTAAGTAGTTTTTTTTATATTTGTTTGTGTTTTGTCGCTTGAGTAATAACACCTGCATTTAGCCAAGTTGACACACTTTGATCGCTGCATTAAAAAACTAAAAAAAAGGTGTAAACTACTTCTGAGAGACCACCACGTCATTCGAGTTACACTGCGCATTAACGCCAGTTCTTTTGCCGAACATTGCAGCGTGACCGCGCAGTGTACGAATATGATAGGTTTACGCAGAATGTCAGTTTGGCTTTGTGCATAGTAATGTGCCTAATATTGTTCATCTCGCTTCGCAAACTTGTATTTTAGTATGTCGCCTGAATGTCGACAGCTTTTAAGTACTAAAAATATAAGTATATACCTACTTATAATGATTATTTCTGTAATGATATTGTGAACGAGATGATCGATGTATTAAATCCTTTTATTTTCATTTATGTTATATAAGTACAGTCAACATCACAAATGATTAATAAGATAACATACAAAAAACCAAGTTACTCTAACTTATCATTTTCGTCTTTGTAAGTAAAATCTAGTAATATTAATGAAAAATCAATTAGAGTCATGACTTTTCTCTAAGCACGGTAGACATCCTATCAGATCACTTGGTGTTTTTTATTGTCTCCAGATACATTTGGGATTGACTAAAGCCACGTATTCATTAGTAAACATTTTGATAATAAACACTGACTATAAACTGTTCATAAACAATGTTTCATCATCTCTGTAACAGTTTATAAACAGTTCATAAACATAGGTGATGAAACATTGTTTACGATACATCCCCACTACGAGTGGAGAGCAAGACGAAACATCTAGTTTATAAACAATCTATAAGCTAGTCATAAACAGTCAACAATGTTTACTAATGAATACGTGGCTTTACAATATTGTAAAAATAAAAAAGTTACGAAGCTGACTGTACTTACACGTTGCTTTTGTTATTGGTACTCCTTAGTTTTGAAATATAACTGGTAAGTAAATAAAATCGGAACTTGCATGGAAATTATGATTCAGTTTCGAAGTTCCTTTCAACGCTGATCATCCGTGCTACAGCTTAGTATTTGAAATAATTAGCAATGTAGTAATGTACCTTATTTAAGCTTATTAATACCGGACAAACTATAAATAAACAAATATTTTGTAATATTTGGTTATTGCTAGTTATTCTTTTTTTTTTTTTTTTTATAATCTATAGACCATCCTTTAACTTATTCGTTGACCATCTAACATAGACATAAATACTTTTTGAAGTTTTATTTATCAAAACTCTAAAGTTTAATTTTTTGTCTTTTTTTGTTTATTTTAGGCTAAAGCACTTCCTGAAGAGTTTTATCTCGAGTCTGCGAAGAACCAACTAGAATATTTGCAAGCTGGCCCGTCAGAGGTAAGTTATCAAGACCCACTCATCTGTTATCTTGCCCAGACTGCACCAACACCTGCACTATAACCGACGACCGATGTGGCGCGGTGGGCGATGGTCCGCTTGCGACGCGGAAGGTTGCGGGTTCGATTCCCGCCTTGGGATAAATGTTTGTATGTTCTGCAAATATTTATTCCGGGTGATCTGGGTATTATATGTATAATAAAAAATATCTATGTAATGTGTTGATGTCAGTCTTCTAGTACACAAGCTCTGCTTAGCTTGGGGCTAGATGATGTTGTGTGGATTGTCCAGCATTATTAATTATTTATTTATTATTATTTATAAAAGAGCTCTGCGAACGCACTGAGAGTGCCATTGACGTGGTCCGTTTTTGGGCCAAACACATCTAACAACGGGGAATCTAACACGAAGAAGATCAAATAAAATGGTTGTATTGAATAATGATGTGAGAGTAGTAGATTCAGAGTAGTATTCAAACAAATAGTGAACGAATTTATGAAATCTGTAGATAGTATATTTATTTCATCGTTACAAACTAAATAAAATTATATTTCTCTAATAAAAAGTATATTATGTAGTATACAATATTAGTATAGATAATGTATAATGCTTAAAATAATAAATTGACATCGTATAAAAAATAAAAAATGATATATATGTACTTACCTAAGTTTATACAATCTGTTTCCCACAGTACAAGCTTTGCTTATCCTGGAAACTAGATCGTTGTATGAAATTGTTATGGTTTTACCAATAGATTACTTTTTTGACATTTTTGTATGCTACAACAAGTGCGACTTAACTGCGTACCTTGCTGGAATGTGTCCTCGCTCGCTTGGCCGTCACAGCCTAGAGTCCGCGGATACGTCGCACAGGTTGTAGTGATTTCACAAACCAGTAAAAGTAGTACAAAACAGTTTTTTTTAAATATTCAAGGACATTTCCCAGTTCGCGCTCTAGTCCCAAACTAAGCAAAACTTTTACTAGCGGAAATAGTTGCTGATAGAATACTTACATACATTTTTTTGTAAATAAATATATGGAATATAATAAATTCGCAAAGTTGCAATAGAATACATAGTAACACCCAGACACAGAACCAATATTTATACATATTTATCACACGAACATTTACCCTGGGTGGAAATCGATCGAACCCACGCTCACAGTATTTAAGGTAGAGCTACTACCGACTGAGCTGTAATTCCTGTCAAAATTTATATTAAAACACTTTTTTATTTTTAATATTATTTCAGCGTTACGATCCGGGTAAAAATATCAAAGGGGAACTGCAAAGTTTCATCAAAGGAGCGACGCAGGCCGCCCACTCTACATGTAAGTTACTTTATGGTAAAAAAAGTCCTAGGTGTGATTATCCCTTGCCATGCTGTAGTGGGTTCGAAACCTACCAACAACAAACATTTGTCTATCTTGAATGCACATAATTTCATTGTATCTAATCAAATTAAATGGTCTAATGGTAGAAAAAAAAAATTGCAATAAGTGACACTAAAACATACTTTTATGATGAGACACAGTTGCGGTATTAAAATACATCATCTGTAAAAAATCAACGGTCTTACTTTCACGGTTCATGGACAGCGAAGTTGGAACAAGGTTTCGTTTAGAATAAATGCTATAAAACTTTGTTTTGTTTCAACAACATATATTTTTGTATTGACAGCAGCAGAGTTATCAACGGATTTGGATGATGATTCAGACGCGTATGCCGGTCGACCTCACGCCAAGAATTTGTGCCGACATCATAACCGCAATGTACCACGCGGATACTACGATGGCAGCAGCAATAACAAAAATGCTGGCGCAGGGTGTCGCACCTTGGAGTATACAAGCGTAGCGACAAGCTGCGATAATTCAGGCGTTGGGCGTGGTCGCTTGCAGAGTTCCTCCATTAGCAATGACCACGGACGTGATTACGGGAACAGCTGTTTCGGACGTGGCCGCATGCACAGTAGTTTTGATCTGGAGAAACGTGGCAAGGATCTTAAACTGCAATTTCCATCCGTGATTTATAACCCGAGGTCAGCGGCGCCGTCACTCGCAAAAGAATTAAACCCACAAGGTACAATGCACTTTTGATATTTCCCTAATGATGTTTATTTATACTTAACAATTTTTCTAATAATTAACAAATTATGTTTACAGAATAAAGTACATTTGATGACAATAAAGATGGATTTAAGAAAAATAACTTTCAATGTTTATAAATAGAAAGTAGGCGAACAATAATAGTTAATGCAAACATTTTGGTGATAGAAATAGCAAAATAGACTTTATTAATGCTACAATAAATCCGAAACGTTGATGTCATTGCACATGTGTGATACTTTGTTTGCATGATAATTTTAAGCAGCACTAGTTATACGTTTTAGTATCGCAAATAAATTATTTATTTATTTCTTTCTATTATAGTGGATCCAGGTCCAAGTGCTGACACCGGAGCCATCCGCAAAGTGAAACCACGCCGGCCGAGTCAGCCGTTATACTCGTCGCCCAAGAATAGGCATGCCATCACTAACCAGAAGAACCCACCTGCAAAGAACAACTCTTCCACCAAAACCTCAAAGAAACCATGTACCATATCCGATAGGCCGTCAATTAACAGCAATACGGACCAACGGCCCACTGATCGCCCAAAAACTGATGAGTCTGAATGGTTAAAAAAAACCTATAAAAGCCCACCGGCATTTAAAAAACCACAGGTTTTTAAAAAACCAGCTGCAAATCAGGATTTGCAGTTCGTTGATTCCAAGAGATTTGAAATCACTGAATTCGAGTCTGGCATTCATCAACCCAACCGTTTTGTCGGTGATGTCCCTCATTATTACAACTCTTCTGAAATTGCTGCTCCATCCCACCATGTGAACTCTTTATTCGTTGACACTTCGAATGAGTCTTCTCATCTGAGATCCTCTGGTGCCACAAACTCTTTTAACGCCAATATTTCGGCTGAACCTTATGCTGATTATGGTGAGACAAAGAATCATTCTAATTTCGTTGGCCCATCATTCTATTTTGACAACCATACATATCAGTTCTCAGTTGTATCCGCTAACACAAGCTTTAATGACGTTAGTCTCGGTGACACAGGATTTGCTAATACTAGTGCCGCGAGCTACATTTACCCACCTAATGAGAACGTGGCTCCATTTCCATCGAATGGATTGGAACACATGAAATGCATCAATCATTCTCACTCGAATGCTTATGCAGGTAATAGAAACTTATTTTATTTATTCCTTTAAATGGCGCTAAATAATTCTAAATATTAATAATTAAGCAACAAAAATGATCGAATTGTTTTTGAAAACAGACAGCGTCATCTAACGGGTTCATTTTGATACTATTATTTTAAATTTTGTATTATTAAGTTCACATTATTTATTGTTGTGCCAAAGCGATTGTTGGTTTTGCGAATTTCATCTACTTACCTGTTTTATCTGATACCTTACCAAAAATGTTTTTGTTTTTCATTAAGCCTTTTATTAAATCGTGACCTAGTTAATGAAATTCTATTAGTCCAATTAAATGAAAGTTAAAGGCTTAATTAATATTGGACAAGTGTAACTGTAAAACTTTACAGTCATTTGAAGAAAGAATATCTGGATTACATGCCCCAGCATGAATGAATGTGACAATCGCAAACGCATCAAAACTGTGGTGTATTCGAGTCAACGCGTCGTGTCGCGTTGATGTTTTTGTTTTTCATTAAGCCTTTTATTAAATCGTGACCTAGTTAATGAAATTCTATTAGTCCAATTAAATGAAAGTTAAAGGCTTAATTAATATTGGACAAGTGTAACTGTAAAACTTTACAGTCATTTGAAGAAAGAATATCTGGATTACATGCCCCAGCATGAATGAATGTGACAATCGCAAACGCATCAAAACTGTGGTGTATTCGAGTCAACGCGTCGTGTCGCGTTGACGCCAGTTCAACTGTGAATGTTGCAGCGTCAGCGCGTGTGTCTTGAAAGTGCTAATGCCTTGATCACACGTACCGAGTAAACCGGCGAGACAGTGACGTATTTGAGATACACTGCGCGTCGACATCAGTTTTACTGTTGAACGTTGCAGCGTTAGCGCGCAGTGTATCTTAAATACGTCACTGTCTCGCCGGTTCACTCGGTACGTGTGATCAGGGCATAACGTTACGATACGTTTACGACTATCACATTTATCACTATCAGATTTATATATTTTAAGCCATGTTGTGTTTGCAAACAGAGTATGGTCCGACTTTATGGCAACAATTTATTTTGGCTTGTATGAATTATAAGAATAGAAATGAATAATTCATTTCGATTCTTATAATTCATACAAATCTTTTTTAATTAAATTGTGTTAGAACTAAAATACATAAATACTAAAATTGTAAAATAGATTAATGTCAATTGACTATGATTTTTGTTTGAAGTAATATTTTGCAAACATTCTTTATTTTTTTAATTACTTCAAATGAAGAAATAATAAAGAGTAGAAAACACAATTATAATTTAAGCTATGGAACATAGTTTAAAATGCTACTGTATTAAATAGTTTATTAAGTATTGTATCCTACAAAGTAAATACATTTTATCCTTTTTTCTCACAATCTCATAATTAGAGAAGGGTACTTCTCTAATTATGATATTAAATACAAACATAATATTATTTGTTATAGGTTATGCGCGGAGGCCGTCTCAGTGCCCACCAGGGGACCATTACAATACAGATCGTCGCCATCCCATGTTAGTACCTTCTAATCTAAACGAATACCAATTATATATAATTAATCTTCCTAATATTCCAAACGCGAAAGTCATAATGTATTTGTTACTCGTTCACGCAAAAACAACTCGTTGGGCTTTTATACAGCTTTATATAGCTTTTGTATAGCTTAAAATAAAAATACATCTGAATATCACACAGGCATTTATAAATTTGTTATAGTACAAGCTTAGTACAATCCCATTCTTATAATATAATCCCATTCTAATCCCAACTATAGTACAATCCCATAGTACAAGCTTTGCTTAGTTTGGGACTAGAGTGTGATATGTCCTTGAATATTTATTTATGAAGATATTGTTAGAAAATATGCTACTCGGAGTACGGTTGTGGGTTCAATGCCCACTTAGAAAAAACATTTCTGTTATGGCAAATCAGCGACCTAGTTTTTTTTTCTGGTACAATGTAATATAAAATAACATTTTAAGTTACGTACTATATATATATATAGTTATGTTTCAACTATTGATGTAGAAGTGATATTTTAATATGTATGTTATTATTTCAGGTACAAGTATTTGCTCAAGATATGTCCTCAGGTCATGCAATGCCCTTTCTTCGACGAAATTTTACAAGAAAATTGCGACAAATGTTACATTTGTGCCTGTAACAATCAACATATTTGGGTAATTATCATAACTATATAACTTTGTACGAAAAATCATACTTAACATCATCACAAAGCTTGAAAAAAAAACTTAGCCAAAATGTATGTAGTTTTCTAAATAAAATGTGAGTCGGACTCGCGCTCGTATCTTTCCGTACCAAAACACGTTTATGCATGAGAGCCCCCTTAGATATTAATTTTATTCTGTATATTAATATTTGTTGTTATAGCGGCATCAGAAATACAACATAGGGCAAACATACGCACGGTTAGCGGAGTCATAGTAATGGGGTTCCCTTTGGGGTTTTACCTTTTGGGTACGGAACCCTAAAAATATATAATTATTCTATGTATAAGCTAACTGCCTGTACAAAGTACATTATGTTAAATTTCAATGAAAATACATTTATTTATTGTCCCATTTCCAGAATATGCTGACGTACAACCGTCTTATGATGAACATGAAGCAGACTCCCGCAAATCACGGATATTCCCAGGCCCGCAATCCGCTCATTAACGCAAACTTGTGCACGGCTCCCGAAATAGTATACGCTCCAGAGGTCAGATATTTGCCTTGCGATGCACGTCCGGGAAGGAACGCCCAAGCTTGCGAGTGTACGTGTCAATCACGAGGGATGCCTAATAACGGCTGTGTCAATGCTCATCAACGTAATGCTTTCAATCAAGCTGCAGGTGGATACCCCTTAGGTCCTTCCAATGCAATGCAACGCAATGTAGAGCCTCCAGTTGAACGTGTGATTTCCTCCTCATTGTTGCAACATTTTGGGAACGCTATGACTCTGACGGAAAACGACAGCAGCAATTGCGATCTCTTTGATTTTTGAATCTAAAGTCTAAGTCGCAAAAACACTCTTCTAATTAATTTATCCGTAACCCCGTCATTTTAGAAGCTGATCCAAATAACAATATTAAGTAATATGTAGGTATTCGAAAAAGCAATGTTAATATCAAATATTTGCTAGTCATTTCCAAAACGTTGAAGACTTGATTACTTTAAACCCATCACTATACATATTACTTTATTTGAGCTTTGTAAGATTGTGGTGATGCTAATATATAGATAATATCAGTTCAACATTATAGTTGGCGAGTTTGTAAACATTTTGAATTGAGATTCCGTTTCCGAAATTCAGAGATCGTCCCTACGTTTATGTTAAGAATACATATTGCCGATTCAGCTCATGACATACATATTAATATTATTAAAACATAATTGTATTTGTGTACGCATTACACTATGTGTATTCTATTTGTATGGTTTGAGACTAGATGGCGATAAGTATTTCCGAAATTTTAAATTTTTTACGTACGTTGAGAGCTTCAGAAGTGTTTTTTTTTTATATTTACATATTATTTTATTACCTAGATATAAGTATGTATTCACTTTATAGTAGTAAGTTTAGCTTGAATACAGCCTATGCCACAGTATGTATGGCTGTCCGCGCTGTGAGTGTTATTATTATTTATTATACACTTACCTAATACCTAATAAGGGAAATTAAGGTCTCATTAGAGTAGATTCTAGATTGTAAGGAAAAGTAGTAGAGAATTATTCGTAGGCCTAATTAGAGGTGACAGTGCCTAGTATGCACTGTTTTTTTGTGCTGTGACCGAGATTCTCAAATAATCGTCTATGAGCTTTATTTTGATGCAAAATTAGCGTACGTTGTCGCGCTAGGCGCCACGGATTTGATACTAATACTATTTTAAACTACACATCTAGATTGTCTACTACTTGTGTCTCGTAGTTGTCACATAATTTAAAGTAGTAATATTTTACAAAAAAAATCTCTTATTAGTTTTTTTTCTGCTAAAAGTGTATTTGATGTGATCTCTAATGTTTATTGAATATAGGATAGTAATGCAGGCATTATGATCCTGTTGTTTTTTGATAAGACATGTGATGGAACTTGCTGGTGGCTCACCTGTACCCCAAGTGCGAGTTTGTGCACACGCGGATCGCAGAGACGTGATCGCCAAGCGCCGCCAATTGTGCGTCTCTACGATCCGTGGGTGCACAAACTCGCACTTGGGGTACTGATAATCTATATCTATAATTATGTTCTAATCATAGTTATACCTTATTCTTATAAGTGCCATTTATTTGCCAGGTACCATTGATACAGTAAGTCAATTAAGGACGTACCTTGTGAGACAATGCACTGCGTCCATCACACTGAGACAAGTGTTAAGTCTCATTATTGTATCAGCAACCTAGTTCTAGACTAGATGGCGTTGCGTGATACGTCCGGCCGAGAATTTAAAGATTTTTCGAATTTAATTTATTTCCAAAGAAAATGCGAAATTAGTAATGAAATATAATACCAAGGTTTTTTTAGTAGTAGATATTATGTTAAAGTCGGGAGTTACCAGAAATTAGATTTGAATTTGTATTTACCGGGCGGACCTCATCCTTTTAGTACATATTTATCTTTAGACAAAACTTTTTAGTACCTTACTAGTGATTTAGATAATATATCGGAATGATTCAAAGATCTCTAAAATACTGATTAAATTATGTTAAGTTTTTTTTATAACTTCTGAGACTGTTAAAATGGTTTTACCTGTATTTTTGTAATTTTATATAATTAAGTAAGGCTAACAGCGGTATTAATTAAAATGTATTACATTGTTTAAAGCAGCCCACCTGATGTTTAGCTGTAACCGCTGCCTTTTGCAAATCATTTGTTAGTTACTATTATTTGTTAGCAAAGTTTTTCGAAACATTTCTTAAACGTCGACGTCAGTTGTTCAAACATTCATTAAAACTGATGGTGTAGACTTAACTTAAACGAGTCATGTGAAGCAGTGTAACCTTAAAAACAAGTATTTTTTTAAAATAAATTGCTATTCGTAGTTCGTAGTTTTTGGTAAGTAAAATATGTTTTTTACTTTTTTTTTGTAGATTCGATGGTAGGTAAGTCAGTACTTTCGACAACCTACCAGCGAAGATTTTTGTTACCAATTCTATTTCTATATTAATATTGATGTTTCGAAAAGCTTGTAAATAGCTCAAAATATAAAAAAGTTTGAGATATAAGTGTCTAAGATATCATGATCTCAGAACTTAAATGACATTATTTGGAAATAGGCTCAAGAATGTACCTAATAAGAGTCTTAAAATTGATAATATTCGTAGGAGATAATCATATTACTTACCCTCAACTTTTTATAGTATAAACCTAAGTGCCATTGCACAAGGTAATAAACTTTTCTACTTAGATGTAATCATTTGTTTTATTTTTATATACCTATACCTCCCCCATTCCTATGCAAAAGAACACTTAGTCAAATGACTGCTACTAAACTAAGTAATATTAGAGATTTAGGCGAAAGTGTTTGTTCAGAGAACTACTATCACTTCTGCTCTCAGAGGTTCTTGCATCGATATGGGTGCCGGTGCGTCACTGGACATGTCCTAAGGGCTATATTTCACCGGGACACCATGGCGGCGCAACCAGTCGCGCTACCAACAAAATGTACGTTTGGTTGCGCGACCAAACGGACACCCAGGTAAGTAACTCTCTATAGAGATGTATACATTTTGTTGGCGGCGGCGACTGTTGACTGAGGTGGATGGTAAACAATTATTTTTATGGTGGGGATCGAACCCACAAAATGATGATTGGAAACCACATCAACTGATTTTCTAAATACATTTATATAAAGATGAGGTCAAAATAATTAAAAACATATTTGAGTATACAGCAAACGTGTTTATTAATATCAAGTTGATTGTAAAAATAGTTAGAAAGTACATCGCATGCTTTACCAGATTTTTTATGGGGTCAGGAGACAAGGCATCACACCCTACGGCCTATTAATTTGTAGGTCCCTAAATAGCCCAGTATATGGATGTGTAAGTATTCAAAGCCTATTTACATTGATATAATTCATCGACTATATTATTTGCGGGACAAATAAAGATTTGGCTTTGTGACACTACTGCAAATGAATCAATGATTCAGTTTCGGTTTGTAATCAGAATCAGATTAGTACCTTTCCTCAGCTTTGTAGTTAGATTCTTATGATTCGATTGTGTAGGTGTCACAGTTATTTTTATTGGTTGTGATCATAAGATACCTATAGTATTTAGTGTTTCAGAAGTGCGCGCAATTATGAGGTTTTGTTTGTTAGTAGTAAGTTGTTCATAATGCACTTGAATCGACCCCAATTGACTGGTACACATTGTTTAAGGCCGAGCCCAATATTCAACCCTGGGTACCTACGGGTCAAATAACAGGGTTAGGACTGGATTGAATATTGGGCAAGTTAAAGTTAAAATAACAGCCAGATTCAGACGAAACTCTTAGTTTGCTAGTTTAATAAAGGTTCAAAAAATGTTCAGTCATAATTTATAAGAAATAGTTTTACAAATCTTTCGCCGGCAGATGGCGCTAGCCGTTCAGACAAAAGTATTATCAAAATAAAATAGACTGTTCTTATATTATTTGAACTCTTAAAATAATTCAAACAATACACAGAATATTCATAAAATGCTGTTAAAGTATAAGTACGTTCTAAAATTTGGCATTTTTTTTTATACTTTAGTCTTGGTACATAAATCTTAAAATAAGATAGGTATATACGTAACAAATTTTAAGTGCAACAGACTGCAGTTTACAATACCTACATATAGTACACGCTTGTAGACAGAAGTTGATACACAAAAAACTATGTACCTATTCTATACAGTAATGTTAATTATCGATTACAATATTCATCTAAACACCAAGCGGCGGAGTTACAAATGAATTACGCAAGGTGTCCGAAATGGCTTCAAATCCTGTCAACATTTTTGTTTATCAAAATTACAATAAAACCAAAACGCAAACAAACTCGTCTAAAACTGAAAATGTTTACGATATAAATTTATTATCTACCTACATTCCTAATACAAACCATTTATTTAGGTATTTATTTAATTTACAATAGTAAAATAAAATTTTCGTTACATTATTTTATTTTTGTTAATTACCCAGATTTTATCATTACTTTCATTTCTCTCTCATTCACATACCTTTTTAAAGCCTTCTTTTAATTCCATTTACATTCTATCTAATTCATTCGACGTGACTTTTTAAACGGAAGTAAAAATTAAAACAATTAAAATGTATTTTTTTAATTGTTAATGGTTTATTTCCACTATTAACACTGCACGCATCTTATCAAAAGCCATTTCTTTAGAACCTCGGAACACGAATATCGGAGTCTTTTCAAAAGGGCTCGAAAACATTTTGCTAGTTTGAACATTATTTCAATCATAAATAATAATCAAATACTTACGGCCGGTTTCTGGAAACCTAAATTACGATTGATCCGAGTTTGATAGTAATTACATAGTTTGATTTTTTCGTTGATCATCGTTCGAGAAACCGGCCGTTAATGGTACTTAAAATAATTAAATTTGTTAAATGTAAAATAGTTTTAATAGTTAACTGTTTTGCGTAAACGTTTCTCCAAAATGAAGTAATTTTTATTCATAAAAAAGAAAACTTATATTGAAGTTAAATACAATGAGATGTTAAAAAACAAAATAAAGTATAAAATCGGTTTACCTAAAAAAATAATACTTTTACTTATGTATCTACTTTTTTAAGGTAAACACGATTGAGAACTAAATTTGTATGTTTAAATTATTACATAAGTACAGTAAATTGTAAGTAGGGTAGTTAAGTTACCCTCTTGAAGAGATGCTCCTGGCACGGTGCAATGCTCTTAGAATCTTAACATCAAGGAAAGGGTGCAGTATTACATAGATTACACAGCCTATTTTACGACACTGACGATACATAGTTCAATATAAAGTTACTATCGATTAATGGTGCCACTGACTACTGAGACGGTACAAACTAAGTCCGTGGCATCCCGTTACATAAACTTTTAAAAGATTGTTGTGTTTCTCAGATGAGAGTAAAAGTTGTATAAAAGTAGACAAACCATTTTCAAAACGAACACACGGTCTGCCTAGTTGGCCGACAGATCGAGCTATTATTTATTAATGATGACAAAAAGCAAATTATTTGTATTGCATCTGTACACCATTTTTATACGTGACTGTACCTACCTAATGCCTTGATCACACGTACCGAGTAAATCGGCGAGACAGTGACGTATTTAAGATACACTGCGCGCTAACGCTGCAACGTTCAACAGTAAAACTGATGTCGACGCGCGTTAACGTTAACGCGCGTTAACCGCGGTTGAGGATCGTGCACTTTTAGAATGTTTTATCCGTACAGATAAGGCAAATAATGTTTATGTGTTGTTCTGTTATATCTCAATAGCCGGTTAAACATAGGTACGAACAGCCATCGAACTACATAGGGATTCAGAATGTGTGATTGCGCGACGCTCGCTCCCTCGCCAGGGACTCGGGGACAGGGCCTCCGGGCTTTTAGCAACAATATTGCATTCGTAGATGAGCGCACTACACTATTTGTGCCTGCTAAATAAATAAGTATTTGTGTCGTGACTCGTGAACCAAACATCATTGATCTTTTCTCTTTAAGTGCAATGGATTTATTCAAGTTCCGGATTGTTACTGAGCATGGACTTAAATGGATATAAATAACAACTGTACCTCTACCATGAGTTGTCACAGTAAAATCGCCTGACTTTACTACAGTAGTTACGTAAATATTAGTATTACGAATTTTAGTACCCAACTATCCGCTAGAGGCGCTGTACAAATCTTCATACATTTTTTTAACTACAGACGCTGGCGTGTATAGTACCTCTATATAGTAAGTATAGTAAAAACTCATGGTAGAGTAGAGCTACTGGTCTTGTATCAACAAAGATAGATGTCTTAGGGCTGGTATAGCTATATTGTGATAGGTGTACATCTATATAAGTAATAAAAAGTCATCTATACATATGAAGTTATATAATAAAGTTAGAAATAAATATTGAACCCTGGTTTATGTCTCGCGGGGGAGCGAGCGAGTTGATCAGTTGTTTTGTTGTTTATAAAATATCTTGGTAGAATGCGTTGCTGGTACAGTTGCCGTTGTCAGTGGGGGAGTCAGTGTGCTCCTGGGGGGGAGATCCGCTGGTCCGCATCTCATCACGAATCTGAACCACATTAATTGTATTAAGTTACTGAAGGAAATATGCAAATTGCCTATAATGTTGAGTGGTTACGTTGCCTATCAATGATCTTAGTTAAATGGAAACTTCGATACTGTTAAAGGTTATTTGCGAACTATGTCACGTTAGTTTAACTATACCTAGTTACCAAAGTCAGTAAATTAATATGCTAAGGGTTAGTTTTTTAAAATAATAAAAAATATACAAATTTCAAAACATGTAGTTTATATTCATTCATTTACTTTCTGACTTTAGTTACCTATTTAATGAACCGAAGCGAATAGCCTATTTGGCCATACACACGGGAAATGTTTATTAAACTAAAACTGGCTAAAATGTCAGGTAAAATGGCAGGTAAAATAAGCAATGACTACAACGTACCTTTTCAACCTGCCGCATGACGCGTAGCAGGTTCAGTCCAGCCAGATTCTTCAGCTCCTGCACCGACCACTGCCCGCTGCGCAACAACTCAGCAAACAGCGTCGGGTACTTCGATACGTCTTCCAAACCTCGTGCCACCCTGGAATAGATTATAATTTAATTGATACCCAATTGGTCCAGTAGAAATGTTACACTGAAAAGACAGTTAAAAACTACATACGGCCGGTTTCTGGAAACCCAAATCACGATTGATCCGAGTTTAACACATAGTAATTTGTTGATTTTTTCGTTGATAATCGTACGAGTAACCGGCCGTTGTGTTTTTTGAAACTGGTATTGGTACTGTATAAGTTTTATACTGGCTACGCCTGGTAGGTTAGGAAACTAATCTGAATAGGCTTTTAAGACCTATTCTAATACAGCGTAGCGCTATAGACTCTAGTACAGCATGTTACGTCATGTGCGACTACAATTCGGCAAGTGGAGCAGGCGTAGCTAGCAATATAAAGTTCGGTCTTTAGTACAGTTTTGACTAGAAGCTCTTATGTACTTTGTAAAATATTATGCTACTCACGGATTGTGGGCCGTGACGTTTTGCAACTAAACTTTACTCAAGAAGTTAACAGTGAACTTCGCTAAACTCGTGTTTATGACAGGATTAAAAGAACCTGGAAGCTGCTAATGCTGTTAAAACTCAGTTAAAAAGATATACACGTAGTTTAACCAAAGATAACCTAAACTTGGCAACACGCTAGCGATGGATGTTTGCAGGGATGGTCAGCCTCGCGTCCGCTGTTGACTCGTCGTGTTTGCGGGCCGAGCTTAGCCAAGCACAAAGCTTAAAGGAAGCCTTTTGATCACCGCGTCTTGGCGACACGACGAGGACTCACAGCATTGATTTTGGTGCAACTTAGAAATAAACCGAGATGGTTTGAACAGTGTAATAATAGTTGCTGCGGACGTCAACATTTGGTTGCTTGACTAACGAAGTCAAAGCACGAGCGAGATAGACCAGTGAATTTATAACTTTTAATTGTGTTAAATCTCGTCCCAACCTCACGTTACTTTTATAGAATAAAATATCGTTTTAATAAGGCTGAGCACAAACAAATGTGACAATCGTAAATGGTTTTAAGATTCACAGCTCGCTAATGCCTTGATCACACGTACCGAGTAAACCGGCGAGACAGTGACGTATTTGAGATACACTGCGCGTCGACATTAGTTTTACTGTTGAACGTTGCAGCGTTAGCGCGCAGTGTATTTTAAATACGTCACTGTCTCGCCGGTTTACTCGGTACGTATGATCAAGGCATAACGTTGCAACGTTTGACAATAAAGTTGATGTCGACGCGCAGTGTATGTCAAATACGTCACTGTTTCGATATGTTTACGATTGTTTAGTCGCGTGGACTGGAACCGCGGCTTACACCAGCTCGAGGACGTTAGTCGACACGACACTATTAGTCCAGTCAAATTATGGCTAAAAACGAGTTAAATAAACATGAGCGAACACAGTTTGGGGACTTTGAGGATCGATAGGGGGGTGTATTCTGAGCATACATTCCAATTTGAGGGGTTGTACTGAGGTCAGCTCAAGGTCATTTCGATGGAAACGCGTTTCATTCGATATCTCGAGAATGGTTAGTGTTAGGCGAAAAATTGTTGAGACCTTTTCTTTTCCAAACAAAATTTACAAACTTTTTTATTTGAAACTTTTTTTTATAACATTAATATTTTTCAACTTATTACTCCCGCAAGGCAAACATTTTACTTTTTTTTCCATTTTTCGTCGTTTTCTCCCCAACCATTCAATTGTATTAAATTTAACCGATCATCAAAGTGTAGATCTTTTAATTATGAACAGTTTTGTCCTTAAACTTTTTTCCGTAGTGCCAATACCTTCGGAGTTATATATTAGTTTACCGATATATTATTATTTTTATAAATTATTTTTCTATCAATAAATGTGTAAAACAGTTTTAATTGTTAATTTACTTCTTACCCAAATTTACCCAAATTAAATACTTAATTTTTAAATAGTTTAATCGATTGACCTTTTTATATTGCGACAGTGGCACGGATTTCGCTCGGTAAAGTAATATATAACTCCGAAGGTATTGGCACTACGGAAAAAAGTTTAAGGACAAAACTGTTCATAATTAAAAGATCTACACTTTGATGATCGGTAAAATTTAATAAAATTGAATGGTTGGGGAGAAAACGACGAAAAATGGAAAAAAAGTAAAATTTTTGCCTTGCGGGAGTAATAAGTTGAAAAATATTAATGTTATAAAAAAAAGTTTCAAATAAAAAAGTTTGTAAATTTTGTTTGGAAAAGAAAAGGTCTCAACAATTTTTCGCCTAACTCTAACCATTCTCGAGATATCGAATGAAACGCGTTTCCATCGAAATGACCTTGAGCTGACCTCAGTACAACCCCTCAAATTGGAATTTATGCTCAGAATACACCGCCCTATCGATCCTCAAAGTCCCCAAACTGTATTCGCTCATGTTTATTTATTTCGTAATTTGACTGGACTATATCACGGACAATTAATGCGTTGCTAGATGTTACTTCCTGTAGAACGGTTTACAGGAAAAAGTTAAACCAAGTTATACTTATTCCAAGAAAATTTTGAGTAATAATGAAAAATATAAAGTAACTTTACATGTATGCCTATGTATCGATACATAGTACTTATCTTAGTGTATTATATTTACTAAAAGGTTGTATTTTTCTTTTACAAGTATTGTTGGTTAAAATATTCTATATCTTATCTAGGTTACCTGTTAACACCATCAAAATCTCCGCCGATGCCCACAAACTCAGCTCCCACCAGTCGCTTGATGTAGTGGAAATGTTCTGTGGAAGAAGTTTATATGAATATATACATATACCTAAGTTAAATAAATTAGGCTAGTGGCTATTCAGAAAAGCATATACCTTTTTGTAATCCAACTTTTATCTAGTTAGGAACGATTTGGCAAACTTAAACATGGCGTGCACTGGTGTTTCAAATAAGTAGCTCTTCTAGCACTATATTTGAAGCTAGATTTACCGCGCTGCAATACAACCACCGAATAACAACTTGATTACGAATACATTCATTAAAGCACCTCTAAATCATCATCATTCCCATGCCCTCACCCCACGCTAAGTGGAGTCGGCACAACATGTCCGCTGACTCTGAATTCCTCTCACATTCATATCCTATTACACACAATCCATTTCTTTTTCAGCCTTCCTCTACCAGCACGAGAATTGCACCTCTCCTTGGAGGCAGAATATCACAGAGCTCAAATGTATTGAGATATTTTTAACTTCCTTTTTATTGGTGAAATATGAACGCCTTGGCAGGAGAGAGATCTTCATAATATGAAGTCTAGTATGCTCGAGCACAAACAAATGAGACAATTGCAAATGTATCGAACCGGTGGTGCATTCGAGGTGGGTTCGATTCCCACCCAGAGCAAATGTTTATGTAACATAAATATTTGTTCTGTGTCTGGGTATGTATTCTATATATGTATTAACAAAAAAATGTATGTAGTAGTGATAGATCTGTTTCGATAGTACCTACAAGCTTTGCTTAGTTTGGGACTAGAGTGTTATGTGTGAAATGTCCCTGAATATTTATTTATTTATTAATATGTTATAATTACATTTACCTATGATTATTTTAAACTATATTTCCAACATATCACATATATTAAAAAAACTAATTTATTAACAATCAGAATGTGTGCCCTGAGAACCAGTGGGGTTCCTTAACGCACGTTTTCAGTAGATCCGGCTTTATCTAGTTTGCTGATACATCTTTAATATTGCAAGCGATTCGGCTCTGGCTTGATAGTATCCGAGACCGGTGCTAGGGCTGCTAAAACAATGGCCTCATTTGTTGAGTCGCGTGTTGGCTAAACAAATAGTGTGCTCCTGCGGTCTGACGGACCGTAACCACTGCCCTGTTTTCTATTTGTGCATTTAGTTTGAAGCTTGGTTGAGCCTACGAACCCCTAATTAAATATACATATATATATATATTTACGGAAATATCACACTCTAATCCCAAACTAAGCAAAGCTTGGGAACTAGACTGCTGATATTTATTTATTTTTATTTATTTATTTATTAAACAAAATCCACAGCTCTTAATAAAAAAACAAAACAAAACTTATAAATATAACATAAAGCCAATTATGGATTTACATTTTATAATATTATATAATTATAATATAATACTTATATATTTTTTTTTGTTAATAGTAGTAGTTCTTTGTCTGGGTGTTACAATGTTATTCTATGTATGTATATGATACATAGAATAACATTGTAACACCCAGACAAAGAACAAATATTTATGTTCACACAAACATTTGCCCTGGGTGGCAATCGAACCCACGATCCACAGCATGGAAGGCAGAGCTACTACCAACTGAGCTGTGACGCCTGTCAAATAATGTAATAATACAAAATAATTCGTTACTTTCTAAATGTATGAGATCTGTTGATGAAATGTGGTTGTGGTGTAGAAAGCTTTACCATTTATAAGTGTGAAAGTTGGACTCAAAGCTCGCGATTACCGAAAAGTGTAAATAGCGTTTTGCTTCTAAGTATTCAGTATATTTTGTCGCTATAGTAATGTATTATAGCTAACTTGTATAAGATAAGCGATAATAGTTTAATATCTCTATATAGTCACTACTAAGTCGGTAATAAGTAAATATAGAATTTAATCACAAACAAACTTACGACTATACAGTATTTACAAAATGTACATTGTCATATAATATACATAAGAAACGGTTGAGCTATCTACAGACCGTTGCAAACGATCTATAGATAGTTCAACTGATCCAAATCAGTACCAATCGGAAGCGTACCTAAGACACTGGCTGCATTTGTGATTGGATTTGACACCGGGACCTTTGGTCAGAAGACGAGATTACTACCACTTCACCACCGTTCGTTAATCAAATCGTTAATTATTAAATTTATTCATACAGTTAAGATGCTTTTCGGTTGAGTTACTGTCGATTTCCGAATTAGGATTGTTTAATTATGAGTCTAAGTCTATTATTCTAAGCCAATAATAACGTGGTCATTGTAATAGAACACAGGTCTATTAATCGGTTGAGTGGAGTTTGTAGCGGTTTTCTGTTAGAATTACAGATTAATTCATAGACATTTCACACAACGATATTTCGTACCAAACTAAGCAAAGCTTGTTCTATTCTATATGTACTAGACTGCTGGTTTAAAACTAACTTACAATATTTTTTGTTAATTAAAAATGATCACAATAATGTTTCAAATGCGGTTAAAAATAAAAAGTTCCAGTAAAGTTATATAACTGGTACATTATAAAGTCCTCTCAGAAGTACCGATTCTTATTAAATATTGGAAAATTGATTTATTTGAAAGGAACTAGTGAAATAGAAAGGTAGCTTTTGAGAGTTGCTCATGAATTCTGCAAGCAGCGCGGCTTGGGACAAAGCGATTTCGAATCGTCGCGCGTCTTGGGTCAGTCCTACACCCCCCGCGAACGTGTAGTCTGTTTTTTTTTTAATATAATACATACCTATAAGATGGAAGTGTGGAGTGACGAGGCTAGATAGGATAAGGAACGAGTCTTGGGTCAGTCCTACACCCCCCGCGAACGTATAGTCTGTTTTTTTTTTAATTATTACCTATAAGATGGATGTGTGGAGTGACGAGGCTAGATAGGATACGAGTATGTCTGAGGAAGTTTGAAAGTGGCGCCTATTATTGAAAAAATGAGGAGTGCAAGATTAGCGTGGTACGGACATGTAATGAGGAGGGATGAAAATCATAATACAAAAAAAGTTATGATGTGAGCGTGTCTGGATATGCAAGTTGAGGAAGGCCGAAAAAGAAGTGGCTGGATTGTGCGAAAGAGGATATAGAAAGGAGTAGACTCAGAGTTGACGAATGATAGGAGTGAGTGGAAGAAAAAAAACATGTGCCGACCCCACGTAACGTTGGATAAGGGCCAGTGAAATTTGTGTGAATGATTCCAGTGAAACAAATATCAGCTAGTGATATTTTATCTCTATATAAAAGCTGATTTTGCAAATCAGGTCAATTTAGACTTAAAGCACCCACCTGCGTTAATCTAGGAATTCAAAACGAAATTAATTAGTCATAAAACTAGGTTATCTGGTCGATTTTAGTTCGGTTTAGTGGGACAAATCTAATGGATATATTGGTAGTAAACTCGCATGTCGAGTGTTACCGAGTTGAATGGATCTAAATTCTGCACAAAGATCTCTTGAAAACTTATTTAACAAGGAGTATTGGATACGGTACGTGACTAAAGTTTAGTTCAACTTGAAATCTTGCCAGTTTGTATCATTTCCAGTCAAATTTTTAAGGGTTTGAAGTGCCTCATCGAAGAAAACTTCAGGTTTATTTAAAAGTCTAAATGTTTTTAATAAACCATGTTTTTTTAAATTCCTAATTAAGGTGGTTCGTGACGCGTGTTCAAAAAATGAAATAACTGTGAAAAAAAGGCACCATCTGTGCGAAGCACTAGATATTAAGTTATAGCAAAAGTATCTAGAGCGCCATCTAGTTACTTGAACTAAATACTTGTGTAGAAAGAAATAGGAAATCTTTTTTCTCTTTTTCTTTTAGTTATTCTTTTATTTATCGTACTTTGTCATATTTACATTCGAAGCGGACTTGTCAGCGTAAAGATTGTAATATCTTGCACCCGTCTCCCGTGCAAAGAAGTTTGGTTGAACCAAACAGGTTTCTTTCTTATAATTTTAATGCATTCTACATAGCTTATGTGGATAATAACGTACAAAAAAAAATAGCTTTGGATTTTTTTCCACAGCTGTGGAAAAAAATCAATTTATTGTAAGAAAAGTAAATATATTTTTTACCATAATATAGTTGTAAAAATTTAAGTACTAAAATACTTATTTAAAAACGGCTCATAGATAAACCTTACTGACTAACACACTTTACAACAATAGTAAAGTATACTTTAGATGCTAGCATACACTTTTTTTATATAAAATGAAAATAACACTAGTACACAAAAGTAATACATATTGATCTTTCATCTGCGGCAATGGTCCCCTATTTTACCGCTAGACTAATCCAGACGTCCAGAATACTAGAGCCAAGAACTGTCATTGTACTGGGTCACCATGGTAAGGATGTATGACTTGAAGTTGGTCGCCTTCTTCCTACTTCAATCCTTCATGATACGGCAACGGTCTCTTCACGAAGATGTTTTCTTATCACAAGGTGAATGTTGGTCACGGTGGTCTCAGCCTATGGTTCTTGTAGTACTTTCTTCGCGTCAAGGATTTCTGCCTGCGAGTAACTGAATGCCAGGATCTGGGCTAGACTGCCCAGACAGCTTCCATGAATTCTAGCTTACATTGCATTAAAAATAGGCACTATTTGAGATATATTACAAACTATTTGAGATTTTTTTAACAAAAAAATGTTGGGTGTTTATGACTGACATATTTATTTACTTACTACTAGTTGTCATGACAACCAAGAAAAAAGTTAAAGGTACCACGTAACAACAAAAAGTTTGCTACACATTGTATGAGTATAGTTTTGTTTACCTACTCATATTTCGTAGCTCAATCGTAAATGTAACGTATATGGGAGATATACTGTGCGCTAACGCGGCATTGTTTTTTTGCATCATTTTGTGCAGAATTAAATATTAAAAAAAAAATATATACAGGGTCTAACAGAAGGGGTGGACCAAAAGCAACAGGGCCGATGCAGGAGCTCTTAGCCTATCGATATTACCCCCATGTATGTTCAGCGATATTCAGTCGTTCAAAAGTTACTCGCTTTCTATGTTTTTTTTTTCATAATTTTATTTTAGGTTAGATTTATCTTGTATACCCAAACTATTAGAGCTACAACCGTATTTTTTTACACCTTGTAGCTTCATAGTAGACCTTTCGTACTTGATAGTTTGGGAAAACTTGGGAAATCTAACCTAAAATATGTTAATGAAAAAAAAACATAAAAATGCGAGTAACTTTTGAACGACTGAATATCGCTGAGCATACATGGGGGTTATTTCGATAGGTATTGAGCTCTTCCATCGCCCTTTTGCTTTTGGTCCACCCCTTCTGTTACACCCTGTATAATAAACCTCTTTTACCCTGTTCGGAACAGCGGCTATTGTAGCTGGATATTGTAGCATTATTAACTGTATAGTATGAAAATAAAGTTCGCATAATTCTACACCATAATAAAATCAAAAAGCGTATGTACTTAGTATGAAACAAAACTAGCGGTAATTAAATATGTACTGTACACGTAATATATGAACCACCTGTGTTGTAATTTCTCGACAATACATTTCATAGATAGATATTTTTTATTATATATATAAACACCCAGAACACCCGGAATAAATATTTGCAGATAGTACAAACATTTATCCCAAGGCGGGAATCGAACCGGCAACCTCCACGTCGTCAATGCCACCGCGCCACATCGGTCGTCAATGTTTAGGTATCTAGTAAGTATACGACTACGTCATTCGCTCGAATACTTACAATTATCTATCAAATACAAAATTCTAAGGTTTGTTGTCAGCTCTCCAGTCGTAGGAAAAGAAACAAGACAACAAAACTAAATCTATCCCTTTTCTTCTTGAAAATGCTACGTTGCCAATCTATTATCTAAACTAAAATTCTAGAAAGGATAAGATTTGTCTGTTTGTTGGTCACTATTTAATTCAAAAGTACACGTCCTATTTTAAAACTATTTCTACATAAGGATGTAATTAATATCTTTACCGAGTAACATAGACTATTTTATGTACAAATTGCAATATGAAAAAAACGTTTCAATGTAAAATAAAGTGAACGCCAAAAACGTTGCCGAGCCGAAATATACAACGCGTGCCGTGTCACGGGTCACTAGTAGTCAGTCTCACTACTGCTAATAATAAATAACTGATAAATGTCACTGTTCATAAAGTTTGGTTATAAAAGTGTGGCCATAAATGTATTTCCTTGCAAACATTATTATCAAACTGTTCGTTTTTTAATGTTCTGTAATTATAAATATAAAGAAAAATTATTTCATTAAAAAAAACGTTTATTTGTAAGAAAAATTACAAACTTCCAAATAATGCATTGAAATATAGGTAAATAAAACCTTTTTTTTTGTTGTCAAAGTAAATAAAACCTGTAGTAAGGCAACCTCGCTGACATAATTGTCATTGCTAGCTGTCTGTCAATTTAGTCGTACATAGTAAAGTTGTTTTTGATGAAATTTTATCTTGTAAGTATAGTAATCAATTGTGCCAATTAGAAACTCATTGTGGTAACAGAAAGGATCCGAAGAAACATTCACGCTTTGCGATCACTCCGATGAAGCATTATGATGTAACTGCCCCACAAACAATCTATATCCTTTGTACGCAGGCAAGACAATGCACCAACAACTGCAATTGAAGAATCTTAGCGACGCCACAGAAAACGACATAAATAGCCCGTAGCCCGTTTTTGGGCAAAACATATTCATGTGTTTTATTTGTTTAATTTATAGAGCTGTAGAGAGTCTTACTATTGAAATATTAAATACATATAAACATATTCCTGAAGATATTAGCAGTTTTATTAGAAGGTAACCTATGTAATAGGTATCTACTGCATTTTATTGCATTTAAGTTCAAAAAAAATTCCAATAAAGTAGGTTTTATAGTAGTCTGTAAAAATTCTGCAGAGCCTCTGCTCTGCAGAAAGACACAGATAAATATCAAAAAAAGGAAGCAACAAAAAGTTACATTTCTGGCGGAGATTTGAACTCGAATACTCTGATTGTCAGTCCACAGTACCTTGAACTGCGCTATTAGTTCTTATTACCTGACGTCGAAATTATGAAACGCTAGCGCGTTTCAAATATCGGAAACATTTTTGCGTGTCAAAGTAGATAGCAAGCTTGAAATTCCTCGCCAGCCTCTGCACGTTTTTCCTACTAAAATTATAGTATTTTGTATTGATTAATTGGTATCTATTAATAAATTTTCGCAAAGGTGAATTTTGATAACTAAACGCAAAAAACCATTAACAAATCAGAAGAAAAACCGCAGTTTTTTAAACTAGCGACATCTTTTGTTGTTGGGCTACCGTCCTGACTGAGCGCTTGGGCCTTAAGTATAGCTTAAGGGGCCATGGACAATATACGTCGGGTCGAGTTTAGGTATTTATAGACGCGCGACGCGGCTCACAGCGCTCGCGACTCGCGAACGTACCGTCCACGCGATATTCAAAGACTTACGAATTTGATATTTTTACACTACTTCATTACTTCCAACATTAAATATCAATGATATTATTCATCGATATTTAATCTTGGAAGTATGAAATTATGTGTTTAATTGGTTTGCTATATCGTATCAAGAAAAAGAAGATAAGATTTCTAAATACTATTTCCTATCACCTACAAAAGTGTGACTTGTAGTCTCGAAACTAATATTAGATTTCGAAGTAGAAATTCGTAAATTTGAAAAAAATTGCTAAAACTATTCCGTGCGCGCTACTGTTCTTGCTAGAGTGTTTGCCTTAGTTCTAACTTATTTATTACTTTAGCGTATCAGCATTGCTATTCAGCGCGTTGTGTTACGCACTTCTCAATATTTTTTTTTGTGCTGGAAATACAAGACGAAGGTTTATTGATGAATTTAAAATATATTCCTTAGTTCTAAACATGGCTTCCAAACATTATTTCATTGCCAAAGATCTAATGGAAATTCAGATTTAGTTAGACAATGATTGAGAGAGTCGATTACCAGTTTCACAATCCTCAGTTTTTATTTTTACTACTTAACCAAGATTATTTATATATAATATTTATTTTATTTTTATTTATTTATTATTCCTTGCACTGTTTTCATCACATACATTATATGTACCATGCAAGGTGCATGGTACTGAAGCCAGTTTTGGTAGGTAATGAGTCTAAAACGGACCTACATGCATAGGCTAAAAGCGACGGCGTGAAGTTTTACCATTTTGGAATCCAAGATGGCACGCACAAGTTTTGGTCAAATTAGCGATATGGGTGTCATTTTCGGGGTTTTTTGGGATGCTGATTACGAATATGGCAACCATTTTGGAATCCAAGATGGCGCGCACAAGTTTTGGTCAAATTAGCGATATGGGTGTCATTTTCGGTGTTTTTTGGGATGCTGATTACGAATATGGCAACCATTTTGGAATCCAAGATGGCGCGCACAAGTTTTGGTCAAATTAGCGATATGGGTGTCATTTTCGGGGTTTTTTGGGATGCTGATTACGAATATGGCAACCATTTTGGAATCCAAGATGGCGCGCACAAGTTTTGGTCAAATTAGCGATATGGGTGTCATTTTCGGGGTTTTTTGGGATGCTGATTACGAATATGGCAACCATTTTGGAATCCAAGATGGCGCGCACAAGTTTTGGTCAAATTAGCGATATGGGTGTCATTTTCGGGGTTTTTTGGGATGCTGATTACGAATATGGCAACCATTTTGGAATCCAAGATGGCGCACACAAGTTTTGGTCAAATTAGTGATATGGGTGTCATTTTCGGAGTTTTTTGGGATGCTGATTACGAATATGGCAACCATTTTGGAATCCAAGATGGCGCGCACAAGTTTTGGTCAAATTAGCGATATGGGTGTCATTTTCGGGGTTTTTTGGGATGCTGATTACGAATATGGCAACCATTTTGGAATCCAAGATAGCGCACACAAGTTTTGGTCAAATTAGCGATATGGGTGTCATTTTCGGGGGTTTTTGGGATGCTGATTACGAATATGGCAATCATTTTGGAAACCAAGATGGTGCGCACAAGTTTTGGTTAAATTAGCGATATGGGTGTCATTTTCAGGGTTTTTCAGCCATGTGCCACCCATATCGCAAAATTGAATTCGTAGCATCCTAAACAGCCCCAAAAATGTCCATGAATCGTCCAATGATCCCAAAAACCCCCGAAAATGACACCCATATCACTAATTTGACCAAAACTTGTGCGCGCCATCTTGGATTCCAAAATGGTTGCCATATTCGTAATCAGCATCCCAAAAAACCCCGAAAATGACACCCATATCGCTAATTTGACCAAAACTTGTGCGCGCCATCTTGGATTCCAAAATGGTTGCTATATTCGTAATCAGCATCCCAAAAAACCCCGAAAATGACACCCATATAGCTAATTTGACCAAAACTTGTGCGCGCCATCTTGGATTCCCAAATGGTTGCCATATTCGTAATCAGCATCCCAAAAAACTCCGAAAATGACACCCATATCACTAATTTGACCAAAACTTGTGCGCGCCATCTTGGATTCCAAAATGGTTGCCATATTCGTAATCAGCATCCCAAAAAACCCCGAAAATGACACCCATATCGCTAATTTGACCAAAACTTGTGCACGCCATCTAGGATTCCAAAATGGTTGCCATATTCGTAATCAGCATCCCAAAAAACCCCGAAAATGACACCCATATCGCTAATTTGACCAAAACTTGTGCACGCCATCTAGGATTCCAAAATGGTTGCCATATTCGTAATCAGCATCCCAAAAAACTCCGAAAATGACACCCATATCACTAATTTGACCAAAACTTGTGCGCGCCATCTTGGATTCCAAAATGGTTGCCATATTCGTAATCAGCATCCCAAAAAACCCCGAAAATGACACCCATATCGCTAATTTGACCAAAACTTGTGCACGCCATCTAGGATTCCAAAATGGTTGCCATATTCGTAATCAGCATCCCAAAAAACCCCGAAAATGACACCCATATCGCTAATTTGACCAAAACTTGTGCACGCCATCTAGGATTCCAAAATGGTTGCCATATTCGTAATCAGCATCCCAAAAAACTCCGAAAATGACACCCATATCACTAATTTGACCAAAACTTGTGCGCGCCATCTTGGATTCCCAAATGGTTGCCATATTCGTAATCAGCATCCCAAAAAACTCCGAAAATGACACCCATATCACTAATTTGACCAAAACTTGTGCGCGCCATCTTGGATTCCAAAATGGTTGCCATATTCGTAATCAGCATCCCAAAAAACCCCGAAAATGACACCCATATCGCTAATTTGACCAAAACTTGTGCGCGCCATCTTGGATTCCAAAATGGTTGCCATATTCGTAATCAGCATCCCAAAAAACCCCGAAAATGACACCCATATCGCTAATTTGACCAAAACTTGTGCGCGCCATCTTGGATTCCAAAATGGTTGCCATATTCGTAATCAGAATCCCAAAAAACCCCGAAAATGACACCCATATAGCTAATTTGACCAAAACTTGTGCGCGCCATCTTGGATTCCAAAATGGTTGCCATATTCGTAATCAGCATCCCAAAAAACCCCGAAAATGACACCCATATCGTTAATTTGACCAAAACTTGTGCGCGCCATCTTGGATTCCAAAATGGTTGCCATATTCGTAATCAGCATCCCAAAAAACCCCGAAAATGACACCCATATCGCTAATTTGACCAAAACTTGTGCGCGCCATCTTGGATTCCAAAATGGTTGCCATATTCGTAATCAGCAGCGTCATCTTGGATTTTAAAGTGGATATCCAATTGGAATATTTATATCCGTATGATCCTAAGTAGCTAAAGAAAAATTCTAAAATCATTTTTGATTTCACAAAGATTCAAATCTATAAAAGTTGCCTTTCAAAGGTTGTTACGAAGAGAACGCTCGTAGCGAAAAGGCCGCCCAATTGTCTGTTACTAACAATAATATGAACTTTGTTCAATACGGAACGTCATTGTGGTATAAATAAAAAAAACGTTTTTATTCTTAGGATCAAAACCACTCGGTCCCACTATATTTGATGTCGATTTTGGTTTTATAATTATTTACGTAATATTTGAAGATCGCGACGAAGACCGACATGACCGCTCTCTCTGACCGCTCGAGGCGGACTGATTTACGACGAGGTGCGCTCCTCGATTTATAGGTTGTTTTCAAAAAATTGTATAAAAATAAGTAGTAGCTACAAGCTTCCAATTTTTTTTTATTATTTTCAGAAAAGCCTGAATTTGTAAATAGTTGGTATATTTCAGCTGTAGTCTCTATAATCTTCGTAGAAATAACAGTTATATTGAAGGGTAAAATTTTATAATATGCTTTTTTTCATACCGTCTTTTCAATATGACATTGTATGAACGTATGATAGTTTTTTTTGTAGCTTCTACTCACGGCAAAGTGTTCTTTCATATTTCATTTTTTATATTACTTCCTTATTATTATTTTGATCACAATCACCATCGAAAGTAAGCTATTTTTGCTAATTTTCGAAAACTTTGTCTACAAATTAATTAATTTCTCAGTTGTTAATTAATAAATCAATTTTTTTTTCAATACATTCTACTTTCGAAGAATCATTCTTTGATATGCATATTATAATACTATACAGCTGAATTACCACTCACTGACCTATAGAGTTGTTCTCCCAGAAGGACTTTTAAATTGAAAAATGTAATGATGCAACTTTACTAAACAAGGTCCGGTGAGTACCAGAAAAATCTGAAATGAGCCAAACTGATCCTCCTTCTATGATTTTTTGATGTCAACTTTTTATCCTGAAGTCCAATCGAGCTCAAATTAAAACGCATTGCTATTTAGGCTATTCTCTATCCGAATCCGTCGAAAAAATTTTCAAAATCCGACATAAATCTCAAAAGTTATCGGCACCAGAACGAAAATGGTCAAGGGTGTGGACGGTCGACCATCGATTCAAAAGTTTAGAAATAATGGACCGTAATGGGCAAGATTTTTTTTAAATTTCGCGATTTCTCTGCTTCTTTCGATGCAATATTGTTGGAAATGGTTAATCGTATACGAATTTGCTTTTTAATTTTCAAAAAGTGGACGTTAACTGTCAATTTTAGTCATTTTTCGTCAACTTTTGAAAAACTTTAAAGTCGATTATCTCGGTAAATATTCAACTTTTTAGGGTCAAAATCACGTTTGGGATGTTTAGTTTTATCAATTGAATAGGAATATAAAAAAAAAACTCGATGGTCGAATTTAAAATATTTTTCAGTACATTTGTTGTTGGGCGGCATTGGTCGGCTGGCGGCCATGTTTGTTACGAACACTGAACGAGTTCGTTTTTTGAATTTTTCTTCGGTGTGAATTTTCTTTGCGGAGTTGGAATTAGAACGCGTTTCGCTTTTGTTTTTTATGTAGGTATGCCTGTATGAAGGTTTGTATTGGTTTTCAAACTGAATAAAGGTTTGATATTTATCTTTGAATGTAGGGAAGTTTTAAGTGTTTTAGTGAATATTAATAGTGATAATATTTTTTTCTCCATGTAGGGTTGCCATGTTAGAGGCTTCTATTTAATGTCAAACTGAATAAAGATTTTGTTCTTATTTTGAAATGTAGGGAAGTTTAAGGTGTTTTAATAAATATTCATAATGATAATATTTTTTATTCTGTGTAGGGTTGCCATGTATGAGGCACCTGTTTGATGTCGAACTGAATAAAGGTTTTGTACTTATCTTTGAATGTAGGGAAGTTTTGAGTGTTTTAGTAAATATTCATAGTGATAATATATTTTTTTCTATGTAGGGTTGCCATGTTTGAGGCTTCTGTTTTAAATAGAAAAAGCTGCAACAAGACCACGCGAGCTGCTCGCAGCTCGCGCACCTTCAAAATGTAAGAAAGTTTTAAGTGTTTTAATAAATATTAATTGTGATAATATTTTATTTTTTATGTAGGGTTGCCATGTATGAGGCTTCTGTTTGATGTCGAACTGAATAAAAGTTTTGTACTTATTTTTGAATGTAGGGAAGTTTTGAGTGTTTTAGTGAATATTAATAGTGATAATATATTTTTCTCCATGTAGGGTTGCCATGTTAGAGGCTTCTATTTAATGTCAAACTGAATAAAGATTTTGTTCTTATTTTTGAATGTAGGGAAGTTTAAGGTGTTTTAATAAATATTCATAGTGATAATATTTTTTTTCCATGTAGGGTTGCCATGTCTGAGGCTTATAATTGATGTCGAACTGAATAAAGATTTTGTTCTTATTTTTGAATGTAGGAAAGTTTAAGGTCTTCCAGTAAATATTTATTATGATAATATTTTCAATTCTTTGTAGGGTTGCCATGTATGAGGCTTCTGTTTTTAAAAACAACAGCTGCAACAAGACCACGCGAGCTGCGTGCAGCTCGCGAACCTTCGAAAAAACTAGTTATACTATATACAGCTCAATTACCACTGACTGACTGACCTATAGAGTTGTTCTCCCAGAAGGAGTTTTAAATTGGAAAAAGTAATGATGCAACTTTACTAAACAAGGGGGGCTGAGTACGAGAAAAATCTGAAATCCCCCCTTTTCGTCCCCCCTCTTTAGGTAATCGCTTGCAACTTTTTAGTGCTTGCTCCGATTGAGCTCATATTAAAACGCATTGCTATTTAGGCTATTCTCTATCCGAATCCGTCGAAAAAATTTTCAAAATCCGACATAAATCTCAAAAGTTATCGGCATCTGAACGAAAATGGTCAAGGGTGTGGACGGTCGACCATCGATTCAAAAGTTTAGAAATAATGGACCGTAATGGGCAAGATTTTTTTTAAATTTCGCGATTTCTTTACTTTTTTAAATGCAATATTGTTGGAAATGATTAATTGTATACGAATTTGCTTTTTAATTTTCAAAAAGTTGACGTTAACTGTCAGTTTTGGTCATTTTTCGTCAACTTTTGAAAAACTTTAAAGTCGATTATCTCGGTGATTATTCAAGTTTTTAGGGTCAAAATCACGTTTGGGATGTTTAGTTTTATCAACTGAATAAGAATATAAAAAAAAAACTCGATGGTCGAATTTAAAATATTTTTCAGTACATTTGTTGATGGGCGGTGATGGTCGGCTGGCGGCCATGTTTGTTACGAACACTGAACGAGTTCGTTTTTTGAATTTTTCTTCAGTGTGCATTTTCTTTGCGGAATTCGAATTAGAACGCGTTTGTCTTTTGTTTTTTATGTAGGTATGCCTTTATGAAGGTTTGTATTGGTTTTCAAACTGAATAAAGGTTTGATATTTATCTTTGAATGTAGGGAAGTTTTGAGTGTTTTAGTGAATATTAATAGTGATAATATTTTTTACTCCATGTAGGGTTGCCATGTTACAGGCTTCTATTTAATGTCAAACTGAATAAAGATTTTGTTCTTATTTTGAAATGTAGGGAAGTTTAAGGTGTTTTAATAAATATTCATAGTGATAATATTTTTTCTCCATGTAGGGTTGCCATTGAAGAGGCTTCTATTTAATGTCAAACTGAATAAAGATTTTGTTCTTATTTTGAAATGTAGGGAAGTTTAAGGTGTTTTAATAAATATTTAAAGTGATAATATTTTTTCTCCATGTAGGGTTGCCATGTATGAGGGTTCTGATTTTAAAAACTAAAGCTGCAACAAGACCACGCGAGCTGCTTGCAGCTCGCGCACCTACATAAACTAGTTATACTATATACAGCTAAACTACCACTCACTGACTGACTGACATAGTTGTTCTCCCAGAAGGAGTTTTAAATTGGAAAATGTAATAATGCAAAAGTACTTAGCAAGGAGGGGTGAGTACGAGAAAAATCCGAAATCCCCCCTTTTTGTCCCCCCTTTTGCTCCCCCCGCCATCAACTTTGGCTGTATGGGTCCGATTGAGCTCATATTAAAACGCATTGCTATTTAGGCTATTCTCTATCCGAATCCGTCGAAAAAATTTTCAAAATCCGACATAAATCTCAAAAGTTATCGGCATCTGAACGAAAATGGTCAAGGGTGTGGACGGTCGACCATCGATTCAAAAGTTTAGAAATAATGGACCGTAATGGGCAAGATTTTTTTTAAATTTCGCGATTTCTTTACTTTTTTAAATGCAATATTGTTGGAAATGATTAATTGTATACGAATTTGCTTTTTTATTTTAAAAAAGTTGACGTAAACTGTCAGTTTTGGTCATATTTCGTCAACTTTTGAAAAACTTTAAAGTCGATTATCTCGGTGAATATTCAACTTTTTAGGGTCAAAATCACGTTTGGGGTGTATAGTTTTATTAACTGAATAAGAATATAAAAAAAAAACTCGATGGTCGAATTTAAAATATTTTTCAGTACATTTGATGATGGGCGGTGATGGTCGGCTGGCGGCCATGTTTGTTAAGAACACTGAACGAGTTCGTATTTTGAATTTTTCTTCAGTGTGCATTTTCTTTGCGGAGATGGAATTAGAACGCGTTTTTCTTTTGTTTTTATGTAGGTATACCTGTATGAAGGTTTGTATTGGTTTTTAAACTGAATAAAGGCTGTTACTTTTTTACGAATGTAGGGAAGTTTTGAGTGTTTTAGTGAATGTTAATAGTGATTATATTTTTTTCTCCGTGTAGGGTTGCCATGTTAGAGGCTTCTATTTAATGTCAAACTGAATAAAGATTTTGTTCTTATTTTGAAATGTAGGGAAGTTTAAGGTGTTTTAATAAATATTCATAGTGATAATATTTTTTCTCCATGTAGGGTTGCCATGTTAGAGGCTTCTATTTAATGTCAAACTGAATAAAGATTTTGTTCTTATTTTGAAATGTAGGGAAGTTTAAGGTGTTTTAATAAATATTCATAGTGATAATATTTTTTCTCCATGTAGGGTTGCCATGTATGAGGGTTCTGATTTTAAAAACTAAAGCTGCAACAAGACCACGCGAGCTGCTTGCAGCTCGCGCACCTACATAAACTAGTCTTTTTATAACCGTGAAACGTTTCAGTTCATAAAAACCTTATTCGAAACCTCGCCAATTTCACAGAGCTCAATGAAGGGACCCTTAAAAACGATGTTGAGAATTTCTATATTTTTAAAGTTTGCTTAAATTCTATAAAAACCATGCCTAGGTATTATAAGCTTTAATGAGAAAAAATTGTTTTGTCTAAGGTAGTTTTGAGCTCATGAATCTAGAAACTTAATCGCGCAACTACACGAATCAGAAGGTAAGGTTACCTAGGTTTGAACGATGAGCTATTTAGCTATAAGCACATGTGAAAGACAAGGGTATATGATGCCATAACACGCTAATCCCTTGAGTGAGGCTAGTGATGGCATGGGAATTAGGTCAGCGGCATGGTATTGCTTACTGTCACCGACACGATTTCGTCAAAGAGCTAATTGTATGGTTTATACTGCATTTTGACCCTGTTAGTTAGGCTTAGGCGCGGTTCCCCTGTTCGCTCCCCTAGGGGAGATTTATGAGGTTTGGTTTCATTATGTAAGGTAGGTAGATATATGAAATATGATGTAAATAAAAAATGTTAAATCTAAATCACACATTTTCCACATCATTTTTGAGTAGATACTGATATTTTTGTTCAGTAGATAGGTAGTTCTAGTTATTCGTTTATTTTGAAAAACATGCAAAATAAACGAATAAATAGAACTATCTACTAAAATGATATGGATGTTAAAGGAGTAAATACTGAAATGACAGATGAAGAGGAGAATAAAAGAAAAGAACTCAGTGGGATAAGTGGCAAGGAGAGGAGAACAATAAGATGAACAAAAATAATATCGATATCGGCCCGTGTGTTGTCCCCCGTCGGTTAATCCAACAAACGCGGCGTTTAGCTGTGTCGTTTGTGTGTGTGTTAAATAGGGCGTACCTACCAATGGTGCGTTCTTTATTAGATTAGATCGAGTTTTGATCGATAAAAAATCCGTTCAGGATCTGGATCCGGAATCAGGAACGGGGACCATGTATACAATACAAGCTGCAAAAGTGCTTATGGTCACGAATTATCTTTTTCTCGAATATAAATGTAGGCCCGCTACACCGTAGGCCGCATCATCACTTAACATCCGGTGTGATTGCGGTCAAACATTTGCCTATAATAAATAAATAAATAAAAAAAAATTACGTAGGTACATTTTACACAAGACATTCTAGTCCCAAACTAAGCAAATGGGCAATCTTATGGCCTAAGTAATCGTTTGAGTATAGAATTTTTTTTTTGGGGAGTCTAGTCGTTCAATTGCTCTGCGGTGATTTCAGTGGCTTAATGCTTAATCATTCTCATTTAGTCTCAGTCAAAGTAGGTGACATAGGTGATTCTAGGTGAATTCTAGGCTTACTGAATTTAGTCTGATATTTGATCCACTATCGAGCGGATCATGGATGGACCAAAAATCAAAAATGAAATTGTAGATAGTGTCATAAACAGATATAAATCAAGCTCATTTTTATATCGTTTTGAGGTTATTAAGGTTATTAAGCCAGCCATTAAAATAGCGCAGTCGGGTGTCAGATGTCGATCCTAATAGGGTTTCCAGCACGATATTTAGAGTTCCTATAGTAATAGATCGAGGTAGCAAACTCGTTAGGCCCAGGAATTAGTTCCCGGCGCCGGGAACAGACATTTGTTCACTGATTTATTATAACACTGATTGTTATTTCGCTTCTGTTTGGTGAACGCAAGTCTATTTTGTGACAAATAGAATGCATATAGTGTTTTGCGCAAGAACAAATTTTGCTTAGATAAAATATTTATAATTTTGCAACCAGTGTTGTATCAGTTTATACATTATGTACAACTTTGTACATTTTGTAAATAGTCGTAAGTTTGTTTGTTAATAAATATAATCAATTTTTAAGTTAAATTAATTTTAAATAATATTATAATACGAAGTCACGGGTCCACGTTTAAACTTCCGAGTCATGTGGACATAATCAAAGTTATAAACTAAATTAACCAAATAAATTCACAGCGAACAAACTTTTGAACGAAATGAATAAAAGGATATTTAATTAATGGATGTAAGTTCAGAGGTCAAATGTTGTGTGATGAGATGATGTTTGTTCAGTGTCTGGGTTACTACGTATTCTGAGTATGATTTTACTTAATTAATTATTGTACATAAGTATTTTATCAACCCTCAAGTTCCCACAGTACAAGCTTTGCTTAGTTTGGGACTAGAGTGTAATATGGGAACTAGACTGCTGATATAGGTAATTATTATATTCCTTTTTTTCTTGTATGTTTATTACACAAACATTTTCTCTGGGTGGGAATCGAACACACGAGCACACGACCCACAGCATAGAAGGCAGATAACTGAGCTGTGTCGCCTAGCAAAGACATGGATATTTTAAATTAATTTTTGTGTTTGTTGAGATTTTGGGAATGCCGGTGTATCCAATAACAACGGCTGAGTTTAGCTATTTAGGTCAATGAGGGGAGCGCAGGTTCGGCAAAGGGTTGATTCAAATTCACAAAATTGCCTCTAAAAGAACTAAAGGGTAACCGCACAGCGGATTTCGATCTTATTCCTAACAAGACAAAACGAATTGTTGTCTGTCGCGATACGGTTGGTGACATCAGCATAATTTTCAAGTACCTACGGAGGTAGGTACGTTGTTCCTTTCGTAGGTCCAATGAAATCAAAATGACATTGTCTCTAATGGATATGAATTTAGGTTAAAGCAGTCCAAAATTACCTCGTTTAGTTTTAAAACAGGTAGCTCCCAAACCTTAATGGAGTTAAAAAGTTAGTTGGCACCATTTACAGGATAATGCACCCTAGCGGACTGTAATTGGTTTTAATTTTGGATTGTTTTGGTCTACCTTATACTCAAGAAAGTACTATAAAAGTGACAACGTCTTATAATTCGATAGAGCCGGCTGCACGCACGAAAAAACATGACTCATGAGGCGTTCTGAGGCGTTCTGAGGCGTTCCATGAAGCGACGTTGTCACGTTCAACTATCGTCAGTAAACCGACTTTACAGACAACCATTTTTTTTCCATCACGCAGATGCCCGCATTGCTGTGGTTTTTGCGGTTTATGACCGCCATAGTGCATGACAAATAAACAATGAAACGTATAACTGGCACATGAAACGTCATTATATAAATATAATTCAGAAATGTTAGCTAAACATATCAGAAGGCATTGCTATCAAAGTCAAAATTAATTTATTTCTTTGCATGTGTACATGATGGCTATAGACAGTTCTCTTACTTTAGCAGAGAGAGGGACAGAGAGATATATAGAATACATCATGTTATAGAATAATAACTACCGCTGTTTTATATTTTTGCTTTTGTAATAGTATGTATAACGTTGTAAGCAATAGCATAAGCATAATTATATTTATATGAATAGATAATAGTTAGTTTACTAAGTGTTGGTCTGTATAAAGTTTTACACACAACATGAACATATGTGGCTCCCACATGTACCTACTACTGCTGCTGGATGTTTCTCGGTATGCTATCTTACAGGCTTTGGCTTAGTTTAGGTACCGAGAGGGCAACTAACACGTAGTAATGGGTCCCTAAATGTGTATGTGTAATTATTTTTAACATTTTCTGATCTACTTCTAAACATGTATACAATATTATACCTAAGTGTATCGATGCCGGAAAGTTGACCTGGTGTCCCATCAAACAGGTTGTATTACACAACCTTTTGGGCACCAGCTCTCTTATCTACCATCCTAATTCTTCATTTAGAATTAAGGTTACCCACTGTATTTGCCTAGTATTAATTACTCACTAAAGCATGACCACCATTTACATAAACTAATTTAATAGCTAACCTTTACCTACTGCTAAGAAACAGCACACAAAGAAGTATCTTAAATCACACAAAAGGCAAGCACAAATGCTATTTCAAACTTCAAACATTTCCCGAAACATAATACTCTGTCCAATGTCCACAATGTACCTACTGAGCCAGTTAGCACCAGTTTAAACCAAAGTCATACATGAAATTACAAGGGGAACGCAAACGGAATAGTTAAATCATAATCAAGAAAACAATAGCTTGAAAACGTTTAATCTTGGGCAGAAATGACTATCTGATTATTGTTTTTTTCACCTTAAAATAAAATAATAAAGTATCATCTGTTTATCAAAAAATATTTTTCAGAAAACGAGTTTACTTCCCATCCCGAGTCATATTCAGGAGATAATAATGCAGATACGTTTGAAGGACAGAAACAAAATAAAGCCTAAAAGTGTTTAAAATAACAACAGTGTAATAATAATGAGTATGCAATAAATCATAGTTAGCTACCAGCAGCTAGTTGCTGGTGTACCCCAAACCCCAAGGGACTACCGTGCTGACAGTCCAGTTTACAACAAAAGTTGAATATGCTTCACAATATGCGATGACTTGAGTTTTAGTTCCCGAGTGGTTACACGTTTGTGCCAACTTGAGCCAAACTAAAGCCATTATAATGGAACGTTATACTGTTGTCTTGTACGAGTACGTACACTAACGAAAGTATAGTATAGAGTTTAAACTTTTAACTTCAAATACTGACTGAGAACTTTGAATAAGAACTTAATAGACTAAAGACTTTCTTATGAGCTCGTCTGATGAAGTATCTTAAACAGTTGTTAGCAATTATTTTAACCCCAAACAGATGTAGCTTTTATTATTATGGCTTGAAGTCTTATAGAGTAGTTTAGTTAAGTCCTAACCCTAAGTTTTAAAGAATAGCAGCAATGACCTTACGATAGGAAGCACATGTTCAGTGTTGGTTTGCATTGATTTGTGTTTCACACTGCTACCGTGAACGATATGTAATTCCAGATGCTCGAGGAATTATACTATTTTAACCACACGTCATACGCTATAAGAATCGTCTTGTGCTAGTGATAGATATTGTGGCCCACGCGTACAAAGGTCGCGAGTTTCAGTTAGTGGAAAACAAAAAACCACCATTACGAAGTATTAGCTAAAAGCCTGAATGTAACCAGAACGGTGTAATTTACAACAACACTGGGATCAGTGCAAATGAAACGGCACTGCGACGTAATGGCTTCTTGGCGAGCCACGGTATAATAGCGGAGCAACCGTCTCCTAATTTCCGACAACCGGAATGTGTTTAAGATTAAAACAACATACACCTCTGTTGTGCTGGTCTTCAAGAAAGAAGAGCGGTACAACATGTTTATTATGTCTTATATTGCACTGCTACAAATGAGCCAGATCCAAAACGGGACTACGGGAGCTAATCGCGTCTTGCTTTAAAGAATCTGCAATACTATCAGTGATGCTAGAACATTGCTGTCACCAACCTAAAGTCCTTCGTTACTCTAAGAAGTAGGGCTGGCAGGGAGATAATAACAATACAACGATATTCAACGCAATATGCTAGCTATTTTATGATTAACCACCATATTCAAAAGATGATTGCTGAAACAACGAGATAATTATTTGGCGTGATCAGATTTTTTGGCTTTTTCTAAAAGATCAAAAGAACTGGGCTTGTAACGTCATATAACGGTAATAATATTTTGAACGATACCTGGCACTGATTCATAGAGTGGTTGCGCCAAATAACGAGCAGCCGGTTGCTGTAACTCACAAATTGTAACTATTATAACTGTAAGTGCTATTAGTGGGATAAGAATAAGAATATATTTATTGTATAACTGTGGTACATAAAGATGTTATAAAATTAGACGCAGAGCCACCATTTTGTCAGTTTTGGACAACCGTTTCGAATACTAGTGGTGATGGGGGAATGCCAATTCGTGGGCTCTTTAATAAAATACTGGACATTGGTTAAATAACTACATGAACTATTCTGATTAATAACAAGCTCGTCGCTTAGCGTGCCGATTTGAAGGAGCATATAAACATTTAACGCGTTGTCGAGCCTAAGCCTTATCAGCAATGCATGGAAAGAGCCTCCTCGTGGCGCACACTGGTAACAGCTAGGCACGGTAAAGCAGTGTCTAGTCTGGCTAATCTTTCCAACACGATGCTACAACAAAATACAGTTGTAGCATCGACACGATAAGAAGAAGAAGAAGCCTTATCAGCACTTACTTAGTAAAGTAGTGTACCGAATTCTCGAAGATACGATCACAATACAGCGCAATCCATTAGTTGCGGTAGTTGTCCTATTATCTATTCACATAACTTATCTATTCGATTCAAACTATGGTTGAATGTTGGATTACAAAACGGAAATTGAATACTTGGAGATTATGGATGTACTTAAGTTGGTTGTTGTGCTGTAGTAACAATATACAGAGTAATTACAGTGCGAAGTAAGTACCTGCGACATCAGAGATAGTGGCGTTGGGAGAGCACTTCACGAAGTCCGGGAAGAAATTCACCATTATGATGCCACCGTTTTTTTTCTACAAACAAATAAATATGAGTTTTATTGCTAGCATATAGAAAGATAGAAAACTCTTTAATGAACACCACAAAGATATTTCAATTGGACAAAGTTAACAAAAATTTTAAGTGACAATGGAACGATCTCTTTTTGGCAAATTTAGACCATGTAACCAGTCACTACAGAATTATAGAAAATTAAAGGTCTAGAAAACCACAGTAGAATACATTATACATAGATAGATATTTTATTATTATACATAAAATACCCAGAACACCCGGAATAAATATTTGCAGATAGTACAAACATTTATCCCAAGGCGGGAATCGAACCCGTAACCTCCGCGTCGCAGGCTGATCTTCGCCCGCCGCGCCACATCAGCCGTCATAACTTAATGTAGAATGACTTACCAGAGACTGAATGATGTCATCAGGCACGTTTCGCTTGTGGTTGCAAAGGCTATAGACCGAAGAGTGGCTGAAGACTACAGGAGCGCGTGACACGCGAATGGCAGCCCTCGTAGTGTTCTCTCCTACGTGGGACAGGTCCACCACCATACCCAGCCGGTTCATCTCCTTCACCACTTTCTGTTGACAATAGAAACGTTTCGAACGCACTGCAGTAACTGAGATAGTTACTGGTGTAATTTAAAAAAAACATTTGATAGGCATTATTACAACAACCATTACATAGTGTTGCAATATAGTGGTGATAACACAAACCCTTGGCGGACGCCTGAATGTAACGATGTCGCTGGATCAATTTAAAGCAGTTCCGTTCCGTCTTCTTAAAAACGGCTAAACACGTCTATAAATTAAGCTTGTGCATGACACCCACACAGGTAATTGAAATTAAGATCCACTTTTCAGAACACGACAGAGTCGAACGTCTTTGAAAAATCAACATAACATAAGTTGGCAGGTATATATCGGTGTTGCTCTCCATTTGAATCTCAACGAACATTACTTTCCAAAAAAATAAACAAATACGCGCTCGGTGCGAAGATATTGACGAGATTAGAACGAAGATTTGTAACTCAACGCACGCTTCAGTAATCACTCAGTCGACACTCAATCACTGCCATTCAGCTTTCAGGAGTTTCAGTTGAGTTCACAACGCACTCGTCTTTCAATGTCATGACTAATAAAAAGCATCGGAAGTGTTTCAGTCGTAACTTTGCCTGAGTCAGACCGTGCATTGGTGCACTAATGGATTTTTCTACACTTTCTTTCTACGACAGATATATGTTTCTACATTATGAAGAAAAAACATGATGAAAACTCGCGGCTTAGTCATCTCTGCACATTATTGATCTTATCTTTCACGTGAATAAAGCCGACTAGGCTGAAAGGGTAAGGTGATGGCTGCGTAAGCCTTCGCGATCTAAAAATGATGTCTCAGACGCCGTAGAAAGATAGAAAACGAGGTAAACGAAAAGATTTTGTTGACACAGATGTCAAGTAGCTACTTGGAAGATCTAACCGAATCATAAGTTACGACTAGAATTTACCAGAGTAAGATAACCTAATATCCTGGGGGGTGAGCACGAAATATATGTGACAATCGTAAACGTACCTTAATACTGACGTATTTAAGATACACTGCGCGTCACCATCATCTTTACTGTCGAACGTTGCAGCGTTAGCGCGCAGTGTATCTTAAATACGTTACGCTTACGATTATAACATTTATTCGTGCTCAGCCTTACGGTAGCGGTGTTGTCGCGTATATCCTCAAGAGTCACATAACACCGGGAGATTTGAAAGCTTATAACTTTACGGCGATCCGCCTCAAGCCGGAGATTAAGAATGGTTTAGCCACGAGGTAATATTACCACAATATCTATGGTTATAGCGATTAAAACAAAGGTTATACACGCCCTAGAAGGCTTTGATTTGTTAAAAACAAATACAAATAAATGAAATGAAAGTAATTTGTAATTGTATTCGTAAACGTTGAATGATACTTTGAGATCTAAAACAGACAGCAAAAGCTCATTCCAGAAATGGTCTCCGAATTCTGTAATTATAATCAGTCAGTTTGGCTATCAAGCTTGTTACACGTTATGTATGTTAACTTAGCAGATTACACAGCAGTCTATAGAACATAGGTCTGCGCATAAATTTGACAATAGCTAACGTATTGAAACGGGTGGCGTTTCGAGTGACACTACGCGTTGTCGCCAGCCCGATTGCCGTACTTCGTAGTGTCACCACGCAGTGTATCTTGAATGTGCTAATGTGACGTATACGATTGTTACATTTATTTGTGCTAACCCAGACAGTTGCACAGTTAATAATGGTGTCATGTTTATTATTTTGGTCATTATTGATTCGTCTTCTTTTGTTTACGGGACAATTAGAAACTACTCTTCGGTTTACTTTAACACCTCACATTTTGTCAAGCTTTTCAACTTAGTAGGAACAATTTTGCTAAGTAGTCTTCGGAGCTTTTCATACTTTTATTTGTTTATTTATTTATAGGCAAATCAACAGCACAAACAATATAGAATGAGACAGAATATAATATAATAATATAATTAGCTGAATAGATTAAGAGATCATTTTGAATTAGAAGAGTTTTTTATTATACAGCTGCTATTAAATGATCTCTTTTATATAAACCTTTATATATAAATTATAATAAAATCATCCAGGTTCAAAACTCGCACAATGTACATTTCGATAAAAACAAACGCGTGAGGGATGTTTTTTTTTATGTAACATACATAGGCCGTCGTTCTGATGCTATACTCGTATATAATAAGATTAGACTGTACGCGGTATCGTGTGCTCTAAGCCTTATTATAGTGGGCTGGGTAATGTTTCGTGTTTATACAGAATAGGAAAGCAAGGTTTTACCTAAATTCCGTGTAACACTTTTCCGCAATTTCATTTCCTTTACAAACAAATTCTGAATATACATTTTGAAGCTCAAGGTGCGCGGTTAGAGTCCCCGCAGACTGCAGACTTTTTATCGGCCGATAGTTTGGTCGGCTTCTTAATCAGTATGAAGACTGAATCACTGTAATGTGCGCATCTACATCTTCATACTGATTAAGAAGCCGACCAAACTATCGGCCGATAAAAAGTCTCCAGTTTGCGGGGGCCTTTAGGAAACGTTTTAAATAAAATCTCACAAAATTTCAATTTCGGGGACAACATTTGAATAAATGAGTTATTGCCGAGAAATCTTCAATTCATAAGAGTTTGCGAGGTTTTATAAGAACCTTAATATTAAACTGTTTTCGGAATCAGTTCCACCTCACTTTTATTAGTGTTTGCTATATTACTTCGCCTTTGTTTTCACATTCCGCTCGGAGCTATAATTAATTATAAATTGCTTTTCATCTTAATTATATTGTATTAGTTAATTATTTTGTGAGCTTTGGTATGCACACGAACTTATACAAAACCTTTTGTTTGTAATTCTTACAATTATCTTTTAATTACAAGACTTTACAAGAGTCAAAATTAAATTGAATGATATGAAATGAGCAAATTTAAATAAAACAAACAATTTAGAAGCCTGTTTTCTGAATCACACACCATAGCATAGGCAAGGTTGTATAACAATAATGGACTTGAGATCCTAGGTCAGCTTGAAAGCAGGGACAAAGATCATCGCAAGGTGGAGATAATTATTATGGGCTGTATAACCACTGTGCCGGTCGGAGTGTTAGGTTATTTTCGTTAGGTTATTTCGTTACGGAATTTCTGGATTCGGTCTCCACGCTCAAGGCCAGCGATAGGAGCTATGCAATAGCTAAAAAAAATTGTAGTATACTACTTGTACGATAAAATTATTTCACGAGCTTTTCAAGACGCTACCCACTATCTCCCAATCCCCCAGTGGCCTGTATGTGTGATGTACCACCAACATTAAAATCTGAATGCAAAATATAAATACTAAATAGTAAATAAATAAAGCCACAAAGGAAGTTTCCTGTCGATAAAATTAGCTATCGGTAAGGTAGACGAAACATTGTGCTATTATTATTAGCACAATATTCAATAAGCACCAGCATTTTAATTAAAAGCGCTGCTGGCGTTTTTATTTAAAATAAATATCTTTAAATTTAATATCTAAAATTATAATCACAATTATCATAGGCATGGCTAAGATTTTTTAATGTGTAAGTTAAAAGTTGGTAAGGTTAACCTTTTTCTTTAATCAGTATCAATCCGCTTTTTAATAGGAACATTACATAACACGAAACGTATTGACAGCAACTAACAAATTAAAAACTTGCCAGTCATATTTAAATTCAAGGATTAATTATTACCTATACGATTCAAAATAATCCTTGTGATTTACAAGGATTATTATATTTGAGGCTATTTGAGGCTAGATGATCCTAGTTCCTCGCAAACAGAGCCTAGAAGAACGGGCAAGAAACAACGGCCTATCATCTGGTCACACCTGTGAACTTCTATGAACTTGAACCATAATTTGAAACTTGGTAAATAAATAAATAATGGACAATCCATGCAACATCATCTAGCCCCAAGCTAAGCAGAGCTTGTGTTATGGGTACTAGAAGACTGACATACTTAATACAATACATTACATAGATATATATTTTTCTATTATACATATGAAATACCCAGAACACCCGAAATAAATATTTGCAGATCGTGCAAACATTTATCTAAAGGCGGGAATCGAACCCGCAACCTTACCTACGTGTCGCAGGCGGACCTTCGCCCGCCGAGCCACTTCGGTAGTCAAACAGGTATTTGACGGTAGTTGTAACTTGTTTACAAAAAAAATACACTCACTAATTGTCGTCAAGTTCTTTTTTTATTAAAATCTAAACGAGCTGCAAGATACCAAGAGCCATTAATTTGAGCGAGCCAGCTTTAATATCTAGGTAACGAGATGCAGGAGACTATTGACTTCAATGCCGTCGGTCCTCATAAATGCCTCGCTTTTGTGCCGTGAATATTCTCATACATTCTCTTTTCTAGCCGCCATTTTTAGAAAAACCTTTTTAGTGAGGACTATTTCACCTAGAAATGTTTATTTAACTAACTGCCCCGGCGAACTTCGTACCGCCTTAGAGATTTTCTGAGAGATTTTCTTAATTTTTTGTCCTTAGGTACAGAGTATTAGAAAACTACAAAAAAAAATCAGCCAAATCGGTCAAGCCGTTTTCATGCTATGTTTTGACAACGGAAAACGTATTATACCTACTAAATGAAATTAATTTGAAAAAATTACGCCCGATTAGTTCGTAAATTAGGATGTCCTTGTGAAAACTTGTGATAATTAATAATAATGGGAATAGTATGGATTTCAATATGATATCTCATCATCATCATTATTTTCCTTACATTATCAGGTTGTCGTCAGTACAACACGTCTTTATCAGCCGTTGTCTCGAATCCAAATTAAATTAAATGATAGAAAATAAAATAAAATAAGTTCTGAGATTTCAATCGCGCTATTAAAGATAAGTTGAAAAAAAATCACGTTCAATTAAATAAAACTATAATATTAAAACGAGAATAGGAATAAGTAGAAAGGTTAAGTTAGAATAAGTAAAAAGGAGAAGACCGAGTTTTTTTTTCTCAAACCTGAAGAAGTGATTGATAGAAACTAAGTTTAGCCTCAATTATGTTTTGTGATTTGCATTTGATTTTCTATGTTTGGATAACATGGTTCATAATGATATAACGGTAAAACAAAAATATGTAGATATCTATATCAATCCTGATTGGAAAAATTGCATCGACACGATTAAAAGAATTATCGCACATCTCAGTTTGCCTGTAGGTTGCCAGTAGGTAGTATATATATTTAACGCGTTACACCGTAGGCCGATTCATCATTTAACATCAGATGTGATTGCGGCCAAGCGTTTGCCTATAATGCATAAAAAAAAAAGGTTTTTATTAAATTGATATTCGTATGAGAGTACATTTTGATTTGTATGGCAGAACTCTGCCGGATCTGTCTGTCTCATTTATATTTCATGAGCTGTTGATTGTGTAGGTTCGTTAGAGGTTCATTCGAGAACGGTATTCGTAGCAATCTGATTAATTATATCGACAGTATCTACACATTTGCTCCTCTCACTCTGTACCGAGGGTATTAAACATTATTTAAATATGCATTCTGTTGATTTCTGCGGAATCTTGAGTATTTTATGTGCAGTTTGACAGTAGGATTACCGCATATCCATAGGATTTCAGTGATCACCGCGTAGATGTGAACAAGCCTTAATAATCCCGAAGACAGTTACACCTTAGGGCTACCTGTTATCGATCTGACCCGACTCACCATTAGGCGTTAGATTTATTACGGTCAATGCTACCTTAACCAGCACATTTCGAGCAAAACATCCTGTAGGTGGTCGCAAATCACCGGGCACATCGCAAATCACTTAAAGCCCTGCGAACTGCGCTCGAATATTCTGGATGTTTTAGTTACACGTGTGCGGCAACACTCCAAGTCGCGCACAAATGCAACGCAATCGCGCAATGTAACTCTGTACAAAAATCTTATTCGTGTTGCTGGGTAGACACAATGGATCTAACAAATGCTGGACCTAACAAATTATGAGAATTAATGATTCTTACGATCTGTGAGTAAGAATTAATGAAGACATCGCTATCACTTTTTATGAATACTTGAATGGATGAAAGCAGCAATAGCCGCTGTTTATCACTGAAGCCAGAGCTGATATGACCCGTAAGGTAAAATCTCCGGGACAAACCTACCAAACTCAAATTAAAATTGGATCTTAGTTAATCAGTTGCTTAGTTGGAATTTTGACTCACGTGGTATAATAATATCAGCACAAATCTCCATTATAATCGACCTCGTTCAATGCCGATTAGGAATAGAGAAAGAAAAGAGATTACACCTGAAAAACTTCGCATATAGCCATACAAAATTGAACCTTCAATTAACTAACACAGGGTATGCATTCGCTTATTTAGAAACTAGTAATAAAAGACAGCGCCACGGCTCTTAATTTAACGAACCTAAAGTGTAATATTGAAAAATCGCCATTGTGTTAGTTCTTATTCTAATAGACATAGGGTATATTTTGGCCTTACCTCTCCGAAATCTGTGAGACCATTTGCAACGGCTGGTTCGTTGGACGAGTCGGCCCTGTAAACAAATAACACAAATAAATAGTGCAACAGAGCTACAGCGTAGTCTGGATTTTAAATTGTTGATTCGCAAAAACACTAGTTTTTAGAGGAATAGTTTCAGCCACTGATCTGCAGCAAATAGTAGGCCAGTAGGCTCACACAAAAAACACGACAATATAAGTAAGTAGTAGAAGTCTTCTTGCTTATCAATTGAACGCAAAAATAATTTCCATATAGCATTGATGAGATTATACTTTGAGTAGAAGTCTATTGGGCATGAAGCCTATATTATATTTCTAGATATTATGATGACATATCTGGAATTATAACACACGTATGGCACCGCCACCGATCTCACTTGAAATGTGTATTTCATCTTATACCAAAAAGTACATTGTACCAAAAAGCAACTGTATATTGTTGAAAATGTATCTTTATCTATACTCTTACAGGAATATAACCGTTGATTGCGTCCTGATCGGCTTATAATATTAGCTCAAAGCATTATTAATTAATGTTAGTAACTTCCCTTTATTGATTTAACTCCGACATATTGCATTTGTGAGCTAATAGGTTAGCTATCATGTAGGCACTCTGCCAGCAACTAAATTGTTAGTAATACACACGGTTCGATACCGATACCTACACGATACTGATAGTTAAGTAAAACACTTTTATCAAGCAAAAATTCATCAAACGTTGTAGGGTTTTGACTTAACTTTTAATTAGCGAGATATTATCAAAAAACTGCAATGATGTGAAGCCCCACAGCGAAGCGTACGCCGTTTTGAGCTTTAAATCAACGATATTTTGAGTCAATTTAAAAACTACGGGTAAGGTGTATCAATCAATTTAGCATTTCCATTTTCACGCTTTAAGTCGAAAGCACTAATAAAGCGATTGTTTTTATTTTACAAAAGAACAAAGGTAGGTGCTGCATAAATTAATAATAAAATAACCATTAAAGCGAGCTGCAATTCTCTCCACTCTAATCATAAAATAAGAAGCTCTTTCACATTAAAAGTGTATCTTAAGCTTTTAATGTGTTGACATAAGCTACTTATCACTGAGAGGACTAGAGTTAATACATTTTCTGCTTCAAAAAGGCTGTTATGGTTGGAATTGTGACTGTTACGGCCGGTTTCTCGAACGATGATCAACGAAAAAATCAAATAATTACTATGTGTCAAACTCGGATCAATCGTGATTTGGGTTTCCAGAAACCGGCCGTTAGACTGCTATAATAAAAACTGCGAACTAAATTAAATTGACACCGCACTGGAACTTCAGTACGTAATTTAGTTTAATAGTAATTCTTTGTAAGAAGGATCATATAAAAAAATGGTAGGAACCAGGCCGTAAGTTTCTTGCCCGTTCTTCTAGGCTCTGGTCGCGTGGAACTGGCACCTAGAATCACCTAGTAGATAAGACGATTCTAAATGATCCTTGTGATTTTACTGAATAAAGCAGTTTTGACTTTGACTTTGAATTATAATTACGGGGAAATAAGAACAAGAAGTCATAAGCGGGCTCTAACCTAGGCTGTAAGCGCATTAGCGGTCATGATTGCGGGATTGCGGTGTAAATCAAAGTCGGAATTAACTGGAATTTAACCCACAAGCACAAAGCATGAGCTATATTTGATTATACAGACTGAGTATAAATATCAAAGTTCAGATGTTCAGATATCCTTTCTTTTTGACGACCGATGTGGCGCGGCGGGCGAAGGTCCGCCTGCGACGCGGGGGTTGCGGGTTCGATTCCCGCCTTGGGATATATATGTTCTGGGTATTTTATATGTACAAGCTCTGGTTAGCTTGGGGCTAGATGATGTTGGTGTCCAGCATTATTTATTTATTTTCATGTTTACTTACTGCCTGTTAAAGCAGTAGGTTATGTCAGACTTCAACTGACTTAAACCTCACGGTCTATCGGTTACTTCTGCCAGGGGACACGAGTGCGCGATTCTTCCGCTATAAGTTCAGTAGGGCTATCCAGCAAGGGGAAACTTGCGTGACCGAATATCCTTTCAGTTTTAGTTCAGTTTTCGATGATTTTACTATAGTAACTCATCAGTATTTCGTGGCATTTTTGTGGATTGACGTGGCTAAGCTGTTAAAAATGACAATGCCAAAACTGAACATGATTAACAGGGTGCCGTGATTACACAACCAAGAAATACACAACCACGGAAAACACAGCCCGGAATTGGTGACCATTTAGTCATACAATTCCATGGTTGACAAAATGGTCACCAATTCCTGGCTGCGTATTCCTGGCTGCGCTTTTCGTGGTCGTGTTTTACCGGGTTGTGTTTTCCATAGTTGTACATTAACCGGACCCTCGTCAAGTAACAGTTCAAATACATTTCAGTTGTCAGGATACGCCCGCAGATATTTTCCTGTCTTTATATAAATATTTTTAGCTTTATGGTTGATACTCCATAACAAAAAAAAAAGGTAGCACTCCGGGAGTGCCGGCAGAAGTGAAAACTTCAATATTAACGTTGTGTTTAATTATAAGTATAAAAGTACTATCATTTATGAGGTAGAATACAATGTTTATATTTTTATTATTTATTATTTTTCGCCCTGTGCCGCCTAAACAGAGCAGCACACTCAGGCACGGTAGAAAGAGTGGGAGATACTAGTTCCTCTCCCTTCCCCTCGATCTTACGCTTTTTCGATCAGCATCACGTGACCCTGACGCGAGTTTGAAAGTTTTTTACCCACCCAGCGCCGCTAAAGAAGTTTTCACTTCAATAAACGACTAAGCCGAGTCGGAGTTTTCTCAGAAAAACAAAGAATAACTGTGGTATCTTTGTCATCACGATCTGAGCTATTATTAATACTAATATTATTATAATATCAACAGTAATGTCAATGTATAGTGCTGGACACATAGACATAGGAATAAGCGATCCATATGAATGAAAATTATGTAATGATTATACATGTATTATAGTAATTTAGTATTCTAATAAGTATTATCTAATTTCTATGTTATTTTTATGTAAGTTTTAAGTATGTCTATATGACAGTTTTAAGTATGATTTCTATTACTTAGGCCTTATTACCCGCAGGCACCTTACATGACATATTACAGACCTATATAAAAAAGACAGGTGCGGTCAGTACCACATTATCACAGTCGTCTCTTTGTATTAATCTCTTTTGTGTGTATCGATCAGTTCATTATCTATGTCTATGGCTGTATATAACTGTTGTGACATTCCAACGAAATTCGTTCTATTTTATTTTAACTACTTTTACCTAGCCCCTAACCTTTAACTATTTTATTTTAACTTTTTATTTTAAAATTCTATTTTAACAAGATTTTTTAAGTAAACATTGATAAGACTCCGCGGTTACTTTTGGCCCATTGAGTTGCCCAAAACTAACCTATTTTGATTATTCAAAATAGTATAATTAGTATATAGTATAGTGTATAGTATATAGTATTAGTAAATTAGTAATTAGTATACATATAGTACATATGCACTTATGTGCATATGTACAAATGTGCTATATTCATATACATATATTTAATAATAGATAGTTAAACTAATTAAAAAGCTAGTCTGTTACAATGAAGGAGTTTCCGAAGTCACATTTAGTTATCGTATTTAGTTAGCGGTTCGCTGTAATTAATCGTATTAGAAACTTCAACATTGTTCCTGTGATCATTAATACTAAAATGACCTAAATATAGGTCATTTTAGTATAAATCTTTAGAACATAATTATGTTGCCATCTTTGATTTAAAATAAAAAACATTATTACATCAAACGACTTTGCATAGTAACCATAAGGGCCCCCGCAGACTACAGAATTTTTATCGGCCGATAGTTTGGTCGGCTTCTTAATCAGTATGAAGACTGAATCACTGTAATGTCATACATCTGCATACATCTTCATACTGATTAAGAAGCCGACCAAACTATCGGTCGATAAAAAGTCTGCGGTCTGCGGGGTGTATTCATAATAAAAAAAGTTGAGTTCGGGTAAAATATACAAATATATTTACAAGCTTACTTTTTGACAGGCGTCTCAGATCACTCCCTGTCGTGATTGGGTCGTGGGTTTGACTCTCACTTAGAACAATCATTTGTGTTGGCAATGATGTTTGTTATCAAACTGGATGTTCTTTTCTATCAGCAATCTAGTTTTCACAGAACAGCTTTTCTTAGTTCGATTCGCGATGTGTGAAATGTCCAAGAATATTTATGTTATTTATAGTTACTAGGTACATTGCGCGGTGACAATGCAATGATTAGCAGGCGAGCTGGCGTGACGCAGCAATGTGAATCGAATGCGGACTAAAATAGGCCATAAAAACATTTGCTGCAGACCCCATTGTTTCTAATAAAAATTAGGTCATATTTTATGGCAATACAGCCATTATCAAAAGGAAGGGTACATCGCAGCCCGCGTCCGTTACCCGCGGAGGTTTTGTTTAATAACTCGTAGGAAATTCAATTTCCCGGTTAAGCTGGTTCCTTAAAAGCCTTTCGACCCTTTTCGCAGGAAGTCGATTTTAGACGGGGAGGTGTGAACAAGCCCGGGAATATAACTTTGGAATATATTTAAAAGATCAACTTTTTGATTTATTGTTTATAATACAAACAATAATTTATGTTTGTGGTGTTAGAAATAAGCAGAATATACTGGTAACACAATACTGAGGTCTTTAATAATAGAATGATATTGTGATAGAAACACTTACATATAAAAAAGTGGTGATTTTTGCACATACATAATAAAACAACTACATTTTTTAAAGTAATAGTCCTATCGCTCTTTTTTTAGTAAAAAGTTTAAAAAATCTATAAAAAAAATAGGTTGAATACTATTTCAACTACACCCCTCTCACCCCTCTCACCCCTACATCCCCTGCATTAAATCCAAACAAAATAGCTGAATACATCTCGATTCTTAATACTCGAACGCGAACAAATCCATAAAATAAATCATTTGAATGGGTATACCATAAATTATGCAAGGTTCATTGACCTTGGTACTGGTCCCGTTGCTCCAGACAGAATAATGTTTCACGCTCCGTGTCTCCCAAAGATACTATGTTGAATGAACTAATGGACTTGTAAATAAGTTATTATAAACAAAGTTACAGTACAGTAATTAGAAAATGTACTTACACAAAATGTACAAATGAGCTATCTGTAGACCGTTGCAATTTATAGATAGCTAGTAATAGAATATCTTTTCAGTTGCAGTTCAGTTTTCGATGATTTTACTATAATAACTCATCTCTATTCCGTGGCATTTTTGTGGACTGACGTGACTGAGCTTTATAAAATTATGACTGAGCTGTTATAAATGACGTCAATGCAGCGGTTTCGGGCGTGGCCTAACTGATTTGAGCATGGCCTACCTGATTTTACGTGAATTCTATCAAACGGTGAATGAAAATCGATCATTCAAAATATCAATAAAAGACGAAGAAGAAAACTGAACTGCAATTTGATCAAATAACAGTTCAAAAACATTTCAGTTGTCAGGAAACCCCCCAGGTTACCAGGTAAACAGGTTAGTGCATACAATACTACTAGGCATATAATAATGCATATAATAATACTAGGGTGCATTGAAATGAAATTGGAGAACCATTATTTGCGCAACGTAAGGGAAAACCAACTTTGTCCGTATACACAGTACAAGTAAACATTTCTCATTTATGAGAGGAAGTGTATCATAGCTAATTGCTTCGTGCAGAATGCTACTCCAAGTCAGTTAAATATATAAATTATATATTCATGGACATTGCACACCTCGTATTCAAGGCCCAAACTAAGAGCCGTGACGCACTGTCGACTGTGTGTGACTTACTAGGTTTTTACACTTGGTCGTCGGTCGCCCTATTGTTTTTGGCTGAGTGCTGACTAGATCTCAAAATTTCTCAAACAAAAAAAAATAAGATGAAAATAAAAATTGTTTTTATAGATTGCCAGGTTGATGCTAGGTTCTTAGCCCTAGCGCCGCCTAGTAGGAACCCGCAAACATAACTGGAAAGCCCTTATTATTAATTAATTCCTGAAAATACCAACTAAGGTCTCTGAGTAATCATTTGCGAGGTTAATTAAAATGGTTTGCGTAAGTATACAATAACTCGACCGCCCTTTGACTTAAATTCAAAGGATGGTCTATTAATTGTATAAAGTACACAGGCGCGTGTTTCTCAGCGAGTTTTTCCTGGACCATAAGCCCAGAAATAACGGCTGTAGCACGGAACACCAAGATCTTTGCGCTAAAAATTGTGATAGATCCCTACCTATTTGCATAAGTATGTTTAACTGTCTACTGAACAGAAGCTTACGAAAAAGTGTCTGTGGCTCAATAATTTTGATATTAAGTACTTGACACAAGACGTGATGTATTTATGATATTGAACTTTTTTATTTATGATATTGATTAGATTGCAAAATTCTCCGTGATCTGTTTCTACATCAAATTGATTGAAATATCTATATCTATGCTTGAAAATATATTAAGTACATATACTAAAGAATTTCATGATACCTACAGTGTTGCTACGGTGTCGGTAGTAATGGGTAGCTATTATAATCATCATTATCATCAGCAACATCAACCTATATTTCGTCTAAGCGCCACCGAGCCTGGTATTCTGCTCTTCTCATCCAGTGTTTGCCAGCTACATTCCGCAGATCGTCGCTCAATCTTGCCAGAGGGCTTTCACGTAGACTTACGGCCGGTTTCTAGAAAACCAAATCACGATTGATCCGAGTTTGACCATAGTGATTATTAGATTTTTTTCGTTGATCATCGTTCGAGAAACCGGTCGTTAACGTTAAAGAGCGCTACTAGCTAATTCTATAAAAATATGAAGTACATTAGAGTTGAGTACTTACCAGGGTGTGTTGCAGGTGTGCGTGAGGGTCATGTACCGCACTCCGAGGAGGTAGTAGGTCCTGAGGATCCCGAGAGAGTTCCCGATGGAGTGACCTCCCTCGATGCCGATAAGAGAGGCTATCTTCCGGGGACGTGCGCTGTGGGCTTCCAGAATATCTGTTGAAGTTTAAGCTTGTAAGCGAGGTTTATCAAGTTTATTCTCTTGAGACAGAGTGCTGGCTAGATGATCTCAAAACTTGTCAAACAAATTAGTAATTTAATTAAGAAAAACGACTTCAACAAATAGGTAGTATTTTATTTGCACCTTTATTGCAGTTTATCTTCTTATTCCGAGCCGCTGTATAATATTAGCCAAATTCGAGATGCACTTCGCTGCGACCGAAGCCGTGTAATGCCACCACTACCTAACCACTCACACAAACAAGTATAAATCATCCGATGTTACACAAATAAGGGTAAACTTTCGTTTTGATAAACCACTCAGAGTTCAGGTAGGTACCGGATCGTAACCTGAACGACAGTTCTCGAAGTTAGCTCGTTAGCAAACGTTCGACTGAACTCCGCTAAATGGTCCTTAGTCGCCAAAGTTTTGATAAACTTTTATAATAACAGTAGTCTTCGCACGAGTTATGTTTATATACCACGAGTGCTCACTAAACCTACCAACTCCCAATTAGCTAAGTACTTCTTTTGAAAAAAATATTGCAAGGAAACAAAAATTGTTTTAGAATGACTAACTTTTATATCGGTTCACGGTTGTAAGTTTTTGTGATCAAGCGCACAATATTTGTTATAAAAATTAAAAAATGTAACTAGCGTCAAATTGTTTCCTGTTACTTTTTAATAATGATATTTTTTTTTTGACGACCGATGTGGCGCAGTGGGCGATGTTCCGCCCGCGACGCGGAAGATTGCGGGTTCGATTCCCGTCTTGGGATAAATGTTTGTACGATCTGCAAATATTTATTCCGGGTGTTCTGGGTATTTTATATGTATAATAAAAAATACTATCTATGTAATGTATTGTATTAAGTATGTCAGTCTTCTAGTACCCATAACACAAGCTCTGCTTAGCTTGGGGCTAGATGATGTTGTGTGGATTGTCCAGCATTATTTATTTATTTATTTTGTCAAGAAAAAATTGTTTAGTTTAGCTTACAGTCTACACCATTATATAGAGGGTTAAATAAACATAGGTAGAAAATTTCTTCAAATGTTATTGTAAAATAACTAGATAAATATGACAAAACAGAGATTAAGGTCAATCGAGGCCTCCCCGTAGGTGCAAGGCAGACAAGCTGCATTAATATGCGAATACAAATTCCGGCCTCCACAAGTGAAGACAACAACAAATACCAAATTTTACTCACCCGGGTCCTCAGTCTAACTGGACTAAGACAGTCTAACTGGACTAAGACAGTCTTATCTGGACTAAGACAGTCTTACCTGGACTAAGACAGTCTTATCTGGACTAAGACAGTCTTATCTGGACTAAGACGTCCAAGAGTGATGTTAGAGTAGACCACGGAGCGTAAGACTGGTTCACCTCGGGGCGGCAACCTTAATCCCCGACGCACGGTTCTACGAGGTTGTATTTCACTCGTTTGTCGAAAAAACTTCGCTTGCGCGATTCAGAACGCTTGCGACAAGTTGGCAAAAACTCGATAAAAAAGAATAAATTTACCTTATTTTATTTGTTTTCGAGTCACGATAAGCTACAGTGATATTGGTTAAGATATCAAAATATATTCGTAGTGATTTTTTTGTGAGTTTTTACAATTACACGTAATCTATTTGCTGGCTAAAATTAGTAAGGATCATGTTTTAAAACTTTAGTTTGCGCTTGCATGGTAAGTAGTAGTGAAGTACCCACCTACTTAATGTTATTTTGCTGGATTTATGCAGGGTAGTAAAAAATAACCAATAAGACTTCAAAAAATGCAGGGCTTCGTAACAGTCTTATTCAGTGCAGCGCCGCTGTAATGATGGTATGCCGTGAGTTCAAATACGAGCGGACACAAAAATTTTTGCATTTTTTGTGTGAAAGTATTTTTTGTAATGAATGTTTATATTTTAAAATAAAAGAATTATAGCAATTGCATCATAATAATATTTTTCCCCATTTTTTTACAAAATATAATTTAAATATGCATGACAGTGCTTAATAGTTAATTTTCAGACTAAGTATCTATTTACAAAGTAAAAACATGCCTCAACTTTCACGGTAAGTAACTGAATTATTATTAAAGTTTGCTAACTGAATTAATTCAAAAAGCTAAAGTATTCAAATGAATATTGTATGAGTTACAATCAAAATGATTAGAGTAATGACCTCGCTGGGTTTATTTAAATACTTTATGATTTATGGGTAAGTACCTACTCACGTTATACTCGTACTAAGAAGTTTTGCGGGTAGCTCAACGTACCAGTAAATAATAAAATAAAATTGTTTTAATTCAGGTAAATACGATCTACACATACACTAATATCTCTAACATCACATATCACACAAAATAGATATAAAATAAAACAAAAGTCAGAACAATAATAAAAAACAATAAAATCAAATTAAATTCAATTCCGATCTACGTGAATTTGGGTAGCACTACCTACTACTTATATCAATATTACTTCAATGAAACTTAGTAGCCAGATTGAAAGTCTAATAGACTAGTAAGATTGTTTAAGCCGGCAAATAATAGGATATTTTTTCTTAAATGCTTAGGTACTATTACTTAATATAAGTATAACTAACATAATATTGTTTAAGCCAGCAAATAATAGGATATTTCCGGTTGGAAATATACCGGTCTATCTTATAAAAAGTTAGCGCAGACTTGATGTGTTGATTACCATACGTAATGGTGACATCAACGCTAACTTTTTATAAGATAGGGGGTACGTCTCTTACAATCTAACTTACAATCTCTTACAATTAAAGTATAATCAAGAGGCTTACTAAGTGGTAGCTTCTAACTAAATTAAACTTGATCCCGTTACAAATTATTTAATCAGCGCAAATCCTTTACGTCAACAGTCTGTAGATTACGTCACACAATCTCATCTCATGAGTACACCCTGTAGATATTATGTTGGGTAATTCAATTTAGTGTCTGCGTCATTGTTACTTAAGAGGGCTGCGAACGAAGAATGGTCCATTTAGACGTAATAACTAAATCACTTTCGTATTGATTTTATTTCTACAATATTAGCGCCGTTGTATGTGGCAAGGCTTTGGCTGCAGTTCGACTAGCCGTAAGTTCATTAGATAAGTTGCAATAAAAGTTGTCTGGAAGAAATCGATTCGTGCGATAAGACCGCCTATTTTAGGGCTATATATTGTGTACCTACCAACTGCTAGTAGTAAAAATGACACAGAAGTGTAATTTTACAACCAGTTGTATTATTTAATAGAAATAGTACTATGTAGGCTAGTGTTACAGAGCTGATTAGTTTTGTAATAGTTTTATGTTCTGGGCATATTGATCATAAAATACTGCCAAAATATAAGAGATCTATTTAAAAAAGGATCGAGTCTCAACGGAATTCTGCTATTAAAAATAGTAAAGTAAATGAAAAGTCGTTTAATAAGTCCAGTTGAACGAGAAAGAAGGCCTATACAATATTGCAAGCAGTTTCATGTCGTCGTAAATACACTTACGCGTAGCATTTTAGATACTTGTTGGTATAGAACAGGGGTCACCAATTAGAGTCGCTCGGGGTCCATTTTAAGAAATGAAACGACAGCCGCGGTCCACTCATTTCATAAAAAAATAATTACCTATTGAACAAAGGTAATTACGGAAATTACAAAGGTTTATTAATTATTTACATATCAATGAGAAAAGTGTCATTTTTTATTGTCGATTAATCTGTCTGAAGATTGGAGTGGAATTGGTGCAAACTATTGACATTACTCCTTACTTCGCCCGGACTTTTTCGAATTAACGTCTACAAAAATACTGCCTCTAATATTATAAAGAGGTAAAGTTTGTATGTTTGTATATTTGTTCAATTGTAAGGGGTAATCTCGGGATCTACTGAACCGATTTTAAAAATTCTTTCATCAATAGAAAGCTACATTATTGCTGAGTGTCATAGGCTATATAAAAAACCGAAAAATAAAAAGGCTTTTACGCGGTAGTCCGTTTTGAAAAGTGAATCGGAGAAAAAACGGTCGAATTATGCCCAACGAAGTGGGCACGGGTCAGCTAGTTTATATATAAAAATATGTAAAACACAATATTACTTCGAATTGTTTCCAGCGGCCGTCTGACTGCAAAACTAATTTGTAACTTAAAACCGGACGAAGGCAGATCACGCCGGGTTCGTTTATCTTTTCGTATTTATTTGCCATTTTATTTCAGGTAGCTGTATTTACTTAAACTTCTTCGGTATTTTGTGTCTCACCTGGGGTGTTACGAAATACAGAGTTCCTTTTTTTATTTTATAATTTATTATTATCGAGGGCTGGTGAGTATCTAGCCCAACGTAACAGCGCGGCAATGCAGCCAGTGTCTTGGGTACGCTTCCGATTGGTACTGATTTGGATCAGTTGAGCTATCTATAGATCGTTTGCAACGGTCTGTAGATAGCTCAACTGTTTCTTATGTATTTTATATGACTATGTACATTTTGTAAATACTGTATAGTCGTAAGTTTGTTTGTGAATAAAACTCATACATATATTTTTATTGTGTACAGCCAATGTTTGCACTTGTTTATTTGTTAGACCATAGGAAGAAAAAAACCAGAATGTGTTCAGACAACAAACCAAGTTTTTTAGTTTTTGACTACTGTAAATATGCATAAAACAATTTTTAAAATCATTGCTCGGCTGCATAACATTCCGCTTTTTAGTATAGTTTGTTCAGTTACCTATGTTTTGAAGTTTTAATTTAGCTTGAGGGCTTTACTTGCGTACGAGAACGTCTGTTTCAGCACAGCTGGGGATTTAAGAAAAAAAAACTATTATAAATAGTGACAGAAATCTGTTATTTTGTTCAAAATATAGATACAAAACTGTTCTTCTTCAAAGGTTCAATACTATTTGGTAATGTAGGTAAGTTACCAAATATCTATCAACCAGTGTCATGTTGTTATATAATGTCGGTTTAATTAGGTTAGGTATAGAAACGAGATGGTCGGTGAGTAGTTGTACAAGTCTAGTAGACAAAGGTTTCATATACCTATTCATATTTTATTGACACAGTTTAATATCAAATTATTAAATTTATATGTTTGAAACATTGAGTTTTATTATGAAAATTCAGTACCATTCGCAGAACTTTCAAATTAGCTAGTTGTCAGTAAAATACGTGAGTTGGCCCCTAGTTGGGAAGTAGGCCGACACACGGCATCGAACACTAAAGTTGTGCCAGTTCCATAGTTTGTTCCGTATCGAACAGACTGTGCAGTTCTAGTTCTGTGCCGGCGATGTGTTCGGAAACTATTTCGTGATCGCAAAGTTTCCGATCGCCGGAATCTGATTCTTTACTTCCTAGTTTTGTTACACTAAAACCTGTAACACTGAGTTTGAAACTTCTAGACGAGGTAGGTACAGGATAAAAATAAATAATTTAAAGAAAAAAAAAGATAGTAGCAGAGTTTGATTAAATATTATCATATAACATTATTGTGTTCGTATGTCATGAGGTAACCGGTAATGAAAATTCTGCCTAAAGCTTTGACCAAGGCCTCAGCCGCAAGTGGTTTTACCTTTGTAATGATTATCGGTTTCCATTCAGCCAAATTTCAATTCTCGGTAGTCTCATGACCACTTCGCATGAGCGGTTGCTGTATGTGGAGATACTAAAAGTGCAGCAAAGTACTGACCAGTGACAGAAGTAGCCATCATGAGGTACTGCGGATACTTGTCGACGAGGCGTTTGATGACGTCAATTTGTTCCAAGGTCAGTTGCACGGCGTCGCGGTCCTGAGCGCCGCACGGCACGAATGCAGACCAGAACTGCAAAAAAAAAAGCATGATTGGTACTCTCATACAGCTGTTATGTCTATCAAATCAAATCAAATATTTCTTTATTCAATAAAATCACAAGGATCATTTAGAATCGTCTTACATACTAGGTGATTCTAGGTGACAGTTCCACGCGACCAGAGCCTAGAAGAACGGGCAAGAAACTTACGGCCTGGTTCCTACCGTTTTTTTATAAGTATGATCCTTATATTTTACCCGACAACGTGATGCAAAAGAAGGGTAAATAAACGCACTCATTTAACGAACCCCGTGCTTAATTCTGCCTTTATGTCTGAATAAAAAAAATAAAAAAATATTTACAGAAGCTTGCTTTGAAGTTTTGCGTTGGAAAATTTTTGTGCAGGGTGTAAAAAACACACCTCATACTTAGTAGGAACCATAGACAATAGACTGAGCTGTGTACCAGTTTGAAGAGACCATTTTCAATTATACATTATCAACTATATGTTTATCTATGTAGGAATATTATTATGATTTTTTTATAAAGATATAATTTGATTCTAGTTTGAAACAAATTGCTTATATGTACTGAAGTGTTCAAATATAGACACCATTGAAAAAAAAATCTTAAATCGTGCTCACGTTGTACAAAATTCGCATTGTTTTAGTCATATCAGCAGTATTTTTCCACCTTGTACAATTAAAAGCCAACTAAAAACTTCCACTATCTTATGAAAAAGTTTCGTTCATTGCTGGCAAGGGACTGTACCTTAGTATAATTTAGTAAACATTGGCCATTGATAAGAAAATAACAGTTAAACTACTGAAAGTGACATTAAATAGTTACTAGCCTTATTCAGTCTTGAAATATAATCAATTTTACGGTCAAACCAATAAGTAAATATAAAACGTGGAAGACGAATGTGGATTAATGCTATTGCATTAAGTTCGCCAAAAATACTTAATCTTACATTATTCAGCTAAATCTAGCTGCTAACTAAAATTTTAAACTGACTTCAAAATTGTAACGAATAAGGAATCCATTACAGACATTATTTTATTTATTTATTTACTACGGAATATAATACAATTGTATCACTGTTTTTAAATCTACAGATGTAATAGTCGAGGCGAAATTAAGGTTTTTTTGTGGCTGTCCTTGCATCACAAATTTTAGCTGTATCCGACTGCACGGTATTCTGACGTCATTATTCCTCCGCATCCGTCGGCATCCGTACGCGTCGAGGCGTGGTGTCTTAGAGTCCCCGCAGACTGCAGACTTTTTATCGGCCGATGGTTTGGTCGGCTTCATAATCAGTATGAAGACTGAATCACTGTAATGTGCGCCTCTGCATACATCTTCATACTGATTAAGAAGCCGACCAAACTATCGACCGATAAAAAGTCTGCAGTTTGCGGGGGCCCTTACTGTGTTAACTTTGCACTGTGGCTCGGTTTTCCCGTAAAAAGTGCGAAGGTTTATTACAATTTATTGTGAAGACGGTGTGCCACTCATAACTCACGGTTAGGACCTATTAGTTGCGGAGAAAAATTGTGGTGCATATTCTGTTGAAATTATGGTGAGTAAACTCAGTGGTTTTATTTTACGAGGTTGCCAAAAAGGGTAAACTATGAAAGTTTTAATGAATATAATTTGTTAGGCTGAGACTGAGACCCTTATTATTTCAAGTACACAAAACATAAATAACTTAAATAATTAACTTAATGACGACCGATGTGGTGCGGCGGGCTATAGTCCGCCTGCGACGTGGAAGGTTGCGGGTTCGATTCCCGCCTTGGAATAAATGTTTGTATGATCTGCAAATATTTATTCTGGGTGCTCTGGGTATTTATATGTATATAGTAAAAAAAATATCTATCTATGTAATGTTATTGTATTAAGTATGTCAGTCTTCTAGTACCCATAACACAAGCTCTGCTTAGCTTGGGGCTAGATGATGTTGTGCATTGTCCAGCATTATAAAAAAAAAAACTTAAATATATGTAGATGATATGAGATGATGTACCTACATGAAGAATACATTAACCAAATTTAATAAGTAAATTTATAGTTGTCAGACCTTCTCAACACCACTTAACTAAGTTATAAGCAGTAATAACAACAACAGAAGCTCTCAAGTTCTCAAGTTGGAGATGCGCTAGTAATCCGATTTAACTTTTTAGTCTTGGTTAGCTAGAAACTTCCTGACGCCCTATAATTTACCTGTATTAACTATCATGGTTTATTTAATTTACGTATGTTATATTATCTAGGGGCCTGTGTCAGACTTATAAACGAAGTGTACTAAACACCTTTGCTTACAAATTTAATTTAAATTATTTATTAAATAAATGTAAGTATGTAATGATAAAAACGAGATTTATAATATAGATTATTTAATCGAGCAAGCGCTATCCAAAGTTATTTTTTATAATTCATAGTTTGTTTTATGTAAAAAATTGCCAGCAAAACTAAAAGTAAAATTCCTGGGATTATTTAAAACCGCTCTTTCAAGTACTAATTCTTCGTAAACAGATCGAAGCCATAAGTTTCTTATCCATTTTTATAGAAAAAGTTACGGCATTTCTATACTAAGTTTCCGGTGTATAGAGCTTTTTTTTTGAGACGGATATAAGGGCCGCGTATGATGACTACTGTTAAAAATTTTCCAACTACAATGTAGTTCAGCGGATTGTTTAGTTCCAAAATTTTTCAAGGATATTAAACAATATCCTCTGCGAAAACTGTTCCAAAAAGGGCAATTTATTTAACTGAATATTAAAATTCCGGACTGAACTTGAATGCAATGGAAATAATCTGATCGTATTTCAGTTTTATTACCATTTTCAAAGAAAGTATTTCATGCAGGCGTTGAATTGTGATTTCTCAAACACGCAGACGATGCTGAACCGAAGGAAGTTATTCTAACAGTATCTAGGTATACCTACGAAGTACATCTCGATATAACTTTAAAACTATGTCAGTGCAGCTCGCGTTATGTTTCTGAGTTTCTGTCACAAATATTTTAACTGTAGTGTGAGATAGTTCCATGTAGTGCCAGCTTAATAGGCGCCACATGGAACTATATACCTTTATAGGCGACTGAGTCACACGGATGTTACTAAAATTAGAAGAAAAGTAGCATCAATCTTGGCATAGGAACGCCGAAAGACGCGTAGTTATGAAACTTAGGTCATAATATCAAACTTTAAATTTTACATAATTGATTTAGAAGGCACAGATTTACGTGTTTCTTTCCTACGTCAAGTTATTAAGTTATATAAGTAGTAGTAGGAAGGTACCTACCCAAAAGTGGGAAGAAATGATATATCGAAGTTATAAAAGTGTCTTACTTGTCTGTGATTGAACCGGCACTCATACTCTTCAAACTGGAACACAGCGAGAATCACTGCTTTGCAGTATTAGGTATATTTGAGACTAGCTGAGCCGTGCCCACTTCGTTAAGCATAATTCGACCGTTTTTTCTCCGATTCACTTTGCAAAACGGACTACCACGTAAAAGCCTTTTTATTTTTCGGTTTTTTATATAACCTATGACACTCAGCAATAATGTGGTTTTCTATTGGTGAAATAATTTTTAAAATCGATTAGGTAGATCCCGAGATTACCCCTTACAATTTAACAAATATTCAAACACACAAACTTCACTTTTTTATAATATTAGTATAGAAGTATAGATGAGTCGCAAGAAACTGGCACCTAGAATCACTTAGTTTCTGAGATATGTGTTATTTCGCTCATTAAAGAATATAATGAGTAAAATAGGTTTTAAAAATAGGTTTTATTTAAAAGTAAGTTTTAGGTAAAATAAATTTTATTTTGGTAAGGTAAAGTAAATTGCCCGCTTCTATTTCGAAGTTATATTTTGTTTGTCAAAACTATGGTTTATTTAAATCATTGACCTCAATCAAAATCCAGTAGGCTACGAGTAAAAATGTCCGGAGAATGTACCGATGTAGTTTTTGATACAGGATCTTGGACCACTAAGGTTGGGTTTGCAAGTGAGGCTTTCCCAAGAGCTGACTTCCCAACTGTCGTAGCCAGGTTAGTTCTTATCGCCTCTGACGAATTAGACTTCATCTATTCCCCTCAAGAGCTTTCCTGTACTTCAGAAATGGTGGATTTAAGCGAATTACGTTTATCTTAGATTTTTAGTCTTTTCTTCAGATTTCTATATGTGACTACTACTTACTAGCTGGTGCCCGACTGTCTTTATATTTTTGATTATTATAAATCATAGCCTATGTTATTCTGATGTATAAGCTACATTAGTGTATACAGACAGTAGTTTGCGTGAAAGAGTAACAAACACATCGCGGTAACAAGCTTTCGTTTCGCTTTCTTTTATAATATAGTAGGATATGACAGGCCGAATGCCCACCTGATTTTAAGCGGTGTGGTTACACCTCGGTACGATATATTGCCTCACTAAGCGCGCCCATTACTCTGGAGCCTGGTGTTCAGTCTATAGTGCCTGTAATTGTACTGACACTCATACCAGTCAAACTGGAAAGCTCACAGCGAGCTCCACTAGTTTGCATGTAAGGTGTCCAGAGTACTGCTAAAGTATAAATCGTAATATTTAAAATCCAACCGGTATCCAGTCGTGACGCTCGACGGCCACAATAAACGGTCTACAGCCGTGCTATAACAGTATATCTGTCGGCAACATCGTGTCTACAGTTTACGAGCTGGGCTGCTGTGAAAATTGTCTGGCATAAAATAGAAATCTAGTGAAAAGATCTAGCCCACTTTATCAAACTACAAGTGAAATAGACTTAATGTGGTAAAAAATTATAATTACTGAGGTTTTTTTCCGGTGTATTTCATTTTATGGTCGTCTTCAAAACCAACAAGCTTATAATTAAACCGGTTGAGTAAAGAATTACTATTTTGTAAGTACAGTTTTAAAGGCCTTTAGTTTACAAATAATTCGAATTCGAGGCTTCATAGAAGTGAGGCGTGTACCTACCTACCTATCCGTGAAGCCGACCAAGCGTGTTATACAAATTGGTTATAAAAGCCAATATCTTTGTAACCTTTTATTATTGTAGTGGTGTTGTATACTGTTGACAGTTTATTTTATTTTATTACACAAATAAAAAATAAACTATCATTTTCGTGAGTTATTTAATCATTTATTTTAAAAGCAACAGGTTTGTCTAAAGTGACGGTAAAAGAGTTTCAATGTAAATGTGTAACCGAGCGCAAATCCAATTTGAGCCTTTGAGTTGGTGAGCAGAGTGAATCGGCAGTAAATCGGATCATAGCAAGGTGCAGGCGCGATAACCATTGCAATGGATAACTAGGTCTGTACTGCAGTTGTAGGTACCCGTATAAATCCATAGACATCTTAGCAAGATTTTGGTGGTCAAACAAGAATCCAGTGATTTGGTTGGTAACGATATTGATGGGTAAATATATGTACCATCCATCATGTTGAAATCTTGAGCAGCGGCAGTAATACAAATGCTTGTTTTTACTCCTAACCTATGATAGGATTTTCTCAATGACCATTTACGAAATAAACTACTTCATAAGAAATACTCATTGATAATTTATTCTTACAGATTTCGTCGTCCAGGTATAGTTGATGGCTTCCCTTATATCTATTGTGGCAAAGAAGCTATTGAGAACCGTGGTCTTTCAAAGCTAATATGGCCGGTCCAGGCAGGCCACATTCAGGACTGGGAGGAAATGGAAAAACTCTGGCACTACGCATTTTATAAGGCATTGCATGTTCCACCAGAGAACTCCAGAGTCATGCATGCTGTTCATCCTCTAGTTTCCAAAAAAGATAGGTAATTTGGACATACAAATTCTCTGGTCTTTTGTGCTACGAGTAGTAGTTAAGTAAACATCGCCGTTTAAAATATATGGAGTTCTTCTAAGTAATATGTTTTCAGGGAAAGGATGGCAGAGATTCTTTTCGAGTCTTTTGCTGTTAGTGGCCTTAACCTCATGAAGTCATCAGTTTTAGCACTCCATGCGAGTGGGAGGACCACAGGGGTAGCTTTAGAGATTGGCTACTCCTGCTGCCACGCCGTGCCTGTCTTTGAAGGTTTTCCTCTTCAGAACGCTGCTGTAATTTCTCCGCTGAACGGTGAACTGCTAACAAATAGAATGCAGAAACTAATGGCAGCGACCGGGTACTCATTTACTACTCCAGTAGAAAAGGATATTTTAAATAAAATCAAGGTTAGAACTTACTTCTCTTTACCCGTACGTATATTAGACTTTCTTTTCAAAGACCTTTGATGAACTGGATTGTATCTTTCAGGAAGAAAGATGCTACGTAGCTCGAAACTATGAAGAAGAAATAGCAATTTTCACTAGTTCTGGTGAGAATAAGACATCCTATAAACTGCCTGATGGCCAAGAAATTTTGCTCGGAGAAGAACGATTCCAATGTCCTGAAGTACTATTCAACCCATCGCTTGAGAACTTGACTTGTTCCAGCATTGTCGACATAGTATGCTCGTGTATCACCATGACTGATCTAGAGTATAGGACTGTTTTCTACGAGAACGTGGTAGTTGCTGGAGGTTCAAGCGTGTTACCAGGATTGGTGGATCGTTTGAAGCTGGAGCTAGGCTTGAAAGTAGTGATGGAGGAATGGAGTGCTCATGTAGATGCACTGCCTTCAAGGAAGCATGCTGCATGGGTTGGAGGTTCCATTTTAGCTTCGTTGAACTGCCTGAAGGGTTTTTGGATGACAAAGCAGGAGTATGAAGACGTAGGGCCAGATAGAGTTAATTATAAGTTCTTCTAAAATGTTTAACACTTAAAATACCATTATATATGTATATAAAAGTTTTTAAGTTACAGGAGTAAAGTCTGCTATAAGAAATAATGATGATGATGATGAATATTAGAAAGTATGATGATCTGAAACGTTATTGCATCGTCGAATGTACAGAGCAAGTAGACTATGAACCTTATGATTTAGTGTAAGACACTTTTGTAACTTATTACAATAGGTTTTATTGAATTATGATACCAACCTACATAGTTCATGTATGCACGTGTTTTAGTTTTGTTTGACACTGTCATAATAACAACAAAATAATCAAAACGGCAAGCATTACGCACATAAGCTATCGCTTTTGATATTGGGTTTGTTTGATCATGTCTTTCGAGAAGCCAGTGGTGGTGATCGACAACGGCAGCTACAATATTAAGGCTGGTTTTGCGTGCGACAACCATCCTGTCTCTATCTTCAGGACAGTGGTGGGTAGACCGAGTTTCCTTCGAGGCTCGTACGGTCGGGACTACTATGATGTATACATTGGTAAGTGGTAAATCCTCATAAGTTTGAACTATAGAATGTCAAACAATAGATTTCGTACGTACCAAAGCGGGGTCGTTGCAAAAACATTGACTAACGGCCGGTTTCTGGAAACCCAAATCACGATTGATCCGAGCTTGATACATAGTAATTGTTTGATTTTTTCGTTGATCATCGTTCGAGAAACCGGCCGTTAATGTTCAAATGCTGTAAATATTTAATATTTCACATGCAGCAGTATACCACATTAAAGAATCATGAGTGAATTCAACCAACGGAGAATGGGTATATAATATATTTAATTAATGCGTTTTTGACAAATTGTATCAACAAAATCTGAAATTTTCTAGACATACAACATAATCATCTACTTGAGTGTATATTATAAGTATTTGCTTTTTGTATTTCTTGAGACAATACTCTATACTATAACTATAGTTAATTATAACCGGGATGAGTGGAAGACTTTGGGGAGACCTTTGCCCAGCAGTGGGATGATATAGGTAAAGAAAAAAAAATCTATAGTTATAATGTATATTATATTTATATTCGCTCTATTTCTCTGCAGGTGACAGCGCTGTCTCAAAGATCGAGGATCTTGAGCTCAGCCACCCCGTGGTGAACGGACAAGTGGTCCACTGGGACAACATGGAACGTATCTGGCACCACTGTTTCTACCGCGAGCTGAAGGTAGCTCCAGAAGACCGGGCAGTTATCCTCGGCTGCTCCGTCAAGACACCCATGGACGAGAAGTGAGTGTATTTCATTAAAATTATCTTGTAATCATGCCAAATAAAGGCGAGGGCCCACCGCGGCGCATGCTGTGCACGGGCACGCGGCGCATTTTATTTGTCACGCTATACATAGTCGTGGGTCATATATTCGTGTACTCCAGTGGAAACGTAGACCCACGTCGACAGCGTTAAGCTATGTAACCGCCTATTCGAACAAGCCACGCATGTCCCAACGACGTCCATTCATGCGTATCCTCTCCGCGGGTTGCAGTGGACACAACCACATACATTTTCTTACAAAGCGAAGCTTAATACACGTGCGTATCCTCTCCGTGCACCGCGGTGAGCTACCGCGAGACGCACTCACGAACGAAGGACTCCTTACAGCTACAGCCTGGTGACAAATGGGCACACAGACAGACGAACGGCGAAGATTAAGTAGGGTCCCTTCTTATCTTTTTGGTATGGAACCCTAAAAACTAACTAGACAGGTTAGTCGATCACCCATCCAATAATCACGCTACAAATTATTAAGCCCATATCTTATAAAAAGTTAGCGTTGACTTGAAGTCATCATTACGTATGGTAATCAGTACTTCAAGTCTATGCTAACTTTTTATAAGATAGACCGTAACTCTAAAGCAATTTAAAATCTACCGGTCTATCTTATAAAAAGTTAGCGCAGACTTGATGTGTTGATTACCATACGTAATGGTGACATCAACGCTAACTTTTTATAAGATAGGGGGTACGTCTCTTACAAAAGCGAATTGAAGTATAATGAAGAGGCTTACTAAGTGGTAGCTTCTAACTAAATTAAACTTGATCCCGTTACAAATTATTTAATCAGCGCAAATCCTTTACGTCAACGGTCTGTAGATTACGTCACACAATCTCATCTCATGAGTACACCCTGTAGATATTATGTTGGGTAATTCAATTTAGTGTCTGCGTCATTGTTACTTAAGAGGGCTGCGAACGAAGAATGGTCCATTTAGACGTAATAACTAAATCACTTTTTTTTTTCCGCTACCGGCGCTAGTCGACACAATACAACGTTGAAAGTGCTCCGCGTTTTTATTCGAAAAAAGTGAACCAAAACTTAGTATTCACAACTTTTGAAGCTATTACCAAGTTAACAAAAATACCGCAAACCATAACAACTAAAAATTACACCATCGGAAACAATTTTGGAAAAAATTTCGTAAGTGAACTACAGTTTGGAGGTTATAAAAAGCTGCCGATCATTGTAAACAAACGTGAAGTGAGCTCCACATCACCGACGTGTTCACAGTGCTACCATCATCATATCGAGAGAATTTTTACGTTCCGTTTCAAGTTTGATAACATGACTGCAAAAATGTCTGAAGATATTTCAACTTTATTTGGCATGATGCAATCAGAATTTCAGAAACAAACTGCCATAATTACAGAGGTTGTTTCCGAGAAGGTTTCTGAGAATATAATGGGAAAAATCGATGAAAAAATTCAACCTTTGTTGGAAGAAAATAAAAGTTTGAAATTGAAGATAGAAACTTTGAACACAAAAATAAACTATTTGGAGGATATGAATAGAAAAAACAATATAATATTCCACGGTTTGAAGGAGACCGAAAGCAACCACGAAGAACTCACTAATAAAGTGTTGGAAATATTCTCAAAAATAGACGTACGCATTGCTGGCTACGACATCAATCATTTGCGTAGGATCGGAAAACCAACTGCAGGTAAATCACGCCCGATCGTAATATCGCTTACTACTTTCAACAAGAAAATTGAAACATTAAAAAACAAAAAACAGATGCCAGAAAACACATACATAACAGAAGACTTCTCAAAAGAAACTATGTTGAAACGTAAAGAACTACAAAACCAAGTGAAAGAAGAAAGAGATAAAGGTAATGAAGCCTACATAAAAAATAACAAACTAATTGTGAAACAAAGAGAGAGTGAAAAAAGGAAAAGAGACTTCTCCGCATCCCCAAACCCTTCAACTTCCAACTATGAAGAGGGTCACAGATCTAAACAAGGTTCAGTAAAACTACCAAAATCAGACGCTTTTGCATATATGCGAGCCAGATCTCATTCTCTAACAGGAAAACAATCATCAAAAGCATAGGATAAAGCAGGCATCGGTAATCGGAAAGGAAAAGAAGAAAAAACTAAAAAACAACAATTAAACAACAACAACAACATCCCCAATCCGGCTGGTCACCGTGGGGTTATAGACCAACACCCCCCAGGTATGATCAAAGATGATTTCACAGAAGAGTATAAAAAGTCAAGTGTACACAACAAACAACATATATATATCTCAACCTTAAATACAAGAACGCTAAGAACACAAGACTCGCTGTACGAGTTGGAGCATGCACTTCAAATGATTAAATGGGACATTATAGGATTAAGCGAAATAAGAAGATCTGAAGAAAAAATCGAGGAACATGATGATTTCATATTCTATTATAAAAATGAAACGCCGGGACTATATGGAGTTGGATTTTTAGTAAAAAAATATTTAAAAAATAGAGTCAAAGATTTTATTGGTGTCTCTGATAGAATTGCAATCCTCAATATTGATCTATATGAAAATAATAATCCCATCTCAATAATACAGCTCTATGCACCAACAGAAAATGCTAAAAGAGAAGAAAAAGATTTATTTTACAAAAATATTAAAAGTGCTATGGAAGATGTACACAGAACACTGATAGTAATGGGTGATCTCAATAGTCAAATCGGAGAAAGAACAAGTTTAGAAAACAAATTTCTTGGACCATACACAACGGGTAAAAGAAATGACAATGGAAAAAGACTAATTGACTTTATACAAGAGTACAATCTACATATCATGAACAGTTTCTACAAAAAGAAACCCAAAAGGAAATGGACATGGTGTTCACCAGGCGGCACAGTTACAAATGAAATAGACTTTATAATGACAAACAAGCCTAAACTATTCATGGATGTCCATGTTGTAAATCAGTTCAACTTCAACACTGATCATCGAATGGTACGTGGAAAAGTTAAAGGATACCAGCCAAAACCCTCAAGGAAATGAATAAGTACCAAAAAACAACTACAACTACCTCTACCAGATGAAATCTTGAAATCCCTGAACGAAACACTTAGTAACCAAATAAAAGAAACACAGACTATACAAGAAAACTATAACATATTGATAAAGGAACTCTCAGATACAGAAAACAAATACATAACAATTCCAAAAGCAAAGGAGAAAATTGGATGGGAAGCAGCAGATCTCATAAACAGACGCCAATCTTTGAGACAAGAAGTACCAAAGAACCGAAAAGAAATAGCAAACATAAGTAAAAGGATTAATGAAAGTATAAGAAAACATAGATTAAAAATGAGAACAGAAAAAATCATATTCCATATAGAACATACCGGAGGCGTGAAAAAAGCATGGAAGGAACTGCAAGAAAATACAGACTGGATACCCAAAATGCAAAGCAAAAAAGATAAAAAGTGCAAAACAAACCGGATAGATATATTAAAAGTTGCAACAGACTTCTACAAAGAATTATATAAAGACATAACTGTAACTAGCTCTTTTAGCCTAGACAGTTGTACCGAAGAAGAAATAGTTCCACCAATTATGCGGGAAGAAATAATCAAGGCAATAAAGTCACAAGGATACAGAAAGGCTTCCGGAGAAGATGGAATTTCTAATGAACTCCTGAAAGGAACATCTTCAATTATCTTGAACCACCTTGAGAGCATATTTAACAGAATATTGAAAGAAGAACAAGTACCGACACAGTGGTCAACTTCGACAATCACATTACTACACAAAAAAGGAAAAAGAGACGATATTAACAACTATAGGCCTATAAGCCTTATGTCAAATCTATACAAAATATTTTCTAAAATCCTATTGCAACGAATAACACGTATCATGGACGAAAACCAACCAAAAGAGCAAGCGGGATTCCGATCTGGTTTTTCAACTATGGACCACATACATACAATTAAACAGTTAATAGAAAAATACACCGAATACAGCATGCCGTACTACCTGGCGTTCATCGATTACAACAAAGCCTTCGACTCTTTGAAACATGCAGACATATGGGAAGCGCTATTGAACCAAGGAGTACACAAAAAATACATCCGAATTATAAAATATATATACAGTAATATGACTGCAAAAATTAAAACAGAGCGTTTTGGAGAACGATTCAGAATAAGAAAAGGTGTGAGACAGGGAGACCCTATGTCACCAAAACTTTTCTCCGCAACACTAGAACATGTATTTAGAAACCTCAATTGGGATATGTATGGAGTTCAAATAAACGGAACACCATTTAATCACCTACGCTTCGCAGATGATCTCATACTGGTATCTGACAATGCAAGCAACCTAAAAATTATGTTAGAACAACTTCTGAAGGAAAGTTGTAACGTGGGTCTTCATATGAATGCACTGAAAACTAAATTAATGACAAATGATACGAAAATACCTATTCGAGTTAATAACTGTGATATACAATATGTAGAAGAGTACAATTACCTTGGACAGGTTATTTCTACTATGCAACTTAACAGTAAAGAAATAGATAATAGAATCAATTCGTCTTGGAGAAGGTATTGGTCTTTGAAAGAAATTGTAAAAAATAAAGATGTGCCAATTAGAATAAAGAAACACATATTCAATTCCTGTATTCTTCCATGTATGACTTATGGCTGCCAGACCTGGTCTCTAACTAAAGACAACATTACAAGACTAGAAACTTGCCAGCACGATATGGAGAGAAGTTTGTTGAACATAAAAAGAAAAGACAAGATAAACCTAAAACAAATAAGGTCAAGAACAAATGTTGCTGATGTGACTTACACTATTAAATCTTTAAAATGGAAGTGGGCAGGTCATACCATCAGAAGCAAAACCGATAAATGGTCCAAAGATATTACAGAATGGTACCCAAGACAAGGAAAAAGAAAAAGAGGCAGACCCTTCCGAAGATGGGAAGATGATATAAAAGCTGCTGCCGGTGCCTTTTGGTTGAGAAAAGCCCGTGATCGCGAACTATGGAAAAGGCTGGGGGAGGCCTATGCTGGAAAGCAAAACAAATCTTTAATTACCGATGTCTAAATTATATAAATATTGTTAAACTAGGTTAAGATTGTTAATAAAGGCTATTTGAAATTGAAATTGAAATTGAACTAAATCACTTTCGTATTGATTTTATTTCTACAATATTAGCGCCGTTGTATGTGGCAAGGCTTTGGCTGCAGTTCGACTAGCCGTAAGTTCATTAGATAAGTTGCAATAAAAGTTGTCTGGAAGAAATCGATTCGTGCGATAAGACCGCCTATTTTAGGGCTATATATTGTGTACCTACCAACTGCTAGTAGTAAAAATGACACAGAAGTGTAATTTTACAACCAGTTGTATTATTTAATAGAAATAGTACTATGTAGGCTAGTGTTACAGAGCTGATTAGTTTTGTAATAGTTTTATGTTCTGGGCATATTGATCTTAAAATACTGCCAATATACAAGAGATCCCATTAAAAACTAACTATTTAAGAAGGATCGAGTCTCTCAACGGAATTCGGCTATAAAAATAGTAAAGTAAATGAAAACCAAGCGTTTAAGTCCAGTTGAACGAGAAATAAGGCCTATACAATATTGCATGCAGTTTCATGTTGTTGTAAATACACTTACGCGTAGCATTTTAGATACTTGTTGGTATAGAACAGGGGTCACCAATTAGAGTCGCTCGGGGTCCATTTTAAGAAATGAAATGACAGCCGCGGTCCACTCTTTTCATAAAAAAATAATAATAAATAAAAAAAATTAAATGTGTGGAAATTACAAAGGTTTATTAATTATTTACATATCAATGAGAAAAGTGTCATTTTTTATTGTCGATTAATCTGTCTGAAGATTGGAGTGGAATTGGTGCAAACTATTGACATTACTCCTTACTTCGCCCAAACTTTTTCGAATTAACGTCTACAAAAATACTGCGTGGGATATATTTTTCGGTCCGCATACAATGGGTCGGCGGTCCGTATGCGAACCGCGGTCCGCCATTTGGTGACCCCTGGATAGAAGATACAGATTTCCATCTCTCCCGGTGTCTGATTGGCAATCAGGCCTCAAATTGCCATCTGAAATGACCCTGCAAAAGCTGCTGATAAAACGACAAAGTTCAAATCGTGTCTGCCACATGTTATGTTTAGATTTCAATTTTGTTCTTCAAATACGCTAAGAATAGTAAAGTTAATATAATCAAAAATATCTATCTATGTAATGTATTGTATTATGTATGTCAGTCTTCTAGTACCCATAACACAAGCTCTGCTTAGCTTGGGGCTAGATGATGTTGTGTATATTGTCCAGCATTATATATTTATGTAATGTAAATAAAATGGGTCTAACTAATATTTCGGGTAATAGCGAGCGTTGATGATTGAACTAATCTGCTATTTTCACAAAAGTGCTAGACGGATATTGAACTAAAGTTCCGAACACGATGTTTCAGAATACCTAAAAATGTTATAAAATTCAGAAACCAATAACTTTAAGTATGATTGTTTGGAGATTATACCTCTTCCAAGCAGTAGATATTAAGTCTTCTAAAATCTCTATCCAACCCTTGTTTTATTACAGCCATGAAAAACTTTTCAACGAATGGAATTTCTAATTTACGATCACAGAGAACATTATCCTGTTTAAATAGGTACGCTTTGTTTATACAGGGTGTGGCAATTTCCAAATTATTAAGATGCTATAATTCCTCTGCTGTAACTCAGTTACATCTACCGCAGGGGGATTTTAGTTCTTATTTTTTTCTTTACTTATAGTAATATTCAAACACGTTTTAATAAGTTTTGTATGAAGACGTTATAAATCATGCCAATCTTCATATCTGATACCTCTCCATCCAGAGGTTCTCTGGAAGAGATCGCTATCAGCGATAATGCCGCCCTTTGTACATTTTAATTTTACAATACAATAAAGTATTTATCATACATTCATCTTTTAAAAAAAAAAAAATTATTTTATTTAGTTACTAGGTGGCAACATCAAAAGTCTTAAAAAGCTAGGACCATAGAATGGGCTTTTACCATTTATATAAGTTACTAGATGACCCGGTGAACGTCGTATCACCATATGTATTTCAGAGCCTTATAAAGGCATTATCAGAGCACCTAGCATAGGGCGAAAATGTATTGAAACGTCACTTAAAACGTGTGCATAAAACCTATCATGCTAGGTACTCAGATAGTCTAAGTATCGGCCCCATAGTGTGCGGAAAAAGTGGTTAAATCACTTACACATGTTCATCATAATAATGTTCATAATTATTTTGTATGTCACATAAGTCACGTTATGAGATTATAGACACTTCCCTGATTAAAAAAAAGTATTGAAAAGTATTGGATTGCACTAACTGTAGATAGATATCCGTTCTTATAATTGTTATTTCAAAACTATTTTTCAGAAGTAATAACTTTTAAAATGCATTGCCCGTTTTGTAAGAAATGGATTGAACGGGAGAAGAACAGTAATACCTGTCCTAGTTGCAGACAACAATTGTTAAGATGCGACGAATGCTTCACTATTACCGCTGATACTTTCAAGTTTTGCGTCAAGTGCGGTCACAATTTGAGCCGAATAATATTACTAAATAGGGCTAAGGAACAGAAAAAGCGAGTCAAACAACACTGCTTTCAAAACCGAACTTCAGTCACTCAACAATGTCATCATCATCTTAGAACTAATAATTATACCTATTAATATAATTTTTTAGCTGTCCTGGTGAACTCTGTTTCACCTTAAAGACAATAAATAAGCAGATTTTTGAATTTATTAGTAACTTATACACATCCATCAAGCGGCCCGTCCCGGCTTCGCACGGGATATTTTCCCTCTTTCCCGCTTTTCTATTTATTTTTGTCACGGAGCCCGAGACCTTTCCATCATCATCATCATCATCATCAACCTATATCAGTCCACTGCTGGACGTAGGTCTCTCCCAAGACGCGCCGCTGAGCCCTGTCTTCGGCTCTTCTCATGTTGTGTTTGCCAGCTACACTCCGCAGATCGTCGCTCCATCTCGCCGGAGGGCGTCCTACACTATCTACGCTTGCCTAAACGCGACCTTCGTTAGAGACTTCGTTAGATTCGTTGGAGACCTTTCCAACGAATGCAAAACCGTGGAAATCGGTTCGTGCGTTCTGGAGTTTCATCGTCAGGCAGGAAAACCTGACTTATTTTTATATTGTAGACAAAAACTGCAAAATTTTTTACACAATTTATTTTTTTTAAAAATCAACATTCAAAATAAACTAAGACAAATTTACAAAACATATTTTTAAGGTTTACTCTCTGTAAATCTATTTGTTTTAAGCACTCAGTTTTTTCTCTACTTTGACAGGTAGATCAGTAGATAAGCACATGTGGAAGCCCACGTTTCTGAAATTCAATGGTGTAAAACCACGCACTCGATATTCCAAAAATATGTTTCCTTATTAAAAAAAAAAATCCTCCAATTTATGTTTTAAAATTCTGGCAATTAAATCGGGTCTATGTTCTTTTCTAAGGCCTTGTAAATTATCTCTTCATTTTGCATCATGCGCCGAGGACTTCCCACATAAGTTGATGGCAATATTATCATTTTACCAATGCCTTGACCCATTTTTAAACACATTCATAACCAACTGAATGTACTGATGGGTCTGCCCGCCATTTGATATGTTTTCTTGCTCCTCTTCTTCTAAAAAATAAATTCACTGCTGACTGATAGCAGATGTTTTTTCTCGTTGTCCGAAGAATCATCATCAGTCATCAGTGAACCTTGGATTAGCGTCAACTCTTTATCCACCTTAAAGAAGAAAATATTTTAGACTAATATTCAAATAATAATAAGCATTGTGAATGTATGTAGGTGTAGGTATATCCTCCCACCTCTATCTGGTAATAAGCATTATTTTTCATTTTTCTTTACTCAGTAACCTACTTACACCATTAACTTACCTGAAAGTCATCAAATAAATCTTGGGATGTAGCAGGAGCAGTTTGATTTTTTGGAAAAAGGTTCGAAAGTGGTTATTCTCAAGTTCAAGTTGAACTTGCGCATGAAGGGGTCCATTCCATTATCAAGAAAAATGGTACAGAAATCGAGTCTGTTTCTGTACGTGTTCATGACAACTCAACACAGGCTATGCATGTGGTCAAGTCAAATATATTGAGCCGCTTACCGAGTATAATGTTGTTCCAGTCCACACATCGACTGCACATTTGCATTTGCTTGCAGTTTCTTATAAATATTTGGCCATTACATGAATTACGAAACTAAATGACATTTGAACTAAACCTTCAACTTTTAGAGTATTCTTTTTTCTATGGTGATTATAACGATAATCGGCCAAAAAGGTTTAAAGAAAAAACACAAATAACAAAGAGTATGTCTAACATAAAGAAGTGTCAAAACAATATTTTCGCGAAACGTCAACGACTGACAATTAAAAGATGGCGACAGCGGTTTGTTTGTCAGAGCCATTGGAATTTAATTAAATGCTCCATAATTAGAATTTTCCGGATATATGTTGTCGACTCAAAATCAATATTTTTTTATGTTTTGTTTTATTCATATAAGGTTTCGATCGAGTCTACAGTACCCCTAGTCATGTCACATTCATGACAGCTAATATCTTTTTGTATGGGAAAATTAAATTCTTGTTTTTCTTACATTCCCTAGCATTTTTCATTATTCTTAAACCTTTTAAACCTTCCCTGGACCTCCAGGAACATTTCAAGACCAAAATTAGCCAAATCGGTTCAGCCGTTCTCGAGTTTTAGCGAGACTAACGAACAGCAATCCATTTTTATTATATAGATTTTTATTATATAGATTTTTATTATATAGATAAGTTAGTACTAATACTAACTTATACTACTAATAGTATTAAATCAGTTATCAATTACAAGACACTGAAGTTTAGCATATTTACTACGAGAATTTCAAAATTACCTTTTGGTATTCTTATGCTATTTGCAACTAAACTATGCATAGGGTTGAGAGCACATTGGTTGAAGTATGTGACGATATTGGATTAGGACGGGACGTTGGGGAATTATAAGCAAGAAACAAAGGCCTGTGGGGCTATCCAGCAAAGGGAAACTTGCGTGACCGAATATCCTTTCAATTGCAGTTTAGTTTCGATGATTTTACTATAGTAACTCATCAGTATTCCGTGGCATTTTTGTGGACTGACGTGACTGAGCTTTTAAAAATGACGTCAATGCCGCGGTTTAGGGCGTGGCCTACCTGATTTAAGCATGACTAACCTGATTTGAGCATGGTCTACCTGATTTTTTGTTAATTCTATCAAACGGTATGACAATTGATCATTCAAAATATCAATAAAAGACCAAGAAGAAAACTGATCTGCAATTTGATCAAATAAAAGTTCAAAAACATTTCAGTTGTCAGGATACCCCTCTGGCTTCAATTCGGTTTGAACACACAGCCTAGAGCCATAGCACGAAATACACGTATTGTGTACGAGTAATGACTGAGGCTGCTGCGATTACAAGCAAAATGGTTTTGAAACACTAATATCGAAGTCACATTTGAAAGTCTAAGAGTGGTTGTGACGTCACGTTACGACGCCTCCGGCAAATAATCTTACTTAGATTTGACAGTCGCAAACTCATAGACTAGAGCAATAGCGCACTAGCGGCCAGGCCGCACGGCCAGGCCGCGCGGCCCGGCCGCAAGGGTTGCGATTTGCAACGCGGCCAAAACGGTGGCTACGATCGTCAGTTGCACGCTGTAGTACCACAATACGTGCGGCCGCCGCGGCTAGTGCGCGCACACTGGTGATTTAGCTACAAAACAATTGATCTCAGTGGCCGCAGCGGCCAGCGACCGAACACTGGCCGCAAATGTGTCGCGTCGATCTCGCTGGCCGCTGCGGCAGTGTGGCCGCTGGCCGCGTGCGGCAGGTGCGCGTGCTCTATGGCGATTTCATACTAATGTATGTATCTCGATGGCCGCTGCGGCCGCGGCCACACCGAGCCGCAGCGGCCAGCGAGATCGACGCGACACATTTGCGGCCAGTGTTCGGTCGCTGGCCGCTGCGGCCACTGAGATCAATTGTTTTGTAGTTAAATCACCAGTGTGCGCGCACTAGCCGCGGTGGCCGCACGTATTGTTGATCGACAATATCGACAACTGACGATCGTGGCCGCCGTTTTGGCCGCGTTGCAAATCGCAACCCTTGCGGCCAGCCGCGCGGCCAGGCCGCTGCGGCCTGGCCGCTAGTGCGCTATTGGGGATAGAATAGACTGAGCAATAGCCTCATAAAATCCACCACTATAATCAAACAACGCGACTTTGCGCCCAATACCTGTCTTTTTTGGTCGGTAATTGAGAAAGAGAAGTACTAGCCTTACTGGCTGCATAGTTTTGTGTTCTCTCGCTTTGTCGCCCTTATATACATTCATACCAAATGGACTTCAAAAATGGATAGAAATGATCATAATCCAGTTATATGATTCATTCCCATGGTCCATGTTTTATTAAGTGTTAGTTTTGACTTCGTATGTTTTTTAGTAATTTTAGCTTATGTTTAGTTTGATGTGATTTAATAAAAATCTTCTTACCTAGAAAGATTCTGAAAATCATATTACAAAGGTAAAAAGTATGATCCAGCGGTCAAAGCTTAATTTCACAAAGGCTTTCTAGTATTAGAACTCGGAACAATTAGTAACTGACAACCTCTCGCGCTGGTGGAAATGCAGCGTTCATTTTCACATTTGATATCTCAAATCACTTTGAAATAAGTCCTTGCCATTCAGTTTGGATCGTTAGCACTATGGGATTTAAGGCTAGAATGGAATAATAATGAACCCAGCAAGACAGTCTGGGTTCGGTTTTCAGTGATAACGCCACTCATGAATAGGTATCTGTAATCAAAACTGAACATGTATCACGAGACCGGCTCGTATGCCACTGAATGTAACGTACACTTAGCGTCTGTTGTACTGGCACAGAAGTTTTTAAAGCACGTTGGGCTAGACAAAGTTTGGCTTCTGGATTTTGGCTCTAAGTTTTTGGACGTGGAGACTGATTTTCATCACTTTTTATTTATCACCACACGATACTAGCATTTTTAAGTTAGATAGGCTATGTCAAAAATCCGAACACTTGACTCTTATAAACTTACACCTAAGCCGTACAAATAACGTTTTATACTTGAGTTCAAATATGTAGGTATAGCAATATGCCATAACAGCAACCGGGAATTGTACGCACGCTTAGTATGCGTCCGGCGTCAAAATCCCGAACCGAACCCACTTCGAAGTTTTGGTGTATGATGGATAGTTTCAGTATAGACCTTCTGGGCTCAGTGTGAATGAGGACCTACGCTGTAGCCGCATGTATCGAGCCATGTGCTCGGCTGAACTCACTCGTTGCAGACTATATCGTGCAGTTAGTAGGTTTCGTGCTATGAATATTTTTGCAGTAAATATCTGTATGCTAAAAGGGCTAAAACTGACAAGATTGGCGATCGGAGGCTTATGCCCAGCTGTGGGTTACATATGATGTGTATTTTTTTTTTGAATTCAGTCGTAACCGTTGAGTATTTCTAGCCTATTCAGCTACAATTGAAAATATATCCTGTTTATTTTTTAGGATCGTCTTTTATGGCATGGTTAGATTTTATTATTTTAACTGTAGAGACCAAACAGTTGGCTAAAAGAGAACCATTCAGTTCACATTTAGCCAACTGTTCAGTTTGATGCAGACATTGTTTCAAAAAAACAATCTTATAGATTGTTTCATAAATGGAAAGTCAGAAGTGAATCTATATGAGGCTAACAATGTAACCCGTTGCCATTTTATTTATTTTTATCTCCTTAACCCTGCGATCATGGCTCTGTCGATATACCTCATTTGACACAAATTTCCAATAATACTGAGTTTTACTTTCATGAATTTCTGTTTTATCGAGAACTTATGTCACATCAATGCTCATATCGCTGTTCTATAACAGGTTATGATTTATTTATTTTGACTACGGAGTAAAATGTTTTGTAACAATTGGAAGTTGGGATACATTATTTTTTCTATTTCAGAATAAAATGCTGTGAGGTATTCTTCGAGACTTTGAACGCACCAGCCCTCTGTGTTCAATCGCAAAGCGTCCTCTCGCTGTACGGGTCCGGCTACACCACAGGGCTGTCGGTGGACCTCGGCTACGACTCCACAGACATCGTCCCAGTTTACGAAGGTGGGGCCATCTCTTACGCACACATGCAGACCAACCTAGCCGGCAGACAAATCTCCAACTTCATCAAACGCAGCCTGACCGAGAGGAACATCGACGTCAAAACACCCAACACGCTAGAAGATATAAAAAAACTCATGTATTTAACCCAAGATGTTGCCATGTCTCGGAGAAACCACAAAAGGATGTACAAACTCCCCAGCGGGGAGCTCATCGATGTGGGTCAAGAGGCTTTTATGACGGCAGAACTTATGATCCAACCTGACTTTGTTTGCGATAAAAAAACTGATTTTCTACCGCTGCAGAAGGCGGTAGTCCAAGCCGCAGTGAAGTGTGACGCGGAGCTGAGGAGTGGTTTGTATGAAGCGGTGGTTTTGTGCGGAGGGATGGCTTCCATCCCAGGGCTGAATCAGAGGCTGAGTGCAGAGATCGAGGGGCTTACCCATAAGCCAGTGAGCGTGTTATCTTCTCCGGAGTCTTACACGGTGGCTTGGCTTGGTGGCGCCACGTTCGCGGGTATGTCGGATTCTAAAAAAATGTGGGTCACCAAGAAACAATACGAGGACCATGGAGCAAAGATTGTTAAGAACAAATTCATGTAAGTGGAATTAGAACTGATAATATCAACTTCTTAATTTAGTTTTATTGAGTGATTTATAATAAGTTGTTTTAGCATTATGATTATAAATAGTTACGAAGTTTTTCCAATAATAGTACGAATTCTCATGTTTAAAATTGTTTTTCTTTTGGAAAATTGGTTCTCGAATATTAACTCGAATATTCAATATGAGTCTCATACTCATGATGAACCAAATAATTGCATATGTACGGTCAAGCAGTGGTGTGGTTTGCGGCTGCGAAATATAATGTGGTTTCATTCATGGAAATTGCGTTGTAGTTTGTAACGTATGTAAGTTATGGAATAACGATTTAAAACCACTAGAGATCTACTTTGTTAGAGGAAAACTCTTCTTTGCGTAAAGCTCGTGAACATAATTTACGTTAGCTTTAATATTTCTGTCCAAAACATAATTTAAGTGGTAGCAGAGCTTTTGAGTGTCTATCACCTATGTACTATATACCTATATACAAGTTAGCAATGATATAAGAGTTTCTATTTTTTCTTTATTTGTGACTAGACCTTGAAATAAGTAAAAAAAAAAAGGTAGCACTCCGGGAGTGCCGGCAGAAGTGAAAACTTCAATATTAACGTTGTGTTTAATTATAAGTATAAAAGTACTATCATTTATGAGGTAGAATACAATGTTTATGTTTTTATTTTTTATTATTTTTCGCCCTGTGCCGCCTAAACAGAGCAGCACACTCAGGCACGGTAGAAAGAGTGGGAGATACTTGTTCCTCTCCCTTCCCCTCGATCTTACGCTTTTTCGATCAACGTCACGTGACCCTGACGCGAGTTTGAAAGTTTTTACCCACCCAGCGCCGCTAAAGAAGTTTTCACTTCAAAAAAATATTTTTCTATATAAAATATTTTTATTCTATTCTCAGTTTGAAAACAAGTTGCCGTATATGGTAATTGTTGATTTTAGCACGAGTAGATGTTTAAGCATGACTTCGCATCACAATGACACGTAGCTCGTATGAACTTTATCAGTGTCGTGTAGTGGGTTCACAACCCGCCTGCATTATTCATGTACGTGGTAGGGTTGTCACTTGACATTACGAACACCTTGGAGTAAACAGGGCTGCCTTTTGAATTTTTAGTTGCTTTAATTTTGACGTGACAACGATTTTTAAATATGTAAATCATGTTTTTACCACAATTGAAATAAATTAATATTATAGAAATAGAAAATTTGTTTACACCATGACACATTATTACAACAAATACATAAAAATGTATGTAGAGAAAGGCCACTCAGCATGCCTATTTGCACCAGCTAGCCTCAAACTAAGGCAATAAGAAAATAATCTTGTACACTAGATGAATATAGGTGCCAGTTCCTCGCGACCAGCACTTTCTAGGTGCTGGTACGGGCAAGGAACTTACGGCCTGGTTTCTAAGGATTTATGTATGATTCTCTTTTTTTTAATGTGGTGTACATTTAAATATTTAATGTCAATTTAATATAGTGCAAGTACGGACTTAATTAAAAAAAACTATTTAATACGGCCCACCAAATTGTATCCTTCGATTTTGTTCATTTGTTTTTTAAACTGAGTCCTATGGAAGCAATATCAATGACTTATTAATAAATATAAAAAAAAACTGAAACAAGCAAGTGCTAACCCTAGTTAACTGAATTTGACTGACTTAATCAGTGTCTCAGTCTCGACTGGCTCGTGCCAATTAAGTAGATCTAAGACGCTGCTCTGACACTACTCAAGAGTCTCACATTTACTTAAATATTACTGTATAATCCAGTAAAATTGATGTATAAAACACTCATTTAAACTACGTATAAATCTAGAAAAAAAACCAATTTTGTTTTATTTGACCGAGTTATTTAGATTCTTAACTTAAGATAGATTTATTTATTGCTTCATGTCGGTAGCCAAAGCCAAGTCAAAGACATGAAATCTTTGTTTTTAAGTACTAGATGAGAATTTCCTAGTATTTAGGAAGATTGTACGTGTCAGATCCACGCAACAAATTATAAGTATTACATTTATTAATTAAGGTTAATTGAATGATAAAATGCTCGATAACTACAGAAATGGGCTGTGGTATTATAAATTCAAAAAGAAGCTATATAAATTCAATTTCATCCCCAATTTTTCTTCTGTCGTAGACCTATTCTGTGTTTGATTCGGTTAAAAAAGTCCCATCTTTATATTTTCTCGTACCTATTCTTCCCTTGAGAGATAGCTGGGGTCAACCCTATTTGCATGCCACAAGTCGCAAAACCCTTGAATAAGTTCGCAGTTGTAGTTCGACCCTAATATCAATCCTTTTACCAATTTATAAGCAGAGCCTTCCTTTACATTCAATTACAGAAACATCTGTAAAGGAAACTGGATCTTATTCCATAAGGATAAGGCCGAATTTTAAATGACAATGAAAGAGAAAAGAGTGATGTGTTTGCGTGCAAACGATGTTATCCCGCTTTTTTTACTGAAATATTTTAAGGAAATGTAAATGTTATTTAGGCTTATTCTCGGACTTGATTCTGGCTACTTTTAGATATTTAAAATAGGACCATATTTTGGGGTTGATTAACTATGTTTATAAAATTATACGACGAAAACAAAAATGTTTACATGTTTGCCTGAACTGAGTTTAGAGTGACGGGCGCAGTGCAATTCAACTCAAGGCACGTCCATAGTGGATACATAAATCTAATGAGAAAAATATAATTCGTTTTATGACGAAATACACGTAACATTACTCACTCTCTCACTACTTTTAGTGTTGTTTTAATGGTAAGTAGACAGAAGAAAAAATAATAATAACTAAATGCAGCGTGGGCAAAAATTATATCTAATTTCTGTATTTAGCGGAAAGTTCAGTAACTTTTACGAGATGATAACACGAAACACTTTGCAAAGTAATTTGGGAGTCCAATTACCGGCTTTTGATGCCGCCTAACGATATTGGTTCTATTTAAGCCTGGCTTGCTACAACGCAGCGCAGTCTTCCTACGACGTAGGTGATTTACGTCGAAGACTTGTGTGGCGCGGTGGGCGAAGGTCCGCCTGCGACGCGGAGGTTGCTGGTTCGGTTCCCGCCTTGGGATAAATGTTTGTATGATCTGCAAATATTTATTCCGGGTGTTCTGGGTCATTTTATATGTAAAATGAAAAATATGTAAGTATGTAATGTATTGTATTAAGTTTGTCAGTCTTCTAGTACCCATAGCACAAACTCTGCTTAGCTTGCGGCTAGATGATGTTGTGTGGATTGTCCAGCATTATTTATATATTAACCAATATTTTGACAATATAAAGAAACTTAGTTTGCAATATTTCCATCACCATAAACAAAAAAGTTTATAAAAGTCCCTTTCACTGTAAATATACGTCATTCAAAGTCTATAAAATAAAATTTTAAAAGTTCCCAGAACCCGTTTCTATATAAAGGCACGGTAAATAAACCATGGAGGGTGTTTTTGCTGACATGTTTTGGTCTAATTTGAATTTATTTACGCTATAAACATTTTTCCCTGGATTATGAATGGTACATGTTAGCGCAGACATGGGGTCAATTAACGTGTGGTTTCTAACATAATTTGAAGATTTATTTATTGTGAACAGAATTCATGTTACTATATTATAATAACGAACACTGGAAACTGCTTTTGTATATTCTGTTATTATATTGCATTTGGTTCATATTATGCAATATTATATCTGAAGGAACTAGTTACCATAAGTATCAGTTGTTCTATATAAATTAAGATAAAACTGTTGAATTTGCCAGTAAAGCGAAGCCACCTCTATTAAATTAACACAATAAGGCCAACAAACCATGCGTTTTCATCATCGCGTTCTAGAATTGGTACAATTTTAGCAGCGCCATCTAGTTAAGAGTTGTGTAAACTTGAGTTTATTAATTAATAATACTATTAGACAATAACAGTATCTAGGTATATAAAAAAACGCAGTCTAGCCCTAATCTAAGCAATGATTTTACTATGAGAAACAACTTATTAAACAAATAATAATTAATAATCATTTCACACATCACACTCTAGTACCAAACTAAGCAGAGCTTGTAACTATGGGAACTAGATTGCTGATAAAATACTTATATTTCTTTTTTGTAAATACTTAAATGATCTACCGATTCAAAAACAAACTCTTTAAATAGGACCTCGTAGTATTCAAAAAATAGTGAAATTAAGTCTTTTTGGACCCTTTTATATCAATAACTTGCAAAAAACTAGGCTATATATCACTAAGGTCTGCGGTTCGCGATAACACAAACGTAAGATGAAGTCGTTAGTTTGATTCCCGGACCGCGACGTGACTGTCTACTTAACTTATTGCTATCATTACAGCTCGGCTGCTTAAGGGTACATCTGCACTTTGGGACCGAAACGCAAATGTTAAACTAGTTTATTGATAATTTATTCACATATTTATTTTAAACTTAGCAAAAAGCTTTTTACAATGAAGAATATAAAAAACTTTATGACACAAGTTATGATTAGTAACTAATCTGAATTATTATTGTGTAACTATAAATAAATAAGTATTATATCCTCTGATTTATACAAACGCTTTTCACCGCATTATATGCTCTGATCTATATAAACCGCGGTCTTTATAAATTACTAGTAGTACGCCCCGGCTTCGCACGGGTAGCGAGTAAGGAATTTTTTAGATATTTTTTTTACACCTTGGGTTACATAATTGAAGTTTTTGTAAGGAACCCTAATATTTTTGATTATATAATATAGCCTATGTTCTGCGCAGATAGTGTAGCTTCACAACGGTGAAAGAATTTTCGGTCCAGTAGTTTCGGAGCCTATTCGATGCAAACAAACAAACAATCAAATCTTTCGTCTTTATAATATTAGCTTAGAAGAGCAACTTATTTAATTGTAGTGTTAGCGTGGTCAAACTAAAACAGAAGTTAAAAAAACACTCTGGAAACTAAATCGTGGCTGAGCGTGTGAATTGTTACATTTGGAACGAAAGCGCTAAAATAAACGACCGACTGACGCCTTCAGCAACTTTCTTAGGATGGACCATATATAAAGCACAATCCAGCAATACCACATATAATTTGTCTAAACTAATATTATAAAGAGGAAAGATTTGATTGTTTGTTTGTTTGTTTGCATCGAATAGGCTCCGGAACTGGTCCGATTTCAAAAATTCTTTCACTGTTGTGAAGCTACATTATCTGCGCTGAACATAGGCTATATTATATATTAAAAAAAAATAGGGATCCTTACAAAAACTTCAATTATGTAACCCAAGGTGTATAATAATATTTTTTTATATAGACTACCCGTGCGAAGCCGGGGCGTACTACTAGTACACTTATAAAAGTAAAGGTGTGAGAAGTAAATCATAAATCATAATACAAATCATTTGTAATGGTCTATTTACGTAATTATATTACCAAACAAAGTAATGTTTATATGGGATCAAGGTTACTGTTAGGATTTACATTGTTATTTGTAAAAAGATGTAATAACCAGACACAGAACAAAATGTTTTGCCGACAAACAAAATGTTCGAGTTTTAGTTTGAAACTAATATTCTTAGTGGAAACCAACGACTATTTTACAAATAAAGTAACTATTTAGAATTTTAGATGCATTCCCATAGTACATTTGCTTAGTTTTGTCCCAGACGATGTGTGAAATGTCCATGAATATTAATTTATATGTGGTTGGACCGACAAACAGAATAAGTCTCCAAGATTACTTTTAGAACATTAAACTGCAGGTGGAGCTGGGACTTGCTTCTGACTAATGACTATTGGTCATAGACATATACATTGATTTACACAAGAAATAACAAAGTACACATTATTAAAACAACAACAGTAAAATACAAAAAAAATATAAAATTAAGAATAATAGACTCCAAAATCAAAACATTATATAATATTACATTATATGTATAACAACCTGTCGCGTAATATTTACTATATTACAATACAGACTAGACATAAAATAGTTGTGCTGTATTTGGATCGATAAAAACGACCTATGGATAGCTCAACTGATCTAAATCCGCAACGATCAGTAGGCGAACCAAGATACTAGCTGCATTGCCGCGCTGAATAGCAATGCTGATACGCCGCAGCGGCTCTTATAATGGTGTGCATGGAAAGTGCCTCCTCGTGGCGCACACCGGTAACATCTAGGCACGGTAAAGCAGTGTCTAGTCTGGCTAATCTTTCCAACACGATGCTACAACAAAATACAGTTGTAGCATCGACACGATAAGAAGAAGAAGAAGCTGTTATAATGGGTGTAGTGTTTCTTACCTGAGCGCCAACCATGCCCTCTCTCATCCTCGGCAGGTCTGTGTGGGAGTACTTGGAGATAGACCAGGGTTCCACCACAGTCAGGTCAGTATTCAGCTCAAACTCGTTGATCTGGTTGCGCAGAAACTTCCTGATGTTCCACGGAAGGTCATTGTGTCTGGGAATAGAAGATTTGCCTTGAATTGTGAACTTTTCGCTTCGAAAAACTTGCTCCAAAAACTTCATTGGCGTTATTGAGGTCGTAATATGAATGACGTCAACCCGCTTAAGCGAAGGTGAAACCCAATTACTGAGCTAAATATGTCATCTCGTAGTCTCGTAGTACACGGCCGTTACTATTGCACATTGACTGATTCAATTTATTAATAAACCATTTTCAGTTTCAGCATTGTTTTTATTAAGAATAATAAATTTATTCTCAATGGAGTGCTGATTTTATGCAAATCCTTGAAGATTTGCATAAAATCAGAAATATTGGAAAATTCAAACGGCTATGCTTGAATTTTCCAATATTTCTATACTAGTATACCTATATTGATACTAGTTGAAGTATCACTTAACTGAATTGCGTAAGTGTTAAGTTTAAAAAGTAGTCAAACCATCAGCAGATTCTGTAAATTGCTGAGTAACTAAAAAGTTTAGAAATAGAAATATTACAGTTTATCACAACAAAAATAACAGATATAAAAAATATAAAATAACTTTTGTATGACAGTATAAGCCTCAGTATTTGTTGCAATAGTAGCATGTGTATTTTGGTGGTTTTCTATGATTCCATAGTACAAGTGGCAAGTTAAAAAAATAAATTAAATATCGTGTGAAGTGAGTGTATATTTCAGCAGTCTCAACGCCCGCTTCCCAAACCAAACCGTTCTCAAAGTTTCCGTCAGTCAAAGAAAGGCAAGTTCTTACCCGTCAGTCAAAGGACGGCAAGTTCTTACCCGTCAGTCAAAGGAAGGCAAGTTCTTACCCGTCAGTCAAAGGAGGGCAAGTTCTTACCCGTCAGTCAAAGGAAGGCAAGTTCTTACCCGTTAGTCAAAGGAAGGCAAGTTCTTACCCGTCAGTCAAAGGAAGGCAAGTTCTTATCCGTCAGTCAAAGGAAGGCAAGTTCTTACCCGTCAGTCAAAGAAAGGCTAGTTCTTACCCGTCAGTCAAAGGAAGGCAAGTTCTTACCCGTCAGTCAAAGGAGGGCAAGTTCTTACCCGTCAGTCAAAGGAACTTCTTCTAAGATCTGCTTGGCGATCTCGAGCCGCTCCCTGTCGTAGGATGCAGCAGCGACCACTGCCAGCACGGCCAGCAGCACGCAGCCGATGACGTGCCTCTTCGAGTGACCACCCATCCTTACTACAAACAAAAAACCACTTTACTATCTGGAAGGATCATTTTAAACCACGTTATTATAGCTTTTTATATCATTTGTGTACACTGAGCATTTCTGTGAACTACTGTATTGATTTTTTAAGCGATTGCATAGCTTCTATCGCGGGCCTTGAGCGTGGAGACCGAATCCAGAAATTCCGTAACGAAATAACCTGACACTACGCATGCGTAAACCAGCAAAAAGTGCTATGCAATAGCTTTACCGCGGCAGTCCCCGAGTGCCACACGCCTTTTTTTTACATTTTAATGAGTTAAAAATATAACGGTGTCTGTAGGTACAGTAAGGAATAATACCTATACATATATAATCTGTAATCTATATAAAAGTAAAAAAAAATGAAATTGAAATGAAATGAAATTATTTTGTGACCTAAATCAATCTTTATGACATGATAATGGCAGGGCAGTCGACTTCGAGCCTATCCATTCTGCGTGGGCTCAAAGATTATGTGAACTTTGAAACTTGGCCTTTGGCGACCCACTTACGTCGTTTGGGGCTAATAGGCAGCGGATAGGGGCTATTCACTGAGTTAGGGACCAGCTTGAATCACGCGGCCAATATTTAACATACCCTTACTTACTAAGCTGATGGGCTAAGATTGTCTTAAGGGGCAATTCTATGAGATAACTGTGTTAATAGTACTAAGACTCGGCGTACAGAGACTTGTCCCACAATATTGTAGCTATGAAAAGTTAGAAAGTCATTCAACGCTAAAAAAGTGTTTGTAAAGTGAAAACAAACAGCCAAATAAAAACTAGACTGCTAGTCCAGTCAAAATAGAATTAAATTATGACTCCAGTTTGCATGAATTCCCAACAACCTGGATTTTTGTGCAGGTCTTGAATACGTCATTACAAATGATATGTCAAAAGTCCCCATCGATCCCGCTTGTGCGTTGTTTTTTATTCGTTATTCGAGGTCAAAAAACTAATAATAACTAAGGATTTTAAGTAGGTAAGTTAAGTTAACGTAAGTTTAAATTGTTTTGAATCGTGTCCGTACGTAGATCATTGTTTGTTTCTTTATAGACTACCAACCTTACAATAATAAACTGTACATAGTTTAAGCTCATTATAAGTGAACTGTAAAGTTCTTTATGAGTTAAATAAAGATTCTTTAAACCGGAAAAGTCATAAATTAGCGTTTTTGCGTATATCTCTGAAACAACGAGAGCTATCGAAAAGTAGTTCAGGCAAAGTTTGTACATCGTAAAATTGTCTACAAAAAATACCTCAACACTTTTCTTCTACAAAACATCGCTTTCGAGATATCATGACTTTAAACCGCAGGAAAATCGTCGAAGATGCTGCGTTTTTTTTCATTTCAGCCGTTTTATCTGCTTCGTTGCCATAACAATGAGTATTTCTATAAACGAAAGATCTCTCGATTTTCGATTTACACGACATTATTACTTTCATCAACTTTGAAGTTTGGTTTTCCACTTTACAAAGATTGTTATTTTACAAAACGATAACTTTTGGTATTTTATAATTCGGAAATAAAAATACTTACTTATAACTATGAACGTATTGAATCATCGGCAAAAGCACAAATATTTTTTATATTTGTGCTTTTGCCAAGTTGTGAAAATAAGTTTTTTTTTATTACGGAAATATACTGACGACATACATAGTTACTTATCAAAATTGTGCTACAAGTATATAGTAATCACTTAATGTTTTATTGCAATCTTGCTATAATAAAAGCCACAATGTTACTTTTATTTCCTAAGATTCTTTTAAGTCATATAAAATGGAGGTGATGTTGGCCCACAGTCCCTCTTACAAAAGTATTTTAACCATTAAAAATGCCTTTTATCTATTATATTTAAGAAACGCTCTTAAAAACGGAAACACGTAGTATCATTCAATATTGTATTGTTCAACAAAACATGTGAAAAAGTGCACAAAAAATTATAACTGAATTGTAAAATTTTAAAAATGAAAAGTGCGGGAAAAGCTCGATACGAAGATTAATGTGTACGGGAAATTGCAACCCTCTCTCACCAGCCCCAGTGGCCTAAAGGATAAGGCATCGGATTTCTAACCCGGGGATTGCGGGTTCGAGTCCCGCCTGGGGTAAATCTTTTTAATTTTCTTTTTTTTATTATAAATTTATTTGTGACAATATCATTAAAATATCTTCTATTATACTAAAAACATAAAAGGGTAGTTAGTGTTGAAAGCTATAAAAGATAGTAAAAGCAAGAACTTTGTTCTAACTGGGTACCCACGTCCGGTAGATATAAATAAATTGTATGGACGTGCCTCTGTCTACACCCTTTAGACATTAATCATTTTAATGTAAAACTGGTAAATAATCAGAAAAATATACTGTTTATTTTTAATTATTACCATGATATAGTAATTATTGTCTATTATTGGTAGTCTCAAAACTGTGCGTTTTGGTTAAAAGAGTGGTTACCGGCGGCGCTATTACAGGTATGAGATGTGATTATATCATTATGTGATTTTTCATAAAAGTATAAATATACGGTTTTGTTATCCTGGATTGAATACGAATTTATTCAATAAGTCTACAACATTTGAAAACCATTTACCGATCTGTGAGTGAAAATGCATTGGGTTTATTCAAATCAGCTGAATAAAGTACCGAGCGGCGGTACTTTAAAAAAAACAAAGCCAGGGGTCTATTCTTAGAAACATTCTATAAGTCTCATTCGTGATGAGATTCTCATTGAGATTTCAGATACGATGGAATTGATAACTCAAAGCAAAGCAATCTTGGGCGTCATCTTGCGCATCTATAAGCGCTTATAATAACGGGTGGCGCAAAAGTAATGGCACTAAAGAAAACACTGTTTTTTTTTTTATATGACATCTCCTGTCATTCTATTGTTGAAAATTGTGTAGTGAACAAATGTAAAATACACTGAAAATAAACATGGGACGTTTTACTCCCCAAGAACGTGGAATAATCGAGTTAATGTCCTTACGAAATAATTCATCAGTGATAAAAACACAACGTGAATTTCGTAAAAACACTTATTTTATAAAACAATAAAGACTTAGTGAGGGACGCTTTTCCAGGCCGAGTTATCTCTCGTTTTGGCGATTTGCCTTGGCCTGCAAGATCACCCGATCTGACCAGTGCAGACTTCTTTCTTTGGGGTTTTTTGAAATCTCGGGTGTATGTGAACAAGCCACAGACTCTCGCAGCTCTAAAAGCAATCATTCATCAAGAAATAAGGAACATATCGCATGAAGTGTTACGGCAAGTTATGCAAAATGTCATAAATAGGGCTCAAACGTGCATCAACTCTGGAGGTCACCATTTAAAAGATATCATCTTTAAATCCTAATGGTACGAAACTTAATGACACATATATACATTTAAAAAAACCCAAATCTAGTTTTCTAATTTAGAAAAAAAGTTATAGCTGAACCAAATAGGGCCTTTTCTTTTGCGCCACCCTGTATATACGAATATAAAAACAGTATCGTGTTTTTATATTCAGAAATCTTATTCTCTATCTTATTCCAAACTAAGCGCAGGTACTATGAAGTACTTGTTTTTTTGTAAATACATACACCCAGAACAAACATTAGTGCGTATCACACAAAAATTCACATTGAGGATCGAACCCACGACCCACACCATAGAAGTAACAGCTGTTTATTGAGTCACGATTGCAAAAAAACCTTACAGATAAATAAAGCTGATTTGCAACTGATTTGCAAATCAGTTTCTTACAAAGTATATTGCGTATCTCACTCGATGATATTTATCGACTGTTTGTAGAATAGGGTCTTCGGAACAAATGATTTCTCGCGTTTTAGAGCGAGATCGAAGCTTGATTATGCGCGAACTATTTCGAAGTATTGTTCGCAATGAGACGTACTTTTAGCTTTAAATAGTTCTAGTCTTCATTTTTGCTGAAGACTGCAATTTATTTTATTTTGTAACGGAAGATTTAGGTTATGTACTGTTTATTTTTGGACGTACAATAAGAGGGTAATGAACAGAGCCACACCCAATAAATGATGAGAAGCTCACAACATATGTCCTCAACATCACGAATGTAAACTTTAGCATGATATACACCTTTAGGGCTATATTTCACCGCCATGGCGGCGCAACCAGTCGCCGACACCAACAAATTGTTCGTTTGGTTGCGCGACCAAACGGACACCAGTAGCTCTACCATGAGTTTTTACTATACTATATTTACTATACTCGCTAACGTCTGTAGTTAAAAAAAATGTATGAAGATTTGTACAGCGCCTCTAGCGGATAGATGGGTACTAAAATTCCTAATACTTGACCTAATAATTGACGTAACTACTGTAGTAGTAGTCAGGTGATTTTACAACTCATGGTAGAGGTACAGGTGAGTAACTCTCTAAGAAGCTGTATACATTTTGTTGGTGTCGGCGACTGGTTGCGCCGCCATGGTGTCCCGGTGAAATATAGCCCTTAGTCTTTAATAAGTAAGTATTTATCTTTCAAAATATTCTTAAATAGGAAGGAAGTCAAGGAAAGGAATAAATGGCGTGACTTTAATTACGCGGACAAGAGCGTATCTATTAAATAAGAAGAAGAAGTAAAGTGGATAAAATATTGAAAGTATTTACACGTAAAAGTAGTAATCTTTCGTTATGCGATTCAGATATTGCACATCTACAGCACGTAGTAGGAAAACTGCAGAATATTTCAATACCAACTTATCCGGACGATTTCATTATCTCGCAGATGGAAATCTACGAGTTCTTCAGTTTTCAAATTGCTGTACAGATTTGATATGTATTCTCATGTATTTGCAAAAAAATGTACTTATGTAAGTATTCTTACACGAATACAACCGACGATTACAAAAAATAATAATTAATACATTTGACGACCGATGTGGCGCGGTGGGCGATGGTCCGCCTGCGACGCGGAAGGTTGCGGGTTCGATTCCCGCCTTGGGATAAATGTTTGTACGATCTGCAAATATTTATCCCGGGTGCTCTGGGTGTTTTATATGTATAATAAAAAGTATCTATCTATGTAATGTATTGTATTAAGTATGTCAGTCTTCTAGTACCCATTACACAAGCTCTGCTTAGCTTGGGGCTAGACGTTGTGTGGATTGTACAGCATTATTTATTTATGTATTTTAATATGACATTCGTAAATCTTGAGTGCGGTAAAGCTACTCATTCGGAACCCAATCCATTACGGTCTCAATTACATGAAAACGATTTTAAATGAACATTAAATTACTTTTAAAGGTATGCGGATCTCTGATGCCTCCCCCGATACAGATCAGGGGGCTATCCTGACAACTGAAATGTTTTTGAACTGTTATCGTAGATCGATTTACATACCGTTTGATTGAATTAACGAAAAATCAGGTAGGCCATGCTCAAATCAGGTAGGTCATGCTTAAATCAGGTAGGCCATGCTCAAACCGCGTCATTGAAGTCATTTTTAACTGCTCAGTCATAATTGTATAAAGCCACAAAAATGCCACGGAATACTGATAAGTTGCTATAGTAAAATCATCGGAACCTGAACTGCAACTGAAAGGATATTCGGTCACGCAAGTTTCCCCTTGCTGGATAGCCCCCCAGTTGAATAAATTACGAAAAGCTCTTTTCTGTCTAATGTTTTTTTAAACAGAGGCTTGTAACGTGGAGAATTATACTCAAGGGTACATTTTTAACTTACTTATTCGATGAGGATGGTTCACCTGATGTTAAGTGGTAACCACAGCTTACTGAAGTATTTATAATTGTTTGCGTGTTGCCTCACTGAGCACGTCCATTAACGATGGACGATATCCAGATAAAAATAAATGTTCATGGACATTTCACACATCACACTCTAGTCTCAAACTAAGCAAAGCTTGTACTATGGGAACTAGACTGCTAATGGAACATTTTTTTTTGTGGATACATACATAGAAAGACCTAGACACAAAACAAATTTTTATGTTCATGACACACAAACATGTGCCCTGGGTGAGAATCGAACCCACGACCTACAGCATGGAAGGCAGAGCTAATACCAACTGAGCTGTAGGCTCAGTTCAGCTCAGTAGGAAAGGTTTTTAAAGGCAGATATGTAAAGGTTTAAGATCTGTTATTGCACTGGAATCCATACCTTCGAAATAAGAATACAAAAATACTAGCACCAATGCTTGACGACAGAAATTAATGTCATGTCGTAGCACCATTTCGTAGCGCTCGTAGAGGTTCGTAGCACCTACTATTGTTTATTATGTATTCCGGCGTAGCGATGTTTGAACGCCCATGAATGATAGAAACTAGTTTTTTGTAAAAAAACTTACTCTGATTATTGTATACATATAATTTGAGTTCAATTTCCAAATATGTTTAATATTTATTTTAATAAATATTTTTTTCTCTTAAAATCTTCTTTTCGCTTCTATCTATAAAAAAAAGAGTTCGGGGATCACTTCAAAAGTGTAAGTAACTAAATATTTAGTAAGTTTGTAAGTTTGGTAGAATGGTAGATAAACTGGCGATTTATACGAAAAAAAAAAGATAAAATAACGTGTCATCATATTATATACAGCTTTTTTATACTTTTCGAATTGTATTTCCTGAAAATTTTGTATCATGTATCTTAAGCTTTAATGTAAGTGCTCAACTGCGTACCACAATTTAATTGTAATCCTCTGAAAGCCGTATGCCTGAAGAGATCAGTATTACCTGGTTCACGACGTGACATTGTTTTATCTCGCTTCCACTGGCGCGTGACTAATCTATCCATCTCTGCCTGGCAAAGGTTTAAACGTATGAGGGAAGGGGAGTATTATAATATAGACCTGTGGCGTGATGAAGCCTTCAAGGCTTTGCTTTCTCCGTCTGAAAACCAGCGCCACATCTTACCTAACACGGTGTGATGTGGCATTATGCTGAGACGGGGACCAGTTTGCCCCCATAACCCACACGGTGGGCGGTTTGGTCTGCGGGTGCATGTGTTAGGCTGATACATTACTTCATTGATTGTTTTATCTTCTATTATATTATACCATATCAGCCTAGCATGTGCACCTGCTGGCCGACCAACTTATCGTGTACATATGTATTTTTATTTTTTGTCATAAGTTGTTTGGGGACAAATAAAGATTTATCTTATCTTATCTTATCTTATCTTATCTTTAGATGACTGTATTTAATGCCGTGTTTGTCACTTAGATAATAAAGAATTAATTAAAATATATTAATTAATGTATTCTTCTTCTTCTTCTTAATTATAAGAAATAAATAAAATTTTCAGGAAATCAGATTCAGAAGGTATGTATAAATAGGTTAATTGTACTAATATAAATGAATACAAGTTTGTTCATAAGTATATTTGAGGCTCAGGTGAGAAAGGTTTTGGGGTCATGTTTTTATAAATAATAATAATCTAAATATTCACGGACAATTCATACCATACCTTCTAGTACCAAACTAAGCAAAACTTGTACCTACTATTCGAACTATACTGCTGATATAATACTTATGTAAGTAAGTATTTTTTTTTGTAAATATGTACATACCTATAATACATGGTAACACCCAGACACAGAACAAACATTTATGTTCATCACACGAACATTTACTCTGGGTGAGAATCGAACCCACGACCCACAGCATGGAAGGCAGAGCTACTACCAACTGAGTCGTGACGCCTGTCACACATCTTAATCAAATTTAAATGAGACAATCGAAATATTGGATCATACTTCGGGGTGTCTCATTTGTTTACCGCTTTACATCTGGTAGGCTTTATCTCGCACTAATGCTTAAAATGTTATCATGATAGCTAAGGGCCAAACTGCAGACTTTTTATCGGCCGATAGTTTGGTCGTCTTCTTAATCAGTATGAAGATGTATGCAGATGCGCACATTACAGTGATTCAGTCTTCATACTGATTAAGAAGCCGACCAAACTATCGGCCGATAAAAAGTCTGCAGTCTACGGGGGCCCTTATACTTTGATTTATATATATAATACATGAAGCTAATATGAACACGGAAAAATACAAATAAAACGACTTATTCGTATTTTCCTCCATTTATATTTGCTTTGGTTATACAAACTGTAAACTGTACTGTGACGTTAAAATAAATTAGTTGTTAATTATTTAGAAAACATACTCGAATAAAAAATACAATACATTACATAGATAGATATTTTTTATTATACATATAAAATACCCAGAACACCCGGCATAAATATTTGCAGATCGTACAAACATTCATCCCAGGAATCGAACCCGCAGCCTCCACGTCGCAAGCAGACCTTCGCCCGCCGCGCCACATCGGTCGTCATACTTAATCTAACGCTTATAACGTCATTGATATTATAATAAATTAATATGCAACATATGGTACATAAATTATACATGGATCCTAAGTCTAGACTTAATAAATATAAATTAATATTCACGGACAATTCACACATCACATTCTAGTATGGAAACTAGATTGCTGATAGAATGCTTATTTACTTTTATATATGGGTATTTTTTATTAAGTACTTATACATATAAAATACCCAGAACACCCGGAATAAATATTTGCAGATCGTACAAACATTTATCCCAACGCGGGAATCGAACCCGCAACCTTCCGCGTCGCAGGCGGACGATCGTCGTCTTCATAAATACAGCTAGTCATCTCTTAACGAAAGTACTCCTTGTACTTACCTTTTGCAATAAGATTCAACTTAATCCTCTTCTTCGGGGATTGAACTGAAACAAACAAAATACCTTTTTAAATTAAATAAATAAATAAATAATGTTGGATAATCCACACAACATCATCTAGCCCCAAGTGTATGCTAAAGTTTACATTCCTGAAGTTAAGGACATATGTTGTGAGCTTCTTATCATTTATTGGGTATGGCTCTGTTCATTGCCCTCTTATTGTACGTCCGGATTGGACAAACTGTATAAACTTGTACCACTTATGATTAAGATCTTTTATGTACAACAGTTAAACAATAAAATATTTCTGATTTCTGATTTCAAGCTAAGCAAAGAATTATGTGTGATACAATGGCAAAAAGGCCTCGACTCAGCATAAACATCTACTGTTGTGGCAGCAGACACTAGACAGGTGGAAAATCTGTATTATTAATCAATTATTTATTTAAAACTCAATTTATTTATTTATTTTAATAGGCGTTGTTACAAAAATAATATAAATTTTCTAAAAGTCAACTTATGGCAAACTAAATAAACAAAACAAACACACAGCAAAAAATTATTAATTAGTCATATCAAAATCATATTATATTTACAATTATTCTTAATTTAACTTTACACATATTAAGTTGTAATACAAACTCAATAAGTTACCGTCTAGTCGCAACGACGCGTAACACAAGGGCTAATGAGTATCTGGCCCAGCGTATCAGCATTGCTATTCAGCGCGGCAATGCGGCCAGTATCTTGGGTACGCTTCCGATTGGTACTGATATGGAACAGTTGAGCTATCTATAGATCGTTTGCAACGGTCTGTAGATAGCTCAACTGTTTCGTACATTTTGTAAATACTGTATAGTCGTAAGTTTGTTTGCGAATAAACTAAATAGATAAGTTACCGAAGAACGACTACATGTACTCGTATGGTACAGCGAGGTATGAACATAAATGTGACGATCTATGTGGCGCGGTGGGCGATGGTCCGCCTGCGACGCGGAAGGTTGCGGGTTCGATTTCCGCCTTGGGATAAATGTTTGTACGATCTGCAAATATTTATTTCGGGTGTTCTGGGTATTTTATGTATATAATAAAAAATATCTATATATGTAATGTATAGTATTAAGTATGTCAGTCTTCTAGTACCCATAACACAAGCTCTGCTTAGCTTGGGGCTTGATGATGTTGTGTGGATTGTCCAACATTATTTATTAATATTTATTAAAATGACTAGGATAGGATACAAATCGGACGCGGATTAATTCAGAGGCAACAAGCAAGTACTTATTATTCAACCCAAAATTATTTTCATTGTTTTATGAATTTCCATTACAAAATTTTATTAAATACCGCTCTCTCTGTTTGAATAAGACTCTGTAATCAAATTTTAATTCAATGGATCTCACTGTTATTTGTTTAACTTGAATTTATTACAAGCAAACATTCTACCTTTGTTCATATACAATAAATATATAATTTATATGAAATAAGTGAGGCAGGCACAAATAAAATAAAATTGTACGAGGCGAGCTTAATGCTAATAAGCATTTTCTTCCAACTAACCTTTGTGTAGTATGGAGTTAAATGTAGTGCTTGAAGAGATAAAGAATATAGAAAATAAATCAACGACATACTTATAATATTATACCAAAATAAACACTTTATTCATTCGGATTCTTTACATTGTTTGCTTAACAGGCGTAACAGCTCAAATGGATCAAGCTCTGCCTTTCAAGTTGTAGGTCGTGAGTTCGATCATATAGAATACATAGCAAGTCCCACTAAACAGACATCAATGTTTACTATTACACAAATGTAGGAATCGAACCCACGATTTACATGGAAAGCAGAACTAAACTAACTGAACCCTAACGATGATAAAAACTAATTAAGTATTTAAATTCTAGTTCTTTATTGTAAACTAAAAACAACAAATTAAGACATGCAAAAAAGCAAGCTTATCCCAAAAAAGATAATTCTTGCAGCAAACCATTTTAGTTATGTTCGGATAGGAATAATAAAATATATAGATATAATCCTGGATAATCGTCTTATTATATTTCAGTAACAAAGGGACAATAGTTCTCGTTCAGAAGTTATCGATCCCGCCCTTGACATTTAGGTTGAAGCGGCGACTTCTATATCTATTATAAGTTATTGTATGTCATATGTGTCACTACGTTCATCTACTTTTATAGCAATTTGATGCTTTTACTTGTATATATTCAACATTATATTGACCTTTCTCTTTCTTATCTAGATCTATTTTATCTTGATCCTGCTAGACTTGATTCTAGATTCATGTTATGGATAGTAGTAGGTATGTAACTATAGTATGTAAGACGATTCTAAATGATCCTTGTGATTTTACTGAATAAAGCAGTTTTGACTTTGACTTGACTTTGATAATATATAGATAAACGCGATCTAAGAGTTGACAAAATGGTGGAACATTATAAATTGGAACTAAATATACTTACCATGTTATGATTGAAGTAGGATTTATTCGAATTTGCAAAAACTATAACTATCATCTTGACGACCGATGTGGCGCGGTGGGCGAAGGTCCGCCTGCGACGCGGAGGTTGCGGGTTCGATTCAAGCCATGGGCTAAATGTTTGTACGATCTGCAAGTATTTATTCCGGGTGTTCTGGGTATTTTATATGTATGTATAATAAAAAAATATCTATCTATGTAATGTATTGTATGTATTAAGTATGTCAGTTTTCTAGTACCCATAACACAAGCTGCTTAGCTTGGGGCTAGATGATGTTGTGTGAATTGTCCAACATTATTTATTTATCTAGAAGGTAAACAAAACTTTATTTCTAGACACGGAAGAAATTGCTAGGTATCTAGTAACAACTCCTGATCCTTAGTTATATGTAACTGGCTATCTTCGTCTTGTAACACACATAACACAAACAACCTAACACCAAGTTAGAGTAGAATTTCTACTAGCTATGTAAACTATACTCATTGGTTTGGGAGGCGGGCGTTGAGACTGCTACATAGCCCTATCTTTTGTGGTCTCATCGTTATTAATTTATTTATTAATTCATTAATTAATTTATTTTTACTTTTTACTCCATCTCAGCACGTGTTAAGCGTTAACAGTTTGTGAAGTCAGGTTATGGATGATGATGAGTGTTTCTTTCTAAGAACATAGTGGGTAACAAAATATGTAGCGTCTCCAACTTTAAATAAGCTTGGCCGTCTGTCTGATTTGTAAACATCTGTAGCAAATGCAAAAAGTTTTCTATGAAGATAGTTTCAATGTGTATTTCAAAGTTTTCGGTTTGCCCGATCTTCCGAAGTCAAGTTACAATGACAGTATGAAATAAATGTTCAAAGTTTGTGTAAGTTTTATGTAAAACTTGAATATAAAATAAATGAAGTTGGATTTATTCAAATTTAAAAGGTGTCCATAAAAAAATCGCAAATTATAAATATTTTTATTTCAATATTATTAAATATACCAATGCAAAAAACTGCAAATTGTATTGCCAGGTGTGGGGTTCGAACCCACGCTCCCTCTCGGGAACCAGAGCTTAAATCTGGCGCCTTAGACCACTCGGCCAACCTGGCTGTACAACGGGGGATGAAAGTTCGCAGCGTTTGGAACAGCGATCGATACTAGGACGGATTAAAAGTTAACAGGAAATGGTTTTATAGGAATTATTTCAATGGAAGTTTTATAAGTAGTACCTAACAAATTATTCCCCATTTTTTTTTCTTAAAAACCTGTGCGATGCTATATTATTTATGTTTCAATTTTGTGTCATAAAATAGATAGATAAATAGAATACTGTACATTTATATAACAGTCTCTAAATATAATATTTGAAACTACCACGGTTTTGAACGTAGTTTTCTTCATAAAGGGGATATTTACCATGTAGTTATAGGTAGTATCGTTCGTAATAAAAGCGTGCGAAAGAGGGTACTAGACCGGTATGTCTGCCAATGACTTTAATATCTACTTGCAAAGACTTCAGTTCGACCCGTGATCATGGCACATGCAACTGTGCCGAAATATCAATAATCTAACTCGCAAATCATGGTAAATATCCCGTTTATAAAGAAAGTCTGTAGTTCAACAATAGTTCATACGTTCATATTACTACTAGACGCAAGTCGCCTCGTGTACCTACTCTTTGCTATTCTGTGTAAATTAGCTACTGCAGAATAGGTGCTAGTTTGTATTGAACGCAAATATCCTCGCGTACTCAACCGTATTCTGTGGCAATACAGAATAGGTCATAGTAACATAGTCTTAACATCAAAACAATATTTTGCCCGGCAGTCCCCGAGTGCCACACGTCTTTTTTTTCTCTAACCTATATCGTCCCACTGCTGGGCTATTTACAATTGACAATATTACAAAATGTTCACTACATCGGTTCGTATAAGTAAAGTTTTTGAAGTGAAAACTTCTTTAGCGGCGCTGGGTGGGTAAAAACTTTCAAACTCGCGTCAGGGTCACGTGACGTTGATCGAAAGCGTAAGATCGAGGGAAAGGGAGAGGAACTAGTATCTCTTTCTACCGTGCCTGAGTGTGCTGACTCTGTTTAGGCGGCACAGGGCGCTTGCGCAAATGTGTCTGTGTCATTGTGATTGTCATTGTCATTATGACGTCTGTGGTTATATTTTTATGTGAAAACTTAGAAGTGAAAACACAACGTTAATATTGAAGTTTTCACTTCTGCCGGCACTCCCGGAGTGCTACCTTTTTTTTTTTGTTTTTTTCTTTCTTGGTATTTGCTATATCGTTGAGAGATGTCAATGTAACTCACTGTATGGAAATGTAAAGTCTCATTAGCATAGTAGTACAATACCATCCAATAATAAGATACTTTAGCCCCAACGACGTCATTTGGACCCTTGCCAGTTTTGCGATGACTACCTACCAGATAAATTATGAATATGCTTGTATTTGGAAATGAACTACTTACGTAGAAATATTTTTGATGTAATACTCTTTACTTACATTAAATCAAGTTCTACATTCTATAGACCCTAAAAATAAATCTATTCCCACAGCTATTCGACAAGCATCACAGTTCAGTTGGTAGTAGCTCTGCCTTCCATGCTGTGCGTAGTAATTTAGAAAGTGGCGACCCTAAAAAAAAATCTATTACCACAGCTATTTGACAGGCGTCACAGCTCAGTTGGTAGTAGCTCTGCCTTATATGCTGTGGGTCGTGGGTTCGATACCCACCGACAGCAAATGTTTGTGTGATGAACATAAATATCTGTTCCGCGTCTGGGTATGTATTCTTTGTGTGTATTTACATATATTATATTAGAATTCTATCAGCAATCTAGTTCCTATAGTATAAACTTTGCTTAGTTTGGGACTAGAAAGTGATGTGTGAATTGTCCGTGATTATTTAGAAAATCTTAAAATAATTAAATAATTAAAAAAAAAGATCTACTGATAGATTTCATACGGGGCTTTCATAGTAAGTACTACTAGTACTTACCGCCAAGCACTGCATTGTTGTGTTTCGGTCAAGTCAAAGTCAAGTCAACATTTCTTTATTCAGTAAAATCACAAGGATCATTTAGAATCTCGGTCTGAAAGGTATGGCACTGCCACAATAACCGGACTTAAAACGTGCATGCAATTGTCACAGTGTGATGGACGCAGTGTGATGCCTCACAGAGCACGTCCTTGGACATTTTCTGTGAAGTTTTTAACATGACAAAAATCGCGTTGTATTTGTGAGACATAATACAATCAGCACAATTGTGTGGTTCCATTTTCATAGTTGCAATAATATCCATTTAATAAAATGTCGCCTTTATCTAAACTAATATTATAAAGAGAAAAGATTTGATTGTTTGTTTGTTTGTTTGCATCGAATAGGCTCCGAAACTACTGGACTGATTTCAAAAATTCTTTCACTGTTGTGAAGCTACATTATCTGCGCTGAACATAGGCTATATTATATATTAAAAAAAAATAGGGATCCTTATTAAAACTTCAATTATGTAACCCAAGGTGTATAACAATTCCTATTTTTTTATATAGACTACCCGTGCGAAGCCGGGGCGTACTACTAGTTATTAATATGTGTATTATTGGTCGTACGTCATCGCAAGGGGCAGTTTTATAGCGGACATTGTATGAGCCCTGCCCTTACCTACTCTTGACTTCATTCTCGAAACAGAACTCGATTTCAATTACGCGAATGAAAACAGGTATCAATACCAAATCTAGTACAAATTAGATGTTGAACGTTTAAAGTTGTATAATTTTAAATAGATTTGAATCAGGGTTATATTATATTGGTAATACTAAGGTGCTACTAATATTAAAGTTTGTATGGATAGATGTAGGTATGTTTGTTACCATTTCACGCAAAAACTACTGAATAGATTTTAATGAAACTAACAATAATGTAGTTACATCACAATATCTCATAAGCTATAATTTATAAATATATCTATTGTTTGAAATGTCAAAGATATATATATTTTTTTTATGCATTATAGGCAAACGCTTGGCCGCAATCACATCTGATGTTAAATGATGATGCGGCCTATGATGGTAAGACGAGTTAGCGGACATCTGTTTAAAATAATATAATCTTAGTGACATTTCAGCGTGGTTTTTCTAAGCGAGGATTATCTCAAATCGAGTTCAGTTTTGTAACAGAGGCCCAATCACGTATTAGGGCCCCCGCAAACTGCAGACTATTTATCGGCCGATAGTTTGGTCGGCTTCTTAATCAGTATGAAGATGTATGCAGATGCGCACATTACAGTGATTCAGTCTTCATACTGATTAAGGCGACCAACTATCGGCCGATAAAAAGTCTGCAGTCTGCGGGGACTTAATGTGACAATCGCAAACACATCAGGATCCCGATTGTGTTAAATTGTCACATAAACAGTTCGTCTAAGCAGCAGCTAAGGTTCACCAACGTATGTATTTTGGGATCGCGATAAGTGTGTAGCCAAACACATTCAACATTCGCACGTTAGTTAGTCACACGAAGGTAAAAAGATGAGTGGTTAGCCGTTTACAGCGATACGAAGTTGCACACGCTACGTAGGTACACGTTACGTTGGTGAACCTGCTTATACGAACCGTTTACGTAGAAATTTAGCACGATCGGTGCACTGAATGGTGTGTTCGAGTGACACTACGCGTTGAAGCCAGCTCGACTGACAAACGTTGCAGTGTCACCGCGCAGTGTATCTTGAAAGTGCGATACGTTTCGTGCGTCACATTTATTCGTACCTCTTTGGAATCAAGAGTAAGGGGTTGGGGCCTCGTAAAGTAACTGATAAGCGTCTATCAAAGCTTTATGACGTGGGTTCCGAACATCCGTCTTTTGTTTGTTTCATAGCTCAGTTGGTTCTTAGAGCGTTTTCACATTATCCGATTCTGAAGGTCCTGTAAGGTCTTCCCCGAAAGCACACCACGCAATCACGTCCTTGTTTTTCGATCATGAATGTCGTCTCTTGCAAATGTTTTTTAACCGTTCTGATGTAAGGAAAGAAATCTCCATTTATTTGTTTCATCAACTTGTTAATAGAAAATTAACTTTCGTCGGTTTTTTTTTTTCAGAAAGGAGTAATTTGCCTCTATTGCCGCGTCCACTTTGTCCCCTGTTGGTCGTCCTTTCTTATTCCCCACCTCTAGTGCATGATATACATAAGAAATACATGTTCGATGGTATGGGCGATGGGCGCGCTAGAGCCGACTTTGTGACGGTCATAGTTCTTGTCGAAATAAAAAAATAAAAAAAACTAATTTGTAGTTCTAAACACGCTCTACAAGTTTTATTCTCGACATTTTTCGATATCTTTCACGAGAAAAAAGGAAACAGCGAAAAACTATTCATATTATTTTGATCCATATCTCGATAACGATGATCAATACGTGATAAATGTATAGGACCTTAATTGTAGATCGTACAAAGAGCAACAAAAAAGTATAACATCAAAATATTCGTATCTCAACGGGGAACCGACTTATGATGAAAAATTTGAATTTAACCCTTTTTCAAGATGGCGGACAACGCACAAGGTTCTACAAGTCGACAATTTGAACTTAAGCTTTTCTAGCCCTCCCCCACATAATACCTATTCAAAATTTGGCTTTCTCGGTTCATTTTCATTTCTAACCCGATTTTTCCGACGTAATGACTGGACTATAAACGCGATATTTGTATATTTTGCGAAGGAAATATATCTTGATTTTATCTATTTACCATATCAATATTTTTAGCTACCTTTTTGTATCAATAAATCAATGGTACCTACAGAAGTAAGAAAAATCTAAAAGTTAACTTGAAAGCGCCATCTCTATTTACAAACTGGAACCATAACATTGAACAACCAATGGGAGCACAGATCCTAGATCGCGCAAGTGAAAAATTATTGTCGCGCGCAATATAGAAACATTACAATTGTTACACTGTAGGAGTCCAAGTCACACAGGAAACCGGTCCTAGGAGCCGGTACATCAAATTCCTATTAGTTAATTATATTATATTAAGTAAATAAATCTACTGTGCAACTGCTTTGACTCCTTATTTTGTAAAATAAATATACAGGTATTATGATGCCCTAATATTATTTGTATTGTAACTGATATTAGCTACGACTGTTAATTGAGAATTTGAATTTAAAAAAAAATATTGTATTTTTTTATATTATCTTAAAACTTTATTATTACTTAAGTACTAATATTGATATATAAAGCAAAAAACTTAAAAAACATTTTTTTCAATTAACAATAAACAATTAAAAATTGATGAAATTTAAATAATAATCACGTGACTATAAACGCGCCATGATTGGTCGCGATGGTTGTAACGTCAAAATGTAATAGCTATGTATTTAATAACCATCTAGTTATATACTAACGGCCGGTTTCTCGAACGATGATCAACGAAAAAATCAAATAATTACTATGTGTCAAACTCGGATCAATCATGATTTGGGTTTCCAGAAACCGGCCGTTAGTGACTGAACTAATATATGACGTCACACGCAGGTCGGGTTTGTTCGGGAGTTGTTGGCGTGTTTTCGGTACCGGATTTAAAGATGAATTTTTATTTTGAAATAACTTTTGAATTATTGCGAAAAATAATAAAATAAAAATAGTTTTGTTACAAAACTTATACAATATGATCTTTCCATTTATCACAAAAAAAAATATATATTCCAATACCCAATTGTAATAAACGCAAAGTGAATTTCTGTGACGCAATGTGGGTCGTGGGTTCAATCTTCACCAGCGTAAATAAATTAGAGTTTGCAAAGAAATATGTTTGTGTGAATTTTTTATAAAGATGGCTTTATTTTACTGAACACTTTTTTTTATAAGAGTATTGTTTGTTTTTAATAAAAAAAAAAAAAGTACGTTTGTGTTTTGATCAGTTGAATATTTTATGTATATTGTGTAATAGTCGTTGGTTTGTGAATAAATATTGTTTTTTTAGATGTTATTATTAAAATACCAACGTAAAAAAATATTATTTATTTCCCAGCATCATAATTTGGGATAATGTCAAGGCCAGACGGGCACGAGGAATTGTGATTCAATCAGCTTAGGGCACTTTTATAGCAGCAACAAAAATATTTTAGTGTATAACTTTCTGATTTAACGGATTTAGAAGATTGGTTTTTTGTGAAATATGCCGGGTAATGAGGTCATTGCCAAAACTTCGGGGAGTTTACGTACCCATCAATGTGAAGGATAGTAGTAATAGGGCTTTGGAGGAGACAGATAAGACATTTGGTAGGCTAATAAAAAAATATATATACTTATAAATATATAAATAAAATATATATAAATAAATAAATATTATATATAAGTATATATACATATATATATATATATATATATATATAATATTTATTATATATATGTATATATTAATATACTAGTAGAACGCCCCGGCTTCGCACGGGTAACCTAAGTATATAAAAAAATAAAATTATAATATAGCCTATTGTAGCGGAGCCGGCGAAATTAAAAATGGAACTTGGTTTTTGATGTTTAACTTTATTAAGTAGGCTTATATATAATTTTAAAGATAATTACAACTTGTATTAGGAGCGGCATTTGTGGCAAGGAGTGTAAGAAGAAGAAGACATTTTTTACCATAGATAATATTTTAGATAGAACATATTTTAGACCATAGATTTTATATCGTTCTTTATAGCATAAGGTTCGTCGCCTACATTCCCCACCCTAGTGTTGCCTTGGCAACACTCACTCACGATAGGATATCTTGGCGACGCGTGTCACTGAACGCTTCAGAGTACCAGTTTGAGTCTGCACGGCGACCACTCTGACTCTACCATCTCTACCAGGGAATGTCTCTTGAATGATGCCCCTTGGCCATGTGCCCCTGGGAGAATCTGGATCTGCAATAAAAACAAGATCCCCAACTTGGAGTGATTGTTGATCTCGGTCCCTATTCCATTTTTGCCGAGGGATCATTTCCGGTAAAACCTCGCGTATCCACCTTTTCCAAAACATATCGGCCAGCGCTTGTGCTTTACGCCACTGCTTCCTTAAGTAGAGGTCCGAGTCATCGAAGGCTCCCATCAAAGGTAAGTTTGAAGACGTTCCGAGCAGAAAATGATTTGGCGTGAGCGACTCTTCGGCTTCAGGTTCGACTGCGACATGCGTTAAAGGCCTGCTGTTCACCATATTTTCAACTTCAGCGAGCAGAGTGATGAGCACTTCATCTTTAGGTGCGCGTTCCTTCAGTACCACTTTCAGTGTGGTCTTTACGCTTCTGATGAGGCGTTCCCACGCCCCACCCCAGTGAGGGCTCACTGGCGGGATAAAAGTCCATCGCGTCCCGTAGTTGCTCGCGGTTGCTTTCAGCAGTTCCTCGTCTAGTTCCTGAATCGACCTTTTCAATTCGGTATCTGCTCCGCGCAGATTTGTGCCATTATCGGAGTACATGAATCCGGGCCATCCTCTTCTAGAGGCCATGCGACGTAGTGCCATCAAGAAGGCGTCGGTCGACAGCGCATGCACCACTTCGACGTGGATCGCTCTCACTGTGAGGCAAGTAAATAGGACACCGTACCTTTTTTCACGGTGTCTACCCACGGTCACCTCCATGGGCCCAAAAAGGTCCACTCCACAATGAGTGAAAGGCCTCTGGTTGTGAGCCATCCGTCCCGCCGGTAAATTTCCCATGCGGGGTGCTATGGGCTTAACCTTACGGATCCTACAAAAATTACATTCGGAGACGACATTCTTAACTGTCGGTCTGAGTTTAATTATCCAATATTTTTGCTTTAATTCGTTCACTACCGTTTCCTGGCCGCCATGGCCAACCATAATGTGGTAGTGACGCACGATCAACTTTGTAATATAATTTTTTCCATCTAGAATTACAGGTTGCTTCGTAGCGAGAGGAACATTAGCGGCGGCGTCGGTGCGGCCGCTGGCGCGCAGTACACCGCGCTCATCACATGCTGGTGATAAGGTGAGTAGCCTGCTTTGTCTACCTACGTCCTTCCCAGCTTTAATTTCAGCTAGGTCTTCACTGAATGATTGAGCCTGTGAGTATATCAACAGTAAGCTTTCCGCGCGCTCCATCAATGTACAGTCATCGGTAGGTATTTTGTACCTACATCTGTCTATGAATTTCAGCATAGCGGCGGTGCTTCTCAACAGGCGCAACCATGAAGAGAACCTACTAGGTTCAGGTACGATAGGTAAGTGCGTACTTACAGTTTGTATGATCGACACGCACTCGACATCACCTTTCTCTGTATCAGCATGGAGCTCAGGAGCAGCATACACGATGTCCGCGGGCCATGACTGTTCGTTGCTAGAAAGAAATGTCGGACCATTAAACCACTCGCTTTGAAATACAGTTATGTCATAAGATTCCCTAGTGGCTATGTCCGCGACATTTATAGCGGTAGGTATGTATCTCCATTCGTTGACCTTTGTCAATTCATCGATCTCACCTAGTCGATGGGCTACGAATGTTTTGTAAGTTCGCTTGTCGTTGCGAATCCACTGTAGAACAGTCGTAGAATCACACCAAAAGTATCTACGTGTTGGCTTTATTCTATGTTCGGCCTGTATAGTGTCCGCTAACCTAGCCGCCATTAGCGCCGCCTGTAGCTCGAGCCGTGGCACCGTGGTAGGTTTCACGGGTGCTACTCGACATTTGCTGGACACAAATGCTACTTTTATTCCGTCGTTCACCGTCCACCGCCAGAAAGCTACAGCACACATAGCTTGTGTGGATGCATCACTGAACAAATGCAGTTCTAGGTTGCTGTAACAATCGTCAGATGAGAGTGAGTGTGCAGGTAAACTGCGTACCGGAATTGAAGCGGTTAGGTTTGAGACGCTATGGTAGCAGCGAGGTAAACGTATACCACCGATTAATTTTAATACTTTTAGCCAGTTTAACCATTTGTCGTAGATATCGTCGTCTAACGAGTCGTCCCATCCTATTTTTGTTTTCCATGTCAGTTGTAAGATAATCTTACCATTAATTGTGAATGGAGACAAAAACCCGTAGACATCAAAAATACTCATAATTACTCGCAGTGCTTCCCGTTTAGTTGGTCGCCTTCCGTTGAGAATTTCCTCAGGAATACGTTTGAACGATACATCAAAGCCTAGGGTATCCTCGTAAGGGAACCATAAAAGTCCTAGGGCTCGTTCTCCATCAAGTGGCAAACCAATTTTAAATTTGTGAGCGTTAGAAGCGAGTTTATCGTTAGGTAAGTTATTTAAAACTTCAGCGCTATTACTTAACCAGTTACATATTATAAACCCTCCAGACTGGTGAATTTCACTTATATCGTGCGCTAGATTTATACACGTCGCTGAATCTGGCGCCGAATCAATATAATCATCCATATAGTGTTGAGTACATATAGCTTCAACAGCTGACGGCTTTGATTGTTGAAAACGTAAAGCATTTTTGTTCTTTATAAATTGAGCTATAAACGGAGAACAACTTGCCCCAAAAATCAAAGAAGTCATCTTATAAGTTTTGATAAGCTTACTTACAGTGTCTCGCCATACAAATCTGAGCGCGTCTTGACAGCTAGGTAGTATTTTCAACCTCAGGAACATATCCTTTATGTCCCCGGCAATCGCGACCTTATGTTCACGAAAACGCAGCATTATTCCAAACAGCGACACGAGCAGATCGGGACCTGTGAGTAGATAATCATTTAATGATAAACCTTTCGACTTAGCGGCGGCATCAAATACCAGACGGAGTTTCTTTTTGTTAGGGTTGTCAACACCAAAATGTGGTAAGTACCATGTCTTATCTTTTTTTGTGAGGTCGGTGACCTCTTCGGCAAAGTTATTCTCAAAAAGGTGTTTGACCCTTTCTTGGTACCTATTTCCATATTCCTTGTTTGAGGTAATTTTGAGCTCCACTTTTTTGAACCTACGCAGTGCTGTTTGCTCCGAGTCAGGCATCTTACACTTGGGGTCGCGCCATGGAAGTCCAACGTGCCATCTGCCTTCCTTCAGAACAGCTGATTGCTCAAGTTGTTCTATAGCACGTAAGTCTTCAGCATTTTGACGAGGTTTACCAGATACACCCATAGATTCTATAGTAAATGAGTTTCTCACCTCGTCATGAAGCTGTTGAAGCACGAGACCTTCTTCCTCCTTGGCACTCTGGAGATCATCCTGGATGAAGAGCGTGGAATGACGCACATGTGACGACGCCACCGGTACCCTTCCGTGGACACACCAACCTAACTGAGTGAGTGTTGCACAAGGTTCATTTGACCTACCTACCCTGGTATCTAATGGCCTTATTAAATTATAATTATCTTGACCTATCAATAAGTCTGGTTTAACATTTTCATTACAAAAATAATAGTTCATATTTTTTAAATGAGAAAAATTGTTACAATCAACTAAACATAAGTTTTGTTTTGGTAAATTAAGTTCCTTAACACTATGCGCATTGAGTTCATAATGGTTTCCATCATATGTGGAAAGTTGAAGACGCACCACTTCAGTTTCACATTTAAGTTCATTATTGTTCCATGCACCGGACACACACATGGTTTTTTGATGACCTCGCAGCCCTAGCCGGGAGGTTAACTCAGAGTTTATCAAGCTTACAGTAGACCCGTCGTCTAACAAAGCTACTGCACTGACTGTACCATTGGGTCCATGAAGATTTAACCGCACAACTTTTAATAAAACTTTACATACAGTTTTTGCGTTGATGTTTGTTACACTTTCAGACTGCTGCGCCTCTGGAACGCTGGAAGCTTGCTCCCCGTTGCTGGTGCCTGGCTTAAGCTCAGCAGGCTCGGTGCTAGCAGTTGCAGTGTTGTTGGTGCTCGGGTAATGAAGTAGGCGATGATGCAGTAACCCGCAGTCATCGATGTCACATACTGGTGCTGGACATATGCTTCTGTCATGCTGAAACAGTAGGCATTTAAAGCATAGTTTCTGTTTTTTTACAAAAGCCCATCTTTGTTTTCTCAGTGACTTCTGAAACTTCTTGCATTCTGGCAGTTTGTGTTTCATAGTGTGGCAGAATTTACATTTATTGTTGTCTAGATTTTCTTCATTTTGTACTAAAACTGTACTGTGTAAGTGTGAGCGAGTAGAAGTAGGCTCTTGAATTCTCTTTTTGTTGTTACAGTTATAGTCTAGACTACTAGTGTTTACTAGTGCTAAAGTGTTAGCTTTTCTAGCTTCTTGTGTGAGAAAGTCTGATAGAGTGTTTAGTGTCGGTTTTTTACCTTGAGTGATGAGAGGATAGCTGTAGTCGGCCCATTTCGATAGTAGGACTGTAGGTAATTTTGATAGCACATTTGTTATCACATTCGTGGCCACTAAGTATTCGTCTCTACCGATTGCACTAACTGCTATCACATAATTTTTTACTCTCACAGCAAACGATACTATATGTTTAATGTAATCCTGTGGTACTGGGGTAATTTTCTTCAAGTTCAACATAATTTTTGATAATATCACATCAGGGTTTCCGTACTGTAACTCCAAGGTAGACATTATGTCTTCGGGCGATGTGGCACTGATGAGCAGTGCTGACACAGCTTCTTTAGCTTGCCCGCGAAGACACTTTCGTAACCGCCATAGGTTTTCCTTTGGAGTGTAATTACATAACTCTGTTGACTCGGTATATGCCTGTTTGAAGTGAAGCCAGTCCATGGGGTCCCCTTCAAAAGTGGGTAAATCTCGGGGATTGCAAATAATGCGGCTCATTAGCTTAGCATTAGATCCATTGTTGGCAGAGGTAGTAGCGGCTGCGAGATCCTTCAATGCATTTGCCAGCAGTTTGAACGTCCCTTCGGTGTCGACGGCACATGTCGTCGGCAAACACGGCGCGCCCGTTTCAAGACCATAATTGTGAGCGGCCTGCGTGTTTAGTTCTTGCTGACTGCGATCCAGCCACTTCTCCACCTGACTCCTTGCACGTGAATGCGATGATTGCGCGTCCGATTGCATTTGCGAATGGCATTCTTCTACGGCGGCCATTTCGGCGGCAAGTTTCTTGTCAATAAGTTCAAGTTGTATTTTAGCCTTTTCTTCAGCTGCTTGAAGCTGAAGTTTAGCTTTTTGAGCAGCAATAGATGTTGATGAGCGTTTAGATCCCGTTGAATGACGTGTCTTCGACTGCAACGGCAATGCCGGCAAAGATGGCCTCGTTGGCAATGGCGGTTCCGATTTGACCACGCTGTCCAAGCAAAATTTGCGGCGACGGTGAAGTTCATCGTGGGATTTTACATCGTGATTTTCTGCAGGCTGCTGTGCTTGTTCCATCGTTTGAGTTTTTGCCTCCTCTTGCTCTCTCAAAGCCTTCCTCGTGCTAACCATTGCACGTGGCGAGTGGAACATTTGCAGATCGGGCTCGAAGGACAAATGTAGCGGAGCCGGCCCAATTAAAAATGGAACTTGGTTTTTGATGTTTAACTTTATTAAGTAGGCTTATAAATAATTTTAAAGATAATTACAACTTGTATTAGGAGCGGCATTTGTGGCAAGGAGTGTAAGAAGAAGAAGACATTTTTTACCATAGATAATATTTTAGATAGAACATATTTTAGACCATAGATTTTATATCGTTCTTTATAGCATAAGGTTCGTCGCCTACAGCCTATGTTACTCAGTATAAATGTAGTTTCCAAATGGTAAAAAATAAAGACCCCCGCATATACCTACTCCCGTGACTGGCGGCGCCCGCTTGAGTCCGCTTGACTTTTTTCTAGTACTTACAATTTTGAACTCGTGATATCTTTCGAATGGAATATCCAAATTGAATAATTTAAAAAGTCATTTAAAGGTATTAAAACAGTCTTAATTACGAAGAAATTTATTTAGATAAGGATTAATTCCAAAGTACAAATAAAGAACGTTTTCTAGCGGCGTCATTTTAATTATATTTTTTCGATACTAAAACACTTATAGTGACATATCTGTAATAGTTAGACATATGCTATCGCTGACTTTTTTGTGGATGATGATGTGTTCTACAAAATCGTAGTACATGATTTCTTTCTATCATCAATAGTTTTTGCAGCGCACGCGATGTAAGGAATTTCTTAGGTATTTTTTAGGAAATTTGTAAGAAAACTTGCGGCACAAAAGGTGTCCATTTGTTGAGTGGCTCGTGGTTCAGAACATAGACATAGAAAGAGCCTCACGAAATTGGCATGTGCGGTTAATACCTGTCTATTTTTGGCAGACGTCAGCTCAGTTGGTAGTAGCTCTGCCTTCTAAGCTGTGGGTTCGAACCCACAGCTTAGAAGGCAGAGCTTAGAAGGACTAATCACACAAACAGCTCATCACACAAAGCATAAATATTTGTTCTGCATCTGGATGTTACTATGTATTCTATGTATGTATTTACAAAAAAAAATAGTATATAGCGTTTTATCAGCAATCTAGTTCTCATAGTACAAGCTCTGCTTAGTTTGGGACTAGAGTGTGATGTGTGAAATGTCCATAATTTTTTTTTGTAGGTTTGTAAGTCTATGTAGAAATAAACGACTAATACTTGCACGATATGCAACGTTGCAGCGTCACGTAAATTAAGCGTTGTGCGTCATGTTGCGGGTCAAAAATTCCCTAGTGTATCCTTGGCTTTATTATTAGCACTAAAGGTAGTTTTAGGTTGTAAATTAAAATTAAATAAAACATGACTTTTTACATTGCGTTATGGGGCGTCTAAACGGGCAATATTTTACGGCAATTTGTGGCTGCAATTATTGGCAAACATTGCCCAGCCATCAATAAAACATTTTAGCACATTTTATGGCTGAGCAATCCATTGCAGGTAACATGTTGCAATATGTTGTATTTTGTCGTGGCTACACATAAAAAAACATTTTGACATATCAAAAAATATGTGGCTTTAATGCCGGGCCATCCTTAAAATATTGCATAGTGTGGCTGGTATTGGTAGCAATGTTGCCGGCCACAAATTGCCGTAAAATATAGCCCGTTTAGACGCTCCATTACAATGGAAGAAAATATTCTAGACTATTCTAGGCTAAATAATGATAAAACTGTCACTCCATCCATTTTGCGCTGCAGATACTCTATGCAGAGTCAAAAAGTGACAGGATTGACCTTAAACAAACAGGGGTCGACAAGGTCAGACGACCCTTCATTATACTATGTTGTTTGACCCGTTTGTAAAGAGGGGTCTGGAAAAACAATGATTTTTAACCTTTACAAATATATCTAGTTTTTTGGTACAATAAAATTCTTTGTGAAGCTCTCTTGGGGATGTATAACTACCGTGCTTTTTATATTGTCGAGTAGTAATATTTACATTACTGTGACTACATCCATGGCTACTTCTCAGTTAATCAAATAATCTTCAAAAAATCTCTCTTTTTAAAGATTTCTTGATTAAAATATAGGTATAAATAAAGCAGTTATTGCACTGAAATAAATATCAAACACTACGATATTTAGAAATTTATTCAAACCATTAAGTTACATACATAATACTGGCATACCATTACAATCAGTTTATTACTTACTTATTCTAACTTTGATTGATTGGCTGTGTTGTTATGTTTGCAAATAGGGTAATGAATTCACTAATGAGATAAAATGATACGAGCAAAACCATAGGCGGAAGTAGTATAAAGATATGGGGTAATGTCGGTCACAGCTGCGACCATCGCCGTCCATAATGTATGGTTATATTACGAGGTATTTAAATGATTTATTCATACTTAAATAAATATCCATAACATTTATTCAACCAAATAAATCACAGTGCTTAATCCGCCGAGTTTCATAGTTAATTAATGTATGAGAATAATTGAAACTTTTAAATGCTAGGGACATTGTTTGTTGAGGATTTTATTTCGTCCATACAAAATTTGTCTTTGAAATCTGAGAATATTGCAATGATTTATATGCTTGAGTACGCATACTGAAGCCAAAATTTCACCCTTACCTCACGAGGCCTTGTGGCGCAACGGATAACGCGTCTGACTACGGATCAGAAGATTCCAGGTTCGAATCCTGGCAAGGTCGTTTATCTTTTTGTGGTATTATTTTTTTTATTAGCTTTTTCTATTATTTTCATCTTGTTTTAGTGTTTATAAAAAATGAGCTTACATAAAAATTGCTCAATTAAGTTTTTGCCATCGATCAATATTATAAGTAGAAGACATTAAATTAACAAGTGATTTGTAACTAATTAGATCTAAATATAAGTATCATAATTATTGTTATACAACACTTAACATTTACATAATCCACCAATATTACGGCTTTACTAAGGGACTAACTATGTGTAATGTCCATGAATATTTAAACGTGTTTATTTACTATTGTGCCTCGGGATTACAGTTTTAATCCTGTTTTATTTTATTTCATATAAAACTGAATAGCGGTACTGTACCGGTTCTCGAGGTAAACCGTTCCGTATAATATTCTCGTTAAGCAATTTCCTAATGAGTCTGGCAAGCTTTTTGTATTAGAACATAGCAACGGACTGAGTTGGATATAATACTACACGTTGTTCATGTCGTTATACTTTCGTCGCAAATTACGAAAAAAATACAATTAATGTTTTACTAACGCATTAAATGGACTTAAATATTTAACTAATTTAATTAGCAAAATGAATTCTAATACAGTCTTCTTTTTTCACAAAAACTTGCTAAATATGATTCAAAATGAATTTGATAAAATTAACATTTCTTGTTTTCTATAAAATAGAAGCAAATAGTCAGTCACAAATAGAAAGAAAGAAATATTTATTTACACCATAACACGTTATGACATAAAACATTTTTTTTAAAAGTGTAAAAAGGCCACCACTCAGCTTATGCTATAGAAACCGTTGGTTCCTATAGCGCTGGTTTTTAGCTACATGTATGATGATTAATCAAAAACGAAGCACATTTTTTTATGGCCATTATGTTACTTAATATTTAGGCGCTTCACTTATTAGATGTCTATGAAATAAAAAGATTAATCAACAACATTTCCAAAATTAGACTAACCTTATGTAAACTCGTATTAGATACTCATGAAATATAATTCTTGAATAAATTAAAAAAGTTTTATCGTGAAAGATAACGTGAAAAACTGAGGTCACACTTTTTATGACACTTTTGGAGTATTAAGAGTACCTACGTGTGTGTCGTAACACTTTTATACTTGGGTTTTTAAGGACACAAGTTACAGGATATGGTGTTAGTCTTCTTTTATTTATTAGCTTCTGTCATCTTGGACAATTGCCAGGTTTTAAGCTTGCCAAATGTTAAGTAAAAAACATATACATAGCGCAATTATTAGTCGGTTGTCATGCCATGTAGAAATCCGTAGAATATATTATACTACAAATATAAACTCTCCAGCCAACTGTCGTATTTCACTAGTAGCTGAATATTACCGGTTGAAAGTTGGCAAACTGCAAAGTTGAAATGGAACCAGTACTAGAAAATTGAAAAAGTAGTCAAAATGCAGAAAGGTTATGCTGTTTGTTTAATAAGAAAAACTAAGTATAAATGTAAAAGGTACGCTCATACAGTAATAATGCAAAGGTTCTATGTGACAGTACCCTTCTCGGTCTATAGAACCCCTTTTTATTAAGCAGACGTGGCTAAAATGGCATCGACCGAGTATTGGAGACTATTACGGGTTAATTAATTTTGGCAACAAATTGAGAATTGTCGGCTCAGCAGTTAGAAGTTGGCTGAAACCGTGTTTAGTAAAAATATGATGATTTCAGCTTTGACAGTACCTGATGTACTTTTATTTTAATTAGTTAGTTTAATTTATCAAATAGGTAATGATAATGTCAATTTAAAGCATAAGTTTTACTTTTCTTCAGAAAATTTTCAATCCGACTTCAATATTTCAATTCGAATTTATGTGTGTAACTCGATTTCTGTCCAATATTTAACCAGTGTTACATTTTTCTGATCATATTTTTGTGAAGTTCCGACTTTTACTTGAATCTTGTAAAATGTTTATTATTTGTCAAGGCAAATTTAGTAGTTTTTGTCTATTAAAATATAATTATTTCAAAAAAAAACACTGGGTACTCATTAAAATACTTAAAAGACTACTGTATCCAAAAAAAGTATTTTATTCGCAGTAATATATCTCAATATACGTTATACAGTCTTTCACAGTTTAGTATGTAAGCGAACTCTTTCATAGCCCACAAGGGAGAAAGCATATCTTTCTTCTCGCTCGTAAATCTCTCCATAAATTACTTACCGTGCAACTTTAGGTACAGTTTTTCATCTACTTTTATGTTAGTCAGTAAAATCGAGAAGTGAACATATCAATCATAGACAAAAACAGACTTCTTCTTCTTATCGTGTCGATGCTACAACTGAGCCCTTAGTCCGAAGACGCATTTTAAAACTCTTAAAAACTTTTAAACTAGCATCGTGTTGGAAAGATTAAATCTCTTTAGGAAATAACCAAAAAAAACTTTAGAGATGTCAAGGGACACGCGGATGGAACGAAGTTCCTTTCGATTAATTAGTATTTCTATTTATTATGTACAAAAAACATGTATACTCAACAAAAATAATCGTCGCGACACCACACGGTTCAATGCGAAACTGGCTTGCTTTCTATGGGAGAGGGACAGACAGAGAAACACGCGCACGCCGCACGGTTTAAAACTATAGCAAAAAGTGTCGTCACCACTTTTGGTCTTAATTTATTCCGTCTAGCCCCCTTTCGCAACGCGCGATAAGGAACTTCGTTCCAATTAAATAAAGATACTCTAATCAGAACAAACGTATTGTGTTAAACGAAGTAATGATATTTTATTAATACCGTTTTCTGTATTATTATTACCGTTGCCAATATCAATATTGTTTTTTAATAATTGTTATTATAGCACCTTTCGTGTGCGAATCCGACACGCCCTTGATGGGCTTTTTTATATTTATTTGCATATATTTTAATTTTCCAAAAAGTTCGTATAACCTCTATAGTTAATTTTTACTTCTCACGATATAACAGTAAGACAATTATTTAAGTATTTAATTTTTTATATGTATGTATTTTTATATGTATTTTTAATTGTATGCATGTATTATAGCTATATAACATTTTTATGTTCGCTAATAATAATAAAAACAGCATCAGTTTTATGAAGCATTTCTGAAGCATCTCTAAAGTACACAGCGTCAGCTGAAAACTGAAATGTTGTTCCACTCTCTATTAGCGAGAGTGTACCCATAAAAATTCTCAAGTAAAATTGTCTTCTATAAAAATACAATAAACCATACATCCTTCCTACCATCGTACCTAACGAGTGTCATTACAGCTAAGTATCAACAATAATAACTTTTCGGTACTCAAAAGGTTCTAGAGATAATTCTGGTATTACCACTATAATATACATACCGGTTTATTTAGTTAAAATACCGGTTTTACAATAGACATGCTTGTTTTTTATACTTACATACCGACCAGGTACCACACAGGTTTATTATAGTATAAGTACCGGTTTTACAATAGACTTTACAGTTTTTACATTAACATACCGTCAGTAACGGGTAACATACCGGTCTTCAAATATTACGGTATAGTACGACTTGAAGTACCGGTTCACCTGTAACATTTCTGTGTGGGTGCAATAACTAGGGTACCTCAGTAATTGGGATTGCTACTGACCTCAAGGACACTTATAGACACTTGTGGTACCACCGCTCAGAGCCACTTAGGAAATGGAACGATATTCTGTGGATTGGTACTTAGCTCTTAGGGCTTAAACGCATTAGACTGAGCTTTCTGAGACCAGTACCCCAAGTACGAGTTTGTACACACACGGATCGCAGATACGTATTTCGTTAGGCCGTAAGTTTCTTGCCCGTTCTTCTAGGCTCTGGCCTAGTGGAACTGGGACTTACAATCACCTAGTATGTAAGACGATTCTAAATGATCCTTGTGATTTTATTAAATAAAGAAATCTTTGACTTTGTTTTTTGATAATGTGACTGTGTATCTACCATGAGTTGTCACAGTAAAATCGCCTGACTTTACTACAGTAGTTACGTCAATATTAGTATGACGAATTTTAGTACCCAACTATCCACTAGAGGCGCTGTACAAATTTTCATACATTTTTTTAACTACAGACGCTAGCGAGTCTAGTAAATATAGTATATTAAAAACTTATGGTAGACCTACTGGTGTCTGGCAGTGCACACTCACACCAAACAAAATGTATAATAAACATGCAAGTGTGCAAACGAAAAAAATAATCAGTAGCTCTACCATGAGTTTTTACTATACTATATTTACTATACTCGCAAGCGTCTGTAGTTAAAAAAATGTATGAAGATTTGTACAGCGCCTCTAGCGGATAGTTGGGTACTAAAATTCGTAATACTAATATTGACGTAACTACTGTAGTAAAGTCAGGCGATTTTACTGTGACATCTCATGGTAGAGGTACAGTGCTTAAATCTAAATAAGTGAGTTATAATTTACTCGCACATATATATTTCTTTACATTGTATTTAGACTAGCAGTATCTTTTTACGTTACTGTTTTTTTATGTATTTTATATATAAGGTCAGTGTGGGTAAGTTCGTCTGGGCTCTAAGTCCGTACAGCGGCAATAACTTTCGTTTTTGAATAGCTAGAGCCATATAACTCGGTCGGTAAAACAACATCATTGAGCTAGTTCGAGCTAGAAAACATAGATGTCGCTAGTATTTATATGTGGGAAGAAATATGACCGCCATTTTTTTCCGCGAATTTTACTCGAAGTTGAAGTGTGGCGTCTCGTCGAAAAATAAACAAAAAGGTGAGAAATCTTAAGAGTTTTTCAATTATATGTGATAACGTTCATTATTTACAGTTCGATGATTTGTTTTCTGTTATTAGATTCATTATTAACGCATTATTTTCGGAATTATAGCCGACAGAAAATACCTAACCTTAAAATATTATAGTTGGGAAGTCCGTCTACCATGGATGAGGCAAGTCCGGCATGTGCCGGTGTTGCCTCAATATCAGATATCATCAACCTTTTTAGTAGAAAATATTTTTAAATTATTTTATAGTATATTCAATGTGTAATTATTATTCGCCTGTCTACGAAAGTAATAAATATAAACTAGAATATTCGGACTAGCATTCCGTATAATTATCCTTTAAACGCTTATTATCTCATTAATAAGAATCAAAGTCCTGGCTGACTGACGGCTGCAAGCCACAGCCCAAACCGTTGGTCCTTGAAAGTTGGAGACTTGAAATTTGGAGGGTGTGTTCCTGGAGTGACGTGGACGCGCACTAAGGAATTTTGAAAATCACGCCCCAGAGCCTTTAAAACAGGCTTTGAAGTTTGTATGCAGAATCATAAGTTTCTGCATACAAACTTGAGAGGTGTCAAGGGACATCTGGATGGAACGAAGTTCTTAATTAAATAATTTGCTTGCTTTCTATGAAAAAGAGAGAAACAGAGAAACACGCGCACGCCGCATGGTTTTAGCTTAAACACTTTAGCAAAAAGTGTCGTTACAACTTTTGGTCTTACATTTTGCCGTCTAACCTCCTTTTGCAACGCGCGATAAGGAACTTCGTTCTAAAACAGATATTCAAGAGCGCTGTCATAGTGAGCGAAACGAGTGAAGCGTCTCAGTTGCGACACTAGGCAAACATACTTGTTTGCATTTTTCAACGAAAATTGGTTGTGTTCCTGAATTTATTTGTCGAGCGTGATTTTTGATTGGGGAAAAGAGACGGAGAGAAGTGGCAAGTGTGCTGTAGAGTTATTAATCGACGGATCTCAACGGGAGATAGATGCGGTACGGAATACCTACTTCGTGCACATTTGCCCGGTTTTATAAATAAGTATCCTTCTTAAACTGCACTTTATCATCTTACTCTTTCTCTATTCAAGTCTTTCAATCTTAAAATTTATTTCGCAAGAAGATAGTAATGGGTTATCGCAAAATCAACTTATTTAAGTAACATAAAACGGCACGCGGACGAAGTCGCGGCGGGAGCAGCTAGTTTGTTAATATTTTAAATGCACGGAACAATCTAGACTAAGTATATTTTTTTATTTTCAGAAATTGAATATTCGTGCACTACGATACCTCATGCGACGGTGAATGTCAATATTGCTAATTTAAAACAGCCCTGATTAGTTTTCCTCGCAATTATGGTCAGTAATTATAAAAGAAAAACGAATAAGGCGTCCTATTCAAAGGAAACGTTAAATGCAGCAGTAAAATCTGTCAGAGATGGTGTCCTGAGTGGTTACAAGGCTGCACAAAAATATAAGATTCCTAGAATGACTATTATGGACCACGTTAAAAAAAAGACGACCATATCGGAGTCATTAGGAAGAAACACGGCATTGTCATCAGAAGTAGAAAAGAAATTAGCTTCAAATCTTCACCAAATGGAAAAGCATGGCTTTGGATTAAGCAAAGCAGAAATAATAGAAATGGTGGGAGAATTTGTGGAAAAAAATGAAATAAAGACGCCATTTAAAGATGGAATACCTGGAGATGCGTGGTTCTCTGCGTTCAAAAAACGACATTATTTGTCAGTAAAAAAACCTCAAGCGATTGAATACGCAAGAAAAAAGGCTATAGATCCTTTTATAGTGTACCCATACTTCGATTTACTTGAGAAGACACTAAACGATCTGAATTTATCCGGAAAGCCTTTTGCGATTTGGAATCTTGATGAGACAAGTTTCTCCAGAGATCCAGAAAAAACTAAAATAGTTGGATTAAAAGGGCACGCAGCAACAAGAGTAATTTCCTCGCCAGGGAAAGATAATACTACGGTATTATTAGGTATCAACGCTCTAGGTGAAAAATTGCCTCCGCTGGTTATTTTTAAGGGTAAATACATGTGGGACGAATGGACTTCTCCAGAAGCTTATCCAGGCACTACTTATGCGGCAACTAAAAACGGATGGATGGAAAGTAGCGTTTTTGAGACGTATTTCAAAAAAGTTTTTCTGCCAGCTGTTGGAGATGATCGCCCAGTTCTGCTTATATATGATGGCCACGCAACCCATGTGGGGTTAAATATAATAGAGGAGGCTCGAAAATCCCATATTACCATTTTAAAATTACCAGCACACACAAGTCACGTCCTGCAACCACTGGACGTTTCAACTATGAAATCATTTAAAGATCGATGGGATGTTTTACTTGTGAAATGGCAGCGCCTAAATGTTGGTGCTACTTTGTCGAAAAAAGAGTTTTCTAGACTAATAGGAGAATGCTGGACACAAATTGACAGCAAAATCCTACGGAATGGCTTTCGTAAGACCGGAATTTATCCTTGCGATCCTAAAGCTATTGAAGAAAAACTATTTGACCCGTTGAAGCTGAAACACTGGAAAAATCATAAAGTTGAATCGCAAGATAGGTCCAATGAAGTTACGCACTGTCTTTTTGAAGAGTTTGCTATTTGTGATGATGAACCTGAGAACTTTGCAATTAAAAACAACCCTGATACTCTGATTTCAATTGCGCTTAATTATATCATAAAAGTAGCGCACATGGAAACTTGTAACGAATGGGACTACCAGCAGCATTTAGATAACTGTGGAACGGAATATACTTTTTTGAGTGATAACTATGCTAAGCAGAACACTCCCTCTAGTAGTTTTCTTGCTACGAGTAATGTTCATAGCCCAAACATACAAAATGAAACTGAACTGCACACTGAACTGAATGAAAATCTCGTAAATTTTCCGATACATGAGAAGAAGAAGATTCAAGTGCTAGAGGATAAAATTGTAACTTTTGAAGATCTTCTCCTTATGAAAATAAAAGCTGGCAACAACAAAAAATTTAAGCGACAAAGAATGGGCCCAGGAGCCGAAGTCATAACTCATGAAGATGTTCTTAAGCGCAAAATGGAAGAAAGTATTAATAAAGAACCAAAAGAACTCAAGTCAAAGACACAAATAACTGAAATAGAAAAAAAAATAAAGAAAGAACCAAATGAAATCAAAACAAAAACCAAAAAAACTCAAATAAAAAAAAAAATTAAGAAAGAACCAAATGAATTCAAGACAAGGACACTAAAAACCAAAAAATCTATGGAACCAGGTCCATCAACTTCTTTACATAAGCCTGCTTTCAAACAACAAGAACATCTTAAAAGAAAATCTAAGAAAATCAAAAAAACTGAAGAGGTTTCAGATGACTCTACAAGCGTTTCGGATATATGCATAAGTGAATACAGTGATCCCAGTATTTGCGACAGTGAGTTTGACGAATACATGTTCACCTCAGACGAAATTAATTACAATAGTAAACCGAATATGGTACAAGAAAAAACTGAGCGACTCTGCAACAAATTAATAAGAGAAGGTACAGAAATAAATAAACAAAAGGAATATAACATTAGCGACACTGTACTCGTACGATACTATGTACGAAAAAATTGGACATATTATGCAGGATATGTAGAAGAAGTAAAATTTGGTGAAGATGAAACATTTTACTCGATAATTTTTTATAAGACTGTCAAAAACCCTTTAAAGTTTATATTAACAAAAAAAAAAGACTGTGACAATGTACCATCTTTATCTATAGTAAAAAATATTTGTTTGAGTCCAAATCCAAGCAATTCCAAAGAGTTAGTATTGGTTAACGATGCAGATACTATTTATTTTTTATAAGTGTATTTTTGATAGCATAATATAATTATGCGTTTTATATTTGCTATAAGTATTTATTTAAGCACAAGGGTTATTTTATTTTATATGATTTTAAAATACGTAACGATTAAGGATACAACCACTATTTTACGTATTACTATTACTATTAAAAAAAAACTAATTGATGGTAAGTATAGATAGCAGTAGTAGATAGTATTAAGTAAATACTTTTTACTTTGTATTAAATAAGATTGTCAATGTTCCTACCTAAAGACTTAATATTGAAACTTTTAGACTGATTAGAAAATGTGAGCTGTGACGCCTGTTAATATAAATTCATAGCAGTTTTAATACTATTTAATAATAACTATCTTAGATTGATCTCCTTTTTTATGATTATTTATATAGTTTAAGCTAATATCTTCACCAATAAGTGCAAATCCTAAAGCATACGATGCTTAGTTACCTGATACCTACTGACCTTACTTTAGTGTAAGATAATTTCTGTTTTTTTTTTAGTTTAAAATGACTGTGCTCTGTGCAATTACTTTTAAACTACATATTACTTTCTTACAAATAAATTTTTTTTATTGATTTCATTGATTTGTGTTTTTTTTACAAAAATAATACTTTTGTAGGTACTTCGTAAAAATGTTGACTATCACTGAAAGTACGTAATCAGCAAAGGTATGCCGGTCTTGCCCGGAATTTTTTTAAAATCATTTTTCTACAAATATATACCTTATAGGCAAACGTTTAAAAGACGTATTTCAACAACTGTTTCGGATCTATTTGCTATATTGTTTTCATACATATTGCTTCACTAATGACGATTCTATTGCTGCTAGACGGACTTACCTCAAACAGGTTGGGAAGTCCGTCTAAATGCATGGTTTTACAAAAAATGCTATAACTTGTAAGACAATTGCAATAAGCCTGTTTTTTAAACCAGCACAGATAGATTAATGTATTACCAATACTTTCCGACTAAATTAAATAACTTTGAAAGCGTTTTTCGATATTTAAAGTTAAATTGAAATTCAATTTAAGAAAACTATGCCGGACTTACCCACACTGACCTTACCTATGTAAATTTTGTAAATATGTACTGTAATAGTCGTAAATTTCTTTGTGAATAAAGTTATATTTAGTAGTATTCACATAGACTTCTAGTAGGTATTATTAGATTAATTGAACTGAGTATCTTAGCTTAATTATAAAATATCTGACTATTTAGAAGACAAGCAAGCTTGGGACGAACTAGCTCCAACTTTGTTAAACAATTGTAAGAAGGATCATATGAAAAAAACGTTAGAATCCAGGTCTAGTTTCTTGCCAGTTCTTCTAGACACTGCTCGCGACGAACTGGCGCCTAGAATCATCTAGTATGTAAGACGTTTCAAAGTGATCCTTGTGATTTTATTGAATAAATGAATTTGAAGTTTGAAGTATTCACATCGACTTCTAGTAGGTATTATTAGATTAATTGAACTGAGTATTTTAGCTTACCGATCTATTGTTAGTGCACAAAATAATGCTTGTGCGGACAGAAAACAAACTTAAATAAAGAAAGACAACATATTGAGACCAAAACCCAAAGGTCCCTTGACAAAACACCGAGTGTAATGTTACAATATCGAGGAGATCCTACTCTATAGCATAGAAAAATAAAAATCTATAGCTACATAGACGAACAGACTGTTTGTTCATTTGATTGGATCGTGGAGCAAGAAATCGAAGAATAGAAAAATAAAAAGTTATTTCTCCAAACTTTCCAAATTAGTGATGAAGTGAAAATAATGCTGGACAATCCACACATCTAGCCAGCTAAGCAAAGCTTGTTTTATTGGTACTAGAAGACAAACATTCTTAATACAATACATTACATATATACATTTTATTATACATATGAAATACCCAGAACACCCGGAATAAATATTTACAGATCGTACAAACATTTATCCTAAGGCGGAAATCGAACCCGCAACCGCGTCGCAGGCGGAAACTCACCCGCCGCGCCACATTGGTCGTCGAAAAATCAGCTAGTTCAAAATTCAAACACCCTGTAGATATCGAATCGATGAAAAACACTCGAGCTTTTTGTCGGTAATAACTGTCTTAAGGTGACGGGTATAGCCAAATGCGTGTTTTCGGGAGTGTTTTCTGAAGAAGTCATAGCATGTGGAGTTGTGAAACTTATTATTTCCTATAACACATATATTGAACTAGTCAGGTAGGGAACAAAATGTGTGCTCTTGGTTATAGTTTACTTTAAAATGTAAGTTTAGTACCAACACCTTTTGCAAAAGTGTGATTTTTGATCCCATTTTTTATGGGTTTGGCAGATTTGTTTGGTACGAAACTCAGCACAGCTATTCTTATGGTTGATATCTATACATCCAAGGAAAAAAAATTCTACATTAAGGTGTTTAAAGAAGAAGAAGAGTAGCGCCTTAGGAACTATAAGTGTTCCATTGCTGTGTGCTCGCAAATATTCATAAGGCGCTGCTTAAAAGTTTGACAATCCAAACTGTGCGCGGCTCACTATGTGTTTTGCGTCGTTTTCAGCATTCTTACTGAAGTTGAAAATGCGACGTTGCCACGCTGACTATCTAGAGTTTAACCACTGCGGCAAAAACTATGCCGTGTTACAAGTTTAACGTGTATGTAGATATAATAAATAAATAATAAAGTTGGAAGTTATTGACATTTTTATTTATTATGAAAAATTTCACCCTACCCGTCGCCTTAAGAACACATTTAATGTCTTTTCGCTTTTTATGATATTACATCATAATTTCAATTACATTTTTATAAGATTTACAAGAGTAGCCTACCGAACTCACAAGAAAATGTGACAGTCGTAAACGTATCAAAACGGTAGTGTATTCGAATCACACTGCGCGTTAACGTCAGCTGGAGTGCCAAACGTTGCAACATCACCGAGCAGTGTCTTTAACTCCGACGCAAATAACGACAGGGTGTTATAAGTTTGGGGTGACGGGGTGTGGAGGTTGTGTGTGTGTGTCTGTGACATCGTAGCTCTCGAACCGATTTCAATTTTGTTTTATTTTTAGTAGAAAGGTTAAGTTGTCGGGAGTGCTCTTAGCTATGATTTATGAAAATTGAAGCAAGATGGCCGCCGCTTCAAAATGGCAAGTCATATTTTTTCATAATTTCCTCAAAATAGTCATCAAATTAATGGGCTTCACTTGAAGTTTCTTGCCCGTTCTTCTAGGCTCTGGTCACGTGGAAATGGCACCTAGAATCACCTAGTATGTAAGACGATTCTAAATGATCCTTGTGATTTTATTGAATAAAGAAATATTTGACTTTGACTTTAAATACATTACAATAAATATAAAAGCCGGGTATTTTTTAATTTTTTTATTTATACTTGCATCTGATCGTTTTCTCGATTCAGTGAGCTCTATTGATCATTGCAATATTTGTCTCCATTCTCCAAATGGCTTTCAGAATTTATATTATAATTAAACTGAAATACAAAATTTTCGTGGAAATACATTTGTGGTGGACGTTCAAAGGAGTTTATTTATTATATTAACATTTGACAACCGATACATTTAGTTATGAGCAAATAAGCTTATTAATAACTAGCTGAAACGGTGAACTCTGTTCCGCCTTAAAGGCAATAAATATACATATATATGTAGGTATATTTATTGACTTTGTACATTCATAATTTATATTATCCTAAGTCCGTCTCTCTATCCATATCGGTATAGTCGTTCTTGAGTTATAAATAGTGTAACTAATACATCTTTCTTTTAAATATAGATTTATTGTATGATTTGCACCTCTCTCTTCCTTAGCTAACTCTGCCCATTCCCGGTCGAAGGAGTCCAGTACCTCTACCATGAGTTGTCACAGTAAAATCGCCTGACTTTACTAGAGTAGTTAAGTCATTATTAGTATTACGAATTTTAGTACCCAACTATCCGCTAGACGCGCTGTACAAATCTTCATACATTTTTTTAACTACAGACGCTAGCAAGTATAGTAAATATAGTATAGTAAAAACTCATGGTAGAGCTACAGGTCGTCGCACCAACGCTTCCAAAAAAAAAAACCCTTTAAGGGTATAATTTATTATATTGGTAGAAATATTTTTATTTATACTGAAGGGAGCACTTGGTTGAATGGTGTTTCAGAAGGCTTCTATCAAGACCGCGCCGAGTTCAAGGACTTGGCACTTTCTCGATGTGCTGCGTAAGTGGGTAGACGAGTGCGGGTTCTCGATATACATTCAACTCATGTGTATTTACTTATTATTCTGATTTTTTTAGTTAAATATTTTACTTATTAGTTTTAGTAAAGAGATAAATGACATGGGCCCATATCGCGTACTATGTTGTTTTTTCCCTTTAACTTAATAATCTTTTCTTACAATACTAGGCGCTTAGAATCATCTAGTATGTAAGACGTTTCAAAGTGATTTTATTGAATAAAGACATTTTGATTTGATTTGAATAATATAATTATTTTCTGTCAGAAATATTAGTAAAGATATCATTAATTTATATGTTATTATGTAGTTTTCATAAATGTTTAAATAAATTTACTCTAGAACAATATCGAAAAAAATGTGTTTGAGTCTATCTACAACAGTGCTACTAAACCAGTGCAGTGGTACTAACAATAAGTAGCTGACACGGAGTAATAATTATAATATAGAATAATAATAAAAAACCGAACTGTATGTTTGAAACCAGCTATTCCACAATAATGTGTAGATAGCGTACAGCCAGAAAAAAACTCTTGCCCAAAATAAACAGGAAAATAAAAAAACATAAAAAGCTAAGTGTTGCTTACAGCGTGTGAATCAATGTAGGTCACTACCAGCCTTCCTGCTGCAATCCGGCCAGTAATTACAAGTTTTTGTTCACCAAAAACAAAACATTAATTACTCGAAACCCTGCAAAGCAAACCCAGTCTACCTATTAAGTAAAGAAACGGATAATCGTTTTAAGCAAACAACGGAACTGCAGTCTAGTACCGTTACGGAAGTCACTGCAAACGAAACGAAACTTTGTCACTATGTAATTTGGGTGGATTTTACTGCATTTTCTGTTTTGGTGCCTGAGGCATACCTTCGCGAGTCAATTGTATTTTTAATGTCATGCGTCTGTTACCCATTTGAGATACAATAAGTATTTCTGCGCGATCCAACAGCTAATAAAACTACGTTTAGTACTAAAGGGTCTTGGGTTCGAAACCGGGACAATAACGCTGCCCTAACCTTTGCGTGTCAGTTTGTTTTTATGAGATGGCTTATTTTATTATGTAGCAGACGCGGAAGTCGACAGTAGCTACTTTTTTATGAGGTAAACGAAAGTACAAGATGATAACCTTTTGAGTTGTTTAGAGACAAATGTGGGTAGTCGTGTGAAGATGACTAAAAGAACACGCTTCAACCTAGAGTCAGCAATAAAATAAATAAATATTCATGGACATATCACACATTACACTCTAGTCCCAAACTAAGCAAAGCTTATACTATGGGAACTAGATTGCTGATAGAATACATATGTATATACATTTTTATTTGTAAATATATCATTGAATACATAGTAACACCCAGACTCAGAACAAATATTCATGTTCATCACACAAACATTTGCTCTGGGTGCTTCGGTGTGAAAATTAAAAAATATGCATCAATCAAACTAAAAAGGCTTTGTCGACAGCCTTTTTCGGGTTATAGGAACATTATGTAACACATTGTATACAAAGGCTTTATCGTTTTTATTATTATTTACAGCCTTTTCTATGGCTCGTGACAGAGCCAATCTCTGTAGCTCTACCATGAGTTTTTACTATACTATATAAACTATACTCGCTAGCGTCTGTAGTTAAAAAAATGTATGAAGATTTGTACAGCGCCTCTAGCGGATAGTTGGGTACTAAAATTTGTAACACTAATAATGACGTAACTACTGTAGTAAAGTCAGGCGATTTTACTGTGACAACTCATGGTAGAGGTACTGGTATGCTAACTTTATGTAAACAAGAGATATTATTTGTATGCTTTGTGTTGTTTTCGGCTTTTACCACGCTGAAATTGAAGAAAATATAACCCCGTTCTTTTCGTATTTTTATTTGTTTATTACACTTTGGTTAACCATGTTAAGAAATATACAAGACAAGTCCTCCGAAGTTTTATATATCGTAGATAGGTGATTGCAAACTAGATTTATATATATTTACAAACTTCAGCAAGCTTGATATATTTGGTCTTTTGTTCAAGAATACTTTAGATTGTTGTATAAAACAAAAACTTTACAAATAAATATTTTCTTATAAAAAAAAAAAAAATCGAAGTGTCTGCTAAATTTAATACTTGTACCAAGCTTTATAGATTTAATATCCTTATTTTCTATACCTATATTGTTTCTATAGAATTAGCATCTTCCAAATTATATTTCAGAATTCGTTAGTAAAGTGAAATAAGTTCTTATGTTGTAAAAAAATAGTGTAGATTCCTACAATATATGTATAGTTTATTAAAGTCAAAGTCAAAGTCAAAAATTACTTTATTCAGTAAAATCACAAGGATCATTTAGAGATATTAGTAACAATACGTTTATAAAGCCGTGTTTTTTTCAGAAAACTCAAGCCTCTGTGTTAAATTTCGTAAACATTTGTGTTTCAATAGCACAACCAACTTCTTCAAGTTGAACGGAGACCAAATTAAATCACCTACACGTTACTTCTTTTCTGAGTCGACTCACTATAATTATTTTATACACTATGTGATCCTCGATTTTCCACTTTATATATAGAGTGGAGAGTCCAAATTGCGATGGCAGTATTGAACTGGACCCTCGGTACTCAAATGGCGACAACGGTCGATAGGTTGCGAAATGCGAAGAACTACGCTTTGTTGAAAAAAAAAAATCTTTTATTAAATTTCTGGCGCGTTCAGGTTGAAAAGGTGGATTGAGCATGAGATTGGGAAATGACCACGGTTTTACAAATGATTTCTTTTTATTGGATTTTGTATGTGGTTTCTATATTGAAATACTTTTACTATGAAAAACCAATACTTTACAAAATGTACATAGGCATATAAAATACATAAGAAACAGTTGAGCTATCTACAGACCGTTGCAAACGATCTTTAGATAGTTCAACTGATCCAAATCAGTACCAATCGGAAGCGTACCCAAGATTTTGGCTGCATTGCCGCGCTGAATAACAATGCTGATAACTATTAAATAAATCTTTTAACTATTGACTTTATTGAACATTTTTATTTAACTTTAAAATAAAATGAACATTAAAGTTCAACAAATTACTTTAAAACTCAGGAAATACAGCTTGTTTGAAATATGGCACAGTACAGATATTTGCATATAGACTAGTACATTTGTTTCAAGCATCGTAAAAACGACGGCCAGAGAAGTGAGCACGAATAAATTTGACAATCAAAAACGTATTGAAACAGTGACGTATTTGAGATGCACTGCGCGTTAACATCAGCTGTTTACTGTCTAACGTTGCAGTGGTAGCGCGCAGTGTGTCTTAAATACGTAATATTAAAAAATAATATCAAATGAGAGGTATTTATTCACAAACAAACTTACGACTAATACAGAATTTACAAAATGTACATAGGCATATAAAATATTTAAGAAACAGTTGAGCTATCTACAGACCGTTGCAAACGATTCTATTTATAACGAGCTGTCCCGGCGAACTCTGTTCCGCCTTACAGGCAATATATAAGCAGATTTTTGAATTTATTACGTTTTTTTTATTAGATAATACACACAAATTATCATATATCCGCCTCCTGGCTCTAAGCTACCTACCCACCAATTTTTAGCTATATCAGTACAAAAACAAAAACTAGCACGACTTTCTTTTAAATAGATTTACGGCGTTTACAATTGTCACAAAGTATTCTTATGGGGCGTTTAAACGGGCAATGTTTTGCGGCGATTTGTGGCTGCAATTATTGGCAAACATTGCCCAGCCATCATTAAAACATTTTATGGCTGAGCAATCAATTGCAGGCAACATGTTGCAATATGGCTGCAAAAGCAATAGCTGCCTTTGATTCAGAACCCTTTAATAAGCCACACAATCCAGCAACAATGGCCGACGAATGTCAAAAAATATGTGGCTATAATGCCGGGCCATCCTTAAAATATTGCATAGTGTGGCTGGTATTGGTAGCAATGTTGCCGGCCACAGTATTGCAGCCACAAATTGCCGTGAAGTGTGGCCCGTTTAGACGCACCATTACTCATACAGCCCTCTGATATTAGTACAAGTATAATGTATGTTATAGTTACATTTGATGAGTAGTACTGGACATTTGTGGTTTAGATGTGTGGTTATGCTTTAATCGATTATTATTTACATTAAACGTGGACCTCTTTACAGACTACTGATGTAATATGTTGTCGGAGTAATAATTAATCTATAATAATAATAATAAATAATGCTGGACAGTAAACACAACATCATCTAGCCCCAAGCTAAGCAGAGCTTGTGTTATGGGTACTAGAAGACTGACATACTTAATACAATACATTACATAAATATATAGATATTTTTATTTTATTTTGATATTTTTTTTTTATCTTTATACATCAATGCCACTTTTCGTTGTTATTTTATAACTCGAGAACGGGCTCACCTATCCAAACCAAATTTTTAGGCTTTATTCGTACCTATTAATTAGCAGATGGTTTATGTGAAGTTTGCTTATAATCTGTCGAGTGGTTCTTCTTATATATTGCCTTTAAGGCGGAACAGAGTTCGCCGGGTCGGCTAGTAACATTATAAATATTATATTCATGCTTATTTATAATTATTTATAATTTTGACACGGTGTGTGTCTAGTATATATAGATCTAATATAGTGTCGTGTTATTTTCGTTGGGAGTGCTAAACAGATTTAAAATAGCGATTTGCATTTGCAAAAAAAGGTTTTTATAAATAACTTTCAAAAACAATGTCGTTAGTTCCTATGATAAATGATTTGTAGACTCAAGATAGCAAATTATCCATCGTGTTCTTTCCAACACGATGCTACAACAAAATACAGTTGTAGCATCGACACGATAAGAAGAAGAAGAAGTTCCTATGATTTGCCTTCTAGCTCCTTCTAACATTCTCAAATATGGTTTCTTATCATAATTAGTTGGTATCATCAACCAATAGAAGATAGCATTTTCCAAAACAATGAAATATTCGAGTACGGAAATAATTAATGTAGTCAAAGGTTAACATTTTCAATTAGAAGGGGATTAATATCAAGATTATAATCTCATTACTTCGTTGCAAACAAAGCGGCGTGATTATTTATCTAGGTATACTGTAAATAAATTAAATTATAATTTAACTGCGCGTAACGCGTAACCACGTGCTATTTCAGGAGGATTACAATACAAAAAATAATATACTACAACATGAAAAATCGCGAAAATAATTATAACATAGTTTTTTTAAGTTAATAATCAATATATTTGTAATTATTTTAATTACTTCAGCATCGATAAAAACTGAAAGAATATTTAAGTTCTTATTTTTCTTTATTTATAATAATAACAGTTTAAACAACACGACACATAAATAACTTTAACAAAGCATCTAAAAAAACACAAAAATTTGACGTTGTGCTATCTTGAGTCTACAAATTATTTAATTACAAAAAGAATTGGCTAGATAAGATTTTTTTTCTAAAGAATGTCATTTTAATAAACAGTAAATACGATACTCTGTAAGTTAGACAGCAGATTATTATAAACGAACATCAAAAACATTGCGATGGTCGCACGTCTAAGGACAAAGCCAGGACGTCTTTAAAACATTTCCTGATATTAAAAATCCGAGCAAACATTCAAAGCTATTCTTCAAAACTATGACAAAGGCCGAGTATGTACGCCATTGAAACGCCACAAAGTAAAAACCAAGCGAAGATATTTCAAAGCCCTAAAGTCGACTGGAAAAGGAACGATTAGTGACAAAGCGAGTGTGTACAACGGCACACCGCGACGACCGGTATACACCTGAGGGCTTAGTCCGAAGACGCATTTTAAAAATCCCTACTCTCGAGCCGACAGTCGTCTCGCGGATGTCAATACATTTTTGTATGGCTATCCGACGGATGTCCATACATTTTTGTATGGCTATCCGAGAGACGACTGTCGGCTCGAGAGTAGGGAGTTTTAAAATGCGTCTTCGGACTAAGGGCTCTAGAGTTACACGCCCACTACACGTTATCACGTATGTGAAATCGTAAACGTATCGACACACTGCGCGGTGACGCTACAACGTTCTGTAGCTCTACCATGACTTTTTACAATCTATACTCGCTAGCGTCTGTAGTTAAAAAATGTATGAAGATTTGTACAGGGCCTCTAGCGGATAGTTGGGTACTAAAATTAATAGTACTAATATTTACGTAACTACTGTAGTAGAGTCAGGCGATTTTACCGTGACAACTCATGGTAGAGGTACTGCAGTCAAGATGTGGCTCTACCATGCGTTTTTACTATACCATATTTACTATACTCGCTAGCGTTTGTAGTTAAAAAAATGTATGAAGATTTGTACAGCGCCTCTAGCGGATAGTTGGGTACTAAAATTCGTAACACTAATACTGACGTAACTACTGTAGTAAAGTCAGGCAATTTTACTGTGACAACATATTAGTATTACGAATTTTAGTACCCAACTATCCGCTAGAGGCGCTGTACAAATCTTCATTCATTTTTTTTAACTACAGACGCTAGCGAGTATAGTAAATATAGTATAGTAAAAACTCATGGTAGAGCCACTGAAGTTACATACGAAAGAAGATGAAGAAGGATAATTTACGTAAGATTGGCAATTACCTTACTTATCTTTTGTCACTTAATAATAGCGGATGACGCATCTAACACTGTAAAAATATCTTCGAAGCCAACAAGTTAAACTAAGCTTAGCAGTAACAGTTCAATGTTTCTTTGTTTGTATTTCTCTTTGGAAACTTCAAATGAGTTTTTCATTTTAGTAGCAGTTTTCCAATTACTTTTGAAAAGTTTTTAAGGACGATCCGAGTTTTTATTATATTTTAGAAATACAGTTCACTATAATGTATTTTATTTGCTGAGTGACTATTAATAAATATAATAAATAAATATTCACGGACAATTCACACATCACGCTCTAGTCCCAAACTAAGCAGAGCTTGTACTATGGGAACCAGATTGCTGATAGATTACTTATATAAGTACATTTTTTTTGTAAATACATACATAGAATACATAGAAACATAGACACAGAACAAATATTTATGTTTACCACACAAACATTTGCTCTGGGTGGGAATCGAACCCACGATCCACAACATGGAAGGTACTACCAACTGAGCTGTGACGCCTGTCATTAATAAAATATTAATGACGTTGTGTTATCAAATAGATGAAATTCATGCCTCTGTCATTAGCTAAACAGATTTGTACTGGTCTCCCCTATATTAAATACTTAACAAAAACCCAGACATAGTACCTTCAAATATTGCGACGACCGAGGCGGGCGAAGGTCCGCCTGCGACGCGGAGGTTGCGGGTTCGATTCCCGATGGGATAAATGTTTGTACGATCTGCATATATTTATTCCGGGTGTTCTGGGTATTTTATATATAAAAAATACCTATCTATGTTATGTATTGTATTAAGTATGTCAGTCTTCTAGTACCCATAACACAAGCTCTGCTTAGCTTGGGGCTAGATGATGTTGTGTGGATTGTCCAGCATTATTTATTTATTTAACTTTGCAATCACACATATTTTTGTTCTTGTTATCGAACCTACGCCTGATATCGTCTTAAATTGAAGTTTTTCAACATTTTTCTGCCCGTTTTTCTATCAGAGAGATTTCTGTATGTGACAGGTGATTGTCCGGCTGAAGTACCCAGTTCGATTTAACCTACTTTCGGATGCTAGTACGTCTAAGCTGTCAGTTGTTGACCTTATCAAAGTGAAAAATGTACTTATGTTCGAACACAGAAAACCTATTTTCGCTTGGCTTTTAACTTTGTTAGGGTATTCGCTATCGAAGCGAATTTTCAGTAGTTGTCTCATACCCAGGTTGGCAGAGCGGTCTTAGGCGCCAGATTTAAGCTCTAAAGGAAGCGTGGGTTCGAACCCCTCATAGATATTATTAAATAATTTAATATTTCTATTTATTTATGTTACAAAATCGCATTATTTAGTTTTTTATTGCGTATTGCTAGATATTGTTTAATTATAATCATTTTTTTAAATTAAGTTGTTTTACTTGACCGGAAACTGGACAGCTCAGTTGTTAGTAGCTCTGCCTTCCATGCTGTGGGTCGTGGGTTCGATTCCCACCCAGAGCAAATGTTTGTGTAATATACTTAAATATTTATTCGATGTATGTATATAAAAAATGTAAGTAAATGAGTATTCCATCAGTAATCTAGTATACATATTACAAGCTCTGGTAAGCTTGGGACTAGAGAGTGATGTGTGAAATGTCCATGAATATGTCTATTTTCATGAATATAATTTAAAGTGACTTTAACTTAGTATACGGCAATAATCATTACACTATTTGAGTTGTCTTAATCTTATTAAGTACAATCACCATTTTTAACAGCATTATACACTCGAGAGCAATGAATCCGGGTCACTTAAAGAATGTTAAAAATCTCGGAAACTAAAAATGATAGGTTAATGCAATAAATTGTATTTAATAGACAATGTAATACTCCTTAAATGAAAGTAAAAAAAATATGAGTCACCATACATTTTATTAACACAAAATTACATAAAGAAAAAAACTGCTGATCTCTCCTTAAAACAAAAATAGGAAACATGAAATTTTTGAACTTTATTACGATTTTCTTGAATTTTAATACTTCGTATTGCCTCCTCGTGCTTCCATTACTGCGTTTACGCGGTTTGGCATGCTGTACACCAAGTTCCTTATACGATTTTGGGGAATATTCTCCCATTCCTCTGTGAGAGCAATTTTGAGCTCACGAAGCGTGATTGGGGGAGGGTTTCGTTGTTTTACGCATCTGCCTAGCTCGTCCCAAGCATGCTCGATCGGGTTGATATCCGGGCTGCGCGCTGGCCACTCCATACGAGTAATGTTCATCTCTTGAAGGTAGTCATTCACAATCCTACCTGTATGAGGTCGGGCATTGTCATGCATAAATATAGCATCCTCACCTAAATTGACCATAAATGGACTACGTGATCATTGAGGATTTCTTCCACATATCTTACGCTAGTTAAAGAGCCGTTTTCTATGATCACCAGCTCTGTGCGACTTTCAGAAGAAATTCCGGCCCACACAAGTACAGACCCACCACCGTAGGCTACTTTTTCTTCGATGCATGCTTGCTTGAATCTTTCCCCTGGTCTTCGATACACTCTGTGTCTTCCATCGTGCTTGTAGAGCATAAATTTTGATTCGTCGGAGAACATAGCTTTTGACCAATCTTCAATACTCCAATTTACGTGGCTCTGGGCATATCTTAGTCTCGAAATACGATGCCCACGCTCCAGTTTAGGGCCGTTTGCAGGTCTAAGGGGTTTTAAGTTAGATTCAGCAAGCCGACGTCTTACTGTCCATGCACTTGGGTTACTTCCTCCGAGGCGTCGAAACTGATTGGTGAGTTCAGTTCCTGTGAGAAAGCGATTTCGAAGCATGGTGTTCACCAAGTATCGGTCTTCTCGTGCTGTGGTACACCTGGTTCTGCCCGTTCCTGGTCTGCGTAGGTTAGAACCAGTTTCTTCGTAACGTCGGAGAACTCTTTGTACTGTTGACAGCGACACACCGACAGTCCTGGCTGTATCGCGCTGACTCCGGCCGGTTTCCAGCATTGTAAGTATTCTGGTGCATTCTTCAGGCGTAAGCGACATAATTTCAGCTTGAATAATGAATATAGAGCACTATCAACATGGTTTATGTACCCACATAAATGACAGATTACAAACAAAAGCAAAACCAAATGCTGTAATTTCGTAGTTCCATCTTCGAAAGTGGCCCTTTTTCAAATTTGATTTTTTTATGATATAACTTTACAATAACTAAGAAGTTTTAATACCTTCATTTAAGGAGTATTACATTGTCTATTAAATACAATTTATTGCATTAACCTAGCATTTTTAGTTTCCGAGATTTTTAGGATTCTTTAAGTGACCCGGATTCATTGCTCTCGAGTGTATTTATGAAATTAAAATAAACACAAACTCAATATTATTCCCACTACGTTCTTCTAAGATACTCCACTGAACAAAACACGCGGCAAGTCCTTTATTCACTCAGCTGCCTCTATAATAAAAATACTATTTTGCAACACTCTCATATTTATTTTTCAACCTCTATTGTTTCTTACCTATTTTCAACACGGTTTTAAAGTAGAACGCTGACGTATTTTGCAGGCTTTTTTATAAGCTTGGCGCTAAGAGCGTTTTCACATTATCCGATCCGATATCGATGTCAGACGCCGATCCGATATCGGGGTATGTAAAATGTATGAAATATGAACCTCCGATATCGGATCGGATAATGTGAAAACGCTCTAAGAGTCCCCGCAGACTGCAGACTTTTATCGGCCGATAGTTTGGTCGGCTTCATAATCAAAAGATGTATGCAGATGCGCACATCTTTTGATTATGAAGCCGACCAAACTATCGGCCGATAAAAAGTCTGCAGTTTGCGGGGGCCCTAAAGCCTTTCTGATGAGTTGAAACGATATTTGTTTTTTTTACTTTAATTAAAATGCTTTGGAATATTGTACCGAGATCACAAGTATCAGATACTGATTAAAAAATTATATTGTTTACCAAAATAACCAATTTGACTTAAAACAATCAAATGTTATCTATACAGGGGTAATCAGGAATCGGTTCGCGTATAAGTAACTACCATCATATAGACGACCGATGTGGCGCGATGGGCGATGGACTGCCTGCGACGCGGAAGGTTGCGGGTTCGATTTCCGCCGTAGGATAAATGTTTGTACGATATCCAAATATTTATTCCAGGTGTTCTGGGTATATGTATAATAAAAAATATCAGTAATGTATCACACAATGAGTTACCGTTTATATATGTGTGTGCTATATATATAAAAACGGTGCAAGACCAAGGCCTATGGATCGGCACGCCGTTTGGCCCACGGTTTGTGATCTTTAAGTCGTAAGGTCAGTGTGGGCAAGTCCGGCATAGTTTTCTTAAATTGAATTTCAATTTAACTTTAAAAATCTAAATAAAATTTATTAGTTACTTTAAGTAGTCGGAAAATATTGGTATTACATTTATCTTTCTATATCTATCTAAAAGTAGGGTTAATTGTAATTGTCTTCAGATTTATAGCATTTTTTTGTAAAGTAGGCATTTAGACGGACTTCCCAACCAGTTTGAGGCAAGTCCGTCTAGTAGCAATAAAATCGTAACTAGTGAGCCAATATGTATGAAAACCTTATCGATAAATGATGAAAAGCTGCCGTTGAAATAAGTGTTTTAAACGTGTGACTATAAGGTATACTTTTAAAGAAAAATAAAATTATTAAAATCAAGGGCAAGTCCGGCATATCTTTGCTGATGATGTACTTTCAGTGGTTGTAAACATTTTCACAAAGTACCCACTTACGATTTTTTTTGTCAATAACATACAAATCAATACACAAGAATCTTTATTTGTAAACAAGTAATCGTTAATATAATAATGTAATGTATGAATTTAGAAATGGTGTGGCAAACTATTGCCGGATCTGTAGCTACATTTGTAACACTTTCTGCCAGTACGAAATAAATGAGTTTGGGATAATTTTCTAAACCAGATCTTTGTTAAAACGATAAATGTTCACAAAGTCCGACATGATGTGCCATGCTACATGAGTCAGGTATTAAAAATCAGAAACTAAAAAAAAGTTGGATAGTTCCATGCTTTCAAAATATGTATTCACAATTTGTAAACTTTTAAAGAATACTTATAGGTGATGCTAGTCCTCTTGCAAACATACCAGTGCATCTTTCACTTAATTATTTATTATACACAAAGTAAATACAGAAAAATATACGTAAATAGATTTACAGAGGCAAGCTTAACCCTGAAAAGAGTTCACTTTAGTAGACAGGCGAATAATACTTACAAGTTGAATAAACAGTATAAAATAATTATAAAATTTGAGCTACTAAAAAGGTTGACAATATCTGGAATTAAGGCAAGACCGGCATATGACGGACTTGCCTTATGTGTAGTAGACGGACTTCCCAACTATAACATTCGAAGCTTGGATTTTTTCTATTTGTTATAATTACGAAACTAATGCGTTATTTTTGAATCGGACACCAGATATACATTCCCGAATCTGTAAATGGCCTACGTTATCACAGATACTCAGAAAACTCCTTAGATTTCACACCTTTTTTTTCATTTTTCGACGAGACGTCAAACTTCAACTTCAAGTTAAATTCGCGGAAAAAATTGGTTGTCAAATTTTTTCCAACATTAAGATGTTAGCGACATCTATTATCACTAGTTCGAACTAACTCAATGATACTGTTTTACCAACCGAGTTATATGGCTCTAGCTATTCAAAAACAGAAGTTATTGCCACTAGACGGACTTAGGGCCTAGACGAACTTACCCACACTGACCTTATATATTTGTAATGATGTAAACTCTACTCCCTTGAATTACTAACCACAACGTAATATGTTTAAAATTATAAGCGCATGTTCTGATAAACAGAGTTGTATAGAGTTTCTCATTATTCCCGTGTGCAATAAGAGAAGTGAAAAGATATTTCCCGTAGCGAAGTATGTCGGCACACCCAAAGGGATAAGAACGAATTAATGTGACAATTGTGAACGTATCGAAACATTGACGTATTTAAGATATACTGCGCGTCAACATCAGCTTTACTGTCGAACGTTCCAGCGTTAGCGCGCAGTGTATCTAAAATACGTTACGTTTACGATTGTCTCATTTATTCGTACACCCTCAGTAGAAGTGATTATGATATAGTAGTTACCCGATATCCGTACATGAAAATCCGGATTCGATCGCGTTTTGAGATAATTTAGACTCGATATACATTTTGAGAGAAATTATTACACACGACGTCATCTAGCCCCAAGCTAAGCAGAGCTTATGTTATGGCTACTAGAAGACTGACATATTTAATACAAAACATTACATAGATAGATATTTTTGATTATACATATAAAATACCCATAACACCCGGAATAAATATTTGCAGATCGTACAAATATTATCCTAAGGCGGGAATCGAACCCGCAACCTCCGCGTCGGATCTTCGCCCGCCAGGTGACGACGAGCTTACATCAGTAATTATATATTTGTTTTGGAAAAGGTTTCTAATAAGTCCAACACAATTGGTCCATTTCTCGCTCCCAAGGCGTCTGTCGTCAGGTTTCAGGACTTAATTAGGGAAAATTAGGAAAATCTTTAGGACAAGCTAACAAGCTTTGAGCCAGATGTACATTTATGCTTATTTTCAGTCCACGAAAGAAAGGTTCCCGCGTTTCCATTACCGCGTTTTTATATAAAATTTGATTAAGAGATTATTTTCAACAAGCAAAATTTTCTTTGTAAGTAATAAGAGTAAATTAGACATAAATTCAAAAATAAAGACAAATAATGAATACTTTTATGAGATTACTATTATTAATACATCACTCTTAAGTCGAGGCTAGTTCTATTCAAATTTTATATTATAAAATATAATTAAGCGTACACAGCAGCATGCACTCAAATTGGGTCAAAGCTTTTAATTTATGTGAAACTAGATTCTGACAGCGTCGTCGTCCATTTCAATTTGTTATCCTTAGGCACTAATTATATTATCCTTCAGTCTTAAATTAGACTTTTGAAGGCATTTTAGTCCAGTCATTTTAGGTTTTATCTGCGAAAAATCCTAGTGAGCTGAATTTTTGTATACACCTTTATTATGGCATTGTAATGAAGATGTGAAAATTCTACATAGATATCGTGCCGGCTAAAAAATTTATAAACGTCAAAAGATCACCAAAATCAGTTTTTCACAAATATCTTATTGCGCAGAGATCAATAAAGGTCATTATACAAATTGTTTGTCGTGAAATTGTCTACAAAAAATGTCTCGTGCATTTTTCTGTAGGAATTTTTCCGCAGATTGGTGTTTAAAATAGCTAAAATGACTGGACTATTTGTAGAGACAATCCTTCCAAATTTTCAGAAAACGCTACAAACAAGACAATATTAGATGTTCTCAAGATATCTTATAACGTAGCTTATAACTGGCGGGATTCCGTGCTGGACAGAGAAAAGTGGCGTGCTTTCGTTGGAGGCCAAGACTCGGAGGAAAGAGGAAAAGTACTAAAATATATTGTGTCTAAGAAGGGTAATCAGAGGATAGGCTTGTGCAAACATTGGGCACATGTTCTCATATATTTTTTTATTGTAATAATTTAGTATTCTGAAAAGCCGATATTGATGTTACTTCTGTGTCCTACGTGTGAAACAAAGAATTACTTACATATTATTATTACTAGCTGAAACAGTATAAGATGATCCTTATAGCGTATGGCTGCGTTTCATAAAGAGAGGTCAAGCTGTATCTAAGAACTCAAGTCTTTGATCAGAATAAAAATTACTAAAACATTTTTAATTTCATTTATTTTATATTAATTTGTAGGAACTTTGTACGCCTTAGCGCAAATCACAGTGCACATACCTGTTATTGATCATCAATATTTCACCTATGTTTACAAATTAAATTATTTGTAAACACAGTGTTATAATCCGAGAAACAGGCTTTTAAATTGAATAGTTTTTATTTTAATTTGTTTCGTGGTTTAGTCATGATGGTCTAAAAAACAGGCAAACTCGATTTTTAGATTCATAATCGTTTACTTAGTGGATTTGCATATTTACTTTTTCCATATCCTCATGTTTAATTTGGCTTTTATAGGAACAGTTTTATCCTAGTATAGGAGTATTAAAAACATAATTTCATGTGTATAACACATTAAAACATGAAAAGAACCGCGTTTTTGTATGAAAATGGGTCTGCCGGGAACTCGTTCGGTTACGTTTGGTCACGGAAGCATTCGCACGCGATCGACTGTACAGCGAAGGTACTGTGAAAGTGGAACAACAAAAAATAAATCATAAGATACTTTATGTTTTATTTTAGATCGGGTTAGATTAGTTCAAACACTTCATGGTTGATCACACGTGATGCAAACATATTGCAATCATAGCTGCTAGAAAGCTCAAAGCCCATATCATGTTAAACATCATTTTAACAAATTTAAAATTAAAGAAGTCTGCACTATTATTAAGTAAAAATAGGGTCTAGTGCTTTGTATATTTTACTTTTATTCGCTTCCTAATCAGAAAGCATAATATTGAAGTTTCCTTATAAGTAAAACGCCGAAATAAATAAATAAATAATGCTGGACAATCCACACAACATCATCTAGCCCCAAGCTAAGCAGAGCTTGTGTTATGGGTACTAGAAAACTGATGTATATAATACTATACATTACATAGATAGATATTTTTATTAAGTATACATATAAAATACCCAGAACACCCGGGATAAATATTTGCAGATCGTATAAACATTTATCCCAAGGCGGGAATTGAACCCGCAACCTTCCGTGTCTCAGGCGGAGCGTCGCCCACCGCGCCACATCGGTAGTCGAAATGTTATATCTGAAAGCAAAATGTCTAAGATTCTAAATACCTAACACGGTTGTATGCCTAAAAATACATTTTTACTTTGCAATAGGTCCCCTCTGTAAACGAAGTGACTACGAAGATATATCACTCACTCCAGTCTCACCACTTTACGAAATTGCTACAAGTAGCCATCTTGCAAAACTCGGAAAGTGAAATGAAATAGGCTTAAGTTATAAAATACCAGAATGTATTACACTATTTACTCTATACCTGGCTTTCTGTCTAAACTAATATTATAAAGAGGAAAGATTTGATTGTTTGTTTGTTTGTTTGCATCGAATAGGCTCCGAAACCACTTAACCGATTTAAAAAATTCTTTCACCATTGTGAAGCTACACTATCTGCAATGAACATAGGCTATATTATATTTTCAAAAAAAACAGGGATCCTCACTAAAACTTCACTTATGTAACCCAAGGTGTAAAAAAAATACCTAAGAAATTCCTAACCCGCTACCCGTGCGAAGCCACGGCTACTACTGGTTTTTTAATAAACTATTAAAAAAAATAATGTCAAGTACAAATCAAGTCAAGTCAAAAATGTATTTATTCAATAAAATCATAAGGATGAGTAGAGTCTTACATACTAGGTGATTCTAGGTGCCAGTTCAGACCAGAACCTAGAAGAACGGCCAAGAAACGGGTACGTCTTATGTAGTTAAAATTGTGTCATGAAAAAAGAGTTTTTTTGATAAGTTAGCAAACGCCGTGTTGATTATCGTACCCATCTCTCTATAGCAATGTGCCAAATAGCTTGGCTATACTCGACCCGGCGCTATTTGGCAGTTTCAGGCACATTTACTGTGAATAAAGCAGTTTTTTCATGACGAGGTATATTAAACTTTTTTTACTTTGTTATCTAACCCCCTATCTTATAAAAAGATATTATGTCACCATTACGTATGGTAATCAAGACATCAAGTCTGCACTAACTTTTTGATTAACCGTTAGTATGTAAAATTATTTCTGGACGTCTAGTCGAAGCGACGCGTGACCCGAGGGCTGGTGAGTATCTGGCTTAGAGTATCAGCATTGCTATTCAGCGCGGCAATGAAGCCAGTATCTTGGGTACGGGACGATTGGTACTGATCAGGATCAGTTGAGCTATCTATAGATGGTTTGCAATGGTCTGTACATAGCTCAACTGTTTCTTATGTTTTTTATATATAAAACTATTCTATCAGCAATCTATGTAGTAACGTAGGTAGCAATCTAGTTTCCATAGGGAGGGGTTCCCTTCAGTAGGTATGTTTGAGAGTCTCACAAACGCGCGAAAAGTTGAAAGCACACGCTTTTTTTGGTTTAAAAATCGCACTTTATTACTTTATTTATGACTAGTGCGTTAATTTCTTTACATTCCTAGTCTAAATTCTCCTTTAGTCGGGTCGACGTCTATAACAGTCATTTGGCTTGAGCCGCTGCAATAAATAACGGAAATGCAGATGTTTGAATAAAAAAAAAGATTAGTTTCCTATGAATAGTTCTACATTTGTATTTTCTTTTTAAATATTTTGTTAATGTAGCCTTTTTTGATTTAATATAATATTTAGGAAAATATAAAACGAAATCTCAATTCGCAAAAAGTACCAACTAGCAAAGCATGTACAAATTCATCATCATCTTCCTACCCTTGTCCCACATTCTGTGGGGTCGGTACAACACGTCCTCTTCTTCCACTCTTCTCTATCAGACGTCATCTCAATGCTCACACCTTTCTTACACATGTCATCATTCACACAGTCCATCCATCTTTTCTTTGGCCTCCTTCTACTTCTACATCCATCCACATTCCACATCCACATTGTGTTATACAAATTATGTATGTCATTATCTTTATGTTTGTCGACCGGAATCAAACCAAAAATTGTCTTAGTTTTATTAAGAAGCGTAATAATAAACTGAGTTGATATCACTGAGCTAATAAGCTCAGATATCTCGTTTGATCTCCACAAACATCGCAAAAACAACGTCGCAACGTCTGTCTTAGCAGTACAACACACAGAAGGCTGAGCACGAATAAATGTGACAATAGTAAAGTTAACGTAACGTATTCGTTTCACGGATATTTACGTAACTCCTGTAGTAAAGTCAGTAAAGTAGCGAGTATAGATTGTAAAAACTCATGGTAGAGCGACTGGTTTTCGACACGCAATGTGAAACGAATACGTTACGTTAACTTTACTATTGTCACATTTATTCGTGCCCATCCCTCAGGTGTTTAATTTTGTTAATTAAGAAAGCCTTATCCAATCAAGTTGCCGTTAGAGTATCTTAAACAAAGCCAGTGCAATGTCTGAACAGTTTAAACTAGTTAAATCACCAAACTTTCGTTGAAGTCTGATTAAAACCGACCCAATCTCTATCCGCTAACTTGCACAAGCTTAAGGCTCCAGTACACAATGGCGTATGCTGGGCCACGCTTTGCAATGCACCACTGTAGGCCACGATCACTTGGTGTTCACACAATGGCGCATGTCTCATTGCTGCCTGGCAATCCACTTGCGATGGACGTAGAAGAAATGTTTCTTTTCTTTTTAAATAGGTATTTTCAGGGAGTCTACTATACGATTAAATGCATCATTCATTTGAAAACATCGTACCTAAAATACTACAATTAATATAAATCAATAAACTTGAAAGTTGTAGGTGACAAACTAAACAATGGCCCATTGTGTGAACACCACAGGCCACGCTACACCACGATTCCTTTGAAGTGTGCCCGAAAAACCGACAACTTTCCGATTGCGCGCCACGGTTGACAATTGTCCGCCATCATACGCCATTGCCCCCTGTACACAATGGCGATGACCTGTTGTGGGCCAGCATACGCCATTGTGTACTGGGGACTTTACAGTTGGTCTAGTATTGCGATGAACACAGAATTAAAAAAACTACCAAGTATTTTTTATTTATATTTTTAGTTAACAAATAAATATTTATTTAAGTAAGTATACCTGTAATAAATGAAATGTAAACAAAGATTGGTACTATATTAAATAAATAAATCCTGGTTAGATTAATTAAATGATGTGCGAAATGGGTCCATCAGTTTAGACGTGATCTAACAAATAAGCAAACAAACATAGCAAACTCGAATCTCAGAATTCATTTGATTAGAAGATTTCTAATATCAAATCAATCAGTGTTGCACTGTTGCCTAGGTAACAGTGACGTATGCTGAGTCAGAGACTTAATAAACCCATTTTTTTTTATCTTACCTGTTATTGTTGGGTATACCTATGGGTTAATAAACTATTTATTTATTTTTTCTTTCTTAATAGTTGGATCTTTTACATTTTATAGTATAGACGAAGAGAGAATAAAAAATATCCTGGTATCTATCTATATCGATCACTCTGATTCCCACAACCAACACAGTAATGCAAACAAAACTTACAAAAAAAAAAAGGTAGCACTCCGGGAGTGCCGGCAGAAGTGAAAACTTCAATATTAACGTTGTGTTTAATTATAAGTATAAAAGTACTATCATTTATGAGGTAGAATACAATGTTTATGTTTTTATTTTTTATTATTTTTCGCCCTGTGCCGCCTAAACAGAGCAGCACACTCAGGCACGGTAGAAAGAGTGGGAGATACTAGTTCCTCTCCCTTCCCCTCGATCTTACGCTTTTTCGATCAACGTCACGTGACCCTGACGCGAGTTTGAAAGTTTTTACCCACCCAGCGCCGCTAAAGAAGTTTTCACTTCAAAAAAAGAAAAAAATCATGGATTTCACACATCACACTCTAGTCCCAAACTAAGCAAAGTTTGTACTGTGGGATATATATAGTACATACCTGTGTTGACCAAAGATATCTACTATGGAAGGCAAAATAAAGAGACGTATGGAACAAGTATGGGTAATGTATTAACTATTTATTAAATTAAATTAACTAAATAATTATTGTATTTATATGTAACTGTTTATGTGCTTGAAATGATATAAATAAATTTATTATTTTATTATTATAAGTAAATTAATGTTCCTAGTTTTATTTATTTTAGTTCCTATGTATGGAGTACAAATAAATGCTTATTTAATTTATTTTATTAATACCGTAGTTGTAGTTCTCCCGATAAGTTATTCCACAAAAAGCCTAAAGTTAAAAACTATATCATTTCACTACTTTTCCCAAAAAAGTGAATATCACTGTGAAAATCAACCGTCACGTTTTATTCCAATCTGATAAATTATTTATTGCAATTTCATTGAAGACCCGAATTCGTTTGTGCGAATGATGACTCTTATTCAGTTGTGATAAGGTTCATATTTTGGTATTTTTATGTTGACTCAGCATATGTAGAGAGCTCGTTGTAGGAGCTTGATGCTTGATATAAACTGTCAGTAACAAGCTATGTCAAGTAAAAAGGATTTTTATCTCAGCACCGGTGGCTTAGTGGTGGCAATCCCGGTCGTGGGTTCGTGGTCAATGGGAAAATAAAATATTATTTATTTTTTGTTATTCTAATCTATTTTTTGTAAAGGATTAACTCTTTGTATGTAAAACTTTAGAGGTGCATTATACAGGATCTGTTTCTGGAATGGGTTTTAGTCAAAAACCAGTAGATATAGAAAACGTACTTATTGAACAGTCGATTATATAATAAAACTAATAAATTATGCCTGCGTTCAATGAAACAGCATTGTTATAGAGATAGATGCTAAACAATACAAGATAACATTATGAATAAATCATGAATAGATCATGAATAGATCGTGAATAGATCATGAATAGATCATTCTAGTCATCTCACCCGCTCAAACCTCTCCTACACGATAACATTGATTACATGATGCATTGCTGACTATCTATCGAAGGACACATATCCACAAATGAAAGCTAATTAATGTACCCATCGACTGCCAGAGCAATCTAGCGATATGTCCTTTCATCTGTCAGGTCTTTGTCTAGCACTCTATTGATTCGAACCATATACATTATTAGACATAGAAAATGAACTGAGCGTGACATATCTAGAAATAAACAGGATTCAACTTGTGTTATTTTTCAATAAAATATAGAATATTTGAGAGCTTGCCTTCCATGCTGTGGGTCGTGGATTCGATTCCCACCCAGAGCAAATGTTTCTGTGATGAACATAAATATTTGTTCTGTGCCTGGTGTTACTATATTCTATGTATGTATCAACAAAAAAACTTAAGAAGTCTAGAATATACCATGAATATCTCAATAATATCATAGTAGATAGATAACTCTTTATTGGTACACAAAAATTACAGATAACGAAACAAAAAATAAAATAATGGTTACACAATGGGCGGCCTTATCGCTGAAAGCGATCTCTTCCAGGTAACCGAAACATAGTACAGTGTATACATAGTACGGTGGAAAGGTATGAAACAGCATCAATCACTAAAATAAAAACAGAGGTAGAACACAGTTTACACCCGGTGAACAACATGCCACCATTGGATAAAACTGTATCGTATTTGCAGTAACATTTAAAATTCACAGTTTATATTTTAATGCGTATGACAAAATAGTATAAATATTTATGAACAAACAACATCATCCAAGCAAAGGTTATTTACGTTTATTTTAAGAGCCTTTATCTTATCCTGAGTAATCCTTGCACTATTCATTTTAGTGAGCATAATTTATTATCTTGGAAACTATATAGTCAAAGTCAAATATTTATTTATTCAATAAAATCACAAGGATCATTTAGAATCGTCTTACATACTAGGTGATTCTAGGTGCCAGTTCCACGCGACCAGAGCGCACGCAATATAAGCATTGCTTAAAAACGTCTCGGAATATGTATTGGCTTGATTGTATTTGCTTTGTTATGTTGTGTGCCAAATAAATAATTCTCCCACTCTCTCTCACTAGCTAGTTTAAAATAAAGGTATCATTCCAATTTGCTGCCTTTCTATTGAATTTTTCCTTTCTCATAATCGCAAAGCAGTATTATCTAAACATTTCTTTGTGTTTCTTACCCGAGTCAATATTTTCAATCTTTGTTCGTTCCCTTATGAATACAATGTGAGTTTTACGGTTTAAATAATACTGTTCAGTGAACAATGTAATGTTCTGTTTTTGTTCTTTATGTAAAACATACGGCTATATTTCAGTCGAGCAAGCGTTTATATGATTTGTAATAGATATACCAAAAACTTTATTGAATTTCCAATATTTTTTTTATCTAAACGAATAATAAAGTCATAATCATAGATTAATTAAATAATTATTGTGATTTTATATGATAATATATCACTTCTTTTTTTTAGTTTATACATTAAAATGTACCTTCTAATCTTCTTATACATATTATAAACGAAAAATTGTATGTATTGAATGGATTTTGATGAAAGTAAGTATACAATAATGTAGTTAATGGAAATAAGATTGCTGATACTTAGATATATTTTTTGTAATGTTAATAAATCCTACTAGTACATGCAGGCAGCAGCTAGTAAAGTATAAACTAAAAAAATATGCTGAAACGAACTGGTGCCCGCGACTTCGTCTTCTTATCGTTATTTCATGGCAAATTCTTTAATAATCTTTATAATTTATAGCCTTTGTACTATTCCGATGAGTAAACTACATTATTATTAAGTTTTATTAAAATCCATTCGGTAGTTTTTGCGTGAATAATTAATATCCCCACATCCATATACCACGCGTCCATCCATCCATTAAAACTAATATAAGGATAATAAAATATAAGTAGCTTTTAAAAAAATCTAATAATTTAATATGAATGAGCATTTAATATTGATGATGCTGAACCATTATAAAGATTATTCAAAGTTTTTACGGTACCCTAATCCATTGTTTGAGTGTGGCGATAGTACAAAGGCCTTGTTAGATCCTTTGTGTACCCCATCGTTAATTGAACAATTTCGCGAGGCTACGTTTACGTTACGTGAATATAGATACTTTAACGTAGTTTCTACGTTGAGACGTTGCTTGCTTATTAGTACTACAAAAGGATGCAATTTTATACTTATGTGAGACATACTACGTTACACGTTGACTGTAAATAAGACATTATTTTGAAGCTACATTGTCGTACGAGAATGTGTAGATAATATTATTCGATATAACATCTTTATAAAACAATCAACACAACAATAATTATTATTTTTTAAATTTTTTGGTGCTTTGTACACTAAGGTTACAAAAGGTTAGAAAATCCACACATTGGGGGTCAGTATACAGGGTACATAAAGCTTGCATATCTCGAAAACCTAAAAATATTACTTCGCTTCATGAGTTTAATTTAAGCTGCGTCTTGGGTAACCAGCTGCGTCTCACAACTTTAAAAATATACGACTGTAAGAGCGTTTTCACATTATCCGATCCCCGATGTCGGACGCCGATCCGATATCGGGGTAAGTAAAATGTATGAAATATGTACCTCCGATATCCGATATCGGGCAGGACAATATGAAAGACAGGTACATATTTCATACATTTTACTTACCCCGATATCGGATCGGATAATGTGAAAACGCTCTAAGGATAAAGGAAAAATGCTACAAGAAATATAATTTCATATAACATCAGGTGGGCCATGCTAGTTCGGTTATATACCCGTATTATATAATAACACTGCATTTTAAGACTATAGACCTTTAAACAACTTCTTTAGGCACATTTACTTGAGCATTAGAACTTCGTATTTATCTTAATTGTAATTCTGTCTAAGGTTCATATAAA